>OY540854.1:6781357-8279362 GCA_961205895.1 Mythimna pallens | reverse complement strand
TAATTTGAACAAAGTATAGTTTTTTACTTAAAGTATCGTTTACACAAGTTTTTATAACAATAGTGACACTTAATCTCTTTTACAAAATATAAATATTAAGTTACGATGTAAAAGAATTTCGTCTCAAAACCACAACTTAAAAATCTCCCTCAAGTAGTTTTTCTTTGACCTAGCAACACTGTTTTCAGGAGGTCCTGAATTCAGTCGATATTAAAAGCACAGATTTGATACACGCGTCCCGGTTATTCCATAACAAAATCAACACATTATAATGTACGAATAAAGTGTTTTATAGCCAATTAAGAGTTGAGTTCAACAAAAGCTATATACTTTCAGAATATGGCACTAATTTTAAAAATAATGCGTTCATTTTGATAAATTCCATTTGAAAGTGTTTATTGATTGACTCTTGTATTTTGATTCAGTGAATTTGGGTAAGTTTAGTTTAACTTCATTATAAGCTTTGATGTAAATTCGTTATGAATAAACATAAACAATTTTGTTTATTTTAAAGACGCTTGTTCACGAACTAAGCACTTACTTTATGAGATCATTTTAGTAACATCGACATCATAAATGAATTCTCATTTAGAAGTTAATAAGGAATCAATGATAATTTAATTAAACTTATTTTCTTGGTACTTCGTTTTATCTCTGAAATAGTCTTATCTTATTGTATAAAAGCATTAATGAATTGAAGTAAAAGATCTTCAAAGGAATCGGTGTTTGAGGAATATCTTCAAAGATTATAATTATCAAGCTTTTCTATCGGCTTCGCTCCAGTTTCACAGGAAAGAGTTTCTTGCACGTTCTTCTCCATAGATGTTTTTTTTTTGAGGTGGGAAATTATGGCCTTGCGGACGGCGAGCAATGGGTAGCTCGCCGTCCGACCGTCTGGTAACCGTCCGGACCGATCCCAAGTCGTCATCGGCGAGTACTGTTCCACGCGCGCCTCAAGATGTCAGCAAATCTTAGGGGCCCAGCAGGGTCGAAGCCTACTGGAGCCAAGGGTGCAGACCCTTGGCTCCAGTAGGCTACCAGTGCTAGGCAGTGTTGCTAGGCAGTGGGGTACCAGGGCCGAGTCTTCCTTTCAGAAGCAGTTCTGAAAGGAAGACGCCTGGTACGAAAGGCAACGAAAAAACAAGAGTGGGTTTTTAGTCAGTAAAAGTCTGACACTATCTCACGCTCCACCCAAGAGCGGGGATGTCATTAGATGATTTTCTCACCGAAAAAAAGGTGGGAAATCATCTTACGCCTTTTTGCGCTCTAGAGTGGAGAGCGAGGACGTGTCAGATTTTTACTGACTAAAACCATTCCTATGTTCCTTCAGTTGCCTTTTGCGTTCCAGGATCATGAGTGTATCCTAGCAGGCATCGGCCCTGCAGGGCCTTTGCGGTTTGCTGACATCGCTTTGAGGCGCGCGTAGAACACTAGGCGCTTTCGACGACTTGGGCTCGATCCTCATAGGACGAGCGGACGGAGAGCTAACCTTTGCTCGTCGTCCGTAAGCCCGCGCATAAGGTATATCCATTGATAGAGGTCTAAGTTTTGGAATGTGAAGTTAGCTTCGTTTTTCTAATTGGCCGACTTCTTGATCATTCAAGTGTGTGTTTATAGTTTTATTGAATTCCAGCGACCCACCCGCCTTGGCTTCACATGGAAACACTTAAGAAACTGGCATTTTTTAAAATGGCTCTCTTTTATATCTTTGGCTTGACTTGAAATTATAAGTTCAAATAAATTTTATATGAAATATACGTTATTCTTTTTTTTAAATTAGGTATTTATTGGTTTCTTTGTGTTTTGTGTTTTCTGTAATATCGCAGTACTTATAACCATGAAAGCTAATAAAAAGAAACGTTTTTTCATATTAAGAGTTCCAACGTAGAAACTGATCATTTCAAAGGGCAAGCAATATCAATGACGTATACCTACGACTTTCTTCTAACAAAAGAACTCTAGCTTTCGTTTTGGTAATTTTGTCTTGTAACTGCCCTGAGAAATAAAGTTATCCGTGAGATAAAGTTTCCCACGTGAAAGTGATTGAAACAAAAATAGACATCCCATTCATTAGCAGTTTTAAGTCCGTATTCATAATCAATATTGCATTATCGCTTCAGACATATTGTTTCCACGGTAAAAAAAAATGCTAATAAATACAGCGATATTACAAAAAAAAAAAAAACAATAAATACCTAATTTCGAAAAAAGATTGACGTACATTTAATGTAAAGTTTATTTGAACATATAATTCTAAGTCAATCCAAAGATATGAATTGTAAGCAACCCGTTTTAAAAAACGGCAATTTCATAGGTAAAGACCTAAAGGCCTATTTTAAAGATACTTACATAAACTTTCCTCGTTTTTAGGGTTCCGTATCCTTAAGGGTGCACACGGGACTCTATTACTAAGCCTCCGCTGTCCATCTGGCCGTCCGTTCGTTCGTCTGTCTGTCCGTTTGTCAGCAAGCTGTATCTTAGCCGAAAATTTCAACTCAACCTCCTAGTTAGTGAATGTGTACCTATTTATAATATTATTTCTATAACCGTATCTGTATCTAAATCCGAAAATTCATATCTGTAATATCCTTGATTTCTAGAGCACAAGAGTTTTAATCAATAGTTCTAGTAAGTATTGCTGGAACTGTTCACTTGCATCAAGTAAAAGACATATTATAATTAATATAAGAGTACTCAGGGGCGCCGGCTTTTAGAAAACCTCATGGGTGCTCATGCTCATTTGATGGACTCGAAAAAGTGGCGAAGTGTGATAAGAGAAATGCACACTGATCGACCAAAAAATAAATAAATGTCCTACTTATATACTGCGTACTTATAAGGCGTAATAATAATTAATAATAAATTGAGACAACATCACATATATTGTCCTGGTCCCAAACTAAGGTTTTCCCTTGTACCAGTGAAACCAGAAACAACGAAGGTACCACAAACACCTATACCCAACACAAATATCTGTTTCATCAACAAGCATTTGTGTCGGTGCGGGAATCGAACCCGCCATCCTTGCGTCTCAACCGGCAGCTTTAAACCACTGCGCTACACATGTCGTTTGGTAATGGAATAACGCCCATCCCTAAAAGGCGATTACTAATCTGTTTCTTGATGTCTATTCTCAGGGGTGCTCCAGCCCCCAGGCACCCATGGAGTCGGCGCCCCTGCGAGTACTTACAACAAAGTCGTGTTAGTTGGGTGTTATTTATCTATATATGTATGTATTTAGAAATATATAAGTATGTTTATCGGTTGTCTAGTACCCATAACACAAGCTCTGCTTAGCTTGGGACTAGACAGCGTTGTGTGATAGTTGTGGAATATTATTATTATTATAGTTACAACTTAGGCGTCCAGTAAACGATCATGCAAGCGTCAATCAATTCCATCAATCTTGAATGATGTTTGAATGACGGTATTTTATCGGCATTAGTTTTTCGTCAATCAAAAAATTGACTGTGGCAAAACTGACAGCAAAACCTATCGTGTAATGGACGCCTTACACTACACTATTAATAACTCAAGAACGATTGCAGCGATTTTAATGATCTTTGCTTTGTTGGATTCGTGTCTGCCCTGAATAGCAGAATGCTATCAAAATACGTACATATACGGAAAGATTAACGTAATAAAAAACGGCAAGTGCGAGTCGGACTTGCGCGCTGAGGATTCCGTACAAACTTACCTATGTAAATAGTTTAATTCCTGAATGGATACTCGGAAGATTTTTCCGAATCGCAAAAAAAAAATATTGTGACATAACAATAAATTTACAGTTTTCAGATTTTTTCCTATACTTGTGCTATAGGACCTTGCTTTGTGCAAAATTTTAGGATTCTGGGTCAACGGGAAGTAGGTACCCTATGAATTTTGATTTCCTCGAGAGTGTCGAAATGTACGTTTTTTGCCACATAAACCAAAGTATCTTTTTTTCTCGTTAACTTACAAGTTTGATATTTTTACAGCTTCAAGGGTCTGCAGACCTGAGTATATTGTTTTAATTTCAACTCGATATCTCCACGTGTTCCTGAGATAAACGGTCTTGACAGACAGACGGACGGACAACAAAGTGATCCTATAAGGGTTCCGTTTTGTTCCTATTATGGTACGGAACACTAAAAATACAAAATATCCAAATCTCGAAAAATGACAGCACCTGTCAAAATACATTGGTCATAATCATTCAATCATTCGGTCATTATATTCATTGACCACGAAGTTCGCCGGGTCAGCTAGTTTTCTAATATAAATCTGATATCCGTAGGCATTCTATGAAGTACACTTGCAATTTATCTGTAAGTATCTTATTGACTTAGATAAGAAAATTGTTTAACTGATAATAATAATCCTATGCACATTTCCTTAAAGAAAGGAAAGGGCTATGCTCGGAGTTTACTTGCGGGATCGCGTCAGAAATGAAGATATCTGCAGGAGAACCAAGGTCGCCGACATAGCCCGAAAAATGGCCAAATTTAAGTCGCAATGGCTCGCAGAACAGATGGTCAATGGGGACGAAAGGTTCTGGAACGTGGCGAACACGTACCGGAAGACGCAGCATTGGAAAGCCTCCTACAAGGTGGACCGATGACCTAGTGAGTGTCGCGGGAATCCGATGGATGCGAGACGCACAGGACCGATCATTATGGCGACATTTGGAGAAGGCCTCTGTCTAACAGTGGACGTCTTTCAATGAAATGATGATGAATGATGATGATGATGCTCATTTCCTTCTTAAACGAGGCGTTCTGACGAAACGTTTAAAAACTGGTTAAGTGCGAGTCGGGCTCGCACATGAAAAACAAACAGACACATGAAAACGGATCGTATATTAAAATTAAAAGGTTGAGAAACTCATTTAGACCATTTTTGGCTATGTGCAATTTTTGGCATGCTATTGCAATACTTTTGCCATTTGCAACGACCTATTTGTGTGAATTAGGATTATGTTGATATTTAATCATAATAATCATAATCATTTATTATGTTTGTAATAAATATTTTTTTATTTCTGGTATACTTACCTCAAAAATTTTCCGATTTCCTAGATGTTCCTTGAATACAAAATTTTTGTAGAACACTGGTATAGAGTATAGCCCCCCTAGCCAAGTTACGATCGTTTCGTTTGCGTCGAACGCCTCGAGTAGGCTACGCCTCTGATTCCTTTGTTCTGATGTCATCTCAACGCTCAGTCACGTGGTCAGAACAAAGGAATCGGAGGCGTAACCTACTCGAGGCGTTCGACGCAAACGAAACGATCGTAACTTGGCTAGAGGGGCAGGCAGCGTGTCGAATCTACTCAGCGTGATTATAGTGAACGAACTGTTTTTGAATGAGCTATGAAATAAAAATGTAAAAGTAAAAACGTACATAAGTAATTTAATAATATGATGGATCTACGCTAGAGGAGTCCAGCACGAGCTAAACACCCGTAGGCGCGGGGTTGCGGACGACGAGCAATAGGTAGCTCGCCGTCCGACCGTCCGGTAACCGTCCGGACCGAGCCCAAGTCGTCGACGGCGCGTTCCTCAAGGAGATGTCAGCAAATCGTAGGGGCCCAGCAGGGTCGAAGCCTACCGGGGCCAAGGGTCTGCTACTGAAAGAAAGACTCGGCCCTGGTACGAAAGGCAACGACGGAACAGGAGTGGGTTTTTAGTCAGTAAAAGTTGGACACGCCCTCGCGCTCCACCCAAGAGCGAGGGATGTCATTGGTTGATTATCCCACCTACAAAAAAAAAAGCTCGAGCTGAGCACAAGCTGAACCGCTCTACTCGCGGTGTCAAGTGTAGACGTACAATGAGCCTGAGCATCACTGTCCTCGAACGTGATGCGAAACCCTTTGTGTTCGTAAAAAACCTACAATAGGCGGAGCACAGACGAGCACTAGCCAACTCCTGTACCATGACGTTCAAAGTAAGATTATTTCATACTTATTTCTGTGTGGGTAAGAGACAGAGCTATACAGGTTGTCTAGCGCCATCTCTTACCCACAATGGAATAGGAATAAAACTATCCCCCCCCAAATGCTTGAAGCACGCTCGTTCGAGGCGAGAGCTCGGCTCTTCTAGAGTACAATGCGTTCCAAATAAGAATAGGATCGATTTCCATGTTGTGACGTCACGTCATACTGTCAAATCGAAGAATTATGGCGAGCAAAACAAGAAATTTTTAATATTCTATTTATTTACGAACTGTAAACGAAAAAAGTTTAATCAGAATCCAGTTCTTCAATTTTGCTCATCTCTGAGTTCTTCAATTTTGCCCAATTTCTTGCGATTTGACGTCACAGTATGGCAATCGATCCTATTCTTAAACCAGCGTCAGGCACTAGTTGTCTGGCAATCATGCTGAACTGGACCTATTTTGGCGCAGCCGTGAGGCGCACAATTACATATAGACTATATTATTATTATTTTATTCTCTTTGGTTATTATGGTTTCGTGTTTACATATATTGTTTGTGTGCCTTGCGTTGTGACAAAATAAATTCATTTTCTTTCTTTCCTTCTTTCTTTCTTATTTGGAACGCATTGTAGATCCACCTTTATATCCATACATAAATTAATCAAAAAAAAACTTTTTACAAAAAAAAAATATTTCCAACTTCAATGTACTTAAAAAAAAGGAAGTCGGTGTTTCCATAATAGTTTTGCTTCTTCGTTATTACCACCACCACCACTAAAAAGTACCCCTCATCCATACTTAAATACCTTATAGCCAGAGTACATCTCATGACAATTCTAATAATACCAAACACGGTTAGATTTAATTATTTTATTACAGAGTTCCGGTGCCTAACTTCAGGCTTCATCATCAGATCAGTTCGATATATTCCCTCTCTTCTTTCAGTCAGTCATCGACTACACGTATTAATGAAGCAATTTTACTTGTTACGACAGTTCTTTTGTGATCCTATATGGAGTTCTGTTCCAAATCTTCGAAATTCATTTTTTTTTTAATTCGATATAAACCAGTGCTTGACTGCGATCCCACCTGATGGTAAGCAGTGATGCAATCATTGATGGTGAGGCGCACTAGTTTATTAAGAGCCTATTCACTCTAGCCTTGAAGGCACCTAAAATATAGTTGGATGGGAAGACCGCAGCAGGCAAATTGTCATGATCAGATCATAACAATATTTCTATGGGACCAACTTGGAAACATAACCATTCAATAAAAAAAATCGAAATTTTTTCAAAATCGATCTACAATTGACCGAGAAATCGGAGAACATACAAAAAAAGAATAAAAGAACATACATTCAGCCGAACATAGAACCTCCTCCTTTTTGAAGTCGGTTAAAAAATTAAATATCGCTCAAAAATATACCACCACATTGAACAAAATTGTTTTGATATTTTTTCAAATAGCCTTTTACACACGAGCTCCTCCCATCACTCAGAGCCAACCGTTATTGATTATGAAATAAACATTTTAAAATTGAAACAACGTTATTACTGTATTAATCAAAGAATATTTGGAAATTGTCCAAGCATCTGGTTTCCACTGAATTTGCCATTGAAGTTATAATATTAGCTTTTACAGGTAAATATGCCGAGTTTGAAATATATTTGAATGCACATACAAAGTGCCAAGTGTGAGTTTGTTTTCGTTCAGCGTTCCGATTGGTTCGCTCCGAGCTCTTAAGAGGGTCCATCCTCACTCGTCAATCGTCAACGTGAGCATGGCTTGGGCTCGGTCCGGACGGTTACCGGACGGTCGGACGGCGAGCTACCCATTGCTCGCTGTGCGCAAGCCGGAATCGGAATCCCGGTGGCCGTTGGGGCGTGAGGACCGCTGCTTCACGGGATCGGCCGCCTCCTTTGCTTCGCAGAAGGAGGCGACTGCCTGCCACTCTTCCTTGCTCAGGACCATGGCCTGTACCAAGGCCCGGCGCGAGAGATCGCCGCCTCCGATCGCCTCCACGAGGACACAACGTTGCTTTGTCCAGGCAGGGCACACCACCGTATGCTCCACCGTCCTCCGGGCGGTCAATACAATAGTGACACCCGGGCGTTTCGTCCGCACGAATCCGGTGCAGGAACCTCCCGACTTTACCATGTCCGGTGAGGACCTGCGTCATGCGGAAGCTAAGGGCACCGTGAGGTCTTTCCAGCCACGCCTCAAAGAGGAGACTTACCGCCATAATTGTGCTATGGTCTTCAGGATTGGGTTGGAGCTAGTCCGCACTCTGCAGAGCAAAGAGGGAGTTTTCTGTCTGACGATGGCGTGGAAGCCATCGATGTGTGCCTCTGCCTGATGCTTAGCAAAAACGGGGCAGCCCCATCAACATCCTGAACTCGTTATATATTGGATCCACAGGGCGCTGATAGTCCACTGAGTATAAATTGGTCCACAGGCTGCACGTATAAAACGGTTTTCAAATTTTTTCCTCTACTGTACTGTGAGACCTCGCTTCCTGAAAAATTTCTGTGTTTTTATAAAATCTACATTTTTATCTACACAAATTGTTCCAGTCCTTCGATGTACGCGGTATAAACAACGAGGCGAAACGCTTAATTCAGACCGTAGAGGTTTCAACAACGTAAGAGTGGATACTCGGCGTACGTCAGGTTGTTCGTTGGTAGAATGGTGTTGGCGGAATCAAGTCATGCAATTCCTGCGCACACTCTCCAAAATGCAACTTGTAAAATACTGAAAGGCTGGCTACCCTACGCCTGTGCTCCAGGCTTTGTAGATTATACTCAACCAAATCTGGATCACGAATTAGCCTCTTCGGACGCATTTCCCCTGTGTTTGGCCAGACTGGAAAAGCGGATGAGGGCGGGCTCGGCGCGGCATGCGTCAATCTCAAACATAAGATACTTCATTTGAGTGCGGGAAGCGGCGCTGGTTGCTCAACGCTGTGACGGGCAACTCACGCCGTAGCTCGTCTGGCCAAGCAACACGTGCGCGTTTTCGCACCCGCGCCGCTCCCCGCTACGCGCTGCCGTTCTGGGCGACCACACTGATTTCAAAGCTGCTAGATGGCATTTTGTGTTCACGGGTAGTACTCTGTGCGCTTGGCCAGACTGGCAGCGTAGTGCAAGAACGCGCGCGATTTGCTTGGCTAGACTGACAGCGCGTTGCGGACAGACAGTTGCCATAACATGGCTCGAATTAGTTTGAGATCCCCGCTTCCACGTGTGTAGCCGCTCGCCGCCCGCTCACTCACTGTGGCCACTTGTTACCCCGCTCCCCCACTTTCAGTCTGATCGAACACTAGGTTTTGATTTCATTGTGAGTGTCAAAATATGCGCTATTATCGGACCATTAATGGCCTTAGCTTTAGATTGTGTTGAGTTAGTAGTTTCATATTTCACTGCTGCTGAAAAAGGATGACCGACGGACAGACAGTCAAAAAAAGTTATTCTATAAGGGTTCCATATTTGCCAAACGAGGTCGGTACGGCACCTTAAAAATTAAGGGTGTCCGGCCTTTTTACTCAAATGTCTGGTTTAATTGGCTGGTCTGTCCGGCTTTGCGGTATTAAGATGAAAGATCATCTAATGAACTCTCGCGCTTTAGTGTGGTGCGAGAGGGCGTGTCAGACTTTTACTGATTAAAACCATACTTATATTCCTTCAGTTGTCTTTTGCGTTCTAGGACCATGATCCCTTTCATACGTTTTCCCATGGCCCTAGCAGACATCGGCCTTGCTGAGCTACTACGTGGAACTCTGCGCCGTCGACGTCGACTTGGGCTCAGTACTTATAGTGATGCAACGGAAGTGTCTTAACGGAAGCGGAAATGGAAACAGATGTCAAAAGTAAATCTTTGCGGATGCGGAAGTGGAAACAGAAGCGGAAGCGGAAGTGTTGTTAATCATATGAAGAAAAAGCACAATTTTATTTTTTAATGAAAACAACAGAATGTTTACGTCGTAATCACGTCACGAGGCGCGGTGATGCGCAGAATGAACCAAAAAAATATAATTATAAAGAAAACTCGTTGCGACATTTTTGTGTCCCTCCCCGCGCCTCTTCCGATGTGTCCAATCGTCCAGCAACCCCGCGCTCCTCGCTGTATTCTTCTGTTTAGAGTTCTGTTATAAATTTTGCGGAAACGGAAATGAAAAAGCTTGCGGAACTTCTGTAGAAGCGGAAGCGGAAGCAGAGTTCTGTTGCAACACTAGTCCTTATAAGACAAGCAGACGGCGAGCTACCCATTACTCATCGTCCGCAAGTCCGCGCCTACGACTGCTAACGCCGGGAGCGTTTGCTATCGCGGTGGCTGGGGCGTGAGGAGGTAAGTTCCCTCACTCTTGCGGCCGCCACCTTCGATACTCACACTTCTGAGCAGCCCTTCTGGTAATACAGGCGTGTTGTTATCTTATTCTACAAACTATCGATTTACGCAGAAACTAGCGATAAATATAACATAAATCACCATATTCTTGTTTATGCTAACTAATGTGTTTACGTAACTGTCAGTTCCGCCATTTAAAACTCTATTGTCGATGGTGATGTGTCCATTAATAGCTGCTAGTCTATGGTATCTGTTACGTACGTTGATGTTTTTATTCTACGAAGTATTCCTAATTAAAGATAGGTAACGTGTATTGCTTACCTTTACATATTAACTTATTTAAAAACTTTTAGGCACTAATGACTTTTGACTGTCGTGTTGGTCTAGTGGTTAGTGGCCCTGACTGCTATGCAGGAGATCGTTTGTTTGTGTGATGAGCACGATCATTTTTTCTGTGTTTGGGTGTAATCTATATATATAAAAGGAGAAACTGACGGACTGACATATCAACGCACAGCCGAAACTATTGGGACTAGGATCGTGAAATTTTGCACAAGGTTTCCTTTTATGCCGTAAGCGAGCACTAAGAGAGGATTTTCCAAAATTCACTCTCTAAAGAGATGAAACGGTGATCCAAAGTATATAAGAAAAAACCTACTTTCACGCAGGCAAAGCCGCGGGCACTAGCTAGTTTGTCTATATATGTATGTATTTAGAAATATGTAAGCATGTTTATCAGTTGTCTAGTACCCATAACACAAGCTCTACTTAGCTTGGGACTAGACTACATTGTGTGATAGTTGTGGAATATAAAAATAAAAACTTAATATAAAAAATTAAACATTGTACAAAGGCGAACTACGGTAGGCGGTCGCCTCCTTCTGCGAAACAGTAATGCTAGCAAAGAAGGCGGCAAGCGCGAGGGAACGGCCCTCACTCCCCAGCCGCCGGGATCCCGATCCAGATTTCCGGCCACCGTAGGCGCGGGCTTGCAGACGGCGAGTAATGGGTAGCTCGCCGTCCGACCGTCCGGTAACCGTCCGGATCGAGCTCAAGTCGTCGACGGCGCGTAGTGTTCCACGCGCGCTTTAAGGAAATGACAGCAAAATCGTAGGGGCCCAGCAGGGTCGAAGCATACTGGGGCCATGGGTTGTGCGAAAGAGAACCCCGGGGCCTTGGAGCGAAGGCAAAGAAGGAACATGAGTGGGTTTTAGTCAGTAAGTCTGACACGAAAGGGTGGGAGATGTCATTGGATGATTTCCAGACCGGTATAGACCTCTTGTTTTTTTTTTCTTTTATTGCGACGCTAGTTGATTAGGGAAAGAGCCTTTTCAGATTAATTACTTTTCCAAGTATTTTCGGGTTTGGCTGTTTGTTTGTGTTCTGGTGACATTTATTTATTTCTGGTTACGAAAATAGTGCACTAAAATATACAGATCATTATCATCATCATTTCAGCTGAAAAACGTCCACCGTTGGACATAGGCCTCCCCCAAGTGTCGCCACAATGACCGATTCTGTGCGTCTCGCATCCATCGGATTCCTGCAACAAGGGTTGCCAACCAGGTCGTCGGTCCACCTTGTAGGGGGCCTTCCAACACTGCGTCTTCTGGTACGCGGTCGCTACTTCAGAACCTTTCGGCCCTATCGACCATCTGTCTTGCGAGCAAAGTGCCCTGGCCACTTATTTTTGTAAGGAGGATTACACCCACTCTAGGGCGAAGCGTGAGGGCGTGTCACACTTTTATTAACTAAAACCACACCTACATATGTTCCTTCTTTGCTGCCTAGCGTTCCAGGTTGCCGGGTTTCTATGTCACCCCATGGATCCAGTAGGTTTCGACCCTGATAAGCCCCTACGGTTTTGCTGACAACTCTTTGTGTCGCGCTTGGAACACTACGCGCCGTTGACAACACGGGCTCGGTCTTAAACTCGGCCTCGGCCCAAACGACCGGTCTCGTGCGTCTCGCATGCATCGAATTCCTGCGACTCTCAGCAGATCGTCGGCCCACATTGTGGGAGGCTACAAACAACGCTGCGTCTTCAAGTTCCCTGTCACCACTCTAGAACATCTCGTCCTCATCGACCATCAGTTATGCGAGCAATGTATCCCGCCTACTGCCACTTAAGTTTGGCGAGGTTCGGTGTGTTAAGGACGTTCATGGCCTTGACCTCGGTTGAAGGTTGTCAGTCTTGCGACTGGCACAAGCCACGAGGTTCCTTTACAAATGGATGTAAAGCCTTTGTACCCTTATTAATATAATTGGTTTTAAAAATGAGCTTGTTATTTATTTATTTATTTAAACTTCATGTACAGTGGTGGTATAGGCAGACTTAATGCCACAAGGCATTCTCTACCAGTCAACCAATGGGTTAAAAAAGACAACACTGTGGTAGGTATGCACAATAAATAAATAACAGATATTTGAAATAATAATAATAATATTCCACAACTATCACACAACGCCGTCTAGTCCCAAGCTAAGCAGAGCTTGTGTTATGGGTACTAGACAACTGATAATCATACTTATATATTTCTAAATACATACATATATAGATAAATTACACCCAGACACAGAACAAATGATCGTACTCATCTCACAAACATTTGTCCTGGGTGGGAATCGAACCCACGACCTCCGGTACGGTCCATAGCAGTCAGGGCCACTAACCACTAGAACCAGTCAAATAGAATGTAGTATCGTTAAATTAAGTGGCTTTTAATAATAAAATACTGAAGTTTATACAAGGTATAGGAACTGCCATAATGGTCTCGCGGTTTTAAAATCATAAAATCATATCACCTACATAATATAAAGTAATGCGCCTGGCTGGGTTTGAACCCGCGACCTACAACTCGTAAGTCGGGGCGGTTACCACTCGGCCACCGCTGCTCTCAAAACGGTGAAGGAAAACATCGTGAGGAAACCGGCATGTCCTAGAACCAAAAATTCGAAGACATGTGAGACGTGTGTCGTATCAGGCTGGGCGCGCCTCGCGCATTAACCCCCCATTTATTTATCCCTTCGTAAGTGTATTGGAAAAATTCGCTTGATACACGTGGAAATTTGTCACTACAGTCCTCGACTCCATAACACCCTCGCCTATGGCTCGGGCAAATGACACCTCGTAATCATTTATTTGTTAGAACATGGTAGGTGTACATTACATGGACCTGTACCATGACGTTTAAAGTAAGATTGTTTCATTCTTATTTCCAGTGTGGGTAAGAGATGGCGCTAAACAACCTGTATAGCTCTGTCTCTTACCCACACTGAAATAAGAATGAAACTATCTTACTTTGAACGTCATGGTAACCCCCTTAGTCTCGGCACGTTCTACCACATGGGCGTACAAATAAAAATATGATAGTTAATATAATTGAAATTAGCAATGTCAATCAAATAAAATCATGTTAATTATAATTGAATTAATATATCAGAGAGTCATTTAAATTTTAGTAACATTTATTAAACAAAAATTCTTTAAATTTTTTCTTAAACCCGGTTACAATGACAACATTTTTCGACTTGAATCGATTTGATTCAAGTCGATTTTGATTACTATATTAAAAAAAAAAAAAAAAAATTGTAATAATTTTTCAAATATTACTATATCTTACACTATCTTCATAGCATATTTCTAAACTTTACTTAAACCTTTAGTTTTGCTTCGTTCACAAATTCACACTGGAGCGTACTATTGACCTATTAATAGTAATACAATAAATCTCGTTGTACACGAGCATTACATCAACGTATTTTTGTTTCAGAATGATTACAATGGAGAAGTTTCCAGATCGAGGCCGAAATAATATTTTTATAGCTGCCGTTCTTACGTTATGTTGGGCATCCACAGGTATGTATAATAATAAGTAAATTTGAAACATTATTACAAACGGTACCTTAAATTAAATAATATTAATGTAATAAAAGTTTGTAACGAATTGCGGGCTTCAGTTGTGTAGTATACGGTGGTCCCCTAACTGGTATCTTTGGGACAGGAGTTGAAAGTAGTAAAAATAAAATTAATATAAAAAAATAAAACAAAAGGAGATCAAAGTAACTTAAAAACTAAAGCCTAAAAAATTATCTATGTATTTATGTATCTTTTATTATACTTAAACAGTTTTTGAAGTGGTTTGCAAATCTCTGCAGTTTTAACGCTGTAAATGTGCACACCGACATTTTAGTCAATGAGAAATGTCATGGTTTTCTTGATAAACCATTTATTATTTACTATATAATTTTATTTATTTAGATCGTCAACATTATAGACGCTTTATACGAGTAAATATAGGTACTAATTGCCCCGGTGAACTTCGTACCGCCTAACAGTCAATGAATATAGTATATCTTTCGACATAGTCAACCGATTGCGATGAAACAAAGCCTCTCAAAGTACTCGTAATATTTTAAGTTACACACAATTTTAATGTATAAAAGTTATCTACATCGATTTCGTACATTTTACGTTTTTTTTTTTTTTTATTATTTATTTATTATTAATACATAACAATACAGGATAGTCTTAGTTACATAGCAACTAAAAAACCACTAAGGTTTAAACTTGTGCTATCATGAATCCATCTCAACATCGAAACTATACAAAATGAGTTTTTTTTATATTTGTACGTTATTGTCGATAACAATTTTTTTTTTTTAGTCTTATGGTCCGCAAACAAGTAAAAAAACATTCTTAAATAATATTTAAGTAATATTGCTTAAGTTTGTATTTGATGTTTTTGTGTGTAATATTTTTTTTTTATTTCTGAGGGTAGACTATTAATAAGTCTCGGTACAATATACCCGGTAGTACGTGATGCGTGCACAACTAAAAACTTCTACAGATTTATTATATGTATAGATTATTTGACACAATTCAAGTGCAGTAACACTTCTAGACAATCATAACATTGAATTTAACATTTGATTATAAAACCGATATACTTACACCACTAGTTTTTAATTAGTACAAAATGTACAAATACTTAACGAGCTTATTAGAAAAGATCTCGTTATTATATATGTAAAGTCTCAATAAATAATATTCATAAACAGCAAAGTTATTAGCGTTTTTTTATATCCCAAAATGTCACTCAATTTATGGAAATATTGTACAGGCTATTGATTATGAATGAATAAATGACGATCAAAATGGAAAAAACCACTGCGCGTAGTATTTTCTAGTAGCAAATGTTAGGAATTATCGATTCTATTATGAATTTACCAATTATGACAAATTTTCGTGGACAATTTTGGTTTTTTTTTTTTACTTTTGTTTACAAAAATATGATTAGTAAAGAGTACGGATAGAGCCCTATTTTTTTATACTTAATAAAAAATAGGAGTATATAGTCCAATGCCTGAGGCGTTTAAAAATCATCAAAACCTCGGATTTTGTTTTAATGTGTATGACATTTAAAAAGAAAATATGATTTTTGTAGCTAAAATATGACATATGTAGTTCCACCCACATCTTAGGTTACTACTCCACTCCTATTGGTGGCAGCGTGATGCTATTTATTTATTTATTTAAAACTTTATGCACTAAACATTGTACAAAGGCGGACTTAATACCTTAGGCATATTCATTTTTTTTTTTTGTTTTTTTTTTTTAATCTTCCTCAATAGATAGCTAGCTATGTACCACGCAGATTTTATTCAATTCGAACCAGTAGTTCCTGAGATATTAGTTCAACTACTGTACCTAATTACCTTTTTCTATCAAAATCAATTTCATAAATTTTTAATAGGTAATCTTTTTTAGCTACACAGTAATTTTTTTAGGTAGGTTATAGGTTTCGTACCTCAAAAGAGTAAAATCGGGACCCTATTGCTAAGACTCCGCTGTCCGTCTGTCTGTCACCAGGTTGTATCTCATGAACCGTGATAGTTAGACAGTTGAATTTTTCACAGATGATGTATTTCTATTGCCGCTATAACAACAAATACTAAAAACAGAAGAAAATTAATATTGAAGTGGGCTCCCATAGAACAAACGTGATTTTTTTTGCTACTTTTTTCACGTTTTTTGAACAACCCTCAAACAAAATACGGTTTAAGAGGGTCGTATCGTCAACATCGACATTGATTTAAAATCTTGTTACTTCATCTAACGCAATCCAACGCGATGATTGACGAAAAGGCAACGCGAAAAAAAAAGAGATAACGCCTGAAAACTCTGTTAGCATTCGGTAATTCCGTAATTTACTCGAATATTTTACAAAACTTGTTCCAGGAAATACTTTTTTTTTTTAAACCCTTAAAAGTTTTTGTAAAAATTGTAATTTTTCAGAATCTTGATTAAATTTGCAAGGCTTCTACTGTTATACTTTTTTAATTTTTGAGTAAATTATGAAGTGTCAAAGTTTATGCAAATAGCAGATTTTCAGAGGTCTTTACTGGATTAGTTTTACACAAATTTATAAATTGATTTCAATAAAAGCCTAGATAATATCCACAAGATACTGTGTTTCCAAAATATCTAATGTAAAATGTGTAATAACGACATAATCGCGTAAGAACGGTTGTATGAAAAACAGTGAAAATGTATGTCGATTTAGATGCCCTTAAAGGATGTTAAAGTTTTATAAAAACATTCGATATAGGTAGCTCGCAAAATACAAAATTCTAGGTAGATATTATTATATAGTGAAACAAAACAATATTTATCTAACTTAGTTGCCTAAATGACAGACAGAAGTCACATGACCTTATCGATATTTTTATTACTCTGCCAACAACTATCCATTTATGAGCTATCTACTCTTTGGTTTTATAGACTATTGTCTATTTATTATAACTTTTTTATAGCATTTTTTATGGATGGCAACTATACTCATGCCTATTTTCGTTTTAACACTGTATGTGTTCTACCTAGGTGTTATAGACCTAGATATCCAGTAGCGTTGTTTGTCATTCTATCTGTACATTACTGGGGCCATGGGTCGTCCGAAAGGGAACCCCGAAGCCGGGTTCGCTAGGCAAAGAAAGAACATAGGAGTGGGTTTTAGTCAGTGAAAGTCTTGGGCACGCCATAATTAAGGCGGTAAGTCCCCTCTTTGAGGAGTGTCTGGAAAGACGTCACGGCGTCCTCGCCTTCCGCATGACGCAGGTCCTCACCAAACATGGTAGGTTCGGAAGGTTCTTGCACCAGATTCGTGCGGAAGAAACGCTCGGGTGTCACCCTTGTGTGAACCGCCCGGAGGACACAGTGGAGCATACGGTAGAGGTATGTCCCGCTTGGGCAGAGAACCAGCGTCTCCTCGTGAGGGCGATCGGCGGCAACTAGTTAGATATAAAAGGGCGTCAAAGAAATCACCAGCCCGGGGCGCTTAGGTGGTTAGAACCTGCCCTGATCGTTACCAACCAAACCAGGAAATCTGACACCAGTTTCGCCATGGGGTATCACCTTGTGGGAGGCCTTCCAACGCATCGTCTTCCGGCTGTCCAGGTGAAACATATTTTATTTATAATGTTTTTTTTTCCTTCAGTTCACAGCATCGATTGCTTCAAGTGCGTGTCAATGAACGGGCGCTTCCCTGCGTGCGACGACCCCTTCCACAACAACCACAGCCTGCAGATGCTGGAGTCGCCCTGCATGGGCGGGAGGAAGGGACGCGATGGACTGTTCCCTGCCACCTCTTGTATCAAAATAGCTGGAGTTTTTGGTAAGTAGACCTCCTTACTTGTTTGATTCTTACCACTTCGCAGAGGCCAGTGTCCAACTGTGGACATCATCAAAGGAGGCGACCGATCGCGTGAGGCAACGGTCCTCACGCCCCAACCGCCGCTGGGATTCCGATTTCGATTTCCGGCCACCGTAGGCGCGGGCTTGCGGACGGCGAGCAATGGGTGGCTCACCGTCCGACCGTCCGGTAACCGTCTGGACCGAGCCCAGGGCGTCGACGGCGTGTGCTGTTCCACGCGCGCCTCTGGGAGATGTCAGCAACTGTGGGGGCCCAGCAGGGTCGAAGTCTACTGGGGCCAAGGGTCTGATTCTGAAAGGAAGACTCGGCCCTGGTACGAAAGGCAACGAAGGAACAGGAGTGGGTGAGTCAGTAAAAGTCTGACACTATCTCCCGCCGCGCTCAAGAGCGGGGGATGTCATAAGATGATTTTCCTACCGGAAAAAAAAAAACTGTGGACATCAAAACCATTGACTCTGCTCGTGTTGGGTTAAACTGATAAGGTGCGTCCAGTTCTGGCGAATGCGTTGCTCGCGAGCGGTTCGCGAGTCCCTTGCGAACGTCGCGCGTGTATCGATCGCGTGTTCTTACGAAGCCCCTGCGCCGCGCGCGCAAAGTGCACGCGTGCTGTTCGCAAGGGGCTCGCAAGTGGCACGTTCGCCAGGTTTGGACACACCATTAGCGCAAATAGTAATAATTCTGTTCAAATTTTTCATACATAATCCTTATAAGTCTGGTCAACATATAGGCTATAGAGGGGGGGTGAGAATAAACAATATGACGAAAAAAATATCCTGCTTCGTTTCAGATGACACTGGCGAGACCATCACAGTCCGGGGCTGCGGGCTAGACTCTGGTACAGCCACCACTGACACGGAGATCATCAGAATGTCTCACTGTGGGCGCTTCTATTATGATGATAGGTGAGAGAAACAACTTACATACTTGAAAACGAAAGAAATATTTGGCTGAGCGCAGACTTAAGTCCCGGCAATTTTAAGACAGACTTTTCTCACATAGAAAAGTCCGTCTCAAAACTAAAACGGAACAGCCCCCCTAGCCAAGTTACAACCGTTTCGTTTCGATTCTCTTTTCATCGATCGCCCCGAGTAGGCCACGCCTCCGATTCCTTTATTCTGACGTCATCTCAACGCTCAGTCACGTGGTCAGAACAAAGAAATAGGGGGCGTGGCCAAATCGAGGCGATCGACGAAAAGAGATTGTAACTTGGCTAAGGGGGCTGTTTTGTCTACAACACATCTCACACCTAAAACGAAACTGTTTTGTCTACCACGATGACGCGGCGCAGTATCAAAATAGACTTCAGCAAACTGTTGTATTAATTTTTCTACGAGTTCTTCGTCCGTAAACATGATGCGACGTGTTTACTCTTTGGACGCTAGGACGATAGGCGTGTGTAAATCTTTACTGAACCGACTCACTGTTCCGAAACATTTTAGTGTTCCGAAAGATTAGAACATCAGTAATGTTTTAAATGCATCACTTGGAACAATTGGAACACTGAAACACTCTTTACTTTACGTGACCGGCAGTCTTTTTAAAATTCAAATTATAACTTAAATAGCGTACATATAATTAATGATCTGACCTAAACACATCTGCTTTAAACTATTCTCAAATCAAAATTCAATTAAAAAGAACTTTTAGTGTAAATGACGCAACATAACAGATCACGATTCATTACAGTCAGTGTTGTGTTTTTTTTGAGTTGTTCCAAATGTTCCGTTTGTATATTGTGAGCCGATGTTTCAATTTTCCAAATGTTCCAAATGATGCATATCACTGTATCGGAACATTTCAGTGATTCAGATGCAAATGTTCCAATCGCAAAGATCACACACTTTTCCCACGCCTATCGGACGAGACTACTAGAGAGGAAGTACGTCCGCATAGAGTAAAGTAATATTATGGTCGCTAGACAGCAGCGGTTTTTAGCTAGCAGTTTTTATAGGATAATTTAATCTATGAGACGTTTTGTTTGAAGTCTGCTCGTCTTCATATCTCGCTTCGCTCGAAATCATCTATCGTCGCTCCAATATATTCCGATGTATATCTACTCCCCAAATTGCAACCCATAAAAAAACCAACAAGCTATCTAGTTTGTTAATTGAAGTGATGAAAGTCTAAATACCTCTATTGAAAAGGGAGGATCCTCCGACCAGACGGTTGCTATGTCTGGTGTGGGCAACTGCCCGATAGATGATTTCGGGCTGTTGTATACGTTCTAATCGCGCGGAAAAAATTAATTGCGCGATGCAGGATTTCCTAGTTCATATCTGGCGCCATAGATGTCAGTATTTACCTACTGTTTTTTTTTTGACGCAACATATTTGCATACTCCACAAAAATTATGACTGATCCTCATTATAATAAGATGCTTTTTCTTTCAGATATGTCCACGGTTGCCTGCAAAGTTGCAATGATGCGGACGCTTGCAATAGTTCTGACCATCTTCAGTCAAGTTTGCCCGTCATAGTACTTATATATAACGCATATCTTCTCTTAGTAAGCTAACAAATATCTTTAGAAGTTAACTTAAATATTTATAACGCTATGTAGTCATGTAACTTATAAGTTAAAGTTAATTGTAAGCTGAAACCCGACTACGATATAATTTATCAGATTTTTGTAACAAGTGTCTGCCATTTTGACTTAAAGGACTCAATTACCAGGTCCTAAAACACAAGTAAAAAATGTCCGCCATATTGAGTCTTTTTTGTTATGTCATCTCAGACATACACATATCATAATCATCTTTTTAGTGTTCCCACTGCTGTGTCACAGGCCTCTCTGGGAGAGGGAATGGACCGTAATCCACCACACGGGCCCAGTGCGGGTTGGTGGATGTCACATGTCTTCGAGTTTTTCGTTCTAGGACATGCTAGTTTCCTCACGATGGAAACTTTTACCGTTTTGAGAGCAGTGGTGATGAAATAAAACTAAAGCAACTGCCAGGGTTTCACGTTTAAGACTCGTAAGTCGGACCCGTTATCACCAACCCATTGTTTTAGTTTAGCCTGATAGAAAATTAGGCTTTTTAAAAAATTTATCATTTTGAATTCTAGTCCTTATGCGACTCTGTTACCATTTTGAGAATGAGGGTGTTCTGGAAAAATCACACCACCAGTTGGCGCCACTTAGCCGTCAGGTCTTTTCCTTTGAAAACTAAATACCTATAGATGTAGCCACCTCGTGGCCGCACATGAGACAGTACTATAAAACTTCAATGAGGTTATTACGTAAACTTTTCCTTAAATATGACCACTGAAATACACTAAAAACTTAACTATTAGAGTCTATTTCTCATACATACACTAAAACTATCAAAGAAGAAGAGAAGAGACTAAAACTATTACTTTAACTGCTGAAATTATTCTAAAAACATAAAAATTTTCTGGAGTGGACCTCTCTGTGACAGTGACAGGCCTTTTTAGCTAACTTTTAAAAGTTCGCCAAGCAAAAAACCGACACGTCGAATGAGACAGAGCATGTTATGTTTTGTCTCAATTTTCTTAATTATTTCGTACATAAGCTTCTTACTTCTGCACTTCCCTACACAAGTCCGGTTAAGCAGCCGACAACCTCCTAGGTTGACCTGCGAGAGACCACACACAAAAAAAAAAAACACTTCCCTACTGTCTCATGGCTACATCTAAAGGTAGAGGTATATAATCTAAGTTTGAAAAAGTCATGACGTTGACGTCTAACGTTTGACTTTGACGTTGATGTCTAAATAATGTCACTATTATAAGCGTTTTGACAGGTGCCTAGACCTGACGACTCAGTGCTGCCACCTGGTGAACATCATTTTAGAAAACCCTCATTAGGCCTTTAGCGCCTGAATTTTTTTTTTTTATTAATGTGGGAAAGCTTTTAAACTATGCTCGATGTTGACGATGCGATAGGAGAGTTCTTCAGCGTAGTCGGGTAAAGTGTATGTTTTGCAATAATTTGATGGCTGTAATGTACAGTCGTCAACTAGTACATTGCATTTGTTGTTGTCTGTCAGAAATCTAAAGGTCTGGTCTGACTGAAGCGTATCCCGCGCGGGTTAAGTGATGGAAATACGGCGTCGCCTAACTTGTATGTAGGTGTTTATATTGCCGTGAATAATCACGTGGCTTCCTTATCACGTTCACAGCTCGTTCCAGGATACGCTTTGAACAGTTTTAAGGCTACGTTTACTTTTTAAATATTCATGAAACACAACACCCTTATTAGGGGAAGAACTTTGCAATGTGTACTACCCACACAGTAAGCATAATCAGCCTTTCAATGTTCCCACTGTTAGGACTCAGGCGTCCTCTCTAGGAGAGGGAATGGGCCGTAATCCACCACGCGGGCCCAGTGCGGGTTGGTGAATGTCGCATATCTTCGAATTTTTGGTTCTAGGACATGACTGTTTCCTCACGATGTGTTCCTTCACCGTCTTGAGAGCAATGGTGATGAAATAAATTACACAAACTCTTCAACTCGTAAGTCAGGGCCGTTACCACTGAGCCCCCATTGCACCGAGTACTGCACACTTTAGTAATATTTCAAAGATTGCTACTCCCCGCACTTAAGGGTGCATTTCCTCTGAAGTGGAGCTGGTCGGAGCGGAGTGGAAAAGAGCACTGAAAAGTGGCAAGTATTTCCATTGATGCAGAGCTGGGCGGGGCGTTCAGCACCACAATCTGGTCGACTCCATTCTGTCCGGCTCGTGGCCGCGTGTTCATTTGTTTTATTTGAAAGTCCGCTCAGCTCTATTCCGCTCCAACTGATGCGGAGTGGAGATTTCGAGCACTGTGATTGGCTAATTCACAGGTCACTCATTTTTACTCCACCCAGCTCCGCAACAATGGAAACGCTTCCTAAAAACTGTGAACGCAGCTACTAGTTTAAAGAACAGACCGATAGATAAAATTCTTTTAAAACGAGAGAAAAAACAAAGAATGTAACAACATACAAAGAATATAATGGTGTACAATAAATAGTATTCTATGTAAAAATCGTCCATACCAGGAAATATTTGTGATGGGCGATTCTGGCGTAACTGTGGCGCCACAATATTTGTGTTGGTCAAGTCTGGCGTAACTGTGGCGCCACATTATGTTGTACAGTCAAGGACCAAAATATGAGCAGGTACATTTTATTTTAAAGGCAAAAGAAAGAAAAAGCAAATGAAATATTTCGTTTAATATTTCACAAATTTAATGTAAAAGAAAATACCGTTTGGAATTGGTTCGACAAATACTCTCGCGTTTATTCCCCCAGGGTCGCACATCCACGACCAAATACTCCATCTCATCAGCTCTTCTGTCACCTATGGGGATTGAAGAGCTAAACGGGATGGAGCACCCTGTCATAAACACACGACCCTGGCGAATAGGACACGAAAACACTCGTTGGACCAATGCGACGAAAGCGGTCAAAAGGGTTAAATATAAACATAGTTTTCTCCTTGATTGAACAAGTTCTGTAAATAAAAATCACAAGTCTTGCATCGCCTTGCTGCGAGTAACTTCCAAATCTCTGCACTTAAGCTACTATATATATATATACTTGGGGCCATTAATTTATTACGTAAGACCATTTAGAAAGGGGGAGTTGGGTTGACCATGTTTTTTTTTCTTACAAGAGTGTGGTACGAAGTCTTGATAATTCTTACATAAGATAAAAAAAAAACACAAAGCTAAGATTTGAAAAAGACACTTGTAAACGTTAAAACCAACCAAATGTATATAATTTTTTTCCTTTAGATTCTTATGTAGGGAGGGAGGAAGTCATAAACTAGTAAAAATCGTCTTACATAATAAATGAATGGCTCCTTGCCAGCATATTATTATCGCCAACATCATCACAGTACACAAAAAACACTACTTTCAATTTTCCTAACACAATCCCTTAGTTGTATCTTTTTTAATAAAAATCGCCCAACTGTTGCTTGCAACTTCTTTCATAGACTTGGAACAAAAATACTAACTTAGTGCACCTCTACACCTTTCTGTTTTTTTTTTTGTAGAATTATTTATAATGTTATTCATTATTGTAAATAATGTTATTTTTAAAAACATCACTATATAGGTACATAAACATATCTCTTGCAAATGTGTATAAATAAAAAAAATATGCTTATTTATTTTTTAAATTATATTGTCTCTATCCCTTTCTAATCACAGAGAAATGAGGGATTTAAAAACTGTATTGTTTATGATATTACAAGACGATTTAGTAGTAACTTCATGTTGCTATTTTTAATACTTTTTTAGTCAATTCATTTCATGATATGGCCAACTAAGGGCGGAATTCACCATTAAAACTAATCGCGTTTTAATGTTTAGCTCGCTGTCACTAGTGTCACTTGTCTGTATTTTTCTTTCGTTGTATTTTTACAAGTGAAGTTAAAATGCGATTAGTTTTATTGGTAAATTCCGTTCTAAAACTCTGGCCAGATCATATAATGATGATATGTCGATCCTCGTTTAGCCTTATCATTGATGTAGGGTTTCTATGATAGTAAAAAGTCTAAAGAAAGTAGGTCAAACGAGGATTAAAATATCGTCAAACTTTAACGTTTAAAATGATCTGGCCAGTTTTAGTTGGCCATATCATGAAGCGATCAATTTCTATGATCTGGTCACGACATGTACTTCATTAGAAATAAGATTAGACATAACACACCTTTTGTACTGTCCGTTCAACCGATTTTCACTTCTATTGCGTTGGTAGCATGACCAATGGCAACTGTAGTAAATAGTTGGTATTATTACCACTTTTTTGCTTTCAATTCCATCCTTATACCTACGGAATAGATGTCAAAATCGGTTGAACGGACAGTAAAACAGGTATGTTAAAATGTCTAATCTTAATTCGAATGGAGTATAGGTTTCTTTGAGCAGGCATTTTGTGTTTGTTATGTCGACGATCCTGCTGGTCTAAATTAATACTAACAATTTCTATCATATTGTTAAGGCAGTGGTCCGACCGCCAGCGAGAAAACGACAAATTATCAGCGATTTTCTCTCTCAAGAAACGCACAATAAATGTACATTCCGTGTAAACGAAAGAGATGCTAGATATTAAAAGTTGGTCTCTGACTGTTCACACTTCCGGCGACGACTCTTTACTAGTTTTGTCGTTGAGCGACGACCTTTCGAAAATAAACTCGCTCGGCGATGATCACTCGTTTTATCATTTCTTTACAGTGCGACAAATCGCTTACGTTGGCCACACTGTGAGCGACCGCGGGCGAGTGGTGCGAGTAATCGCTCGTCGCACTTGCACACTCGCTTATAGCCCGGCGACAAAACTATCGAAACTACACACTCGCTTCCCGCTGATCGCCAACTCGTTTGTAGTTTCTAGTTCTACTCGTTTCTCGTTCATCGTCGGCGGTCGGACCACTGCCTAATGCCCGGTCCACACATGGCCCGTCTGTAATTTATTATGCCTCTGTTTGGGCAGAATAATCATGTTTTCTTTTTATGTCATAAAATGTATGTCATTGTTACGTCGCGGCCTGTGGGAGCTTTAGAGATCGTTGACGAGATATTTAGTGACTAATCTCGTATTGTTCCCATAACTGACTATATTCTGGTACTTCTTGTAGCAACTGACTATATTTTCGCGACTATATTTCTTTCGGTTGGCTGTGATTTTATCTGTTTCTACCATTATACACTTCTATAATACCTATTGTATAAAATATACAACATATATACTTAGTATAAAATGTCTAGATAACCATAAACTATGAATCCGTATTATATGTTCGAAGATATAATTTTAAGTTTATTTTATGCCTTTTAGTTAACTACTAGCTGACCCGACAGACGTGGTCCTGTTTTAGCTATGAGCTGTCAAACGCGCCAATTGTCAATTGCGTCAACTGTCAAACGCTCCAATTGTCAAACGCGTCAACTGTCAAATGCGCCAACTGTCAAACGCGCCAAAATTAAATAGTTGTCATAGTGTTTTGATTTTTTACAATTATCTGCGCTGTTTTCTTGTTTTTTTTTTGCCTTATGAACCTTCTGGAAAGTATAAGAAATCATAAAAATAAAGACGAATAAAACTACTAAAGTCGTTCTCAAGTTATAGCGTGACCAAAGCGAAATAGAGATTAATTTTTATATATAAATAAGATTTATAAACCAAAAGTATATGGATTCACAGTTTAAAAAATAAAGCTACTTTTAAAAAGTTTTTATAAACTGCTGTAAGCACACATTTATGTATTGATAAAGTAATAAAAATATATGAATGCTATTTTTTGTTTTATTTAATATTTAAAAAACCGCATTTGTTTCAAGCCAAAGCGTTGAGTCGGCCAAGCTGTAACTGATTTTGAAAATGAGATTGGAAGGTTCGAGCAAGCGTGGATCCAGCCCTCAACAATGGTTGTGGTCAAAGCTGCCCGCCACACACACACGGGGTGATCAAACGGTTGCAAACCAACGTACCAACCAAGGTGACCTTGCTAGTTTCAATCTGTGTAGACAGCAGTTGTAATCCATGACCTTCAACGCCCTTGATTGGGAGCGCGTTTTCCTTACCACTGAACGTGTTGACGCGCGGTTTACATCTATGTAGCCGCAGCATAAACCATACAAATAAACAAAGGTGACCTTGGTTGGGGCGCTAGTTTGCAACCGTCTGGTCATCCCTTTAAATCGATCTAGTGCGAGTATAAATTCGCTTAAGATCGATATAGTGCATTCGGAGATATTTGCGAAAAGTATGTCGGCCTGAGCAAGATTTCCGCATGGGCAAAATCGTAGGGCGAACACTAGTATATAGGTTAATCTGTATGTTAGATTGTTCGTTCATAAAAATAATAAAAGTAGCATCATCAGCATGATCGTGAAAGTGTGACGTCACAAGTCTATTAAGGGTTGTGGGCATATCCATCGTGTCTATATCAGTGTATCTGCTCTTAGGTTCGAGGTTTTCGATTGAGTAGATAGGTAGATTGGGTTAAACCAGTATTGAAAAGCAAATAGTTTTACCATATACCTAGCAAGCCTAGTACATATCTCAGTGAATTCACACTAATATTATAAAGACGAATATTTATGTGTGTAGATAATATCCTGGAATATCTAGGATATTATCTACCAGTGTGCTAACTGGTAGATAATAATCTGGAATAGCACTCTGGTAGATAATATCCTGGAATATCTAGGATATTATCTACCAGTGTGCTAACTGGTAGATAATAATCTGGAATAGCACTCTGGTAGATAATATCCTGGAATGTCTAGGATATTATCTACCAGTGTGCTAACTGGTAGATAATAATCTGGAATAGCACTCTGGTAGATAATATCCTGGAATGTCTAGCATATTATCTACCAGTGTGCTAACTGGTAGATAATAATCTGGAATAGCACTCTGGTAGATAATATCCAGGAATATCTAGGATGTTATCTACCAGTGTGCTAACTGGTAGATAATAATCTGGAATAGCACTCTGGTAGATAATATCCTGGAATATCTAGGATATTATCTACCAGTGTGCTAACTGGTAGATAATAATCTGGAATATCACTCTGGTAGATAATATCCTGGAATAGCATATACTTTTTAATACAGGAATATACAATATATATATATATATATTATGTTCACATATATACACAGAAGAAGATACATCATTATAAAAATTGTACAAAAGTATGTAGGTAGGTACTGCTTATTTCAAAAGAAATTTCTCCCAGCAGACCTGCGAAAGGAGAGATTAGAAGAAATGTAGACAATAGTGTGTAGAGACTGTATAATAATGTATGTTCTCTTGAGATAACTTTCTACTTACGCAAGCGAAGCCGCCGGAAGAACTAGTGAGACCAACAAATAATTTATGATAGTCTGGGGGGGTGTAGGATAACAAACACCACACTTGTACGTCAATCAGTTTTCAAATAAAACAAACAACAATTTAAAATACATATTTATTCATTAAAAGTTTTCAAATCAAAGTGAACATTCAAAAATAAACATGATTGCACGATCCTAATAAAAACAATAAATATTGTATGTTATAAATATACAACTAAATATGTTTTAGTATACGCGAAACCCGAAACACGTGTCTAGTGTTTTTATGTAAAGAATCTATGTACAAAATTTTATAACTATCATGAAAAGTCACAAAGTTATAAGCTTGTTATGTTACCTGGTTGTCCGCACAAATACATGGTCACCAGTCCGTCTGGGTGACTGAGGGGTCGTTTTGCACCCAGCTGTGCGCTGGCGCCTAATGCCTGCTATGACCTGCCGTGACCTGTGTTGCTTAGTGTCGGTGGTGTCCAACTTGTGACCTTTTTAAATATTTTTGGGAAAAAATCTAACATGGTGTAAAAATTAATGGAATCGATTCAGTTACTGATTCTGAACAAACTATATTCATGTTTCGCATATACTAAAAATTATGTTGCATTATATTCCTCACTGTGTCACGTGACTGCGCGTAAAGCCTTGACCAAACTGACGTGAATCCCGCGCTGGATGCGGGACGAAACTAGTTCACGCCGATTTTGTCAACTGACTTGCTGTCTATATCGCTGCCAAATAGCTTAATTTTCCAACCAGTAAACAGCCCAGCATTTTTACTAAACGGCAGCTTTCAACTAGCTGCCCGCATTTATTCACCCGTTCAATGAAATAGCGAGATAAGAATATTATAATCAACATTTTAATGTTCCCACTGCTGGGAATCAGGCCTCTCTAGGAGAGGGAATGGGCCTTAATCCACCACGCGGGCCCAGTGCGGGTTTGTGGATGTCACATGTTTTCGAATTTTTGGTTCTAGGACATGGTTTCCTCACGATGTTTTCCTTCACCGTTTTAAGATCAGTTGTGATAAAATAAATTACATAAAATAAACACACACAGCTGTTTGAAATTCGCGTGCACGCGCAAACAGTTGTCTTGTTATTGTCATAAAACTAACAAGTGTAAAAATAAAATTTCTTTGGGAAAGCTGTTTGTGATCATGAGTACAATCACGTGTTTAAGTATCGGTCACTAATTACCAGTCACCCTATATAAGTATGTTTATCAGTTGTCTAGTACTCATACCACAAGCTCTGCTTAGTTTGGGACTAGATGGCGTTGTGTGAAATTTTTGGAATATTTTATTTACGCCTGATTTTGCACCATATTCATTTAGCAATAAGTTTGCTATTTTAGGTAAAATATAAGTCTGTAGTTGTCAGCTCACTGCCCCTCCCCTTCAGAGTCTCCCTTTTTCTCCCCCGTGAATGTCGTCGAAGTGTAGTCCGTCGCGTCTGTATAATCTACTGAATCTTCTTCTTCTACAATTTCTGAAATTTGAAATGATACGATATCAGTCTCAATAGAGTACAAAATGTTTATTGAAGATTCTCTGTGGCTTCAAGTGCATGGGCGCTTATAAAACGCCAGATGCTAGTCAGTAGCGTAGTTAGGCGTGGGCGAAGTGGGCTCTAGCCGAAGGCCTCGCACCTAAAAGGGCCTCGCACTAGCGAGGACTCTTTAAGAACGAGGGGTTTTTTTATAATTGATAAACTCTCGTTTGACCACTAACTCACATGACGGTAATCGACGATGTGGTCGAATACTGGGTTGCGACACTTACTGTCTTGTTTTCGAATTTATGACAGAATAAGGCCTCGCTGATGTGCCTTCGCCCAATTGGTCGTTTCCTATGGACAATGGCTGGAAATGTAGGTATCTCCGGTTGGCCGCTCTTAGACTGACCTCATTGAATACATTCGGAATGGCTCTCGGGATTCATAATCTGAATTCATAATGTTAATTCAGAAAGACCGGAATACCATACATTATTAGTATGCTACACACACATTCTGATTTTTACAGATTATGAATTTTTCAGATCGATCTATAACGCCGAGCGTTTTGAATTCCGGATCGGAATATTATGCTTGTGATTGCTTTTTCAATAATTATTTTTTATATTATTATACCCCAACCACCATAAACTCGTTAGTAATTTATTTTGTTAACGTCTTCTTTATTGATAGTTGTAATAATTTTTTTATTTTTTATTATTATTGATAGGCTCGCGTTTGACCACTATCTCACCTGATGGTAAGCGATGATGTGGCCGAAGATGGAGCACGCTTGCCTCGAAGTAACCTATTCACTCTTGACTAAGACCCCTTAGGTTGTAGCTATCAGGGAATACAGACCCCGGCAGGGAATTCCACTCCTTAGCTGTACGCATTATGAATGTGTTCCTTTTGGGAACGCTTTGTACGTATGGGTGGGATGTCCACCATGTACGGATGGCGCAACGCCGTACGTCTAGTGGTCCGATGATGGAACGGACTTGGTGGAATTAAATTGTGCAATTCCAACGCACACTCCCCGAAGTGTAATCGATAGAAAACCGACAGGCCAGCAACTCGGCGTCGATATTTCTTGCTTTTTTTATAATGTGAATGTGAGAACACTGTAGACTCCGCGAATTCTTAGATTACTTCCTGATGATTATTTTTATTGTAATTTTGAGTACAATATTGATCGGTCTACACTGTCCTTACATAATATCTACTTATACTGTAATGTGGAAATATTGTAGTTTAATTTCGGATTGAAGTTTCGAAGATTTTTCCAAATCGCAAAAAAGTGTATTTTTTCTTGTGACGTAACAACAAATTTACAGTTTTCAGATTTATTCCTATACCTGTGCTATAAGATCTTGCTTTATGCCAAATTTCAGGATTCTGGGGCAACGGGAAGTACCCTATAAATTTTGATTTCCTTGAGAGTGTCGAAATATACGCTTATTGCGACATAAACGGCTGTATTTTTTTTTCGTCAACTTCGCAGTTTGACTTTTTCAGAGCTTCAAGGGACCGTAGGCTTGAGTAGGCATACGGTTTTATATTTAACTCGATACCTTCACGCGTTTCCGAGATAAAGGATCTTGACAGACAGATAGACAGACGGACGGACAACAAAGTGATCCTCTAAGGGTTCAAAAAGTATTCATTCCTAAGGTATGGGAGTACTACAAATCTTACAACTTCTACAGGTACCTACCCTGTTGAAGTTGTTCGGATGTCGCATCACACTTGCATTTCCTCATCTCTTCAAGTTCTCTTAGTTCTGAAGGTAGAAGTTTGGACTTCTCTTTGTCAGTCATGCGAACTGAAAACAGAAATTATAGTGTAAGTAAAACATAGCTTGCGGAGGGCGAGTAATGGGTAGCTCGTCATCCGGCTGTCGACGGCGTGTTGTGTTCCACGCGCGACTCAAAGAGGTTCCAGCAAAATTTACGCTTCGTTGTCACTAGAACCAATAACAGTTCCATCATGGAACTACTGACGTTTTTTAAAATCATTACTTCCATTTTAAAAGAATCTGGAAATAATGGAACGAATGTTGAATTTTGCACGCACTAGTTCCAATTTATTATTTAGTACATCAGAAATGACGACCTCCAACGTGACCTTAAAATGGAACTCGTCACAACCATAATTGATGCTAAAGCCCACGAACACGGACTTTACCGACATGTGAATGTTGAGGCAATCCAGCTGTTAGACAACACGGACTTAGTGCGTAGACTAAAGAGAACTAATTAACCGGACCGAGCCCAGTCGTCAGCAGCGCGTAGTGGTCCTCGCGCTCCTCAAAAAGATGTCAGCAAACCGTAGGGAGCCGATGCCCGCTAGCTAGGACCGCGGAGAATTTCTGAAAGGGAAACCCGTAGTCCTAGTAAGCAAAGGGTAGGATACAGGTGTGGTTTTAGTCAGTAAAAGTCTGACACGCCCTCCTGCTCCAGTCAGAGCGCGAGAAGACATTTGGATGATTTCCTTAAAAAAAAGACTAAAGAGAACTAAACCCTTTGAGTTAGTGTAGAGTTTAAAGTCTGTGTATAATATTGCTCAATGCGGTGCTATGCATATAACATATAAAGTTTTATTTTATTAATATCAGACTCTAAGGGCCGATACTACGTTAAGCAGGCGCGCCCCCGTTGAGTGACATTGCACGTGTGTCGTATGCTCGTGTCCCCACACACTCGCTAGTTCAACTTAACGGTGTGCATGTAGTCGTGTCGATAAAGAACTTAATGTACGGGGTGCCTCCGCGGATCCCTGCAACGGAGAACTTTTGTATGAGAACACGCGGGCGACCGCCTAACGCAGTTTTGGTCTTAAAAGTGCTATGAACGTCTATAAAAGTGCTAAAGGACGCTATTCTAAGTTTTAACAAAACCTGCAGTGAGAAGAGGAGTGGTAACGGCTCCGGCTTACGAGTTAAAGGTCGCGGGTTCAAATCCAGCCAGGCGCATTACTTTGTGTAATTTATTTCAACATTACTGCTTTCAAAACATCGTGAGGAAACCGGCATGTCCGGAACATTAAAAGGCTGATTATGCTCATATGCTTATATATTAACAAAACCTATAGTTATAATGTATAATAATACGTAAGAGTTACATTTACATAATAGTCTTTTAGCCACTTGTGAATTTTTTTAATGGCGCAAAAACTAGGGAAAAATATTTATGATTTTTTTTTAATGGTGGAAAAACTAGAGGTTCAGTAGTTACACTTACCAAAAACTGCCCTCTTGGCTGTTTGCTCGTCATCACACAAGCATGGCCCTTCTTCCGCCGAGGCCGCTGCCTTCTCATCCGCACGCCGACGTAGCTCTGATGGTAACTCCTTAGGACCTGCCGAGAGTTGCAAATGATATTTAATTCTACACACACACACACACACACACACACATACATAAATAAAACACATAGATAGATAGATATACTCTTAAAGAATTATAGTAGGAGTTTAAAATTAATAGGGTGTCACAATAGGCGATCTTATCGCTAAAAGCGATGTTTTATAGACAACCTTTGGATGGATTTGACGCAGGAGAAAAGATATGCAGGTAATTTGAGGTGTACTATTTACATAATAATAATAATAATATTCCACAACTATCACACAACGCCGTCTAGTCCCAAGCTAAGCAGAGCTTGCGTTATGGGTACTAGACAACTGATAAACATACTTATATATTTCTAAATACATACATATATAGATAAATTACACTCAGACACAGAACAAATGATCGTGCTCATCACACAAACATTTGTCCTGGGTGGGAATCGAACCCACGACCTCCGGCATAGCAGTCAGGGCCACTAACCACTAGACCAACAGGCCAGCCGTACATATATGCAATACCTACATAACTAATAAAATAAAAGCAAGTAAGTTAGCTAGCTAAAATGTTTAAAATAATTCAATTTTTTTTTTAATATTTTTAATTTATTTATTACATTAAATATATTTTGTAAATGTAAATAACTATATTTATCAAAAACATCATCATCATCATCATCATTTCAGCCGAAAGACGTCCACTGTTGGACATAGGCCTCCCCCAAGCGTCGCCACAACGACCGATCCTGTGCTTCTCGCATCCACCGCACTCGCGCGACCCTCACCAGGTCGTCGGTCACCTTGTGGGAGGCCTTCCAACGCTGCGTCTTCCGGTGCGCGGTCGCCACTCTAGAACCTTTCGGCCCCATCGACCATCCGTTCTACGAGCAATGTGCCCTGCCCACTGCCACTTTAGTTTGGCGATTCTTCGGGCTATGTCGGCGACCTTGGTTCTCCTGCGGATATCTTCATTCTTTATGCGATCACGCAAGGAAACTCCGAGCATAACCCTTTCCATTGCCCTTTGGGTGACTATAAGCCTTATGATGAGGCCATATCAAAAACAACACATTTTATATTTGTAATTCATATCCACATCTCAAAGCGAGCGAAGCCTCTAGCCTAAGCTATGATAGTCACAACACACTAATATTATAAGAGAAATGATATGTCAAGCCATCCAATTTCTTTATTTGCAAAGTGATCAAACTTCTCATAACTAAGCAACGGGAAAATGTGCTAGCATCAAATAGAATAATTCGTCTTTTCTACAACGCTGACTAAATATTCTTAGTCCAAGAGAGAGCGAAGCAAGCTCGGAATTGAAGAGCATTCCAACGCGGACAGGTTAGTTTAGAAGGCTAAGGCGGGAGCGAAGCTGGGTGATTCTTTGAAACCGAGAGAACGTCTCATTACCTATCTATTTTGTGCCGTAAGCCACTGGGCGCAAATGAGTGCCTTTGATACATTCAGAGATCGGGGAAAACTAATATGCAAATAAAAATATCAAATTGTAAATCATAAATTAGGCCAGACGAATGAGACACTCTCTCGGTTTCAAAGAATCACCCAGCTATCGCCGTGGTTATTTTTTTCCACTTTCTGAATATTTTTTTTATCTTCAGAAAGTGGCTTACATAGAAAATAACTAGGGCTAAGATAGTATCATTCAGTCGTTCGTTAATTGTGGCTGACTTAGTACTTTAGAAGGCAATGTAGATTTTTAGAGTTGAAAAGCTCAAAAAGAAGTTTGTTTAATTAGCACCTATATTATAAAGATGAAAACTTGTGAGTGTGTATGTTCGTTAATTCATCACACTCGAACGGCTGAACGGATTTCGAAGGAACTTGGCACACGAGTAGACCATGTCCTGGTTTACCACACAAGATACTTTTTCATCCCGAGAGTATGCTGTCTTGGGATATTTTTCTATTATACTTAACTTACATGGGGCAGGGCACATTGCTCGTAGAACAGATGGTCGATGGGGACGAAAGGTTCTGGATTGGAAACTATGTACCGGAAGACGCAGCGATTGAAGGCTTCCCGGAAGGACCCATGACCTAGTGAGGGTCGCAGGAATCCGATGGATGCGAGACGCACAGGATCGGTCGTTACGGCGACACTTCAAGGAGGCCTATGTCCAACAGTGGAAGATGATAACTTACATGCTCCTGACGTTCCAAAAGGCTCGCTCCTCGGCAAGGCGTCGGATCGCTCCTGTCTCATGAAATAGTGGTAAGTACTCCCCTTCATTGGCAGAATCTTCGCACCCGTGGCCACGTCAACGGCTGAAAGAATGTAGCAGAGGAATCAGTTTTCATATTTATACTCCAATCGCGTTAAGATTAAACATTTAAATAATCATTTTTTCTATCCGTTCAACCGATTTTGTGTTAGGTGGCATGATAAATGGCGGTTGCAGTAAATAGTTGGTATTGTAACCATTTTTTTTGCTTTTAATGCCATCTTTATGCCTACGGAATAGAAGTCAAAATCGTTTGATCGGACAGTAAAAAAAGTTTTGTTTAAATGTCTAATCTTAATGCGAATGGAGTATAGTCTATTTTATTTTCTTATCTATTTTTAGGGTTCCATAACTTAGTCGTCAAAAACTGAACCCTTATAATCACATAATATATCACTTTGGTGTCCGTCTGTCTAGACCCTTTTTCTTAATAACGATTGGATAATCTAAAATATTCAAGTCAAAATAAGATTATCATAAAGTTTTTACTTTGGTATTTCTGTTACTGATTCATATATAAAAATTTCTGATTCACCTGGGCACAAAATATTCGAACGTCAATATCTTGAAAATTACTTTATAAAATCGAGTCTCTCATCCAAATATATGTTATTTGGTATACCTGTTTTCATATGAATTTGTGTAACAGAGCTGAAAATTAAATTAAATTTTGGCCATATGGATCAGTCGATGAATCAAATTTCGAAGTACTACCCCTATACTGTCCCACCGCTGGGCAAACGCCTCCCTCCATTTCTTCTATTGTTCCCGGCTCTGAGCCACTTTTTGCCACTTCCTACGGAAGACATCTAAGTCGTCCCGCCATCATCTTAATTCTTGTTCTGCTGCGACCCCGTCTCATGCGGTTTCAGGGCACCAACTTTATGTTTTACTGGCCCACCGCTCGACCGGCACGTGGCAGACATATCCAGCTTAGTCCCAGTTAAGCTGGGCAGCCTACTGAGCCAAATCAATGATCTGCGTTTTTGAGCGCAATAGTGTTTCGAATACTCACAATAATAGCTTTTTGTGTTTCTGTTCTTAAACACACGCAGTTTATCGTAATTGTTATTCATTCGAAGCTTTATTATGAACACAGATACTCACCAACATTCACAATATGTTTGACGTCCAGTGCTATTTCCATTTTTTCGTCCACACTGTCCTTGATATCGCGATGTGTTTCGATCGCCTCTGCTCGGTCGAATCGCGATTTCTTCACAACTGTATGATAGTTTGTAGTATTAGTGACTTTATACACTTGAAATTGAGCGACAGTTGCGCAATGAAAGAATACCATACTTCATACGTTGTTAGTAAGAATTTTGTAACAGACATATAATAATGTGTTCGTATGCCCACGGCACGTCTTTCGGATGGTGTTAGGTGCTATTGCTAACTTGTATTCATGCCCAGGCCAGAACCCGACTAGTAAGCCCCAATATAAGTATGATTATCATAGTTGTCGGTGAAGTCAATAGTACGGAAGCTTGAGAACGAATGAACGAGCGAAGTAGTGCTGCTCAAATCTATGTGGTTCTTTCCTCAAAAGACTATCTCAGACATTAATCTGTATGTTCTCATATGATTTGACGATTACATGTTGGCTGTGTATGCACTTTAAAAGAGACTTTGACCCCTGAGTTTGTTTCGGTGTTTCTTCTCAGGGTAGTCAGCTAGGAAACACCGGCCACATCTAGTTTAAACTGACGAAAAAATTGACGTGTAAAAGTGTTTTTAAAAACCTATTTGCAAAATAAATAAATGTCATAAAAAAAACTCGTTCTTAAAGATGCCACGCTTGCGCGAGGCCCCTTTTGGATGCGAGGCCGTGGGCGAGGTGATGCTTCACCCACGCCTACCTACGCTTCTGATACAACCTTGTTTATTTTAGGCATGGTGGGATTTATTGAACTTAAAGTAAGAAGGGAATTTACTCTTGTACTTTATATTTTTAAAGTACTAAGAGGAAAACTAGATAATAATATAATATATTCCACAACTATCACACAACGCCGTCTAGTCTCAAGCTAAGCAGAGCTTGTGTTATGAGTATTAGACAACTGATAAACACACAGATATATTTCTAAATACATACATTACACCCAGACACAGAACAAATGATCGTGCTCATCACAAAAACGTTTGTCCTGGGTGGGAATCGAACCCACGACCTCCGGTACAGCAGTCAGGACCACTAACTACTAGACCAACAGGCTAGTCGAAATGCAATGTAAAATCGAAAAGTATAATGTAGCTTTGTTGTAGTTGTTGTGTCTCTGTGTCCCTGACAGATATGTTTGGCGTCGGCTCCGGCCTCCAGTGCTGGTGGTACCGAGGGCGAGGACAGACCTGCTGAAAGAGTCGCCTCTGACGCGCGCATTTCGCACTTTCAATCTCATACACGACAAGTCAGATCTATTCATTTGTACTTTGAGTGAATATAACAGAGTGGAACTTGCTGTTATATGCTATTGTAATCAGGCAGGTTAAGTAATAAATTATATGTACTTGTATATAGGGTGACTGGAATTAGTGACCGATACTTAAACACGTGATTGTACTCATGATTACAAACAACTTTCCCAAAGAAACTTTTTTTATACTAATTTATTGTAGCGTAGCGCGCTCACGTAAAGTATCAAAATACTAGTCTGGATATTATTTTATCGAAACATTGCTTACGTCGTCGATAACGCGGGCGAGGGCGCCGCGCCGCTAACAGCTGACTGGGTGAAGGCGCGCGCGAAATTCAAAGTTTAAAAAAAGTTTCTTTGGGAAAGTTGTTTGTAATAATGAGTACAATCACGTGTTTAAGTATCGGTCACTAATTACCAGTCACCCTATATAGTTGTATTGGCTGTACTGTCACTTTAGGGTTTCCTCCTGTAAAGATGGTATATGTTTGATAAATAAAACTTGCTTACCATCATCCAGAAGATCTGTGAGCATACATCTCATCTCATGCGCCATCGGGAACCGTTCTTCCATCTCCGGGGCCTTCGGCTTATCTGAAAAATGTTAATCATTTTTTACTATCACCTTCCCGCTTCATCACCAGATCAGCCCCTTGAGCCAAGTTACAATCGTATCGTTCGCGCTGAACGCCTCGAGTAGGCCACGCCTCCGATTCCTTTGTTATGACCACGTGACTGAGCGTTGAGATGACGTCAGAACAAAGGAATCGGAGGCGTGGCCTCCTCGAGGCGTTCAGCGCGAACGAAACGATTGTAACTTGGCTAGGGGGGCAGTTCAATGGTGCCTCACAATTTTAACCCTTTGAACGCCACCGACGCTAATAAGCGACCAAGTAATCGACCGCTAGAACGCCAACGACGAGTTTGAGGTTTGAGATATCTTTATTTCCCATAAGAATTTACAATTCACTTACATGAGATAACTTAAAAATTAATTTAGAAACGTTATTGGTAGCGTACAGTATCAGTTTTGTCTTAATTACAATTTAAAAGTGTAGGGTAGTCGATAAATAGTTGCTTAATTAAATCGTAAACAGTTTGAGTGACAAATACCTAGATGGGCCATTATAATAGTATTTATATACTTAACACTAGATTTTGCCCGCGGGTTCGCCCACGTACACACAATATAACTTATGTCACACAGGAATAAAGCAGCTTTCTATCGGTGAAAAAGTTTTAGCAATCGGACGAGTACTTTCAGAGATTACCTCCTACAAACAAAAAAAAAACTGATTCCGCAACCGTTCTCCGAAGACCGATTTGTCATTGGACTGTTCGTCGACAGGATGATTCATTTATTTCCGTTTCCCCAGCAGAATCTTTCACCTGTGGACGTTTCGCCGACAAGAATTTTCATCTTCGACACTTTCGCCGACAGGCCTTTTCAGCTACCGAATGTTTGACCGACACGACGATAAGACCCTAAAAAGACACGTACGAGGCTTATTAGACCTCGTTCCTACCGGACCTAAACTTGTTAAAAACTCACTTCTAGCATACTTCCACCTCGGATCTTCTCTGTGCTTGGTCTCTGTGGGTTCTATCTTGATAGGACAGATGGGGCAGCGGCACCTGTCATCCAAAGCTTCTCCGCAGTTCGGACACATGCCTGCAATAACACAATATGCTGTACTTTACACGAAGATCAGAATCCAGGATCCTTAGTTTACCACATCATCGCAACCATACTTTATAATAGCGTAGGCATATTACTTCATTTTTGCTAAATATATTTTAAATTATTATATTTATTTATTTTATTATTATTTATATTTTAAAGATTGCATTAAGCGGAGATGAGAATGTTAAGATGGATGTGTGGTGTGACGAGAATAGATAAAGTGAGAAATGAGTATATTAGAGGAATTTTGAAAAAGGCGCCAGTGACTGATAAGTTGAAGGGGAATCGTTTGTCTTGGTATGGTCATGTGAAGAGGAGAGATGAAACGCATGTTACTAAAAGAGTTATGATATACATGTGGATGGATGGAGAGGGAGAGGGAGACCAAAGAAAAGATGGATGGATTGTGTGAAGAGTGATATGAAAGAAAAGGAAGTTAGTGATAGCATGACGAGTGACAGGGCAGGATGGAAGAAAAAAACGTGTTGCGCCGACCCCAAATAACACGGGACAAGGGCAGGAAGATGATGATGATATTTTAAACTTTTGCATAAAAATAAAGCAAAAAGCGATCAATTTTAAGATCTAGCCACGACATATGTACTCACCTATCTTCGTCTCCGCATCATCGAGAAGACCGAATATCGTTTTTCTCGCAGTCTCGAGGCTCTTATTCTGCAGCTGAGCGATGTGGAGCCTTGTTGCAGTCTTCGTGGTGTGAGGCAGCAGGAACTGATGAACCAACTCGGCTACCAATTCATTTGTAGCCGCCGAATTCCTGATAAAAAATAAAAACAATCATATTTATGTCGAAAGGCAGTTGGAATAAACTGACGGAGAGTCTAGAAGTTCGGTGTAGGGGCTTTCAATACCGGTATTCCAGGATTCCGTAATACCATAATCTTGGATATATTTTGATCTTTTTAGGGTTCCGTATCTCAAAAGGAAAAAGCGAAACCCTTATAGTATCATTTTGTTGTCCGTCTGTCTGTCTGTCTGTCTCTTTGTCTGTCAAGACCCTTTATCTCGGTAACGCGTGAAGGTATCCAGTTGAAATTAAAACCATACCCTAAGTCTGCGGTCTCTTAAAGCGGTAAAAAAATCACAATTCTAAGTTAACTGAAAAAAAAGATACGGCCGTTTATGTCGCAAAAAACGTATATTTCGACACTCTCGAGGGAATCAAAATTCATAGGGTACTCCCGTTGACCCAAAAACTTGAAATTTGACATAAAGCAAGGTCTTATAGCACAGATTTGGCAATAATCTGATAATTTCATTTCATTTTTCATTTTACATCACAACAAAAAAAAAAAAAATACGATTCGGAAAAATCTTTAAGACTCCATTCAGGAATTGAACTGTTTGTAAGTTTGTACGGAACCCTCAGGGCGCGAGTCCGAATCGCATTTGCCCAGTTTTTTAATCACGGTATTGAGGAGCCGATCGCAGTTCAACTCTTCTGAATGTAAAGATGCAAATCTTTCGGGCTAACTGCGATCATTCAGACGACTTGAAAACCTCTTTTTTTTGAAGTCGGTTAAAAAGAGAGTTTAGTATTATTTAGAAAGTAACCAAATAAAAACAGATACGAAAATAAAAGCGAATATTTTAATGGTTTTATTAATTTCTAATTGAACTTTGTTTAATACCGAAATCACGTTCAAATTAACGGTCCAGACTAAGTGTTTCGCCTCGTCGTTTAAACCGCGTACATCGAAGGATTTTAACAATTTACCTGCTGCGGACTTCGCGTCCGATTAATTTAGGTGTCTTCAAAGCTAGAGTTAATAGGCTCATAATAAACTAGCGCGCCTCACCATCAAGTATTGCATCATTGCTTACCATCAGGTGGGATCGCAGTCAAGCACTGGTTTATATCAACTAAAAAAAACCGTGATCACGGTATTGATCACTGTAATACCGGTCAATACCGGTATTTGAAAGCCCTGCACCCCTAGCAAAGTTGATAATCTGCAATCGTTAACGCTAGTCGAAAACTAATCAAATGTATGGTAATAACATCATGTCAACGTTAAGTCACGTGATCAGAACAAACGAATAGAAAATTCGTAGCCAAGTTCACATCGTTCCAAATGATGAATGAATTTTTATCGTTTCTACAATGTTCAACGCTACGTCCTTTGTAGAACGTACGACTCAAGCCATGATATATATATGGATAGCCATGTTGACGCAACATGGCTATCAACTTATCGTTTTCTACAATTGCTGACACCGAGGCGTTACCGATTGGAGAACGGAATTAGACACGAAATGGTTGTAACTTGGCTAGGGGTGCTGCTACATATGTACTTACTGTTCAGGGTGATTGATAAATTTGTCGGTATATTTCTCAGCTTGATCCTCCGCCTGAAGTCTGGCATCTTCTTCAGCGGCCAGCTCCACTCCTTCCTCGATGATCTCTTGGAGATAGGCCTCCACTGTACCTTGGGTTACGCCGAGGATCTAAAATGTTTGAGATTGTATGGTTTTTTAACAAATTATCAGCTGGATTAGGTAGGTAGGTAGGTACTAACTCTTTTGTGTATTTCCATTCTATACAAGGCCTGAATGCAGCCATAGGAAACTGCTCGCGTATACTTTGTATTGGTATTTTTTAATCTGCAGTTACAATGTATACACGAATTCTGCGCACTGGTCTTGTATAGTTTGTAACGTGTACGCGCGCATCCTGGTTCCAAACTATACTACAGTTAACATCATTTAAGCATTAAAAAAGCTGAGAAATAGTTTAATGAACTCATTATTATTCATATTAAACATTATTAATGTAGAATTAGATAAATAATAACCCTAAATATAAACCCTATAAATAATAATAATAACCCGATTCACTAACATTAGAAAGGGATCTGGCGGTCGGCGGCCGCTGCCGCGGCACAAACTATTTAAATAGGTATAAGTTTGTACGGAACCCTCGGAGCGCAAGTCCGACTTGCACTTTACCGGTTTTTTGTTGGAGATCATCATATTATTAATTTTCTGAGTTACCTGTTTGAACATCTCATCGTGTTCTCTTCGTCGATGCTCTTCTCTCTGTCTCCTGCCAGCCTCTGCCGCCTCTCGCATCGTCTTTTCACGCACTGTTCAAAATATCAAGTAGGTATTTGAATAATGAAAAAATATTTATTTGGCGACAGTCACCAGGATCACACTATTTAAATAAAATAAAAACAATAACATTGGGCCGAGTCACACCGGAATGGCAGCGGCCGGCAGCGACTGGCTAGGATAGAGCTACCGAGTCCGACAAGACGCGGCCGCTCGCAGCACCGCGGCCGGCACGTCCCTCCTGCTCTGAGTGGAGCGAGAGAGATTGTTAGGCTTTTACTGACTAAAACCCACTCGTATTCTTTCAATTGTCTTTTCGTTCTAGGGCCACGGTAATTCTTTCGAACCATCGCGCAGCCTTAGCGAGCTTCCTATTGCTCACCGTCTGCAAGCCCTCACTATGAACAACCAGGTCCTGTAACTTACAAGCAATCATAAGGAAGGCGTGCTGCCTCCTCTCCTCCTTCAGTCTTCGCAGCTCCTTCTCCAAGAAGCTCAGCGCGGCAGACACGGCACCGCCACACAGCTCGTCTACCAGAGCCGAGATCGTGTCCTCCTGCAATGGATATGTTATTTAATTCATCAGTAAAAAGTTGTGCGAGAAGTGATATGAAAGAAAAGGGTGTCAGAGATAGTACGACGAGTGACAGGACCACCGGGTCCTGGTACCAGCCATGGTTCGGAGCGAGGAGGAATGGCAGGCCTTCCTCACGTCCCAACCGTTGGGATCCCGATTCTGATTTTCAACCACCATAGGCTTCCGGGTAGTTCGCCGTCCGGCCGTCCGGTAACTGTCCAGACCGAGCCCTAGTCTTCGACAGCGCTTAGTTTTCCACGCTCGTCTTAAGGAGATGTCAGCCTCGACGGTCCCTCTACGCTTTTGTTGACATCCACCAGGTAAGAAGCCTACTGGGGCCATGGGTTGTGTGAAAGAAAACCCCGGGGTTCTGTTACGAAGGCAAAGAAGGAACATAGGAGTGTGTTTTAGTCAGTAAAAGTCTGACACGCCCTCCCTGATCCGCCCAGGCGTGCGGGGGAAGTAATTGGATTTTCGAAATGTACGTTTTTAACGACATAAACCGCCGTATCTTGTTTTTTAGTTAACTTAAAAGTTTTATTTTTTCACAGCTTCAAGGGACCGCTGACTTGAGTACATGGTTTTAATTTCTACTCGATACCTCCACGCGTTCTCAAGATAAAGGCTCTTGACAGACAGACTGACAGACAGACAGATGGACGGACAACAAAGTGATCCTATAAGGGGTCCGTTTTTTCCTTTACGGAACCCTTAAAAAGTATGACAGGGCAGAATGGAAGAAAAAAACGTGTTGCATCGACCCCAAGTAACATAGAACACAAGGGCAGGAAGATGACGATGGTTTCTATAAAAACCTAAATTTAATTTTGTCACCACTGTAATGTTTTCTCTCTACTGTGCTGGATGAAATTTATATTGAAACTAACTTCTGCTAGCAGCTTATCCCAAGGAAACATACTCGTTGGACAAAAAGTATCCTATGTGGAATAGCACATAGCTGCACACCGAAGGGCACCTGATGAAACACTGGAATACCAGTGTACCTTCCGGTGCCCTTTGCGAGGGGCGTGGTAACAAGCTCGCCGCCCGACCGTCGGGTTACCGTCCGGACCGAGCCCAAGTCGTCCACGGCGCGTACTGTAAGACGCGCGCCTCAAGGAGATGTTAGCAACTGTAGGGGCCCAGCAAGGTACTGGGGCCAAGGGTCTGATTCTGAAAGAAAGACTCGGCTACGCACGAAAGGGAACGAAGGAACAGGAGTGGGTTTATAGTCAGTAAAAGTCTGACACTATCTCACGCACGATAGTGTCAAACTTTTACTGACTAAAAACCCACTCCTGTTCCTTCTTTGCCTTGGTTCCAGGGCCTCGGGGTTCTCTTTCGCATCACCCATGGCCCCAGTAGGCTTCGACCCTGCTGGGCCCCTCGGTTTTGCTGACATCTCCTTGAGGCGCACGTGGAACACTACGCACCTTCGACCACTTGGGCTCGGTCCGGACGGTTACCGGGCGGTCGGACGGCGAGCTATCCATTGCTCGCCGTCCGCAAGCCAGTGCCTACGGTGGCTGGAAATCGGGATCGGGATCCCGGCGGCTGGGACGTGAGGGCCGTTCTCTCGCGCGTGCGTCCGCCTCCTTATCTAGCATTACAGCTTCGCAGAAGAAGACTACCACCACCTGCCACTCCACCTCACTCCGGACCATGACCCGACGCTAGAGATCACTGCCACCTCACGCTCCCACGAGGACACGGCGGCGCTCTGCCCAGGCGGGGCACACCTCTACCGTATGCTCCACCTTGTCCTCCGGGCGGTCCACACATAGTGTCACCCGGGCGTTTCTTCCACACGAATCCGGTGCAGGAACCTCCCGAATTTACATTGTCCGGTAAGGAACTTCGCCATGCGGAAGGTATGGACGCCATGTTGTCTTTCCAGCCACTTATCAAAGAGGGGACTTACCACCATAATTGTGGCGTGCCCAATGATGGATCCCATGGTATATATGTAAAAAACGTTTTGGGAATACATTCATTGTGCGTACAGCTAAGGAGTGGAATTCCCTGCCGGAGTCTGTGTTTAACTGTGATAGCATAACCTAGGGGTCTTTAAGCCAAGAGTGAATAGGTTAAGTACTTCTAGGTTAGCGTGCTCCATCATGGACCACATCATCGCTTACCATCAGGTGATATGGTGTGCAAAAGCGAGACTATCCATAATAAAAAAAAAACTGTCAAAACTGAATAACTTCATACCTTAAGTTCAGTTTCAGTCCTCCTAGCTTTAAATTCTCGAGCCTTCGACTCCTCATTAGCGATCCTGACTTTATCCTCTTTCTGGAGACCATGCGTCGTCTTCAACTCTTCAGTTAGTTCCGCAGCTCGGGTGCGACCTTCATACATCTGTAAAAATATGAAGGGAGAAAAAGAAATGAGAGGAAACCGGCAAATAGTGTGGACATGATGATGCAGAGCAAGGAGGAAAACCGTTGGTTTCACCTGCCCCCCTAGCCAAGTTACAACCATTTTGTTCCGATCCTCTTTTCGTTGATCGCCTCGAGTCGGCCACGCCTCATATTTCCCTCTTTGTTATGACCACGTGACTGAGCGTTGAGATGACGTCAGAATAAAGGAATCAAAGGCGTGGCCTACTCGAGGCGATCGACGGAAAGAGAATCGAAACGAAACGGTTGTAACTTGGCTAGGGGGGCTGGCTACTAATTATATCTTTCATATTAGTTACAGGTAAACATTTTTTTTTTGTACCCCACACTAGGAATTAGTCCTGTGTCGTGGGTACGTTCACAGAAATGCAAATTCATTTATATACTCATACCCGGAACATCTATCTGTGGACCATACAAATATTTGTTCCGTGCGGGAATACACCCGCGAGCCCGCGATCGCTTAACACATTCGCTGATAGCAAGTCGTTAGGCGGGAAATTAAAATAGTTATGATTATGACAGTACGTCGAAGAACCATCCACTTATTTTTAAGAGTATTGGCAAATAAGGTATTACATCCACCGATCTAACAATGGGCCTAATCAGAAGGTTTACAGTCACCCAAAGGGCAATGGAAAGGGCTATGCTCGGAGTTTCCTTGCGTGAACGCAAAAAGAATGAAGATATCCGCAGGAGAACCAAGGTCGCCGACATAGCCCGGTGAATCGCCAAACTAAAGTGGCAGTGGGCAGGGCACATTGCTCGTAGAACGGATGGTCGATGGGGCCGAAAGGTTCTGGTGTGGCGACCGTGCACCGTAAAACGCAGCGTTGGCGCGGCCTCCCACAACGTGGACCGACGACCTGGTAGGGTCGCGGGAATGCGGTGGATGCGAGACGCACAGGATCGGTCGTTGTGGAGACGCTTGGGGGAGGCCTATGTCCAACAGTGGACGTCTTTCAGCCGGCGTGAGCGCGCGCCTTATTTCTCGAACAATTAGTGCGGCCGGTGCCATTTTGTGAATAACTACATCTTGTTTACATCGCTTAAACCATCAACGCCCATCGACGTAGTATTGAATTTCGACAGGCAAACATAATTATAGTCAACACTCTGACTCTCTCTGGGTGGTGACTCTACGTCGAGAAACGTTTGTAATTTTGTATGAAATATTCAACTGCCATAATGTCGGCGGCGATCTCTCGCGCCGGGCCTTGGTACAGGCCATGGTCTGGAGCGAGGAGGAGTGGCAGGCGGTCGCTTCCTTCTGCGAAGCAGTAATGCTAGCAAAGGAGGCGGCCTATCGCATGAGGCAACGGTCCTCACTCCCTAGTCGCCGCCGGGATTCCGATCCCGTTTTCCAGCCACCGTAGGCGCAGGCTTGCTTTCCGTCCGACCGTCCGGTAACCGTCCGGACCGAGCCCAAGTCGTCGACGGCGCGTATTGTTCCACGCGCGCCTCAGGGTGATGTCAGCAAATCGTAGGGGCCCAGCAGGGTCGAAGCCTACTGGGGCCGTGGGTAGTGTGAAAACGAAACCCGGGGTCCTGGGACGAAGGCAACAAAGGAACAGGAGTGGGTTTTTAGTCAGTAAAAGTCTGACACTATCTCCCGCTCCGCCCAAGAGCGAGATATGTCATGAGATGATTTTCCACCAAAAAAAAAAACTGCCATAATGTGGTATCAGGGTAAGTGCTGTAAGCGAACGTGTTAACCACTGCGATAACCGTGCCCTCGATGATTAGAAAAAGCAAACCAAATATTGACGACTTCTTACCAAATTCTGCACAGCCCGGCCTCTGATGATCTTCTGCAGAACTAAGGCCGCCTGGTGAACTGCCTCCTCGATGTCATCCAGCGGCTCCACCACTGGTGTAGCAGGTCTGGCTGGTTTGGGCTCGTGGCGCATCTTGAGGACGTGAAGGGGACCGGCTGTCAGTTTAGCTGCGCCTAGACGGGCCTCTGAAAGGGTAAGGAAGTGTTAGGACTTTTTTGCAGTTATAATATAATAATATTCCACAACTATCACACAACGCCGTCTAGTCCCAAGCTGAGTAGAGCTTGTGTTATGGGTACTAGACAACTGATAAACATACTTATATATTTCTAAATACATACATATATAGATAAATTACATCCAGACACAGAACAAATGATCATGCTCATCACACAAACATTTGTCCTGGGTGGGAATTGAACCCACGACCTCCAGCATAGGAGTCAGGGCCACTAACCACTAGACCAACAGGCCAGTCCAGTTATAAATATTCAGCGAGAAACTCACGCCATAGTGGGCACGTGAGCGCGGGAATTGGCGCGAGCTGCTCGATGCGTGATGCGCGCGGGAAACTCACGCCTTCCCGCCTTCGCCGCGATCTTAGTCTCATCTTATTCTTAATTTTTTAATAGATGAAGATGCCCATCTTAGTTCATCTTGTCTAAACTAAACCATACTATTACTTAATCTGTGACTAAACCAAATTGAAGTTACGGCCTCCGAACGGCAGAGAAGACTATGTTTTTCTTAACCGCACCTTAAGGAAGACACGGACAAAGCGTATTAGACCTAGTCCCGTATTGAATATGTTAAAGATTACGATATTTAGTTCGACCTTTCAAAACTTTAATAAAAGCCAAAAATCTCCACTCACTAATCAAATCATTATGTAGATTCTCCAGGAACTGCTCGCTCCACTTCGTCTCTCGTTCACACAGCATGGTGGGGTCTCTAAGCAGATGGTGGCCGGAGCAGGTCTTCGTCAGGTCCTGGCCGCAGGTCGTCAGCCACTCCGGGGGCTCTGCTAGCGCCTGATGGTCTTCGAAAGCTAAGGATTGACGCCAAGGTAAGATCAATTGTTACGAACGTGAATAATTAAATGCCGGTTTACTAGCAGAGAACTTTATTTACCACAAACGATAACTTGTCCAATCAACGGTAACCAGTCATTGAATGAGTACTACACCCCTAGCCAAGTTGATAATCTTCAATCGTTAACGCTAATCGAAAACTAATAAAATGTATGGAATCATTCTCATTCCCATTCCATTCCCATTCCCAGAACTGACCACGTGATTTAACGTTAAGATGACGATGACATCATCTCAACGTTAAATCACGTGGTCAGAACAAACGAATATAAAATTCGTAGCCAAGTTCACATCGTTCAAAATGATAGAATGAATCGTTAGTTTCTACAATGTTCAACGCTACATCCTTTGTTATTGTAGAACGACATTGTAGAACGAGCGGCCGACTCAGCCCCCCTAGCCAAGTTACAATCGTTTCGTTTGCGTCGAACGCTTCGAGTAGGCCACGCCTCCGATCCCTTTGTTCTGACGTCATCTCAACGCTCAGTCACGTAGTCAGAACAAAGGAATCGGAGGCGTGGTAGTCCTTGCTGCTAAGAAACTACAAGAGCTTACACAGTAACGTCGGGTCGTAAGTAATCACCGCATGTCTTCTGCGCGCCTGGTAGCCATGCCTTGCAAGCGGGGCATGTAGATCTGATGTGGGATCCTTGGAGGCGTAAATCATGGATCCCATTCCTCGAGCCGACTTCATCCGGCTCACTAAACCGATGCGGCCTCCGCCTTCATGTAAAGCTACAAGTTTCCGGAGCTCTGTAAGCACAAGTATAAAATCACAATCTGCCTAACGGTGTAGTCGGTTTGCAGTTTATCCAGGATGCAGTTGAAAACAATATACCAGTGTTTGACATGAACTTGCAGATATTCTATTCTTGAAAAGTAGTCGGAGTGATCAGAGTCAGATCTATTCGATTATGAATAAACAGAACTAGAGGCTGACTACAATTCACAATCCAACTGATTTTATCTGAGAAAATATTAGATAAAAATCAGGGGCGCCGGCTTTTAGAAAACCTCATGATGCTCGTGCTCATTTGACGGACTCGAAAAAGTGGCGAAGTGTGAGAAGAGAAATGCACACTGATCGACCGACAAATAAATCAATGTCCTATTTACATACTGTGTACTTAATTACTAATTATGTTTGATAAAAATATAGTTTTTATTATCAAGAAATATTATAATTTCTAAGTAAGCTAAAGGGCGATTACTGATCTGTTTCTTGATGTCTATATCAGACGCGTTCGGCACCCACTGTTTATTTCTCATGGGTGCTCGAGGGCTCGAGTTGGCGCCCCTGATAAAAATAACTAATGTTAATACGTATTTGAGCTGATCAGCACAAAATTTAGGCTTCTTTTCTACCTCAAAATCTGACAGCGAAATAAGGATACATTATCAACTGCCTAAATATGATTACTTTGCTTAAATTTTACTTTAAGTTTAAACTAAAACGCCAATTTACATTCTCGCGAGATTTTTTATAAACTTACGTTTTTTAATTGTCCATTGATATTTAACTTGACGCACAGAACCGGTCATTATGGGGCAACACTTGTGGGAGGCCTATGATGATTTAACTGATTCCTGCTGCTCACCTCTATCCCTCGTCCTCCTAATATTGTTAACCTTCCTATCCATCTCCTGCTTCTTCTCTTGCCAGAGCTTGGCCAGCTTCTGACTAGTGCGGTTACATTGCTTCTGGCGTTGTTCAGCTTGCAGGCGGTGCAGCAGTTCCAGACGAATGTTTTGGAGCTCGTCTATCTCCTGGGGAGTTGAAGAATTTGTACATATGACACTGAAGCTATAGAAGCGTAGGCAGAATACGAAACAGGTGGAGCGGCGATCTGGTCAATTACTCACGCAAAGGCAAATCTAATACGGGAAAAAGAGGCGTGGGAATAACTGCTCTCGTTCTAGGGAGGAGTGAGAGGGAGTGTCAAACTTTTATTTACATACACTATTACACACTCCTCCATTCCACACCCTCACTACACTACACACTACACACCTCGCACTACTTTAGGTTAGGATAAGTATTTGAAGGTATGCGGAACAGAGTGTGAAGTCCCACATACCTCCGTTGGAAAGGGAGGATCTTCCGACCAGACGGGAGTTATGTCTGGTGGGCAACTGCCCGATAGATGATTTTGGACTGTTCTATATGTTCTAATCGCGCGGAGAACATTGATTACGATGCAGGATTAGTTATTTTGTGACGCTATAGATGTCGCTACAAGTAAGTATAATGTATAACAAAGGATATGGAACTAACTACTCCTGTTCTATGTTTCTGGAGGTGGGCGTTGATATTTTTTTTTTTAGGTGGGAAATCATCTAATGACATCTCCCGCCCTAGGGCTGAGCGGGAGGGCGTGTCAGATTTTTACTGACTTGTAGCGACATCTATGGCGTCACATAAGAACTAATCCTGCATCGCACAATCAAAGTTCTCCACGTCAGGGTCACCAGTTTGGAGGTATTCGGAACAGAAAGTAAAGTCCTGCAAACCTTTGAAAAGGGAGAATGTTATGTCTGCTGGGCAACTGCCCGATAAATGATTTCTGTCTGTCTATATGTTCCACTCGCGCGGAGAACTTTGATTGCGCGATGCAGGATTAGTTCTTATGTGACGCCATAGACGTCGCTACAGACTAAATCCCACTCCTGTTCCTTCTTTGCCTTTGTTCCAGGGCCCCGCGGTTCATTTTCGCACAACCCATGGCCCCAGTAGGCTTCGACCCTGCTGGGCCCCTACGATTTGTTGACATATTCTTTAGGCGCGCGTGGAACACTATGCGCCGTCGACGACTTGGGCTCGGTCCAGACGGTTACCGGACGGTCGGACGGCGAGCTACCCATTGCTCGACGTCTGCAAGCCCATGCCTACGGTGACTATGGAAATTGGGATCGGAATCTCGGCGGCTGGGGCGTGAGAGGCGTTTCCGTGCGGCCGCCTCGTTTGCAAGCATTAAGTATTGCTTCGCAGAAGGACGTTGATAGTTGCGCCTCAGTTTCAAACTTATTGTTTGAAGAAACCTACTCTGAAGCGGTCAAAGCCGTTGGCAGAAGCTAGTTGTCTATAAGTACCCACCGCCTGTCTAAAGAGCCAGTCCTTAACGACCACATCATCGATGATGGCATCCCTCTTCTTCATCCAGCGAGGATATTTGCCTCCTTCCACCAGCTCCATCCAAGCTCGTGCATGACGCATCCTGGTAAATACGAATGAAGATATAAGTTATCATAATTATCTGCTTAGACTTTCTGCAAATAAATTTGGGTCGCCTTCTAGTCTCACCGGCTCCTAGTATCTGTCTCCTGACCATTTGACCTCTATGGTCAGTTATTGTTTTGTTTTTAAACAAAAATCAAAATTCAAAATGTATTTATTTCACATAGGCCTACATCGTTGGCGCTTTTAAACCGTCAGAGGCTAGTGCACGGTTCCAATTGTGTTTTTGGGTTCCGTACCTTAAAAGGAAAAAAACGGAACCCTTATAGGATCGCTTTGTTGTCCGTCTGTCTGTCCGTCTGTCTGTCTGTCAAGACCATTATCTCAGAAACGCGTGGAGGGATCAAGCTGAAATTAAAACCGTATACTCAAGTCTGCAGTTCCTTGAAGCTGTGAAACAATCAAACTTTAGAAGTTTGATTGTTTCACAGCTTTTTAGCAGCTCTAGCAGCGTTAACGGGAAAAAAGATACGGCTGTTTATGTCGCAAAAAACGTACATTTCAACACTCTCTAAGGAACCCAAATTCATAGGGTTCTTCCCGTTCTCGGGATTCTTCCCGTTGTCCCAGAATCCTAAAATTTGGCATAAAGCAAGGTCTTACAGTATAGATATAGGAATAAATCTGAAAACTGTAATTAGTTACCGTCACAAAAAAAAAAACTTTTTTTACAATTCGGAAAAATCTTCGTAACTCAATTCGGGAATCGAACTGTTTTCATAGGTAAGTTTGTGCGGAACACTCAGTGCGCGAGTTCGATTCGGACTTACCCTGTTTTATCCTATAGAGAAGAAAGGAAATAAACTCCCTGGCTCCCGTTCTCTCTTGCTCCATGTCATAGCCTGGACCAGGGTCGGAAGCGATTTACGTCCTACAGCTGATCAAAGGGTTCTCACTCTCACCCTTCACACACACACACACACACACACACACACACACACACACACACACACACACACACACACACACAACACAAACACACACACACACAAAACACACACACATGAAAAAAAAAAAACAAAAAAAAAATATAAAAAAAATTAGTATTATTTGCAGCAGCAGCAGCTTTATGCTGAGCGTTCGGCCGTTTTAAAATTGCGTCATTTCGCGCGAATAAATAGTTTTTCTTTCTTTCTTTCTTTATTTTAAGTATTTTATTAATATAAGCAACTTAATTTAGATATACTACATTCTATTTGAAGTATCTATTATATATTTATTGAGCACACCTACTATAGTATTGTCTTTTTAGGGTACCGTAGCCAAATGGCAAAACGGAACCCTTATGGATTCGTCATGTCTGTCTGTCTGTCCGTCCGTATGTCACAGCCACTTTTTTCCGAAACTATAAAAACTATACTGTTGAAACTTGGTTGGTAACTACATGTATTCTGATTTTCACACAAAAATAGAAAAAAAAACAAGAAATTTTGGGGTTCCCCATACTTGGAACTGAAACTCAATTTTTTTTTTCTTTATCAAACCCATACGTGTGGCGTATCTATGGATAGGATCTTCAAAAATGATGTTTCTAATATCATTTTTATCTTAACTGAATAGTTTGCGCGAGAGACACTTCCAAAGAGGTAAAATGTGTGTGTAACTTCTAAAATAAGAGAATAATAAAACTAAAAAAATATTTGATGTACATTACCATGCAAACTTCCACCGAAAATTGGTTTGAAGAACTAGATCTAGGAACAATTTTTTTTTTAATACATCATAAATCGTAAACCGCAATTTACCTTTCAAGTTTGTACGGAACCCTCAGTGCGCGAATCCGACTCGCACTTGCCCAGTTTTTTCAACTCATAGGCGTCAATCAATCATGAATGATGTTTGAATGACGGAATTTTATCGCCATTAGATTTTCGTTATGCAAAGGTCAATCATCGCATTAAACGGTAGGTTTTTCGTCAATCAAAACATTGACTGTGGCAAAACTGACAGCAATACCTATCGTGTAATGGACGCCAAAGGATGACTGCTTGAGAATGCCTTGTTGCATTAAGTCCGCCTATGTACCACTACTGTACATGAAGTTTAAATAAATAAGAGGTGGGTAATGAAAATAAAGAATACCAGAAAACTTACTTGTTAATAATTTCAGTTGTATGGAAATCAGCCGGCAAATCTCCGAGGCGGTAAGGGCTGCCTGGACCTAAATAAAAAATAATATTATCTTTATAAGCAAGTATAGAAAAGAAGTAAGTATTTAGTAAGCAAGTATTGTGGTCGTTTACAATAGGCCTCATCAGAAGACTTAAAGTCACCCAAAGGGCAATGGAAAGAGCTTATGTTCGGAGTTTCCTTGCGTGATCGAATCAGGAATGAGGATATCCGCAGGAGAACCAAGGTTACCGACATATCACGAAGAATCGCCAAACTTAAGTGGCAATGGGCCTGCCCATTGCCACTTAAGTTTGGCGATTCTTACGTAGATAGTACATTGCTCGCAGAACAGATGGCCGTTGGGGCCGAAAAGTTCTGGAGTGGCGACCGCGTACCGGAAGACGCAGTGTTGAAAGGCCCTTTACAAGGTGGACCGATGACTTGGTAACGGTTGCGGTAGTCCGATGGATGCGAGACGCACAGGACCGTTCATTGTGGCGCCACTTGGGGGAGACCTATGTCCAGCAGTGGACGTCTTTCGGCTGAAATGATGATGATGATGATGATGATGATAGAAAAGAAAACAGTGTGTATAGCAGCCGGGTTTTAATAAAGGTTATTTAGAGGTATGCAGAACAGAATGTAAAGTTCCGCAAACCTCCGTTGAAAAGGGAGGATCCTACGACCTCCGTTTTCTTTTCTTTTTTTCGGTGGGTTAAATCATCTAATGCCAACCCCCACTCTTGGGTGGGAGGGCGTGTTAGACTTTTACTGACTAAAAACCCACTCCTGTTCCTTCGTTGCCTTTCATACCATGGCTGAATCTTCCTTTCAGAAGCAGACTTTGGCTCCAGTAGGTTTCGACCCTGCTGGGCCCCGTACAATCGGACGGCAAGCTACCCATTGCTCGCCGTCCGCAAGCACGCGCCTACGGTGGCCGGAAATCGGGATCGCGATCCCAGCGGCTGGGGCATGAGGGCCGTTCCCTCGCGCGTGCGGCCGCCTCCTTTGCTAGCATTACTGCTTCGAAGAAGGCGCGAGAGATCGCTGCCGCTGATCGCCCCCACGAGGACACGGCGGTGCTCTGCCCAGACGGAGCACACCTCTACCGTGTTCTCTGGGCAGTCCACACTTGTTCTGAACACTGGCCAACTAACCTGTTGGTCTAGTAGTAAGTGGCCCTGACTGCCATGCCAGAAGTCGTGGGTCCGATTTCCACCCAAGATGTGATGATGATCTAAAAATATGTATGTATGTTTATCAGTTGTCTAGTACTCATAACACAAGCTCTGCTTAGTTTGGGACTAGATGGCGTTGTGTGAAAGTTGTTGAATATTATTATTATTGTTATAACACGGGCACCGCACGCAAAGTGAGTACCCGACGGGTCTATAAAACCCAATTTCGCCAAGTTGCATTTACTTAGTGTTATTTCGTCAATTGCCTGAATACGCACCCCACTCGAGTGCATCCAAATAGAGTACTTCTGGTGTTTTCTGGCACTGTTCAGCCGCCTTCCCGTCAGGTTGCCAGGGTTTTGTCTGTGCTGAAGACTCCCTGAAACATAACATTTGTGTCACAACACAGCCTCGGTTTCACTCAGACTCAAAAAGAAGGAGGTTCTATGTTTAACTGTATATATACCTATATTTTTTTATGTATCTTATATAACTATTAACTGATTTCTCGGTCAATTGCTGATCGATTTAGAAAAGTGTTTTTTTATTGAAAGGTGCATGCATGCATGCAGGTATATGCTTCCAGCATACTTCCAAGTCGGTCCCATAGAAATATTGTTATGATCTGATGATGAACTTCAAAGATATGGAACGGAACTGCTTTTTCATTACTTTTTTTTAAACTCTTCAGTAACCACGACCACGTTTTATTCTGTTTTTTTTTTGTTAGTGCCCAGTTTGAATTTTGATTAAACTTGTTTGATACACGTACATTTTAGTTCACTTAATGTTGACGTCATTTTTGACGTTCCAAATTCAAATCTCATTATTCCCTAGGGATCGCCCATACTGCATTATCTCCCTAGGGACGGAATGACTTGCTTTCAGTGATGGTTGTATGACATATATATGGGCATTATCGAGCAGGTGGTGTAAAAAATAAATAAATGGCACGGTCGCCTGCGAGACTTGTTCACTTGCCCAGTTTTTTTTTAAATATTTCATTTCGTTTTGTTTCTTATTTCATTTTTATTTTAAGTTAACCATTTATAGATTAGTTACTTTGGATTTTATTGTTGTTTGTCCTGTGCAAGTCACAAATAAACGTTTTCCTTTCTTTCTTTTATCTCTGTATACCTACTCTTCTTTTATTTTATGTAAATATAAACTCCACCTGATGGTAAGCAGTGATGCAATCATTGATGGTGAGGCGCACTAGTTTATTAAGAGCCTATTCACTCTAGCCTTGAAGACACCCAAACAAATTATAATCGGACGGGAAGACCGCAGCAGGCAAATTGTTCCAGTCCTTCGATGTACGCGGTATGGTATAAACGACGAGTCGAAACGCTTAGTCCGGACCATAGAGATTTCAAGTCAAATCAAAGTAGGGTAGCCAGCCTTTCGGTGTTTTACAGGTTGCATTTTGGAGAGTGTGCGCTGGAATTGCATGACTTGTATCCACCATTTCATTTCTACCATCGGACAACCTGACGTACGGCGAGTATCCACTCAACGTAAGAGTGCGCCTACGCCTGTGCTCCAGGCTTACTCGAAATACCACACATTTGATGACAGTTTTACCTGAACACGCTCTGGGTGGCGCGGTTCCTCGGCTTGCCAGGTGGCGGCACCTGTATCGTCGGCGTGTTGGGTCGGAAGTCCGGAGACGCAGTCGGTAGTGGCATTACCCTCTTCGGTCTGAATTAAACAAAGTTTTATTAGAAGATTTTAAAACAACGCACCGTCAAAACTAATATACTAGAAGCGTAAAATTTTGCATAAGTTTTCCTTTTATGACGTAGGCGAGCACTAAAAGAGGATTTTTCAATATTCACCCCCTAAGGGGATAAAACAGGACTTCCAGGACATGGTCCTGAGCAAGGAAGAGTGGCGGGCGGTCGCCTCCTTCTGTGAAGCAGTAATGCTAGCAAAGGAGGCGGCCTTACGCCCCAACCGCCGCCGGGATTCCGATCCCGTTTACCGGCCACCGTAGGCGCGGGCTTGTGGACGGCGAGCATTGGGTAGCTCGCCATCCGACCCTCCGGTAACCGAGCCCAAGTCGACGGCGCGTGCTGTTCCACGCGCGCCTCAAGGAGATGTCAGCAACTGTAGGGTCGAAGCCTACTGGGGCCAAGTCCGATTCTGAAAGGAAGACTCGACCCTGGTACAAAGGCAATGAAGGGACATGAGTGGGTTTTTAGTCAGTAAAAGTCTGACACTATCTCCCGTCCCGCCCAAGAGCGGGTGATGTCATAAGATCATTTTCCCAACGTAAAAAAAAAGTTTGTATGGAGAAACCTATTGTACTGATAGGTTATCGATAGAAAAGAAGAATGTTCCTCCTGCTCGAGGCGAAGCGAGAGGGAGTGTCAGAACTTCAAAGACCAGCGTTTTCCTTCAGTTGCCCTTTGCGTTCAAGGGCCGTAGTGTCTCTTTGGAACATTCTCGTATTTCAGGATTACAGGGATCTATGTCAGTATTTTTACTTCATGTCCATGACAACAAAGCACCTGGCGTGCCTGCCGCCCTAGCCAAGTTACAAACGTAAACGAAACGTTTGTAACTTGGCTAGGGGGGCAGGCACGCCAGCAGGCCCCCTAGCCAAGTTACAGCTATTTCGTTTCGATTCTCTTTTTTTTGATCACTCGACTCGGCCACGCTTCCGTTTCCTTTTTTCTGACGTCCTCTCAACGCTCAGTCACGTGATCAGAACAAAGGAATACGAGGCGTGGCCAACTCGAGCAACGAAAAGAGAATCGAAACGAAATAGTTGTAACTTGGCTAGGGGGCTTGCTGGCCGGACAAGTATCTCAACTTACATGGCAGTAAATTTGAAGCAGTCTCTCCCGGCGAATTCTGGCGTTGGCAATCTTTTGGCTTCCTCCTGACGATTGAGGTAGGCGTTGTAAGACCTGTCCATGTGGTCTGGTAGACGGCAGTTCGGGTGATACACTGTTAGACAATTACATCAAAAGAATTCAAAAGTTTTTTCTACAGAATTTGGGATATGCACCACCGGTATTACGGGTTTTTCTACAGAATTTGGTATATACGGTGCAGTTTTGAAGCTGCAAAAAATTTCAGTAGGTAATTATGTTAGTTATTCTCGACCCGAATCAATAATAAAATGAGTAGGTATTTTTTTATTTTTTAAAAATCGGTACGTGTAATTACCTTTTTTAAAACGCGGCCAGTCTGATACTCGTCTTATAACCGCGCCTTTACACACACAAACACGCAAACAATAATTTCATAGATCCAAAGCAAGTACTATCCCCCGCACGACAACCCTCTCTCCCACTAGCCACAACCCCGCGGCCATCGATCAATCGATTTAGTGTGCTTGATGTCGTCGGCGTGTGCATACGCTTGCAATATCCGCCCCTCAGGTGCGCCTTCGGTTTACGGTTGTGGTATCTAGTGCTAAATATGACGGACCAATACTCCAATGTAGAGTTGGTGGAGATGGTCCGCTTGTATGCTATCAGTGGAGACAGCGTATCTCGAGCTATCGAGATGTTTGTAGAACTATTCCCCAATTGGCAACGTCCATCTCAAAGGGTAATGCTGGCTGCTACGCAGAGTCTCCGCGAGTTTCGGCAGTTCGACGTTCCCCGGCATGCTGACGGTCGCTGCAACGAAGGCCTGCCTGTCGCCTTGCAAGAAGATATCCTGCAATGCTTCCAACGAGAGCCACGGGCTAGCACGCGGGATGCTGGTCGACGGTTTGGAGTGCACCACTCCACAGTGTGGCGGCTACTGAATAAAGAACTGCAGCATCCGTTTCATTACCGCAAGGTACAGGACCTCCACAAAGCTGATAACGCCGCGCGAGTTATTTTGTCGCTAGTTGCTGGAACACCAAGACGTCAACGTCCTGTGGACGGACGAGTGTTTATTTACTCGAGTTGGCGTCTACAATGTTCATAACGAACACTGAACACCTCGCTCACCGCGAACATAACCCGCGCGTGACTAAGCGGCACCCATTCCAAGTTAGGTTCCGCCTAAATGTGTGGGCTGGCATAATAGGGGGACCAACTGCTTGCATTTTATCGACGGTCACCTCATCAGTGCCATATACCTGGAGCTGTTGCAACACGTCGTCGAGGAGATGTTGGACGAGGTTCCCCTGTCACTTCATCACAACTTGTTTTACCAAAAGGACGGTGCACCTCCTCACTACGGTCGGCAAGTACGTGAGTACTTAAGTGAAAGGTTTGGCACACACTGGATTGACCGAGGCGGTCCAGTGGCTTGGCCTCCGCGTTATCCAGATCTCACACCCCTTGACTTTTATTTGTGGGGAGATTTGAAAAAAGTGATTATCGAATTCGAACTACATCTAAGGCTAAATTATTTATTTCGTAGAATATGTGGGCGGAGCCTCGTACCGGTTGATTTTGATTCTATTCCGTGGGTTGATGCCCTCACGCCACGCACACAGTGACATGACGTGCGATAAATCGCAACGGGTGATTCTGTGTTTTTAAAAAAAGTTTATTTAGAGAATTATTCTGAAAAACAGTTAAAATTAAAAAAAAATAACAAGTTTTATTGATTATTAACCAGGTATCTTGGTTTTATATGATTATTTAAGAGTTACAACCTCTTGAAATTTTGTGCAGTTTCAAAAACTGCACCTTGTATATTGTGTTGTGGTCAGATCTTTGAATTGATCACTTCATGATATGGCTTTGGGGATTGTAGTAAGAATCTTGAGACTCCAAAACTGAATGTGTATATTTTTACCATGCACCTCCTTTTATAATAATTAACCAATAGGAACTTAATATCTACAAAACTCTAAACCAATACTACAGAATGTCCCGCTAAAACTAATTATCCACTAACATCACTGTTTACTTCGTTCGTATGCGTTACGCTAAAACTATTGTCTAATGACTATACATTGTGCCTACCCTTCTCTGGCGCCAAAACTATTATCCAATCTCAGTGCCGGACACTGGTCTTGTATACGCCCAATAGCGAGGCGACGCGCGCGCATGCCAATCGCAATGCTGTAAGGCGTCCAGTACCGTGTACTGGACGCCTTACAGCATGCAAGCGTCAGTCAAAACCATCAATCATGAATGAAACTTTACTGATATCAGTCAAGCAAGCATTGCATGAAGCTTGCATGACCGTGTAATGGACCCCTAACTGTTTCAAGCGCGTCCTACGTGGTGTCGTGGTGGAGGAATGCTTTTCGTTCGAGCACCTGTGGTAGCAGGTAGCAAGGTCGCACGTGGCGACCTTGGAGTACAATGGCTGCGTGTTTCTTGCGTGGTAAAAGTGATGTGCTGTGTGGTGGCTACATGGCCAACTAAAATTGGCCAGATCGTTTAAACGTTAACATTTGATAATATGTCAATCCTCGTTTGGACATATCATTGATATAGGATTTCAATGGTGATAAAAGGTTTAGGTAAAGAAAGTAGGCCAAACGAAGATTGAAATAACCTCAAACTTTAACGTTTAAAACGATCTAGTCAATATTATGAAGTGATCAATTTCCAAGATCTGGCCACGCCATATGTGTCAACAATATTATGGCTTTTTCCACAGAATGGGTCTAGTTCATAATATTGACAGTCACTACATCGATGGTCGCTGTATCGAAAACGTTCCATCGACGGGCTAATGTATCGACAGTACCCCAAATCGATGGTACGCTACGTCGACAGTACCCCAAATCGTTGGTACGCTACATTGACAGTACCCCAAATCGTTGGTACGCTACATCGTTAGTACACTAGAACGACGGTATGATACATCGACAGTAAACCAAATCGACAATCGTAGTAATTTTTATTTTGTGATTTTTTCAATTTTTTTCTCACCGTTTAAACCTTCCCTGGACTATCAAATATTTTAAAATTAGCCAAATCGGTACAGCTGTTCTCGAGTTTTAGCGAGACTAACGAACAGCTATTCATTTTTAAATATATAGATTTATAGTCCCTGAGAAGGTTTTAGTTACATTAAGCAGACTTACCAACATTAATTCTGGGTCGGAGACTCTGTTCTGAGAACATGGTGTTGTATATAGGCTGCAACACCTGCACACGGAGAATTCAATGTTACAAATCAAAGTCCTTAATTTACGAGATCAAATTAAATTAGCTTAATATATTTATTATAACGTTATAATTAATAGAAGAAAAAATCCGTCATGTATATATATAAAAGGAGAAACTGATTGACTGACATATCAACGCACAGCCAAAACTACTGGGACTAGGAGCGTGAAATTTTGCACAAGGTTTCCTTTTATGACGTAGGCGAGCACTAAGAGAGGATTTTCCAAAATTCGCACCCTAAGGGGATGAAGTGGGGGTCGAAAGTTCGTATGGAGAAACCTACGTTTACGCGAGTGAAGCCGCGGGCAGAAGCTAGTCTTTCATAATTTCATTGTTGACAACAATTCGCCTTCTTCCAGAAACTTTACCTTATTTTTCCGTTCATGATTCGTAAATGTATTTAATTTAAGAATTATTGTGTTTTGGACTGTATGGTCGTGTTTTGCTCACCCTACCTAACTCACAATATGGCGGAAAGTCGATCCTATTATCTAAATCGCATTGTAATTAGCACTAAAGTATTCAAAGAGCTAGCATGCCATAGTAACTAAACATAACTTGTTATGGCTCACTGGTATTTAATCTACTTGCATACCTACCTTCCTACATACGTACTTTTGTACCAGCTACAGAATGTGTATGCAGTGCCGTACGTAACTGGCGGTGCCAACAGTGCCTTGGCACAGGGCACAGACCCTGAAGGAGCGCAGAAATGATCGAACCAAACCAAAGCTTTTGGGAACACATTCATTAGGCGTACAGCTAAGGAGTGGAATTCGCTGCCGGAGTCTGTGTTTCCTGATAGCTATAACCTAGGGGTCTTTCAGGTCAAGAGTGAATAGGTTACTTCTTTGCAAGCGTGCTCCATCGTCGACCACATCATAGCTTACCATCAGGTGAGATAGTGGTCAAAATCGAGCCTATAGATAAATAAAAAAAAAGTTTTGTATCATTCATTTCATCAGCAGGAGATTACTGTTTCTCATTCCCACTCACTCCGTACCACGACCAGACCCAGGACCGACCGCTCGGTTCACCACTGTCAACACGGTGGGGTTCCACCCGAGCGGGTTAAATGTGGACTTATGCTTCATCATAGCACATGTTCAGGCAATCCGTACAATGGTGACATGCGAGCATATCTTGACGCCAGATCCAAAACAAGTCAAGCGGATTAAACATACCCAGCTTAGGCTTGTTTTAGGGGCGCAGTTACAGAAGCTGGCACCGGGCGCAAAAAAAGAAAGCTACGGCACTGCGTATACTTCTTCTCTCTAATCTATCTTCTTGGTAAAACTAGCTGCTCAATAACTTAAAAAAAAAGTGTTCTGCAGGGTTACCATGAAGTTCAAAGTAAGATTGTTTCATTCTTATTTCAGTGTGGGCAAGAGACAGAGCTATACAGGTTGTCTAGTGCCATCTCTTACCCACACTGGAAATAAGAATGAAACAAACTTACTTTAAACGTCATGGCACAGGGTTAAGTGGGTGTAATACAGATGCAGATCACCACTGCTCCCAAAACGGTGAAGGAAAACATCGTGAGGAAACCGGCATGTCCTAGAACCAAAAATTCGAAGACATGTGACATCCACGAACCCGCACTGGGCCCGCGTGGTGGATTACGGCCCATTCCCTCTCCCAGAGAGGAGGCCTGAGTCCCAACAGTGGGAACATTATAAGGCCGACTATGCTATGCTATGCTAATACAGATGCTTACCAATTGTGAGGATGCCATAGCTGCTTTGAAAGCTGTTCGAGCGTAGTCTCGAGCTCCCGACACGACAAACGCTGAATCTAATGGAAATAAATATACATAAATACAGGAATTATAATCATCTCTAAATCTTATAATACTGAAAATGCATGAAAAATAGAAAATGTTGATACTTTATCATTTCCGCCTCGATTGCGAGGCGGAATTCGCCCGAGCCGCAAGCAAAGGTTTTAAGGTGCCGAGTGCTGCAGTGACAAATTTCCAAGTGTATCAAACGACGTTTTTCATTACACTTACGAAGAAATAAACTAAACGGGGGGTGACACGTGGCTCGTGGTTGCTTACCGCTCAGCCTGAAGCGACAAATACAATAAATTGAGGTGGGGGCGAGCTCCCGCTCTTTTCCACACAAGTGCGGAAAACAGTAAATTTCGTGCCTAAAAGTGGTAGGGATACCAGCGGGTTTTCAAGTAAGTGTATTGAAAAATAATTACCTACTATCTAATCAGTTTATCAATACCAATACAAAAATAGAATAATACAAGTAAAACCAATATCAAAATTAGTAGAAAATAAAACGAAATATAACAATTCTGTAGGGACCGTACGAGACGCTTAGCCTTGCCTAGTCTAACTTGCGCTTACTCGCAGCATGGCACATCTCAGGGGAAAAGGCACTGTTAGGCTGAATTCCGACTATGTCGTACGTAACAGTTAATTTATCATCGGACGACTATCGTCTATAACTGTTCTCATTATATCATCTGGCCACGACAAAAAGTCGCAACAACGACACATAATTTACTGTCACGGTATAATTGCGAAATTTTTATCGTTTTAGGACTGTCGTGCTAGCCGTTCACACAGTCATGACAATCTGTTGTCACCGCAATTAAAGTCGTAGATGACGATTACTCGTGTCGACCTATATGTGAACACCTCCGCCACATTTAAGCCACACACAACTATACGATTAAATGTCGTCACGACAAAGTGGGAACGCGGCCTCCTGCGTATACCGGTTTTTTAAGAATTAGCGTTTTAGAAACGTCCGCCGACGGCGCATTTTTATCCTATTAAAGGTCTACCAGCTGCGTCTGGCTCGCGAGCGTATCGTCGACGGCATTGTCGCTTTTCATAGCCCCCCTAGCCAAGTTACAATCGTATCGTTCGCGCTGAACGCTTCGAGTAGGCCACGCCTCCGATTCCTTTGTTCTGACGTCATCTCAACGCTCAGTCACGTGGTCAGAACTAAGAAATTGGAGGTGTGGCCTACTCGAAGCGCTGGGCGTGAACGATACGATTGTAACTTGGCTAGGGGGGAAGGTGAGATAGCGGTCAAGCGCAAACCTATCAAGAATAAAAAAAAAAAAAAACGCTCGTCAACGGCGCGTTTAAGAAACGTGGTGTGCACGTGCCCTAAATCGTTGCCTCATACTAGGAATTACTTCTGTATCGTAGGTGTCAAAAAATTTTTGTGTTTCAGTTCTAAGCATGGGGAACCCCTAAAATTTGTTTTGTTTTTTTTCAATTTTTGTGTTAAAATCTTAATGCGGTTCACAAGTTTCAACAGTATAATTCTTATAGTTTCTTTTTTTTTGTTGTTAGGTTTGCACTTGACCGCTATCTCACCTAATGGAAAGCGACGATGTGGTCGACGATGGAGCGGGCTTACCTGGAAGTTTTATTTACTATTGACTTAAAAGTTTCGGAAAAATGTGGCTGTGACATACAGACGGACAGACAGACATGACGAATCCATAAGGGTTCCGTTTTTTGCCATTTGGCTACGGAACCCTAAAAAGGCCTCGCTGATGTGCCCTCGCCCACGTCTAAATTCCACGCTACGCCTCTGGTTCCCGGGCTCCGGGGTACACTTTCGCACAACCCATGACTTTCCCACAACCTATGGAGCGGATCCACACTGAAACTGTTTGCGATGGGTCGAAGAACCCCCATTTTGCCAGTTTGTGCAGCGGTCAACTTGGACATAAACTGGTAATTTAATCAAAATAACGGACTCACCGTATAGATAATCATGACAACGTATTTTATTCACTGTGTGCCTCCTTCGAGGAGCTTCGTACAGCGTGTCTCCACTCATTTTGCCACTAAAATAAAATTAACAAAATAAACTTATATTCCTGCCTCTTGACGTCAATATCGAAGACTCATCGAAGTAACAAATGTGGTTGTCATAGCAACGGCAGTTTGTGAAGGCCGCTTTTCATCCATAACTATCTTTTGTAGATAGTGAATCCGTTAATATTAATCTAGTTAATCCGTTTATATCTATACTACCTTCTGCCAGCAGATTTGCTCGCGGGAAAAAAAAAAATTCTATACAAACTTTGAACCCCTTAGGGGCTGAATTTTGGAAAATCCTCTCTTAGTACTCGTCTACATCGTAAAAGGAAGCCTTGTGCAGAATTTCATGTTCCTAGTCCCAGTAGTTTCGGCTGTGTGTTGATGTCAGTCAGTCAGTTTCTCCCTTATAACCGACTTCAAAAAGGAGGAGGTTATATGTTCGGTTGAATGTATGTTGTTTTTTTTTTATGTATGTTCACTGATTTCTCGGTCAATTGTGGACCGAGAAATCGGTGAACATATTTTTTTTTCGATTGAAAGGGCTTCCGAGTTGGTCCCATAGAAATATTGTTATGATCTGATCATGAACTTCGAAGATATGGAACAGAACTCCTTATAGGATCACAGCAGAACCGTCGTAACAAGTAAAATTGCTCTGTTTATACGTGTAGTCGATGACTGACTGAAAGTAGAGGGGGAATATATCGATCTGATCTGATGATATACCCTGAAGTTAGGCACCGGAACTCTGTAATAAATTAATGTAATCTAACCGTGTTTGGGATTATTAGAATTGTCATGAGATGCACTCTGGCTATAAGGTATCTAAATTTGGCTGAGGGGTACTTTTTAGTGGTGGTACCGTAACTAAAAAGTGTAAACTAAAAAACTTTTCCAAAAAAAAAATTAACCGACTTCAAAGTAAAAAAAAAACACAAAAAAGTGCAAATTAACTTTAATTTCGGAAGTCGGTGTTAAATAACGAAGAGACAAAACTATTATAGAAACATCGACTTCCGAAATTAAAGTTATTTTGCACTTTTCAGTGTTTTTTTTTTACTTTGAAGTCGGTTATATTTTTTTTTGGAAAAGTTTTTTTATATATATATAGATCATTAGCTTCTGCTAACGGGTTCGCCCACGTGAAACTAAGTGTCTCCAAACTTTGGACCACTGTTTCTTTCCTTTAGAGGGCGAACATCCACCTTTACGTTGGTTGTTGAAACCTCTACGATCTGGACTAAGCATTTCGCCTCGTCGTTTATTATACCGAATTCATCGAAGGATCGGAAAAATTTGCCTGCTGCGGTCTTCCCGTCCGTTACACACATACACCCACTCCACACACACATTTACACCCACACAAGTCACACACCCTCACCCCCCACACACACACACCCTCACCCCCCACACACAACCTCGTATACACATTCACACACCTGACTCTCGCAACCTCATATACTTAATTCTCACTACAGTCACACTTCACCCAGCTTTACCTTTTTAAATATTAAATATCACGTAACTGGAATGATGTACAGCTTACCGTTACCCACTTCCGGAGTCTGGAGAGGCTGGTAATCTGTCATACAGGTCTCCTAGTACAGAAACCAGTCTCTCACTTAGATTATAATCCATAAATGTACACTTTGAAATATGTATCTTACTATTTATATTCCTTGTATAATTCTATGTGAGAGAGAAAATAAACTTTTTTGTATTGTATTGTATAATTTAGGTGTCTTCAAAGCTAGAGTAAATAGGCTCTTAATAAACTAGTGCGCCTCACTGCTTACCATCAGATGGGATCGCAGTTAAGCACTAGTGCCATGGCCTCCCCAAGTGTCGCCACAATGACAGGTCCTGTGTCCTTGTCTACATCTCTCACCCGACTCTCCTGTCGCAGGTCTGCTGGAAGGAATTTCATTTTAAATAAGCAGTACCTTTGTGTTCTTCTATCTGTATTTGTTTTTTTTTTTTTTTCATTTTTATGTGTTTGTGTGTACATAAATAAAAAAATAAAACGCCAATAAATTCAATTTAATACTAATTTATTTGCTTCAATTAATTGTTTCAAGTATTTACAAAACTTATAACTACCTTACATTTAAACTAAAATTAAATTTACTTTTTTTAACAAGCCTGATAAAGGAATCAGGCTGTATTTTATTGCTTTGGACAACATACATGCAGCTATGATAGGTTTACTAAGCGACGAGCCAAGACGCGTAACTCAGCGTAATTTCGGCAACTCAAAATGAGCCGCCGAAAATAGGTCACAATCATTTTTATTAAAATTACGACATAAGTAAAACTTATCGTATAGTTTGTCATTTCAGTGGAAGCGGGATGGCGAGGCGAAACAATGTCCATTTATTAGGAAACAATAAATACAATTTCATAAACGATATATTTATAGCACACAGGCCATCGATGACCCGCCACCTAAAAAAAGAATAAAGCTTTGGGAAGAGCATCACCTACCACCATCCGACTTCTTGTAACCCGAAGAACATCTCCCGCCTGGGCGCGATTTGCAGTGGCCTATATGGAAAGCACCAAATCGGTTGCGCACCCAGGTAGGCCGCTGCAAACACAACTTGGCCAAAATGTGGTTTTATAGACCCGTCGGATACACAATGTGAGTGCGGTGCTCCTGTTAAAAACATGAGCCACATACTAGAATGCCCCAAGTGCCCATACACCTGTACTTTGGAGGATTTGATGAGTGCTACCGATGCTGCTATTAATGTAGCAACATATTGGACCCAAACAGTTTGACGAGTTTACCATCGAATCAAAAAGAAGAAGAACGACATATTTTAAGACATGTTTTCGTGCGTTTAATTTGATTTTCAAAAATTCTTGACATAGATTTGGCCGTCAATTCCACCTCGATTGAAATGACAGTCTTGAATCAAAATCTACTATTAACTCAATTTTGTAAAAAGCCAATTGCAAGAAACTTATAATTTTGTTTCAAGTATTGTTTTATGTCGGGACCCTGGAGTCCTGGACCTTTGGAAGGCTTACGAGGGGCCGAAGCCAACTCGCAGAGGCCCTTTGGGCACTTTTCGTGGAACATGGTACCAACCGTCGATTATCCCTGTACGCGCTATGCTAGTGCACCCAAGGACAACCCCCGGTTGGTGAGAAACTATCGCGACATATGGAAAAGACTTATTATAAATCTTTATTTTTTATTCTTGATAGGTTCGCGCTTGACAGCTATCTCATCTGATGGAAAGCGACGATGCGGTCGACGATGGAGCATGCTTACCTAGAAGTTTTATTTACTATTGACTTAAAAGTTTCGGAAAAATGTGGCTGTGACATACGGACGGACAGAAAGACATGACGAATCCATAAGGGTTCCGTTTTTTGCCCTTTGGCTACGGAACCCTAAAAAGGCCTCGATGACTGTTAGGTGGTATGAAGTTCGCCGGGTCAACTAATTATCTATATATATAAAAGGAGAAACTGACTGACTGACATATCAACGCACAGATGAAAATACTAGGACTAGGAGCGTGAAATTTTGCAAAAGGTTTCCTTTTATGACGTAGGCGAGCACTAAGAGAGGATTTTCCAAAATTTACTCCCTAAGGGGTTGAAATGGGGGTCCAAAGTTTGAATGGAAAACCCTATATTCACGCGGGCGAAGCCGCTGGCAGAAGCTAGTATAATATAAAAGCTACACGTTGGCTCCTCGCACTAATGGCAGTGTTATACTTATAATTAAAACAGTACAGCGTGCGTTGACACGTTGTGCTTTAGAAAGAGATAGTATGGAGTGACAGAGATAGCGAGACACAATCACGAATTTTTGCCAAAACTTTATGCGCTATAAACAAGTTGATTTTACTGATGATGAAACGAAACAAAACTGGTGACCCTGACGTGATATGAAAACGCAACCTTCTGATTCACGTCGGGGTCACCAGTTTGGAGGTAGACGGAACAGAGAGTAGAGTCCCGCTAACCTCCGTTGAAAAGGGAGGATCCTCCGATCAGACGGCTGTTGGGCAACTGCCCGATAGATTTCCGGCTGTTCTATATGTTCCAATCACGCGGAGAACTTTGATTACGCGATGCAGAATTAGTTCTTATGTGACGCCATAGATGTCGTTACATTCCCTTGGGACAATTTATCATAAGCGAAGCCGTTAGAAGTTAGTTTTTATACATTCTACTCATTCATCCATATACAAATTATTAATGCTTTTTTAAAATTAATATTGTTTTCAGGTTCGCGCTTGACCACTGTCTCACCTGATAGTATGCGATGATGCGGACGACGATGGAGCACGCTTGTCTAGAAGTAACCTTTTCACTTTGGCCTTAAAGACCCCTAGGTTTTAGCTAGGAAACACAGATTTCGGGTTTTGTCACAGACTGGATTATATTATTTTAGTTTCCTATTCATAATATTTAAATAGTAAAGATGGGGGCTGTTTAAACGCAAACGCGATCACTTCACACGAGGTTCGATATTTTTTAAATCTTGCGCACAGGTGTGTTCCCGAAGATTGCCGACTGCTCCGAAAAATCGCCGACTGTTTCCGAATATTGAGGACTGCTCCGGAAGATTTCCGATTGCTCCCGAAGATTTCCGACTGCTCCCGAAGATTGCTGATGCTCTCAAAGTTTGTCGATTTTTCCCGAAAATTGCCGACTACGCTCGAAGATTATTAACTGCTTCCGAAGATTGTCGACTATTTCTGAAGATTGCCGACAGCTACCGAAGATTGTCGACAGTTTTCGAAGGTTACCGATTATTGCCGAAGTTTTCCGACTACTCCCGAAGCTAGAAAAACGCGCGTTCCGCCCTATCCTTACGATCTAAGTCAATATCTGGAGGTCTATTATCATGAATAGAACCATATTCGTCATTTGGCGACGATTATCTGAGAGTAGGTCGGTCAGGCAGCGCGCAGCGTGTCGTCGATCTCCGCCAGCGCCATGGCGGCGGCGCGCAGCTGGTCGGCCTGGCGCCGCGCGCTGTCCGTGAGCGCCGCCAGGCTCTGCCGCAGCGTCGCCACCTTCGAGCTCACGCGCCGCCTCTCCGCGAGTAGGAGCTCACGGGCTTTCGTACCTGGGATGGTAAATGATTATGTTATTTGTGATACTAGGACTTTTATAAAACGACTTTTTAACGCTTAAACTTGAGCGGTGGCCTAAGTGGTAACTGCCCCGACTTACAATTTGTAGGTCGCGGGTTCATACCCAGCTAGGTGCATTACTTTGTGTAATTTATTCCATCACCACTGCTTTCTAAACGGTAAAGGAAAACATCATGAGGAAACCGACCCTAGAACCTGTCCCAGAACTAAAATTTCAAAGACATGTGACATTCACCAACCCGCACTGGGCCCGCGTGGTGGTTTACGGCCCATTCCCTCTCCTGGAGAGGAGGCCTAAGTCCCAGCAGTGGGAAAATTATAAGGCTGATTATACTTTACATAAACACTTAAAAATTAAAAGAACAAAAGCAGATATAAGAGCACAAAGATACTGCTTATTTCAATTTCCGTCCAACTATAATTTAGGTGCCTTCAAGGCTAGAGTGAATAGGCTCTTAATAAACTAGTGCACCTCACCATCAATGATTGCATTACTGCTTACCATCAGGTGGGATCGCAGTCAAGCACTGATTTATACCGAATAAAAAAATAAAAAAAAATGAAATTTCTTCCAGCAAACCTGCGACAGGAATTTACTAATTACTAGCTTTTGCCCGCGGCTTCGCCCGCGTACATACAATATAGCCTATGTCACTCAGGAATAAAGCAACTTTCTAGTAGCGAAAATTTTTAGTAATTGGACCAGTCCCCCTAGCCAAGTTACAACCGTTTCGTTTCGATTCACTTTTCGTTGATCGCCTCGAGTAGGCCACGAATCCGATTTCTTTATTCTGACGTAATCTCAACACAGCATGGTGTGTGGGCATTTGCTCACATTGCTCGCAGAACTGATTTCCGATGAGGCCAAAAGGTTCCAAGGTGGACCGACGACCTGGTGAGGTGAGGGTTACGGGAGACGCACAAAACCGGTAATTATGGCGACACTTGGTGTGGACGTCTTTCGGCTGAAATAATAATGCTGAAAAGGTTCTCAATTAATAATTTCTTACCTAATAGCGGCAAGTAGTCGCCAGCCCTTTCCGCTCGAATGTCCAGCGTAAACCAGTCATCTAAATCTTCGGAATCTGATGATGGTAGCTCCTGAAAACATATCAGTATTTCAACAGTTGCCATCTCTTTCTCGCACGCGTAATATGAAAGAGACGAAATATATTAATAATAATATTTATTTTATTCTGTCTTTAGTATTTGTTGTTATAGCAGCATTTCAACTGTCTAGCCATCACGGTTCATGAGATACAGGCAGGTGACAGACGGACGGACAGCGGAGTCTTAATAAAAGGGTCCCGTTTTAAACTGTCGGTACGGAACCCTAAAAAAATTACTTGACTTTTACCGGAGGGACTGGCCCGCAAAGTTTGAAAAAGAGATGTTAAGGTGGTCCAATACCGATTCCGAAAGTAAGGAACTTCCTGATTGATTTCGGGTAGGATAAATCTTACTATGAACTTATAATTGAGGAGGTATATGGTTCGGAAACGTGGTCGCTCACGATGGGCCTCATCAGAAGGCTCAAAGTCATCCAAAGGGCAATGGAAAGGGCTATACTCGGAGTTACCTCGCGTGATCGCATCAGCCCCCCTAGCCAAGTTACGATCGTTTCGTTTGCGTCGAACGCCTCGATTAGGCCACGCCTCCGATTCCTTCGTTCTGACCACGTGACTGACCGTTGAGATGACGTCAGAACAAAGTAATCGGAGGCGTGACCTACTCGAGGCGTTCGACGCAAACGAAACGATCGTAACTTGGGTAGGGGGGCAGAAATGAAGATATCCGCAGGAGAACCAAGGTTGCCGACATGGCACGAAGAATCGCCAAACTTAAGTGGCAATGGGCAGGGCACATTGCTCGCAGAACAGATAGCCGTTGGGGCCGAAAGGTTCTGGAGTGGCGACAACTTACCAGAAGACGCGAAGAGCCCCCGTACAAGGTGGACCGATGACCTGGTGAAGGTTGGAAAAATCCGATGGATGCGAGACGTACAGGACCGTTCATTGTGGTGACATTTGGGGGAGGCCTATGTCCAGCAGTGGACGTCTATCGGCTGAAATGATGATGATGATGATGATGATGATGATGAATTGGAAGTTCAGGTTTAAACTTGTCGCACGGTGTACGCTCTGGGCCCGTATGACTGTTTACAACTCATTCCCTCTCCTAGACCTAGAGACAGTAGCGTAGCTCGGCGTAGGTGATTGGGCCCTCGCTCACGGCATCGCACCCAAAGAAGCCTTGGGCAAGCCCGTGCTTCTTTAAGAACGGGGTTTTTTTTTATAGAAGATAGCACAAAATACATAGGTACAGAAGTCATTCTACATACAAAGCGCGCTCGAGCAACGCACGTAGTAGTTTTGTCTCTCTGTTATTTAACACCGACTTCCGAAATTAAAGTTATTTTGCACTTTTCAGTGATTTTTTTTTACTTTGAAGTCGATAATATTTTTTTTTTTTGTAAAAAAATATTTTACACTTTTTACAAGTACCCCTCAGCCAAACTTAAATACCTTATAGCCAGAGTGCATCTCATGACAATTCTAATAATCCCAAACACGGTTAGATTACATTAATTTATTACATAGTTCCGGTGCCTAACTTCAGGCTTCATCATCAGTTCGATATATTCCCCCTCTTCTTGCAGTCAGTCATCGACTACACATACAAACAAAGCAATTTTACTTGTTACGACGGTTGTGCTGTGATACTATGAGGATTTCTGTTCCATATCTTCGAAGTTCATGATCAGATCATAAAAATATTTCTATGGGACCAACTTGGAAGCATAACAATTCAATAAAAAAAAAAAAAATTTCACAGTCACTATTGACCGAGAAATCATAAAAAAAAATACATTCAGCCGAACATAGAACCTCATCCTTTTTGAAGTCGGTTAATAAAAATAACAGTAATGAAAAATACTAAAGATCAGACTATTAGGGACACCGTTACTTACATCATAAAGGCTTCCATCTTCAGATCGACTTTCAGCATCGCTTGGCACCTCCTCATCCATCATTTCAGGTCTCATAATGCGTTGCTTCTTCGAACCTTCGCCTTCAGAGTCTTCGCCGAACTCCTGAGATAAGAGAAGGTACAGTTTATCATGATCGTCTATCGGTTCCCAATTATTTTGGAGTCGGTTTCCAATCTACTCGCATGCAACTGACTACCAGGACATACGACTACTGGCGTAACTAACGAAGGGCTAAGTGCGACAGTGCTCTGGGGCGTCCAGGCTCGAGGGGCCCTCCGTCCAAAGGGGCCCCAAGGTCAAGGTCCCCCAAAATTTCCGATCAGGAAACCTCTTTTTGAACTAGCAAAAAATTCTCCCACCAAAGTCTTAATAAAATAGGTTGCAACACTGCTTTAATCACAGCAAACCGTTTTAGTCAATAATTTGACAAGTCCTTCCCACCACACAGAAATAGAGAAGTTATTGGAAGACTGCCTTTTGCCCGCGGCTTCGCTCACGTACATAAAATATAGCCTATGTCACTCAGTAATAAAGAAGCTTCCTATGGGTGAAAAATTTTAGCAATCGGACCAGTACTTTCAGAGATTACCTCCTTCGGGTACGAGGCTGAGGGCGAAGGCCCACTTTGCCCAAAAGGTTAACCATATTTCACCGTATTTGGCCATCCATGCAAAATTTGAAAACTCTCGTTAATTAAAATACGCACCTCCTCATCCAAATCCGAAACATCTTCTTCGAGAAATTCCTCCTCATCGATAATGTCATCGAAGTCCTCATTTTTCGAAGTCGCATTTTTACTGTCCGACGACTTCAAAACTTTGGAAGTCGGTCTGTCTTTGGAAGTCGATCTGTCTTTGGAAGTCGTTCTGTCTTTGGAAGTCAATCTGTCTTTGGAAGTCGTTTTGTCTAAAGGCTTAAACGGTGTGGGAGTTTTGATTTCGACAGATTTTGTGGGTTTTTGGATTATAGTTTGGATGACCGGCTTTGGGGCCAATTTTGGCAACGGCTTTGGGATCGACTTCTGGCTGGTAAAAGACTGTTTACTGATCAATTTTTGTTCAGGTTTTTCTGAAAAATGAAATTAAAAAAATTGCTGAAATATCATAACCGTAACAAAACCGGAAAATAGTGAGTCAGACTTGCTAACAACTCGATCTTGGTTAGAGCCGGAAGGGCGTACAACTCTGACAGGCCCTCTCGCTCCACCCAGAACAGAAAAAAATATTTGATAATAATAATAATATTCCACAACTGTCACACAAACTCGTCTAGTCCCAAGCTAAGCAGAGCTTGTGCTATGAGTACTAGACAACTGATAAACATACTTATATATTTCTAAATACATACATATTATAGATAAATTACACCCAGACACAGAACAAATGATCATTCTCATCACACAATCATTTGTCCTGGGTGGGAATCGAACCCACGACCTCCGGCATAGCAGTCAGGTCCACTAACCACTAGACCAACAGGCAGTCAGTTTGATGATTTGTATATTTGTATTTCGGGCTGGTGTTCGCAAATCCACGACTAAAGCGCGTATTTAGCGTACGGGTGGGACAAAAGTGTAATTCGATCCACCCCAGCTCCTCAAAGAAGTAACTGGGTTTCCGAAGTACTTTGCTCTGTCAACAGCATAATTTCAGCCAAAAGACCTCCACTGTTGAACATAAGCCTCCCCCAAGTGTCGCCACAATGAACGGTCCTGTGCGTCTCGCATCCATCGGATTCCCGCAACCCATACCAGGTCATCGGTCCACCTTGTAGGAGGCCTTCCAACTACGTCTTCCGGTACGTGGTCACCACTCCAGAACCTTTCGGCCCCAACGGCCATCCGTTCTGCGAGCAATGTGCCCTGCCCATTGCCACTTAAGTTTGGCGATTCTTTCTTTGCCATGTATCCAGGGACAGCTAGACAGCTTAGAAGCAGATGAACTGCTGTCTCGTCCTCCTCCAAGCATTTGATGATTTCCCACCGGCCAAAAAGGATCTTTTTAGGTTTTTTTTTTTAGGTGGGAAAATCATCTTATGACAAATCTCGCTCTTGGGCGGAGCGGGAGATAGTGTCAGACTTTTACTGACTAAAAACCCACTCCTGTTCCTTCGTTGCCTTCGTCCCAGGGTCCGGGTTTCGTTTTCACACTACCCACGGCCCCAGTTGGCTTCGACCCTGCTGGGCCACTACGATTTGCTTACATCTCCCTGAGGCGCGCGTGGACAGTGGTCCGGACAGTTACCGGACGGTCGGTCGGCGAGCTGCTCATTGCTCGCCATCCGCGCCTACGGTGGCCGGAAATAGTGATCGGGATCCCGGCGGCTAGGGCGTGAGGACGATTAATAGTACTTACGATTTCTATTAGAGCCGGCGCTGACTTGCACCACATGTCTGACCACCCTCTTTGGCTCGGGCTTCTTGACAGCAGAGTTCGGCTTCTTCACTTCGAACATACGTTCCATCGTCGTGCCATCGTCTGATGACTGCAAAACGGAAAAAAAAAATGGTAAATAATATATTCCACAACTTTTACACACTACTAGATGGCGTTGTCACGATGACCTCTTTCAACTTTTTGAATCATTATATCTAAAAAATGGTGATTCTTAGGAAAAAAAATTACAGGCAATTTGGAACCGTGCACTAGCTTCTGACGTTTTATAAGTGCCCATGTAGGCCTATGGGAAATAAAAACTTTTGATTTTGACTTTGACTGAAAAAATATTGAGGCATTTTTGTAGATGATTATCTGATCTACAATTTTCGCCTGAATTAATTTTATGATGAAACTTAACCGTTTGCTGAAATTCGCGAAAAACTCGTTTTTATGACCTTTGACGGCGCGTATTTTTTTTTTTTTAGATGTCGGATCGTCGAGGACTTTTTAGGTTACATTTATGATGGTGTTTTTAACAATCCTATCAATTTTCAGCTGGATGCGAATAATTGTAACCTTGGATGTCTAAATTACCGGACTATAGTCAACCGGACTATAGTCAACAAACTAAGCAGAGCTTGTGCAATTAGTACTAGACAACTGATAAACATACTTATATATTTCTAAACTGAAGTAAGCAAGCTGAAGACAGATAGAAGTGGAGATAACTGGAGGAGGGCTATACCCAAAGTGGGGTTCGTAACCAACAAAACGATAGTGAATGAAAAAAAAACTAAATTTTAAGTGAAATTTAGATTTACATAGAATGTATTTTATGAAACGTGGAACCGACAATCCGACTTTGTGAATGGCGACAGGTCACGGGAACAACTTGTGACCCACGGATGCCCCTCAAGTTGAAGGGTAAAAATCTACAAGTCCGTGATAAGACCTGTCATACTGTATGGATCAGAATGTTGGGCTGTGAAAAGACGGATGAAAAAAGATTGCACGTAGCGGAGATGAGAATGTTGAGATGGATGTGTGTTGTGACGAGAATGGATAAAGTGAGAAATGAGTATAATAGGGAAAGTTTGAAAGTGGCGCTAGTGACTGAAAAATTGAAAGGGAATCGTTTGTCTTGGTATGGTCATGTGAAGAGGGATGAAACGCATGTGACTAAAAGAGTTATAAGCTTACATGAGGATGGATGGAGAGGAAGAGGGAGACCAAAGAAAAGATGGATGGATTGTGTGAAGAGTGATATGAAAGAAAAGGAAGTTAGTGATAGTATGACGAGTGACAGGGCAGAATGGAAGAAAAAAACGTGTTGCGCCGACCCCAAATATCACGGGACAAGGGCAGGAAGATGATGATGTATCTCATCAACCGTAATAGCTACACAGTTGAAATTTTCACAGATGATGTATTTCTGTTGCCGCTATAACAACTAATACTAAAAGCAGAATAAAATAAATATTGAAGTGGGACTCCCATACAACAAACGTGATTTTTATACGTACGGAACACTTTATGCAAAAGTCCGACACGCACTTGACTGGTTGGAATGAATGAATGATATATTTATTTGCAAGAATATAGGTAACTAACAAGTTCTTAACATTTGGTGGGGTCTCGCTATATTCGGCATTTCAGCAGTACAAATATTTAGATTTTACATCTTTAGCATGCAGTAGGTACACATTTAGTCATTACCAATCTCATATATTAATTTCATCATTTAAATTTAAATAACTATTCAACCAATAAATTAAATACTAAATAATTGAATTCAGTTTTTATACGGATAAGACGTTAAATTAGATATTGTCTTCTAATAAAGACGTGGCGTGGAGAGCACGAAAACTTTTGTCTTGTGGCGCTCAGAAAGCGTAAGCATTACAATACTGCTTACCTGTTCTGTTTCATCGTCTCCATCACTCATATCCTCTGGTTCAGCTTTTGTCGCCGTTCGCTTGATCAAAGCGTTTTTAGCCAGTTTTAGAGTTTTTACTTGGCTGCGCTGTGAACAAAATAAGATATATTTAATAGAGCGGCGAATCATCAAATATCATCATATCAGTTCAACTGAAAGACGTCCAGTGCTGGACAAAGGCTGCCCCATCGTGAGGTAAAACGAAAAATTCTCGAAGACATGTGACATCCAACAACCCGCACTGGGCCCGCGCGCCTGTTCCCTCACCTAGAGAGAAGGCCTGAGTCTCAACAGTGAGAACATTATTTTTTTATTTTTTTTTATTCATATAAACCAGTGTTTGACTGCGATCCCACCTGATGGTAAGCAGAGATGCAATCATTGATGGTGAGGCGCACTGGTATATTTTTTTTATTAAGGGCCTATTCACCTATCCTTGAAGACACCTAAATTATAGTTGGACGGGAAGCCCGCAGCAGGCAAATTGTTCCAGTCCTTCAATGTACGCGGTATAAACGACGAAGCAAAACTCTTAGTCCGGACCATTGATGTTTTAACAACGTAAGGGTGGATACTCGCCGTACGTCGGGTTGTCCGATGGTAGAAAGGAGATGGCGGAATTAAGTCATGCAATTCCCGCGCACACTCTGCAAAATGCAACCTGTAAAATACCGATAGGCTGGCTACCCTGCGCCTGTGCTCGCGGCCATGTAGATTGGTCTTAACCAAATCCCCAATTAGCCTCTTCGCACGCCTTTCCACTGAGTCCAAAGCTGCTAGATGGTATTTAAAACATAAGAATAATATTCCACAACTTTCACACAACGCCATCTAGTCCCAAGCTAAGCAGAGCTTGTGTTATGAGTACTAGACAACTGATAAACATACTTATACAGGTTGTCTTTGACATCGACGCACAAACGAATACCATGGAAAATAAAAACCACTGGGGGGTCCAAAATCATGTACCGGAACGTGATTTTGGACCCCCAAGTGGTTTTTTTTTATTGGGTGGGAGCCATCTTATGACAAATCTCGCTCTAGGTGGGAGCGAGAGATAGTGTCAGACTTTTACTGACTAAAAACCCAATCCTGTTGCTTCTTTGCCTTCGTCCCAGGGCCCCGGGTTTCACTTTCACACTACCCGTGGACACCCCCCAGTGGTGGAATTTTTCGTCGGTTTATTTAATTTGTTTTTTAATCTTTACGTTTTTTCATTTAACTGTATAAAATTGTTATTCTAAAACTTTTTGTGAAAAAAATTAATGAATTACTTTTAAAATTAAAAATGTCATCGGGGCTGATTACAATAACAATATTATCAACCCTGATGACTTTTTAAATAATTAATTTATATATTTTTTTATTTTCAAAATATCATCGGGGTTGGTTAGAATAACGATTTCACACAGTTTAAATTTAAAAAAAGAACGTTTTTTTTTTTTTAAGTAGGAAAAAGCCAACAAAAAATTCCACCACTGGGGGGTCCAGAATCATGTACTGGATCCGTGGTATTCGTTTGTGCGTCGATGTCAAAGACACTCTGTATGTTTCTAAAAACATATAAGTATACAATATTATAGATAAATTACACCCAGACACCGAACAAAATATCGTGCTCATCACACAAACATTTGTCTTGTGTGGGAAACGAACCCACGACCTCTGGCATAGCAGTCAGGGGCATTAACCACTAGACCAATAGTCCAGTCAATCATTATAAGGCTGATTATGTACTTATGTAAATAAAAGTACATACCTCGTAAATAAAATCATCATCATCACTAGATCCCTGATCATCCATTTTGTCAGTCTTCACCACTTTGAACGTCTTTTTCTTCGCCTTCTGATCACCCTCGCCCAACATACGCTAGAAATACAATAGGATTGTGTGAAGATGTAATAAGTATAAGCTATAAGCCAAGTTAAATGCGTAGGGCGGGATTGCACAAAAATTACCGCGGGCGTCGAGCAATAGGTAGCTCTCCGTCCGGCCATCCAGCGCGCGTGGAAAACTGCGTCGTCGAAGACTTGAGATAGGTCTTTACCGGCCAAATAGCGGCCGGTAATAGTAAAATAAATACTTGTAAATCAGCATTTGATTACCCACGTCCGTAAGAATACAATAAAAAAGTTTCGTACCAGTAGATCGTCAGTATCATTGCCATCATCTTCTTGTTGATTTATCTTGGAAGCTACTGAATCATCCTTCGCTTTCGCTTCAACAACTTGACCATCTGCTTTTCTGTAAATGTTAACTTAATTATATTTAAATATAAAAGGAGAAACTGACTGACCTGGCCTCAGTAGGCTTCGACCCTGCTGGGCCCCTACGGTTGCTGAGATCTCCTTGAGGCGCACGTGGGACAATACGCGCCGTCGACGACTTGGGCTCGGTTAGGACGGTTAGCGGACAGTCGGACGGCGCGCTACCCATTGCTCGCCATAGACTGACTGACTTACAACGCACAGCCGAAACTATAGCGTAAAATTTTGCACAAGATTTCCTTTTATGACGATTTTCCGAAATACAGTCCTTAAGGGGATGAAAGGTGGGTCAAAAGTTTGCGCGGAGAAACCTACTTTCGCGGGCGAAGCCGCTGATAGAAGCTAGTTGGTTACAAAACAATTTTACTGCTTTTCAGCACAAGTGGGATACAGTCAGCAAAGACACTCCCTTTCGCTCTACACAGAAAACTAAAAGGCACATACCTGATCAAAAACGCATCCAAATCATCAGGCAAGTCATCACCATTATGTGTGCTTTCCAAATTGTTCAGTTGTTCCTCAATATTTTGGGTAATATTGCCTTGGGTTACACCCCCATGGGCAACGCTGGTGTGGATAATCTTCCCATGAGTAATGCTAGCATTGGTGATACTGCCAGTGTGCAGTTCCACTTGTCCAATGACTGTCGTCGTCTGGACGGTGTCCGTTTCTTCAAGTGTTTCATTAGTGTCATTATCTTCCATATTTGGGGGGAGAGAGACATCGGTTTTATCCTGTACTTGGTCTTGCTCACCCTAGAATTTTAAGATAATTATTTCGTGATGAAATAAATTACACAAAGTAATGCGCCTGGCTGGGTTTGAACCCGCGACCTACAACTCCGTAAGTCGGAGCCATTACCACTCGGCCACCACTGCTCTCAAAACGGTGAAGGAAAACATCGTGAGGAAACCAGCGTGTCCTAGAAACAAAAATTCGAAGACATGTGACATCCACCAACCCGCACTGGGCACGCGTGGTGGATTACGGCCCATTCCCTCTCCTAGAGAGAAGGCCTGAGTCCCAACAGTTGTAAAATGATAAGGCCGACTATGCTATGCTAATTATTTCGTCGCCCATCCTCAGGTATCCAATTTGTGGATGTTCTTGCCCAACAGTGATCAGAAATCAGAAACGTTTATTTCAAATAGACCAATTACAGGCACTTTTGAATTGTCAAAAAGTCGGTCAATCAAAAAAAAAAAAATTAAGCTAAATTGAATTTTCTAAAGCGTAGATCTCTATGGAGAAGAGCGGACAAGAAACTCCATGGATACTCTTTAAAATCATATTATGAGTTATATAAATCTTGGTTATATATTTCTTGTCGCTTGTTATATATGAGCACAATGTTGATAAGTAATAATAATAATAAAAAAAAAATAAAAAAATAGAAATTGAATTAAGCCACTTGCAGCTAAGAGATGACCAGTCTCACTGACAGCACCCGTTCACGAGCACGACGGTCAATTCGCATGCGGCTTTTTTATGGCGGTAAATCATCCAATGACTTCTCCCACCCTTGGGCGGTGTGAGAGGGCATGTCAAATTTATACTGACTAAAATCTACTCCTGTTCCTTCTTCGTCTTCGTTCCAAGGCCTCGGGATTCACTTTACCCATGGCCCCAGTAGTCTTCGACCCTGCTGGATCCCTACGATTTGCTAACATTTCCTTGAGGCGCGCGTGGAACACTACGCGCCGTCTACGACTTGGGCTCGGTCCGTACGGTTACCAGACGACCGGGCCACGTGCTATCGCTCGTCGTCCGCAAGCCTACGCCTACGGTAGCTGAAAATCGTGATCCCGACGACTGCAGGGTGAGGCCCTCACGTGTGCGACCGCCTCCTTCCCTAGCATTACTGCTTCTCAGAAGGAGATGACCGCCTGCCATTCCTCCTCACTCCGAACCACGGCCTGTACCAGGACCTGGTAGACTAAAAAAAATGTGGTTACCGTTTGAACATAGTCATCATCGGTCAGCACTCCTTCGCTGAGCCACTCCTCCTGTCCTTCTTCCAAGCATTCCTCACCCTCAGGGTCTAAATACTGCAACAAGAATTATATACAATAATAACAATAATAATATTCCACAATGCCGTCTAGTCCTAAGCTAAGCCGAGCTTGTGTTATGGGTACTAGACAACTGATAAACATACTTATATGTTTCTAAATACATACATATATAGATAAATTACACCCAGACACAGAACAAATGATGGTGCTCATCACACAAACATTTGTCCTGGGTGGGAATCGAACCCACGACCTCCGGCATAGCAGTCAGGGCCACTAACCACTAGACCAACAGGCAAGTAAAAAATAATACCAATATGCCTAATATCAATATAAAATGATATTTATTTTCCATTTTGTTTTTTACCTAATCCTAGAGTACATGAAAAAGAATGGACCCTAGTTTTTATTACAATCTAGCCTTATGTATATAGATTAACAAGTAATTTAATTATATCCTTTTTTTTTCATGTCTGCAATATGGCGATCTGTGTTTAACACAATGAGCCACTCTATTAGCAGTACCATAATATCCGTCTACCATAAGCCCGTCTTCTACTATGTCCTACTCATCGCACTGACTTTCTTCACTGTTCTTTCTTTGTTCAGGCTATTTCTCTGTGGAATGCGCTCCCCCAAGAGGTCAGGATGGTTACAAGCCGATTAAGATTCAAGATTGAGGTTTGCGAGCATATTCGTAAGAAGTTGGCAGTAGTATCATCACAGTGTTAATATTTCTCTGTTTGTCGATTTGGACCATGTTTTATTTGTTTTTGAGTATATATATTTAGTTCATTAAATTATGTATGTATAATATTTACCTATATTGTATTGTATCTATGATTCATTTGTATATCTTTTTTATATTAACCTCTCTTTTTCTTTCTTTTGTTGCACCTACCACTATTCTTCTCTGCATCACCCAAAGGTTGACTGGTAGAAAATGCCTAAGGCATTAAGTCCGCCTCTGTACCTTTATGTGCATGAAGTATTAAATAAATAAATAAATAATACTAGTATTTCAAAAAAAAAAAGAGAAAGAGACTCCAATGAGTGCTCTTTCCATTATTGGGTCTCTGATTCAATTGAATCTGCTGGTTAGAGATAGCTGGTTAGAATTATATCCTAAACTAATAAATTATCTTTACTAATAATGTGCACAATAGCACTTTTTTTATTGTCTCTATTAAGGCGAATACACTTCCGTTCTTGTATTTATTAGGTAGCAATTATGCTACATTACATTATACACTATCATTTAACACTAACACAAATGGTTTTGTTCTTTTTAGTCTTCTCACTATATTTGTGTGGTTGAGAAGCTGGATTGCCTCGATCTTCACATGCCGATGAAGTTACTTTTCGTGAGCTCCTGCAGATTTTTTATCAGTTTGTCAATGAACTCAACTTCTAGGTCATATCATTTCTTTTTTCATTTTATTTCATATATTCATTAACAACTAGCGGTCCCGGCAGACGTTGTTCTGCCCAAAAGCAGGATTTAGTAAAAAAAAAAAAATTACCCTACTCTACCCTACTCGTTAAAAAGTACCCTATGTCCATCTCCTGGTTCTAAGCTACCTCCCCACCAATTTTCAGCCAAATCGGTTGAGCCGTTCTTGAGTTATAAACAGTGTAACTAACACGACTTTCTTTTATATATATAGATTTATACAATAAACAATTTATACTATAAACCTAATCTTATTTTTTTTAGGCTGGTCAACTTTCATCATCCACAGCTGGGCAAAGGTCTCCCTCCACCCACTCTGTCTCCTACAAGTATGTGATTTCTTCTACCAGTTCATGTGCATAGGGCCTGATTTTTAAAGGGGCACTTTAAATAAGGCAGTCTTTTTAAGGATTTTCTTGTTGATGAAAAGTAATCAAACAAGTGGTCGAAATCTTAATTTAGGTACATCAGGAAGATTTTTAAAATCATTATTCACTAAGTTCTTTTACTGAATTAAGAATACGAGGCGTTAGCAGCCTTACTACTGCTCATTTCATTGAGAAGTAGAAAAACGAGCAGCCGATGCCTCTTTGCGGCTTTTACAATCCGGAATTTTAAAATAAATGCTAACATACCTCTTCGTATTTCGACATCTTTGTCGGAGGTTCTTCAACGTCAGACATTATATAACTTAGATCTTAATATGAAAATGTTTTTTATAACTATTTTAGCCACTCAAAACATGTAAATAACATAATTTTTCGTAAAATCAGTAAAGCTTTCACCGTAACTGAAATAACCTCAATCAATACTGACAGCAGTTTCCATTTCTTACATTATTTGACGATTTCGGTATCTTTGATTTCATTTTAATTTATGATATATGATAGAGACAGACAATGGAAAAGCTTTTAATTTTGAATAAAAGCAGTGGAACGCACGAGACGCCAGCAGTGTTTTGACAGTTATAGGGATGGCCAAACTTCAGTATTTGAATCGATAGATTTAGATTAGCGAAATAATAGTAGGATCAGGGATTTTGTATGGCTACTGTCCCCACTTTCAGTATATTACAAAATACTTTGTGGTCCCCACCCTCCAACTGGCATGGGATACACGACAGTTTGTTTATTTCTATCCACAAAAGACAAAACAGCTGATAGGGTTGTTAAATTAAAAGGGGTTTAATTAAATTTCAAGTAGGTATCCTACTGGGGCCATGGGTAGTGTGAAAACGAAACCCGGACCCTGGGACGAAGGCAACGAAGGAACAGGAGTGGGTTTTTAGTCAGTAAAAGTCTGACACTATCTCTCGCTCCGCCCAAGAGCGGGATTTGTCATAAGATGATTTTCCCACCTAAAAAAAAAAAAAAAAGTAGGTATAAGTTTACTAACTTTCCTCTCCTTGGTGCACAGTACTGAAACTTTTACCAGGAATGTGTTTTACCGTGCTTATCCGATGCGTTGACAGGTGATCGGGCAAAACCAACACGGATTTGCCCGATCACCTGTCCTCGCAGAGACGGTGGGATGTGCCGCTCTGCAGTATTGTACTAAACAACCTAATGAATACGTCGTTAAGTACTGCTGTGCGTGCGCTACTGTTGGCTGTAGGGGAATGGGAGTTGGGTTTGTTTGTTGATTGTAGCTCCAGGAACTCCCGTCATCCACCATAGGCAATATGATGGATGACGCCTCGTTTCGGGTCGCAATCTGTTTACGCTTAGGCGCACCTTGTGTTACTCCACATTGGTGCCACTGTGATGAAGCTGTCGACAGCCTTGGACACCATGGCCTGTCCTGCTGCAGGCACGCTAGCATCAACGAAATTATTCGTCGAGCTCTCGTCACCACAGGCGTACCTGCCGTATTAGAACCTAGCGGCTTGGTACGTCGTCTGCATTGAGAAGCATGGGGAAGCACTTACAGTCTCCCTTGATATCTCGAAGGCCTTTGACAGGGCCTGGTATGATAGCCTTATTGCTAAGCTTCCTTCCTTCGGTCTGCCCACTGGTCTGTGTGACTGGATTGCAGACTTCTTGAGGAGGCGATCCATCCGAGTTGATGGCTGCTCGTCCGGTCAAATGGAAATTAATGCCGGGGTCCCTCAGGGGTCGGTACTCTCGGCAACACTGTTCTTGCTGCACATAAACGACTTTCTTAAACCCGGTAACTTTGGGTATGCAGACGATAGCACTGTTGCTCAGAGATACGTGTCCGATGCACGTGGTAGTGGGTCACAGATCCAGTCTTTCCGAGAGGCTATGGTTGAACGCTTGAACTTCTCCTTGATGGTAGTATCCGATTGGGGCGATGCCAATCTGGTCAAGTTCAATGCTGCTAAAACCCCGGCGTGTCTTTTTTCCGCCAAACGGAGCCTATTCCACACGACTCTATCATTCCGGGGTGTAACCGTGCCGATAACCTGCGGCCTTGAGCTTCTGGGGGTAACTTTGTCGTCTACCCTCAATTTCGGCTCTTACATCGAGGCTAAAGCTCAACAAGCTGCCAAAAAATTGGGGATCTTGCCAAGGTGAGACGGTACTTCACGCCGGAACAGCTGCTCATACTTTATCAAGCGCAAGTACGATCGTGTATGGAATACTGCTCTCATCTTTGGGATGGGTCTGCCAAATACTAGCTTGATGCTGTGGAGTCGATTGAGAAGCGAGGTAACAGGATCATCGGTGATGATGCACTTTTGTTGAATCAAAACTCCAAAGCCTTGAGCATCGACGCCGAGTTGCTAGCCTGTCGGTTTTCTATCGATTACACTTCGGGGAGTGTGCGTTGGAATTGCACAATTTAATTCCAACAAGTCCGTTCCATCATCGGACCACTAGACGTACGGCGTTGCGCCATCGGTACATGGTATACATCCCACCCATACGTACAAAGCGTTTTGGGAACACATTCATAATGCGTACAGCTAAGGAGTGGAATTCCCTACCGGAGTCTGTGTTCCCTGATAGCTACAACCTAGGGATCTTTAAGTTAAGAGAGAATAGATTACTTCTAGGCAAGCGTGCTCCATCGTCGGCCACATCATCGCTTACCGTCAGGTGAGATAGTGGTCAAACGGTTGATCAGTACTTTTTGAAACAAAACAATTACTTGCGTATGGAATATGTCGCCGCCCCAAAAGACCAGGAATTTTCTATAAAACTCAATCGGATAAGAGCCGCTGAGGACGAGTCGATTCCTACTCTTTACAAAATTCGTAAAAAAAAAACGTTTCAATCATCGAAACGTTTTTGCATACTTTGAAGACGACAAAATAAATTTGGAAGAATAACTAACATTTTGTGCAAAATGTTTATTTCTTATAAACCATTCACAAGCACTTTTAAATTCTTCAGAAGTCGGTCAGTCAGAAAAATTAAAGATACTATTGTGTCCTTCGGCGTCATTCGGGGTCTGTTAACAAAATTTGTGCCTAAAATAGCATCTTTCGCTTTCGTGTCACATCTTTATGGGTATATGCAACAACCTCCCACCATCATGACGTATTTCCGCTTACGTTCACCAGATGGCTGCTACAGCACGCCAACCAAAAAAATAATAGTATATTATGTGACTAAGGGATAAAGTACTGCCTTAATGTCGCGGCGTTTTGAATTCCGAAGTAAACGAAGGTTGCTAATTTAAATCACGAACATCAATGACGGTTTTATAAAATTTAAAAAGAAAATAATATAAAAAGACACCTGAGTGAAGTGAGGAATTCAAGCCACCCAAGACAAAGACAGCTTTATCCCCGTGTTGGATACTCTACATCATCTGGGAGATGATTAAAAGACGATGTAGTAAAACAAATCATATATTAGAGAAATATAAGTATTATTTATAAGTTAATCTTAACTATCACTCAACATGTTTTGAGATTTGAAACAAACAAATTTCACTACTCTAAGCTTCGTTAATTTTAAACCGACTTCAATTGTATTTTTTTTATCATTATTTTTTTGTGTTTTTTACTCGGGATCCGTCGTTTATGGACTGATTTGCAAAATTTATTTTTGGTACGGACGCGTAGCTTCATAGAGGCGAATTTATTATTATACGCTTGTCGTACGCCTGCTCTACGATTAAGTCATGCCTTCGGCGTCGTGTCGTTGCCGCTTCATCGACTGAGTTTCATAGTTTTGTATGTAAGCTGTGACGAGCAGGTGTATGCAAACCAGGAGTACAATGACGAATACGCGTCTATGAAGTTACGCGTCCGTGGACTGTAGGCGTAAGGTTCTCAACAAAAATTAAACAGCAGCTTACAATAGACATTTATTTATCAATAAAGAAATTTTCATTATTTACAATTCACAATATTCATCAATTTACAAAGTAGATACTTTATTACAAACTGATAAAGCAGTCTAATTATATTATTCTATACTGATCTTACGACAAAACAGCGTCATGGAGATATGGTACCATGAAATCCTGAAGACGAAAATATATTTAGTTTTTTTTTTTTGTGATACAACCAGATTTTTTTACAAAATTATATTCGTGAGTGACATCGTGCTAAAGTCGCTAAATGCTTCGTTGAATGTAGATATAGAAAAACTGCCAATGCAATGTGTTTAAGTTTTCATTTTACCAAAGACAAAAGTTGTAAAGCCTGTTAAAATCTTGGTAACGTTATAGCGAGTCTTCAGCGGAGAATCTCATTTTAAACGAAGTTTCAATAAAGTTTTTTATATATATAGGCAGCTGCGAGAAGGGATGCCAGTAATTGAGATGATAGTAAGTTGGGCCCCATCATTGCAAAAAAAGATAAATGCCAAAATTATGTTGATCAGCTACCACGTATTTTTTTTTATCTTGGTAAGAATCTAACTAATGTACTATGTGATGCTAACTATCATCAATTAAACTATAATGGAAGAATTATAATGGAAGATATATACTAATACCGGTGTTTGTCTATGTTTCACTGACTACAATCGTAAATGGAAGCTCTTTGTGTTAATGGCTTGTACTATAAACAAATTCCATAAGGCTTATGTTTACCAATGTGCGTTTCAACTGTGAACAACAGGCAAAAATAATCAATTAGTCCATTGAGGTAAATATAAAAACAATTTAGCTATAATATAAAAGCAATTTAGATAGAACTTCTTGATATAAAGCTAACGGAAAAAATACTATAATAGATATAGATCTATAACCTAGCTTGTGACTTTTTAACAGCATAAAGTCAATTTATAATAGTATGAGCTAAATACATTTTCGCCTTCTCGACTCAACAGCTATCATAATCGATATAATTATCTATAGCATCAAACGGGCAATAGGCAAAGGGCAGTGCTGCCCTTACAAACAATAGTAAAAAAAACTATACGTCACATTTTTACACTTTTCCCGCCTTTTTGGTCTAAACCTACATATAATTTGCCTGAGAAATATCTCTGTACGATTCTATTCGTCTGGACTATTTTTTTCAATCAAGGCAATTTCGTTTTCTGAAATTCTGACCTTAGAAGTTGTAATTGAAGAACCCTTCATGTTTTAAAATTGATCGGTAGTTACTTTTCGGACAAAGAATCTACAAAAGCAAATTGTCGTGTAAATAAAGTGCTATAAAGATTTTTATGACACCCTCGGCCTTTTCTTTCACTTCTTTATTAATCAAAAGAATTGTATTAAGAACCTGTTTCAATAATTAATTGCGTTCTCAAAGGGATCATGACACGTAAAAACTGAAAATAGGTAAAAAAAAAAAACTAAAAACCAGTAAATAAATTAAATTAATTTAATTATAAACAAGCAATATATACAAAACTTGCGATAATTCGGAATAAAAATATACATGATGCGTGTATGTTTGTGAATTTATATTGTAATCCATATTAAATATCCGTCTACTCGTCTTGAGTAGTCAGCCATTTTAAAAGCTGTGAACACTACTACCACAATTTTGCCGCGCTTATGATAATTACCGTAAGTCACAATTTTGGTCGATATTCAGTTAAATATACAGAAATGTAGATCTCAATCTCTACATTTAAAATATATATATATATATATTATAGGTATTATATAGTACATATATTTTTATTAACTCAACATCGACCAAAATTGCGACTTACTGTAATTATCATAAGCGCGGCAGAATTCTATTCAGTATTATAAGCACCTACTTCAAGATTTCGAGATATGTTTAGTTTATGTTGAAACATTTTAACCGATAAGAAATTAAGACCTACTGTTCAGGGACGCCAATACGCGTCTATGGCGTCCATTACACGATAGGTTTTGCTGTCAGTTTTACCACAGTCAAAAGTTTTGATTGACGAAAACATAATGGCGATAAAATTCCGTCATTCAAACATCATTCATGATTGATGGAATTGATTGACGCTTGCATGACCGTGTACTGCATACTGGACGCCTATGAAGCTACGAGTCCCTGGACTGTAGGCCTATGGATTACAATATAGCACAATTTAATGGTAAACAAAAGAACAAAAATAAAACTTAAATTACATACGGTACAATTTAAATTAAATTAACATAAAAGCTGGGTTTACAAATAAAAAAAAAAAATCGTAAAAAAAACAACAAGGAACTATAATAATAACATCGGACATTTCAAAACAACCACATTTTCTGGATTTTCAACAACTTTTATGGACATGTTTCATTTTCAAAATATCATAATTCGCAAATATTCGCAACGACGTGAATGACACTTACTACAAAAATGATAATCTTAAAATTAAATAAGTATCGCTGCTATTTTTTTTTTTTTAATTTTCTACATACAAAGCTAATATTATTATACAGTACCAATGAAGTCTTTGTACAAAATGGATCACTATATTTATTAAAACCTGCATTACATGTTCACTAAGGCCTTCTATCCACGGACGCCTAGCTTCATAGACGCGTATTCGCAGGCGTATAATGACGAATACGCGCCTATGAAGCGACGCGACCTCGGATAGTAGGCCAAACAGAAATGTGGATATGTAAGGTCAACCGAATATCAGTTTTGTTGCTTTACGAAAATCGACCTTAAAAGGTATCAATGTAAAATTGTTGCCTGTGTCGATTTTACATTATCTTAAATTTTGGATAGATTTCTCAACTTCATAACAAGAGCAACCATGGTTTCACATTTCCTTTAACCGTTTAACCACCTATTTCGTATATATCCGACAAACTCTCGCGTTTACTCCGCCAGGGTCGCATATCCACGACCAAATACGCCATCTCGTCAGCTCTTCTGTCATCTACAGGGCTTGAAGAGCTAAACATGAGTACCCAGTCGCAAATACACGACCTTGGCGAATAGGACACGAAAACACTCGTCAGACCCGTCCGACGCAAGCGGTTAAAGGGTTACGATAGCCTAAAAAACCCTATTTTATAAAAGACCTAACCCAATCGCGTAGTTACTAAACTCAGTCAAAAGAGATCCATGCCTTATGTTCAATGTTTATAGGTACGGTAGGCCTAACGTCAGTGGTAAAATTACCAGTTCTAGCTGGCCTCGCATTCAATTGAAACTCTGTTTTATACTAGACCATCTAAGGTCAAAACGACACCACCGACTTGCCGCCTACTGTACTCGAGATTCGACAAACTTTGTGACAATCGTTTCAGACATCAGTGCGTGCTAAGCAACTGGGTTACTTTGGACCCTTCTAATTCGCAAACGGAGTGTTGATTTAAGTGAAAGAAAAGGCCAAGTTTGACAGTTGATGTGATGTTTGACAGTTCTAGTGACAGCCAGTTTCACAGCTCTATTTGTCTATTCCTCGAAAAGACTATCTCAGACACTAATCTGCGTAGAACTCGCAATATGATCAAGATAATATTTGAAAAAGAGACCACCGAGTTTGTTTCGGTGTTTCTTCTAAAGCCGTGTATGCACTATATTCTCGAACTAACTGTTCTCCGCGCATCTGCAGCCGCTCTGATGGAGACAGTAGTCACATCTCCATAAGAAACACGTGTGTTCCACAGTCCCCTAGCGCAAATTTTTCATCCGACCACTCAATTTATCCCCGTATGGAGCCGCACGCTAAACGTGGTATTTTGTTCGCGTCTATGAACAGACTGAGCTCCCCTTTGTGTACAAAAACCACCTCCAGGATCGCAGAGGTTCGCGAAAATAGTGGATACCCGGCTTAAGGAGGTAGGAAATACCGAACTCATATAGTTTTATTTTCTTGAAGTTGTTCAATCCAAACTTATACCGCGTAAAGGTAAACGCATACATAAGTGTGATGTATGCGAGCCGAACGAATCGAAAGAAAAGAAGAATAGAATTCTTTATTCTAGTCCTTTTAGATTCGGATGATTCGACGCGGTTAGGTGTGCGGGGTTTCATAGAATTCTAAAATTATTTCCTTTCGTTTCGTTCGGCTCGGACAAGTGTGCATCACCTTAAATAAACGAGATCGCCTTGACTTGAACTAAAGGGCTATACAAACTGCATTACATACTTTCCAATTTTTTACATTATGGTAAATTTTCTAATATTTATATTTTTATAAATCTTTCGAACGCCATATTGGTGTTTTTTACATCACATTATTACGATAAATGGTACGTGTTTTTTTTTTTGTCATCTGCGAGACTTTCAGAGCAAAACTCCTTTATATTTCTCTCTGCCAAGTTTTTCTTTTTTAACAAGTATCGTGGTCAGAACGCTAGCTGGCTTTGGTTGATCGACTGTGTAATTTTTTTTATGTTGTTAAGGTGGAACTGGACATTCTAACCAGAGAACAGGGTCCTTACCATGCGTGCGAGCGAGAACTGAACTATAAAGGTATAGAGATGTCTATAGCTCCATCCTAGTGATGCAACGGAAGTGTCTAAACGGAAGCGAAAACCGAAACAGATGTAAAATGTAAATCTTTGCGGATGCGGAAGTGTTAATACTATGAAGAAAAATCAAAATTTATTTTTTTTAAAACAACAGTAGATTTACGTCGTAATCTCGTCACGAGGCGCGGTGATGCGCAGAATGAACCAAAAAAATATTATAAGATCGCCCCCCGCGTCTTTTCCGATGTGTCCAGTAGTCCACGCTCCCCACTCCCGCGCTCTTTACTGTATTCTTCCGTTTAGAGTTTTGTTACAAATTTTGCGGAATCAGAAGCGGAAACGGAAGTGGAAAAAGCTTGCGGAACTTCTGCAGAAGCAGTTCTGTTGCAACACTACTCCATCCCTTTAACAGTTCTTTATCGTGTTAAGAGCTTGTGGTGGCAGGGTCTCTGTCCTCGTTGGCCACGACCCCGCCTTTGATATCCAAGTTGTTAACGTACTACTTGGATATTAAAGGCGGGGTGTCAAGTGGTCAATTTTCGACTTCCACACGGACATATCCTCTTACAAATTGTATTAAGAAATAAAAAGGCAGCTTTGCTCTGACCGTTTCAAATATAATCTGTATTTAACTTACACTAAATTAGCTATCTAGCGCTGAAATTATACAATCTGTTCATTTAATATTATTCTAAAGCGTTTATGTTTGGATTTTTACTCTGAATTGAACGGCTAGGATACCCTTTAGCTGCCTACGTCGGATATATCGCCAGGGTCGCACATCCACAACCAAATACTCCATTTCGTTAGCTCTTCTGTCAGCTGTCGAGATTGAAGAGTTAAACGAGATAGTGTACCCAGTCACAACCACACGACACTGGCGAATAGGACTCGAAAATACTCGTTGGACCAATCCGACCCGGGCGGCTGAAGGGTTAAAATATGAGTGGAAAAAGCATACAAAACAGGTAGGCAGAGACCGGTTCTACACCGACCGACCGGGACCTACAGTTCTTAAAGAATTATTTCACTTCTGATTTAGTATTGTAGTGATTTCTATTCTCATAGATATAAGGTTGCAGTCAGAAGTAAACTAACTTGAATGGTCTGTGTACAACAATGAAGATCAGTCATGATTTTTGTGGAGTATGCAGACTTATAGCGTCAAAAAAATAACAGTAAATACTGTGAAGAAATTATTTAAATCGGACCAAAAATGACGAAGATACAGCAATTTTAGTGTATCAGTTGGTGACGTCATCTGTCATGATCGGTCTCCACCGGCGAATGAATACGATCAAGCCGTTCGTCGCACGGATCATGACAGATGACGTCATCGTAAACAGTCCAGCGAGAGCGCGCGTTTCCAAGAAGCGGTTCAGAAAAACTAATAAATCCACCATTTCTTGGCGGATATTAATAATTTAAAAAATTAAATGCTCAGTAAATTATCGAATTTGCTATTATATGATTGATCCTCATTACAATTGCACGCACACAGACACGCTTCACGTACAGTGAGGGCATGCGCACTCGCGACTGGCATTTGTAATCGCCGTAAGTTTACGTATGCGTGCATTTTCGTCTAGTATGGAGCCGATCTTATGTACCATTCTTTGTTCTCGTAGTACGTTATAAAATGATTCCAAATTGTTTTTCCGCTCACATCTTAGTCCTAGCTCTAAACGGTGACATTAATATGACAAAAACGATTATCGGAATAAAATGGAACTGAATTCACTAGCAACTTTATTATTTTTACGGATTTCTTTTGAAATCGTACTTAAAAATATTAATTGTGCATAAAACGCAACACAAATTACATCAAGTTTTAGAATCAGTTACAACATCACTATTTTCCGATTTAACTCAACAGCCTGTTTATTCAGACATTAAATTATGAACTCATCACACCTGCCGCTTTTACCCGACATGACAGGCCGTAAATATTAAAATGACAGCTATCAGTTTGACGTATGTCAAAATAACAGCTGTCAATTTTTTTTACAAATCATGATGAGTTTTCAACCGGGTTACACAAGAGAATTAGGCACAATTTTATTGCTTTTACGCCAAGCCTTGAGTACATTAAAAACTTGAAGCATTTACAAAGATATCGACTTTCTGTTTCTTTAGATGCCTTAGAAAATTCATAACCAACATCTTTTTAAATGCTTCAAATACTAAGGCTAGCAGTTAGTTATTACTTTATTTATTTCAATACAAAAAGGACCATATTATTGCCAAATAATTTAACTCCAAATGAAATATTTAAAATTAAATTTTTTAGATTTACTTTACAAGATAACGAAATACCCCTCTCCGTGATATTACTAAGCGATTCTAAAACGTATCAAGAACGCAAGTACCAAATGATTTGACCCTGAACGGTTTTCCATCTTAACATTTTACAGCACTACGGGATATTTCGAAAGAGTTACCGTGGCCCAAGAACTCAAAGGGCTAGTGAAGAAACACAGGTGGGTTTTAGTCAGTAAAAGTCGTGACATTCCCTCTTGCTCCATCCAGAGCGTAAGAGAAATCATTTTATGATTTCTCACGTAACAATTGCCGCCATATTTTTATTTTTTTATTATTATTGATAGGCTCGCGTTTGGCCACTATCTCACCTGATGGTAAGCGATGATGTGGCCGACGATGGAGCAAGCTTGCCTAGAAGTAACCTATTCACTCTTCACTTAAATACCGCTAGGTTGTAGCTATCAGGAAACACAAACTCCGGCAGAGAATTCCATTCTTTAGCTGTATGCATAATGAATGTGATTCCAAAACGCTTTGTACGTATGGGTGGGATGTCCACCATGTACCGATGGCAGTGGTCCGATGATGGAACAGACTTGTTGGAATTAAAATGCGCAGTTCCAACGCACACTCCCCGAAATGTAATGTAATAAAAACACAATTAAATTAACTTATAAGAAGTAATTAATGCTGCAGTTAGATATGCATTCATTCTACATGTTAAATACTTGATCCGTTCAAACTGGAAGCTGACCCCAACATAGATCCTACCGAAATGTATCGCTACCGCTCCGGGTAGCGAATACCGCGTACCTCAGAAAAGGTAAACAATGATAAGTTTGTGGTTTGAAAATTATAAACAATGGTCCATTCTGTAAAGAATCTATTAAAACTAATCTAAAATGGCGTGGCGTTCAAAAGACATCCGGTTATCAGAAATATTATCCATATATTTAAACTACTATAGTTAGAATCATGTCACTAAATAGTTTCGGGCAAGGCATTTTTATAAGTTTCGTGGGTAGACGCGTTTTTTATTCTTTTAGTTGGCAGTAACTGTCTATGGACGAAGGCTATCCACGTTAAGGTAAGTACTTAAACTTAAAAGCAGCCAAAATAAACTTATATAGGGTGACTGGTAATTAGTGACCGATACTTAAACACGTGATTGTACTCATGATTACAAACAACTTTCCCAAAAAAACTTTTTTTATATACTCACTAGTTTTATCACAATAACAAAACAGCTGTTTGAATCTAAGGCTGTTTGTACTACGCGCGCGCCTGCGACCGGCGAAAGTTCAGCTGTTTTTAGCCGCTTGACGACGCCGTATCTACAATTGTGTTAGAACACCCGCGGTTTGCAAACCCGTAAGTGGTGTACGTAATCAGTGTATGTACCGGATTCAAACAGCTGTTTTGTTATTGTGACAAAACTAATGAGAATATAAAAAAAGTTTCTTTGGGCAAGTCGTTTGTAATCATGAGTAGAATTACGTGTTTGAGTATCGGTCACTAATTACCAGTCACCCTATTTTTTTTATTTTTTTTAAACGTAAAATAGTATAAGTCATATTTCTCGTATTCAGACGACGTTTTTTATGGGACTAACTTTAAGAAATATCAAATTATCAGAGATGGTCTCATTGCAAAAGTAATTCTGAATATTAGGTTATTTTAAATATTTCATGTTACACTACTATTGTCATATTTACATTTGACGTGAATTTTTAATTTCCTAAATAAGAATATCTGAACTCCTAATTCGCGTTTAAAGACTTGAAAACTCGAATTCTGTAAAACTCATATGATAATTAAAACATATCGTAATCTTATAATATTCTCACAGGAGTGGGTTTTAGTCAGTAAAAGTCTGACACTATCTCCAGCTCCACCCAAGAGCGGGGGATGTCATTTGATGATTTTCCCACCCGAAAAAAAATCTTATATTTTTGAAGATATTAATATACCCAACAAGTATCATCATAAGCGAACGATTCTCTTAAAAATATTACATTTTTAATTATTATTATTTTATAGGAGCTAAACTAAAACGATAGGCTCTCAAGCTTAATTAAATTTAAAAAAAAAGCAGTGAATAGCAAAAAACAGCATTTCTAACATTAAATTTTAAAAAAAAGAGCAAAAAACGCTCTACCCAATATTAAATTTACAATTATTATTAACATTATACCTAAGCTAATTCACTTTAATTTTTTTTTACAAAATAATTATTTAAACAAAAATCCACTGAATATCGCACACATAACACTTTTAATTAAAACCTTCAATAATAATATAATCTAGCTTTTACTTTATCGAAAAAAAAAAAAAACAGAAAAAAAGAAAACTATTTTTTTTTTCATTTACTCTAGTAATTACATTATGCCAGTATGGTAGAGGAAAAAAAATATAAATAAAAAGAACCGTTATTATACATAGCTTCCAAAATCGATAAAAACTAACTAAAGTTAACATACAACCGACAAATACACCATGCACTAAACTATGCAAGTAACTTGCACAAGCTACTTGCATATGTTTTGTGCACGTTGCAAGAAAGCATACTATAACATGTTAACATCACTGTTCCATTGTGGAAATGAGGCGGAGATATACAGGGTGAATATATCTATCCCTTTCTCACAACAGAAGAATCATGGTATTGTCTAAACGTGTGTATATTCTTACTCCAGGCTCGCTCGCACAGCAAAGCAGTTTAAAAACCATCATGGAACAAAATTGTGAAGGAAAACTTCGTTACTTTGATAGTTGAGAATATAAATTTACAGTCAACTTAAATACTTCTAAAACAGTAGTTTTAAGTAATACTAAACTAAAGTGCTTTATGTGACAAAATTACGCGGTCGTATTTTCTCGTGCTCGACTCATTGGCAAAGTACATGTCGCATACTTATCATAAAGAGATCCAACTCAAAAAGAGGGTAGTTGAATATAACACATACGTCTAAAAAATAAAGTTCAATTTTCAAATACCCTTTGTTTTCAGTTAAGTCTCTTTATAACCATGCGATGCATTCAGAAGACGATACGACGACAAAATTATGTCGGGCCCGCATTTTAGCTTATACTTTAAAAAATCTTGCCATTTTTCCTCAACCATACTTTTTTTCAGACATTACTCATCAGTACAAATTAATATTTACAATTTTTTTGTCATAGTCCTTGCTAATACAATGCCTTTTTAGTAGCTTTAAAAACCTTTCTGGCAAAAATATTTTAAGATGACAGCTGCAGCCTCAAACGTGACCATTTTATCGATAGATGGCGCTGAACTCAATATTTTTAGTTTATATTGTTTTTAGTGTATGGCAGCATTATTAGGTCAAGGAAATGGTATTCAAAATGTATACAAATCATAGTACGAGTGCGGTTCTCCTAACGAGACGATGACCCACTTATTAGTTATGAGACGATGCCCAAAATGTCGCACTCTCTTTACGTTTGTGTCAAATTTTTATTTTTGATAATAAATATTATTATTATTTATGTATTTATACATCACAGGAACCTGAGGTCCTGGATCTTTGGAAGACGTACGAGGGGCCGAAGCCAACTCGCAGAGGCCCTGTAGATAATTTTAATTGTGACACGAACGTGATAAAAAAAAAACTTAAAATGTCGTTTTCAGCGCCATCTAGCGAGGAAATGCCCACGCTTGCGCCAGCTTTCACTTATACATTTATATTTCTTATTTGTGAATTTATCTTGTAGATAATAGTGCTTGGCTGGAGTCAGTGAAACAGTTAAGGCTGCCAGTATAATTTGTAGTTTTAATTTTATCCTCACCAGCCGCCATAGTTAAAGCGAGGGTAGTCCGCCAAATTCAAAATTTTTCAAGTTTTTTTTGCATTTTACAGGTAAGTGTCGAGTTGTTTGTTGATTAAAATACAATTGGCGGCCGTAAAACGTATTTATTAATGGAATTATAATCATTAAAATTTTGTGTGATGAGCACGATCATTTGTCCTGTGTCTGGGTGTAATTTATCTATAATATGTATATATTTAGAAATATATAAGTATGTTTATCAGTTGTCTAGTACCCATAGCTTAGCTTGGGACTAGACGGCGTTGTGTGATAATTGTGGAATATTATATTATTAAAATCATAAATACAACCAGCTTGGTTCGTCTTACCCTAATGAGTGGTTATTTCATATAATGTAGGGTATCTAGCTGTTTAGTGAATACGAATAAATGGTTGATATTGTGGTACACTCCTTAGACCACAGTGTCTTAAGACGAAAGTCTATGACCAGTGCGTGTTGCCAGTGATAACATATGGCTCAGAAACGTGGTCGCTTACAATGGGCCTCACCAGAAGGCTTAAAGTCACAAAAACGACAATGGAAAGGCCTTGCGTGATCGCGTCAGAAATGAAGATATCCGCAGGAGAACAAAGGTTACAGACATAGCCCGAAGAATCAAAAAACATAAGTGGCAGTGGGCAAGGCACATTGCTCGCAGAACAATTAGTCGATGGGGACGAAAAGGTTCTGGAATGGCGACCACGTACCGGACGACGCAGCGTTGGAAGGCATCTCACAAGGTAGACCGATGACCTAGTGAAGGTCGAGGGAATCCGATGGATGCGGGACGCACAGGACCGGTCATTATGGCGACATTTGGGGGAGGCCTATGTCCAACAGTGGACGTCTTTCGTCTGAAATGATGATGATGATGATGACACTCTATATCGATCGCCTTTTGACTAGTTTATTTGCCCCTGTTGCAAAGATAATGCAACCAAAATGGAAAAAAGTCGGACTTGTTTAATGTCTGCTGATTTAAATCCATTTCTTTTGGCTTCACTTGGCCTATCTTACAGAAATTCGCATTTTTTTTATTAACTTAATTTTATTTATCGATATATATACACACCACTATTTTTTAATTAGTACAAAAAAATTGGACTACACAAATATGATCATTAACGGGTATGGATATACATACCCGTTACTGATCATATTTGTGTAGTCAAAAGTAAACAAAACGAAATCCCAAAATAGTCTACGAAAATTAGTCATAATTGGTAAATTCATAATTGAATACCAAGCGCAGTGTTTTTCTATTTTTTATCGCCATTCATTCGTTCATAAACAATAAATAGCCTGTACAATATGTCCATAAATTAAGTGACATTTTGGGATATTAACAAACGCTCATAACTTTGCTGTTTATGAATAATATTTATTGAGACTTGACTTAAATAATAACAAGACCTTTTCTAATAAGCCCTTTAAATATATGTACTAATGAAAAATTAGTGGTGTATAAGGAAAAACTGACTGACCGACATATCAATGCACAACCAAAATTGTTGGGACTAGGAGCGTGAAATTTCGCCCAAGATTTCCTTTTATGACGTAGGTAAATACTAAGAGGATTTTTCAAAAATCACCCCCTTAATGGATGAAACGGAACCTACTTTCACGCGGGTGAAGCCGCTGACAGAAGCTAGTATTATACAACATTATTTTTAGTATGTTTTACACCATGTTATATTTTTTCCCAAATATATTTAAAAAAGGTCACAAGCCTGACACCACCTAAACTAAGTACAACAGAGGTCACGGCAGGTCATAGCGGGCATTAGGCACCAGCGCACAGCTGGGTGCGGGAGCAAAACAACCCCTCAGTCACCCGGATGACCTGGTGACCAGGTATTTGTGCGGACAACCAGGTAACACAACAAGCTAACTTTCTGATTTTTCATGATACAGTTATGAAATTTTGTACATAGATTCTTTACATAAAAATACTAGACACGTGTTTCGGATTTAGTATATACTAAAACTGCTGTTATATAATTGGTGTTGAACTAATGGAGCGCTTCCGAAACACTATACTGCTCTCCTGAACACAGATCGTTGTCGTGACTCAGAAGGCTGCCTAGCATAAGTGGGACTGGGCTAGACTTGTCTGTCGCATGCCCATCGAGCAATGGGAAAGTAAAACACATAACTGGTGACCTGAAATTGCTAGACGAGTTGGCGGTTAATCACGAAGGAGATGGCTGAACGACTTAGACGTCTTCCTTGTGGCTCAAAACCGGGAATAATGGAAGGAATGGGAGAGGCTTTTGTGCAAAAATGGGACATTATTACAGACTTGATTTTTTTTTTATTATGCACAGGCCTGCCTTCGAACTGGTGGTAAGCGATGATGTGGTCGAAGATGGAGCACGCTTGCTTAGAAGTAACCTATTCACTCTTGACTCCGGCAGGGAATTCCACTCCTTAGCTGTACGCATAACAAATGCGTTCTCAAAACGCTTTGTACGTATGGGTGGGATGTCCACCATGTACCGATGGCGCAACGCCGTACGTCTAGTGGTCCGATAATGTTAATGGACTTGGCGGAATTAAATTGTGAAATTCCATCACACACTCCCCGAATTGTAAACGATAGAAAACTGACACGCTAACAAATCGGCGTCGATTCTCAAGACTTTGGAGTTTTGACTCGATACGTGCATCATTACCGATGGTCTTCTTGGCTCGCTTCTTAATCGACTCTAGTACATCAAGCTGGTATTTGGCAGACTCATCCGGAAGATGAGAGCAGTACTCCAGTTAATCTTATATTACCATCATCATCATCTTCCTGCCCTTGTCCCGTTTTATTTGGGGTCGGCGCAACACGTTTTTTTCTTCCATTCTGTCCTGTCACTCGTCACGCTATCATTAACTCCCTTTTCGTTCATATAACTTCTCTCACAATTTTATATTAGCATGATGAACAGAAAATTTCTGCAAATATGCCAAGTACAGTGCCAAAATTAGGTAGTAAGCTAGCGAAACGAGTAATCAAGCAAGCTAAAATTGAAATAAACCTTCGTACAGCTTTGTCAGCTTCTTTCAAACTTTCGATACGCCAGTCTAGTCGTTTTATAACGTATCTGCTTGTATAAAAAACTTTAAAATATTAAACAAAAGGTATTTTTTTTAATCAACTGATGGAATGCATATCCAGCCATGTTTGTTTAGCGCACTAAGGCCAAAAACGCACTGACAGGCGACTTGCCTAGCTAGTCGCGAAGTCAATGCATTTTCGACCTTAAAACAATTTCGAAGACGATGAGATAAGTTCGTCTACTCAAACTCATAAAGGTTATTTTGCGTTACATTTCGATACATAAAATCTTCTACTTATCATAAAATGCTCACACTTGTCGCTTTAAGAAAAATGATAATTTAGAAATGGCGTGTTCTACCAATTTATCTGGCAGATATAAAAATTCTGTTCTGTAAAATAGCAACACAACCGTAGAGAAGAAAATAACTTGGATATTTTTTTTAAAACTTGGTTACGAACTGTTGACAAATCTTATATTAACTGTCATGGATCATAGCATAGCATAATCAGCCTTAGAACTGAGTCACACCGGAATGGCAGCGATACGGCGAGCACTTTCAATGTGAAATAATTTTAAACTTTATCTACATACTTAAAAGACCAGTATCGCTTGAAAAGGTCGCTCGGCCGGCCGGAGTGCCGTGAGTGGCCGCGTCTTGTCAGTAGTCGTAGCGTTAAAGTTCTCCGCGCGATTAGAACATATAGAACAGCCCGAAATCATCTATCGGACAGTTGCCCACCAGACACCCGTCTGGTCGGAGGATCCTCCCTTTTCAACGGAGGTATATGGCGCTTTACTCTCTGTTCCACATACATCCAAACTGGTGACCCCGACGTGACGTGTCTAGCCTAGCCTGTCGCTGCCATTCCGTTGTGACTCGACCCTTATAATGTTCCCAAAGCTTGGATTCAGGCCTCCTCTCTAGGAGAGGGAATGGGCCGTAATTCACCACGCGGGCCCAGTGCGGGTTGGTGGATGTCACATGTCTTCGAATTTTTGGTTCTAGGACATTTTCCTCACGATGTTTTCCTTCACCGTTTTAAGAGCAATGGTGTTTTTTTTTTCTTTCGGTTATGATCGGCAAAAAATCATACCAGTTAACATAAGATGTGACCAGTGGTTACATTTTTAAACTATATTTGTAGGGTAACTTGTCATAATTACAGGAAAAAAAAATCTTCTCACCAGGCCTCTTGTCTATGAGACTAAGGCTTTTAAGACTTGTGGAGATCAGATAGCAGTGTGCAGTGGCGGAGAGTCCATATAACACGATTCCCATCGGCTTTTCTTATGAAAAATATAATCTATCGGTCAACGCCATTTTTAGTTGGTTCTATTGTTCAATTGGGGATGGATTTGGGTCAATTTTTTTGCATGAGTGAACTTTTAATCCTTTGGCTTCCCTTCTGAAAATATCCACCCTTCGCCACTGTCAGATAGGCAGTTGATCCATGGCAAAATACTGGAACTTCAGCTGCATCCGTTTACAATGGAATCCGACTACAAAGTCGGGACAAGGCGAGGCCAATTACGATACAGAATCACGAATTTAACAAGCAATAATTAGCTTTTTTACCACTAGTTATCAAACTCACAACCTGGCCTTAAACATACAAATATCCGTCGATCTTCTACAAGATGAGGGTAGTCCGGTGCAGCGAGCAAGTGTGGTGTTTCCTTAGCTCGTCTGGTAACGATGTGTCTAGTCCTTGCTGTGACGTCAGTCACGGGGCGGCGAACGCGCTGCCTCTTGATAAAAGAAGTCTTATATTGTCCTTATTTCATAAATTACTGGAAAAAGAAAATAATTGTATCAGGATTTAGAATTGTCATCTTGTACATACAGAAGCAGTCTTATAATGTTCTCACTGCTGGGACTCAAGTCTCCTCTCTAGGAGAGGGAAGGGACCATAAGTGCTCGGCCACACTGGCAGCGCGGTGCGGGGAGCGGTGCGGGTGCAGGGACAGGGTTTCCGCTCTTCGGCCGCGCACTCACCATGGCTGTACTTGTATGAACTCACTATGGCGTGAGTAGCCCGCGCGCGTCCCGCGTTCCGTAGCCCGCGTGAACACTATAGAGATGGGACACTCAAATGAAGTTCTTATGTTTGAGATTGTTTGGTATGGTCATGTGAAGAGGAGGGATGAAGCGCATGTTACTAAAAGAGTTATGAGTTTACATGTGAATGGATGGAGAGGGAGACCAAAGAAAAGATGGATGGATTGTGTGAAGAGTGATATGAAAGAAAAGGAAGTTAATGATAGCATGACGAGTGACAGGGCAGAATGGAAGAAAAAAATATGTTGCGCCGACCCCAAATAACACGGGACAAGGGCAGGAAGTCCGGCGTCCTGGGGCGCCGCCGTAGTGAGGAAGTCCCACAGTCGGCGTAGTGTCTGCGCGTACAGTACACACACTCACCTAATCATACAGGTCATGCTCTCTGTCCCGCTCGTGGTCCGGCGTCCTGGGGCGTGGCTGCGGCGCCGGCGCGGCGGGGGAGGCGCCGCCGTAGTTGAGGAAGTCCCACACGAGGATGGTGTCGTCGTGTGAGGACGACACGATTTGGAACTCGTCAAACTGCAGCCGGAACACGCGGCCCGTGTGCTCCTGTGGCAATTTGGGGGGTCACATTCGGGAAACTACGCATGGGTTTGTTTCTTAAAGTCGAAAGCACATTCGAAATATAAAAACACTTACTACTAAGAAAGAGACGCTGTCGAAAGTATCTGTGCCGTGACATCTATGGCGCCTGATAGGAACTAAACTAGAAAATCCTGCATCGCATTTTACGGCTTACTGTCCACGGACGCGCAGCTTCATAGACGCATATTCATCATTATACGTTAGGGGTACGCCTGCTCACGAAGCTGCAATGACACCGCACGACGTTGCCGCTTCGTCGACAAAGTTTCATAATTGTTTTTATGTAAGCTGTGAGCAGGCGTACACCAAGCGTATAATGACGAATACGCGTCTATGAAGCTGCGCGTCCGTGGACAGCAGGCCTCAATCTTTTACTTGACAGTTTCTCTTTCTAGCAAAGGTCAATGCAAACTATTGGCATGTTTTACTTTATTCTTTTCGTCAGAAATGAAACCTAGGTTATATGTTAGAGGCCAATACGAGGAATCAATAGCAAAAAGAACCAGGTCTTTAAACCGTAACCAAACGAAGATACGTATAGAAGCATAGCAATGCTTCTATACGTATCTTATATTTTTGTTAGGCGTTTCCTATTTTCGTTATATTAAAACTAGTAAAAAAAAAGTGACAAACAAATCGAAAAGATACGCGTTAGTGTTGTGATAGTGATTGACACTATTTAATGCGTACTCACCATAAAAACCGAAATTAAAACTATATTTAACAATGGTAAACTTAAAATATCAGAAATACTGTATTTTTATTAAAGAAAAATAACGCCTGGTAACAACAGCAATATACCAAATAGTCTCTAACTTCGTTTTGTTACGGTTGGTAGACATAATTCTTTTTGCTATTGATTTATCATACAGTCCTTTAAGATATAACCTAGGTTTCACTTTTAGCGAAAAGAAAAAAATACATGCCAGCGATATATGGGAAAAGTTTCATTCCCCTTTGAAAGGTTTTTAACTTACTTAATATTGAACAGATTTGAAAAATTCTTTCTACTTGTGATTTTGGGTAACTTTTTGATACAAATAAAAAAAAAAATATTGCCATGTACCAAATTACCACAGACCAGCGGTGACAACACTCATAAGCAGGAGTCAGAATTAGGTAGAGGTATTCATTTACTCAGGCCTCCTCTCTAGGAGAGAGAGAGAGGAGGCCTGAGTCCCAACAGTGGGAAGAATATAAGGCCGACTATGCTATGCTATGCTATTCATTCACTTGCATCGAATTATATAATTTTATTTATATTTATTTATTGAAAAATAATATTATTTTTTATTGAAAAAGATCTCTCCACGACAACTGAGGTGTGCTTAACAAATTTATAAACTTCCTCCTCCTCGTCATTAATGCAGGAACAAATTATGTCTGCTATATTTCTGTTAGAGTAAAAAAAAAAAATCTGCTCTTAAAATTAATCTCTGGATTCGAAGCATATCCACTTTATTCTTTCGCTGTATGAAATTAGTATAAGTACATGAATAAATCTACCTAATTCCGACTTCTGGTTACAATAATAGCCAGTATATGTACAGATCGCCACTCACCATTAAAGTTCTGAGACACAGTTCCTGGTGCGGCGTGCGCACGTCTAAGGCGGCGGGAAGGTCCCACACTTTGATTTTACCGTCGTACGCGCCGCTAACTATCCGTTTATTGTCGAACCTGTAGAGAATAGAATAGAATTTCTTTAATGAGCTAGAATGTAGTAAAGAGGTAGTTTTTATATTTTATTTATATATACTTTATTGTACACCAAGATAATAAATGATACATAAATGAGCCTTATATTAAAAACATACAATTGGCGGCCTTATCACATATATAATAATATAATATAGTGAGACTCCACCAAATATTAAGAACTTGTTACCTATATTCTTGCAAATAAATATATCATTCATTCATTCATTCACATTCCGCGATCTCTTCCAGGCAACCTGGTATGGAAAGAGATTGTCTGGACATAACATGGGGTTGGTACTTGGTGTATTACAAAATGAGATAAACAATTGGTAAGAAGAAAAAAAGAAACAAAGTACAAACTTAACACTAGAATACATACTTAAATACATACATCTATAATATAAAGATATATGATTGATTGATTGATAAAAATGAATCGCAAAATGTGTTGGTAAGCGCATAACTCAACAACGCCTGGACCAATTTGGCCAATTCTTTTTTTAAAATGTTCGTTGAAGTTCAAGGATGGTTTTTACGGCGAGAAAAAATCGAATAGAGTAGGGTAGAGTAGCGTAGAGTAGGGTAGAGTAGAGTAGAGTAGAGTAGAGTAGGGTAGAGTAGGATAGAGTAGTCAGTTGACGGGAGCGAAGCCACGGGCAAAAGCTAGTACTAAATAATTATATATGTTTTTGTTTTTTTGTTTGTACAAAACATGGGGTTGCACTTGGTGCATTACAAAATAAGCTAAGCAATTGATAAGAAGAAAAAAAAAATGAACAAAGTACATACTTAACACTAGAATACATACTTAAATACATACATACTAAATAATTATATAGGTTTTTTTTATTTTTTTGTTTGTAAGAGGTAATCTCTAAAAGTACTGGTCCGATAGCGAAAAATTTTTCACCGATGGAAAGCTGCTTTATTCCTGAGTGACAGGCTATATTTTATGTATGCGGGCGAAGCCGCGGGCAAAAGCTAGTTTACAATAAGGTGACAAAAATAACATTAAACTTTAAATAAGGATTATTATTAAATATTATTTTAGTTCGGTTTCTAGAATATTGACATGCAAACATTGCTGCAGGTCATCATGAAACATACGAAAATTTATACACAATTAAGGCCTATGTACACGGACGCGTAGCTTCATAGACGCGTATTCGTCATTATACGCTTGGTGTACGCCTGCGTGAAGCTTACATACTAAACTATGAAACTCTGACGACGTAGCGGCAGCGACACGATGTTACCGTTTCGTCAACAGTGAATGACGAATACGCGACTATGAAGCTAAGCGTCCGTGTACAGTAGGCCTAAGAGACAACCAGTCGGTCTTAGTATTATAGACACATATCTTACAAGACATGAAGGATCATGCCATAGTAATAAATGTATCTATAATAAAGGTACGGGTTATCTAGGAACATAACCCATCCCAATTTTTAAAATTATTTACTTATTTACTCAAGTAATTCCTAATTACTGAAGTGGTCGCTAATTCCTCAAAAATGCCTTATAAACACGAATTACCCCTAATTACTCAAATGATCCTTTATGCCATACATGATCCCTAATTACTCACATGATCCCCTAATAACACCCATGATCCCTAATTACTCAAATGGTCCCTAATTACTCAAGTTCAAATTTTAGCACCATATAAATTAGCCCAAATATATCCATTTAACTCACCGTATACACCTGACGAGCTCTTCATGCCCTTCTAAGACACGTATACACTGTCCGCACTCGATGTCCCACAGTCGGATCGTGTTGTCCGACGAGCCGGACACGACCAGTCGATCCCGGTACTGTAAGCACGCGATGCCGCGCTTGTGACCGTTTAGTGTGCGCACGAACTCGCACGACGATGTGTTCCAAACCTTTGGGGAAAAGAAAAAGGTTTATAGTTCATAGGAAATGATTATTTCTTTTAAAAGACTGCTCGGTTGGCTGCGTGTTGCGGGTTCAGTTCTCGCGCCGAACAAATATTTCTATTGTCTACTATGATAAGTGTTTCGTGCCTGAGTGTCTTCGATATTAACTAGTTCCTTAGAGTGAGGGTTTAAAAATAAAATGACATGCCACCCCGGCGTGAGAGGTCGTTGCCGCCGATTGCTCCCACGAGGACACGGCGGTGCTCCGCCCAAGTAGGTCATGGTTTTTTCAGCTACACCGCAAAGAGGGGACAATAAGTCCGCACTTAAGGTCTGCCACCAAGCAATGGAACGAAGTATTCTCAGATTCAAAATTACAGACCGCATAAGGAACAATATAATTCGCAGGAGACGTAAGCAAATCAGCCGCCAAATTAAAATAGAACTGAGCAGACCATATTTGTCGCATGGCACAACAAAATTGGGAGAAGGTAACCACTGACTGGATCCCGATAATAGGAGCTGGCGACGTGGTAGGCCCAGAAAAGATGGCGTAACGAGTTGCTCCCCTACCTAATGGATTGATCAGTTGTTGCTAGGGACAGAAAAAATGGAATAATGGAAAGGTGGCCTTCGCCCTAGAGTGGGACACAACAGGCTCATAATAGACACCTCTCTCATTCTTACTCATCATCATCATTTATTTTGCTTGTAAAACATAGGTATTACAGAGGGTGGTATAAATGTATAGTGAGCTATGTTTTGCCAAATATTGGCATACAAACTTATAGTACCTAAATGTCAGCATGCATCATAACAAATATTTAAAATCATAATATAAGTAATGCCAAACAACTAAAAACAGTACTTTCAAATAAAAATAAAAAATTAAAACAGAATGTCAAAACAAAATAATTGAAATGTCACAGAAATTAAATCAAAAATTAAATAGAATGTCAAAAAATTCAATACAATGTCAAAAAATTAAACACAATGTCAAAAATTAAATCCACTACAAATTACTGTTACGAAACAATGAAGAAAGTAAAATTGTTATTTTATGTAATTAATAATTATATATATACTTGTATTGTACAACGTTACGGAGGATGTCCAAGGCGTTGCACAATAGAAACTTACAAACTAAAGTAATACATTTCATAAAACAATAATAACATAATAACAAATCCATACACATTGAAGAAAAAAAACTAACATATAATTTAGAAATAAAAAGAAAATACATATACATTACCACTAAAATAATATATCCCACAAAACAAATGAAACAATGTTTACTTATTAATTTTTCATCCATCTTATCACAAAACGTTAAGACATTCACGACACACATCTATCCATTTCCCAGCAAACCAGTCACACTCCGGTGTTAGAGTCAGGAGAGCATTAAGCACAGAAAGCGTCCGTGAACGAGCGGCGAGTTAGCTTGTGACACTGTTTGCGATAAAGGATCAGCTAACAATCGGTGTGTTCGCGGCCTTAGGTGCCTTAGGAAAGTTTCAATTTGAGTAATTCCTAATGGAAAAATCTTAAACTAGAACTTTTTGCTCAACAAGGAAATCAAACCCAGGACCCAATACTCAATAGTCTCGATTGCATATTCAACGAGGTAGTTCAAGGCGAAAAATGCCTCTTATCATCACTCCTCCTTTTGATAAATTAAAACCCTACAATATATATACGTATATAGTTTACCTTAATAGTACGATCGCCACTCGCACTGACGATGTATTTCTCGTCAAAATCGACGACGTTGACGGCGGCGCGATGGCCGACTAGTACTCTTCGAAGCATGATTTCTGTTGTCGACGTCATGTCCCATACCGCTATCGAACGATCCTGGAACAATGGACATTTTGTTTGAATATAAGAAGCAGAAGAAGAGAGCAGAGGCGGCCGAGTGGTCACGGCCTCGACTTACGAGTTGTAGCATTACTTTGTGTAATTTATTTCATCGCCACTGCTCTCAAAACGGTGAAGGATAACATCGTGAGGAAACCGGCATGTCCTAGAACCAAAAATTCTTAGACATGTGACATCCACCAACCCGCACTGGGCCCGCGTGATGGATTACGGCCCATTCCCTCTCCTAGAGAGGAGGCCTGAGTCCCAAGAGTGGGAACATTAAAAGGCCGACTATGCTAGGTCCGCCTTTGTAGTGTTTCCTTACTTGGGCATAAAGTTATAATAAATAAATAAAAAACACATCTCAAAATTGACCCTTTAGTATGATACTATAAAACCAGCCAAGTGCGAGTCAGCAAGCCATTTGAATACTCATTTTATTCTGTTTTTAGTATTTGTTGTTAAAGCGGCTTCAGAAACACATCATCTGTGAAAAATTTCAACTGTCTAGCTAACATTGTTCATGAGATACAACATGGTAATAGACAGACCTGACAGTAGAGTGATGAGTGCAGCCTGTGGGCCGATTATACCCAAAAGTCTTACAATGCCCTCCGAGTCCAATTTAATAATGCGTTCAGGATGCTGATGGGGCTGCGGCGATTCTGTAGTGCATCAGGGATGTTTGCTGAACATCGCGTTGACTGCTTTTACACTACGATGCGTAAAAGATGCGCATCTCTGGTGCGTAGAGTGCGGGGAAGCGCCAACAGCATCCTTAGCATGATCGCTAGACGACTGGACTGTTGCTACATGAATCATTGTTCCGCCATTTGTCATGGAATGGCACAATAGTGATAACTACATGTTTTGTTGTGGGTAGTTTTAAGTATTACTAACACTAGTCTATAAGAACATTGTTACTAATTGGACAACAAATTGGTCTGAAATAAAGTGTTTATTATTATTATTATAGCAATAGGGTCCCATTTTTATTCTTTGGGTATGGGACCCTAAAAACCAAGACTAGGGATACAATGATTTCTCTGTGCGTTACAAGGCCTCGGTAACTCGTTTAGCGTGATGATGTATGATGTATTTCTGTAGCCACTATAAAGACAAATACTAAAAACAGAATAAAATAAATATTTAAATGGGGCTATCATACAACAAACGTGATTTTTTGCTGTTTTTTGCGGAACCCTTCGTGCGCGAGTACGACTCGCACTTGGCTGGTTTTATAGGATCATACCAAGGGCCCCGTGACCTAAGAATACACATATACCTACAGGGATACAAAAAATAATAATAAATAATAATATTCCACAACTTTTACACAACGCCATCTACATCCAACAGTTCCAAACTAAGCAGAGCTTGTGCTATGAGTACTAGACAACTAATAAACATACTTATATATTTCTAAATACATTTAGGTATATTATAGATAAATTACACCCAGACACAGAACAAATGATAGTTCTCATCACACAAACATTTGTCTTGGGTGGGAATCGAACCCACGATCTTCGGCATAGTAGTGACCATTAGACCACCAGGCCTATATTCTCCCACCCAAATGATCCATCTCACCTTACTGCACGTGACCATCATCCCGTTACAGAACCTAAGATGCAGGACAGCCTCGCAGTGGTGTATGAGCGTGTTGAGCATGGCGCCCGTGTTCACGTCCCACACGCGGACGGTACTGTCCGAGGACCCGGAGATTATGGCTCGCTCGTCGTATTGTAGGCAGAGGACGGATCCGGTGTGGCCTTGGAGTTCCTGGCGAAACAAGAATGGATTAGCTTAAGAGGGACCAGACTAGATTACAGGCTCGCATACAAAAATGCGAAGCGATGCGAGGCATCCTCCATACTATCACAATGGCTCATATGCTGCTGAGTACCAAGATTCTGTCTCTTTAGTCTGTGCACACAGTCTGGTTTTTTTTTTTTTTAGGTGGGAAAATCATCTAATGACAAATCCCTCTCTTGAGCGGAGCGGGTGATAGTGTCAGACTTTTACTGACTAAAAACCCTCTCCTGTTCCTTCGTTGCCTTCGTCCCAGTAGGCTTCGACCCTGCTGGGCCCGTACGATTTGCTGACATCACCCTGAGGCGCGCGTGGAACAATACGCTCCGTCGACGACTTGGGCTCGGTCCGGACAGTTACCGGACGGTCGGACGGCGAGCCACCCATTGGTACACAGTCTGATAATGTAATCTGGACAATCAAAGTTGGCGCCAGATAAATATGAAATAATGGTCATTGACCTCCTCCTACATTTGATGGATTTGACATTCATAATAGGGTATTACGCTCATTTTTGAAAAGTGTCTCAATTAGATCTATATTGCTAATAAACCACTAAAAAAAAAACACAAAATTTTTATTCAGTCGCTAAGTACCCTAAAAATGCATTAAAAATTTACATTTTCAAATTTCGCGCGTGTTTAACGAAAATATAGAAAGCAGTGGACGCCATATTTACTCTGGTCGTGACGTCAGTTGGCTGTGTAAACAAATGCGCTCATTATGGCTTGACAGTTGACAGCTGTCACTTTAGTTTACACAGCCGAATGACGTAATAACATGGTGGCTACTATTTCAAGGCGATAAATAACAGATAAAAGCTATTTTAATAACATATTTTTCTCATTTAGATTAAAATACCCTAATTGAAAAAGGGAAATAAATACTTATAACTGCGTTGAATCGACATCTATGGCGATCTTTAATATTGACTTTTAATGAAAAACACTTCATTGTTTATTTTTCGAGTAATTTCGCCGAGATATTAGGAAAAGGTCAATGAAATTTATCCCAAGTTTATCTGGCGCCTATAGATAAATTTTGTATGTTTCTCCAGTCTAGTTTTTAATTTCCCTGAACATGCACTTATTTCTTCCATCACTGTTGGCATGTTGGTAAGGTTGTGTACTTCAGAGTACGACCGGTTATGAACCATGTGTTGTGTTGTTTAATTACCGAGTTCCTACAGCAATCGTTCAGCTCCATGTCATCATCATTTTGCACTGTCATCTGATTTACACATGCATGCAAAATTCCAGCTAAATCGGTGACCCCGAAGTGGAAAGCTTGTAAAACTGTACTCACTCGGACACATTGCAGCGTTTTTCTGTCCCATATCTTTATTGTGTTATCTCTTAAACCAGAAACGATCTTGTTGTCGTCATACTGGAGGCAGTACACGCCTTTCGAATTCTCTGATCTGCAGTTTATCCTCTGTGAAAGAAAGAACAATATTATTTATAGTACAGATAATGTGGCGAGACTTGTATAGGATTACAATTCATTCCCTCTCCTACACTACAATGAGGATCAATCACATAATAGCAAATCCGATGGTTATTTACTGAGCATTTAATTTTTTTTAATTATTAAAATACGTCAAGAAAAGGTGGATTTATCAAAAGTTTTTCTGAACGGCTACTTGGAAACGCACGCTCTCGCTGGACTGTTTACGATAACGTCATCTGTCATGATCCGTGCGACGAACGACTATCGTATTCATTTGCCGGTGGAGACCGATCATGACAGATGACGTCACAGCGAATCGCTAGATACTCGGGCGCGTTTCTGGAACTAACACACTAAAACTGCTGTATCTTTGTCATTTTTGGTCCGATTTAAATAATTTCTTTACAGTATTTACTATTTTTTTTGACGTTCTATGTCTACATATTCCACAAAAATCATTACTGATCCTCATTGCTTTAGGATGGTGCGAGTGACAGCTGTCGGGTTCATACAAGGTAGCTGCCTATCCTTTTCTCTCATCTTAAAGATGCATATTTTCGTCCTGCTGTCATACCTACCCAAGCTATATAAAAAAGAACTTAGAGAGAGGAGGCCTGAGTCCCAGCTGTGGACGACTAAAGAATAAAGCTGTATCTTTAAGTAGCGGGCGCCAAGTTGAAATCAGAACAAAATGAAGGTTGCTATGTTTTAATCTCAAGCGCAGTGAGGGATTTACATAATTAACTCCCGAGAACAGTGAGGGAGAGAACCGTCATAGAGAATGTTTACAATAATAATAAAAACCCACTAATACAATTTTTTTATATTTTTAAAGGGTTTTTTCATATGTATAGAACATAAATATTAAAAATCTGTATAGAACATAAATAAAGGATAATAATAATATAATATTCCACAACTTTCACACAACGCCATCTAGTCTCAAACTAAGCAGAGCTTGTGTTATGAGTACTAGACAACTGATAAATATACTTATATATTTCTTAATACATACATATTATACATACAAACGATCGTGATCATCACACAAACATTTGTCTTGGGTAGGAATCGAACCCGCAACCTCCGGCATAGCAGTCAAGGCCACTAACCACTAGACCAACAGGCCGGTAAAATGTTTTTCTCTACTTCTTTAAGCATAAGCAGTTAAAAGGTTAATTATTTCCAATTCTAAACTCATGAATGGGTAATTTACCTGAAGGTTGTGTTTGCCCATCCTCCAGTTGTCCTCTATGGACTGTATGTCTTTGATGATTTTCGGGTACAGCTGTCTGTAGAAAGAGTGAGATGGATGCTGACTACCGGGCTTCGGTTTAAATAAGTATTGAATCCTGTAAACGAAAAGAGAGCAGATAGTAGTAAGAATTAGCCAAGGGCGTAACTTTCAGTTGCCCTCAATAGGTAAAGTTTTTTCTCCATAGCTACACATTTTTTTTTTTTTTAAATTCATCCCCAGTAAAAAAAACTGGGCAAGTGCGAGTCGGACTCGCGCTCTGAGAGTTCCCTACAAACTTGAAAGGAAAATTGCGATTTACGATTCATGAAGTATTAAAAAAAAACTACTAACTAGATCTCGTTCAAACCAATTTTCGGTGGAAGTTTGCATGGTAATGTACATCATTATTCTTTATAATTTTATCATTCTCTTAAGTTACATAGGACGACACATATTATCACTTTGGAAGTGTCTCTCGCGCAAACTATTCAGTGTAGAAAAAAAATATGTTAGAAACCTCAACATCATTTTTAAAGACCTATCCATAGATACCCCACATGGGTATGGGTTTGACGAAAAAAAAAATTTGAGTTTCAGTAAGTAGGGGGAACCCCCAAAATTTATTGATTTTTTTTTTCTATTTTTGTGTGAAAATCTTAATGTGGTTCACAGAATACATCTACTTACCAAGTTTCAACAGTATAGAGTTTAGGAAAAAAGTGGCTGTGACATACGGACGGACAGACAGACAGACATGACGAATCCATAAGGGTTCCATTTTTTGCCATTTGGCTACAGAACCCTAAAAAGTCCCGAAGTAAAACCCCCAGGCACTAGACTATAAATTCACAAAGAATTTTTTTTTTAATTCATATATACCAGTGCTTGACTGCGATCCCACCTGATGGTAACCAGTGATGCAATCGTTGATGTTGAGGCGCACTAGTTCATTAAGAGTCTATTCACTCTAGCCTTGAAGACACTTTTTCATATCAAGATCTTTAAAGAATAGCAATGATGTACTCACCAGCCGCGTCGCTCTGCAAGTCCGCGCCATAGCGAGTCCGTGCGCACCTTCCGTTCTATGAGCTTCTTCCACAGCATACCCTCGGAGATCACGCGCAGCCACTCGCGGCAGACCAGCTCGGCGGCACACAACGAGCTGGCGTCCAGGTACGACAGGATATTCTCAGCTACATGGTCCAGTCCTTTTTCTGGGGACAAAATGTTGGCAGTTTGAATATGTATCGCTTTGAAATACGCGACGATTAAAGATTCAAAAGCATTTATTTCAAATAATTATTAATAGGCACTTTTGTATATGTTTTATGTTTGGGTTCAAACCCAGCCAGGCGCATTACTTTGTGTAATTTATTTTCATCACCACTGCTCTCAAAACGGTGAAGGAAAACATCGTGAGGAAACCGGCATGTTCTAGAACCAAAATCTCGAAGACATGTGACATCCACCAATCTGCACTGGGCCCGCATGGTGGATTACGGCCCAATCCCTATCCTAGAGAGGAGGCCGGAGTCCCAACAGTGGGAACATTATAAGGCTGATTATGCTATTATTATGCTATACTTTTGTATAGTCAAGAAGTCAGTCAGTCAGAAAAAAAAAAATCTGGGCATGTGCGAGTCGGACTAGCGCCCTGAGGATTCCGTACAAACTTACCTATGTAAAGAATTCAATTCCTGATTGTAGTTTCGAACTTTTTTCTAAATCGAAAAAAAAAAAAAATTTTTTTTTTTAACTGATGAACAAATTTTCTGTTCTCAGATTTATTCCTATATACTTGTGTTATAAAACCTTGCTTTATGCAAAATTTCAGGATTCTGGGTCAACGGGAAGTAGCTACTCTAGAATTTTGGTTCCTTTGTATGTCGAAATATACGTTTATTGCGACATAAACGGCCATATCTTTTTTTCCGTAAACTTAGAAGTTTGATTTTTTCACAGCTTCAAGGGACCGCAGATCTAAGATAATGGTTTTGATTTCAACTCCATACGTCCACGCGTTCCCGAGATAAAGGGTCTTGACAGACAGACAGACAGACAGACAGACAGACAGACAGACAGACAGACGGACGGACAACAAAGTGATCATATAAGGGTTCCGTTTTTTTTTTACAACTCGCTGATTAATCACGAAATCTCAGAAACTATAACACCTAAAAACTTAAAATTTGGCGGGTAGGTTTCTTATAGGGCGTAGAGACATCCGCTAAGAGCAGATTTTATGAAACTCCACCCCTTAAGGGGGTAAAACGGGGGTTAGAAGTTTATATGAATAAACCTTTCACGCGGGCAAGGCTGCTGGCACAAGCTAGTAATATATAAAAAGGGAAACTGACTGACTGACACATCCACGCACAGCCGAAACTACTGGGACTAGGAGCGTGAAATTTTGCACAGTTTCGTTTTATGACGTAGGCGAGAACAAAGAGACGATTTAAACAAAGAAATGTCTAGTTTTTTCAGTTCGGACATAACTATTGTAGCGCGATGTTCTAATATTGTTGAGACCACTGCTCTCAACATCGCCGCGCGCCGCCGGAGGGAGTGAACGAGGGGAGCGGGTGCAGCGGGGAGTCAGCTGGCCGGCGACGGTCGCCCGGCTCGTCGCGCGCCCCGCACTGCACATCGACTAGCAGTCAGCTGTTGCACGCCTCCACGCACAGCTGCGCTTGCGCATTTCTTCCAAATTCATTTTCATATTCACGTAACTTTAACCGACCGTTGTAATTTCTTTTCATTTTATATCATTATACTTGTTATACAGTCCACTCATCTCTTTCATTTGCTTTACCACGACCCATCGTCGCGCACAAATATTGAATATTGAAGGAAAGCATTTCATTGAAGACCACGTACCACCCATTACCATCGCAGAGTGCGACACTATTAATAATAATGAAAAACAAAAAAAAAGGAGATATTTTTTTTTCCAAAAACAACCCATACCCCTCTAAACTTGATTGAAGCGCGATTATCATATTTCAATAACACCTATAATGTTTTGTTTCAGCGATTGAATCACAGATTCGTAGCCATATTTGAATTTAAAATATTATTGCCATTTGTCCTCCTGTTATCATTCAACAAGCCGTGTGCCCGATAATTGTTTCTATCGTTATAAATTGTGGAGTAATTGGTTACATAGCCCGAAGAATAGCCAAAGTTAAGTGGCAGTTGGCAGGGCACATTGCTCGTAGAACGGATGGTCAGTGGGGCCGAAAGACGCAGCGTTGGAAGTCCTCCCACAAGGCTGACCGATGGCCTGGGGCCCAAGTCTGCTATTTTTATAAATTCGTCATTCCAATACGATCCCATTGTCATTTTGCTAAAAGTTCGTAATCTGCTAATTAATAATGATCGATCACAGATCGGTCAATAATATAATATTAATATTCCACAACCATCACATAATGTCAACGTCTAGTCTCAAGCTAAGTAGAGCTTGTGTTATGAGTACTAGACATCGATTCTGATAAACGTACTTATATATTTCTAAATACATACATCTATATATATAAAAGAAAGTCGTGTTAGTTACACTGTTTATAACTCAAGAACGGCCGAACCGATTTGGCTGAAAATTGGTGGGGAGGTAGCTTAGAACCAGGAGACGGACATAGGGTACTTTTTATCGAGCAGGGTAAAGTGGGGTAGAGTAGGGTAGAGTAGGCTAGAGTAGGGTAGAGTAGGGTAGAGTAGTCAGTTGACGGGAGCGAAGCCGCGGGCAAAAGCTAGTATTGTATATAAATTACACCCAGACACAAACGATCGTGCTCATCACATAAACATTTGTCCTAGGCGGGAATCGAACCCACGACCTCCGGCATAGCGGTCGGGGCCACTAACCACTAGACCAACAGGCCAGTCAACGGTCAATAGACTCTTAATAGAGTTGTCGTAGAATGACAATATCGAGTATTCTCGTAACAAATTAAAAGCGATAACATGACACTGATCATAGGAACTGTCAAAATTTTAGCAGATTACCGCATACGTCGAACATTCATTTGTCATTATGTACCAGATTACCATTCTATGCCATTTCTTTCAATGGAGTGTTCGGTTGGTTGGTTATGGAGGGTTGATCATTGGAAAGTCTTATTGACGCCATTCTATTAGTAGATTATCAAACTTGTCAAAATCAACAATTATGAATGTGTGAGTTGAGTTTAATGAGTGTGCGTTGGAATTGCACAATTTAATTCCACCAAGTCCGTTCCGTCATCGGACCACAGACGTACGGCGTTTTGCCATAGGTACATGGTGGACATCCCACCCATACCTACAAAGCGTTTTGGGAAAACATTCTTTGTTTCCTGATAGCTACAACCTAGGGGTCTTTAAGTCAAGAGTGAATAGGTTACTTCTAGGCAAGCATGCTCCATCGTCGGCCACATCATCGCTTACCATCAAGTGACATAGTGGTCAAACGCGAGCCTAACAATAATTAAAAAAAAATGAAATCAATTATATGAACATTCTAACACTATTGTAATAGCAGACTTGAGGCCCAGTTGAGAATTGCGGGAATGCGATGGATGCGAGACACAAAACCGTTCGTTCTGACGACGCTTGGGGGAGGCCTATGTCCAGTGGTGGACGTCTTTAGGCTAAAATAATAATAAAGATGATTTTTGTGCCACATACTATAACTATATAACTATGTGGCACAATTTTTAACCGACTTCAATAAGAAGGAGGTTCTATGTTCGGCTGAATGTATTTTTTTTTTGTATGTTCACCGATACCGAGATATCGGAGAACCGTAGTTAATTGTAGACCGATTTTGAAAATTATTTTTTTGATTGAAAGGTTATGCTTCCAGGCTATATTGTTATGATCTGATGATGAACTTCGAAGATATGGAACAGAACTCTTCATGGGATTACAGTAGAACTGTCGTAACAAGTAAAATTGCTTTGTTTATACGTGTAGTCGATTACTGACTGAAGGAAAAAGGGGAGGGGATATATCAAAGTGATCTGATGATGAAGCCCGAAGGTAGGTACAGGAACTCTGTAATAAATCAATGTAACCTAACCGTGTTTGGGATTATTAGAATTGTCATGAGATGAAATAACCAATTGAACACTAGATTATTATTTACACAGAATTTCAATACCAAATTTTTAAACAAAAATAGTTGTTTACTTACTAGGTAACATGCTGATGAAATCTCTTTGTAGCATAGGCTTGAGATAGGCATTGATGTGACCATGTTGATAGTGACACATCCGAGCCAACAGCTGCTCCACAAATTCCACCTAAAAAATAACAACTTTTTTAATAAAACTATGTAGTTGAATCGGAAAACGTTGTTGTGCCATATAAATTATCAAAGAAAAAGCTGGCCAAGTGCGAGTCGGACTCACGCACTGAGGGTTCCGTCCAGACTTGCCTATGTAATTAGTTCAATTCCCGAACGGAATCTCGAAGATTTTTCAAACCGCAAAAAAAGTTTTTTTTTTGTGACGTAACAACAAATTGTCTGTTTTCAGATTCCCTTGAGTGTCGAAATACACGTTTTTTGCGACATAAACTGCAGTAACTATTTTTTCGTTAACTCAGAAGTTAGATTTTTTTTTCACAGCTTCAAGAGACCGCAGACCTGAGTGTATGGTTTTAATTTCAACTCGAAACCTCCATGCATTCCCGAGATAAAGTATCTTGACAGACAGACAGTCAGACGGACAAACAACAAAGTGATCCCATAATTAAGGGTTCCTATTTTTCCTTTTGAAATATAGAAACCTAAAAAATGGGGGTGCTGCTCTAGGGCGGAACGGGAGGGCGTGTCAGACTTACTGACTAAAAACCCACTCCTATGTTCCTTCTTTTCCTTCGTTCCAGGGCCCCGGGGTTCTCTTCCGCACAACCCATGGCCCCATGAGCCTGAAATCTAATTCAGGCGCGCGTGGTAAACTACGCGCCGTCGACAACTCGGGCTCGATTTGGACAGCGAGCTGCCCAAATCGAGGCGCTAGGCTAGTAGGCGCTAGGCTAGTAGGACATATTGCTTACCTGGTCCGTTTCGTTCCATCTCGTGAAGTAGTTGAGACAGGCGTCCCTTTCAGCTGCGTACGCGGCGCTACTCGGCATCGGTCGCACGCCGGAATCCACACATGTGATCGACGTCACCTGCAACGTAACAAAGCACATAATTATTATGTATATGTTACCGGCAATCTGAGCAAGTGCGAGCCGGACTCGCACACTGAGGGTCCCGTACAAACTTGCCAATGTTCAGTTCAATTCCCGAATTCAGTCTCAAAGATTTTTCCGAATCGCAAAAAATGTTTTTTTTTTTTGTGACAGCATCAAATTATCAGTTTTCAGATTTTTTCCTATACTTATGTTATAAGACCTTGCTTTATGCCAAATTTCAGGATTCTCAGGAGTCAACAGGAAGTACCCTATGATTAAATAATTTCTTGTTTTGTTCACCCTACTCAATTTCTTCGATTTGACAGTATGACGTGACGTCACAACATGGCAATCGATCCTATTCTTATTTGGAACGCAAAAACATTCAAAGCATCTGTTTTCCTCAAGTTAATTTTTATGTGAATGACTCATCAGTCATGATCATTGTAGGATGATCTGGCACCATGCTTATTAGGACTCAGTACCTATCTGCAAAGTAACTAACGGATCCATTCTTTGAACCTCAATTCAAATCGATCTTTTTTAGAATCCCTAACTAGCCAGACATCTGTGCAAAGAGGTCTATGAACTGCCAAGGGACAGTTACATGTTATTTATATTGTTTACAAATTCTATAAACAACAAAACATATCAGTAAATTAATAATATAATTATATTTCATAAAGAATTAAGCTAGAACTACGTTAGACCAACACACTCGTGTAACACACCTGATTTGTATGTAGAACGACGTTGTGTGACGTGGATCAAGTGTAGCTCTACAAGTCTAGTTTCCATATAAAATGTATGGAGACCAAGGCGCCCAAATCGACATATAGGCCCACGTGTACCCAATGTAAGAAATATTTAAAAAAGTTATGAAATATTAAAATATTTACACCTGTGTGAAGCTAGAGTGGGTCACTAGTATCCCATTTTCTTGTGATAAGTGCAGCATTTCTGTATCAGCTCTCATATTCTGCCCTTTCAAGCTATGTCATCTTTCATATATTTCATCTATAATTTCTTGGATTCCCTTACACTGGCTAAAAAAAGCTTTTAGTGACGCCATGCAGCACGACTACACATACAAATCAGGTATGTACAAACCTTGTGCGTCAGTCTAATGTAGTGCCAGCATCACATAATGCCATCTAGTAACTAAGCAGAGCTTGTGCTATCAGTACTAGACAACTTATAATCATACTTAATATATTTTTAAATACATAAATACTACAGATAAATTACACAGACACCGAATAAATGATTGTGCGCATCTCACAAACATTTGTCTTAGGTGGGAATGAAACCCACTACCTCCAACATAGCAATCAGGGTCACTAACAACTAGACCAACAGGCTAATCAATTTTTTAACTAGACCTTTCTCATTTATTGCTCTTTCTATTAAGATAGAACTGCATCAAAGTCCTTTAAATTATTTAGGAGTTAGTAGATATACAAACAAACATGGAAAAAATCAACTTTGTTTTATGTTATGTTAATAAAACACAGAGGGTCACATTAATAAGCAAAAAAGTGTATTTAGATCGTAAATAAATCTTCCAACTTTGTGGTCTGGATTCTGCACTTGGTTCTTGGTGGACCATTGCATGTGCGCCATGGCTGCCTTCATTCAAACCAGCCCACCTCTCTCCAAAAGCAGATAACGCAGACTTCCAGTGTACTCAAGGCATCTATAAGAGAATTCAGTGCTCCCAGGGCAAACTTACCTTACCACACTTGGCAACAGTCTGACTTCAATATGCTCTCAGAATGATAAAATTCTTATATGGTATTATTTTGAGTTTACCTCAAGGAAAAACAACATGTTTGTCACTAGATTATACATTAAAAGTATCTAAAAAAACAATTTTACATGAATAAATTGTTAGAAACATGAATACAGTAATTTGAATTATTCAATAGTGTTTTCATGGAGTTACGAGAATATGTAAGATAAATCTGAGTGTAAAGTAGTTTTTTTTTCTGATCATTAACTATCTAATTTATGCTTATATCAAACCTGATCATTTCATTATCTTGTTGCTACTAATTAACTACTGGCAGGATATCGTTATATCACTATACAACCTCTTTCTTCTGTAAAACTCATCATGATTGCGAAAGATGTATGGAAAGTAGCACAAACGTCTTTTTTGATGAATAACGCCTTTGTTCGCTACTTTAACAAAGTTTATCAAAGGAGGTTCCTTTAGACGAGATACAATGAAGGTTTGAAACCATAAAAACGCTTTTTATAGACGAAAAAGATGATTTTATTCGACGATTCCCGTGTAACGTGACAGTTTGCTGGCGTACGATTTCTATCGTGGATGTAAATAAACAGCTCAATATCAATAAGAAAGTAATGTGAATGCATAAAATTAAACGCTAAACGCAACAGACCCCGACAATGACTACAGGAAATATACAAAAAAGTATATCTTTTTGAAGATCCGCATTGCAGGACGGCTTAAAAAATTAAAGTACGAGGCGTTGTACCATATCTCTAACACGTAGCATAGTTGTTACGTCTGAACTGACATTGTTCAGGTAATTGGGGAGGATAATAAACCTTCCAAAACTACTTTTGTTATCAGATTGGTCATAAAAACACAAAATAATCCAAGCGAATAATGGGAAAAGTAAATATGGCGGACGGAACATCATGACATTATGGGTTGTTCCATTTCCAGTTTCCTGCCATACCTGGGGTGGTATGGTGTCTTCTATCATCCTTTCGGTCTCCATTTTTGCTATTTCACAAGAAACATCAATATTAAGTCCACTAAAACACCACTAAATAATGAAACCACTGTCGCTAAATACTCATCACTCGCATGACGTCAAGCACAACTATGTTTTTTCGAAATGGAATTACAACTACTGGCACTGGTATTTTAAATATACAGCCAACACCAAATTACGTTAGATTAAAAAAGTAATTGCATTAAAAATACTTAACTGAATTTCGGACCTACAGAAAGCCGCTTTCTTCAATGAATTTTAAATTTTCTAGTTATTGATTGAAAAAATAAGAAAAAACAGAAAAATAAATAAAAATCCTCTAATCAGACAGTATCGCAAGAGTGTAAAGAAACGTAGTAAAACGTCACTCAAAAACCGGTCAAGTGCAAGTCAGATTTGTACACGAATGGTTCCGTACGATCGAAATTTAATATCTTTTTTATTGTTTTTTTTTTTTTTTTGTTGTTATAGCAGCAATAGAAATACACTCATTAAATCCGGCGACCATAATGACACCAACAATTATAGACTTGTATCCGTGTTGTCTGTTTTTAGTAAGGGGTTTGAAAAAGTAATGCTCAACCAAATGCTTATCCATTTTAACAACAATAAAATCTTACACGATCAGCAGTATGGTTTCACCAAAGGACGTTGTACGACTGACGCTGGTGTCACTTTACTAAAACATATTATATTTGCAGCGTGGGAAGAATCCTAAGATGCGATAGAATTTTTCTAATCACGAAAGCTTACTTCTATAGCTGGAACACTATGGATTAGGTAAACTTGCACTAAGCTTGGTGAAATCTTATTTAAATGACAGGCAGCAGCAAGTTAAAACAAATGGTGTCAATTCTCAAGGTTTAAAAGTCAAAATGGGTGTACCACAAGGCTCAATATTGGGTCCTTTCCTCTTTTTGGAATATATTAATGACTTACCGCTTTTATTAATAAAATAACCACATATAGTATTGTTTGCTGACGTTACGTCCTTAATTTTTAAGATCAATAGACGTTTCACACATCTTGATGACGTAAACAACGCTCTACAGCAGGTCCAAAATTAGTTCACCGTTAATAATTAAATGAGAAAAAAAAACTAAGTGCATAAGATTTGCGTTACGGAATGTTAAAAGTAATGATTTGGATATAGTTTTGAACAATACAGTTTTCCTGGGAATCATGCTCGACTCGAGGCTACAATGGGGTCCTCATTTAACATCTCGGGCAGGACGGCTTAGTTCAGCAGCTTAAGCTGTCAGAAAAATCCGTCAATTTACTGATGAAGACACCGCAAGGCTGATCTATTTTAGTTACTTTCACAGTAACATGTCTTGCGGTATTTTGCTATGTGGACAGGCTGCAGACATAGAATCTACTTTTATTATGCAGAAAAGAGCTATCAGAGCGGTAAACAATCTTCGCTCTACTTTTATTATGCAGAAAAGAGCTATCAGAGCGGTAAACAATCTTCGCAGACGTGATTCTCTAACTAGGAACTATTTAAGGATATAAACAGGATGACGGTACCTTGTCAATACATTTATGAAAATTTTATGTATGTTCGGAAAAATATTCAAAATCAAAATCATTTTATTCACATTTCATATTAGGAATAGAAGAAAAGAAAAGAAAAGAAACTAGATCAACCTCGATTCAGATTGGCTAAAGTACATAATTCTTTTATGGGGTGCTGTGTAAAATTTTATAATAAAATACCACCTGAGATTATTCAATTAAATGAATCCAAATTTAAAACATGCGCTAAACGAACACTATGTAGACAAGCATATTATAAATTGGAAGATCCACAGCCACAGCCACTTTTGCCTACTAAATAGTTTCTTTTTGTTTTTATAAATATTGGAAGAGATGTTATTGCCCTTTTTGTCTTGTTGTTTTCATAATGGATTTTATATTTTATTTTTCAAATGCTTCTTGTGATCATTTATTATTTTTTGTATTTCGAAACAATAACATTGTATAATGTAGAAGCACTTTTTTCAAATTTGAGATAGTGTAGTACTATTGAGCAGTTTCATTGGGTTACAACTTTGTTAACATTACGAGCATGGCATGTACTTGTGCACCTGTCTCGCTGGTGTTGGCACGTATTATTGGGTAATTCAGTTCCCTTCAAAATGGCTGTGCTGAGTGGGGCTGATGCACGCATCATGCTCGTGAACGGGTGCCGTCATTTGAGACTGGTCATCTCTTAGCTGCCAGTGGCTTAATTCAAGTACAATTTTTTTTTTTTTTAATTTCTTTTCTACATTGTGCTCACATAATAGAAGCAACATGAAATATGTACCTAAACAAGATTATATGTAACTCATAATATGATTTAAAAGAGTGGCCATGGAGTTTCTTAAACGTTCTTCTCCATAGAGATTAGCAAGCCAAATTGCGTAAAAACTTGCAATTTAGCTTCATTTTTTTTGGACTGACCGACATTTGACTATTCAAAAGTGCCTGTAAATGGTCTATTTGAAATAAATGCTTTTGAATTATTTGATTTGATTTGATTTGACACTCTGTGAATATTTCAACTATCTACTTAGTACGGTTCATTTGATACAACCTGCTGGTAGACAGGGGACGAAAGGACGAAAAGTATGCTTAGTAATAATAGGGTATCATATTGGCTAAAATGTACAGAACCCTAAAAATTATAATAGTAATTGACGTAATAAAAAAATATTAAAAGGTGTAATCGATTATTTGAATACATAAACGCTCACTTTTATTTTTCATAAACTGCAAATCATAGTTTCATTAGTTGCTGAAATGCTGACTGATTCGACAAACGTTTTCTTATGTCATAAATACAAAAATTTAAAACCATACAAACACTTAGTTTTTCTCGATTTTACCAATGTTTCTGTCCTCAAGAATATTTAACAAGGACAATAATTCGAACATTACACACAACATACAACCCTAATCTTGGAGCCCGTGTTTAGACATTATTACACCATTGAAGTGATCACATTATTTTAAAATAGTGCCGTTCAACTAACGACATTTTCATACTTTTTATTGAAATTTATTGGGATGTTTAGATGTTGACTATAGTGTTGCAGAGTGCACGATTTACTTTTGCACTGTCCTTGTAGAGCTGTGCATCGAAACTTTATGAACTTTTGAATTGTGGTCGTTAGTAAATGACACTGTTCGGGGTTGGATTGAGATAGAGATAAAAGACAGTTTAAGATCAATAAATTCACTATATTATCTGTTTCCACAAATATAGGATTAAGGTTAATTTATACTAGGATGAACGGTGAAAGATGTGGGATTATGAGCTACGCGCACGGTATGTCTCCGAATTACGTACTGAAACTATTGATCTTACTAACTTAAAGCTTATTATCAACTCTAAAAGATTCTGTGCATCACTAGTGGTTGTCAAACTCAAAATGTCATGTTATGTTAACGGTAACGTCAAAGTAGTAAATCCCAATTTTTCCGTGTACCTAAAGTAAAACTTACTCGAAGAGCAATTATATTAACATAATTCTATAGAACTACTGTTATCAGATCAAAAATGTGGATTCGTACTTTGTATAAAGAGCTATTAATCTATCCATAAGTTTAAATAACTCATTATATGAACAGTTTTCACGAAACCACTGATGAATGAGATACGCACTTTGAATACAAAGTGATTTTGTAAATAATTCATCAAATATTACTTTCAGGTAAGTGTTTACGTTTGTATTTACAGTTATTTAAGTTTGCACTTATATTGTTACGTTTATTGAGTTATTCTCAGATGAATTTAAAACCGATTACGATGTTATTATAAGTGAAGCTAAGAATTTCTTGCTTACCTATTATATAGTTACCATAATTTTGTTTGGTCGATAGTGTTTACTTATGAATTTTAAACAGACATCAAACAGAAGTTATCCGGAACTTATCGCGAACCTCTATTTAATTTATTCGGCTCTCGTAAGTAAATTAGCAATAATGAGTAGGTATATTATGAAGCTGTGAATGTCTGTTTTTTTTTTTAACAAGCACAGGTAACTTATAATTAACTTCATAGATAACAGTTTTCCGTGTATTTTGTGATTTACGCTTAAGCATTAAGTATTAATGCTGACTGATGATTATGTTTTTTTGCCGATTTGTATATATTTTAGTGGTTTGGTGGTCATTATATTTATACCCATTTAAATGGGCACAGAAACTGAATGAAAAAGTATTATACTTAATGCTGACTTTAATCGATTTCCCTGCTATAGTCTTCCTGTCCGAGTATAATTTAGGTGTCTTCAAGGCTAGAGTAAATAGGCTCTTAACTACCTAAACAAATGGAATATATTTGGCTACAGATGCTACTATGATGTTTATGTAATTACTCACTGCACCACATATCGCTGCGGTGAAATGCTAATTGATCTAAACAACATTTTTTCCAATATTGAGTTATATACATATTCGGATCAGAAAATTTTTCTCTGTTGTTTGAGTCAAGTTTCAATTTTTTTTTTTAAATGTCGCTTAGATCAATTAGCCTTTTCAACCGTTGATATGTATGTAAAAATACATTGTAATGTTTTTGGCAAAAAAATAAAATAATTGCATGATCCAAGAGATTGTAGTTTAGTTCTTATATGACATCATAGATGACGCTATATCAACGTATATGGTCAACGTTGCAGAATGAGTCTGCATAGGCCATAATGGAAATATAATTAGTTTTCACAATATTTGATCACACCGTGTTTAATAATCTAATACTTATATTATACTCATCGAATTATGCCAATTTGAATGTCATTCAGTGTTGTACTGTGTACCGGTGGTTTAGATTTTAGTATTATTACTATACTTATATTTTAAAGCTAAAGAATTTGTTGTATTGTTTGAATATGCTAATCTCAGGAACTACTGGTTCGAGTTGAAAAATTTCTTTGGTGTTGAATTGCTCATTTATCGGGGAAGGCCCACCCACAGGAGCAGAGCAGTAACTAAACAAGCTAATGTAATATCATGCATCATATAAAGTCGAAACAGTAAACTTAACACTTATTGGAATGGAACTAGACATAACAAATCACCATGGCCTATAGGACATGGGTTCAGTAGCGTAGCTAGGGGTGGGTGAAGTGGGCCCTCGCCCTCAGCCCCGCACTCAACGGGGCCTCGCACAAGCGAGGGCTCTTTTTTAATTATTGATACGCTCGCGTTTGACCACTATTTCACCTGATGGTAAGCGATGATGTGATCGAAGACTGGGTTGCGAAAGTCGCTGTCTCGTTTTCGAATTTATGAAAGAAAAATGCCTAGTTGATGTGCCTTCGCCCACGTCTAAATTAGAGTACGACTCTGCATAGGTTCTAACGAGCAATGGGTAGCTCGTCGTCCGGTCTTCCGGTTACTGTTCGGACCTAGCCAGACTCGTTGACGGCGCGTAGTGTTCCACGCGCGCCTCAAAGAGATGTCAACACAACCGTAACCTAGTAGGGCCGATGTCGGCTATGGCCACGGGGAATTTTTGAAAGGAAGAATAAACTCGTGAAGGTGTATCTGAAATGTCCTTGAATAAAAAAAAAACCGGGCAAGTGTGAGTTGGACTCGCGCAATGAGGGTTCCGTACAAACTTACCTATGAAAACAGTTCAATTCTCGAATTAAGTTACGAAGATTTTCCGAATCGCAAAAAATAACGTAACTAGAAATTTACTGTTTTCAGATTGTTTTCTTGTGTTTGTGTAATAAAGTCAACGGGAAGTACCCTTATAAATTTTGATTCCGTTGAAAGTGTCGAAATATACATTTTTTGCGACATAAACAGCCGTATCTTTTTTTTTCGTTAACTCAGAAGTTTGTTTTTTTTCTCAGCGACAAAGTGCTGCAGTCCTGAGTATATGGTTTTAATTTCAACTCGATACCTCCACGCGTGCCCGAGATAAAGGGTCTTGACAGACAGACAGATGGACAACAAAGTGATCCTATAATGGTTCCGTTTTTACCTAAAAATATCTTTAACTATACAAATACATTTAAGAATTGTCGAAAACACAAACTTATTTTTTGAGTGTGTGATGTGATGCGCGAAACTCCAAACAGCCTCATAACAACCCTTTATTAGAATTAACGGTAATTCTACATTTATTTTTGTTCACAGTTGCCCACTATGTTGTCTGAAGATGGAATAGAGAGCAGGCGAGGTCCTCCCGGAGTTAACTCTCGGTCTTTAAGCATCGCGCACTCCGCTGCTGATCTTGAGGTAAGCATTATGCCTGCCAGGGCTGTGGGATTATTTGAAAGAGTTATCATGGCCCTGAACCGAAACACAAAAGGGAACTGAAGGAATACAGGTTTAAGGCTCGTTCACGACCTTGCCACTCCAAACTACGACAAAAACTTCATTACAGCTCCCCTAGCCAAGTTACGACCGTTTCGTTTGCATTCTCTTGCGTCGAACGCGAACTCGTGTAGGCTACGCCTCCGATTCCTTTGTTCTGACCACGTGACTGAGCGTTGAGATGACGTCAGAACAAAGAAATCGGAGGCGTGGTCTACTCGAGGCGTTCGACACAAGAGAATTGAAAGGAATCGGACGTAACTTGGCTATAGGAGGGCTGGTTTAGTTTTAAAAAATTAAAACGGGCCCGAGAATTTTCGGAGTATTTTTCGATATTCTTCATACTTGCGGATATAGTCATCCATGCCGTTATAAAAAAAAACAACTATATCCTTTATCTTGCAGGTACTCCGTGAGATTGAAAACGTCTACTTCCACCCCCCTTCAGAGTTTGACGCCGGTCGCTATGTGTTGGAGCATGCGCCTGCGACCTCCTGCGATGATATCGAGCGCATGTTTGCCAAGCTCAAGAGGCAACAACAGGTAATTAGTTTAACTAAGAAGTATTTATTCCTAGTAACAGTCATCATCATCATCATTCAGCCGAAAGACGTCCACTGTTGGACATTGGCCTCGATCTCGCGTCCATCGGATTCCCGTGACCCTCAGTAGGTCATTGGTCTACTTTGTGAGATGCCGCACCAACGCTGCGTTCTCCGGTTCGTGGTCGCCAGTCCAGAATCTTTCGTCCCCATTGACCACCTGCTCTGCGAAAATAAATTCACCCAAAGGGCAATGGAAAAGGCTAGGGGCTCAGGAAGATATCCACAGGAGGACCATGGTTACCGACAAAGCCAAACTTAAGTGGCAGTGGGCAGGGCACATTGCTCGCTAAACAGATGGTCGATGGGGCCAAAAGGTACTGAAGTGGCGACCGCGCCCCGGAAGACGCAGCATAAGAAGGCCTCGCACAAAGGGAGTCGGTGATGAGAAAGTTTAGTATTATTAGGATGGATATAGAAGTCATTCAACGTGCTTTAGCTGATCTGGTATCGAAAATGGCGCTACTTCTACAGCCTCAACACCGACTCCCTCAGTAGTTAAATGATTTATTTTGCAAATAGGTTTAAAAATAAAAACTTTTACACGCCAATTTTTTTTTCGTCAGTTTAAACTAGATGAGGCCGGTGTTTCCTAGCTGACTACCCTGAGAACACCGAAACAAACTCTCTTTTAAAGTCCATACAGTAAATAAGTAATGGTCAAATCATATGAGAATCATGCAGATTAGTGTATCAGATGGTCTTTTGAAGAAAACCACACAGATTTGAGTGGACCTATCCAACTAATGGAGTTGTAAGATATTTATTAGGTAGTTAGTAAATTAATGATGTAGATATTGTTTCTTTAGTACAATGGGTCTCATAATTATGTCCTACAATGAACAATAAAACCCTAAAAAACCACTCTGCATATCATCATCAGCCTTTTAATGTTCCCACTTCTGGGACTCAGGCCTCCTCTCTAGGAGAAGGAATAGGCCGTAATCCACCACGCGGGCCCAGTGCGGGTTGGTGAATGTCACATTGTCTTCGAATTTTTGATTCTAGGACATGCCGGTTTCCTCACGATGTTTTCCTTCACCGTTTTGAGAGCAGTGGTGATGAAATAAATTACACATAGTAATGCGCCTGGCTGGGTTTGAACCCGCGACCTACAACTCGTAAGTCGCGGCCGTTACCACTCGGCCACCACTGCTCTCAACTCTGCATATAATTAATGCATATAGTTACTAGTTAACTCCTTTGATACTCTATCTAAAATAACTCTTTTGCACCACAGGTAGTTTCGGGCAAGGCCCTCCACCTAATTTCTCAACAAAGAGATACATGTGACAGAGAATTCAAAGAGATACAGAATATAAGAGACCAGCTCTCAACAACTTTACAAACTTGCCAAAAAGCCAGGGAGCAACTGAGGGCTGCGTCGAACCACCTCACAATCTCCACATTCGTTATCTTGGCAAACTTTAGAAAACGGCAAATCATAAGATCTGTACTGAAATCTCTTGAGCTCCTCAGAAGTTTACGCAGTGTAGAAAAAGATGTAGCGGAATTGTTACTAAAAAAAGAATATTTCGAAGCGATTGAGCTTATATTGAAAAGTAAAAAAGCTGCGAGCAGTCATAAAGAGTATACCTGCATAGCCGATCTTGCTACGCGTCTCCAAGACACTTTGGACATGACTGAGGAGAAATTGGACTCGGTACTAGCAAGCATATGTTATAACTTCGATGAGAATACTTTTAGGAAGCTTAGGAAAGCGTACGCGTTGTTAGGGAAGACTCAAGCGGCGATGGAGCAACTACATATGCATTATTCGTCAGCCGTGAACGAATCTTCGATCGAAGCAGTAAAGAATTACGTCGGGGATTGTACGGATATGAAATTTCAAGAGATGTGCCAGTCAGTACAAGCGAACAAAGCCCCCATTTGTCTGTTGAATCTCTGTGAGAATTTGTTTTTGATCATGAGGAGTTATTATCTCTTGGTCGACTGGCATTCCAAACACGATGAAGAAGAGTCTGTACCTATATCCAGCAATGTCTTTGAGATAGAAAAGAACGTGAGCAGGGAATACATTAGGCAAAAGTTAAAAGCTGGTCTTGTCCGAATTTGGAACGACGTCCAAGCTAAGGTTTCCACCTTCTTGAAAAGCTCAGGCTTAGAAGAGTATCCTTTCGAGAAGTTTATACAGATGCTCGGCGTCTTAAGAAAACTGACGCAAGTTGCCGAAGTTTTTTGCGGCGATAAGTCAGATTTGCTACAAGATTTTATTAAAACTCAAAGCGTTTTATACATCAAGAACTATCATAGAGGAAGGATGGAAGAATTGAAGTTGTTTCTAGAGAACGAGGGTTGGGAACAGTGTCCTGTTAAATCGACGTTTAATCTGTTGTATCTACAAGAGTTTAAACAGTTCAAAAAGTATCTAAACATTAGGTCAGACACGTCTTTGTTGAAAACTCACTCCGATGGAGCGTCTTCCGTGCACTCTCAAGACGATAGTGTTTACATAGCAAAATACTTCAAACAAAACACAAATCACACTCCGTTTGAGATATTTAGAAACGAAAATATAACGAACGATGATATTTTCGGGCTAGAACCTGAGTTAGTGAGCGATGATTCGGAAGATGATGAACCAGATGAGTTGAAACGAGATTTCGTTGACGAAAATGAGCGACTAGAGCCGAATGAAAGTCCCAGTAAAGTTAAAGATAGTGTTATAGTGACGAATACTACATTATCTGTCTTAAGGCACTGCGGGCAGTACCTACAGATCTGTCGCTACCTCCCACAGATCTCATTAGAAGTCGTCATGTTGATGAATCAACTTTTCGACTACTACTTCTTTACTGTACATCTATTTTTCACCGCCGATTTGGACGTCGCATCTTCAACGTTATACACTTCAAAATTGAACTCTGTTTTAAAGAGGATAAAGAACAATATTGATACGGAAAATTCTGGCGTCGTTGATGGTAAAGTTCCTAGCCCAGATCCGCCTCAACATTTGAATTTTACTTCAGAAGAGAATCTCCATGGTCTATCAGAAAGAATAGTTGCAGTTGAAAGTGTGATATTTCTGGCGAAGCAATATGAGATCTTGCAACCGTATTTAGAGTCTATAGTTGCTCAGCATCAGAGGATGATTTTAGAGCATTTTAAAGATAACACTTTAGCAGTAGTCCAAGATTTAAGAGTCCCAGTTTACATGTGTTCAGCGTCAAAATCGGTTGACGCTAGAACAGCGTTGATAGCAATGTCGCAAGTTAAATGGGATGTGAAAAATGTGGCTGTTGAACACAGCGCCTATGTAGATATGATTATACGAAAGATCCAGGTGTTCGCGTTACGTTTGGAGAATGTTTCAAACAAGGTGACCCTTAACATCGAAGTCCTGAACTCAATATGGAGCATGGTCTCGAAGTTTATAGTACATCTTCTAGTTGAAGGGTTTTCTAACGCTACGAAATGCTCGAATGGTGGTCGTGGTTTGATGCAGTTGGATTACCGTCAACTTTTCTTGAAGCTGGAGAAGATTTCGGGGTTAAAACCTGTACCGTTTCAAGACTATGTTGATAAGTATGTTAAGGCATATTATTTGCCTCGGAAAGGTTTGGAGGACTTTGTTCTTGAAAGGGTCGAGTATTCTAATAAGCATCTAATGGCTTTAGTGACGTGTGCGTGTGAAAATAAAAAGGATAGGCAAGCGTTGTTAGCGATTATTGAAAGCAGAGATGCCGCGGTGTAGTATGGAATATTCAATCTTATATCCTTATGATAGATACTATATTTGAATTCAAAATTCGACATCATTATCAAATTTTGGAACATCGAATGCCATGTTATAAAGCACAAAGTTAAAATTCCTTTGCAACCATGACAATTTTTAGTCTTTTATTAGAAATGTGGAAGGTGGAAGCTACAGGTCCGAGTGTGGCCGTATTCTCGCTAGATGGCGCTGAACTCAACGTTTTTAGTTAATTTTGTTAGGAGTATTATTAATTAGAAAAAAAAAAGAAATTCGCAAAAACCGTACATTCCACATTTGTGAAATTGTCTATGAAATTGTTTAATAAAACAAGATGGCGGAATTAGTTCCAATTTTGGCCACGCGCTAACAGATTCTTGAACAATAGTTATACATTTAAAAAGAATAGATATGGCCGCTTATATGATTGCTTACTCATACATGTTTGCCATATTAAAAAAACATGGCAGTTTATTGTCCCGCTCGCGCACACAACCGTTCTCGAAGGTTCACGAATTCGCTTCACTCTATACTCCATTCGAAGTAAGATTGTTTTGTGATTTTCTTTAACCGATTTCGACTTTTATTGCGTTGGTGGCATGATAAATGGCGGCTGCAGCAAATAGTTTGTATTGTAACCACTTTTTTGCTTTTAATGCCATCTTTATGCCTATGGAATAAAAGTCAAAATCGGTTGAACGGACAGCAAAAAATCATTGTTTAAACGTCTCATCTTATTTGAATGGAGTATAGTTGGACCAATTTATGTCGCGGGAAAACGTGCGGTCTATGCTGTCCTTACCATAAAATCAATGATGTTTTTTTCCTTGTCTCAATTAGAAATCAATATATGGCATAGATGTACTTTATTTATTTATTTATTGAGTACTGCCACATTACAATACATTTAACATTAAAAAATAAAAAGAATCGTTTCGACATTGTTACTAATTTCTCTAAACCTTGTAAATAAAGTATAACCCTAAAATAATAATGGGATACGGGCTTAAGTATAGCACATCGAGTTTAACGTTTTCCCACGTAGGCGACTCAACGCGATTGCGATTAAGAAGCGAAGCGGTGCGAATCGGACAAACGCACATTCTCTTTTGGTGGCCTATGTGACTAACCGTGGGTGCGGTGCAGCGATCAGTGAAGCGAAACGGACGCAATCAGTTGGTTTAATACGTATTTTCACACGAACTCTTGAGGTGCATTATTATTATTACTTGTGCCATTCGGATGCTATCTGCAGTGGTATATAAGGAGAGCAATCAATAAACTGCGCACCCAAGTAGACCGCTACAAACACAACCTGGCAAAATGTGGGATTATAGACCCTCCGACACCCAGTGCGAGTGCGGTACTCCTGACCAGAAGATGGTCCACTTAGTAGAGTGCCCAAAGTGTCCCTACAACAGCACTCTGGAGGACCTAAAAAACTCCACTGACGCCGCTATAAATGTGGGAAAATACTATCGATTCGAAAAGAAGATTATTATTATTACTTGTTTTATATAAACGGCGGCTAAAGCGGCGACTTCGCACGGACGTAAGGCTCGGCTCAAATAGGTGCCACTGGTGGTCAGCGACAGTGACTTAACACACTTTTTCATATAATTTGTGTAGATGTGCCGCACATGTGTAGCCGTTGGCGGCCACTCACTACAGTAGTGTCCGCGACTCGCCATTTGAGGTCACTACGGGTCACACGCCACTGTCGCACTGCAATTAACCGTTCAGCGTCACGCATGCCATAATATGCCACCATGCGCGATCAAACTTTCCGTGTCGAAGTCCATCGTAAGACTGCAGCAGAAAGCGGGTTATAAAATATGGCGGCTTCCGAACACCGGTGGCTGTCTGTCGCTTCTGTCATTGTTGACGGTCACCGCTGGCTGTGGTCGATGGCTCGTTTGCGCCGAGCCTATGACAAAGCCGCCGCATCGCGTTAAATCCACGTGAACCGCATCAGATCGCTTCGCGACCGCAATCGCGTTGAGTCGCTCACGTCACCACTCGCTTTGAGTGTCATATTGACGTCCGGGTACTGTCTAGGTAATTGTAATTAAACTAAATTAAAATCGTACAAAATGTGATAATTAAAAACTTTTACTAATTACGGCTTGGAACTGAATAAGTTGAGAGAGTGGTATTTTGAAGTAAAAACATTTTTTTAGGCGCGCTGAGCACTTCATGTTGTTGGTATTGAATGAGACTGAGCCGCTACGCTCGGCTATGTAACGCTCGTTCGGGTAAGGTCGGTTATGAGAGCGAGAAAGATATAATCGTAACAACGTAATCGTGATTGAATTTACGCATCTGTCGTGTGGTCATAAGCGCACACTGTTTTTTGTGTTAACTTGTAACTAAAGCGTTATAGTAAATGTAAATTAGAACAAGACGATTAAAAAAATTTGAAATGAGGTCAAAAGACAGTATTTTTGAGTTGTTAATTACTATTCGAGTTGCAAAAGTGCTGTTTGTCGCACCACACAAATTAAGTGAATGCAAATTATCTGCGCATGAGTTCAAATTCTGTAACGAAAATGATACATACAATTTTGTTTTGGATGATAATGCGTGGTTAGCTAGATTCTAATTCTAAAAAAACAAATGAACACGCGACCCTGAGACTTATGGATTTTTCTTTTTTCGGTGGAAAAATCATCCAATGATATCCCCCGCTCTTGGGCGGAGCGGGAGATAGTGTCAGACTTTTACCAAAGCTCGGGAGCCGGATGGAATGGAGTCGAACAGGCCGTGGTGACGAGCGGAGATCACGATGCGGAAAGTAGCTCAACTCCACTTTGCCTCACTCAGTAGTAATTGGAACACTTACTCCTTTTCAATGCTCTTCTCCGCCCTTAGAAAAAGTTCATGTTTGTCTCTTGTCAACTTAGTCACTCATATTATCTGTCTCTTTCTACAGCCCGAAGTACCATATTGACGACTAATTACTGTAAAAACTAGTTTTTAAGTGATATTTTTTATGTAAAATCGGCTGAACCTTTATTATTGTAGGTATGTATGTATGTATGTATGTACAGGGCTCATGTGAAATTTGATAAAAAAAAAGAACATTGTTAGTTTATGTAAATAATTATAATATGTTTAAAAACTTTATTCTTATGTATAAATTAAAGATAATGAATGTACAATTGTTGTTGTTTTATTTTTTACGATGTGGTGTCTGGAAATAGCTAGGTAAAGGACATGTGGGCCAAGTACGCCAACCTGGGGCCCAAGTCTGCTATTTTTATAAATTTGACATTCCAACACGGTCCCATTGTCATTGTGCTAAAAGTTCGAAATCTGCTAATTCATAATGATCGATCATTGATCGGTCAATGGTCTCGTAATAGAGTTGTGGTAGAATGACCATATCGAGCTTATTATGAGCAATGACTGCACAATGACGTTCTAATGTTAGGTCACTGGGTCACTGATCAAAGGAACTGTCAAAATTTTTGCAGCATTCATTTATCAATATGTACGAGATTACCATTCTATGCCACTTCTTTCAATGGAGTGTCAGTGGTTGACCATTGGAAAGTCATAATGACGCCATTAGGTTATTAGTGGATTACTTACCAAACTTGTCAAAATCAACAATTATGAAATCAATGATAGACCATTCCGACACTATTGTAGTAGCAGACTTGAGGCCCTGGGCGAGTCGGTCTCCATACATTTTCTACGGCAACTAGCCTTGTAGAGCTGCGTATTTACATTCTGTACATGGCCAGAACGCATCCATAGGAAACTGCTCGCGTATATTGTAGTGCAGTTTTTAAATTTGCGATTACAATGTATACAAGAGTAGTACGCAAATACTCGCGTATAAGTACTTGCAACTGCTCGCGTTTAGTTTGGAATCTAGAGTTTTTCGCGCCTATTCCGATCTATACACGATTAGTTTGCATGCGGACTAGCACTTAGGTATATTATGGAACAAAGCTAGTTACTTTGGCTACTACAAAGTATACGCGAGTATAGTTTCCTATGGATGCGTTCTGGCCATGTACAGAATGTAAATACGCTGTAGAGCTACATTAAACTCACGTCACGCGACGCGACTCTCCTTACAACTCAGGCGTCGCCCACGTACGTCGATCTAATTACTCTATTTCACGAAAGCAGTTTGGTTATAGACGTGCACATTTTTGTCTTCGAAAAAAACTTTCGCACACTGCAAGTGAACACAGGACCAGCCAGCATTCGTGAAACAAAATACCTACTAATAATAATAATTTATATTTTTAAATGTTTTTTATTGAAATATAATTTATATGTACCATATAAAAATGAATACAGAAATAATAATAACTTTATTTCACAAAAAAAAGCAATTGCATTCTAATAAAACTATAAACGTATAGGCTTATTACATAAACTATACCATAAGTGACTGGTATAGCATTCTACTAACACTATTTCATATAATTATTATGCGTGAGAATTTAAGGAATGTGGCATTGAGGTTAAAACTCCTTATTTTTTCTTTCAACAATAATAAATTTTTATACAAATAAAATATCGATTTTAATACAGTGAAAAATACTGTTGTAATCTCGTTGCGGATTGCGAAAGAAAAAATAAATCGACTGAACCAAAAAAGTTTTTTTTTTTATTTATAGTCGATTCTCACAACCCTATTATTCGTTTTATAAACTTATCGTCCGCTCACACCGATACGCGAACTCGATGTAAGTAGGAAGATTCACTAGGTATTTAAAAAGGTACAAATTTAGTTAAAGTCTGACATTCCCTCTCGCTCTAAATAGATCTAGAAAAGTTATTTGACCTTAAAAATAAAAAGGGATGGGGAGTAGTGTTCTGCACTCTGCGCTGCCGCGCTGTAGCGTAGCACTTCACCGCCTCCTTTTCTTAATTTGACAATTACTGCTACTACTTAAAAAAATAACTTGGTAAAAAATAATAATAAAAATATTCTTGTCTGCGATTGCAGTTTTAAAGGTAGGTCTTCGCTAGAGGAGCCGCGCATGGGCGGAGCAGAGCCAAGCATAAATTTGTGTAGTGTAGACAGCCAAGCCATTACAAACGGCGAACGAGTGTGCTTCGACTGTGCTCCTTCCATTGTCTATTTTTGACAAATACAAAGGGTTTCACATCACTTTCGAAGTGGTCGTTCGAGGTTGACACACTTGACACTTCGAGTAGAGTGGCTCGGCTTGTGCTCAACTCGTGTTCGCTCTTCTAGCGTAAACCCACCTTTAGCCATAGAATAACTTCACGTCGAAGGCAAAGGCAGAGAAAGACAATCAAGTACCTAAATCGAATAATGTTTACGGATCACGGACGTGGGAATGCATGCTACCAAGTTATATGAACGACTAGCTTCTGCCCGCGGCTTCAAAGTAGGTTTCTCCAAACTTTGAATCCCCGTTCCCTCCACTTAGAAGGTGAGCACTAAGAAAGGATTTTGGAAAATTCTCTCTTAGTGCTCGCCTACGTTATGAAAGGAAACCTCGTGCAAAATTTCACGCTCCTAGTCCCAGTAGTATTGGCTGTGCGTTGATATGTCAGTCAGTCAGTTTCTCCTTTTATATATATAGATTTACCACTGGAAATTAGTAAGGCAATAAATATAAAAAACTACTCAAGAATGTTGAAGAGATACTTTCTAGATTATAATGCGATCTAGAAAGTATCTTTTGAATGAGGACTATGTATGTATACCTACTGTTCGCCTTATGTTGGCGCCGAGTTGGTCGCTTCTGACATACCGCTGTTAAACCCGCGATGGTTTGTGCTGGTATGTAAATATGTTAGCATGAATGTATCAATGTTAGTTTAATAAACGAAAAAAAAAACGTATCAATAAAATCTCCCCTTCACATCTAACTTTGGCAAATAATTAACTTCATCAACAAATTGGTCGTAATCACAGCAGAAACTAAACGTGCCATCATTGGAACGCCATTTTAGCCAGGAATATTCAGGATTACTATCGTCTTCATCACAAATGTTGTCGCAGAATTGTAGTTTGTTAATTGTAGTGGCATTGTAAAATGATGAGTTGATGGTGATGAAGACTGCTGCAGTCTTGACTTTTGGGTTGTAGACAAGCTGAAAATTTATGAAGAAATATTAGAATAGTTTCAAAAATTCATTATCATCATTTCCACTAGCAGGGGCGCCGACTCCGTGAGTGCTCGGGGGCTTGAGCACCCATGAGAAATAAACAGTGGGTGCCGAGCACCCCTGAGAATAGACATCAAGAAACAGATCAGTAATCGCCTCTCAGGTTACGTATAAGTTATAATATTTTTTGATAATAAATTATGGTTTCATTTTATATTTTTATCAAACATAATTAGTAATTAAGTACACAGTATGTAAGTAGGACATTTATTTATTTGTCGGTCGATCAGTGTGCATTTCTCTTCTCACACTTCGCGACTTTTTTGAGTAATGAAATTGGCATAAGCACCTATGAGGTTTTCTAAAAGCCGGCGCCCCTGTCCACTGGCCACGTAGGCCTCCCTCAAAGGGGTTGTTTACCACTATCGAAACGCTTGGCAAGCGGGTTGGCGATCGTGGTGTGGTTGTTGCACAGAGAATGCTGCTGCCTATTCTTTGATATTTCCCTTAGTCCACGTGACCCAGGGGAAAAGTTGGGATGGTGTCATTCTTTACGATCGAACACCATACAGTACCACCTACTTTACAACAAAAATGATTTAAAATTAGTTTCTACCAGTGGCTTCACCAGCAGGAAAGTAGGTTTCTCCATACAAACTTCAGACCCTTTTTTTTATCCCTTAGTCCCAGTAGTTTCGGCTGTGCGTTGATATATCAGTCATTCAGTTTCTCCTTTTATTGTATACGGGGTGTCTTTGACATCGACGCACAAACGAATACCATGGCTCCAGTTCACGATTCTGGACCACCTAGTGGTGGAATTTTTCATCGTCTTTTTCCTAATTTAAAACATTATTTCAGCTGAAAGACGTCCACTGTTGGACGTCCACCGATTCTGCGCGTCTCGCCGTATTCCCGCGACTCACTCTTTCTACATCACAATAGCCACTAGAAATCAATTCGCAAATAAACAACCCTATAACTTCGTTCGAAGAAATCCCGCCAAAAACCTCTCAATTTAGCCATTTTGATTTTCTTTTTTTTTTAAACATATCGACACTTGGGTTTTTGAGACAATTTTACTGGAGGTACCATTACTAACATAAACTAACCTTGACAGCCGGGTAAAAAATACTCACCTTGTAGAAGTACATGGGCACAGGTACATCCCAGTTATTGTTGGCATCTGCATGCAGGTATACCCCTTGCATTCGTCCATTTTTGTCAGGCAATGTCATGACACCGTGTGTTCCCGTGAAAACTGTCACATCGGTGCCTATAACTTTCACTCGCCGTCGCAAACCCTGGGGGTGGATAAAATGGTTCTATTTTATATTATCTTTGGTTAGGTTTGTGAATGTGTGTAGGTATGTGTATTGTAATGGATTTGTGAAAGAATAAATAAATAGGACGTCAGAAAGGGTTCGGCTGAGCCGATCTGGGCGCGTTGGTCTCCATACAATTTATATGGCAACTAGACTTGCAGAGGTACATTAGATCCACTCCACGCGACGTCGTTCTACGTACAAATCAGGCGTGGTCCACGTGTGCGTCGGTCTAATGTAGTTCTAGCTTAACCGACGTGTAATTTCGTGTCCTATTCGGATGGATAAAATGGCGACAGGTCACGGGAACCACTTGTGACCCACGGATGCCCCTCAAGTTGAAGGGTAAAATCTACAAGTCCGTGATAAGACCTGTCATACTGTATGGATCAGAATGTTGGGCTGTGAAAAAGACGGATAAAAAAAGATTGCACGTAGCGGAGATGAGAATGTTAAGATGGATGTGTGGTGTGACGAGAATGGATAAAGTGAGAAATGAGTATATTAGGGGAAGTTTGAAAGTGGCACCAGTGACTGAATAATTGAAAGGGAATCGTTTGTCTTGGTATGGTCATGTGAAGAGGAGGGATGAAACGCATGTTACTAAAAGAGTTATGAGTTTACATGTGGATGGATGGAGAGGGAGAGGGAGACCAAAGAAAAGATGGATGGATTGTGTGAAGAGTGATATGAAAGAAAAGGAAGTTAGTGATAGCATGACGAATGACAGGGCAGAATGGAAGAAAAAACATGTTGCGCCGACCCCAAATAACACGGGACAAGGGCAGGAAGATGATGATTCGGCAGGGTCGTGTGTTAGCGACTGGGTACTCCATCTTGTTTAGCTCTTCAATCCCCATAGGTGACAGAAGAGCTGACGAGATGGAGAATTTGGTCGTGGATGTGCGACCCTGGGGAAATAAATGCGAGAGTGTTTGTCGGATATATTTTATCCTACATATGCGGGTAAAAGGTCAGCAGCATCGTGTTTCGGTCAGTCTCTATTACATTTGAGAAAAACCCTAGAATATAACTTGGAACGAAACTGTAAGAAACAGTAAAATAATAATTAGGGGTCCGGAGTAGTAGTAGCTATTTTAGGCAAAATACAAATTTCAAAACGGGCCTTTTATTTTTTGACAACTTTATGTGGCCCATGTCCAGCAGTGGATGTCTTTAACCGACCTCAAAAAGGAGGAGGTTCTATGTTCGGCTGAATGTATTTTTTTTGTATGTTCACCGATTTCTCGGTCAATTGTGGACCGATTTTGAAAAAAAATTGCTTCTAAGTTGGCCCCATAGAAATATTGTTATGATCTGATCGTGAACTTCGAAGATATGGAACAGAACTCCTCATAGGATCACAGCAGAACTGTCTTAACAAGTAAAATTGCTTTTTAAATACGTGTAGTAGATGACTGGCTGAAAGAAGAGAGGGAATATATCGAACTGATCTGATGATGAAGCCTGAAGTCAGGCACCGGAACTCTGTAATAAATTAATTTATTCTAACCTTGTTTGGCATTATTAGAATTGTCATGAGATGCACTCTGGATATAAGGTATTTAAGTAAGGCTGAGGGGTACTTTTTAGTGGTGGTACCATAACAAAGATGTGTAATTTTTTTTTTGTAAAATGTTTTTTATTTAGCTACAGAAACAATGATCATGCTAAACTTACGTCTTCCAAAGCGGCCCAGTCACCAGCGTTGCCTCTCATCCATTGTGGGCCCGTGTTCACATAATGGAAGGTCGTTCGAATTAGGGCACTAGTTGCATAGTCTGCATTGGCGGCTAGATGTCCTCGGGATAGAAACTAGAATTATCAATTTTTCATGTAAGTTATTTAGTTATACGTGTTACTAATTGATCACTCTTTTTTTGTTCAATTATATCTAAATTTGTTTTGGATTGAATTGAATTGAATTGAACTGAATTGAATATGATATTTGTGTGTATAACAATGTTTGCAATATAAATAATTTAATAACACAGGAGCTACGTAACGTCTGACAACAAACTGCCATGCAGTTTGGCAGAAATATTAACTAAGAATTGTAAAATTGTCTAAAATACAAATAAAGCATTTTATTATTAATATTATTTGTTTGAAATGGGCACATTTTCTTTTATTGTGTTAGAAATAAGAATCGTAACATTTGATTTTAGTTGGTTTCTGCACAGAACATTTTAGTTCTGTTTTCGAGTATATGTCAGTTGCCACTCATCGGCTGCAGCTGAAAATCAATGTCCTGACACAAGGCCACACCCTGTGGTGGCCTTGTTACCATTTAGCATTAATCAGTGTACTTCTTATTTAATTTTAAGTTGTTTCCGTTTTTGTAATGTCTCTGTAAACGCATTTTTTTTCTTTCTTTTTTTAATAATGTGGGAAATCAGTAAGTAACTTCCCCGCTTTGAGTGGAACGAGAGGACGTGTCAGATGGCCACGGTAGTTAACTATTTCGAACAAACTGCAGCCCGGGCAGGTATCGGTCCTAACTAGCCTCGTCAATTTTGTTGACATCTCTTTGAGACGCGCGTAGAGCGACTAGCGCCCAACCCAGGGAGCTACCGATTCGAAATTCTATGATAGACGTAAAAATACTGATAACTTCAGGCATAAACCAGGTACGGCAGGGGCAAGCCCCCCCCCCCCCCCCCTTGAAAAATAAACCATCATATCATAACTCATCTTTGTGGTCTGGTTTCCGCACTTAGTCCTTATCGGACCATTGTGCGTGGGCCATGGCGGCCTTTACTCCAACCAGCCCACCTCATTCCAGAAACAGATGAGTCTCTTCAGTTAGCTCAGGGCGTCCATCAGTGAATTCGGTGCTCCCAAGGTCCGTGTTCTTATCTCGCTGACGGCTGTGCACTCGAGGAGCACATGCGCGACAGTTTCTTTTGACTCCAAAATAACCCTAGAACCTGCGTCAATGGACCTGGGTTTAGTCCTTAGTGGTCAAACTCTAGCCATAGATCAAATCGTGTGAAAATATGGTTTTAATTGTTGTCATCAGATGGGATGGTTTTCCTGTTTGATAAAAATCGACGTTTAAAGACCACTGAACGAATCATTTATTTTCCTTTATTTACGAGTATTTTTTCAAAAATAATTTAATGGTAAAAAAAAAAATCACATCGTATATGACCGGATACTTATATAGTATCCGACTAATGACTATCCGTCCGTAAATATTTCCCTCTAAGTTCTCTCACTTACCTGTTTTTTATTTAAATATTTTTCAGACATATCCTTTCCCAAGATGGCGTTCAGGGCCATTTTCTGACCACCTATTTTGTAGACTTCATTCATACGAATTTTTCCAAATAAATTTCCTTCTGAAAAAGTTAAATAGATACTAAGTATTAAACCTCTGTAACAAATATCGTCCCTTAGCTAACAACACCGCATAAGTAATTTTTACCAATTTTACAGGAAACGAAAAAAACCGTGTGGTGTTAAGAGGCCTGCCGACTTGCTCGCATTAGTTTTCGAATTATGGCTTCTGTTTGGCTGAAATCTATATCTTGTGGCCAATGGTTAGACGCGCAATGAGCAGCTCCATCTAAAGGCATTCGAATGTGAAACCGCTAATTTTCGACTTGAGCGTTTTTTTTTCATTTATTTATCATTAATACAAAAGAATACAGGGTGGTCTAAGTTAAATAGCTACCAAAAACCACTAAGGTTTAAACTTGTGCTATCATGAACACATCTCAACATCGAAACTATATAAAATTAATTTTTTATATGTGTACATTATTGTCGATAACAATTTATAAAATCTTTAGGTAACTATTTACTTATTATAGTAGAAGTATTAACATCATCAACAGCATAATTAGCCGTATACCTAATGAACTCACTGCTGGGACTCAGGCCTACTTATCTGTATAAAGGGAATGGGCCGGATGTCTTAATTTTTTTTTATTCTAGGACATGCCGGTTTCCTCACGATGTTTTCCTTCACCGTGTTGAGAGCAGTGGTGATGAAATAAATCACACAAAGTACCCATTATCAATACATCAAGCATTTTTTTCCATTATGTAAATGTAAGTAGGTACCTGCTTCCCGTTCACCTAGAATCCTGAAATTTGGCATGAAACAAGGTCTCATAGCACAAGTAAGTATAGGAAAAAATCAGTAAACTGTAAATTTGTAGTTACGTCACAAAAAAAACCTTTTTTTTTGCGATTCGGAAAAATCTTCGTAACTCAATTCGGGAATTGAACTGTTTTCATAGGTAAGTTTGTACGTTGTAAGTACACGAGTCCGACTCGCACTTGCCCAGTTTTTTTATTTTATGAATTTCATATAATCGTACATAAAACTTAACAAATAGATAAATATTATAGAAATTACCTGTAAATTGTGGTCGTTTCAATCCGTTTTGTCGAAAAATGCTCATCGGGGTAAGCCGGTGTTTCACATAGTGCGTTTTTACGAGGTTATTATCAAAGCAGGCTTCATACAAGGTATGCATGGTGTTTTTCACTTTGTACCCGACACTGAAAATGAGAGAAATTAAAGCTTTGTGCTCGAGCGTAGCCATGACTTGGTGGCGCTAAACTCAACATTATTAGTTTAGTGGCGCCATCGGTACATACAGATGGAAATCCCACCCAAACATACAAAGCGTTTTGTGAACACATTCAATATACGTACAGCTTATTCACGTAAGAGCAGATGTATGAAAATATACCTCGAAAAGGACGCTCTTAAAAAGAAAAAGAAAGAAAGAAAGAAAAGTTTTAGAAGAACTTTTTAGTTGGCTTTTTTTTAATGTCTCAAGCTGTCTCTACCACAGAACATTATCACCAGTTTACTTACTGATACAACTTATTCCGTCCGTGGCAACTCTCCGAAGACTCCTCGGCCACAAACCAGGGTTGAATATTGCAGTGAATATCTTTAAAACTAACTATCCTGCGATCAACTCTGAACGTTGTATTGATAATGCAGTGTGCCTCCTGAAACACAGACAATTTGCAGTTGTAATAAGATTTTTTTAGGTGGAAAATTGTCCGATGACTTCCCCCGCTCTAGGGCGGACTTTTAGCCAGACTGACTAGCTAAAACCACACCTAAGAAAGAAAAAGAAAGAAAGAAAAAACGTTTATTCGTACACCTATGTTCCTTCTTTGCCTTGCGTTCCAGCACCCTGGGATTCCCTTTCGGAAGCCAACCCCAGCAGTCTTCAGCCCTGCTGGGCCCCTATGGCTTTTATTCATATGTATTTTTCTTTCCTTTTTGTATCCAAATCTTTTTGTGCACTGCACATGTCGACACCGATTCCCTTTCAAAATTGATAGGGAATCGTTTGTCTTGGTATGGTCATGTGAAGAGGAGGGATGAAGCGCATGTTACTAAAAAAGTTATGAGTTTACATGTGGATGGATGGAGAGGGAGAGGGAGACCAAAGAAAAGATGGATGGATTGTGTGAAGAGTGATATGAAAGAAAAGGAAGTTAGTGATAGCATGACGAGTGACAGGGCAGAATGGAAGAAAAAAAACACGTTGCGCCGACCCCAAATAATATGGGACAAGGGCAGGAAGATGATGATGATGACATGTCGACACCGCCAACGGTTCACGCTGAAAACCAGCGCTGTGAGCTCATCGCATAATGCGTGAGGCAACAGCTTTATGCTGAGCGTTCGGCCGTTTCGCGCGGATGTGACGCATATCTTCCTATCCATTGATTATGTTTGTTAGCTAGTTTTAAGATTGCGTCATTTCGCGGGAATAAACTGTTTTTCTTTCTTTCTACACTTTTGTTGATCTGATAACTCTTTGAGGCGTGCGTAGTACACTACGCGCCGTTGACGACTCGAGCTCGGTTACCGGATGGCCCGACGGCGAGCTACCCATTGCTTATCGTCCTGGTCGGAGTCTGGCGGCTGGGGCGTGAGGAAGTACGTTAACTCACGCGTGCCCGAAGAAAAAAAAATATAATGTAGAAGCCTGAGTGAAGTAAGGAATTCAAGTCGCCCAAGATAAAGATAGCTTAATCCCCGTGTTGGAGACTCTACTTTTTACGGGTTCGGGATTCATCATTTCAGTCGAAAGAGGTCCACTGTTGGACATAAGCCTCCCCAAGTGTCGCCATAATGACCGGTCCGGTGCGTCTCCATCGGATTCCTACGACTCACATCAGGTCATCGGTCCACCTTGCGGGAGGCTTTCCAACGCTGCGTGTTTCGGTACACGGTTACTACTTCATAACCTTTCGTACACATCAGCCATCTGTTCAGCGAGCATTGTGATCTGCTTACTTAAGTGTTCGTGATTAAAATTAAGCAAATACCAGCTTGATGCACCTGAGGCAATTGAGAGGCGAGCCAGGAGGATCATTGGCAATGATGCACTCGTTGAGTCGAGGCTTCAAAGTCTTGAGCATCGACGCCGAGTTGCTAGCCTGTTTTCTACCGGTTGGTTGCATTTCGGGGTGTGCGTCAGAATTGTATAACCTAATTCCGCCTAGCCCATTCCACCATCAGATCACCAGGCGTACGGCGATGCGCCACCGGTACATGGTGGACATCCCACGTATACGCACAAAACGTTTTGGGAACACATTCATTGTGCGTACAGCTAAGGAGTGGAATTCCTTGCCGGAATCTGTGTTTCCTGATAGCTACAACCCGGGAATCTTTAAGTCAAGAGTGAATAGGTTACTTCTAGGTAAGCGCGCTCCATCTCCATACCAACTTTGGGTCCTCGTTTCCCCTTAAGGCCAACGCTGCGTTAAACGGGAGCCCGCGCGAGCGCCCGCGCGAGCACTCGTCGCGTGACGTCGCACGTGAATCGTTTGCGGTGATCCCCACATCGGAAACCGGAATATTACCTGCATAGTGTCGCTAGTTCAACTTTAACGGTGTGCATGTAGTCGTGTCGATGGAGAACTTTAATATATTATGTAGCAAAACGGGCGGGGGGCGCGGCTGCCCGTGCGGAGCACTTTTGTATGGGACCGCGCCCACATAACGCAGCGTTCGGCCTTAGGAGGTGAATTTAGGAAAATCCTCTCCTCTTAGTGCTCACCTACGTCACAAAAGAAAACCTTGTGCAAAATTTCACTTTCCTAGTCCCAGTAGTTTCGGCTGTGCATTGATATGTCAGTCAGTCAGTTTCTCCTTTTATATTACAGGTATACTTACCAGGGTATCATAGCTGGTAGTGTAGTTCCCCAGGATAATCTTTCGTCTAGGCCCAGGACATGAGACGAGGACAGTCTCCGATCTACTGAGGCTGATGTTTCCCTGTACAGTGTTGACTTCCATATAGGCCCCATTTCTGATGAAGATAGGCCCTGGGCTGCCGAAGTCTCTGGTCAGAGACAGAACGCAATCTGTAAAAAAAATTATACGAGTATTGGAAAAAGTTTGTCATTGTGACTGAAGCGGCATTCGAGCCATAAGCGAGGGTGTTACGGAGCCGAGTGTGCCAGTGACAGTTTTCCACGTGTATCAAACAATGTTTTTCAATACACTTAAGAAGAAGTAAATGTACAGAGGTTAATGATACAAGACTGGCGGGGGTCGCACCGCTTACAGCCTGATACGATAAATTAATGTAAGTAATTAATTATGGCCGGGGTGAAGTTGCACACTTTTCTGCACTAGTGCGAAAAACAGTAAATTGCGTCATCGTCGAATAAGTGTATTGAAAAATATTTTGTCATAACAAGCTTTTTATCGAGCGGTATTCATCACCATCATTTCAGCCGATATACGTCCACTGTTGGACCACCCCTAAGTATCGTCATATTGACCATCAGTCCTGTGCGTCTCGATCCTTCGGATTCCCGCGACCCTCACTAGGGCATCGGTCCACCTTATAAGAGACCGCAGATAACCTACTCCACTTTAATTAGGAACACGGTTAGTACCTAATTTTGTACTAATTATGAGACTGCATTAGTTACCCGTTTTGTTAATTGCACTCTCTGCGCCATTTTGGTGTTTGTGTGACGTTTTTTAAAATAATACTTAACCCGGTAGGTAACTATTATTTTAAAAATCTTAATTTTTGTCGGCAGACCTGACACCTGTTTTTTATTTCAACAGTTGTTGTACGAAGTCGTATTTCCTCCTTAATTGTACTGAAAGCCGAAATAGCTGTAACATGGACAGCTGTCCAAAAATTTCCAAGTAGATTTAAAAAAAACTAAATAGCTAATGTCACTAATTTTAAATTTAAAAGTACTCTAATATAATACACAATTAATTAAAATGAAAATTCAGAGTCTACGCCTTATATATTTTTTTAAATTTGTATTTGAATCAAAAATTTGGGTCTTATTTTCATAAAACAATAAAAAGTCGACGTAAAAAATCCACAGGGTATGAGAAGTGTTTAGGGGCCTTAAAGGATAGCAGATGAACCCTCCAGTCGACCATTTCAATTTGGCTCAGGATGCACCAAATACCTACGTATAATATTAAGAAAATTACCCGAAGTTGCCGCTTTAAATCCAACCTAAAGTAAGATTGGTAACGTTTTTCCCCCATATATTATACTTTAAAACTTTTTTTCTGGCTGTACTAAACAGTTTGTGTCTGAATCGTCAGAAAAAAATATTGAAATAAATATTTTTTCAATTCGGACACTGTATCCGAATCGTCAGTAAGTCGACGGATAGACTGACAACAAAGTGTAGCTTCCAGGAAGTCAAATCACCTTGTTTCGAGCCTACTGTAGGTACATCTTTTTATACGTGCAGCCTGTGGGTTTCATACACCCAGAAATCCTACAGCGCGCTCCACGTACAATATAATAACGCATTGAGGGCACTGCTGCGGCTGCCTCGCTTCTGCAGTGCGTCGGGAATGTTCGCAGATGCACGCGCTGGCTGCTTTTACACCTGCATGCGCAAGAGGGCGACATCGTTAGCGAGTACAGTGCGGGGCCGCAGCAAGTCTTCTTGCCGCTATTGCCACTAGGTTGGACTGGCCCTTTATGACTACTGTGAAACATAATATCTTTCCTGCAATGCCACTGTGTTCGAATTATCCTGTCCATTGATGAAAACTGCAAGAAAATCCGTTTAATTTATTTATTTATTTATTTAAACTTCATGTACAGTAGTGGTACATAGGCGGACTTAATGCAACAAGGCATTCTCTACCAGTCAACCTTTGGGTTAAAAAGAAAATAATGTGGTAGGTTTGCACAATAAATAAATAACAGATATTTTAAAAGAACAAATAAAATAAAAAATAAGTTATTTATAATAATAAAATACATATGTATGCTAAAATTATAAACTAATAAATACTATGAAAAATATCAAATCAATAAGAAAACTCAATAATAATTCTGACGAAGACCAAACTAAAGTTGAGAGGACTTCAAGTAGTAGTTCCGAATCTTACGCTTGAAGGAAAATTTACTTTCAGATTTTTTGATGTCAAGGGGAAGCACATTCCAGAGTTTTATGGTGGAAACAGCGTATGAATTGGACATAAAGCCAGTACGGTGAGAGGGAATATGAAGGAGCATGTTTTTGGATGCACGAAGGTTAAGATTATGAGAACTGCCCAACACTTTAAAATATTGTTTTAAGTAATCAGGAGCACAAGGATCGTTCATTATGGTGAAGAGCATGCAGAGGGATCTGAGGGATCTCCTGTGACGGATAGGCAGCCATTTAAGCTGAGAACGGAAGGAAGAAATGTGATCATATTTACGAAGGCCAAATATGAAGCGAATGCAGTTGTTGACAAGTCGATCCAATTTGTTTAGAAGTTCCTGGGATAGATCAGAGTAACAAACATCAGCATAGTCAATTATAGGTAACACAAGCGACTGGACCAAAGTAGTTTTAGTGCTTGACGGGAGGAAATTTTTGAATCTATAGAGAGACCGCAGCGTGAAGGTGACTCTCTGGCTAACCTGAGCAATCTGCTTATTCCAGCTAGACCTATCGTCAATATATAAACCTAGGTCTTTAACGTAAGGCGAGAGAGGGATGACTGTATTGCCGAAAATAAGCGGCAGTAGTTGGCTAGAGTCCAAACTCCGTAAAAAGTAAGAACTGCCAATGAGGATAGCCTGGCATTTACTGACATTGACAGTAACCCCAAATCTGCTCGACCAGTCAGCAATAGCCAGGAGGTCAGCATTTAGAAGAGAGATGCATTCATCAAGGTTGTCAATGTCAGTTTGCGCGTAGAGCTGTAGGTCATCAGCATACAGATGGAAAGAGCACTTGAGAATAGCTGTGATAGAGTTAATAAATAAAGAAAATAAGAGTGGAGAGAGTATACCGCCTTGTGGAACCCCGGTTTGCAGGTCGCACCAGTCAGACAATTTCTGATCAGCACGTACCGCTTGCTGACGTCCACGAAGATATGATGAAAACCAATCCCGTGCCGACGAAGAAACCCCAATTTGAGACAAGATTGCCAGAAGGATGTCGTGATCAACGGTATTAAAAGCGTTGGAGAAGTCTATTAAAACTAACACCGTTAACCTCGAGTTCTCCAGGCCATTCCTAACATCTTCTGTGACTTTAAGCAAAGCTGTGGCTGTACTGTGGCCAGGTCGAAAACCTGATTGGAAAGGGGATAACAGTTTATTCCTAAACACAAAGGATGAAATCTGTTTAAGAGCAACTGCTTCCAGGATTTTGGATAGGAAAGGAAGAATGGAAATTGGTCTAAAGCTTAACCCTTATAAAGAGACAGACGCAAAAAAAAAAGTTGATTAGTGTCATTTTTGACATTTTGATTTTGGTATTAAGAGCGTTCACTCGAAATTACGCGCTATTTGGCCAAAAACCATGATTTTCAAACCCGTTTATATCCATTGATGAATTATTGTACAAACATGTGATTTACCAATAACATTAGGAAATATTCTTGTCTAGATAGTTAAGTAGGATTTTATTAAAATTAATAGCACACTTGTGAACTATATTCACATATGTAAATAGAGGTTTTGAAATTTTACTTTCAGAGGCAATTTCGAAGCTTGACAACTTCTACAGTTCTAACAGAATTAATAAACAAAAAATACAAAACAGTAACTAGAATCCTTAACAAAATAGTTATAGAAAAAGATTCACTGATTTAGTTTACTAATTAAGAAAATTTAAATAAAAACATTGTCAAATTATTAAGAAATTATGGGCACATAAAATGATGATTTGCACTAATTTAACTTAATTTTATCATTATAATAATAGCTTATTTTAATAGAAGAACATGTGTTTCAAAACTTACTAAATAAAGTTTGAATTAAATTAGCTTTTTCAATTTTTTAAAAATATTTTAAAAGGACCATAAATATCGGCGTACGAGCGTCGCAAATTCAGTCGCCCAACAAAATTCATCATCACGCTCGCGCGCCGAGTTTTGTGATATTTATTAAAAATCGACAAAGCTATTTTTATTCAAATTTTATATAGTAAGTTTTGAAACACATGTTCTTCTATTAAAATAAGCTATTATTATAATGATATAATTAAGTTAAATCAGTGCAAATCATCATTTTATTTACCCATAATTTCTTAATAATTAGACAATGTTTTTATTTTTATTTTCTAATTTAGTAAACTAAATCAATGAATATTTTTCCATAACTATTTTGTTAAGGATTCTAGTTACTGTTTTGTATTTTTTGTTTATTAATTCTATTAGAACTGTAGAAGTTGTCAAGCTTCGAAATTGCCTCTGAAAGTAAAATTTCAAAAACTCTATTTACTTAAGTGAATATAGTTCACAAGTGTGCTATTAATTTAAATAAAATCCTACTTAACTATGTAGACAAGAATATTTCCTAATGTTATTGGTAAATAACATGCTTGTACAATATAGCAATTATGGATATAAACGAGTTTGAAAATCATGCTTTTTGGCCAAATAGCGCGTAATTTCGAGTGAACGCTCTTAACATTTGAATTGTAATTATAATGATATTTGTAATAGTAATGACATAATATATATAATTAAATGATAATAATTTGACGATTTAACATTTGATACTTAACAGTAATTTATAAATTGATCTAAAACATTTATAAGTGTAAGTAATAACAATAATATAAATAATTTTAAATGTTTGCATGCCGAATGGTAAAATGTGGCTGAGTCAATTTTTCCCACCTAAAAAAAGGGCAAACAGATAATAATTTCTAATTGCTATTTTAATATCTATATTTAGTTTTTATTTTTGCTTTATTTACTTACATTGTTCTCACATGATAGCGGCAAGAAACATGTAACAGAGATATTTGTAATTACAAAACATGATTGTAAAGAGTGTCCATGGAGTTTCTTGCACATTCTTCTCCATAGAGATCTACGCTTTGGAATGTGCAATTAGCATTTTTTTTTCTGAATTTCTGACTTCTTGACATTTCAAAAGTGCCTGTTAATGGTTTATTTGAAATAAAATGCTTTGAATGTTGAATCTTTCAATTTATCGGTGTGACCAGATCCTTATGCATATACAAAATTGTCGTGACGTCTATGTGCACTTGTAATCAGATTTTTTTAGGTATGTCAACAATCAATCTTGTTTTTTTTTTACAAATTCATAAAAGTTTATCAAATACAGCTCGAAGTCGGCATTATATTAGTATTTGAATGGCCTGTTGGTCTAGTGGTTAGTGGCCCTGACTGCTATGCCGGAGGTCGTGGGTTCGTTTTCCACCCAGGACAAATGTTTGTGTGATGAGCACAACCATCATCATTATTTCAGCTGAAAGACGTCCACTGTTGGATATAGGCCTCCCCCAAGTGTCGCCACAACGACCTATCCTGTGCGTCTCGCATCTACCGCATTCCCAGGACTCTCACCAGGTCGTCGGTCCACCTTGTGGGTGGCATTCCAACGCTGTGTTTTACGGTGCGCTGTCGCCATTCTAGAAACTTTCGGCCCCATCGACCATCCGTTTACGAGCAATGTGCCCTGCCCACTGCCACTTTAGTTTGGAGATTCTTCGGGCTATGTCGGCGACCTTGGTTCTCCTGCGGATATCTTCATTCCTGATTCGATCACGCAAGGAAACTCCGAGCATAGCCCTTTCCATTGCCCTTTGGGTGACTGTAAGCCTTCTGCTGAGGCCCATTGTAAGCGACCATGTTTCAGTGCCATATGTCATCACTGGCAAAATCCACTGGTCATAGACTTTCGTCTTGAGACACTGTGGTATGTTGGACGACAAGATACCGCGCAGCTTCCCGAACGCTGCCCAGCCGAGTTGGATTCGACGATTGACCTCTTTCACAAAGTTAGACCTATCCAACTGGATTGTCTGTCCCAGGTATACGTAATCGTCTACAACTTCGAGTGCAGTCTCCGATCTTGATCGGAGTGGGTGCTACTTGTTATTTACCATGACTTTGGTTTTGCCCATGTTCATTTTAAGACCAACTCCAATTAACAATTATATAGTTATAATCATCATAGCGTGTTCTTTACAACATTGTTCTCTACCATAAGAATAAATTTTCCTCAATTTTATTCTGAATATTATTTGACCGAATTACCTGTTTATGGTAAGAAACGCGTTGTGTTTACGTCTATTGTGTTTAAAATAATAATAATATATTTATTCAGAGGTAATTTGGTAAAATAGTTACATAAAATCTTAGGAATAATTACAAAGGTATGGCTATTATCTATTTATTTATTTAAACTTCATGTATAGTAGTGGTACATAGGATATTCCATAGTTAGGTAGGGTACAGTCAGGGGTCAAAACTACATTGCACTTCCATCAATGTTAAAGGGTCTAAAATGTCTTTGTAGAAGAAGTTCAATGGTTCATGCCTGATTTGATTTGTAGCATAGAATCTCTAGTATTGATTAAACTACTTGTGGACTATGAAACTTCTACTACCAAGAAATTTTGGACACTTTAGCATTGGTAGAGTGCAACTGCACTTTTGACCCCTGACTGTACCTATGCGGGACAGGTGAAAAAGATGGATGAAAAAATATTGCATGTAGCGGAGATGAGAACGTTGAGATGGATGTGTGGCGTGACGAGGTAGGATAAAGTGACAAATGAGTATATTAGAGGAAGTTTGAAAGTGGCGCCAGTGACTGAAAAGTTGAAAGAAAATCGTTTGTCTTGGTATGGTCATATGAAGAGGAAGGATGATGATGATATGAAAGAAAAGATAGTGATAGCGTGACGTGTGACAGAATGGAAGAAATAACCAAGCAAGTGCGAGGCGGACTTGCGCACTGAGGGTTTCGTACAAAGTTACCTATGAAAACAGTTCAATTTTTATATTAAAAGTATGAAAAGAATAACTTAAAATCTGTGCAAGGCCAAAAAGGCGCCTAACTCAGCATATGCTGCGATATTTAAAACGATAAATAACGCAGCGCTAGTATTCTGCTAGGGCCCTCGGTGATGCCACGGTCACTGCACTCACGGAGGTTAAATAAAACTATATAGGTATCGAAACAAAACACTAAAAACAAACATTCATAAAACAAACATTGGAAAAATAATAAATACTTACATAGCATTGGTAAAAAGCGTGAAATTGTAATGTGGTAGAGAAATATTTATAATGCAACATAGGACAAAGGCCTATCCCATGTTACTTGGGGTCGGCATCAGCTGATGACAAGGTGATACGAAACAGAGTATAAGTCCCGCAAACCTCCGTTGAAAAGGGAGGATCCTCCGACCAGACGGGTGTTGTATCTGGTCGGGGCAACTGTCCGGTACTTCATTTCGGACTGTTGAATAAATGTTGTAATCACCCCATATAGCAGGGATGGCGGACCTATGGCACGCGACAAAATAATTCGGGCACGCCAGTGAAAAAAGTACATGTAGGTGATTTGAAACACTAGTAATCACACCAATTTTCTCTTTTATACATTATAATTGAATAAACAAACTACTGTAAACATTGCAAAAAAGTTATTAGCATTTATTTTAAATATTTGTTCATTAAATAAGTAAGTCAAGATTCTTTGCCGGCATACAAAGACTACATTTTTTTGTACGTTCTCATAAAAAAGGTTCGGCATCCCTGCCATATAGGATTTTATTATCTTAGTTTGTTTGTTTATTACACTTTTACGCCTCGATCGATCATCGTGAATTTTCCATACATGTTGTCAGAGTAAGGGGGATTAGATTCCTGTAAATTTCGTGGAAAAAGTACTCGTTTAAAATTCTGTTTACTACATAAAAGGTGCTTTTCGCGGAGTGGACCGTGGATTGGCCAATCACAGTGCTTGAAAACTCCACATTGCATTTCTGACTGAAACAGTGTAGGTAAATGGAACGGAGTCGAGCTGAGCGGACTTTCAAATAAAACAAATGAACACGCGGCCCCGAGTTGGACAGCCCCCGAGTTGACCACGTGACTGAGCGTTGAGATGACGACAGAACAAAGGAATCGGAGGCGTGGCCTACTCGAGGCGTTCGACGCAAACGAAACGATCGTAACTTGGCTAGAGGGGCAGAACGGAGTCGGGTGCCAAGCGGAGGGTGCTCAACTCTACTCCACTCCGCTAAGCTTCAATAGTAATAACATTCCTCAACTATCACACAACGCCATCTAGTCCCAAGCAGAGCTTGTGCTATGAGTACCTACTAGACAACTGATAAATATACTTAAGTATATAGGGTGTCCCAAAATTAACGAAAGATTTGAATTAAACAGAAAACACAGTTTTTAGTCTTCAGTTTGTGTTTTTTTTTATTGAATCATAAACTAAAGGGTGACCTATATATTTCTTAATACATATTATAGATAAATTACACCCAAACACAGAACAAATGATCGTGCTCATCACGTGACCCACGACCTCTGGCATAGCAGTCAGGGCCACTAACCACTCAACCAACAAGTCATCAGTCAAAGGAAACACTCGCCACTTTTTACTCTTCTCCGACCAGCTCCGCTTTAGTGGAAACGGACCCTAACCCGACTTCCGCGGGGAATTTCTCAAGGGGAAACCCGTAGTCCTAGATCGCCAATGAAAGGACACAGGTGTGGTTTTAGTCAGTAAAAGTCTGACACGCCCTCTCGCTCCACCCAGAGCGAGAGAAGTCATTACCTTTAAAAAAAATCCTAACCCGACTGAAGTCGTAGACCAACGACCGGCTTGTTGGTCTAATGGTTAGTGGCCCTGACTGTTATACCGGAGGTCGTGGGTTCGACTCCCACCCAGGACAAATGGTCGTGTGATGAGCACGATCATTTGTTCTGTGTCTGGGTGTAATTTATCTATAATATGTATGTATTTAGAAATATATAAGTATGTTTATCAGTTGTCTAGTACTCATAACACAAGCTCTGCTTAGCTTGGGACTAGACGGAGTGGTGTGATTATTATTATTATTTTTTAAGACACACTAGCAGCTATTTAGCTGATGGGTGTGTTTCATATAGTTTGGAGACGTTTAGTCTGTCCAACCGATTTCTAAAGCAGTTCAATGTGGGAGCTTTCACAACACTTTCCGGGAGCCTGTTCCATGCCTTTACAACTCGGTTAGGTAGAAATTGCTTCAAAGGCTTCTTTTTGGATGCATCTCCCCATAACTTAAAGGAATGTCCTCGTAAATGTTTGTTGGCATTCAATGTATAAAGGTCTTGAAGGCTGGGCACATCGTAGTATTCTGTGAGTATTTTATAAGTCTCAATGCTTAATCTCTGACCGAGGTAAAAGCCAGCCCTTGGGTCACGCGAAGTGTCAACTAAGCGTCTGGATAGTTCTTTGAAAAGCTTATGAGCACTTGGACCCCACGACCCAAGAGTTTCAACCCCAAACGGCTCAAAGATTTCGACGAGGTTGTTATATTTCCGCCGCTTGAGGTTCTCCGCAGCCGCAGCGGCAGCACCAGCACAGCACGAAGAGCTAGGAAGATGGGATGGCGCAAGAGTGTCGACACAGGTAGCGTCCCACACTAAAGGCCTACCCATCTTCCACGGAAATAAAGACATACCGTCCGGTCTCTTACCATCGTCGCGTGCCAGGCCATGAGGTTCTAAAACAGCCGGAACGCCGACGGTGACAAGGGCTCGTCGGATGATGTCGTTAATATTCGCGTGGCGTGCTATCCGTCCCGCGCTTCGACTGCATGACAGGCCGTGGTGGCCAAGGCTGTTGACAACTTCGCCACAGTGGCAGCGATGAGGAGAACAGCAAGGAGCGCCTAGGCGTAGGGCAACAGCTAGACGGAAAGTAGTATCGTCGAATAAGGTGCCAATATTCGACGACGGCAGTGCGTGAAGCCAAAGACCTGACTCCCAATTTCCCACAGCTAGAAGGCGCGCACGCTCCGCAGTAGTAGCAGATGTTAGGATTAGGTTTTTCTGGACTACTTTGCAGAGCGGTTCATCCCACCGTCTCTGGGAGGTAAGGTTGTCAGGCGGATTTGTATTCGGGCAAGCGATTCTCCAGGCATCCATAGCCTCGGTGAAGCACGGCACTTCAAAAGGAATCAGTGTGGAAGTTAGAATGTTCCTGATTAATTTATCAGTGCTGTGAACCGAAGATATGAATGCCGGTAAACTAATACAGGTAATTTTGCGGAATGCATAATGTTAATTAGGTATATGCTGTGGATGATGTATGTACCCGTACAATTACGTATTTGTACGTAATAATTACATAGTGTGTTTTTGTTGCAATAATTTTTAATTATATATTGAAGTTTCTATAATGATCATTTTAATTCAGATGTAAATTTACCACCTATAAAAACCTATGTTTCAAATAATTGCATGCGTGTATGTGTAGTACGTATGGCGGAATTTAATATAACGTTACATCAAAAAAAAAAAACTAGTGACCTCTATTTGCAACATTTTTTGTAATTCTTTTATTTATGACTTGAATCTACATCTACAATTAATTGATAAAAAACACTTAACTAATTAAAACTATATATACACTAAAGAACTATCCAGACGCTTAGTTGACACTTCGCGTGACCCAAGGGCTGGCTTTTACCTCGGTCAGAGATTAAGCATTGCCATACAACGTGGCAATGCCGCCAGCCTTTTGGGCACACTTCCAGTCGACAGCGATGCGGAGGAATTTTATGACGCCATATTTTAGCTAGTAGTTTTTGTAATTATATAAATAAAGATGTTTTTTTTTTGGTGGAAGATCTTCAAATAACTTCTTCTGCTCTTGGTAGAGCGAGAGGGAGTGTCAGACTTTTACTGACTAAAAGTCACTTGTCTTCCTTGCCTTTGCCCTTTGTGGGCCACAGTAATACCTACTATTTCAAACAATTTTGCAGCCCATAAATAAATAACTTAATTTGCACTATTGCTTATAAATATAGCTATCAAATGATAATATAGAACCAGGTTTAAAAAAACCGGCCAAGTGCGAGTCGGATTCGCGTACAAAGGGTTCCGTACCGTACGTTGCAAAAAAAAAAGGGCAAAAAAAAAACACGTTTGTTTGTATGGGAGCCCAACCTAAATATTTATTATAATCTGTTTTTAGTCATTGTTGTTATATCGGCAACAGAAATACATCTGTGAAAATTTCAACTGTCTAGCTATCACGGTTCATGAGATATAGCCTGGTGACAGACAGACAGACAGGACAGGAAAGGACAGCAGAGTTTTAGTATTAGGGTCCCGTTTTACCCTTTAATAATAGGTAATAATAATAATAACTTTATTTCCGGTAGCACATATAGATAGACCCATAGAAATCTTAACCCGTAGGGGCCCAGCAGGGTCGAAGCCTACTGGGGCCACGGGTAGTGTGAAAGTGAAACCCGGGGCCCTGGGACGAAGGCAAAGAAGGAACAGGAGAAAAAATTTGTGGTAATAATTTTTTTTCATCTCATAACATAACATTTAATGTCATACCTAACATGCTGTAAGCTGTGCATACCTATAATAGGCATATACCAGATACTAAATTTTAATTCTTTAATTCTTTATTGTAAACTAAAACAACTTATAAAATAGGTAGATGACAACGTTCATGTACATAGGCGAGCTTAACTCAAAGTTAATAAAAAAGTTAATATTATTAATATGTTTTTTATTTTTTTGGTAGTTAATATTATTTTTCACAAAAAGTCCTGTATGTAATGATGTTGGTGTGCCAATAAGTAAATAACAGGAGTGGGTTTTTAGTCAGTATAAGTCTGACACTATCTCCCGCTCCGAAGAGCTAGAGATGTCAACAGATGATTTTCCCACCGAAAAAAAAGATGGCATAGATTATAGACAGACCCATAGAAATCTTAACCTAGTACAAATTTTATTTATTACATTTTGGCACGGCGGTTTCGATTTTGATTACGGAACTCTAACAAAAAGTTTTAATTCGTATTGTTCGCGCCTATTGTTACGAAAAAAAACAATGATTGCTAGAAAACTACCAAAATATCACTTATTTAGTAAACGAGATATCAAAAAAAAAAACACTATAAAATTATGCAGAAATATTTATAAAATTTTAACTCACTTACCGCTTTTAGCGTAACATATAAAAATGAATATAAAAATTGCACTCAGACACCATTTCGACGACACGTCAGTCATTGTTACACTAATGTCGGATGACTAAAGAAAATCTGTGTTGATTTTAGTTCGTAACGGTACCAGTGAGTTACTATTTGCTTCAAAATCGCTCTCAACTCACTTAGCTGAACAACTGGCTGTCTTGAAGTGAGTTGGGTCACTCGGCGAGTCGACGCAACCTGTAGTGTGGTCACTATCGAATTGCTTGGTAAAGAAAGAGATAGATATACGGATTACACATTTTTTTTACGAAAAGGGAATATTTATTTGTATAGTCATACTAGGGACTACTAGCGACCCGCCCTGGCTTCGCACGGGTGCAATGCTGATACCACCGCAACCGCTATGTCCCTGCATTTTAAATCTGTAATATCTTAGAAAATATTCATCTAAATTACATGCTGTAAAGGGACATATTGATTTATATTAAATGCACAATGTATTCAAGGTATTTAATTGGATATGGATTAATGCTGTATTACTTAAAATTGCTTCGTAAATAAGCCATTATTTCTCGTAAAGGATAAAAAATGGTTATTGTGGGTTATCCCTAAGAGATAGACATATACTATTGCGGACTTTTTTGTAGACCTTTTTAAGTTGTCCAATACTGTAGTACATTATTTTGATCTATCTTGTAGGGTTCAGCCAGCGTTTGCAATGTAAGCGCAAAAAATGTGTTTATTTACGACATCACATGAGAAACTTCTAAAATAACCAGTGTTTCTCTATTTTATTATGTATGTATTATACATATAAATCTTCCTCTTAAATCACTCTATCTATTAAAAAAAAACCGCATCAAAATGCTTTGCGTAGTTTTAAAGATCTAAGCATACATAGGGACAGACAGCGGGAAGCGACTTTTTTATACTATGTTATAGTTATAAATACTAATATAATAAACCTAACTATGTACATATAATACAAATACACAAAATACACTCAGGCGTCGAAGTGCTCCTCCACATCGCTGTCATCCGGAAATGTGCCCAAAAGGCTGGCAGCATTGCCACGTTGAATGGCAATGCTAATTCTTTGGGCGAATAACGAGTCAGCCATCTGGTCACGCAGTGTCGATCAAACGGCGTGAAATTTCCTTGAAAAGGAGACGCGCACTCAGACCCCATAACCCTTGGGCACGCTACAATTATGGCGGTAAGTCCCCTCTTTGAGGAATGGCTGGAAAGACCACATGGCGTCATTACCTACCTTACTGCATGACGCAGGTCCTCACCGGACATGGTAAGTTCGGGAGGTTTCTGCACCGAATTCGTGCGGAAGACACGCCCAGGTGTCGCCACTGTGTGGAACGCCCGGAGGACACGGTGGAGCACACGGTGGAGGTGTGCCCCGCTTGGGCAAAGCAACGCCGTGTCGCCGATCGCCCCCGCGATCGGCGGCAGTGATCTCTCGCGCCGGGCATTGGTACAGGCCATGGTCCGGAGTGAGGAGGAGTGGCAGGCAGTCGCCTCCTTCTGCGAAGCAGTAATGCTAGCAAAGGAGGTTGCCAATCGCGTGAGGCAACGGCAACGGTCCTCACGCCCCAACCGCCGCCCGGATTCCGATCCCGATTTCCGGCCACCGTAGGTGCGGGCTTGCGGACGGCGAGCAATGGGTGGCTCGCCATTCGATCGTCCGGTAACCGTCCGGACCGAGCTCAAGTTGTTGACGGCGTGTAGTGTTCCACGCGCGACTCAAGGAGATGTCAGCGAAACCGTAGGGGCCCAGCAGGGTCGAAGCCTACTGGGGCCACGGGTAGTGTGAAAGCGAAACCCGGGGCCCCGGGATGAAGGCAAAGAGGGAATAGGAGTGGGTTTTTAGTCAGTAAAAGTCTGACACTATCTCTCGTCCACCCAAGAGCGGGATTTGTCATTAGATGATTTTCCCACCTTAAAAAAAAAAGACCCCATAACCCTAGCGTTTTTTAAGTCCTATCACTTCAGCCGAAAGACATCTACTGTTGAACATAGTCTCTCCAAAGTGTCGTCATAATGACCGGTCCTGTGCGTTTCGCATCCATCGGATTCCCGCGACCCTCACTAGGTCATCGATCCACTTTTTTTATGTACACCATATAAATATCAGCGTTGTTATCATGCACTATCGCTAGCTAAAGATTAAAAACAGTCTTTGTATGAATTTCAAAGAGATACAGTAGCAACTGATAGTGGCGTAGCGTGGACTAATTTAGACGTGGGCGAAGGCACATCAGCGAGGCCCTTTTCTTTCATAAATTCGAAAACGAGACAGCAACTGTCGCAACCCAATGTTCGGCCACATCGTCGCTTACCATCAGGTAGCATAGTGGTTAAACGCGAGATCAGTTATAAAAAAAACCCTCGTTCTTAAAGAGTCCTCGCTTGTGAGGCCGTAAGCGAAGGCCTACTTCAAAGGCAGTCTTAGGTGTACCTACTGTCTGGTCACACCTTAGATACAACACACGACCCACTGATTTTGAAAGGGACAGTCTGAACGTACAGCGTGATATGCACTATGCTTGCAATTTATTGCAGAATGAAACACAAGTTGCAGAATGAAAACCTGAAAAAAAAAATGTCAGCACTACGATGATTGATTGTCAAGTATTTTATCATAGTGAAATACGTCAACAAGTAGAATAAACACATATACTATATCTGTTTAAACTACTTGCCAACATTATGATACTAATGGATAATCTTTGTCATTGCAACCGAGGCGAAATTCTCGAAAATTTCTCAGTGTCGCAGATACAAATTTCCACGTGTATCAAACGCCGTTTTTCAATACAGTTACAAAGAAATAAATAAACTGGTCTGTCAAGGGCTACCCAGTGACTCGTAGGGGCTGCTTGGCGCCCCACCTGTGGCACACTTTGGCGCACTAGTGTGTAAAACAATTAATTTCGTACCTAAAAGCGGTAAGGATGGGAGCGGGTTATTCGAGTAAGTGTATTAAAATTGTACAAATTGATACAAGTGCAGAATGTCATTTTATTTCTTCATAACAATAATCATTGTGCATTGAATTAATTGGTGCTATGAAGCCGAGTGCTGCAGTGACAAATTTCCACGTGTATGAAACGACGTTTTTCAATACACTTACGAATAAATAAAAGTATAGGTGGGCATCCCACCTATATGCACAAAACGGTTTGGGAACACATTCATTGTGCGTACAGCTAAGGGGTGGAATTCCCTGCCGGAGTCTGTGTTTCCTGATAGCTATAACTTGGGGATCTTTAAGTCAAAGGGAATAGGTTACTTCTAGATAAGCGCATTCTATCGTCGACCGCATCGTCGCTTTTCATCAGGTGAGATAACGGTCAAGCGCGAACCTAAAAGTATAAAACAAAAATAAAAAAAAGAAACGGGGTTTAACCGGTGACTTGTGGGGGTCGCTTGGCGCCCACCCTGATACGATCAATGTAATACATTATGGCGGGAGCGAGCTGGCACACTTTTCCGCACGAGTGCGAATAACAGTAAACTGCTTACCCAAAAGAAGTAGAGGTAGCCGACGTGGAATATACGCCAAAGGCGAGGTCTTTATGGAGCCAAGAGACTGCAATGGAGAGAAATCGCCTAGTAATGGTTTCTCTTGCTCAAAGGTGCAAGCATTGATGGTGAGGCGCACTAGTTTATTAAGAGCCTATTCACTCTAGCCTTGAAGGCACCTAAATTATAGTTGGACGGGAAGACCGCAGCATGTTACATTAAGTGTCTAAGGGTTGTAAGTTGGTTTCAGCCCCTAGTTTTTGGTTTGAAATAATTTTGAACTTCATATCATCGACATCGACATATCAACGCACAGCTGAAACTACTAGGACTAGGAGCGTGAAATTTTGCACAAGGTTTCCTTTTATGACGTAGGCGAGCACTAAGAGAGGCTTTTCCAAAATTCACCCCCTAAAGGTTTGAAAAGAGGGTCCAAAGTTTGTATTAAGAAACCTACTTTCACGCGGGCGAAGCCGCTGGCAGAAGCTTGTATAATATAATATGTTTAATGCTGGTTTTGTCACACCAATGACAGTCCAATTTCTTGTCCAGGCAATTACTGTCCATTCCAGGTTGCCTGGAAGAGATCGCGGAATGCAATAAGGCCGCAATGCAATATTGTATGTATGTGTGTATTTGTTATGGTGTGTGTACAATAAAGTATATAATAAATAAATAAGGGTGGAACGAGAGGGTTTTTTTTTTAAGGTGGGAAAATCATCTAATGACAAATCTCGCTCTTGGGTGGAGCGAGAGATAGTGTCAGACTTTTACTGACTAAAAACCCACTCCTTGTTCCCTCTTTGCCTTCATCCCGGGGCCCCGGGCTTCGCTTTCACACTACCCGTGGCCCCAGTAGGCTTCGACCCTGCTGGGCCCCTACGGTTTCGCTGACATCTCCTTGAGGCGCGCGTGGAACACTACACGCCGTCAACAACTTGAGCTCGGTCCGGACGGTTACCGGACGATCGAACGGCGAGCCACCCATTGCTCGCCGTCCGCAAACCTGCGCCTACGGTGGCCGGAAATCGGGATCGGAATCCCGGCGGCGGTTGGGGCGTGAGGACCGTTGCCGTTGCCTCACGCGATCGGCCGCCTCCTTTGCTAGCATTACTGCTTCGCAGAAGGAGGCGACCGCCTGCCACTCCTCCTCACTCCGGACCATGGCCTGTATCAATGCCCGGCGCGAGAGATCACTGCCGCCGATCGCACCCACGAGGACACGAACGAGAGGGTATGTCAGACTTTTACTGACTAAAAACCACGTGGGTCTTTCAGTTGCCTTTTACGTTTTAGGGCCTCGGTCACTCTATCTCCACACTCTTCAAATGTTCCCTTAGCCCTAGCAGACGTCCGGACAACGAGCTACCTATTGCTTGTCGTCCGTAAGCCCGCGTCTATAAGGTGGCTGGAGCTGCGATGCATCCCCTTTGGTAGCAACTTTCACCTTCGCTCGCATAACCTAATGCTTCGCGGAAGGAGGCGACTGCTTCCCATTCCCTCTCGCTCCAGGCCATGGCTTAAAACAGAGCCGAGCGCGAGAGATCGCCGCCACCGATCGCCTCCACGAGGATTCGCGGTGCTCCGCCCAAGGGGGGAACATCTCTACCGTGTCCTCTGGTTGGTCCGCACAATGGTAACACCCGGGCGTTCATTCTGCCTGAATTCGAAACAGGAACCTCTCGAACTGGCCATGCCCGGTGAGGGCCTGTATTAAGCGGAAGGTAAGGACGTCGTGGCGCCTCTCCAGCTACTTACTCCTCAAGGAGGGGACTTACCGCCATAAAGGTAATCGTACAGCTAGAACTACATTAGATCGACGTACACGTGGACCACGTCAGCCCCCCTAGCCAAGTTACAAACGTTTCGTTTCGATTCTCTTTTCGTCGATCGCGTCGAGTAGGCCACGCCTCCGATTCCTTTATTCTCTCAGTCACGTGGTCAGAACAAAGGAATAGGAGGCGTGGCCGACTAGAGAGGCGAACAAAAAAAAGAGAATCGAAATGAAACGGTTGTAACTTGGCTAGGGGCGCTGATTTGTACGTAGATCGTAGAACGACGACGTCGCGTAGCGTGGATCTAATGTAGCTCTACAAGTCTAGTTGCGTTGTAAAATGTATGGAGACCGGCGAAGCGCCCAGATCGGTGTATGTGGCCCACGTGGGTCCAATGTAATTCTAACTTACTTCTCGCATAGGTTTACAGCGGATTCGTGCGACCTAACCTACCTTAATGAAACAAGGTAAATTAGTTAATTGTAATTATGACTAATTTATTTTTGAATTTGGTATTTATTACCTCATTATTGAGGAAAAACACTTCCTTAGATTAGTAAATGCGTAATATAAACCAATAATACAAGCAAAATGACCAAAACATCCTTATTATTAGGTACTAATTATTTACGAGTATAAATAATTATTCTACTAATATTATAAACGCGAAAGTTTGCATGTATGGTAAATGGATGTTTGTTACTCTTTTACGCAAAAACTACTGAATGGATTTCGATGAAACTTGGTACACGGATAGACCATGTCTTGGAATAGCATAAAGGTATTTTTTATCCCAGGAGTATGTATGTTACCTTGGGATAATTTTCTACTATCAAGAGGGCGAAGTCGCAGACAGCAGCTAGTATATTTCCCCTATATTTACTATACTCTTTGTAGTATACATATATACAAGAAGAAACTGTCTGACTGACATATCAACGCACAGCCGAAACTATGTGAAGTTGATGAACCATGATGATATGACGTAGGTGAGCTCTAAGAGAGGATTTTCCAAAATCTCCATTTCATCCCCTTAGGGGGTGACATTATGGGGATGAAATGGACAAACCCACTTTAACGTGTTGCTAGCAAAGCTAGCAGAAACTAGTCTTAAACCTACATAGCCTTTATATTTAAAATCTCGTCTTCGTTTCTACCGCTTCGCGCCATCTATTATTAAATGGCAGAACTAAACACTAGTACCGTCAAACGGGGTGAATATAAGTACTTTGATTTGGTTTTTCATTTTGATATCATATCATGAGCTTCTAACAAACCATTGACTTTTTAAAATAACAATTCATTAATAAATTAGAATAGTTAGATGCTGCAAAAAACATTCAAATAACGTGAAAATACCGTTCAAAGTTTTGTTTCACCCCTACTGCGTTCCTATTCACACAATTTGACTGTATGACGATTTGGGAACATGTAAACTCGTTAAAAAATAAAAGGCCGATTTGATATTTAAGAAAAACCCTAGAATGTAACTTGGAACGAAACTGAAAGAAACAATAAAATAATAATTAAGGGTCCGGAGTAGTAGTAGCTATTTTAGTAACAGTTACACTACACCGGACAAGCCGCTAGGTAGGCAAAATACAAATGTCAAAACGGGCCTTTTATTTTTTAACATCTTAAAATGCCGCCATGAGCTTTTCTATTACATCATTTATCATCATCATTTCAGCCGAAAGACGTCCACTGTTGGGCATAGGCGTCCCCCAAGTGTCGCCACAATGAACGGTCCTGTGCGTCTCGCATCTGTCGGACTCCCACAACCGTTACCAAGGCCTTCCAACGCTACGTCATCCGGTACGTGGTCGCCATTCCAGAACTTTTCGGCCCCAACGGCCATCTGTTCTGCGAGCAATGTGCCCTGCCCATTGCCACTTAAGTTTGGCGATTCTTCGTACTATGTCGGCTAGTTTTCTATTACATATTTTAAAATTCAACGATATTTGGCGGCGTGAGTTCGAATCTCGTCTCACAGGGAATATAGGTACAGTCAAACAGAGTGAATAGGAATGCAGGGGTGAATAGGAGCAAACTTTAAAAAGGTTTTTTCACATTATTAAGAAATTGTTTGCAGCATTAAGTACTGCATTTATTTCTTACATTGTAATACAAAAAATAATGGAAGCTTAGCCAGAAACCAATGTTAGGAGAAATTAGTGAAAGTCCTGATCAAAGTTGTTTTTTTTTTTAATTGATATAAACCAGTGCTTGTTTTATCCCACCTGATGGTAAGCAGAGATGCAATCATTGATGGTGAGGCGCACTGGTTTATTATTCACTCTAGCCTTGAAGGTGTGCGTACGCGCAGCGGAATGTTGTTGAATTTAAAGATTTTAATTATGCAGATATTTAGTGTATGACGTCGTATAATTGTGTATGGTAAAAAAAATTTGTGCACGCAACCATTGTGGAGAAATTCACCAAAAACTGATTCCGCTAGGCGAACGTTGTCCTGGCGAAACTTTTTTTAATCCATAGACTTTAGAAGAAAAGAGATGTGTCCAAAAATTAGTGTGTATTTGTGTGTAATTGTGTATGTATGAATAAAACTAGTGCATGCATAAACTTCGGAGAAATTCAAGTTTCCGCTACGCGAACGTTTGGCCATTAGCTAGTTTTCATATAAAGCGCTTACATAGAGAGCTGTAGATTTTTACATACGTTGTTTTGAATTTGTTTATATTTGTTTAAAAACAGATTTAGAAAAAATCGTAGGGCTTAAAAGATAAAAATATAAACGTAAAATGCGCTTATTAGGTCTTAGTTCTTAAAGTATGCACTTTGGGGTCTAGATTTTCATGTTTATACAAACCTTGTAAGTGTCTGCAACATGTTGCCAAGTATCAATGATGTTCCGTTAGTAACTAAAGAGTTATAGGACAAATTTACCATGAACAGATCACTGTTTACAAAGCAGTCAAATATCACGACGTTCTGAAGGAATTGCATGGTAATATGTATGTCAATAATTAGTGTATTCATTCAACTATTCTTATGCAAAATTTCATGTCACTAAATTCAGTAATTAAAGAAAAACAATTATAATACTGACGAAGCATCGAAAACCTACATAACCCGACCAAGTTCGGATGGCTACCAAAAAGCGGCCGTGCCATATATCTAAGAAACGTTCTTAACCTTCCAATATAGTATTTATTAATATGGTACAATTGCGTACACAAGCGTTAGGAAAAAATAAAACAATTGCATTTCTTGAATGAAAAATATTTTTTTACTTCTCACTATCATTCACTCAATATTCCTACTACATAATTATGTTATGCTTCACTGTTACACTATAACATTAATAACACACTTTGTCAATATTAGTATTACAGAGAATTGGCGATGCATAGCAAAACAACAGCGCATACGCACATTGTCCTTTATATGAAAACTAGCTAATGGCCAAACGTTCGCGTAGCGGAAACTTGAATTTCTCCGAAGTTTATGCATGCACTAGTTTTATTCATACATACACAATTACACACAAATACACACTAATTTTTGGACACATCTCTTTTCTTCTAAAGTCTATGGATTAAATAAAATTATAGTTGAACGGGAAAACCGCAGCAGGCAAATTGTTCCAGTCCTTCAATGTACACGGTATAAACGACGAAGCGAAACGCTTAGTCCGGACCGTTGAAGTTTCAACAACGTAAGGGTGGATACTCGCCGTACGTCGGGTTGTCCGATGGTAGATGATTTCTACTCACCCCTGCGTTCCTATTCACCCCGCTTGACGATACCTATTTATTTTACTGAGGTGTTCTAGATCTGTGTTGTGTATGAGTTTACATGATTCTGAATGCACCTACGATACAGGAGTTATTGCTAGTGTAACTGGTTTAATGATAAAATACTACATTTTGATACAAGTGGAGAAACTTTGTCATTGCGACCGAAGTGGAAGGTGTTATGGAGCCACGTGTATCAAACGACGTTTTCAAATACACTTACGAAAATATAAATAAACGGGAGTTGACGCGTGACTCGTTTTGTTCGATTTAGCCTGTCCCTCGCTGCCCTCCCCCAGCGACGCCCTAAGCCGTGGTCCGTACTCCACAGGGGGTGCCCTTAGCGTGTAGTCGCTCAGTTTTAAGTTTGTTAAGTAAGCCCTGGCTGGAGGCTTTGATTTTAGAATTAAGGCCGCCATAGGCAAGTCCGGTTAAGCAGCCGACAACCTCCTAGGTTGACCTGCGAGAGGCCTACACAAAAAAAAAAGCTTGACTCGTGGGGGTTTCGCTTAGCGCCTAGCCAGCCCAACGATAAATACTTACAATAAATTGTGGCGGAGGCCAGCTCGCGCACTTTTCCGTACTGGAACGGAAAACAGTCAAATGCGTGCCTAAAAGCGGTAGGGATAATAACGGGTTTTCGAGTAAGTGTATTGAAAAGATTATTTTTATTATTACCCTTATATTAGATAGTGTTTGAAGTGAAGTTGTATTATACAGAAAGCTAGTTCTTAAAAAAAAAACAAATGAAATATCTATGATTTTATTTTACAGGTAAAAGATCTCCCCAATTAGAAGACCTTGCACATCTGTACGTTACCTGATCATACTTTGCTTTGGAAAATATTATCTCTTTCAACTCTCCTTGAGCGGTACATAACCTACAAATTGTGTGTTTCGACCTGACAATGGGTGCACGTACTATCCGTGGCCACTGCGGATCATCTGAAGGACGTGGCCCTTTCTTCAATATAACATACGAAAACAAATCAGCATACACTTCAGTCTTTGATGGATACGGTAAAGTTTCATACTTCATAAGAAAATTACAAGGTGTTTCATGCTCCAAATATCTCGGACATACATTGTCGTTAGGGCACGGTGAGAACACATACCCCTGCTGTTGTTTCTTCCCTTCTAAATTGAGGACAAACTCCCTGGCTTCATTCACAACCCTAAATCCAGCGTTTGACCCATGTTCAATGATTATAAGGTAATCTTCCGTCTTATTCCAAAGCTTTTGTATAGTCTCTAGCCTTGATTGCATACTTGGAAGCTCAAATAATGAGTACGCAGACAAAACAATACTGTATTTCAGATCTGTAGACGCTGGTAAAAATTGTCTCTGGAAATATCCTTTTAAAGGCATTTCTACATTGTCTTTGCCTTGGCATAATATAAGACGTGCCAATTCGTGCATTGTAGGTGACGTGTCAACACAGAAGTATTCAAATATATACTTTTTCCAGTAGTGGTTGACTGCCCACGTGCCCGTGCCTACACCGGAGCCAAAATCGAAGAAACTCCGAGGTTTGTAATCAGGGTTAAATTTACTTATTTCATCTAGAACTCTGACTAGGACAGCATATTCCGGTGCAGCTCTACTCATTAGATATTGCAAGCTAGTCGGTTTATCATACGCAATATTGCCCCAACGGTAAACATTTTTCTTCAATGCACTAAACACTTTGTTCTTAAGTTTCGTTTCGCGAAATTTCTGTTCGTCTTCCGTTAATTCTCGATCTATTTTCGAGTAAACTTTTTTCGAGATGGCATCGTGATATTTCTGCGCTTTTTCGTCAATTTCACATTCTTCTGGGGGGAGGTGCCGTGATCGGATGTAGTTACTTAATTTTATGCTTTCCTGGTAAAGAGCCTTCGCCCCCGCATCGTCTAGAATTAGTTTGATTGCGTTTTGTATGTCAGGAGGAATAGCAGCTATTTTGATACGAGTTGTCCCGGGGTGTTTGCGAGGTTTGAAGACATTTTTATCAAAATTCTCCTTTAGGTTGGGGTCAACTGCTACTCTACTTGTGTAATTGGCACTAAATGATGTGAAATGTTTTATTCTTAATTTTCTAAACATTTTTATAACCTTAAAAATATAGCACGACTTTCTAAGGTTGTTTTGTTTGTATGAAATGTCACTGTCACTGTCAAAGCACCACAGTGATAGATGATAGTCACCCCTCGTTCCGAATTACGATATCAGCGCTGTTAGCGAGTCAATGAATCGTAACACATCGAAAATATGGTGTTTTGGAATGCGGGTCACTTCACTCACGCCCACGTTCCGAATCACGTCAAACAGGCTATTACCATTAGTGTCACGGCACATGGGCTACACGCCACAGCCACAAAATGCTGCCACCGGCATATTTCCTTTAGTTCTCATACATTTTAAATGGATTCGCCGCACACGGTAGACGCCAGTGGCCGCCACACGCTACAAATCGCCGCTGCTCGCTTTTTGTGGCTCGCGCTGGCCACTAAACGCCGATACAAAACGCCGTCACACGCCACTCGCGCATTTAAACCTATATACTGCTTGTATGGGTTAAAAAAAAGTAGCAGCCACCGGCCACAAGTGGATAAAAAACGCCGTTCCGGAATCTTAACTATACTCATCGTCACCATCTTACTAAAAAAGCGCCCACGCCTCGAAAGTTTATGACTGCGCTGGACGCATTTAGAAAGTCTCATGGGTGCTCGTGCTCATTTGATGATTTGAAAAAGTGGCGAAGTGTGAGAAGAGAAATGCACATTGATCGACCGACATTTACATACTGCGTACTTAATTACTAATTATGTTTGATAAAAATGTAAAATGAAAGCATTATGTAAAAATTAAACTAGAATTGATTTGATTTTATCCTACTAATGCCAACGAAAAGGATAAAAATTATGTAAAGTGTAAACGTTTCTAAACGAAAAGACTCTCGTTTCTAAACGGAAGGACTCTTTCGTTTAGAAATAATATTAAAAAAATCTAGTGCCAATGTCAAACAAATCAATACAATTGATACAATGTTTGGAAACTTTGTAAACTAAGAAATTGAGAAGTTTTTAAAGAATAGCTTTTGTTCGATTATTTTATAAAGTAAGTTAAAACATGATTATGTTAAGTATATTGATTGCCAGTTTAGTTATTACTGCTGCTGTAGATACAGAATACTGTGATATTAAGTCGAAAACTTGCGACAACAGCATCGAAAACAACAATGCCAAGAAGCAGATTTTTTACGATGTTAATCCTCCCGAAGGTTTTAATTTACGCAGGGACGTTTATATGAGGTTTGCAATAATGCTATACGAAGCTCAAAAACGAGGCAAAGACAACTGGGAACTAGTTTTACCTCCTTGGCATAACCTCTTTCACTGGAAAGCTGACCGGCGGGTTCCAAAACCCTGGGGTCAATTTTTCGATATAGACTCCCTAAAATCGTTCGCTCCAGTTGTGGAAATACACGAAATATTTAGTAAAACTAAGAAAAAGAGGTTAGAACTTGATATTTTGTATGTATTGGAGAATTATGAAGATGCTTTCGAAAATGGTGTGTTTGAGGAAAAATGGAAAGTAATTGGTGATTGCAGCTACGGTGGACAGTTCTGGGGATACAACAACATTACAGCTAAAGAGGTCTTATGTGTCAAATTTCAAGGAAAGAACTCAAAACTTTGGGAATTGATATCTTTGCATCCTCAGTACAAAAAGGTTATGTTTGCTCATGGTGAAATCCCTCTCCATGATAACTATGGCACCAAGACTTATTGGGACTGTCGCAAAAGCATGAAGTTCAACAAAAAACTTGTAAAGATTGCCAAGAAGTACATATCACAACATTTGGATTGTAAAACAGATAGATGCAAAACGTATCTGAGTGTTCACTGGCGAAGACAAGACTTTGCTCGTAGCCGTGGGAATGATGTCCCTTCAATATCTGGCACCGCAAAACAGATCTGTGATGTGTTGAAAAAGCTATCCAATATCAAAAAAGTTTTTATTGCGACTGATGCATCAATGTCTGAACTAAACAAACTTGAAAAGGAATTGACTGATCGTGGTTATGAGATACACTTCTTCTTGCCGAGTGCATCAATAATTGATGAGTATGGAGATGGTGGGGTTGCAATAATTGACCAAATCATATGCTCGAAAGCTGCCCATTTTATTGGAACACATGAGAGCACGTTCACATATAGAATTCAAGAAGAGCGGGAGATATTGGGTTTTGACAGCAGCACTACTTTTAACAGGCTGTGTCCGGACACGGGCAAATGTGAAAGACCGTCAAAATGGACAATAGTTAACTAGAAACTGAATGATTGTTTATTTTATTTTCACGGGATAGCAGTTAGGTCAGTCTTTAGGAACGTAATGCGGTCAGTCCAGAAAAAACTAATGTGTATCTACAGTCAATATTAAGGATAAGAATAAGTAGTTTAACCTTTTGAGTACCGTAATTAGAGACACAATAGAAAGACAGAGAGTGAATGCTGGCGTCCACATTTCGTTTAATGAATTGATATTTAGATGACATATATAAGTCTGTTCTGTTTCTAATAAAACCATCCTGGGACGATATGGTGGATAAGAGTGTATAGATGACATATTTTTTTATATTTTTAGATAAATATGTAAAATATATATAATATGAGAGCAGTGGTGGCCGAGTGGTAACAGCCCCGACTTACGAGTTGTAGGTCGCGGGTTCAAACCCAGCCAGGCGCACCACTGCTCTCAAAATGGTAAAGGAAAACATCGTGAGGAAACCGGCATGTCCTAGAACCAAAAATTCGAAGACATGTGACATCCACCAACCCGCACTGGGCTCGCGTGGTGAATTACGGCCCATTCCCTCTCCCAGAGAGGAGGCCTGAGTCCCAACAGTGGGAACATTATAAGGCCGACTATGCTATGCTATGCTATGTAAAATATGTATGAAAATGTGCCATAATAAAAATACCAAAGGTTTACACTAATAAATTATAATTTTTAATACTTCTACTTTTATTATTATAATAATAAATATATACCTACCATGTTACAGGAAGTGTATAAGGGGCCTCTGCAAGTTGGCTTCAGCCTTTAGTCCGTCTTCCAAAGGTCCATTACCCCAGGGTCTTGAGATATATTAAAGACTTAGATCTTTAAAATAGCACACACCTATCTAGCTTTTAAAGGCCGGTTCATACCGAATCGGTTGCGCCGGGGCGAGCGGTTTTGGTTTGAAATAATTTTGAACTTCATCAACCCCTTTGAAAATATTTTTTTGTAACTTGTATATACCTTAAAAGGGTATTATAAAATCTATTCTCAGGGGTGCTCAGCACCACTGTTTATTTCTCATGGGTGCTCGAGCCCCCGAGCACCCACGGAGTCGGCGCCCCCTGCAGCTGTGACATCTCAACAACGATAATAAAAAAAATAAAACAATGTATATTATTTTGGAATGTTTATTTTTATAGGAATTTCTTCAAAATATTACATTTTAAATTAGTGTCAAATACATTGATAAATTATTATGATATTTTCCACATCACTGTATCTATATTATATTCTAGTTTAAAAAAAAGTCTTTAACTAAGGGTTAGGTCACACCGAGACGCGATGCTGGGGGTTTTTATTTAAGGTTCCAGAGTAACCCACGAAATTAAAATTTTCTTAAGTTTTTTTCATTTTGCTATTAGCCTATTGGATGATTTTTTCTTATTATAGCCATTCAATGGATTAGAATAGAATAAACTTTATTAAAAAAGGGGGTAGTCTGCAGTGTTCTGTTAGACGAACTAAGAGGGTTGTATTAGGGGTTAAAGTATGAAATTGCTGTTTTTTAAAACGGGTTGCTTTGAAATGTTATATCTTTGGATTGACTTGGAATTATAAGTTCAAATAAACTTTATATTAAAGGTACGATTCTTTTTTCAAAATTAGGTATATATTGGTTTCTTTGTGTTTTTCAAAGATATAACACTTCAAAGCAACTCGTTTTAAAAACGTCAATTTCATACTCTAACTCCAATTATTAATGATTTTAATGATTATTATTCCGTAAATAAATACGTGTTACGGTCGCCAATTATGTTCTAATTAGCTTACAATTTGACACTGACCTGCAAAATACAAAAAAACTTAAGAATATTTGAATTCCACGGTTTATCCTCGAATATCCACCTTAAGATAGCGATTCAATATAGAACTTTATTTATTAATACAATATAATATTCCACAACTATCACACAACGCCTCCTAGTCCCATACTAAGCAGAGCTTGTGTTACGAGTACTAGACAACTGATAAACATACTTATATATTTTTAAATACATACATATCTATATATATAAAAGAAAGTCGTGTTATATACACTGTTTATAACTCAAGAACGGCTGAACCGATTTGGCTGAAAATTGGTGGGGAGGTAGCTTAGAACCAGGAGACGGACATAGGGTACTTTTTATTGAGTAGGGTAAAGTGGGGTAGAGTAGTCAGTTGACGGGAGCGAAGCCGCGGGCAAAAGCTAGTTATAGATAAATTACACCCAGATACAGAACAAATGATCGTGCTCGTCACACAAACATTTGTCCAAGGTGCGAATCAAAACCACGACCTCCGTCATAGCAGTCAGGGCCACTAACCACAAGACCAACAGGCCAGTCAACCAGTTACCAGTCAGTCAGTTTAATATACACGAAATGAAGAGATCAATGAAAGTATGCGGCACAGTTAAGGCGCAGTGGTTAAGCGACCGGCTGCGTGTCGCAGCTCGCAGGTTTGATTCTCCCGCGGAACAATTATTTTTAAGGCTTACAGATTACAGTTCCGATTCAGGGTATATTGTGCACGTGTGAATGTTGTTGAACGTACCTACGATACAAGCCACTCCAAGTGTGGGACAATGTTTAAAAAAATAATGTAATTAACAATAAAAATATATATAGAGCAGTGGTGGCCAAGTGGTAACGGCCCCGACTTACAAGTTGTAGGTCGCGGGTTCAAACCCAGCCAGGCGCATTACTTGGTGTAATTTATTTCATCACCACTGCTCTCAAAACGGTGAAGGAAAACATCATGAGGAAACCGGCATGTCCTAGAACCAAAAATTCGACGACATGTGACATCCACCAACCTGCACTGCGCCCGCGTGGTGGGTTACGGCCCATTCCCTCTCCTAGAGAGGAGGCCTGAGTCCCAACAGTGGGAACATTAAAAGGCTGATTATGCATTATACATAGAGAATACTTTATAAAGTTCCATATTGTATTGTATCTTTAATATTACTGAAGTATGACAAAGAGACTAGACTTTTTTTTCTTGAATTAGATGTTTTACAGTCAATAATATAATATAATAATAGTATTCAAAGATATACAGTCAGGGATTAAAAGTGCAGTTGCACTCTACCAATGCTAGTGTCTAAAATGTCTTTGTTGTAGAAGTTCAATAGTCCACAACTAGTTTATTCAATACTTTAGATTCTATCCTACCAATTAAATCAGTCATGAACCATTGACCCACTTTTACAAAGAAATTATAGACATTTTGGCATTGGTAAGGTGGAACTGCACTTTTGATCCTTGACTGTACATCGATTCAAATTCTGCATTGCTATTCTGAAAAGTTTATTTGCGAAATCACTTCTGAATCCGCAGTGAAATCATGTGAACTTAAAGTTTCGTATTCTTAAATAAAGTGAGTCGATGTAAATCATAACAAGACACAATTCAGCACTGCACTACTACCATAGAGCAATGTCACTTGGGTTCTCGGAACTCTTCTTCTGTTCTCGGAACACTTGGCCTTGATCTTGACATAAGAATAACGAAACTTGTACAGGCGAGATGAGAAGCGAAGTGAGTGTGACTTTCGAGATGATTTGCGAAATGACTTTCGAAATGATTTACCATTTACAGAATAGCACTGCTGGTGGCCATAACGATATTATTACGCTTATTTTGACGAAAATTGTACAAAAATCTAGTTCTAGGTGACTGCGACAATATCTTTTAAAGGTAAGTACAAAGTTCTAGTACGTAATAGTTAACTAAAATGTCTATGGTCTACTTTTAAACTCCATTCCAAATACGATTAAACATTTAAACCAAACCTTTTTACTGTCCGTTCAATCGATTTCGACTTCTATTCCGTAGGTATAAGGATTAAAAGGCATTAAAAGCAAAAAAGTGGTTACAATACCAACTATTTACTGCAGCCGCCATTTGTCATGCCACCAACGCAATAAGAGTCAAAATCGTTTGAACGGACAGTAAAAAGGTCTGGTTTAAATGTTTAATTTTATTTCGAATGGAGTATAGTAAAAAAAAAAAATATTGTACACGTAATTAGGTAGGTACAGTACGGTCGAAATTTCTTGACCGCTCTGAACTTCGCACAATTGGCTGCGCAGTAATTCTTTTTAACCCTTTAACAGCCTACTTCGAATATATCCGACAAACGCTCTCGCGTTTATCCCGCCAGGGTCGCACATCCACGACCAAATACTCCATCTCGTCAGCTCTTCTGTCACCTATGGGGATTGAAGAGCTAAACGAGATGGAGTACCCAGTCGCAAACACACGACCCTGGCTAATAAGACACGACAATACTCGTCGGACAAATCCGACGCAAGCGGTTAAAAGCTTAAGGGGGTCCTTCTCGATCCGTCTAACGTCAACGTTAACATGGTTTACAAGCTTGTTGTTCAATTCAACGCAATGTTTGATAAACAGGCAACGCGTAAAGGGAGAGATACTTAACGCTATGTTGGTATTAATTAGTAATTCCGTCATTTACTCGAATATTTCACAAAACTTGTTCCAGGAAGTGTTATTTTTTTTAAAAAACTTAATTGTTTTTGGAAAAAAAATTCGCATGTGCGAAAAAACGATGTGAACTTGGCTACGAATTTTCTATTCGTTTGTCCTGACCACGTGACTCAACGTTGAGATGATGTTATTCCAGATTGCAGATTTTCAACTTAGCTAGGGGTGCTGGATTACCAACAAAATTATTTTAACCGTACTGTACCTAATTACGTTCTACGTGTTCTAAAACAATAATTTGTTACTAAAAATAAATAACATAAACATTTACTATTTACGCTTACTAACACGTAGGTACTAAAACATTTTTTTTTTTTATCATTTAATGATATTTTTTTCTTACATCTAAATAATTATATCACAATTTAAATAAAACAAATAGATATCACATAACAATAAATAGACAAAAAATAATTATTTAAAAACATTTTTTAGGAAAACTTACTAAATGACAGTACCTACACATGATTAGATTTATTTGTAAAAAAACATTTATATAAGAATCATTAATAAAAATGCTCAATTTATTTTAATTACTAGTTAAATAACCGCATAACATTAATAACACAATTCTTTGAGATGATAAACAAATAACTCATTTCACTCTTGGTTGCCCTATGCGTTTTAGCTCTTTCAAGTTCAATAAACTGGAATGTCCGATAATACCATTTCCTTGACTTAATAATTCTCCCATACGCTAAAAACAAAATAAACTAAAAATGTTGAGTTCAGCGCCATCTAGCGGACATATTCCGTAGCATTTACCTTAAAAAGCGTTATATGGCCAAAACTTTATATCCCAAATAGTTTGTACATTCAAAATATACTAGCAATGCCTCATACTAACTTAAGTATAAACTTTATACATTTTAAAAAAGGAACTTATTAAGCTTCGTTATTTTAACGGCAATAAAAAAAAAACATAATGAATAACAGATATAGTTTTAACTTTAATATTGTGTTAAATAAAAACAATTAAAACATTTTAAGTACCTAAACATAGTTAAAAAAAATAACTGAAATATAATTGAGCTATATTAAATTAAAAGAAAACATTTACGTATCAGTAAATTAACAAAATTATTTTTTAAATAAAATTGGAATTATAAAAAAATAATTGCGATCCTTCGAGTTGATGGTACTTTTATTAGTTTATAATTAATTTAAAACTAATAAAAAAATATTTGAACTATATAATGGTAAATTAGGCATACATGCTCCAGTTCGTAACGTGCCCCACTTCCAAAATAATATAATATAATACATTTAAAATTTGGTGCTAATTCGAGCCGATCTGGTTAGTATAAACGTATTCAATTCAATTCAAAACATTTTTATTTCACATAGGCCTACATGGGCACTTATAAAACGTCAGAAGCTAGTGCACGGTTCCAAATTGGTCGTTTCCTATGGAGAAGAACCGGCAAGAAACTCCATGGTTACTCTTTTAAAAAAAGTGGTTGAAGTTACAATGTTTCCATATTAAAGTATTAATAGATATTATGTAAGAACAGTGTAGACCAGTCAATATTGTACCCAAAAGCACAATAAAAATAATCATAATAAAAAAAGTGAGTCGTCGTAATAGGAAGTGTATAATGTATGTATATGTAAGTATGATGGCGATGTAAACTATAGAATGCAAGTTTAGTTTGCGTTGAATAATTAGTTAATGTAATTTTAAATGCGTGTCCTAATTTTGCAAGTAGGGCGCGTTACTGACTGGGGCACGTACGCCCTGTTTACCCTAATATTAATATTTAAAACAGGGTAACAAAAAGACTATTTTAGTTATAACAATATCACAAAAGACAAATTAACTGTCAACCAGCGCCCATAGACAAATAACTTTATTTTTAGCGTTACCACCAAACGGTTATCATCATCATCATCATTTCAGCCGAAAGACGTCCACTGTTGGACATAGGCCTCCCCCAAGCGTCGCCACAACGACCGATCCTGTGCTTCTCGCATCCACCGCACTCCCGCGACCCTCACCAGGTCGTCGGTCCACCTTGTGGGAGGCCTTCCAACGCTGCGTCTTCCGGTAAGTACAAAATATATGGTAATGACCAGAGGTCGGAATTAGGTAGGGTTGTTCATGTACTTGCATCGAAATGTTGATATTAATATGGATCTTCCCAGGATTTCTAATGAAAAATCCCGTGTGGCTAACAATATTACAAATAAATAAAAACCTCAGAGATAGATATGACAAATAAAACAAAGATAATTAACATACAATTCTTATTAGTATTTTTCATTGAAAAATATCTCTATAAGTCAACTGATGTGAGGTTAACAAATTCATACACTTCCTCCTCCTCGTCATATTAATGACGAGGAGGAGGAAGTGCAGGAAGAATTTTTTTTCTGCTATATTTCTGATACACATAAAAAAAAAATTGCTTTTTAAAATTAATCTCGGAATTTTAAGGCATATCCACTTTATTCTTTTGCTGTATAAAATCGGTAAAAGTACTTAAATAACTCCACCTAATTCCGACCTTTGGTAATGACATTACGTACGTAGAAGTCACGTGACAAGTGACGTGACAGGTGTCATTGGCAAACATTTTATACTGCGTTTGGTGGGAACACTAACAGAATAGTCATCCCTCCGAGCAGAGAGCTGTGGGGGCCAGGTGGTAATGGGGTTGTAGGTCGCAAGTTCACACCCAGCCAAACGTTACTTTGTTTAATTTATTTCATCACCACTGCTCTCGAAACGGTGAAGGAAAACATCGTATGTCCTAAAACCAAAAATTCGAAGACATGTGACCATTAACCAACCCGCACTGGGCCCGCGTGGTGGATTGCGGCCCTTTCCCTCTCCTAGAGAGGAGGCCTGAGTCCCAGCAGTAGGAACATTATACGACTTATTATGCTATAGTGAATCTCCATTCAAACCAGCCCGTAAAAGCAGGAAAGATAGTGTAGGCTGACTATAAAAAAATACAGAAATGTTCTTTGTTGCGTTTTATCTTTGTAATTTTTTATTGATTTTAGAAACCAATGATCTAACTGACAGACTAACTATACTCCATTCGGATTAAGATTAAACATTAAAAAAAAACTTTTTGTACTGTCCGTTCAAGCGATTTTGACTTCTATTTCGTAGGCATAAGGATGACATTAAACGCAAAAAAGTCGTTACAATACTATTTACTGCAGCCACCATTTGCCATGCAGCCAACGCAATAAAGGTCAAAATCGGTTGAACGGACACTAAAAATGTGTAATCTTAACACGAATGGAGTACCTATAAAATAATTAATTTTTTAACCCCGAGATCATTCTTATTATTATTCTTTGCAATTAGACTCTAAAAGAATCGAGGGTACTCCAATAGCCTCTTTGTAGACTTTTTTTTTGGGGCGAGTAATCATTCAATGACTTCTTCCGCTCGTGGGTGGAAGGAGAAGGCGTGTCAAACTTTTCGCACCCAATAAAATTAAAAAAAACACCTACCCATTGTGGCCCCAGTAGGCTACGTCCCCCTCCTCCTCCGTCCTTTGTGGGGCGCGTGTAACACTAGGCACTGTCGACGATTTGGTCCGGACGATTAACGGACGGCTGGACGACGAGCTATCCATTGCTCGTCATCCACAAGCCCGCGCCTACCGTGGCTGGTAGTCAGGGTCTGGATAGCGGAAAGTCAAATGAATGGCCCCAATTCGGTTGCTTGACCAAGTACATTCTTTTAAGATTTGAAGTAAGTGCCGACTAGTATTTAGGGGCCCTAAATACCATCCATAAACACACGAATTTAATCATTTTTACCGTGTAGTAGAAAGAAGGTAAACATCAATTAACTAAACCATCATAGCGACATCTATGGCGCAACAGAAGAACTAAAAACTACAAAATCTTGCATCGCGCAATCAGAGTTGTCCGTGAGATTAGAACATATACAACAGCCCGAAATCATCTATTGGGCAGTTGCCCGGATCAAACATAACACCCGTCTGGTCGAAGGATCCTCCCTTTTCAACGGAGGTATATGGAACTTTGAGAGCAGTGATGGCTGAATGATAAAGGCCCCAACTTACGAGTTGTAGGTCGCGGGTTCAAACCCAGCCAGGCGCATTACTTTGTGTAATTTATTTCATCACCACTGCTCTCAAAACTGTGACGTAAAACATCGTGAGGAAACCGGCATGTCCTAGAACCAAAAATTCGAAGATATGCGACATTCACCAACCCGCACTGGGCCCGCGTGGTGGATTACGGCCCATTCCCTCTCCTAGAGAGGAGGCCTGAGTCCCAGCAGTGGGAACATCAAAAGGCTGATTATGCTATTATGCTATGTGAGACTTTGCATCCTTGCACATACTTCTAAACCATTATAATCTACCAAAAGTCATGAATCACAAAATAGCATGAGTGAGCAAATCAAACAAAAAAAATATAGGGTGACTGGTAATTAGTGACCGATACTTAAACACGTGATCGTACTCATGATTACAAACAACTTTCCCAAAGAAACTTTTTTTATATACTCACTAGTTTGTAGGTACATTCACTGATTAGGTACGTACACCTATGGGTTAGCAAGCTGCGCGGGTGTTCTATCACTATTGTAGGTACGACGGCGTCACGCAGCTAACAGCTGAGCGGTCGCCGGTCGCAGGCCCGCGCGTATTTAAACAGCTGTTTTATTATTGTGATAAAACTAATGAGAATATAAAAAAGTTTCTTTGGGAAAGTTGTTTGTAATAATGAGTACAATCACGTGTTTAAGTATCGATCACTAATTACCATTTACCCTATATATTTGAAAAACCAACATTCGGAAATTGTAACTAATATAAATACGCATACCTGGTATTTTTAACAGCCTACGTCGGATATATCCGACCAAATACTCCATCTAGTCAGCTCTTCAGTCATCTATGGGGATTGAAGAGCTAAACGAGATGGAGTACGCAGTCACAAATACACGATCCTGGCTAATAGGACGCGAAAACGCTCGTCGGATTAATCCGACACGGGCGGTTGAAGGGTTAAAAGCAGTCTGCCAATCTTTCTTGTACCTAATCACACCTTCATTCAAGTCGTGATCTCATTTCGGAGACAATAAATATCAACAAAAACCAGTCAAAAATCAGAAAAATTAAAGGAAAAACACGTAAATAAATTATACCGTACGTAAATAATAAAAATACGCGAATTTCCCAAAAAAATAACAATCATTTTTAACTTGAAACCTTAGAATTTTATCTAAAAATCCCGAAAAATCTATTTAAAAAACGTAAGTTTTCAAAGAAAGAAAGTAAATTATATCCACTTATCATCTTTCTTTCCGTTTAGCAATGGCGTTGATTCTTCTTTGACGTCTTTCACTGGGCTGTCAGGCTTGCCGTTGAAGAATTTGGCCGTATTGACGCTGGACACTATGTAGGGTACCCCAGCCAAGTCTGATGATAGAGCATTGTAGTACTGGCGATAGCAGAATATAGCCACGGAGTAACCCAAGATGGAGCCCACCAGGATATCTAGAAAAAGAATTTTAACCCTTTAACCGTTTGCGTCGGATTTTTCCGACGAGAGTTTTCGCGTCCTATTCGCCAGGGTCGTGTGTTTGCGACTGGGTACTCGATCTCGTTTAGCTCTTCAATCCCCATAGGCGACAGCAGAGCTGACGAGATGGAGTATTTGGTCGTGGATATGCGACCCTGGCGAAATAAATGCGAGAGTGTTGGTCGGATATATCCGACACAGGCGGTTAAAAAGTCATGCAAGTATACCGAAACAAGAATTTTATTATTTTTTTTATTTTCTGCCTCTCTCTGAGTAAAAGAAAACAATGTTCTTACCCTCCTCCATTTTTTTTTTAAATTTTGGAAAGGCTATTAGGTAAAAGCGGCGGTAGGTGCGAGGCGACATTAGGGGCATGAGATACCCTACCACTCGAGATTGCTCTATGACGGGACAGCACTACGACTTACCTTGCCAATGATGATTGTAGTCACAGCTTCATAAAAAGGCTATACTCGCCGCTAACATCAGGGGCATGCGATACCCTATCACTCGAAATTGCCTCTACGACGGAGCAGTACAACAAAATGTCTTGTTAATGACGATGGCAATCACAGCTTCTTGACAAGGCGATACTTGTCGCTAACCTTAGGACATGAGATACCCTATCTCAAGAGATTGCCTCTACGATGGCACAGCACCACAACATACCTTGCCAATGATGATGGTAGTCACAGCTTCTAGACAAGGCGATGCCTGCCGCTAACATCAGGGGTAAGAGACACCCTATGACTCGCAGCCCACTGCCTCTTCGGCGGGACAACACTCCAAGACGACCGCACAGCCAAGCAGAGGCGACGCCCAATGTACAGAACGATACTGGAAAAATACAATCATATTTTTATTTTATTTATTACAACACAATAAGGCTAGCTATGAAATATCACATATATGATTTCTCTTCTGATGTCACATACGAGATATAGTGTACGTAGAACTTCTAAGGCCGTAGATGCCCTCGAATGCAAGTATTGATATTGCTGGTACAGAAGTACGAGATATCTCGTATAGATAGGCCGACGATGCAGGGTGAAAACTGAATTGGACTCCTTGAAATTCTTGGCATTTTCAGTAAGTACAATGCGTTCCAAATAAGAATAGGATCGATTGCCAGGTAGTGACGTCACGTCATACTGTGAAGAATTATTATGTTGAACAAAACAAGAAATTTTTAAAATTTAATTTATATACGAACTGTGAACGAAAATAGTTTAATCAGAATCCAGTTCTTCAATTTTGCTCATCTCTCAGTTCTTCAATTTTGCCCAATTTCTTGAGATTTGACAGTATGACGTGACGTCACAACATGGCAATCTATCGTATTCTTATTTGGAACGCATTGTATGTAAGTTTATTTTAAATATCTAATACAAAAACTTTGCCGCTCCATTACACCCACCCGTTTTGGTTAGCTTGAATTTACAAAATATCCTTTCATATTACTTGTACACCTAAAGAGAAACTCTATGCAAAATTGATTTAGCCTGAATTTTGTTGTTGATACATCGTTGAATTGCTCCACACTAGGAATTACTAGGTAGGTAACTCCTATATTGTAGATGCGTTCACAAAGTTGTAAAGTCACAAACACAAGACATCCAGACCCGGAACTATTGAAACTCAATTACACAGACATAGAACAATTTCTAGAAATTTTAGCATAATGTTATCTGATATGATCCTCTTTAGTGTTTTTTTTTTGTATAATTTCATAGACATAGTTTTAGGTATTAATGTACCATAAGCTTATTTTCGTAATTATTTATTATAATAGAATATAATTTTTTATAATAGTTTTACTGTAACTTAAAATTTTACTGTCGCAATGAAACTGGACTGTAAAGTGATGGCCTGAAACACAAGTTTAAATTAACCTAGATCGGGCGGTCCACAATCAAACATTGCAATTCCGGACCACGATTAATTGCACCTTTAATAATATTTTAGTTTTAGTATGTTTTTAGGCACTAAAATTGTATGGGAAACCTTGTTACTGTTGGCCTAATGTTAATTTTTTATAAACGTTAATTGAATAAAATTTTATTTACTATTTTATTATTATTATTATCTGTAGCCGGCAAGGAATTAGAATTACTTACAACTGCTATGCCCGCTTGGAAACGACTTGCGACCTTCCATGATTTCTGTAGGATCTCCGGTGCACTGAAGGTATTTTGTCTCCACCCCATCAGGGAAGCAGCGGTAAAAGAAATCCGGCCTCGGTCGCCCTGGAAATTTATAGAATAAATCATCATCATCATCCACTGTTGAACATATGCGTTATGGTGATGCTTGTGGGACAAGCATCACCATAACGACCGATACTGTGAATCTCGCATCGGATTCCCGGGACCCTCACCAGGTCAACGGTCCACCTTGTGGGAGGCCTTCGAACGCTGCGTCTTCTGATACGTGGCCACCACTTCAGAACCTTTCGTCCCCATCGACCATCTGTTCTGCGAGCAATGTGTCCTGCCCACTGCCACTTAAGTTTGGCGATTCATCGGGCTATGTCGGTTACCCTGGTTCTCCTGCGGTTATTTTCATTCTGATGTGATCACGCAAGGAACCTCCGAGTATAGCCCTTTCCATTGCCCTTTGGGTGACTTTAAACCTTCTGATGAAGCCCGTTGTAAGTTGGGCCACGTTTCGGAGCCATATTGTTATGACTGGCAATACGCACTGGTCATAGACTTTCATCGAGAAAATCAGCGCAGTTTCTAGAATTCTGCCCCGTCGTGTCGGATTCGATGTTTGAGCTCTTTCTCAAAGTTAGGCCTACTTAACTGGACCGCCTGTCCCAGGTAAACGTAATCGTCTACAACTTCGAGAATAGTCTCAAATTTTGTTAGGAGTGGGTGCTATATGGTTCTATCCAGATACCTTGGTTTTGTCCATGTCCATCTGAAGACACATTCTTTCGGACACTCTATTGCAGTTATCGAGCATTGTACTAAGGTCCTCCATAGTCTCAGCCATGACTACTATATCATCGGTAAATCGAAGGAATGGTTGTCATCACAGAAGCTGAAATGTCTCATGTGCCTGCAAATATAGTATGATTACTTACCAGCCATCAATTTAATCATGTCTGTCAAAACTCCGTTTATTCCAAGCGCTAACGACCAGGAGAGAAGTATCTGAAAAAAGATTAGAAATTGAATACACTTATTATTGTGTTGTTTCGTTTTCTTCAACTTAACATACAGATATGTTGCTGGGGAGTTTGATGCCCCACTTCTTCTCTGTGAAGAGAAGTGGAGAAGTGGTGACGTGCGCGCATATTGAGGGACTGTACCAATTTATAAAAGGAGATCCCTACGCGAGTGTAACGTCAGCCAGAAGGCGCATAAGCTTCAGGTTTTATAAGTAGTCTACAAATTTCCCTATTCTTTTTTTATATTTACTGTAGCGACCTCTATGGCGACAAGTAAGAATTAATCCTGCATTCTCCGAGCGATTGGAACATATAAAACTGCCCGAAATCATCTATCGGTTACTCATGTTTTAGCAAAATAAATAATCTTGTATATATTATATTATATTATATTATATTATATTATATTATATTATATTATATTATATTATATTATATTATATTATATTATATTATATTATATTATATTATATTATATTATATTATATTATATTATATTATATTATATTATATTATATTATATTATATTATATTATATTATATTATTATGGTTTTTGAAGTGTTTTCTACTCGGGTTTTCTCCCGGTGGTTTTTCCTTGCTCCCGCCCTGAGACCCTCAGGGAAAAGGAGGTTCGGATCCCCTGCTAATTAGTTACAAATATTGTGTCCCCCAGTACTTTACTTAAAATATTAACTGTATGGATTGCTGCTTGCTTTTGTATTATGTGAATGTTTATACCTGAATCTAATTTATCACAATATCTATGTATGCTCTTTGCTACTATGCCGGTCGCTCCTATTACTATCGGTATTACTTCTGTAGGTGTGTGCCACAACCACGTAATTTCAGTTTTAAGCAGATGGTATTTGCTTAATTTTTCAATCTCTTTAGGCCCTATGTTATAATCTGATGGTACTGTTATGTCTATTAAATACGTTTAATTTTCTATTTTATTTACATATATTATATCTGGTCTATTGTGTGTAACTGTGACATCTGTCTGAACTGGGATTTCCCGCATTAATTTTGCTGTTTCATTTTCTTTTATTTGTGGTTGTGTTAGGGCTTCCTGCCACCAGAGACTAGCAACTTCAAATTTGTGTTTTTTTGCTAATACCCAGAAAATATACTGCACAATGTTATTGTGGCGTTTGGTGTAGTAAGTGCCAGCAAGTTTCTCACACCCAGAGATAATATGTTGTGTGGTCTCGTCTTTCGACAAACATAGCCGACACTTGCCGTCAATAAGTCTTTTCAAAATATCTCTTTCGAACTGTTTAGTCATAATAGCTTGATCTTGTATTGCAAAAATTGAAGATTCTAATGATGATGAAATGGGTTGTTTTTTTAGCCAATCAAAAGAGTATTTTCTATCTATATTTTCTTTTTCTAATACTGCTTTACAAAACTGCCCATGCAGTGGCTTGGCCCTCCATTCCTCTATTGCTTTTTGTGTAGTTGCCGCTTTTATCTCTTTATCTGTGTATTTATTGCTTTGTGCTAATCCTATTTCTACTGCATTTGTTCTAGATTCTTTATATATTGAGTATTTCTCTTTATCTCTATCATGCCTAACTATAATTTTAACTATGTCATCCTGCTCATTATCTAAGTATTGCTTGTATTTTATTATTTGTGTTTTATGTAGTGTTTCTACATTTGTTAGGCCTCTCCCACCCTCTTCTATCGGTAGATACAATCTAATTATATCTGCTTTTTGTTTCTGTGCTTTATTAATTGCTAAAAGTTTCCTAGTTTTAACATCTATATTCTTTAAGTCACTATTTTTGTAATTAATTATACCAAATGAATAGAGTAGAACCGGCACCGCATATGTATTAATCGCTTTTATTTGATTCCTAGCATTTAATTGTGTAGCTACTATTGATTTTATTCGTTTAAAGTATTCTTTTTTCAGTTGTTCTCTTATTTTGTTATGATCAATTTTACCTGCCTCATTAATACCTAAATATTTATACACTTCGTCTTTTTTCAGGTGTTCGAATTTCAATCCACTTAATAGTATGTGTCCTTCTCCATGCTGTTCACTGACTCTACCGGCTGTTATATGTAGAACGTTACATTTATTTAATCCAAACTGCATTCCTATGTCCCGCGTAAATATTTCGGTACTATCCAACAAAATTTTTAAACTATTTTTATTATTTGCATAAATTTTCAGATCGTCCATATATATTAGGTGATTAACAGATAAATTACTCTTTAGTTTATAGACTTTTATTATATTATATTATATTATATTATATTATATTATATTATATTATATTATATTATATTATATTATATTATATTATATTATATTATATTATATTATATTATATTATATTATATTATATTATATTATATTATATTATATTATATTATATATTTTATTTCGGACACAAAAAGACCCATACTGTGTTAGTAACTTAATAAATAACTTATTATCTACTGTTACCCTTTGCATAATAAATTTTATAATCGGGCAGCTATAGCTCTCCGCTACAGTTCTCAGGATGCTGTTGCGACTATCTCTCACTCTCCTAAGCAGCGAAGTGCTTTTTTTGCGTACAATCGCGTGGAACCCCTCGGTACGAGCCTGCGCAAACATATCCGACGCACTGCAGCAGCGAGGCAGTCCCAACAGCATCCTAAAGTCATTATTACATTGGATGCGCAGGACATCTAGCGATCTTTTAGTGTAATTGACCCATAGATTACACGTGTACAGATTCTGGCAGTAGGCCTTAAAAGTAAAGTTAAAGTTAGTAGGCTCATTGTATTGTACTGTATTGTGTTGTATTGTTTTGTTTTGTATTGTATTGTATGTCTTATTGTATGTCTTTTTGTTTTTCTTTAGTATGTATTTATTTAATGCTTTTTTTTTTAATGTTGTTGTTCAAGCTATGGATCTCTGGACTGACAATAAAGTTTATTATTATTATTATTATTAAAAAGAGTGATTTAAACTTGGTCGGTACAGCGAGCAAATCTACGGACCAACATGCTGCACCGGACGGCTAGTGTCCTGCGCTCCCTTTCAATGTCTACATCGTCTTTAAGGCCGTCGGATCGATAATGACCCAAGTATTTGAAAGTGTATATTCTCTTACAAACTCCCGTAACCACACACACACACACGCGCACACCAAACACAAACACGCGCACCCCACACACATATACAAATAGATTTTTATAATATTAATATAGGTAATACATAACTGTAAATTGTAATAACCAAAAACTATTGAAATATTGCAAAGTTATGGAAGAGCGGAGTCTCCTAATACAGGTATTATTTACCTAAAAGGAGGCTCCAATCACAATCTATTGTTACAAATATTTGGTTTCTGAAATAAACAATTTTGTATATATATTGTATTTGTATTCTTTTGATTGTAGACCCGCAATCCTTAATCCCTAAAACGCTAATAATGCTGACTCTCAAAATAATTTTAATAAAAAAAAAAAAAAATTACTATCACAAAATTTTTACCAAGGTTTCGCTTTCATGGCCGATCCGACAGGAAAAAGCATTTTTTTTTTAATATTCGAATGGCGCGTATTCGAATTCTTTCGCTGAAATGAGTACATTGCTGAAACGAGCGCGCAGCGTAGGTATCGTCTTAATGTAAGCTGACCTTGAGCTGATTTACATTATTAGCTAGATGCATGACTAATTAGTAACGTACAAAAAGAACAAAATACCGCAAATACGCAAATATGTTAATCTCGCACCAGACATTCAGACAATAACTCCTATTCACTTTAGACATTAAACTGGCCTGTTGGTCTAGTGGTTAGTGGCCCTGACTGCTATGCCGGAGGTCGTGGGTTCAATGCCCACCCAGGACAAATGTTTGTGTGATGAGCACGATCATTTGTTCTGTGTCCAGGTGTAATTTATCTATAATATGTATGTGTATAAAAGGGCCAGGCCATGAGCGATAGTACACACGGCAAGGACAGAAATATGGTCCATAAAATGGGGGGGCATTTTATGGACCACAGTTTCACTTAAAACTTTCTGTCAGAAAGTGAAAAAACAGTAGTTACTCACCTCAAAAGCATCATTGCAGTCGTTACACACGGCCCAGGCCATGAGCGACAGCACACAGGGCACTGACAGCACCACGGTCCATAACATGCCCCCCGTCACGTAAGAGTCCATATGGGGATACATGTAGTCTGACTCTAGTTCCGCTTTCTGTATCACCCGGATAAATGGTTGCATGGTCTCCATATAGCTGAAAGGGAAAACACATAATATGTATATAGAGCATACTTTTTTATTTTAATATCAAACCTAACATATATTCCCTTTGTCCCCATCAGATGTGTCTTTTCGGAGGAATGCGGAACAGTGTTAAGTCTCGCATACCTCCGTTAAAAAGGTAGGATCTTCCGACCATACGGATGTTTTGTCTGGTTTGGCCAAATGGCCGAGAGATAATTTCAGGCTGTTGTATATATTCAAATCGCGCAGAGAACTCTAATCGCGCGATTTAGGATTTCGTAGTTTAGTTCATATGTGGCGCCATAGATGTCACTACATCCTCATTCACGGGGACAAAGGGCATTGAAAAAATAATTAAAGGACTGCGTACAGGAACAATGAGAAGTAATTTTAACTATTTTACTAATGCCCTTAGTCCCTTTTAACAGGTCCATGGCCTATGGGGACAACGGGCTGTAATTTAAATTATTTTTATTTAATGCCCTTAGTCTTAGTTAGTGATGGCATGACGAGTGACAGGGCAGAATGGAAGAAAAAAACATGTTGCGCCGACCCCAAATAACACGGGACAAGGGCAGGAAGATGATGATGATGCCCTTAGTCCCCTTTACTAGCTCTCGATCAGATTTTTTTTAAAGTCTTTTAAGTCCTAGATACTAGGTTCAATTCCCGAATTGAGTAGAGTATAGATTTCTATAGAAAGTAAAAAGAGGATTCCGGACCTTGAAAGCACCGAATTTACTGATGGACGTCCTGAGCAATCTGAAGAGACTCATCTGTTTCTGGAAAGAGTTGGGCTGGTTGGAGGAAAGGCCGTCATGGTCCACGCACAATGGTCCGATAAGGACTAAGTGCGGAAACCAGACCACAAAGATAAGATCAGAGGATTCCATACTATCCAGGACTGAATTTATTACTACAAAACTTTATAAAATCAATTATATTCCATCAAACTAGTGAAATGTTTATGCAATATACACTGCTGCCTACCCTTTAGGAAAGTATAGGCGTAATGTTTATATATGATAAAAAGTAAAAAAAAAACCTGATTCAAAATTTTTGTTCAAGCTAATTAACACAATAAGTAAGATAAACCACATTAATTAGTGGTTTCATTGACTGCTACGGTAATAAACCGATATGGTTTAGATGATGTCACTTATCTATCGTAAGCTTAGAACGGTAAAATCAAGGTGCGACGAATAATAAAAAAAACTATAAAATAAATTACATTTTCTTATCAGAAAAACTACGTTTTTCGATAAAATACTCTGTTAAACTACAGTTGGATTATAGGAAAACAATAAATAATAGGATTCATGAAAAATAAAAACATATTTCATTGATAAATCACCAAAATATGTTTGTAAATATTCTGAGAACATATGGAATAGACTTACCAAAAAGCAGATAGTAAAATGACACGCACGACTATTTCAACAAATAAATTAAAGTTTGCGGACCGTATTAGTGGCATCTTGAACATGTATTTTACATAAATAAATTGATAAGTATACTAAATTCCTCTTCGCAAATTCGCAGTACTGAAAATTTTGTGATAAAGGATTTGACGTTTGACTTTTCGTTCGGAATCGTTCGTTCTTTATCAGTGAACTTCGTTTAGTTTTTTTCAATCTAGCAGCGTTTTATTTTGTCTGTCAATCTCTTTGTTATGTATAAAATCACCGTGTGATTCCAACAAATATTTTCGTTTTCCTTTTGTATTATGTTACATATAGAATATAAACCTACGTTTGTCATTGTTTGTTTTTATTTTACTTATGAGTAGTTGTTGTTATTTTACTTATTATGGCAAGAAGATGATGAGCGATGGTTTGATCATGTACCTAGGTATGTCTGGTCAAACCCCGATTTGATCATTTTAAGTTTCAGTGTTTGAGTAGGTATCCAAAATATTCTATGCTATGTATCTTCCTGCCTTTGCCCCATGTTACCTACCCCAAGGTCGGTACAATACGTTTTTAGGGTTCCGTTCTGTACCTCAAAAGGAAAAAATTTAACCCTTATAGGTTCACTGTTGTCCGTCTATCTGTCAAGACCCTTTATCTCGGTAACGTGTGGCGGTATCGAGTTGAAATTAAAACCTATAATCAAGTCTGCGGTCCTTGAAGCTGTGAAAAAATCAAACTTCTGAGTTAACGAAAAAAAAAGATATGGTCATTTATGTCGCAAAAAAACGTATATTTCGACACTCTGAAGTGAATCAAAATTCATAGGGTAGGTACTTCCCGTTGACTTAGAATCCTGAAATTTAGCAGGAAGCAAGGTCTCATGGCACAAGTATAGGAAAAAATCTGAAAACTGCAAATATGTAGTTACGACACAAAAAAAAACTTTTTTTCGATTTGGAAAAATCTTCGTATCTCAATTCGGGAATTGAACTGTTTTCATAGGTAAGTTTTTACGAAACCCTAAGTGCATGAGTCCGACTCGCTCTTACCCGGTTTTTTCTTTCAACCTTACACAATCTATCATTTTTACTTTGACCTCCCTTTCCTTCCTCATTCATTTAATGTTATACTTCAAAATTCTTTTATTGACATGTTTTTCATCCCTCCTTTTCACATGACCGTACCAAGACAATCTGTTCGTCGTAAGTTGGCCTGTCACCATTTGATCAATGCTTCTCTGTCTCATTGTACCTCATTATCTCCATGGACAAGCGACTCAAGGTAAAGAAAGTCGAAGCTGATTGATCTGGGTGTTCCGGCGAAAGCTATATATGGGCACAGGGTTGGAAAGACCGCCAAAATAGCAGAACAAGTGTTCAATTTTGGTTATGCTCAATTTTAAGCCAATACTCTCCAGTCTTTGCCACCTCCTATCTGCTTTGCACTTTTAAGTGCTCTCGATAACTAGCAGTGTTATCGGCAAACAGTATAGGTACCTACACCAGGGAATCTTTTTTATTTTATTTTTATAAACTAGTGCTTGTCTGCGATCCCACCTGATGGTACGGTGTCGGTGATGCAATTGTTAATGGTGAGGCGCACTAGTTTATTAGGAGCCTATTTATTTTTTAATATTGATAGGCTCGCGTTTGACCACTATCTCACCTGATGGTAAGCGATGATGTGGCCGACGATGGAGCACGCTTGCCTAGAAGTAACCTATTCACTCTTGACTTAAAGACCCCTAGGTTGTAGCTATCAAGAAACACAGACTCCGGCAGGGATTTCCACTCCTTAGCTGTACACATTATGAATGTTCCCAAAACGCTTTGTACGTATGGGTGGTACATGGGTGTGGTACATTTAATTTATGAGAGAGAAAAAAATTATAAGGTAAAATGTAATAAAATAAAGGGAATATGTTTAAATTGTTTATTAACTTATGTTTCTAACCTTAATAAATATGTAAAATAACATCTTGAAAGTATTTTCTATGTTATTACAATTATAATTTTAAAAGAACACAAAGGCACAAAGTACCAATACAAAACGACAACGTAGAAAATAAAATATTTTTTAATACAGAAACATATTGGTTCAACCAATCATCAGACAGAGAATGGACTAAGCAGCAGCCTTATGTTTAGGTCGTTAAATGCTTGTGCTAGGGTCTCAGTACCTAACGTAAGGTAAAAAGTATATAGGGTAACTGGTAATTAGTGACTGATACTTAAACACGTGATTGTACTCATGATTACAAACAACTTTCCCAAAAAAACATTTTTTATATACTCACTAGTTTTAACACAATAACAAAACGGCTGTTTAAATCTAAGGCTGTTTGTTATAAGCGCGCACCTGCGACCGGCGGTCGCTCAGCTGTTAGCCGCGTGACGCCGTCGTACCTACAATGGTGATAGAACACCCGCGCGGCAAACGCCATCGTTCGCTCTCTCATTATATTTCTATTGTGTCTCTAATTACGGTATTCGAAAGGAATAGCTGTTTTGTTGTTGTGATAAAACTAATGAGAATATAAAAAAAGTTTCTTTGGGAAAGTTGTTTGTAATCATGAGTACAATCACGTGTTTAAGTATCGGTCACTAATTACCAGTCACCCTATATACTTCTTACGTTATGTTAGGTACTGAGGCCCTAGCACAAGCATTTAACGACCTAAACATAGACCAGTCACCCAAATATATGTGATATAATTTTTAAGTTTTAAATATTATACTTAGGTATTTACTTTGTCATACACAGATCTTAATACCAATAATATTAAAATAATTTTTAAGTACGTTTATTTTCCTTAAAAAAACTTAAATAAACAACAAGAAAATATATATTTTTTTAATATAAATGCGTAATACAAATGCCAGACACAATTTCGAAGAACATTTCAAAAAGATATGTTCTTAATTTTAAAATAAAAAGAAATAATTTGAGATTTCGTAAAATTATTTTTTAAATACTCTCTACTTAAATTACATTATGACTTTGTAACGATTAAAACTAAATCTTAAACGTTTTGGCCTATTATAGACCAAAGTTATATTGTGCACCAATAATATAGTAGACAAAAGTGGCTTATTTTTAGCCAAAAGCAAAAGACAAAAGTGGTCCAAAAACCAACCAACAACAAAATTCTATATCGACGGTTGAAAGGCTAATATAAGCGACATTTTTTCAAAAAAAAAAAAAAATGAAACCTGACTCAATCGACGGAGAAAAATTTGCTGATTCCGAATATGTATATAACTCAATATTGGAAAAAAATGTCGTTCAGATCAATTAGCCTTTCAACCGTCGATATGATAGTAATAAAAAAAAAAACATAATCGGTCCATGTCTACAATTGACCAAGAAATCAGTGAACATACCTACCTAGATCTACATTAAAAAAAAAAACATACATCCGAACCTTTTCCTTTTTGAAGTCGGTTAATTGTTTCTCCATTTTTCAAAAAGCTATTCAATGACATTGATCTTTAACCAAACACCATACACTTTTGTCCAACCTCTTTTCATTATATAAAACATAATATTATAAACACGAAATTACTGTTAATTGATTTTGGTTAGCATACAGCAGGTTTTACGGCAATGTGAGAGAAAAGTCTATCTATGTTTAGAAATGGATCTCCTACACTATAATTTTGATAATGTACGAGTACATTATAGATATAAAAAATACCCACTACAAACATAATATTGAATATGTTATAGACCTTTCTTTATAAAATCTCAGAGCTATTTAGCAGCTGGTAAGCAGGTTCTTGATTTCGAATTTTCTGTATTATATTTTAATTAAAGATAATAACTAAATTTTAATAAGTTTATAAATACGCTATACAATCTTTGAGGCTGCACAAGGATTTTTTGGCGCGAAAAATTTCAGAACTAATGCCGCCATCTTTTTTTTTTTCAATACAATTTCCACAGACAATTTCACAAATGAGTCATAAAGAAACAGAGGAGGCAACGTTGAAAAATTCACGCAGACGACTTTCTTATTTTAGATTCGTAGCACGAAGGTTGCATACAAATACCTCTAGTTATATATCTGAGCTGTGTGATGTTTGCTACCAAACTCGTTTTTTATTATATATTTGCTGGTTTGACTTCGTGACTTTTGGCTAAAACGGATTTTTAATGTTGCCACTAACATACATCTTGCTCAAGTAACATAATATGCTTTGCATATCATATCGTATCTTTGAATTATTACATTTTAAATACCTTTTTCTTTATAATTTGTTTTTTGAGTTTTCGCACTATGTGAGTGGAAGTGCGATTTAGCATCAGCGACCTTCCGACAAAGTATCTCCAGCGCATAAAAATCCTTGCGGCAATGTACATATGGGTATAGAATTATAAATAGTATCCCATAGAATGTGTTCGAGCATTCTTATAGTAATCAAAGTAATCTTGTGGCGAATTTGCGTGCTTCTTCACAACGTCATCTAGCTGCATTTGATCACCCCAGTCGGCCTGGAAGATTTAAGAAATAAATAAGTTAATGACAAGGTTTGGACTTTACTTTGAGTAAAAAAAACCGGGTGATTGCGAGTCGGACTCGCGCACTGAGGGTTCCGTACAAACTTACCTATGAAAACAGTTCAATTTCCAAATCTAGTCTCAAAGACTACGAATCGCATAAAAGTTTTTTTTTGTGATGTAACTACAAATTTACAATTTCCGGTTTTTTTCCCTATACTTTTTATGTTATGTGACCTTGCTTCACGCCAAATTTCAGGATTCTAGGACAACGGGAAGTACCCTATGAATTTTGATTCCCTAAGAATGTCGAAATATACGTTTTTTGCAACGTAAAAGCCATATCTTCTTTTTTTGTACACTTACAAGTTTGATTTTTTCACAGCTTCAAGGGACCGCAGACTTGAATAAACGGTTTTAATTTCAACTCGATATCTCCACGCGTTCCTGATATCAAGGGTCATGACAGACAGACAGACAGACGGACGGACAACAAAGTGATCCTTCTATAAGGGTTCCGTTTTTTCCTTTTGAGATACGGAACCCTAAAAAAACAAACAAAGAAATGTTGGCACGATTGTCGGGGACCAGTTTAAATTCACTTTTTTTTGACTGAACAACATTTTGGCAATTCAAAATTGTCTGTAATTGGTATATTTGAAATAAACGTTTTTGATTTCTGATACCTGCCAGGGCTGCTGATTATTCAAGAGTTACCTTTGCCCTCGCAAAAGGTAACTGAAGGAACACTGGGTTTTAGTCAGTAAAAGTCAATCCCTCTCGCTCCTACCAGAGCAGCCAAAGTCATATGATGATTACTCACGTAAAAAAAGAAAGGTAAGTTATCAGTCATAATATATGAAAGGGTACTTACAAAATTAGGGAACAGTCCTCTTTTCTCGTCGAATTTCCTCTCGTTGACTGATCTGAGGAGATACAGTCTCTCCACCCACGGCCATATCATGTAGTCTAGCATACCAGGACGATGACCTCCGAAGTAATTTGTTCCTGTAATTAAATTAGATATTTTCCTGAGCTTATTTTTATATGTACAATACAAGTTTCTGCCAGCAGCTTCGCCCGCGTGAAAGTAGGTAATTTTTTAACCGACTTCAAAAAGAAGGAGGTTCTATGTCCGGTTATTTATATATGTTCACCGATTTCTCAGTCAATTGTGGACCGATTTTGTAAATTATTTTTTTGATTGAAATTTTATACTTCCGAGTTGGTCCCATAGAAATATTGTTAAGATCTGATGATGAACTTCGAAGATATGGAATGGAATTCCTCATAGGATCACAGCAAAACTGTCGTAACAAGTAAAATTGGTTTGTACGTATAGCCTTATATGTATTGGGTTTAACCCAAGCACAAAGGGTCGCCGTACACTGCCACCCGGCCACAACCACAAAAGCCGCCACCGGCATATTTTCTGTAGTTTTTAGACATTTTATATGGAATCAGAGCATACTGTTGACGCCACACGCTACAAATCGGCGCTGATCGCTTCTTGAGGCCCGCACCGGACACTAAGCGCCGATACAAAACGCCGTCACACGCCACTCGCGCATTTAAACCTTCTTCGACAGAGTCCGTTATGGTACTGCGCGTATGGGTTAAACAAAAGTAGCAGCCACCGGCCACAAGTGGCCGTCGCGAGCTTCAGTTTCCTTTGTGGCCGCTTCTAGCTTCTCGTGAGTGTTTGTTGCTGTGGCATGTGGCCCATGTGCGGCGACACTAACTCATGTTCACAAGTAAAGCGAGATGAAGAAAATAAATCCATACCTCTAGATGCTAATTCCTTTTCGAAGATATTCAGTGTCTGTATGATCTGTTCACTCCCAAATGCGAAGTTGGTGTCGAAGCATTCTAAACTACCTTTTATTAACTGAAAACAGAAAAGAAAAGAATAATTAAGAAATGTTATATTGATACAACTCAAAGATGGTAACACTGGTTGATGTAGATCTATCATCTGCGTAAGAATGCGTAATCTATGGTCGCGTGCTGTAGATTAAGAATAAAACTCCGGTTTTTGGCGGGATTCCTTCGAGCGTTTTAATTATTCGCAAATTGATTCCTAGTGGATATTGTGATGTAAAATTGGTGTAGTTTTGTATCTCAAGTGTCTGCAGGCGTCATGTCGATAAAATGGAGCTGAGAATTTTATTGCAGTGTTGTTGACTACCTCAGCGAAGTTCGAGACGCTGACTCGATACATTTGCTGCCAAATACTACAAAACATTAGAATGCATTGCACCCGCATTCTAATAGTAAATTAATGAACTATTCATACGAAGATAAGGCTTAAAAGATTTAGTATCCAAGCCATAAATATTAACAAAAAAAAAAAAACTGGAGATTTTGGCGGAATTTTTTCGAGTGCAGTACAGTGTTTTGTGTGAAATGTATTTGTAAAAATTTCAACTGTCTAGCTATCACAGTTTATAAGATACAGCCTGATGACAGACAAACGGGCAGCGGAGTCTTAGCAATAGTGTCCTTACCGTTTGAGTACGGAACCCTAAAAACGCTGCTAGGAAGGATAATAAATTACCTCATTAAACCTCTCTATGAGCAGCCTATCCTGAGCCTTCACGTAGGGATCCCTGGAGTGGAGCTGGTTCCTCGTGTACTTCTCGTCGAGGTAGTCACAGATGACTACGCTCTCGAACAGATATTTGTCGCCATTTTCAGTGGGGATCTCGAGTACTGGTATTTTTACTGAAAAAATACATATAGTACTTAACTTTATATAGAAGGTAATCTAAAATGGGCTGCCGGGACGTTTGAAAGAGTGATCAAGGCCCTAGAACATAAAGGGCAACTGAAGAACACAAGTGCGGTTTAGTCAGTAAAAGTCTGACACGCCGCAATCGTGGCCTGCCCAACCGCTATCTACAGTCACATTATCTTTTCTTTATTGATAAAAAACACTCACATCTAGGATTCTTGCTTCTAAACCATTCGGGCAGCCTGAGAGGGTCTAGCTTGTAGACCTCATACTTCGCCTTCTTAGCCTCCAGGATCAACAGGACCCTGTGGCCGTAAGGGTTCATTTCTACATGGTATAACCGTAGTTTGTCTGTCAACGCTGGTGGCGGCAAAGGACCTGGAAACAGAAGAAAACAAAAAATATGAATTACACGATGCGCCATCCATGCGTACAAAACGTTTTGGGAATACATTCATTGTGCGTACAGGTAAGGAGTGGAATTCCTTGCCGGAATCTGTGTTTCCTGATGGCTACATTGAAAGACGCACTGAAACGCTAGGTGCCATGGCCATATAGGGCTACCTAGGTGACATTAAAATATTCTGTTTTTAGAGTTCCGTACCTCAAAAGGAAAAAACGGAATCTTTATAGGATCACTTTGTTGTCCGTCTGTCTGTCTGTCTTTCAAGACCCTTTATCGCGGGAACTCGTGGAGGTATCGAGTTGAAATTAAAACCAGGTAAACGACAAGGAAGCTGTGAAAAAATGAAACTTCTGAGTTAATTAAAAAAAAGATAAGGCCTTTTATACAACACTCAAGGGAATCAAAATTTATAGGGTACTTCCCGTTTACCTAGAATCCCAAAATTTGGCATAAAGTAAGGTCTTATAGCACAAGTATAGGAAAAAATCTGAAAACAGTTAATTTGTTGTTATGTCACAAAAAAAAACTTTTTTGCGATTCGGAAATATCTTCGTAACTCAATTCGGGTATTGTACTGTTTTCAGGGAACCCTCAGAACGCGAGTCCGACACGGACTTGCCCGGTTTTTTCTTTTTAAAGACGCAGGTATAAGTTAATACCTATTCCTAATGTATTATTTAGCTTGCAACTGACGTTGATATCGCATCACAAGTAACAGGTAGGTGAGCTGTATTTATATTCACCATTAACCCATTTTCATAGGAGGTCAAGGAGAAACACATCGACGTTTCAGTAGACGGGGCCTTGTTAGGTACATAGCATTGTGTGATCAATAAAATGTGGGTGGTTAATGTTGCGACTTTCTTTTTTTTAGACGGTTTTATGAAAATACTAGCTTTTGCCAGCGGCTTCGCCCGCGTATAATAATCCTTTGGTTGACTGGCCTGTTGGTCTAGTGGTTAGTGGCCCTGACTGCTATGCCGGTGGTCGTGGGTTCGATTCCCACCCAGGACAAATGTTTGTGTGATGAGCACGATCATTTGTTCTGTGTCTGGCTGTAATTTATCTACAATATGTATGTATTTAGAAATATATAAGTATGTTTATCAGTTGTCTAGTACTCATAACACAAGCTCTGCTTAGCTTGGGACTAGACGGCGTTGTGTGATAGTTGTGGATTATTATTATTTCGTTTATTCATTATTATAACATATATAAATTATATTTTTAAATATTTCAAAAAAGTTCGAGATGTGCCAGTTTTAGACCTTCGAAGTACGTACTGATGAAAGAGGCTGTATAATAAACTTTAGCAAGTTGTTTCTCGTACGCACTTTTCGTTTAACTTTTTCGCAATTCTTCCTGTAATTACAGGAAACTGGCAGTTTGAACAGGACCCTCAATTGAGGGTCCTGTCCTCTCTCTCCCCTCTCTCCGTCAATTGACGGAGAGAGGGGAGAGAGAGAATTGATGCCGAGATATCTTGGACGAGGGTTATGGATGATTGACACTCTCTGCCACGAGATATTGAGCATTCGACGCGCTTGTCTGTTGCAAAGTTGGAAAACTCACGTCTGCGTTTTTGAGGGATTTGGTTTCAACGCGTTAATAGTATAATAAATGGCTAAGGTCTGGGAGGGCAGTAGTAAGGTTGGCCTGAATCTCCTCAAAATCAGTGGCTTGGCAAGTTGATGCCAGGTCGTCTGCATACAGAAAGCGTGTTATGTTAGTGCTCATCGGTTGGTAATTGGTGTAAATGTTAGCCAGAACACTACCTTGTGGCAGTCCATTTTTTTAGTTCGCCATTTGCGTATGTCGTAAAGAAGGCTGACGGTATCGTAGGCAGCAGTAATGCCATGGCCGAGTACTGGGCCAGGCAAGGAATTTAACTTGGAAATCTTTTTAGGGTTCCGTACCGCAAAAGGAAAAAACGAAACCCTTATAGGATCACTTTTTTGTCCGTCCCTCTGTCTGTCAGTCCGTCAGGACCCTTTATCTCGGGAACGGGTGGAGGTATCCAGTTGAAATTAAAACCGTATACTAAGGTCTACAGTCCCTTGAAGCTATTAAAAATTCAAACTTCTAAGTTAACGGAAAAAAAAGATATGACCGTATAAATCGCAAAAAAACGTATATTTCGACACTCAAGGGAACCAAAATTCCATAGTACTTTACCTTTGACCCAAAATCCTGAAATTTTGTATAAAGCAAAGTCTTATAACACAATTATATGAATAAATCGGTTGTTACGTCACGAAAAATAAAACTTTATTTTGCGATTTGGAAAAAGCTTCGAGACTCCAAACAGGAATTGACCTCTTTACATAGATAAGTTTGTTATGAGTTTACATGTGGATGGATGGAGAGGGAGAGGGAGACCAAAGAAAAGATGGATGGATTGTGTGAAGAGTGATATGAAAGAAAAGGAAGTTAGTGATAGCATGACGAATGACAGGGCAGAATGGAAGAAAAAAACATGTTGCGCCGACCCCAAATAACACGGGACAAGGGCAGGAAGATGATGATGATGACATAGATAAGTTTGTACGGAACCCACAGGGAGCGCGTCTAACTCGCACTTCCCATTAACACGTTAAGAAGAAGACATCAGCATGTTATAGTAAACAAAACATTAACAACGCGGCCACCTAATCAAAACCACTTCATCATAACATTTATGCATGCTTTATCTAAGACGTAACCCAATTACAAGAATTATTTCAGCGATAAGAGTGCAAATATATTATCTAGGCGTTTTGCTAAATACCGCTGCTGTATACCGGAAAATATATTGTGTTATGCACACAATATCTTTTAGTCTAGATATTTTAATTATCGCTTTACTTTCCACCTATTTTTTTTTAGCGCTTCGTACCCAAAGGTTTTTTTTTTAGGTGAAAAATCAACCAATGACTTCTCCCGCTTTAGAGCGCGGAGTGAAGGTTACAGACATAGCCCGAAGAATCCCCAAACTCAAGTGGCAGTGGGCAGGGCACATTGCTCGCAGAACAGATGGTCGATGGGGACGTTCTGGAATGGCGACCACGTACCGGAAGACGCAGCGTTGGAAGGCCTCCTATAAGGTGGACCGATGACCTGGTATGGGTCGCGGGGATCCGATGGATGCGAGACGCACAGGACCGGTCATTATGTCGACATTAGAGGAAGGTCTATGTCCAACAGTGGACGTCTTTCGGCTGAAATGATGATGATGATGATGAGAGCGCGGAGGGAGAGGGCGTGTCAGATTTTTACTGCCTAAAACCCGGTCCTATGTTCCTCTTTTGCCTTCGTTCCAGGACCTTACTGAGCTTACTAGGGTTGTGCGAAATAGAACCCCGTTCTCTTCCGCACAACCCCAGTAGGCTTCGACCCTGCTGGGCCTCTACAATTTTGCTGACATCTCCTTGAGGCGCGCGTGGCTCACTATGCGCCATCGACATCTCGGGCTCAGTCCGGACGGTTACCGGACGGCCGGACGGCGAGCCCATGCCTGAAGTGGCTGGAAATCGAGGTTGGGATCCTGGCAGCTGGGACGTGGGGAAGTCCGTTCCCTCACGCGTGCAGCCGCCTACTTCACTAGCATTATTGCTTCGCAGAATGAGACGACCGTCTACCATGGCTCCTCGCTCGGGACCATGGCCTATACCATGTCGTTGCCACCGATCGCCCCCACGAGGACACGGCGTCCAAGCGGGGCACACCTCCAATGGGGTAAAAACGGAACTGATCCCTTGTCGGTCTGTCACCAGACTGTATCTCATGAACCGTAATAGCTACACAGTTGAAATTTTCACAGATGATGTATTTCTGTTGCTGCTATAACAACAACTACTAAAAACTGAATAAAACTAATATTTAAGTGGGGCTTTAAGTCATTGCGACTTCCCAGTCACCGCCGGTGGCAACTGGGAATTTTTATTCCCATTTGCCTCCGTGGCAATCCCCGCGGGGGCGACTGGGAATGAACGCATTCAAGAATATTAAAACTAGCTGTAAAAAAAAATGCACCCATCTGAAACCGGGGCTTTTTAGACAGGTGCAGTTATTTCTTTATCGATTTTTTAAAATGTTGTTTATTAGGTAAAAACCTTGTCCTAACAATTACGAGCACAACAAAAAAGAATCAGCCAAATAGGTGAAGCCGTTCTTAAGTGATGGGCTTACATTCAGCAATTGACTTTGACTTTTATATTTATACGAGTATTTATACTAGCGGCCCTATCCGAAAGATGGCTAATCGTCAGAAAAAAAAAAATACCCAATTGCAATGACACCTAACTCACTCAAATATAGATACTTAGGTACGAAATTTCATCCAAATCGGTCAAGCCGTTTTGAAGGAGTTAGGTTACAAACACACGTACAGAAAAAATATTTAAATAGATAGTAAGTATTTTTATGAAGACTAGGATTTCTTCGAAAAGATTGAGGTCGCTTATTTCTGGCTTCTATAAAACGGATATGTGTTGTAAATTGTTGCAACACATCTAGATTTATTTACCGAAAAACAGACGGTTAAATATGTCAGAGAATTTATACAAAATGATGTCATAATATAATGCACAATTTTTTGTGTCAATACCTACTGTAAAGACAGACGAGGTCATATTAATTGACATTACAGGTACGCGATGATGCACTCTATTGTCCTTGAAAGATGGTGGATGACATAAACAGCTGTTCAACAAAACTGAATTAAACAATTGAGTAACTATTTAATGTTTACTTATGTACACAGAATTATTCTAAAGTATATACCACTAAAATAATCGATTTTATTTGTGAATTTGTTTTTAATTTAATGTTTTAATAAAAATAATAATCAAAAAGTCATTTATAACTAAAACGTTTCATGTAAAAATGGTACTCGGGCTATGTACAATAATACGTTGAAAAGTATGTCTAAAAACGCCGAAAAATAACGAACAAATAACGAAATATTCCGATCAATAATAAAAACAAGACTCACCGACCGTCCGTTGTTGATAATACGACATATTTTTTTACCAAAAACTTCACGTAGAATTAAAGCGAAAATTGTTTTAATTCGTGTAATCGCGCACCCGCGGACTACGAAAACCGGTGTGGAAATACTAACGTCATACTTAAAATTAAAGTTGTCGACAGAACTGACACCTTTAGCTTAGGCCATGTTACGATGACGTCACACGTAATGGTCGTCGATCGTCGTGAACAACTACGAGCGTAACTGCGAATTAATGCGCCTATTACATTACGTGTTATTCAGCACACGAAATTCAGACTGTCTGAAGCGCCTATTACACCACTCCATATTGAGACAGTCTTAAGCGCCTATTTAACTACGCGTTATTCAGCACACTTTATTCAGACTGTCTAAGAGAAAGCAAGCTTCGCCGAACGTGGAATTCAGATTCAGACCGGTCTAACTCTTATTACACTACGCGATGCTGAATATCGTGTGCTGAATAACGCGTAGTGTAATAGGCTCTTAAGTCTATGTTTATCTATTTATGTCATCGTTCTGTTTCATTCCTTTACACGACATTGGCGTAAGTTGCTCTTTATCTTGTGTGACGCTACATAGACTAATACTCTACGAAGACAGCTCGCTATTACACCAGTCTAAAAAACACGGGCTTGCTCATTCGCACGCAAAACAAGTGGTCGTGATGACACCTGCACTTTCGAAGCACTAAAACATTGCCGTAACACTTACTGCAACCAGCTTCACTCCTAATTTAAATTATATGTACTAGGTTTTTCCCGCAGCTTCGCCGGCATTTATAAAATATAGCTATATCACTCAGGAATAAAGTAACTTTCTAAGGGGGAAAAGTTTTAGCAATCGGACCAGTAATTTTAGAAATTAGGTACCTCCTACAAACAAAGAAACAAACTTACCGCTTTATAATATATTATTAGTGCAGATTTTAATGGGGGTCCGTGTGTACTCAGTGTGACAGTGTTCAGGGGTGGGCCTGTGTTAATCCCACTCCTCATTAAATCAATACTGAGGTGGACAGCTATTGCGAATACAGTTTGCAGCCGTGCCTGCAATGCAATCGAGCAGAGATGGCCCAGTGAAACAATATGGCCAATTCGGCAAATATGTAGAGACTGCGACCAGTCGATATATGTGACAAAAGTCCTTACTGGCTTAAGTTGACTCAAAACTTTACCTCTTTATAATTTTATCTTGATTAGTGTAGATTTTAATTTATTTTTAAACATCATTAAGGTCGCTTTTTCATTGAAATTTATGTATACCTTGAATAAAACATAATCCTCAAAAAACTTAACCCTTAAACCTTTTTTAAACCCTGCGAACGTAATTCTTTATTCAAATAATCTTTATGTTTTTTTTCCATAAATATAGCATCTTGCGGTACAACTCGAGGACGCTTACGAGTAATAAAACTTATTTTTCTTTACTGCAAGGATTGTGGTAGAGGTAACATCAAGAGAAGGCACATCGAATACGAATAAAACGTACGTAACGCACGCACACGTGATATCTAGACAGTAATCGTCGCCAAACCCGATCTTGCTGCCGGAATTTAGAGTAAGACAGCCTGACCTTATTACACTACGCTACATAGACTAAGACTGTCTGAATATCGAGTTGTGTAATAGGCGCTTGAGATTGTCGAGTCGACATAAACCGATACACAGACGTTTCATGATATACCTACGAATGGACATTTAAAAAGCACCACACCCCCACATCACACCACTCGATATTCAGACAGTATTAGTCTATGTAGCGTCACACAAGAAAAAGAGTGACTTACGCCAATATCGTGTAAAGGAATGAACAAGAACGATGAGATACATAAAAGACTGTCCGAATATTGAGTAGCGTAATAGGGTCAGACTGTCTTACTCGGAATGAAAAATAAGAGTCTGTATATCGTGTGCTGAATAACGCGTAGTGTAATAGGCGCTTAACGTTTATTCTATTTTATTTTTTATTGATGGCAAAAAGCGGATGTAGACTATTCTGCCAATGTCAAAGGTAAATTGGATAAGCAAGTGTGTCATCATCATCATTAACACCTTAAACTCAGTAACTTTAGGCACAAAAATCTTCAATTTATACAGTTGAACTTGATAGGTTAATATTGGACTGAAATAAACAAAAAGACCTACATGGTCCGTTGTAATGAAATCAACCACTTTTGACAAAATATCAAAAACAATGTTGATTTCTGAATTGGTTATTATTTATATTTACAGTTAAAAACGTGTCAATCCATTTTCATGGCAAAGTTTTACAGATTTTCGAGATAAAGCAGAGTTGGATAAATACCTACTCAACTTAAAGAAATATTTCAGAAATCTGTTGTTTATAATGAGTAAGAAAAGAACTAACATGGGCACTTGGGCAGTGAATAATATATCCCAAATATAATAACCAAGTCATGGTACGTCTCGATATTCCGTATCGGCTTTAATATTATTATGATCAGTCGCTAAGCACTGCGACTGATCATAATATTATAGCCAATGTGGTGTTCACTAGGATCATTAGTTATGGATTTATGTTTGTAAATTAAACAACTAAATTATCAGTAAGTAGAGACCACCCAACAATGAAGTTAAGTATACCACATCTGTGGTGAAGGTTTCATCAAGGAGAAACTGACTGACGTATCAACGCACACCGGAAACTACACCGATTGCATCCTAACTCGTTCGAGATTTATCTTCAGATGGAAGATAAATCTCAAGAGATTTATCTTCCATCTACCCACATTTTGTATCTTTATTCTACCGTTTTTTTTCTTTTTGTCTTCTCTCTGTTGTTACATTTTGTTTTATTCGTCTATTATTTATTTTTCACACTTTAAACAAACACACAACACATAAATAACACACACATATTACACACACACACATACATATCTACACACATATTCATTATAATTAACACAACATTATTTTGATGGTTTATATTATTTAAGTATGCATCACCGATACATACATATATATATATATATTACACTCCAAAATTGTTTTACGTCCGTTGCGTCACAACCACAGGTTCAGTTGAAAACCAGCGTCAGGCACTAGTTGTCTGACATTCATGCTAAACTGGACCTATTTTGGTGCAGCCGTGAGGCACACAACTACATATTTTTTTGTTTCTTGTTTTTATTTTTGTTTCGTATATATTGTGTTTGTGCCTTGTGCTGTACCAAATAAATTATTTTTCTTTCTTTCTTTTCTTTCTTTACTAGGCTGCCTTTTATGATGCAGGCGAGCACTAAAAGAGGATTTTCCAAAATTCAACCCTTAAGAGGATGAAATGGGGGTCCAATCCAAAGTTTACATGAAGAAAGTTATTTTCACACCGGCGAAGCCGCTGGCAGAAGCCAGTCTTTGATATCGTAATTTCACTATAACAAAGCGTCAAGCTAGTCATGGAGTGTAAGCTAAGTATGGAAATGCCCCTCTACTATGACATCATCTGTGACCCGATTATCTGTAACCCTAACAAATGCGATAGTGCAAAACATGATACTGTTAATCCAGCCATTTGACGGATTCTTAATTTAGCCACATTATTTTTAGAAGGCCAGTAACATAGGTGTTTGTATTTTTTAACCATACCTACTTTTATTTAAATTAAATGTGTTTAAACTGATTAATGACTGGAACGTTATTTTAGAAAATGAGTCATTTAGGATTTTGTTAGCCAGTGTGAAGAATTTTAATTTGATTAATTACATACAGTGTACAGAAGGCATTTGAAAATTTGAGATAAAGATTAACTGATAAATAAATCTTATTAAGGAGTGAAAGTATTATTTTCTTTTCTGTACCTAAGTATTAGATTACTTATTTTGGAAATTTTGTCCAAGATGTGAATGATCTATTACAAAACGATTTGTAACGCTGTTTTTTTATTTATTGGATAAAAAATAGTGCAATAATTAAACGCCTATCACATGTTGCAAAAGAAAAAAATGTTACAAGAACTAAATTTTTTAGTCATGTTCGATGGACGATAGCTTAACTTTGCTCGCTTTGAATAGTTTATATCAGAAGAATTACTAATGATAGTGGTACATTGAATAGTCCTACATAGTTTTATCCTACTTGGCATCAAATTTTCGATTTTAAAAAACACAAAAAAATAGAATTTAATTTAAAAAATACACATATTTGGTAAATAGTAGTTTTGAAGAACGAAGACTGGTAACGCTAAAAACTCTGTCAAACACTGAAGCTGTCAATGTCACATTTTTTATACAACTCGTTCCATTCATTTTTAATTTGAAGCATTTTTCCATATTATGCTTAACTCTTCACGCTACCCAAATAATGTATCTTCCATCTCGTTCAAGTATAAAAACCAGTTTTTATGACAAAAATAAATTACATGAACGTATATTTTCTGAAATAATTAATGAAATTCACAGAAGAATTTATTATATTCACTGTAAATTAAAAGCTATGTTACAACTTCGATTGACATAATCAATTTATGGCGAAATAGTAAAATACAAGCAATAATTCCAGCACAAACTTTTTTTTATATACTTCACGATTGGATTTCGTAAAAATTGAGTACATAAACAGGTAATTATGTTTTATTCCTTCAATTATTCATTTTGAAACGTTCTAATATCATCTGCACATGAATTAATAGTTATTTTTCCGACGTGCCAAAGGTATTTTATTTACATAGTTATGAGAACTCTCACACTGCCATACAGGTATTGAGAAAGCACCTGTTGTCGCGAACAATTTTGCAGATTAATACCTCTTGCCGACGGCTAGACTCCGCTTATATCGACCGTCATGACCGAAATATAGATTAATTAGATGTTGTAGGGGCCCAGCAGGATCAAGCCTAGTAGGGCCATGGGTAGTGTGAAAGTGAAACCCGAGGCCCTGGGACGAAGGCAAAGAAGGAACAGGAGTGGGTTTTTAGTCAGTAAAAGTCTGACACTATCTCCCGCTCCGCTGAAGAGCGGGATTTGTCATTGGACGATTTTCCCACCTAAAACAAAAAACTACCTAGATGTTAATTTACAAGTATTCAGACTCTCCCCTGTGCAAAGCGTGCTTGGAGAAGGAGGAGACAATGTGCATGTGCTCCTTGACTGCACAGGTGTCACTGATACACTTGTGCAAACCCTAAGATCCCTCACAGACACCTTGAAAAACCTGGGTGGCCTAATCACTTTTTGGGTAATATAGAGAATGCCTTGTAGTATTAGTCCTCCTTTGTACCACTACTGTTCATGAAGTTGAAATAAATAATTCTTCTGTATGTGTGTTTGTCACCTAACTCTTCCTAAACAGCTTGACCGAATTGGATGTGGATCTATTTGTGTGGGTCCAGGGGCGCCGGCTTTTAAAGCAAGGCTGTTTTAGTGAAAAAAATTTGAAATGTCTTAGACGATTTTATCTACCCCGATGGCTTTTTATTTTTTTATACTAAAAATAACAATAACGATTATACACGGTTCAAATTTAAAAAAGTACAGATTTTTTTTAATTAGGAAAAATCTGACGAGAAGTTCCACCACTGGTATTTGTTTGTGCGTCAATGACAAAGACAATCTTTTATTCTATATTTTTTTATTAACACTCACAAAATTTTATTAAGTATAATAAATATTGTTATTTTTTTTTTTTTCAGAATGTTGCAGGAGACGGAGGTAGAAGAAGTCGTTATAAAATGTGAAGTTATAGAGATCTCTGATGCTGAAGAAGAAGAAGAAGATGAAGAAGGACCCAAGAAGAAGAAGTAAGCTTCAATATTTAATGTTAGCTTTTGCCCGCGGCTTCGCCCGCTTTCATAAAATATAGATGTGTGTGTATGCCTATGTCTCTCAGGAATAAAGGGCCTATTACACTACTCAATATTCAGACAGTCTTAGATATGTTTATCTATTTATCTCATCGGACCAGCCCCCCTAGCCAAGTTACAACCGTTTCGTTTCGATTCTCTTTTCGTTGATCGCCTCGAGGCGGCCACGCCTCCGATACCTTTGTTCTGACGTCATCTCAACGCTCAGTCACGTGGTCAGAACAAAGGAATAGGAGGCGTGGCCGACTCGAGGCGATCAACGAAAAGAGAATCGAAACGAAACGGTTGTAACTTGGCTAGGGGCAATACTTTCAGGGATTACCTCCTACAAACAAGAAAAAAACAAAAAACGTATATAGCTATAGCTTCTGTCTGCGGCTTCACTTGCGTGATAGTAGAAAATAATCTCTAGGGAACATGATCCCAGCATAAAAAGTATCCTATCTGCTATTCTAGGACATGATCTATCTGTGTTCCAAGTTTCATCGAAATCCGCTCAGTAGTTTTTGCGTGAAAGAGTAACAAACATCCTTACACTAGCTTCTGCTACCGTTGAGAATAGTGGAGACTCAGTGTTATCGGCCCCGATTTACGAGTTGTAGGTCGCGCGTTCAAACCCAGCCAGGTGCGTTACTTTGTGTAATTTATTTCATCACCACTGCTCTCAAATCGGTGAAGGAAAACATCGTGAGGAAACCGGCATGTCCTAGAACCACAAACTCGGAAGACATGTGACATCCACCAACCCGCACTGGGCCCGCGTGGTGGATTACAGCCGATTCTCTCTCCCTGAGACGACGCCTGAGTCCCAGCAGTGGGAACATTGAAACGATGATTATACTTTGCTAGCTTCTGCCGCGGCTTCGCTCGCGTATTTTATGAATAGTGAATTTTGGAAAATCATATATTACCGGCCAAACCCAGTGACTGTAAAGTTAAAAGGAAATCGTTTGTCTTGGTACGGTCATGTAAAGAGGAGGGATGAAATGCTTGTTACTAAAAGAGTTATGGGTATATATGTAGATAGACGGAGATGGCCAAAGAAAAGATGGATGGATTGTGTGATGAGTGATATGAAAGAAAAGGTGGTAGAAAAGTGGTAGTGCGACGGGTGACAAGACAGAATGGAAGAAAAAAACGTGTTGCGCCGACCCTAAGTAATATAAGATAAGGACAGGAAGAAGAGTTAGTGGCCAAACCCGAATTTAGGATGAACTAGATTCGCCTAGGCCAAACCCGCTATACTAATCCAAAAGCGACCATAGTAAGCTTGGAATTTTAGGGCACCACGACACGGACAGGTTAGGTGAGAAGGCTAAGGCGGGAGAGAAGCGGAACAGAGCTCCAACCTTAGCCTTCGTGGTTATTTTTTTTATAACTGCCCAGAAATAGGTGCGCCGCTCCTCGGGACTTCGCGCGTATAAGGAGAGCTTGCCTGGTCTAAGCGTTACCACTACTGCTCTCAAATCGTTGAAGGAAAACATCTTGAGGAAACTGGCATGTCTTAGAACCAAAAACTCGGAGACATGTCTATCAACCTGCCCTAGGCCCACGTGGTGTATTACGGCCCATTCCCTCTCCCAGAGAGGAGGCCTGAGTTCCAGCAGTGGGAACATTAAAAAGGCTGATGATGCTATACTATATTTTACTTGAAACTTTGTCATAGGGACAAAAAATGTTTTAGTGAGCATTTAAATTGTACCAAAAAAGAACCGTTCCATTTACAGTCTTCGATCACTGTTTTTAACTTACCAATTTCATTTTCAGACGAGTAAGAAAACGCCACGTTCCAAAAGAGAGATCGAACTGCGAACACTGCCCAAAAACGTTCGCCACACGCTACGAACTGAAAAAACACATTCGAACACACACAGGCGAGCGTCCATACATGTGTCCCATATGCGGGAAAACGTATACACAATTGGGGCACTTAAGCATACACCAGCTCTCCCACGAAGGGATAAAAAACTTTGGCTGTGGCGAATGCGGGGCATCTTTTTACAGAAAGGCTGATCTGGATCGTCATGAGAAGATTCATCTCGGCATTAAGCCTCATGTATGCGAGATATGTTCTAAATCCTTTACACAAAAGAATAATTTGGTGATGCACGTCAAAATGCATGTTGGTGATCGAGCTCATCTGTGTACAGTATGTAATAAGAGGTTCATGACGCGAAGTAAGCTGATGCTGCATTCCAAGAGACACGAGAAAGCCAAAAAAGTTAAAAACGAGTTGGATATGGCTGACGATGATATTGATGATTAAGTTTTATTGGGTTTTCCTTCTTAAGAACGCTCTTCAAGTGATCATTATTCCTATACAACTGCAATACATATTATTCTTTAAGTATTTTGAAATACATATCTGCTTCCTAGCTAAGTTACGACCGTTTCGTTTCGATTCTCTTTTCGTTGATCGCTTCGAGTTGGCCACGCCTCCTATTCCTGTTGTTTTGACCACGTGACTTAGCGTTGAGATGACGTCAGAACAATGGAATCGTAGGCGTGGCCGACTCGAGGCGATCGACGAAAAGTGAATCGAAACGAAACGGTTGTAACTTGGCTAGAGGGGCTGTCATCGTGTCGTTGCCGCTTCCTCGAACGCAGGCGTACATCAAGTGTACAATGACGAATACGCGCCTATGAAGCTACGCCTCCGTGGTCAGAGGCCTAACTTTTCAAAAATCTACCGTTCAAAATTGGTGGAAGGAGAAACTGTCAAATAAAAGAAAAAGATATGCATCCTTTTTCTTCGTGAAGTAAAAGGTGACGTCACCGACTTTAGGTTACGCGCGTAAAAAAGAGATAGCGATATGTTCCCATCACGCGCCAAGTTTGCCAATATTTGAAACTAGCTTCTGCCAGCGGCTTCGCCCGCGTGAAAATAGGTTTCTCCATACAAACTTTGGACCCCCGTTTCATCCCCTTAGGGTGTGAATTTTGGAAAATCCTCTCTTAGTGCTCGCCTACATCATAAAAGGAAGCTTTGTGCAAAATTTCACATTCCTAGTCCCAGTAGTTTTGGCTGTGCGTTGATATGTCAGTCAGTCAGTTTCTCCTTTTATATATTTAGATACTAATGGCTTCTTAATTTTTTAAGATAGTTGTTCACACCCAATTTGAATTCATCGCCGCCAATTCGAGTATCGACTTTACCTTTACGTATTTTAGGCTGATTTTTAAATGACTATTTGTATTATATATACCCTAAAATAGTATGCGTTGCATTGGAATTGGAATTTTGTTTTATATGATATAGAGTTTGTTTTTGAAAAAAATTATAGTTTTCTCAGATTCTGAATTTAAATCTGTATTAAAAATGAGTACCTATTTCTCTTGGTCACTGACGTGATGCATGACTCACGCGTGAACAGCTGGATCAATTTCGCTAATTCTTTTTTTGTTGTGTTTATTTATTGTCAGGAAAAGGTTCGTATGAAAGAAAAAAAATATAAAAGTTGAGCAAAAAATTAGAATTTTTCAGAAAATTGCGACGACTATTTTAATCTTAGCGCGTTTGACAGTTTACGCATTTGACAGTTCATATCTTACATAGGATTAACGTTTGTCGGGTCAGCGTATAATATAGATATGTTGAGGCTCTTATCTTATCTTAGTAATTGATCACTTCATGATATGGCCAACTAAAACTAGCCAGATCGTTTAAACATTAACATTTGATGATATGTCAATCCTCGTTTGACCATATCATTGATGTAGAATTTCTATGATAATGAAAGGTCTAAAGAAAGTAGGCCAAACGAGGATTGAAATTCCCGCGCCCACTCTCCAAAATGCAACCTGTAAAATACCGATAGGCTGGCTACCCTGCGCCTGTGCTCGCGGCGCAGTAGATTGGACTTAACCAAATCTGGATCCCCAATTAGCCTCTTCGCACGCCTTTCCACTGGGTCCAATGCTGCCAGATGACATTTTGCAGCACCAGCCCATATGTGACTGCAGTACTCCACACGCGATCGGACCTGTGCTTTATATAACATTAGAAGCTGTCCCGGTGTAAAGTACCGTCGGACCTTTGCAAGAACGCCTAGTTTTCTCAAACTTAACGAATAACAAATATCATCACACTTAACGTTTAAAACGATTTGGCCAGTTTTACTTCGCGATTTGAAATGATTAATTTCTAAGATCTGGCCACAACAGATATACAACATTAGTTTTAGTATAATGCGTAATTCGAAACACGTGGCTAGTATTTTTATGTAAAGAATCTATGTACAAAATTTCATAACTGTATCATGAAAAATCACAAAGTTATAAGCTTGTTGTGGTACCTGGTTGTCCGCATAAACCCATGGTCACCAGGTCATCCGGGCTACTGAGGGGTGGTTGGTGGCTCCCGCACCCAGTTTTGCGCTGGCGCCTAATGCCAGCTATGACCTGCCGTGACCTGTGTTTTACTTAGTGTCGGTGGTGTCCAACTTGTGATCTATTTTAATTATTTTTGGTCTATAAAAATATATATGAAAAATTATTGGAATCGATTCAGTTACTGATTCTGAACAAATTATATTCAGGTTTCGCATTTATTAAAAATAATGTTGTATTTAAGAAGCAATTGATTTGTAAATATTTAAATTAAAAGGGTATGTGGGTGTTGTAGGTCAAGTTAATGTAATATTAAGTAATTAAATGGAGGTGTGGCATCACAAGGTGGGCATTAGGGGCTCTAGAACGAAACTATACTCCATTCGTTTTATTGCGTTGGTGGCATGACTAATGGCGGCTGCAGTAAATAGTTGGTATTGTAACCACTTTTTTGGCTTGCCATCTTTATGTCTACGGAATAGAAGTCATAATCGGTTGAAAGGACAGTAAAAAGGGTTGGTTTAAATGTCTAACCTTAACACGAATGGAGTATAAAGGAGTATGGAAGGTTTTAAGCTAGGGTTACATTACTGTGTCGGAGTACGTCGTGACGTAGGATACACCAATCAAACGGATCTGTTCAAGCCTAGACGTGAAATCATAATAGGCGTGGGAAAAGTGTGTCATCGTTGCGATTGGAACATTTGCATCTGTATCACTGTAATGTTTCGAAACAGTTATATGTATCATTTGGAACATTTGGAACATCGGCTTAAAAGATCCAAACGGAACATTTGTAACATCGGCTCATGAGATACAAACGGAACATTTGGAACATCGGCTCATAAGATACAAACGGAACATTTGTAACATCAGCTCATGAGATACAAACGGAACATTTGGAACATCGGCTGATAAGATACAAACGGAACATTTGTAACATCAGCTCATGAGATACAAACGGAACATTTGGATCATCGGCTCATAAGATACAAACGGAACATTTGGAACATAGGCTCATAAGATACAAACGGAACATTTGTAATATCAGCTCATGAGATACAAACGGAACATTTGGAACATCGGCTCATGAGATACAAACGGAACATTTGGAACATTGGCTCATAAGATACAAACGGAACATTTGGAACATCGGCTCATAAGATACAAACACAGACACTGACTGTTATGAATCGTGATCTGTTACGTTGCGTCATATTCACTAACAGTTTTATTTAATTGAATTTTGATTTGAGAATAATTTAAAGCAGATGTCTTTAGTTCATTAAAAATTTACAATATTTACGTTTTAATTTGACTGCAGGTTACTTATAGTAAAGTGTTTCAGTGTTCCAATTGTTCCAAATGATGCATTTAAAACATTAATGCTGTTCCAATCTTTCGGAACACTAAAATGTTTCGGAACAGTGAGTCGGTTAAGTAGAGTTACACACGTCTACATCATAATAAGTTTTGTAGCCAATCGACGACGTCAGATGGCGCTGCAACATGACACACACATCACACACAACACAGTAATGTAACCCAAGCTTTACTCGTATAGTGTCTGCTGCGTGAGTGTATGTATGTACAGATGGTCGATGGGGCCGTAAGGTTCTGGAGTGGTGACCGCGTACCGGAAGCCGCAATGTTGCCTTCCACACGGCGGAACGATGACCTGTGAGGGTCGCGGGAATACGATGGATGCGAGTCGCACAGGACCGGTCGTTGTGGCGACACTTGGGGGAGGCCTATGTCCAGCTGTGGACGTTTTTTGGCTGAAATGATGATGAAGGTGATTTACGCGGTTGCTCTATTTAGGCGGAGTAATAGAAAACTTATTCTTTTACACACTCCTGCCTACCTCTGCGAAACGCAAGCGTGATGGTTATAATAGTGATAGTTTAGAAAACTCGAAAATGTTGTACAATGCGTTTTAAATAAGAATACGAATGACTTAGCGCCATCTTGTGACGTCATAGTAGTCAAATCGAATAAATTGGTAGGGTGAGCAAAACTAAACAAAAAATTAAATAACATTTATTTACGAACCAGGAACGAAGTTTTTTTTTTTTTTTATTGATATAAATGAGTGCCTGACTGCGATTACACCTGATGGTAAGCAGTAATGCTATCATTAATGGTGAAGCGCACAAGTTTATTAAGAGCCTATACACTCTAGCCTTTTTTTCTTCTTTTTTTTTTGTTAAATTTTGCTGTCTTTTTTTTTACAACTGTCACACAACGCCATCTAGTCCCAAGCTAAGCAGAGCTTTTATTATGAGTACTAGACAACTGATAAACATACTAATATATTTCTAAATATATTATAGATAAATTACACCCAGACTCAGAACAAATGATCGTGTTCATCATACAAACATTTGTCTTGGGTGGGAATCGAACCCACTAACCACTAGACCAACAGGCCAGTCATGTCTGCATCACTGTTGGAGTGGTCATCTCCGTTATCAACATCATCACTGCTGCTTTCCCCTATAAAATAACACATGTATTAATAATATTTTTAATATTCATTTATTAATTTAACTATACAACACGCATTATTAAACAAAAAAATTAAAACATTATTGATACGCAAATAAAATTTCTTTGCAAACTGTACTTTTCAATCAACATTTGACAGATAGAGGTTATTGACATTCCTATTGTTACTTGAAACGCATTTTAGTTTATAAATCTTTAGTTCCTCTTTGAGCCGCTAATGGCGCTAGTGTCAACTTTTCCTTATGAATGTTTTATATAATAATCTTATTATTTCTTATATTTTCCAGTTGAATTATAAATAAATTGTACCTAATAATTCGAATGTTATTTTATAGTTAAGATATACTAGTTTCTAAGCATTGTGTTTTTATAAATAAAATGTAAAAACATTCCAGAATTTTGTTTGTTTTATTTTTTTGTCTTATTGCAAAATAATAAGAGACAAAGGAGATAATCAGGGGTCCTGGAACTCTAGGTAAGGAAGGAATATAGTTGACGTGATAATGATAAACTAGTGCGCCTCACCATCAACGATTGCATCACTGCTTACCATCAGGTGGAATCGCAGTCAAGCACTGGATTAAATCAATTAAATAAAAAGTCAGTGAAAGTTTAAAATGCCCTCCAGATCCGCCCTAGAGCGGGAGAAGTCATTGGATGTCCCATCTAAAAAAGAGGGTATAATCAACGCTTGCGTCGAGTCGGTCAGTCCGGTAAAGGAAAACATCGTGAGGAAACCGGCATGTCCTAGAACCAAAAATTCGAAGATATGTGACATCCACCAACCCGCACTGGGCCCGCATAGTGGATTACGGCCCATTCCTTCTCTTAGAGAGGCCCGAGTCTCAATAGTGGGAAAAGTATAGGGTGATTATGTCTTCGGTCCTCCAAGGAGGGTAGCTTAAGAGGGTCTTTTTTCTCTCGCCTATCGTCAACATCGAGCATGGTTTAAAAGCTTGTTGCTTCATCTAACGCAATCCAACGCGATGTTTGATAAAGAGGCAATACAAAAAAGAGAGATAACGCCTGAAAACTCTGTTGGCGTTCGGTAATTCCGTAATTTACATAGTTAAATAACGTCAATAAAGTTATTGTACTATAACTTCTAAAGAGCAGTTGTGGCCGAGTGGTAACGGCCCCGACTTACAGAGTTGTAGTTCGCGGGTTCAAACCCAGCCAGGCCCATTACTTTGTGTAATTTATTTCATCACCACTGCTCTGAAAACGGTGAAGGAAAACATCGTGAGGAAACCGGCATGTCCTAGAACCAAAAATTCGAAGACATGTGACATTCACCAACCCGCACTGGGCCATTTGGCCATTGGGATTACGGCCCATTCCCTCTCCTAGAGAGGAAGCCTGAGTCCCAACAGTGGGAACATTATAAGGCCGGCTATGCTATGCTACTATAACTTCTACCAGCGACTTCGCTTGCGTAGTGGTAGTGGAAGAATCCCAAGGGAACATATTCCCTAGATAAAAAGCATCTACCCTTACTCTAAGTGTTATTGAAATCCTTTCAGCTCTTTTTTTTGTTATTGATAGGCTCGTACAGGACCTAAATATCTCACCTGATGGGAAGTAATGATGTGGTCGACGATAAAGCACGCTTGCCTGGAAGTAACCTATTCACTCTTGACTTAAAGACCCCTAGGTTGTAGCTAGCATCAGTCACAGACTCCGGCAAGGAATTCAACTCCTTAGCTGTACATACAATGAATGTGTTCCCAAAACGCGTTCGCAAGCCATTTTCCGGAGTGTGGAGGAATGGCAGGCGGTCACCTCCTTCTGTAAGCAGTAATGCTAGCGAAGGAGATGGCCGAACGCGAGAGGGAACGGACTTCCTCACGCCCCAGCTGTCGGGATCCCGACTCCGATTTGCAGCCACCGTAGCCGACCAATAAACGTCTGGACCGAGCCCCGTCGACAGTGAGAATTGGTCCACCACGCGCGCCGTAAGGAGATTTCAGCAAAACCGTAGCCCACCTACCAAAAATGAAGCGACACGGTTAGAATAATTCATGAGAAGCCCCGTCCGTATAATTGATATGGCGGTAGCTACTCCCCTGGTGTTATTTATAATCAATTTGCAAAATAAATAGATAAAGAAAGAAAGAATAACATTTATTTCTGATTCGCACAGGACAAACAACAATACAATAAAAAGTAACTAATCTGTAGGTAGGGTTAAGCAAACGTAAAATAAAAATTAAATAAAAAAAACAACATTAAAATTTCTGTTGTAACAATTTTATTTAATTCAATAATGTTACTATTACAAAATACTAACTATAATTATAATAAAATAAAATAAAAAATGAAAACCCTACACTAATAATTAAAACTACGTAAATCAAACTAAAATATGGCGTCAATCTGCCCAAAAGACTGGCGGCAATGCCACGCTGCACGCTGCAGCAGAGATAGAGATATGCAGAGGATAAGCATTGCCATACAACGCGCTTTATGGCAATGCTTATAAACACCCATCATCAGGCCATAAAATAAACTTGTAAAATACATTATACATTTAAAATCATGAAGGTATGTATAAGTACCCATAGTCATCAAACAAAATAGAAACATATTAAAAACATTTTGGTAATGAACGAAGTCTTATCCTCTGTCCGAGGTAAAAGCCAGCCCTTGACGACGTTTTGACAGATCTTATACAACTCGACATTAAAGAGTACTCGGACATTAAAAATATTTAAAAAAAAAAACTAGGTAAGTGCGAGTCGGACTCGTGCACTGAGGGTTCCGTACAAACTTGAAAGGTAAATTGCGGTTTACGATTTATGATGTATTAAAAAACTACTTACTAGATCTCGTTCAAACCAATTTTCGGTGGTAGTTTGCATGGTAATGTAGATCATATATTTTTTTTTAGTTTTATCAATCTCCTATTTTAGAAGTTACAGGGGAGGGGGACATTTTAACACTTTGGAAGATCTCTCGCGCAAACTATTCAATTTAGAAAAAAATTATATGAGAAACCTCAATATAATTTTTGAACACCTATCTATACACATCCCAGTATCGGTTTGATGAAAAAAAAAATGTTGAGCTTCAGTTTTAAGTATGGGGAACCCCCAAAATTTATTGATTTTTTTTTCTATTTTTGTGTGAAAAACTTAATGCGGTTCACAGAATACATCTACTTACCTAGTTTCAACAGTATAGTTCTTATAGCTTCGGAAAAAAGTGGCTATGACATACAGATGGACAGACAGACAGACATGACGAACCTATAAGGGTTCCGTGTTTTGCATTAGGCTACGGAACCCTAAAGAGGCCCAAAAAGCTCCTATCTCAACATTCGGTACACTGCGATATTTAAAACCATTTGCGATATTTACAGTAAATATCACAGCGCTGGTATTCTGTTTTATATAACGTCTACCAAATTTTATAAAAAAACACAAGACACTTCGGTATTTTTCAATTGCTACGACAAAAAAAAAAACATGGAAAATAATAAGTATGTAGGTATGACATCAGATACATTTGAGGAACAGAGAGCAATTGTCTGTTAGTATGGATTATCCTGTAGCTTTTGTATGTGGGGTGCTTTTACCGACTATAATATTTGCATACTCCTAAGTGCTTTGCAACGCACTTGTATTGGCAGAGAGCCTACTTCCTTCCAAGTATACTTGGCGAAAATCAAGTTAAATATACCCAGTATAACCTGACCTCGTGTTCTGTAAGCTTTAGGGTAATGAGGGGTCTGGTAATACTAGACTGGTGTCTTTTGATTTGTTGATATGCGTACTGTTATAATCAAGTAACTAAAATAGTACAGGAATAATATGAGGCACTTTCAAATGTTTCTCATATTTCTTAGTATGCGTAGCGGAGCTGATAAGCGGTGGATGTTTAAGAGGTGCGAGGATTCCGTTCAGAGCTGTGAAAACTTGGATGGCTGAGAGTTGCGAGGATGCCGAGCGGAGTTGGGAAAACTTGGGTGGCTGAGAGTTGCGAGGATGCCGAGCGGAGCTGTGAAAACTTGGGTGACTGAAAGTTGCGAGGATGCCGAGCGGAGCTGTGAAAACTTGGGTGGCTGAGAGTTGCGAGGATGCCGAGCGGAGCTGTGAAAACTTGGGTGACTGAAAGTTGCGAGGATGCCGAGCGGAGCTGTGAAAACTTGGGTGGCTGAGAGTTGCGAGGATGCCGAGCGGAGCTGTGAAAACTTGGGTGGCTGAGAGTTGCGAGGATGCCGAACGGAGTTGAGAAAACTTGGGTGACTGAAAGTTGCGAGGATGCCGAGCGGAGCTGTGAAAACTTGGGTGGCTGAGAGTTGCGAGGATGCCGAGCGGAGCTGTGAAAACTTGGGTGGCTGAGAGTTGCGAGGATGCCGAGCGGAGCTGTGAAAACTTGGGTGACTGAAAGTTGTGAGGATGCCGAGCGGAGCTGTGAAAACTTGGGTGGCTGAGAGTTGCGAGGATGCCGAGCGGAGCTGTGAAAACTTGGGTGACTGAGAGTTGCGAGGATGCCGAGCGGAGCTGTGAAAACTTGGGTGACTGAAAGTTGCGAGGATGCCGAGCGGAGCTGTGAAAACTTGGGTGGCTGAGAGTTGCGAGGATGCCGAGGGGAGCTGTGAAAACTTGGGTGACTGAAAGTTGCGAGGATGCCGAGCGGAGCTGTGAAAACTTGGGTGGCTGAGAGTTGCGAGGATGCCGAGCGGAGCTGTGAAAACTTGGGTGGCTGAGAGTTGCGAGGATGCCGAGCGGAGCTGTGAAAACTTGGGTGGCTGAGAGTTGCGAGGATGCCGAGCGGAGCTGTGAAAACTTGGGTGGCTGAGAGTTGCGAGGATGCCGAGCGGAGCTGTGAAAACTTGGGTGGCTGAGAGTTGCGAGGATGCCGAGCGGAGCTGTGAAAACTTGGGTGGCTGAGAGTTGCGAGGATGCCGAGCGGAGCTGTGAAAACTTGGGTGACTGAAAGTTGCGAGGATGCCGAGCGGAGCTGTGAAAACTTGGGTGGCTGAGAGTTGCGAGGATGCCGAGCGGAGCTGTGAAAAAAAGGGTAGTTGAGAGACACAAGGATACTGAGTTGAGTTATGATAACATGGTTAACTGAAAGTTGAAAGGATACCAATTGTAGTTGTGAAAACTTTGGTAATTGAAAAGTGCGAGGAAGCCTAGTGGAGGTGTGAAAACTGGGGTAGCTGAGAGGTGCTAGGATACCGAGTGGAGCTGTGAATGGTTGCTAAGAGGAGCGTGGAAGCCAAGTTACACCTAACCTAACCTACTTTCAAGCGGGTGAAGCCACTGGCTAAAGCTAGTAATAAATAAGCCTTTTTATAAATTCAGGGTAAACATAACCTTTTCAATTTACAAAGTGTGAAAGTATTAATTTTAAGTTTTCCGATAAAAATGTTAAGTAGGAGCGCGCGGTGGTTTCCAATCACTTGTTGTCGCTCGACCCCGGTGATGGTGGAGACAATTTTGTATGTGCAAAATTCGATGGCATGTGTTTTTGGATCCAAAGAGTGTTATGTAACCTAATCCCAGTAGTTTCGGCTGTGCGTTGATCGTTGAGTCAGTTTCCCCTTTTATATATATAGATTACTAATGAATATGTAAACAAATGCATGAGTAGAACTCCTAAGTGTCAATTTAGTATACTTACTTGAATTTTTTTTGTGTACAACTTTGACCCACGGATGCCCCTCAAGTTGAAGGGTAAAATCTACAAGTCCGTGATAAGGCTTGTCATACTGTATAGATCAGAATGTTGGACTGTGAAAAAGACGGATGAAAAAAGATTGCACGTAGCGGAGATGAGAATGTTAAGATGGATGTGTGGTGTGACGAGAATGGATAAAGTGAGAAATGAGTATATTAGGGGAAGTGAGTATATTGGGGGAAGTTTGAAAGTGGCGCCAGTGACTGAAAAGTTGAAAGGAAATCGTTTGTCTTGGTATGGTCATGTGAAGAGGAGGGATGAAACGCCTGTTGATAAAAGAGTTATGAGTTTACATGTGGATGGATGGAGAGGGAGAGGGAGGCCAAAGAAAAGATAGATGGATTGTGTGAGAAGTGATATGAAAGAAAAGAGAGTTAGTGACAGCGTGACGAATGACAGGACAGAATGGAAGAAAAAAACGTGTTGCGAAGACCCCAAATAAAACGGGACACGGGCAGGAAGATGATGACTTGATTTTTTCTTGAGGCGTGTGTAGAACACTATGCGCCGTCGACGACTCGGGCTCGGTCCGTATAGAACGAGCGGACGGCGAACTACCCATTGCTTGTCGTCCACAAGCCCGCGTCTGCGGTGGCTGGAGATCGCCCTACTATTTCCAACAACCGACACTCGCAACTTCTCTACTTAGAGCGGGAGGAGTAATTTGATAAAATAATTTTTGATCCCAAAAAAAGGATAATGGTATTTATTTATTTATATTTGACATACCAACGACTTACGCACTGGTTTAATATTATAAAAAAAATGTTCAAATGAAGAAAAAATATTGTGGTGGATTTCTCACTTACAGCAGTCCAAGGTCCAGAACCAAGGTCACCGACATGACCTGAAGAATCACCAAACTTAAGCGGCCGTGGGCAGGGCAGAAACTTAAGTGGCAGTGGGCAGGGCAGAAACTTAAGTGGCAGTGGGCAGGGCAGAAACTTAAGTGGCAGTGGGCAGGGCAGAAACTTAAGTGGCAGTGGGCAGGGCAGAAACTTAAGTGGCAGTGGGCAGGGCAGAAACTTAAGTGGCAGTGGGCAGGGCAGAAACTTAAGTGGCAGTGGGCAGGGCAGAAACTTAAGTGGCAGTGGGCAGGGCAGAAACTTAAGTGGCAGTGGGCAGGGCAGAAACTTAAGTGGCAGTGCGCAGGGCAGAAACTTAAGTGGCATTGGGCAGGGCAGAAACTTAAGTGGCAGTGCGCAGGGCAGAAACTTAAGTGGCAGTGGGCAGGGCAGAAACTTAAGTGGCAGTGGGCAGGGCAGAAACTTAAGTGGCAGTGGGCAGGGCAGAAACTTAAGTGGCAGTGGGCAGGGCAGAAACTTAAGTGGCAGTGGGCAGGGCAGAAACTTAAGTGGCAGTGGGCAGGGCAGAAACTTAAGTGGCAGTGCGCAGGGCAGAAACTTAAGTGGCATTGGGCAGGTCAGAAACTTAAGTGGCAGTGCGCAGGGCAGAAACTTAAGTGGCATTGGGCAGGGCAGAAACTTAAGTGGCAGTGGGCAGGGCAGAAACTTAAGTGGCAGTGTGCAGGGCAGAAACTTAAGTGGCAGTGGGCAGGGCAGAAACTTAAGTGGCAGTGGGCAGGGCAGAAACTTAAGTGGCAGTGGGCAGAGCAGGTGTTTCTTTCAGTTTCATTTCAAAGTCACATTCCAGGGTCAATCTCAAAATATGCCAAAACGGGCCATTTATTTTTTAACGATTCTAGCTGATCGTCGCGTCTTCGGTTACCGCTCCGCTCTCGTGTCTCGTAGCGTGATATTATTACCCTGTAAGCTTTTCTCGATAAATGGTCTATACAAACTAAAAAAGAGTTTTCAATTCGGACCAGTTTTTCCTGAGATTAGCGTGTTTAAACAAACAAACGAACTCTTCAGCTTTTTATTATTAGTTTAAATCACTAAAGTATCTTTCAACCGCCTCAAATCCTAATTTATTTATTAAAATATGAAAAAAACATTAAAAAGTATTCGATATCAAAACAAATATTTATATTTTTGTCACGCAACGCCTCCTCATTCTAAACTAGGTAAACTTTAAGGGATATAAAAGGGGAGAGACATTGGATGTACGGCATTCAAGCAACAGCGTTGGTGACAGAGCCATCTAGCGAATAGAAATATAACTAAACATTTAAAATGTTGAAAATCACGGCAATTGTTTCACTTATGCTTATCGGTAAGTTTTCAATTGTTTTTTTCATTTTTATTTCCGTTCAAGGGTTGACTTTTCAATAATCTGAAGAAATTTTGTCAGTTCTGCGTTTTATTTTTGTAATTTTGACATATTTTCCGTACAAAACTTGTCAAATCGCCATAATATTTTATTCTTCAAATTAAAGATAACTGAATTTTGAAAATTCTGCAGACTATTGAGTTTTTAAGTCCCCGAAAATTATTGCCAAGTTTTGTTGTGTTTAGGATTTTTTAATTAGCAATTTGACGTTTTGATTTGTACAATGCGTTACAAATAAGAATAGGAAAGTCAATAGACATCGATCTGTCAAATGTTGATTGAAAAGTACGGTTTGCAAAGAAAACTTATTTACGTATCAATAACGGTTTTTTTTTATTTGTTTTACTGATTCAAAAAACGTTATTGTTTATTAAATCTAAATTAGCTAAATATATTATTTAAGTCATAATTACTTAAAAAAACGATTTTCTTTCTTATTTTTATTGTTAGCAACAATTAGCGTTCTTCTTCCATTTGCCACTACTTAGATTTCATACAGTGACGCAGACATGAGCAGAATTGAAGAACTCGATTCTGATTAAACTTTTTCGTTCATGATTCGTAAATAAATTAATTATATATATTTTTTGTTTTGCTCACCTCGTTTTCACCACCTTGTTTTGATTCTAATGTGAGTTGAAACTTATAGTACCCAGAGACGTACTTTGTCCCCAGTTATTTGAAATTAAATCACCTTAAATAATTTCCGAATTTCAGAAAACGCGGAATTTTTGACTGTTTTGCATTTTTTTTTTGTCATATTTTCCAAAAGAAAGCTTTCAAATCACAATAACATTTATTCTTCAGATAATATTTTTATATGAACTTTTAGTGATGAATGTTAATACGTGCGCTGTTCATAGAAAGATATACATAGAATCAAAAAGGTGTATTATGGAGAGGGTGTAACGTAAAAAAACTTATGTAACGTTATTAAATTTTCTCCCGAATCACACCCATCGCAAGACGTGTTAAGAAACGTCGTATATGAAACTTATGTAGTTAATTCAATTTAATTCAAAATGCTTTTTTATTTCACTTAGGCCTACGGGCACTTATAAAATGTCAGAAGCTAGTGCACGGTTTCAATTGGTCGTTTGCTATGGAGAACAACCGGCAAGAAACTACATGGTGACAATAAAAAAAAAATTGAAACAATAATTGTTTTGCAACATGCTATGGCTATATTAACGCGCGAATATTTGTGCCCCGATAAAAACATCGTACATATACGGGTAGGATTAGCAGATAATCGCATGGACTAGTTTTCGACGTTTTTATAAGTGCCTGCCCATTTCAATAAAAACATTTTGAATTATAAATCGCATTTCTGTTCGGTAAGACGTGTCTACAAGCGTTCGTATTCGTGTTAGTCCGATTATTTCACGATACTACTCGGCTACATTTGTCGCGATAACGCGAATATTCGCCGAATCCCGATAATGTAGCCTCAGCATTATAAGACAGCATAGCATAGGCATACCATTACAAATTATTTGATGGGATGCCATGAGACTTAAGCTACCTGGGTAAATATATTATTAGGTACGCTAACCTACATCACTGCCTTCACTGTTGAAGAATGACGAATGGCATGATAAAATGTTATTCTAATGGAACTACCACACGCACATGTTCACCTCAGCTTTGCCTACACAGCCTAGGGGCCGGTTTGTACACGGAAAACCGTACGTGGGGTTAAAACTCATACAGTTTTACACGGTACTCCGTGTACTATGCGATTCACGGACTACTTAAAGATACATGTGATTCCAATGAGAATAGGATGGACTAGCGACTTAGCGCCATGTTGTGACGTCATAGCTGTCAAATCGAATCGGGTAAGGTGAGCAAAATAAGATGTCTTTTAAATTAAATTAATTACGTATCATGAACGAAAAAGTTTAATCAGAATCTAGTTCTTAGGCGAATTGTTGCCAACAATGAAAATAAGAAAGAAAACTGTTTCTTCTTTTAATGAATTATGACTTTAATGATATATATAGCTAATTTACATTAAAAACGCAAATTTTTTTTTTTTTGTAAACCGTACCTTTCAAGTAACATTTGACAGATAGCGGTCATTGACGTTTCTATTTTTATTTAAAACGCATTCTACAAACTGGCTGGCCTGCGCAGGCAAAACTGTAGTTAAACTTGTGCGTGTGTTAGGCCCATAATATTGACTACGGAACTAACATAGCTTTAATTTGCCAGCGACTTGGTCGCAGGCAGACTCTAAACGCCATAAAAAGGAGGCGACAGCATCAGCTGATTATTCCTCAGGTCAGTTGGAAGAAGTTGACGTTTTGTAGTGGCACATAACGACCCAACATTGCCAGCCTATTCCGTAAAAATCTTACCAAGATTTTGGCGGGCTTTTTTTGAGTGAATAAAAAATTAAAAAGAATTACATTAAAAAAGACAATTAGATTGAAAAAAAAATAGCATGATAAATTAGATCATACATTATTAATAAATGATTAATTAAATAAATATTTATAAAACAGTACCTACCTAAAAACCATTGTTTTTTTATTTTATTGTTCTGAAACTAAACCATCACAATATCCACTAGGAATCAATTTGCGAATAATTAAAACAGCCTAACTTAATTTCACTTGTAAAAATCCCGTCAAAAACCCACTTCAGTTATCATTGTGAGATTTTTTACAGAATAATCTTATTAGTGTCACAGTTAAGCCAGGCATACCCTTGTCAGTAATTTGCACGAAACTTTCAGAACAAATTCTCATTTGTAATAACGTATCTCACTTTATTTTTGGTAAATATACTTTATACTTTTGCTTAAAAATAAAGTAGCTAGTTAGATGACAATACTCTACTTTCATTCTTTACTATCATGTGTCTTAAGAAACACTACCTAATATGAATAATTATTGAACTATTATCAATGTTTCTACGTTGAAATACGAATACGTTTTCAAAAATGTACTAAAATACTGTTAGTGTGTGCTAGAAGCATATAAAAAATTGTTTTCAAGAGACGAAACAATTATATAAAATTTCGTAAAATACTTTTTATTTCTTTCAAACGCTTTTGTTTTCCCTTCTAAAAAATGTATATAAGTACGCTATTTTTCTTTAAAAACAGTTGGCAACCCTATTTACCGCTGAAGCAAGTACTACCTGGGCTATATTAAGGCCCGTATTACAGAACCTTACTCAAGTACTACTTAAACTGCGTTCAACCGATTACTGCTTGAGCGAAGAATCTCGACTTAAGCGTTCAGTTTATTTTAGAACTATCCTAAAACGAAACTACGCTTGAGTAGAGATTTTGATCTCTGATTTAAATCCACAACAATTTCCATGAGAATCTATGCTCAAGTGTGGTCTCGACTACACTTGCGAAAACAAAGATCAAATCTCGCCTCAAGCAGAGATTCAGAGCTCATTGTGATTTTAAATTAAGGACACATTAAGTGGAGCTCACTCAAGCTTTGTTCTTTAATACGTAAAAAATGTCACTTTAAAGTGACATTGCTCAGGTGATTATTGATTGTAGTTTCTCTGCTCAAGTCAAGTTCTAAAATGAAAACTCTAACTGAGACTAGTTCTAAGTAATGCTTGAGTCTTGATTGTAGTTCTGTAATACGGGCCTTAGTTTTGAATAGTTTTGTGCAAGTTATATGGTGTACGTATTCCTGGTTTAAAATAGTATGTGTTAGTAAGTTAAATGTATTTTTCGCTGCAAATCTTTGGTAAACAAATGGCGTACATAGATTTAGATTTTGAGAAAAATATTTTTGAAAAGAGAACTTCAGTTTAAAATTTTGGCAGTATGTTAAATTCGTGTAACGAGTGCGAGTTACGTTGCCGCCGTTGTCGCGTTTGGCTTTCTGATTGGTTAAGAGCTTGGAGCGGGCCAATCGGAGCGTCAACTCGTACCGGGCCCTCTTATGACGTTTGGGCCACGTTTGTTTATTAAATTACTTACTGACTTGTAAGGAAAAAACACGCTGTCTATAGATGTTTAGAATGACACAACGCGATTTAGGTGTCATCCTTTGCTGTGTAGGAATAGGTGTTAGCCAACATGCATGTGGCCTATAATTATGTAGATATATATGTCGCTACTAGATCTTAGAATTGATCACTTTATTATGTGATCGGCCATTTTATGAAATAGCTTAGATATGGTCGAACATCGCTGATCTGAGTCCACTGTTCCTCAATATCATTTTCAATACACTTACTCGAAAACCCGCTTGTGGGCACGCAATAGACTTTTTTCCGCACTAGTGCAGAAAAGTACGCGTGATCTCCCCCGCTACAATGTTATTACATGTATTGTATCAGACCGGGCGCGCGTCGATCGCCACGAGTCGCCGGTGTTTATTCATTTTGTAAGTGTATTGAAAAAAGTCGTTTGATACACATGCAAATTTGTCACTGCAGCCCTCGGCTCCATAACACCCTCGCCTACGGCTCGTGCGAATTCCGCCTCGGTCGCAATGACAAACTTTCTGCACTTGTATCAAAATGTACTATTCCTGTTTTCAACTACAAAATATGCTTTTGTCCTATCAAACATACAAATTGTGCTGTAAAATATGTTCTTCTGGGTAGTTAAAAAAATAACCACGAAGGAGATGGCGGGGCCTGTGTTCGTTGGCTTCGCTCGCTCACTAAACCCTGCCATCCCCTTCTAACCTAGTCTGTCTGAGTCGGAATGCCCCAAGTCCCTAATTGTAAAAAGTCCATTAATATTAAATTTGGTATATGTACAATAAATATTTTAGTAAAGAATATGATTTTTGATGATATGAACAAACGTGGATTGATATTATCACCAAACGTTAACGTTTAAAAGGTATAGGAGGCGTGGTCGACTCTAGGCGATCAATGAATAGAGAATCGAAACGAAACGGTTGTAACTTGGATAGGTGGGAAGGTTTGCCAGTTTTAGTTGGCCATATCATGAAGTGATCAATTCTATGATCTGGCCACAACATACCTATATGTCGTTTATGTTAGAATTTAGTTACTTAGGTAAAAGTGTCAGGGTAGCCAGCGAAATTCAAATTTTGTTATTTTTTTTGTATTTCGCAGGTCGAAGTCAAGTTGTAATAATATGCGTTTCAAATAAGAATAGGTTCGACTTAGCGCCATGTTGTGACGTCATAGCTGTCAAATCGAATCAGGTAGGGTAAGCAAAAAGAGATACTTTTTTAATTGAATTTATTTACGAATCAGGAACGAAAAAGGTTTAATCAGAATTTAATACCTACTTCAATTCTGCTCATCTCTGCATCACTATTATGATGCATATATAGTAGCGAATGGAAGAAGAAAGCGAATTGTTGCCAACAATGAAAATAGGAACGAAAACAGTATATTTTTTAAACTAATTTTAACTTAAATATTACATAATTTAGATTTTTTTAAAATACGTATTTTTCTTCACTTAAGGGGTGACCAGACGGTTGAAAACTTGCGTGCCAACCAAGGTGACCTTGGTTTATGAGTTTGGTTTGTGTTGCGGCTACATGGATGTAAACCATGCGCCAACACGTTCGGTGGTGGGGGCCGGGTGGGGGGGTTAACGGCGTTGAAGGTCATGGATTACAACTGCTGTCTACACGGATTGAAACTAGCAAGGTCACCTTGGTTGGGACGTTGGTTTGCAACCATCTGGTTACCCCTTTAGATTTAACTAAGCTAAGACCCAGTTAAACAAAATTAAAAAAAAAACGTTATTGATTCGCAAGTAAGTTTTCTTTGCAAACCGTACTTTTCAAGTAACTTTTGACAGACAGAGGTCATTGACGTTCCTATTCTTATTTGAATCGCATTATATGTGTATTGTTGACGTTACAAATGAATGTCGACTTTTACCACTAGATGGCGTTAGATGTGGTATGGTAAAAAATCAGTATTTAACTAAAATAAATGGATCATTTATATTTGTCAAATTAAATACTGATTTTACATTATGTAAGTATTTCATATAACATTAAATCAATTGTTCCAGAGATTTATACTTTTGTGAGATTTGTTTTATCATTATTTAAATGTAAGTAGTATGCGATAACAAATTTTCTACACTTGTATGACAATGTACAAGTGGAGAACGTTTGTTATCGCGACCGAGGTGGAATTCGCCCGAGCCGCGGGCAAGGGTGTTATCGAACCGAGTCGCGTCGAGTGCAGCAGTGACAAAGTTTATCAAACGACGTTTTTCCATACACTTACGGTCGACACGCGCCCAATCTGATACGATAAATGTAATAAAATTGTGGCGGGGCGAGCATGCGCTCTTTTCTGCACTAGTGCGGAAAACAGTCAATTGCGTGCCTAAAAGCGGTGGGATAAGAGTGGGTGTTCGACTAAGTGTATTGAAAGCAAATAAACGGGGGGTTGACCGGTGATTCGTGGAGGTCGCTTACCGCCCAGCATGATACGCTAAATGTAGTAAAATAGTGGCGGGGGTGAGCTGCGGCACTTTTCCGTACTAGTACGGAAAACATTAAGTTGTGTAATACGTGCGGTAAGGGTAGGAGCGGTTTTTCTCGGACACAATGACTTCACAATCTTTGCACACGTGGGTGACGCCTGAGTTGTACGTAGAACCGTGTCGCGTGGCATGCGACTAATGTAGCAGCTCTACAAGTCTTTCCCTGCTCTGGATGGAGAGGAAAGGAGTGTCAGGCTTTTACTGACTAAAGCGAGTTGCTATAATGATTCTTGCAACCTTTTATTTAGATTTCAAAATTGGGAATTTTTTTCGTTAGTTCATTGAGAGGTTAGGTTAGCTTGGGGGCCCTGGGGCCCCGGGCCCCTAAACCACGGGACCCCGACCTTAGAGGCCCGTGGCTCTGCTCTGCCTAGCCCATTGGTACCACACGCCAGTGATTCAATTCCCGGATCAGACGATGTGTTATCGAGTTTTTTCTTCTGGAATTTAGGGGGCTTCTTGGTACAATTTGCTACAGGTCCTACCCTGGCTTAAACCTGGTATTTGTTTATATATTTATTAAAACTTTATGCACTAGTAATAAACACTGTACAAAGGCGGACTAATTGCCTTAGGCATTTTGTACCAGTCGACCTTAGGGTGGTGCAGAAACATAACATGGTAGGTGCAGCTTAATGGTAAAGATATAGAAAAGAAATACAATAATAAATATAGGTATACTTACGATACATACATACACTGACTGACTGACTGATTGACTGGCCTGTTGATCTAGTGGTTAGTGGCCCTGACTGCTATGCCAGAGGTCGTGGGTTCGATTTTCATCCAGAACAAATGTTTGTGTAATGAGCATGATCATAATTTTTTTCTGTGTCTGGGTGTAATTTTATCTATAATATGTATGTATTTAGAAATATATAAGTATGTTTATCAGTTGTCTAGTACCCATAACACAAGCTCTGCTTAGGTTGGGACTAGATGGCGTTGTGTAATAATTGTGGAATATTATGTTATTATTATATTATACAAATTAAAAATGTAATTATGAGAAACGAAACCAACAAATCAACGCTGTGATGATTACACCAACTTCCTGCGAATGTGTTCACGTGCCTTCACCTCTAAAGTGAACCGTCTGGACGTCATCCTGATGTTTAGCGGGGGCGGTGTTACTGTTCATAGAGAAACGGATTTTGATATAATAGGTACCGACGAGTAAAGTTACTTGGGTTACTTTGGCCCTGGGGTATTATTGTGTTTACTGTGTATCTATTGGTCAATGAGTTAAGGGAGAACTACATCAGACCGACGCACATGTGGACCACGCCTGATTTGTACGTAGAACGACGTCGCGTGGCGTGGATCTAATGTAGCTCTACAAGTCTAGTTTCCATATAAAATGTATGGAGACCATAGATTCGACGCGCCCGAATACGTGCGTACGTGGCCCACGTGAGCGCAGTGCAGTTCTACGTTTATACCTCAGGGCCAAAGTAACCCCACATCACGGTATATTCTTTCAGGAAGCACATTGTGGGCGGCCAGCCTCTCTTGTGACTCGTGTGGCAGTGAGTGCACGTCCGCTTGCGGGACACGCCACTTCAGATCTTGCTGCTTCAACTACCTGAGGAAGAAGAGGGGACCTGATACGCTCAAGGTAACTCTATCTACAACTGGTCTACTTTTTTTTAAGGTGGGAAATCGTCCACTGACGTCTCTCTCGAGGGCGAGTCAGACTTTTACTGACTAAAACCCACTCCTGTTCCTTCTTTGCCTTCGTTCCAGGGCCCTGGGGTTCTCTTTCACGTCACCAATGGCCCCAGTAGGCTGTTTCGACCCTGCTGGGCCCTACGGTTGCTGACATCTCCTTAAGGCGCGCGTGGAACACTACGCGGGCTACTATGCGGACGCCATCTTCTGCGAAGCAGTAATGCCGCAAACGTGAGGGAATGGATATCCTCAACGTCCTAGCGGCCGACCTAGGAGACCCAGCGGTCGCCCGGGGTGCCGCGAGTTGCAGGGCGATTTCTTTCAACGTAACCGTAGGCTTGCAATGGGTAGCTCGCTGTCAGTCTTCGCAGAGTCGTCGTCAGCGCGTAGTGTTCCACGCGGGCCTCAATGAGATGTCAGCAAACCGTAGGGGTCCTACAGGGCTGATGCCCACTAGCGCTGAGGGAAATTTCTGAAAAGAAAACCCACAGTCCTAGGACACAAAGGGCAACAGAAGGTTAGAACACATAGGTGTGGATTTAGTCAGTAAAAATCTGGCATACCCACTCGATCTATCCTAGAGCGGGAAGTCATTGGATGATTTTCAAACTCAACCAAGATCTACTAGTCTCTGTAGCCTTTTTCTACAATAAACCTGAATAAATTTGCCATCTTCTCATATGCTATAAGATAGCTGACGATTATGTTACCGAAATAGATCTATTTTTTTTTTCTTAATTGATATAAACCAGTGCTTGACTGCGATACCACCTGATGGTAAGCAGTGATGCAATCGCTAATGGTGAGGCGCACTAGTTTATTAAGAGCCTATTACCTACTCTAAACTTGAAGACACCTAAATTATAATCGGACGAGAAGATCTTAGCAGGCAAATTGTCGTTCGATGAAGTTCGTAGAAGTTTCAAGAACTTAAGGTTGGATACTCGCCGGTAGGTCAATTTCGTTGCAGCCTGATGAAGTCCATAGAAGTAACTAGCACTAAAGTGCATTAAAAATGTGTAGATTAACGAGCTGGTGCCCGTGATTTCGTTCGCTTTAGACTCGTAAAACAGCATAGCGCCATTTGGTCACCGTTTTCGTCTATGCCCGTTGTCCCCATTATCTGCGTCCCGGAAGAACGGCGTTACGGTGCCGATACGCAGCGTGTGACAACGGGAAGTAATTTTAATTATTTTATCAAAACGGGGGGTAATAAAATATTTTTTAATGTTCAAAAAAAACAGAATAATTACGCTCTTTCAGCCTATATAGGTCAGATTCCTGTTCAATTGTTTTTAATATTTTAGGCCTAAGCCCCACACATTTATTGAACATCTTGGTCTTCTTCATCTTCACTTGGGCAGAGCAACGCCGTGTCCTCGTGGGGGCGATCGGCGGTGGCGATCTCTCGCGCCGGGCCTTGGTATAGGCCATGTTCCGGACCGAGGAAGAGTGGCAGGCGGTCGCCTGCTTCTGCGAAGCAGTAATACTAGCAAAGGAGGCGGCCGATCACGTGAGGCAACGGTCCTCACGCCCCAATCGCCGCCGGGATTCCGATCCCGATTTCCAGCCATCGTAGGCGCAGGCTCGCGGACGGCGAGTAATGGGTGGCTCGCCGTCCAACCGTCCCGTAACCGTCCGGACCGAGCCCAAGTCGTCGACGGCGCGTGTTGTTCCACGCGCGCCTCAAGGAGATGTCGGCAACTGTAGGGGCCTAGCAGGGTCGAAGCCTACTGGAGCCAAGGGTCTGATTCTGAAATGAAGACTCGAACCTGGTACGAAAGGCAACGAAGGAACAGGAGTGGGTTTTTAGTTTATAGTCAGTAAAAGTCTGACACTATCTCCCGCTCCGCACAAGGGCGGGGGATGTCATAAGATGATTTTCCCACCGAAAAAAAAACCCAATGATGTGTAGTGTTTAGCACAGTCGGCCTTAATGTTTCCTCACGATGTTTTCCTTCACCGTTTTGAGAGCAGTGGTGGTGAAATAAATTACACAAAGTAATGCGCCTGGCTGGGTTTGAACTTGAACCCGTGACTTACAACTCGTAAGTCGGGGCTTCTACCACTCGGCCACCACTGCTATGCTATGATGTAAATAATTATAATTAATTAATATTTCAGTTTTTGACGCCAAATCAAGACGTCAAAGAAAATCAACAGCGAGCCAAACTCCCAATGTTTGTCGTCGAAAATATCCCAATGCCAGAACAGTGGATCTCCAACATGCTATCCAACGAAAACCACCCTTATTCTTTAGAAGATATGGTTGAAAACCGAATGTACGACGCTTAAACTTATTTTATAACCTGCAATACCGTTTGAGAATACTTGAATACATTTTTTTTTTAACTTTATTCTCAGAATAAATTTTGCTTAATTAATTATGTTAGGTATTTTTTTATATGCTGTACTAAAAAACGGCTGTCTCTTTAAAGTGTTTATAAATATTACAGTGTTACAAGGATTTTTTGGTGATTGTATCATTTGTCTCTATATCACCCAAAAGTTCATAATGATGTCATTAAGTCCGTCTGGACTTTGCGTGCATAAAGTCCATTAATAAAACATAGTAGTATGAACGCGATAAACCCAACAACCACAGAACAAACTTTCGTGCAATTTCCGCCAATCAACCTACGAGATGCGTTCCGTTCTATTCCATTTCACAATTTAACGGTTTCAATTCGATAGATTATAATCTACCGAAAAAGAATGCGTTAAATTGTAAATGTTACGGTTTACTATCTCACGAGATAGATTATAATCTAACGCTATTTACAATTTTATGGTGACATATATAATACTTACATGCATATCATAGTAGATAAAAGCCGTGAACTTCAATGATTTGTAACATCCGTGTGATGCTGGGGTGGATCGCTGGTACATAGTGGACTTGCAAAAAAAAAATCGAAAAAATTTTGTTACTCGATTTTCAACTGTCGACGCTGGGCCCAGCGCTCAAAATCCAACAGTGCATTGTATGTCTTTTACGACATTTCAAATTTCCAATCGATTTGATTTCCGAACTAGACATTGGAGTTGTATTCAAAAAAGTCGTTTAAATTCGGAACTAAGTCCGCCATCTTGGATTAAGTTCCGAATTTGAACATCTTTTTCAAATGTTTTTCACCAACATTGCCACATTGAAAACTGTCAAAAATTATTTTTTTGTTTTCCAACGTTTTTCAATTTGTAAAATGTATCAATGTATTTTCAGACCCCTGTCAATTTGAGATGTAAAAAAATATTAAATTATCATAATATTGTAAGTATCTAATATTAATTAGTAATTATAAGTGGTATAACATTACAAGGAGTTAATATTTTTAGGGCAAGTAACTTAAAGCATATTTATCGAAAAATAAAAATCTGTGACAGACGGACAGAAGTCGCTGTCATTATTCTCTTTACTAATTTATTAAGGAACCCTAACAACTGGTAATTCATGTGAATTAACGCTTTTAAGTCTTTCTTTTTTCAGGAAACGTACAGGATTTTTGAATTGAGAATTCTACGTTGAGAATTTGAATTTGGTAGAGTTGTATTTACAAATTTTTAACTCAAAATTCTCTATTTCATTCTCAGTTCGTTCATTTTGACAACAATTCTCTACCCTGGAAATATTATTACTTTCTTAAAATAGTTTTAGAAAATTACTTTTGTCGTGGATTTTATGTCTATAATGGCTGGTTAAGTGGACATAAAGTTCAAAACAATGTATAAAATGTGGATATAAATATAAAATATCATTATCCAGTTCTTGTTGTTTCATTTTTATTACATAAACATATATCAACAAACAGACAGAGTCACTCTCGCAATTAAAATATTTGTAATAATCGCGTAAGAGCAGTTGTATGAAAAACAAATGAAAATGTATGTCGGGTTGGCTGCTCTTAAATCACAGTTAAATTGACGTCAACGTAATGTATACGTTTTCAAAAGTTGAAGACCTCGCAGCTAAGTGGCGCCTACTGGTGGTGAGAATTTTCCGAAAAACCCTCATCAGTTACTTGGCAGCCATTTTGGAAACCATATCCAGGAATCCTTCAGAGCCTGTTCGGGGCGCGAAAAATTTTCTATTTTGTACGATGGTCCGAACCGTAGTTCCAAATTAGACGATGGCGATAATGATGTGATCCAGATTTTATTACTTTTGACGAGCTTCAGACATTCGTCAACTATTTCTTTATGCTCCGGAATAAGTTCATCGAAGTCATCGACAAGAAATATCAGTTTACCTCGGTTGTAATAATGTAGGAACATTTTCAATTGAAACATGTCATTTGGATGATATGAACATTGGTCGGGAATGGAAAAGGTATGTCCAAGTGATGAACCTTTCAGATAATCAGTTTGTCTTTCAACATGACAAAAAACAGCATCTTCATAAGCATTGCCAAGTGCAGCTTTACATATGAAGCGTAAGCATTTTTCATGTATTTGGTACTCAGATAAGTTTAATTTTACAATCCAAACTTTAGGATCGAGTTCTTTTGTCATAAGAGACAAATGATTGAGAAGAGTTGATTTACCCATTCCCTGTTCAGCGGATATAAGAACAACATTGTCCTCCAAATCATAGAAAGTTTTTATAACTTTATCTTTAACATCATCAAACTTGTCGTTCTCTTGTGTCTTGGTGCGACTCACTCGTCTGTCAATATAAAGCTGCTTGTTGTAATTGCTGTAGATACTAGAATGTCCAACAACGACAGTTTCACCATTAATCAATTCGTAAAAAACACTATTATCTATAAGTTCCACAGCCTTGTCGTCTACGATCTCATCTAAGCTGACATATTTCCATTGAAGTTTTATTTTGTAAGTTGTCAAGAAGTTTTTCTGCGATTCTACACTCAAGTCGGCGAAAGCGATTCTATCATCGTTCCATACATTACTATATTGTAAAGAAAACTTTTTTATTATTGCAAAGTATTCATTTTCATTATTCGTAATTAATATAACTTGTTTTCCATCAATTGCTTTCGCAATGTTTTCAATTCTAATATCAGAATCTCTTAAATATGAATTGCAAACAACAATAAATATCTTTCCATTACTTGTATTCGTCAATTCTTTACATAAGGTGTTATGAAGCTTAAAGGGGAGTGTCAAAATATACTCCAAGTCTAACACGGTGTGTTTCTTAGTTCCTAGATATTGTACCACCTTAGCAACAGTTAATTCACAGTTAACTGAATCAATATTAGTACCTATAATCTGTCCGAGTGACGCAAACTGCTCCATAACGTTATTATTAAAAGTTAAGACGTTACCTTTCATTTTACGCATAGTTTTTAAAAATCCTATTACAGATTCATCATTCATGACATTAGCAACTGCATTTTCGAATATTTTACTTTTCTCTGTTAGATATGATCCCTCTGGCAGCAACCACAATCTTTGTATTTCATCATGATATTTAAGAAATATCATGTCAGATTGTTCTCTGAAGTTGTTTACATCGGTGCTCGGTAGATCTTCTATTTCTTTTCTTAAAATATCCTCTACGCCTTTCTGATTAACTTGGCTAGTAAAAAACAGTAATTTGCTATAGAAATCTCTCACTAAACTCACATCGTATTGCCCTCGTTCGAAGGAAAGCTTTGGAAAGTTTTTAACTTTGACATCCAATTTATATTCGTGTAAATTTTTTATTTCACATGTCAATGTTTCATACCAGGTTTTGGCCAGGTTACCTAGTGATTCACAGTTATCTGTAAACTTCAAAAGTTTTGAAGTTTCATCGAAAACTAGTATGTTGCCGACAGCAGAAGCTATGCCTCCATTTAACTGAAGAAATCCATCTCCCTGAGACTCGTCTATAGTGACGATATGATTGGGTTCAGATTGTTTTAATATTTCTAGGATTTTTGTTGTTAGGTAGTTTAGTCTCTTTTCTATTTTTTTATTATTACCTCTTATTGCCAAATCTTTGTTACCAAAGGAAACTGGAACTTTAAGCTTCAGAGATAGTAAATAGTCTTTAGCAGCCAGTTCTGCTGCTTCAAAGACAGTAGACTGTGGGACATTTACTTTGTCCAGTTGTCGCTTTAGATCGTCAGTTATCGATTCATTAACCAATTCTAGCTTGTTATTTCTATACGTAAAAACACTCCCTATCAGTTCACTTAGTGTTGTTACGTCAGAGGGTTCGCTAAGGAACTTCAACAATAAACTTTGTACATCATTATTTTTCGTCTTTCGATTTTTTTGAACCTCTAAGCACAATATGTTTTTGATCAGCACAATAAATTCTTCGCTGTTTGTAAAGAAGTCTTGTCTGAAGCTGGCAATCCGATGTCCTTCAGGTTGAATTTCAGAAACATTTAAAACATTGAGCGCTAGAATTACGTGATACCGCAGTATTATATCATTATTCATCCTCATCTCGTTAGCAAATTCATCACAAATAAACTTCGCCATCTGTTCAGCTAGTATTCTCATTTCATCTTTCACAACTATTTTACATAAAATGTCCAAGTCTTCATCTGTGTATGATGGCTGTGTGCAACAACCTCCTGTTCCTACGAGTTTGTTCAAATAATCAGCGAAACTACCTTTATATATTATGCTGTTGCCATCGTCCTTTGCTGTAGTATACATAATGAAAAAACATTCTGTTTCATCAAACTTTCTTCCAAAAATCATATCCTTACTGCTTGGGTCGAAAGCGCGTCTAATTTTTAAATAACTACTATAATATCTAGCTAAATCAGTTTCACTAGTGAATGTGAAAAGTTTATTGTTCTGTCTGTGCTTGGCTTGAAGGAACACAGCGAGAGCTTTATCGAAATTCTTTATTTTTAATATAAAACAAATGTCATCGAAGTCACCTGTGCCATCTCTATTGCTGGCCAAACTGAACTTTTCAATGTTAACGTCATGTTTCAATCTAAAATATATTAGACTAATTAATTTACTCTCGTATAGTTCTCCTAGCACGCCCGAAGTGCCGGTACGTTTTTTATACGATGTACTATCCATGTTTTGATGGTAATTATTTGTCTTTAGTCACTGGTGTGAAAAAGTCATGAAAGTATTTGAAGCCACCTCTTCTTTATTTTACTCGTCGTTTATCAGATGTATTGTATGCCGCACTAAAACTTGTATTCGAGCCTCCTTGCAAGAATGAACTGGTTCAAATTTCGTGTCTTCTGCTGATGGTTAGTTATCTGAAAATAAAAAGTTTTCGTTATAAACATCTTATGTCAAAATTAAGAGGGCCCATCCCCACTCGTCTATCGTCAACTTGAGCATGGTTTAAAAGCTCATTGATATACAATGTCTGATAAAAAGGCAACGAGAAAAAAAATTGATAACACCTGATAGCTCTGTTGACATTTGGTAATTCTGTCATTAACTCGATTAATACGATCGTGCAATACGACAGAATTGACTGGACTAATGCAAAGTAAACCATGTTAGTAGTGTTTTGTTTCCGCCACATGTCGCAAGTTTTTAAAAAGAAATATTATTTTATGACTTCTGGCAGTAAGGGCGACGACATGTGGCTGAAAACCGAGTCCACTGTCAATCTGAACACTTAAATATTTAATAATATCTGTTCTTTTGAGAGTGAGACATGAGCAAATATTATCTGTCAGCGAAGAACAAATGTGTGAAATCAATGAAAGATTTGCATAACAAGTGTTCGCGTCATTTTTTATGGAGAATGGAATATACTTCTTTTAGACACATTAAGGGTTAGTTTGTTGTTTTTTAACCACTCCGCAACCATGTTGAAACCCAACTGAGCGTTTGCATATACTACCTCTCATGATTCTGCATGAAAAAGCAGAGCCGTGTCATCCGCAAAGGTGACTATTCTACCACCACGCAATTTGAGGTAGCAGAGGTCATTGATGTAAGCCAAAAATAATGTTGGACCTAGGATACTACCCTTCGGTGCCCCATAAGCGATGGCAAGATCATCACTGCACATAACACCTATCTTTACTCACTGCAAGCGATTTTTGAGGTAGTCAGAGAATAACCTTAGCTGCGTGCCTCTTACTCCAAGTCTCTCCAGTTTTTCTAAAAGAAGTGGGGCAGAGACCGTGTCAAAGGCTTTTGCCAAGTCCAGAAAGATTGCTAGCACTTTATGTTTACAATCAAGATTTATAGTTACAAAATTAACAAGTTCTTGGACGGCGTTACTAGTAGACTTGCCGCAACAAAACCGGAAATGTACCTCGGGTACGGGTTGGAAATGTTTTTCCAAGGACAATCTTTTCTGTCGTAGACTGTATGTTACCCGACTATCTCAGACAGTGGTTTTTGTATTTACATTTATAATGAAGCTTTTAAATTGTTTGTCAGAGCGGCTTCACCGGAGTGAAAGTCGGTAATTATTCCAAAGACTTGCGTCTTGAAATTAGAAAAGCTTCCACCAAAAAAATTCCACCATTGGGGTTCAGAATCATGTACTGGAGCCGTGGTCCACGTTTATGATTGTGTCGATGTATGAGACACAGTGTACAATATCACTGGGCCCTGGTACAGGCCATGGTCCGGAGCGAGGAGGAATGGGCGGCGGTCGGCTCCTTCTGCGAAGCAGTAATGTTAGTGAAGACAGCGGCCGCACGCGTGCGGTACGGACGTCCTTACGCCCCAACTCGTCCCCGATTTCCAGCCACCGTAGGTGTGTGCTTGAGGACGACGAGCAATGGGTAGCTCGCCGTCCGGTCGATCGGTAACCGTCCGGACCGAGCCCGAGTTGCGTAACACCTCAAAGAAATGTTGGCAAAACCGTAGGGGTCTAACAGGGCCGAATCCTACTGGAGTTGTGGGTTTAATACCAAAAGGAAAACCAGGGGCCTTGGAATGCAATGCAAAGAAGGAATATAGGTGTAGTTTTAGTCAGTAAAAGTCTGGCACGCCCTCCCACTCCACCCAAGAGCGAGAGAAGGAAGGATTGGATGATTTCTCACATAAAAAAATGAGAATATTTTTGCACTAAAGCCGCTAATCAAAAGACTGGTTTAAGTCACCGTGTTCTTCAGATGCCTTGTTCATTTTAAGACTTGGTCTTCCTTTTCAGGAAATCCCTGCGGACGTGAGTGCTATGTACACGGTCACGCAAGCGTCAGTCAAAACCATCAATCATGAATGAAACTTGACTGATAGTGAGTAAGTTCATTCATTATCAGTCAAGTTTCATTCATGATTGATGGTTTTGACTGACGCTTGCATGACCATGTGCTGGATGCCTGAGGCTATAATAATAATAACATATAGCTAGAAACCGTTTTTGGGGATCCATTTATTGAGTGTGCAAGTCGCCCCCTACCTTTTGATGAATAGGTCTTCAAAAATGATATTGAGGTTTCTAATATCATTTTTTTCTTAACTGAATAGTTTGCGCGAAAGACACTTCCAAAGTGGTAAAATGTGTCCCCCCCCCCCTGTAACTATTAAAATAAGAGAATGATACAACTAAAACAAATATATGATGTACATTACCATACAAACTTCTACCGAAAATTGGTTTGAATGATATCTAGTAAGTAGTTTTTTTTTAATACGTCATAAATCGTAAACCGCAATTTACCTTTCAAGTTAACCAGTTTTTTTTTAAATTATGTATATTAATAGGTTTGTTCAGCCATGGGCCATAGTCTTAACATAGTTCTTGGTAACCAGTCCACTGAAGCCTCCCAAAACCATAGCAGCATATGTAGCAACAGTGTCACACCAAACGGGGGTTGTTTTAGGGTGCATTAGCGAAGCCATAATTTCGCAGAAGGAGGCTGCGGAGAGGGAGAGGGAGGCCGTGGCCATTCTCCCGTGCCACAGCAGGCGAACCGGGCGTCGGCGGAGGGCAGACAACGCCCTCTTCCAGTCCCCATAAAGAGGTCCGGAGGGACGGCGGACTCGGGGTCGTCCGCCGTCCCCCATCCAGCAAGACCCGAGGCGGCGGCGCGTATTATTCCACGCGCGCCCCTATTGCACGTCGCGGGGGGAGGACACCTCACATTCCCCGCGTGTTTCAGGTGGCCCGCGTAGGCGGTAACCGGGGATAATGGATGGCGTATCAGCTCCCACGATCCCCGGTCCAAGTGTGGGAGGGAACACCGAGGTGGTTTTTAGTCAGTAAGAGTCTGACAGACTCCTTCGCCTGCCGCAGGCGAAGGACATCCATGAGGATTTTCCACCCAGGCAACAAAAAAAAGGGTGCATTAGCATAGTATGTACAGGGTTAACTGTTAGTTGGTACAACATTCCACGAAAATTGGCTAATGAGCCTCTGCGAGTTGGCTTCGGCCCCTCGTATGCCTTCCAAAAGTCCTGGACCCAAGGGTTTGAGATATAGTAATCTATAAATAATAATAATGATTTATTGTTCAGCAAAAACACACTTTTACATCAAATACTATAATTGTTTAATAAATAAGTTTAAGAAATGGTCGACCTGGGAAGAGGTGGCAAGACGGCCCAGATGCCTACCGCAAGGACTGGTTTGAGGTGGCTCAAGAAAAGAATACTGCAAGAAGTTGGAGGAGGCCTTTGCCCAGCAGTAGGACAGTATAGGCTATTAAAAAAAAAAGAAATGGTTGTTAAACCAGTCCTATGAGGAAACAGAATGCTTACCTACTTAGTTGTCAAAGTTTTTTTTAATTTTATTTATTTGGTTTTATTTTAATAGTATTTAGTTAATATCCTACCTGCACACACCCGGATAAAACACAAAACTACTCACCTTTACAACTGTTTTTATTATTATCTCCTTTCACCCTATTTTCTCTTTTTCCATTGTTATTTTATTTAATACTTGTGACTTTGCCTATTAAAATTGCTATGTAGCGCTAGCAGGTCACATCGATTTCTGAACTTGGTGTAATGTTTAGGTTACTAAGATACAGGTTGTGTCTAGTTAGGTTAGGACCCATTGTTAACTTTAGAGGTCATTCATTCAATAGAAATATTATTAAATTAAATTGTTACACCATAACAGACATAATAAATAAATTAGAAATAATTATTGAATTACATTATTAAAATTAGCTAATATCTAAGCAGGTACAAACAGCAGAGAACTACAGACACTATGTGATTATTGCACACACATTAAAAGATACCTTGAGTTTCCCAAGAGCCCGTAAAAATCAGTATCTCTGTTCTCAATGGACATGTCAGTCGCACTACAACACTAGGGCTGCTTAAGTAAGTATAGCTCTACAAGTATTATTATAACATACACGATGTACTCCATGTGCTCTTAGACTGCACAGGTTACCCTGAAATACGCACAAGAACCTTAGGATCCCCGAACTCCCTTATTGATGTCCTGAAAAACCTATAAGGCCTTATCTGTTTTTGGGGAGAGGTGGGCTAATAAGCCCACCTAAGGTTATGACCGCCGTAGCCCACGTACAATGGTCCACATAGGACTAAGTGCGGAAACCATACATAAATAGATAGATAATGTACACGAAGAGTTTTATAAGCATTCTTTGTGTACTTGTACCAGAGTTGACTGGTGTAGAACGAATGGCAGTACCTAAATCTTGAACAGAGTTATTTTAACTTGTTTGGAGCAGTGAAAAAAATTTCTAGTCAATTTGTTACTTCGACATGCAACACTACGCCTCTGATAATTCCAGATCAGAATTATCTGCTTAAACATCCTTTATTATGTGACCAAGATATCTAACTATGACAAGATATTAACAATGTTTAGATAATTCCGCACAAATCAATCAATAAAATGTGTGCAGGGCCTTTACTGTAGGTATTTAAATATCATAATCTAGGAATTCTTCACATTATGAGATAATGCTCTGCTGCATATTTCTCGCAGATCGCAATCAAGTCAAGCATATTATATGTAAATAACTAGCGTGTTAAACAATTATTTATTACATAAATAATGCATTAAAACAAACCTTAGGTATGATAAAATACAAATAACAGTCTCGATTAAAGTTCACACGGGTAAGATTAACATCGTAAAAAATCAAAACACAAACAAAACAAAAGCACGAGATTATCCTTAATCGCTACCAACGAAAACGAAAGTCCCTCAACACACTTTATAAGTGTTTCCAACAGTTAATCTAGCTTTCCACTAGATTCAAAAATTACAAAATTATATAAGTATAAAGCTACAACTAAACATAGTATACATCATTAATAAAATATTTACATAAACATACATACATAATTATAATCTATTAGTTATAAACATTTATGAAAATAAAGGTTAACTGAGCTATCTTTACTACACACAGTCCAATAATGTTCTAACACAGTCAGTAAAACAATTTGTAAATTACAAGGAAAATTAATTTAATGAACTACAAGAAAACACAAACAATATTTCCCCCCAATTACATTAGGTTAAGACCACCAGTTCTAGTGGAAAATTCTTTAAGTTGACAACACTGCAGCTGTCAACTGACGTAAGAAAATGTATTGACATTTTGAGATCACGTTTAGAAACTGTTCGGTTGACACTATGGAATTAGTTTATACAGTAACGTAGAATCTATAATATAATATTTAAAGGGAGAAACTGACTGACTGACATATCAACGCACAGCCGAAACAACAGAGTCTACGAGATTGAAATTTTGTACAAGGTGTTCTTTTATGATGTACGCGAGCATTAATAGGATTTCCCTAGATTCACTTCCTAAAGAGATGAAACGTGGTTCAAAAGTATGGAAAAACCTTTTTTCACGCGGGTGAAGCCGCTGGCAGAAGCTAGTATTAAATAAAATTATAGTTTTTTTTTCATGATGCGCTTATTCCGTCGTTGGGTGTAACACAGATTTGTGTTTTAATTTTTTGTTTATATTGAATGTGTATAACGCTCAAATGTTGCCAGTTACTACAGCAAGCTACAGATCTACCTCGAGGTCTTAAACTGAACTGTTAATAGGATGGAGTTGTACAAGTGTGTATAACTCCTTCCTTCTGTCTCACTCAATCGACTGGCATTTTAAAACATCATGGCAGGTCCGCTGTACATAAAAATCAACTTGCACGTCATCCTGTTCTCTGAAACATGGTTTAAACCATTACTTCTCTCCACTACTTACCTCCAGTGTCGCACCGTTTATAAGGCTAGTTAGGGCACTGCTTACCACCTCACTGGTTTTGAACTTACACGAAATGATCGGATTGGTAAAGTTTTTTTTAGGTGAAACATCATCCAATGACTTCTCAGGCTCCGGGGAGAGCCCACTCCTATATTCTTACTTTGCCTTGCATTCCAGAACCCCGGGAATTTCTTTTTGGAAGACAAAGCATGGTCCCACAGTAGGCCTCGGCCCTGCTGCCCCCTACGGTTTTACTGACATCTCTTTGAGACGCGCGTGGAACACTACGCGCCGTCGACGACTCGGGCTCGGTACGGATGGTTACCAGACGGCGAGTTACAAATTGCTCGTCTGTGACTGGAAACCGGGGTCAAGATCCCGGTTGCTGGGGCGTCTCGAGCGGCCGTCTCCATCGCTAGCATTACTACTTCGCAGAAGAAGGCGACCGCCTACCACTCCTCCTCGCTCTGGACCATGGCCTGTACCGGCCCGGTGCAAGAGGTCACTGCCGCCGATCATCCCCATGAGGACACAGTGGTGCTCCGCCCAAACGGGGCAAATCCTCTACAGTGTCATTCGTGCGGATTGGTATGGTTAGAGTTGGTGTGGCCATATTCTACGCAGATATTTTCCTCACAAAACAGGTATCAGTCATATATATATTTCTATAAACAAAAGAAATATTGAAAATAACAACTAAGTTTATAACAATGAATGTATGTAACAATGATGATGCGTAAATACTTAATTAAAACAGGGGATTTATTTTAGTCAATTCATAATTATTATGAATTACTTATATAAATAAGTAAATATATACAAGAAGGGCTATAATTATCAATAGATAATTTAAAAAAAAACATACCAAAGCGTACTTTGGTATCTTTACTAATATCCAGTAGAAAAGAAACATAGGTAATATCAGCGTAATCCCACACAGAAAGTAAACAAACAATAAATTAAAAAATTAAAATTATTAATTAATATTTTTTAATTAATTAATATTTTTTATTTAATAATTAATTAAATTATTAATTAACTAACAGAAGACATTATGACATGATGACAATAAAAAAGGCATGAGAACAAAGATAAAGTAATGATAATGACAATGAAATAAAGTAATCCAAGTGAGAATATAAAAATAACATTACATATTTAATTTTCATTCGTAAATAAAAACACTAAGTCTAGATTGCGAAATCTTTATTTACGGGACTGGTAGAACTACATTGCGTGCGCACATGTGGGCCACGTACGCCGATCTGGGCGCGTCGGTCTCCATACATTTTATATGGCAACTTTACATGTAGAGCTACATTAGATCCACGCCAAGCGACGCGACTCTACGTGTACAAATCAGTATTGATGCAACGGAAGCGGAAACGGAAACAGATGTCAAAAGTAAATCTTTGCGGAAACGGAAGCGGAAGTGTTAATACTATGAAGAAAAAGAACAATTTTTTTTTTTAAACTACACATGATACAAGTTTTACTCTACTTCGTAATCACGTCACGAGGCGCGGTGATGCGCAAAATGAACCAAAAAATATAATAATAAAGAAACTCGTCGAGACACGCTCTTCCGATGTGTTCAGTCGTCCACGCGCCCCGCCCCGCCTCGCTGTATTCGGAAGAATTATAAATTTTGCGGAAGCAGAAGCGGAAACGGAAGTGAAAAAGCTTGCGAAACTTCTGCACCAGCGGAAGCAGAGATCTGTTGCAGCACTACAAATCAGGCGTGGTCCACATGTGCGTCGGTGTAATGTAGTTTTTCATGCTTTATTGTTTAAGGGAAATGACAAGCCAAAAATCAAGGGCTATTATGTCAAGTAGAAGAGGCGTATTGTCATCCGGAATACATGAGATTGTGTTTTCACAAAGCCCAAATTTCGTCATAAAACGATTATAATATTCATCGTATGAAAAGTCAATGCCAGCAGCATTTGACTCTTCTTTTAAAAATTCCAAAAGAATAACGTAAGCTCTCAAATATTCTTTACTTTCAAGTTGCTTATGATTTACGAAATCTTCACAGTCCTGGATCATATTTTTGGTGTCAAGATTCTTAAGTTGTATCATGAACTTCCATAATGTGTTTAAGAATGTTTTCTGTTCGAGGCGAGTAAAGTTTTCCATTTTGTACGATGTTCCAAACCAGAGTTCTAAATTGGACAATGGGGATGACGATGTGATCCAGATTTTATGTTTTCGCTTCAGACATTCGTCAACCATTTCTTTACACTCCAGATCGAATTCATCAAAGTCATCGATAAGAAATATCAGTTTACCTCGGTTGTAATATTGTAAGAACATTTTAATTTGAAACACTTTAATATCATCCACTGAACATTGGTTGGCATTGGAAAAGTAATATTCAAGTGGCGATTCTTTTAGATGAACATATTTTTTGGTAGAAATATAATATTGAAAGTCTTCAAGTATACCTTTTTTCACAAAGAAGGGGAAAGTGATACCCATATCCCATTTGAATTGAATGGTTTTATCGTCGAGTGCAGCTTGACAAATAAACTCCAAATTATTCTGAGCATCCAACATGGTATCGCTTCTACTGCAAATTCTTTGGTACTCATATAAGTCTAATCTAACAATCCAAACTTTTGGATCGAGTTCCTTTGTCTTTATTGACAAATGAGTTAGAAGAGTTGACTTACCCATTCCCTGCTCAGCTGTAATGATAACAACATCGTCTTCCAAATCATACAAAGTTTTTATAACTTTATCTTTGACATCATCAAAGTTATCGTGCTCTTGTGTCTTGGTGCGACTAACTCGTCTGTCAATATAAAATTGCTTCTTGGAATAGCTATAGATACTTGTATCACCAACTTCGACAGGTACATCATTAATCAATTTATGAAAAACATTACTATCTATAAGTTCCACAGACTTGTCGGCTACTATCATATCTAAACTGACGTCTTTTCCTTGAAATTTTATTTTATAAGTTGCTAAGAAGTTTTTCTGCGATTCTATACTCAAGTCGGTGAAAGCGATTCCTTCATCGAAACATACATTACTATTCTGTAAGAAAAGCTCTTTCATTATGTCCAAGGACCTCTTATTCGTAATAACTATTATTTGTTTGCCATCAATTGATTTCGCTATGTTTTCAAGCCTCAAAACAGAATCTTCCATATCTGACTGATTGCAAAAAACAATAATTATCTTCTCTCTAGTTGTGTTCTTCAATTCTTTACATAAGGTGTTGTAACTCTTCAGAGGTAGTTGCAAAATATACTTTAAGTCTAACACGATATGGTCTTTAGTTCCTAGATATTGTTCCACCTTAGCAACTGTTAATACACAGTTTAATGAAGTAATAATAGTACTTATAATCTGTCCATGCATCGCAAATTGATTCATACAGGTTTTATTAAATGTTAAGACTTTATTCTTAATGTAACGCATATATTTTAAAACACCCATTAAAGGCTCATTCATGGCATTAGCAACTGCATTTTCAAATACTTTACTTTTCTCTGTTAGATATGATCCCTCTTTAGACATCATCCACAGTCTTTGTATTTCATCATGATATTTTAGAAATATCAATTCAGATCTAACTTTGAAATCGTGGATCTCATTGCACGGCTGCTTTTCTATTTCTTTTCTCAAAATTTTCTCTACGCCAGTCTGATTAGCTTGGTTAGTGTAAAACAGTAATTTGTTGTAGAAATCTCTCACTAAACTCACGTCATATTCTCCTCGTTCCAATGAAAGCTTTGGAAACTTTTTTACTTTCACATCCAATTTATATTCGTGTAAATTTTCAATTTTAACTATCAAAGTTTCGTACCATGTTTTGGCCAGGTTACCTAGTGATTCACAGTTATCTGTAAACTTCAAAAGTTTTGAAGTTTCATCGAAAACTAGTATGTTGCCGACAGCAGAAGCTAGGCCTCCATTTAACTGAAGAAATCCATCTCCCAGAGACTCGTCAATAGTGACGATATGATTAGGTTCAGATTGTGTTAATAATTCTTGGATTTTTGTTGTTAGGTAATTTAGTCTCTTTTCAATTTTTTTATTGTTACCTCTTATTGTTAAATCTTTATTACCAAAGGAAGCCGGGACTTTAAGCTTCAGAGATAGTAAATAGTCTTTAGCAGCCAGTTCTGCTGCTTCAAAGACAGTAGACTGTGGGACATTTACTTTGTCCAGTTGTCGCTTTAGATCGTCAGTTATCGATTCATTAACCAATTCTAGCTTGTTATTTCTATACGTAAGAACACTCCCTATCAGTTCACTTAGTGTTGTTACGTCAGAGGGTTCGCTAAGGAACTTCAACAATAAACTCTGTACATAATTATTTTTCGTCTTTCGATTTTTTAGAACCTCTAAGCACAATATGTTTTTGATCAGCACAATAAATTCATCGTTGGTTGTAAAGAAGTCTTGTCTGAAGCTGGCAATCCGATGTCCTTCAGGTTGGATTTCAGAAACATTTAAAACATTGAGCGCTAGAATGACATGATACCGCAACATGATATCATTATTCATCGAAATCTCGTTATCAGATACATCACAAATAAACTTCTCCATCTGTTCAGCTAGTATTCTGATTTGATCTTTAATAACAATTTTACATAAAATGTCCAAGTCTTCATCTGTGTATGATGGCTGTGTGCAACAACCTCCTGTTCCTACAAGTTTGTTCAAATAATCAGCGAAAATACCTTTATATATTATGCTGTTGCCATCGTCCTTTGCTGTAGTATACATAATGAAAAAACATTCCGTTTCATCAAACTTTCTTCCAAAAATCATATCCTTACTGCTTGGGTCGAAAGCGCGTCTAATTTTTAAATAGCTACTAAAATATTTAGCCAAATCAGTTTCACTAGTAAACGTGAGAAGTTTATCGTTCTCCCTGTGCTTAGCTTGAAGGAACACAGCGAGGGGTTTATCGAACCCCTTTACATTTGCTTGGAAGCAAATATCATCGAATTCACCTATGTCATCTCTATTGGTGGCCAAACTAAACTGCTCAACACTGTCGTCATGTGTCAATCTAAAATATATTAGACTAATTAACTTCGTCTCGTACAGCTGTCCCTGGATGCCCGAAGTGCCAGTACGCTTTTTGTACATTTTGTTATTCATGGTTTTAACGATATTGTTGTCTTTTCTTTACTAGGACTCAACTGTAAGAAATTGAAGAATTAATTTACCGATTCCTTGGCCCGTGGCCCCTTTAACACGCACCAACTTCTAAATATGAGGCGGCCACCTTTGTGACTTCTTGTGAGGAGCTGTTTCAAGTTCCGTGTCTTCGGGCCTGTAATAGAAAAATACCCTACTTTAAAAAAGGTTTCGTTTGATATAATGAAGACGCTTGATAATTTTACCAACAATTTTGTCACCCTTGTTTGTTTAGGTAACTTTAAACCATGCAGTTCCGGGTTCCGTACAAACTTAAAAGGTAAATTGCGGTTTACGATTTATGACCTATTAAAAAAAATCTACTAACTAGATCTCGTTCAAACCAATTTTCGGTGGAAGTTTTAATGGTAATGTACATCATATATTTTTTTTAGTTTTATCATTCTCTTATTTTAGAAGTTACAGGGGGGACACACATTTTACCACTTTGGAAGTGTCTCTCGCGCAAACTATTTAGTTTAGAAAAAAAATTATATAAGAAATCTCAATATCATTTTTGAAGACCTAATAAAAAGAAAATAATTTTTTGAGTTTCAGTTCTAAGTATGGGAAACCCCCAAAATTTATTGTTTTCTTTCTATTTTTGTGTGAAAATCTCAATGTGGTTCACAAAATACATTTATTTACCAAGTTTCAACTTTATAGTTCTTATAGTTTCGGAAAAAAGTGGCTGTGACGTACGGATGGACAGACAGACACATGACGAATCTATAAGGGTTCCGTTTTTTGCCATTTGGCAACGGAACCATAAAAATACGTGATTGCTTGCATTGTAATGTTCCTGTGAAAAACAGGAGGGTCGGCTTAAGTTACCAGTACCAAACATAGTAGACATAATCTATATACTCTATAATTACATATTCTATACTGTTACTATGGGTTAATTAATGCCTGAAATTAACGATAAATAAATAGTAATAAATATATATAAATTAGAAACTGTTTGACTGACACAGCCGAAATTATGGGGACTAGGAATGTGAAATTTCACACCAGGCTTACTATATATTGTGACGTAGGCGAGCACTCAGAAAGTGTTTTGGGAAATTCAGCCTTACAGACAGACTTCGAGGATTCGTCCATAAGGTTTCCGTTTTTTGCCATTTGGCTACGGAACCTTAAAAAGGAGGCCATCACGGGGGCCTCCGTCTATCCTATGAAAGTTGACAAAGTTTTGTATTACTAGCAACAAAACGGTAAAAAAAAAATACAAACGCCCATCCCAAACTCTCAGACCTAGATTATATTATTATTATGAATAGCCTATATTGTCCCACTACTAGGTAAAGGCCTCCCTTCCAGAGGCGCCGACTCCGTGGGTGCTCGGGGGCTAGAGCACCCATGACAAATAAATAGTGGGTGCCGAGCACCCCTGAGAACAGACATCAAGAAACAGATCAGTAATCGCCTTTAGGGATGGGCGTTTTTTCATAACCCGACGACTCGTTTAACGCAGTGGTTTAGAGCGCCGTTTGAGACGCAAGGGTCGCGGGTTCGATTCCCGCACCAATAGAATTTTTTGTTGATGAAACAGATATTTGTGTTGGTTCTGGGCGTTTGTCGTACCTTCGTTGTTCCTGGTGTCCACAGTACAAGGGAAAACCTTAGTTTGGGACCAGAACAATGTATGTGATGTTTTCCCAATTTATTATTATTTATTAAATTTATTAATTTGTCGGTCGATCTCTGTGCATTTCTCTTCTCACACTTCGCCACTTTTTTCGAGTCACTGATGAAATGATGAATGATCGAAATGAGCATGAGCACCCATGAGATTTTCTAAAAGCCGGCGCCCCTGCTTTCTTTATTCTTTCCATTGTTCCCGGCTCTGAGCCACTTTAACATAATAAAATAAAAGTGAAATAAAATAAAATTGTGGCTTAAGTAACATAATTTAATTCGCTTACAATTACTCAGGTCCTATTTCTGTTTGTGGGGTTTAAAGCAAGGCTTCTATTTCTGGTTGGTGATTAAAAAAAATAACCCTAACCTAACCTGTCCGTGTCGGGGTGCCCTAAATTACATCACCTCCTTCCTTTTATAGAGTACCTAAGCAAATTATAAAATACATACATTACCTTTAAGTTTTAGGTATTCTATAAATTGCCTAGATACTATATAGAATACCGGATTATACATACTGCCCGTAACATATACAAATAAAAAGAAACGATTTTCTATGGCGATGAAACAGGGGTCCAAAGTTTGTATGGAGAATGGGAAAGCTGCTTTTACGGGGGCGATGCCGCTGACAGAAGTTAGTAAATATATCACAGTACCTTTTAAATATATGTACGTCTTAGTTAGAATATAAATACTAAAACAACAAGAATCGATAAAATGTTGAGTTCAGCGCCATCTAGCGAAAACATGGCGAAGCTTGTGACCGATTTCTGAACAACATTATCAGATCAGTAATTCAAGAGTAGAATCATGTTGAATTCCATTTAATTAAGTACGAACGAATAATACGGGACTAGTATTGCGAGCTATTATTAGCTCACTCGATTTTATCTACACAAATACGTAATTCAGAAAACCCCTATGTAGGTATTGTTTTGTTAATAAATTAGGCATAATAATAATGTGCGTTGCCCTGTGGGATTTGTAAGTTAGTATACTGATATAGACAAACAACAGGATTCTAACAAATTATAAATAACCTGAACGTAAAGCATCCACGCATTTAAAAATAAAACTCAAAATAAACTTACCTAAACTAATTTAGACAAAATAGTTTCTGGCACCTTAGTTAAAAACAACATTTTTTTTTTGTTTCATTTCAAGTAAGAAATAATAATCAACATTGTCAACAATACAAATAAGAATTTCAACAACAATGTCAACAATACTTATCAATAGTGTTGCCAACAGTTAATCTAGCTTTCCACCAAATTCAACATCTAAAACCATTAACGAAAAACGATGCTAGTCACACTACTATCACTAAATTATTTGTAATGTGGATTACATTACAATTTTTTTTTTTTATTTCAAAGCCTTTTTCCCGTTTTATCTAAAATATGTGAAAAAAATTAGCAAACAGGATTCTAGGACAACGGGAAGTACCCTATAAATTTTGATCGCCTTGAGAGAGTCGTAATATACGTTTTTGCAACATAAACGGACGTATCTTTGGTTTTCGTTGACTTACAAGTTCAATTTTTAAATGGTATGTATATGGTTTTAATTTCAACTCCCCTTGACAGACAAACAGACAAACGGACAACAAAGTGATCCTATAAGGATTCCGTTTTTCCTTTTGAGGTACGGAACCCTAAAAACGCATTAAGTACACTACCTCAAAGGTGCCGTGAAAACGTGTGCATATTATGACGATTAGGCCCTACGCAACTTGAGACAAGACTGCCTTGGACAGACTTGTCTACGACGTCGTAGACTTGTCTGCGACAAGACTTGTTTGTCTACGACACGGCACACCATCAAGACACTACAACCAGTGTTGCCAACTTAGTGAATTTTCCACTAAACTGGTGGTATTAACCCCCTATTTAGTTGCGAAATATTGGTTTTAGCGGCTAGTGGATTTTACTAGTGCATTAGTAAAATTCAATTCCTTACTAAAAATGCGATCATTCGGGTAATTATCAATCTGATACCGACGATGATGGTACAAACAAAACTAATTCGTCAGAAGAATTAAAAAAAAAAAATGCATAGCTGTTATTGAATAATTTGTATGTTGATTTATCTACTAATGTTAATTTACCTACTAATAGTATTTTTATCAACTGATTGTTAATTTTTATCTGGTAGAAAGCTAGATTAACTGTTGGCAACACTGTAGATAAGGTTTATCTTTGAAACTCGTGCTGTAAATTGTACACGATGATTGTATACTGTTGACATTATGATGACTATTACTTCTTAATTGGTTGTTCAATATTATATACTTACACGAAGAATAATTATGTTGTTTTTAACTATAGTGTCTGAAAGTATTTCATCTGTTAAATACAATTTAGTTTAGGTAAGTTTTTTTTTTTTTTTTTTTTCAGTGGTGGATTAAGCCAGCGCGGTGCCTGTAGTAAGTCCGACTAGGGGGCCCCTGTGTAGACTTTTTTTTAGATAAATTTTTAGTACACTTATTCTCACTTTTATTAGAGCAGTGGTGGCCGAGTGATAACGGCATGTCCTAGAACCAAAAATTCGAAGACATGTGACATTCACCAACCCGCACTGGGCCCGCGTGGTGGATTACTGGATTGGAGTCCTAGCAGTGGGAACATTAAAAGGCTGATTATGTTTATAATATACTCTCACTTTAATTCGATTTTTTTTGCGTTCAAGTGCAGGGAATGCAAACGCGAGGGCCCCCGATTGTTTGAGGCCTATAGCATTTACGTACTAATCTTGCAACATGGCTAATCCGCCACTGATGATTTTTTAAAGATTCATGGATGCATATCCAGGTTATTTGGATGTTGTTAGAATCCTTCTGCAATCATTTATTATTATTATTTATTATATTATTATTTTCTTTATTTCATTTACATTAACATATTAGTTACATTTTTAAATATTTCAAGAATAAAAAATAATACATTTAAAAATATAAAAAATAGTATCCCATCGGTATCGGGAACAGGGCTCCAGAGAAAGAAACCTCCTAACATTACGAGCCGTGTCGCTTTCTGAATCAAGCCCTTGATCCAGCTGCCTAACGCGAGCCTCCTAAGGTGTTGGTCGAGGCTCTTGGCTATTAAGCTATTGGCTGATATTATTATTATTATTATAGTCTGTCTATAATTTCAAATCACAAAAGGAAATGGAAATTATTATTAAGTCCTACTTGTAAACAGCAATAAGATTTTTCTTTGATTTACGCATAATTGTCGATAAAAAAGCAAGTGAGCTAATATATCTTACAGTAAGTTATCTGCTGATAAACAATGTTCTTCAAACTTATTGTAGATACTTCACGTAGGTACTAGATGTTGCCAGGAAAAAGAATTGGAATCGATTAATATCGGTTTTCATTTTTTTTTATACTGTCGCAATTTTTTCTCTTTTATTTATTTAATATTAAGTAATCGATTGTTTTTTTACTGAAAGCCAATAATAGAACTGTATAGTTTGCTTTAATGAAAATACTAAGTGTTGCTGTAACAATTATCGTGAATTAGGAACAACAAATATACTTACACATAAGTAAGTTAATAACTACGAGTATTTATAACATAATAACTTAAAAAAATATTAATTTTTAAGTTATTATGTTTACAAATAAAATGGTATTTTTTTACAAATAAAACATTTAATTTCAACTTTGAAACCTGAAATTTTGCATGAAGCAAGGTCCCGTAGCATAAGACTGTTAAATATTGTAACTTAATAGGTATTTAAACAAACTAAAAATAATAATAATATGTACAAATAGGTAGAAAAAGACTTTAAAACTATTCAAAAGTATAACACAGCAAATTGGGCGTAATTATCTGTTCGACTGTCAAAGATGATGAGACGCGGGGGCGGTTGAAGAGACGCGGGAACGGGTGATGAGACGCGGGGGCGGATGATGAGACGCGGGGGAGGGTGATAAGACGCGGGGGCGGGTGATGAGACGCTGGTGAGGGGGACGAGACGCGGGGGCGGTTGATGAGATGCGAAGGCGTATGATGAGACGCGGGGGCGGGTGACGAGAGGCGGGGGTGGGTGATGAGACTCGGCGATAATAGGGATGCACAAATTCATCGACTTTTTAGACTAACACTGCGTACATATTATCGTCGTATGCTACGAATAGGGGCGTAACTGCGTAATAGCTACTTTTCAGGAGACACTTTTTTTGTGTTTAATTAAATTAAATATTATCAAGTATGTCATGTATTTGTGTTTCATATAATGTGTTTGATATCTTAAGATTCGGCTAGGATTATTTTCAATAAATTATTTTTATATTTTAAACGCATTTTGTCCCTTAAATCCTTATTCTCTGTTGTGTTAATCAATTTTCATTATTGGGTACATAGAAAAAAACTATAATGGTGATTGTGGCCGTGCGATACGAAGCCCTAATTACGTTTGTGTCTTTTTTCTGTTTCAAATTATGTTTTTGTCTTTTATTCTTCCAAAGATAAAAGGCATAATGTAACTTATCGCTCAAGTCCAGCACTACTTCGCATGATGTGATTAGAATGACTTAATTAAGTACAAACTCGTTGATGTTATGATATTTGAACTTATTCAATACTACAATTTACAAAACGCGTTCCGCCTACTAGTGGCCGAGCAGCGCTAGTACGCTCTCTCCGCGCCCGCGCACCCCCACTACTCGCGAAGAAAGAGGGCGCGACGGCGATTGCAGCTTTTTTCTTCAATGAAAACGTAGTGCTTAAAATTGTGGCTTTTTAGAAAACCTAATTATTTGATAACCTGTACCGTTTTTTATTGTTTTGTTGTACTGGTTATATGTGGTATAATGAGCAGAATTGGATTATGCAATAAAAAAAGAAAGCCCCTATGTTCGTTAGGAATCAATTTGCGAATAATTAAAACAGCCATTGAACCTCATCCGAAGAAATCAATATAAATAACTAGCTTTTGCCCGCGGCTTCGCTCCCGTCAACTGACTACTCTACCCTACTCTACCCTACTCTACCCTACTCTACCCTACTCTACCCTACTCTACCCTACTCTACCCTACTCTACCCTACTCTACCCTACTCTACCCTACTCTACCCTACTCTACCCTACTCTACCCTACTCTACCCTACTCTACCCCACTTTACCCTACTCGATAAAAAGTACCCTATGTCCGTCTCCTGGTTCTAAGCTACCTCCCCACCAATTTTCAGCCAAATCGGTTCAGCCGTTCTTGAGTTATAAACAGTGTAACTAACACGACTTTCTTTTATATATATAGATATACAAAGACATTAAATGTAGTTAAACTACCAATAGACAGGACATAGCGAACAAAATCGTAATCCGATACTTGTTACCCAGTGGTAACAAGTCGTTCAGTCTAGTATGACACCTTTACACGTCAAGTCGTGTCTGTATCCGCTTTATTGACTTAAAGGTCCAAGTGACCAGGTCATTAAAACAAAAAAAAGTACCTATCCGCTTTATGCACTAAATGAAAATCATTTTCTGAGAAAATATTGCGTTGCGCACTATGCTATTGTAAACCTTATTATGGTAAAATGTCTGGACCTAACTTCGGTTTATTTTCGTAAATAGTTCTAGAACATTTGCTGATTTTGTGATAACGCCATCTATTGCTGAAAAGTTTAACCTTACCTAGAACACACTGAGAGCCACGAGCTCATACCGGGATCCATATAACGACCAAAACCGAACTGTTAGAGGGATGGAACTATATAGAGTGTATAGCTCTATCATTGTTTTTCGTTCGTACTACTGACATTTTAGCATATCATGGTAAAGCCCCTGGCCATCTACCGAGCGATAGTTGAATTTAAATAAATTTTAACAAATTTAATTCGCGGTGAATGCTATTCAAAGATAGATGGCGTCACTGAGGCATAGGATGACAGTTTTTCTAAGACATTTTTTCTAATAGCCGCTTTATTATATCTCTTTAAATATCTTTGGTTGTTTATTTTAAACACTTAGACAGTGATGTGAAACTAAACAGGTTTTCTTTTTTTTATTTAAAGCTGTGCCCATGTCTGTGAAATACTGCAAAAACACTAAAATCTGTATGTCCTTCTGATAGCAAACAATGTGACGGTATAAAAACTAAACGGTTTAAAGATAAAATAAGATATTTCCTTGTAAACAATGTATTTCAGGCAAATAAACATTTTGTATAAGTTATATTAATTTTTTGGTGTACAATAAAGTTTATTCTATAATATTCTATTTTGATTTGATTTGATAGAAACGAAACACTTGATATTGGCTAAAAGCACAAATCGTGCGAAGCCAAAAGTAGAAAACCTTTTTAAAGCACTGCATTTTTCTTTTACAGGCCAATAACATTGACTTTAGCAGAAGGCACGGAACTTGAAACAGCTCCTCACAAGGAGGCACAAACTTAGAACCACCTTGCATAGAAGGATTTGGCACGTGCTAAACGGCCAAAGGAACCGGTGAATTCGTTCTTTAATTACTTATTGTTGAGTCCAAGTAAAAAAAAGACAACAATATCGTTAAAACCATGAATAACAAAATGTACAAAAAGCGTACCGGCACGTCGGGCATCCAGGGACAGCTGTACGAGACGAAATTGATTAGTCTAATATATTTTAGGATGATACATGACGACAGTGTTGAGCAGTTTAGTTTGGCCACCAATAGAGATGACATAGGTGAATTCGATGACATTTGCTTTAAAGCAAATGTAAAGGGGTTCGATAAACCCCTCGCTGTGTTCATTCAAGCCAAGCACAGGGAGAACGATAAACTTGTCACGTTTACTAGTGAAACTGATTTGGCTAAATATTTTACGAGTTATTTAAAAATTAGAAGCGCTTTTAGCCCGAATAGTCAAGACATGATTTTCGATGGAAAGTTTGATGACACTGAATGCTTTTTCGTTATGTATACAACAGCGAAGGGTGATCCTAATAACAAAGTATATGAAGGTACGTTTACTGAGTATTTAAACGAACTTCTAGGAACGGGAGGTCGTTGCACACAGCCATCGTACACAGATGATGACATAGACTTATTATGTAAAATAGTTATGAAGGAACAAGTAACAACACTAGCTAAACAGCTGGCAAAGTTTATTTGCGATGAATCTGATAACGAAATGTCAATGAATAATGATATCATGTTGCGATATCATGTAATTCTAGCGCTCAACGTTTTAGACGTTTCTGAAATCCAACCTGAAGGACATCGGATTGTCAGCTTCAGACAAGACTTCTTTACAAACAACGAAGAATTTATTGTGCTGATCAAAAATATATTGTGCTTAGCAGTTTTAAAAAATCGAAAGGCGAAAAATAATGATGTACAGAGTTTATTGTTGAAGATCCTTAGCGAACCCTCTGACGTAACAACACTAAGTGAACTGATAGGGAGTGTTCTTACGTATAGAAATAACAAGCTAGAATTGGTTAACGAATCGATCCCTGATGATCTAAAGCGACAACTCGACAAAGCAAATGTCCCACAGTCGACTGTCTCTGAAGCAGCAGAATTGGCTGCTAAAGAGCATTTACTATCTCTGAAGCTTAAAGTCCCGGCTTCCTTCGGTAATAAAGATTTAACAATAAGAGGCAACGATAAAAAAATAGAAAAGAGACTAAACTACCTAACAACAAAAATCCTAGAAATATTAAAACAAGCGAAACCCAATCATATCGTCACTATAGACGAGTCTCTGGGAGATGGATTTCTTCAGTTAAATGGAGGCATAGCTTCTGCTGTCGGCAACATACTAGTTTTCGATGAAACTTCAAAACTTTTGAAGTTTACAGATAACTGTGAATCGCTAGGTAACCTGGCCAAAACATGGTACGAAATATTGACAATTGAAATAAAAAAATTACACGAATATAAATTGGATGTCAAAGTAAAAAACTTTCCGAAGCTTTCTTTCGAACGAGGAGAATTCGACGTAAGTTTAGTGAGAGATTTCTATAGCAAATTACTGTTTTACACTAACCAAGCTAATCAGACTGGCACAGAGAAAATTTTGAGAGAAGAAATAGAAGATCAGCCATGCAATGATGTCAACAACTTCAGAGTTCGATCTGAATTGATATTTCTAAAATATCATGATGAAATACAAAGACTGTGGTTGCTGCCAGAGGGATCATATCTAACAGAGAAAAGTAAAGTATTTGAGAATGCAGTTGCTAATGCTATGAGTGAACCTTTAATGGGTGTTATAAAAATTATGCATAACATAAAGAATAAGGTCTTTACGTTTAATGAACATGTTATTAATCGGTTTCTGTTGCACGGACCGATTATAGGTACTATCATTGTTTCAGAAGTGTGTGTATTAACAGTTGCTAAAGTGGTACAATGTCTAGGAAGTAAGGACTATATCGTGTTAGACTTAGAGTATATTTTGCAACTACCCCTGAAAAGTCACATCACTTTATGTAAAGAATTGAAGAACCCGATTAGAGAGATGATATTAATTGTTGTTTGTAAATCATTCCGAGATTGGAGGGGTTCTGAAAATAGGCTTGAAAACATAGCGAAATCAATTGATGGCAAGCAAATAATAGTTATTACGAACAAGCTGTCAGTAGACATAATGAAAGAATTTTTCTTACAAACTAATAATGTAAGGAAAGATGAAGGAAGCTGTTTTGCTGACTTGAGTGTTGAATCGCAGAAAAACTTTTTGGCAACTTATAAAATAAAATTTCAAGGGAAATACGTCAGCTTAGATATGATCATAGATGAGGGGTCTGTGGATCTTATAGATATTTTTGTTTTTTATAAATTGCTAAGTGATGAAACTTTTGAAATTGGCAGCACAAGAATCTATAGCAATTATGAAAAGCAGTTTTATATCGACAGACGAGTTAGTCGCACCAAAACACAAGAGCAAGATAAAATTGATGATGTTAAAGATAAAGTTATAAAAACATTTTATGATTTGGAAGACGACGTTGTACTTATAAGCGCTGAACAGGGAATGGGTAAGTCAACCCTTTTTACTCATTTGTCGCTAAAGACGAAGGAACTAGATCCTAAAGTTTGGATTGTAAGAATAAACTTATCAGAGTACCAAAGCATGTGTAGGACACATAATACGTTGGTGGATGTTGAGAAAAACTTGGACTTTATATGTCAAGTTGCACTCGACGATAAATCCATTAATCTTAAATGGAATATGATTTTCAACCGCCCCTTCGATACGGTACTTAATCAAGTTGAAGAGTCAATAGAAAAGTCACCTACCCAGTATTTTATTTTCAAAAAAGAAGAAAACATATACCTCAAAGAATTGCCACTTGTATATTATATTTCTAAAGTCAACCAATGTTCATGTCATCCAAAAACGTTTCAATTGAAAATGTTCCTATATTATTACAACCGAGGTAAACTGATATTCCTTATCGATGACTTCGATGAACATATTCCGGAGCATAAAGAAATAGTTGACGAATGTCTGAAGATCGTCAAAAGAAATCCTCAGAAGAATAAAATCTGGATCACATCATCATCACCATCGACCAATTTAGAACTCTGGTTTGGACCATCGTACAAAATGGAATTTTTTTCTCACCTTGAACAGAAGATATACTTGAACATATATTGGAAGTCCATGATCTATATTAAGAACCTTAATACTAAAATCATTATCCAGAATAGTGAAAATTTTCTAAATAATATGCATATTAAAAAAAAAGAATACATGGGCGCCTACGTGATTCTTTTGGAATTTTTAAAAATGGAGTCGATGGTTGCTGACATGGACTTTCCTTATGATGAATATTATAATCGTTTTAAGACGAGATTTAGTCTCTGTGAGGATACAGTTCCATGTATTCCGGACGACACAACGCCGTGCAAACTTTACATAATAGCTCTTGATTTTTTGTTTTTGATGGCCCACCCTTAAGAGGGTCCTTTTTCACTTGCCTATCGTCAACATCGAGCATGGTTTAAAAGCTTGTTATTTCATCTAACGCAATCCTACGCGATGTTTGACGAAAAGGCAACGCAAAAAAACCGCATTACTTTGTGTAATTTATTTCATCACCACTGCTCTCAAAACGTTTTAGAAAAACATCGTATCGGTTTATAAGTTTTTCTTACTATTTTGGTGTACAATAAAGTTTTATTCTATTCTATTCTATTCTATTCTATTCTATTCTATCGTATGATAGGCTATTAATAAACTAGTGCGCCTCACCATCAATAATTGCATCACAGCTTACCGTCAGATGGGATCGCAGTGAAGCACTGGTATATATCAAATAAAATAAAAAAATCGTGAGGAAACCGGCATGTTCTAGAACCAAAAATTCGAAGACATGTGACATCTACCAAACCGCACTGGGCCCGCGTGGTGGATTACGGCCCATTCCCTCTCCCAGAGAGGCCTGTGACCCAGCAGTGAAGTCTAAATACCCGAAAGTTTAATTGAGAAAAGGCAAGCATTATCGCATGCATATTTAATTCGTGAATTGTCAGCAGAACCACTCGATTACAGAAATTATCCTTGATTTCCTGTCACTGTAGACGTGGGCTTGCGGACGGCAAGCAATGGGTAGCTCGCCGCGCCGTCCGGACTGATCCCACATCGTCGACGGCGGCGCGTAGTATTCCGTGCGCGCTTCAAGGAAATATCAGGAAGGAAAATTGTAGGGGCCCAGAGGGTCGAAGCCTACTGGGGCCATGGGTTCGCTTCTGAAAGGAAAACCCGCTCACGCCCCGCCCTAGGGCGTGAGAAGTCCTCTAGCACTGTAACCGATAAAGGGCGACTTGGCTCGCCGGCAATGATTGACACGCGGTTTTGAACGACGAGCCGAGTAAAAAATTAAACAAGTATGACGAGCCGCGAGCCAGGCTCATCAACTCACAAAACCGTGGTATTGCAATGATACACTGGCGAACTTTACCGACGAGCCACAAGACCGCGGTTTTAGTCGCTCGTCGCTCATTTTCGGCACTAATGCGAAAAACAGTAACTTGCCTAAAAGTGGTAGAGACACGAGTGGGTTTTGGAGTAGGTACGTGTATTGAAAAATACTTTTGGATTGGCTAAATGCTTTGCTTTTTTTATAATTGTTTTTTGCATAAATACTGAGTCTTTCCGTGGATATCTATAGCTATTTTTTTTTATTCTTGATAGGTTCGCGCTTGACCGCTATCTCACCTGATGGAAACGCGAAGCGGCGAGCCTCCTTGCTGGCCAGCTACCATGGGATCTGGCAGCAAAAGGCCTTGCACGCATGCACGATCTGCGCGTGAAGATGCAACGCCGGGGTGAAACTCCGCTGCCTCGACGATCACGGCATGGCGGAAAGAGTTCCGGCGGGATCTTATGGCGAAATGGCGACAGCGACTATCGCAACCCAGTGCTGGGCACGCCGTAATTATGGCGGTAAGTCCTCTCTTTGAGAAGTGGCTGGAAAGGCAACACGGCGTCGTTACCTTCCGCATGACGCAGGTCCTCACTGGACACGGTAAGTTCGTGAAGTTCCTGCACCGGATTCGTGCGGAAGCGACGCCCGGGTGTCGCCACTGTGTGGACCGTCCGGAGGACACGGTGGAGCATACGGTGGAGGTGTGCCCGGTTGGGCAGAGTAACGCCGTGTCCTCGTGGGGGCGATCGGCGGCGGCGATCTCTCGCGCCGGGTCTTGGTACAGGCCATGGTCCGGAGCGAGAAGGAATGGCAGGCGGTCGCCTCCTTCTGCGAAGCAGTAATGCTTGCAAAGGAGGCGGCCGATCGCGTGAGGCAGCGGTCCTCATGCACCAACCGCCGCCGGGATTCCGATCCCCATTCCCGGCCAGCTTGCGGACGGCGAGCAATGGGTGGCTCGCCGTCCGACCGTCCGGTAACCGTCTGGACCGAGCCCAAGTCGTCAACGGCGCGTGCTGTTCTACGCTCGCCTCAAGGAGATGTCAGCCACTTGTGGGGACAAAGCAGGGTCGAAGCCTACTAGGGCCAAGGGTCTGATTCTGAAAGGAAGACACAGGCAACGAAGGAACAGGAGTGGGTTTTTAGTCAGTAAAAGTCTGACACTATCTCCCACCCCGCCCAAGAGCGGGGGATGTCACAAGATGATTTCCCCACCGAAAAAAAATAAAAAATAACCTGATGGAAAGCGACGATGCGGTCGACGATGGAGCGCGCTTACCTAGAAGTAACCTATTCACTCTTGACTTAAAGATTCCCGGGTTGTAGCCATCAGGAAACACAGATTCCGGGAATAACGGAAATATTTGCTTATTTTCGATATTTACAGACTACTTTATGAAGAACTTCTTATTTATGTACTTTAATAAATACCCTATGTATAAAACGCTCAATATTTTATAATCTATGCGGGCGCTAGCGTTTAATCTAAATGGCGCGAAATCACGCGCGTTCGCTTGGGGTTTGACTGAAGTCATTGGCTAAATGTAATTGCGAAGCTATAACAGAAAAAATAGGTTATGCAATGGCATCTCTGGCAGCGGCCGCCGTAAGAAAGGTGTTACGAAATAAAAATCACATATATATTTTTATTCATCGGATATTTAAATATCCTCTACTAATTTATTAGCATCAAAAATTAACAATTACTAATTATAATTATTATTACTAAGTCACCTCCTAGACAAAAGTTCCTTAAAAATATATACTTAAAAATTATGAAACAAAAACTATAATTAGATTATTATGTATGTTTTTTTTTTGTTAAAAATTTTCATCGATCATATTTTAATACTATGTTAAGAATATTCAAGATTTCAAAGATGATAAAGAACATAGACGTATATAATGTATAAAGGGTGACTGGTAATTAGTGACCGATACTTAAACACGTGATTGTACTCATGATTACAAACAACTTTCCCAAATAAACTTTTTTTTTATACTAATTAGTTTAATCACAATAACACCTAGCCTAGATAAGGCTTTGGACTAGTTGATCGGGTGAAGGCGCACGCGCGAATCAATTTAGTATAAAAAAAAGTTTTTTGGGAAAGTTGTTTGTAATCATGAGTACAATCACGTGTTTAAGTATCGGTCACTAATTACTAGTTAACCTAAATATAGGGGAAGAGGGAGTGGGCTGTAATTCACTCTAGCCTTGAAGACGCCTAAATTATAAATGGATGGAACGATCGCAGCAGGTAAATTGTTCCAGTCCTTCGATGTACGCGGTTTAAAAGACGAGGAAAAATGCCATAAATGTACATAGTTAGGTTTAGTACTTATTCATACTTAGTTAACATTTATATTTCCTAGATTTATATATTGTTAGAAATCCTATACCTGTCTAACTTAGTCTGGTATTAAAACGAAAAACGTAATCAAAACTTTTGTCTCTTTTTACCCCCTACATCCCAACTTACCCCGTTTGAAGGGAGCTTTTCAACAGCTTGAATGTATCTTGTTAATATGATACCCTTCTATATTTACTTATATCGTTTTCTTCACATTTTTGAAATCCCAAATACTATACAATCTCAGACAGTTAATTGTGATTAATATTTCCTTTTTAGAAAATTAATATTGCATTTTATGTCGACCTGGATGAAATAGTTGTTTAAATCAATGTAATTTCTTTAAATTCGCTTAATTTTTTCGTCAGTTTAAATTATATGAAGCCGGTGTTTCCAAGCTGACTACCCTGAGAAGAAACACCGAAACAAACTCAGGGGTCAAAGTCTCTTTTTAAGTTCATACTACAAATCATATGAGAACCAAGCAGATTAATTAGTGTCTGAGATGGTCTTTTGAGGAAAGAACCACATAGATTTGAGAGTTCCTGTTCAGTCAGTGCAAGCATTTGTCAATATTCATATAGCTCAACTTAGGACTACTAAGGAGCTTAACGATTTGACGATTCCTACAAGATTAAAAATTAATTAGATACAACATCCTTTTCTTTTGGAGTGTAGTACGTGAGCTCGACAAATAGTCGTGCAGTTTTGTCGCACCAGCGTGATGTCAAACTTCATTGTGTCGCACAAGCGTGCATTCGAACTATAGTTTGTCGCAGTACAGTTCTGTCGTCAAACGTTTGTCACATCAGCGTGATGTCAAACTTCATTGTGTCGCACAAGCGTGCTTTCGAACTATGGTTTGTCGCAGTACAGTTCTGTCGTCAAACGTTTGTCACATCAGCGAGATGTCAAACTTCATTGTGTCGCATAAGCGTGCTTTTGAACTATGGTTTGTCGCAGTACAGTTCTGTCGTAAAACGTTTGTCACATCAGCGTGATGTCAAACTTCAGTGTGTCGCACAAGCGTGCTTTCGGACTATAGTTTGTCGCAGTACAATGAAACACAGACGCCGCCAGCGAATTCCACTCCTTAGCTGTACGGACAATGAATATTTCCCAAAACACTTTGCATGTACATGTCTTTTAAAAATATTGTTTTCGTCAGCTTTGGACTTAGAGATATAGAAGATGGGTAACAATAAAGCTGTACGAGCTACAAGAAAACCAGCTATTTCATCCATAGTCGAGTTAGTTTACAACGATTATTTCTTTAAGTCTAATCGATTTGAAATGCTACGTTTATCTGTCTTTATATTCGATTTAGTACGCTTCCTTCTGTTTCCTTCTGGCTATTTCGGCACTGGCTTCTTGGATTGCCTCCCACAGTTTAGCTTCGGAGAGGATCTGCCTGGAAAGCTCTTCAATTGCAGTCTCCGAGTCCAGGATTGAGCCTAAGGTTTCATCGTCCACGTACTGAAATGGAAATATAAAAATATTTTTAACTAGGTTTCGCCTGCGGCTTCGCTTATAAAGGCGAAGGTTTGTGACGGTGTATGTTTGTTACTTCTTCACACTGGAACGGCTGAACTGATTTTGGTGGAACTTGGTACAGGGGCCTGCCCACGCTGAAAACCAGCGCTGTTGAGACTCGTCGCACTATGCGTATGGGCACGCCATTATGCTGAGCGTTTTTTTTATTGATTTATATATTTATTTAATGGGCTGTGAAAAAGACGGATGAAAAAATATTGCGCGTAGCGCAGATGAGAATGTTAAGACTGATGTGTGGTGTGACGAGAATGGGTAAAGTGAGAAATGAGTATATTAGGGGAAGATTGAAAGTGGCGCCAGTGACTGGAAAGTTAAAAGGGAATTGTTTGTCTTGGTATGGTCATGTGAAGAGGAGGGATGAAACGCATGTTACTAAAAGAGTTCTGAGTATACATGTGGATGGATGGAGAGAGAGAGGGAGACCAAAGAAAAGATGAATGGATTGTGTGAGAGGTGATATGAAAGAAAAGGGAGTTAGTGATAGCGTGACGAGTGAAAGGACAGAATGGAAGAAAAAAACGTGTTGCGCCGACCACAAATAATACGGGACAAGGGCAGGGAGATGAAGATGATGATGATGCGGGCAAAGCCGTGGCAGCAAGTAGAAGATAATAATAACCAAAAAAAATTTTTTTTTGCTCTAAATTATGGCATCTCACAGTCGTTATGTTGGTTTTTTTTTAACGTCACCTATCTTAGAACACTTGGATTATCAAGTCGAATCTAACGATATCTTAATTATGTAAATCCGTTCAGCGGTTTGGAAGATATGAGGTAATAAAGACTATTACATACATACATACAAGATATACGCGAACAGCAGTCGGTTAAAAAGGATTGTACCTGCTTCTGCCTCATGAGTTCTTGAGCTGGCATGCCGGGAGACTGTTGTGACCTCTTGCGGCCGCAACCTGGAATTAAGACAATGCAATAGTAAGCACTTGTGTAGCCACTAGCGTAGTCCAAATGGGCCTCACTCAAGCGAGGGTTCTTTAAGAACGAGGGTTTTTTTTTATAATTGATATGTTCGCGTTTGACCACTATTTCAGCTGATGGTAAGCGACGTTGTGGTCGAACACTGGGTTGTGACTGTCGCTGTCTCGTTTTCGAATTCATGGAAAAAAAAGGCCTCGCTGATGGTTTTTTTTTAAGTAGTAAATTTTACATCATAATATCCACTTGGAATCAATTTGTGAATAGTGAAAACAGCAACTGAACTTTATAATTTGAAATAAAACCCGCCATCAACCTACCTACCTATCTCATACATGTATTTTTTTAAACTTGGTACGTCAAACCACCTAAGTTGCCTTCGAGGGCGACTGCAGCGAAGGTGGTGTGACGATCTGCCCCCCTTGCCAAGTTACAACCGTTTCGTTTCGATTCTCTTTTCATCGATCGCCTCGAGTAGGCCACGCCTCCGATTCCTTTATTCTGACATCATCTCAACGCTCAGTCACTTGGTGAGAACAAAGGAATAGGAGGCGTGGCCGACTCGAGGCGATCAACGAAAAGAGAATGAAACGAAACGGTTGTAACTTCACTAGGGGGCTCATGTTTGCGGGGCAAACTTGGCCTGGGATCGCCCAAGACTTGGAAGTTGAAGATGGAGCCTTTGAGAGTTTATCATGCTCACTCTAAATGTCTGCTCGACTTCGTTCAACCACAGGAACATCTGCCACTCGGATACGATCTACGGTAGCCTATATGGAAAGCAATCAATAGACTGCGCACCCAAGTAGGCCTTTGCAAACACAACCTAGCAAAATGGGGGATTATTTACCCCCCCGACACCCAGTACGAGTGCGTTGTTCCTGACTAGATGATAGCCTACTTATTAGAGTGCCCATAGTGTCCCTACATCTGTACTTCGCAGGACTTAAAAACGCCACTGACGCCTCTACAACATTATATTTAGTGTATGCGAAACCTGAATATAGTTTGTTCAGAATTAGTAACTGAATCCATTCCAATAATTTTCACAGACACAGGTCATAGCGGGCACTAGGCGCCAGCGCATAGCTGGGCGCGGGAGCAAAACAACCTCTCAGTCGCCCGGATGGCCCAGTGACCATGTATTTGTGCGGACAACCGGGTAACATAATAAGCTTATAACTTTGTGAACATAACAGTTATGAAATTTTGTACATAGATTCTTTACATAAAAATACTAGACACGTGTTTCGGGCTTTACATATAATAAAACTAATGTTGTTTATACGTGACAAACCTACTGGGTCTAAAAACTTTGAGAAAAAGTAAATTATCGATTCAAAAAGAAGAACTAACAGTGTTTGCAATTATCCAGTACTTAAAATATAAAATTTGTACTCATGCGAAGCCGGAGGTCTAATAATCTAATAATACATACCAGTGAAAGCATTGCAAAACGGCCGCTTTTTAGGAGCCATCATCATTTCTTCTGACAGCCTACTGTCGAAGTTCCTTGGAATCTAGAACGTAAAAACATTTTATTTATTTATTTATTCTCTAAACAGCCCTCTAGCCAAGTTACAACTGTTTCGTTTCGATTTTCTTTTCGTCGATCACCATTCTGACGTCATCTCGATTCCTTTATTCTGACGTCATCTCAACGGTCAGTCACGTGGTCAGAACAAAGGAATAGTAGGCGTGGCCGACTCGAGGCGATCAACAAAAAGAGAATCGAAACGAAACGGTTGTGAATTTTATTTGACCTAATGCGACAGTGCAGCTGACAACTATACTTAAGTCTAAAAAAAAATTATAATAAAACCTAAAAAAAAAATTGAAAAACTTACACGTAAATATTATTCCCCTCTCGCTCATTATCTTACACATAACTAATATTTAATAAAAAACTTGCGTTCAATCAAAGTGCACGAGAAAACATACAGTAACTCGTGAACTTCGTTCACAACACGAATGGTTCTGGTGATATTTTGTTTAATAAATTTTACAAAATTGGCATGTCCTAGAACTAATAATTCGAAGACATGTAACATCCACCAAACTGCACTGGACCCGCGTGCTGGATTACGGCCTATTCCCCCTCCTAGAGAGGTGGCCTGAGACTGGACTGAGTTGAGGTGCGCGCAGGTACAATCACACAAGGCGCCGTCGACCCAGGCTTGGTCCTTCCCGGACGGTGAACAACGCATTGCTCGCCGTCAGCAAGCCTGCACCTACTGTAGCCGGCAATCGCTTTGCGACCTGACACCCAGGGCGTTTTCTGCTGCGGCAGTGGTTGAGGATGTCCTCTCCCTCCCGCTTCGGCTACCTCCTTCGCTCACATTCTGATCTTCGCAGAGAGTGTCTGCTTCCCAGTCTTTCTGGCTCCTTACCATGGTCTGAACTAAGTCCGGACGCGAAACGTCGTCGACGCCAAACGCCTCCATGAGGAGACGGCAGATTTAAATGACGGAGTGGCTTCAAAGACCCCCTGGCTTCGAGAGGCTATGGTTATTTTATTTTACGTTAAAAATAAAGGTAAATATTACCGTGGCCGAATAGCAACAATCCAGGTACAAGAGCGCGATCACGACGAACAAGGAAGCGCGGGAAACAGACATGGCGGCTAGATTTGACAGCTGCACAAAATGGCGGACCTGTAGACGAAAAAAAAAACATATTTTAAATAATAAGGTACGGTAACCGACATAGAACGAAGAATCGCCAGCCCGCAGAACATATGTTCGATCGGGGCGAAAGGTTCTGGAGTGGCGACCACATACCGGAAGACGCAAGGTTGGAAGGCCTCCCACAAGGTGGACCGATAACCTAGTGAGAGTCGTGGGAATCCAATGGATGCGTGACGCACAGGACCGTTCGCTGTAGCGACACTTGAGGAGGCCTATTTCCAAAAGTGGACGTCTTTCAGCTGAAATGATGATGATCTATTTATTGAGTTTCTGATTGTAGACATACACTACGGTGTTGTAGTGACATCTATAGCGCCACGTATGAACAACGAAATCATGTATCGCGCAATAGATAGTTCTCCTCGCGATTTGAGCATATACCTACAACAGCCCGAAATCATCTATCGGATAGTTGTCCGATTTTATTTACAAGTTTTATTGAAATTATATTATTGTTTTTAACTATTTTGTGACATTATTTACATTATTCACACTGTATTGACATTATTTACATTTAATTATTTACGATATAACAAGAACAATAAAAACACTTAACTAATTAAAATTACATAATATATACACAATAACTCCTATGTAAAATATGGCGTCAAAAAATTGCTCCACATAGCTGTCGACTGGAAGTGTGCCCAAAAGACTCGTATGTTCAAAATATAAGAAAAAAAAACTCAAAAAAAAAATTATTTACCTTTTATTGACATTTAGATTTTTATTATTATATTTAAATTATGATATTAATGTGATTTTCACATGTGGTGCTTACCTGTAATAAATTGTGACTGACTTTAGATTTAAGTGAAGCTTTGTAATAATTTTTAAGTGTTAACAATTGTTGGTGAGCCTAAATAAATAAAAATGACAAGTAATGTGGAATGTAATTTTATTTATTTACCTGGCAAGTTTTTAATAATACATAATAATAATAATAAATATTTTTTAATTATTATTATTGTGGTTTTTAAATGTTTTATTAAATTGTTAAATTTTCAACCATTCGACACAAATGTTAGTTGATGAAATGAATAAATAAATGATTATTTAGGATCCTCCCTATTCAATGGAGATTTGAGGGACTCTGTTTCACCTACTTCTAAACTCCAAACTTAAAAACGGGTTTTCTCTACCTAATTCAGTTAGGTAGAGAAAACCCATTTTTAACTAGAGTAAGATACTCAAGTTCTTGTACATCTTTTTTAACGACGCGACGCGGCGACGGTACTGTAAAACAGTTTCTCTACGCTAATTAACGTGTAGAAGAAATAATAATCATTATAAAACTGTGAACTCCGCAGTAAGAATAACTTACAAAGTATATGACTGGTCTGTTGGTCTAGTAGTTAATGGCCTTGACCGCTATGCCCGAGGTCGTGGGTTTGATTCCCACTCAGGACAAATGTTTGTGTGATGAGCACGATCATTTGTTCTGTGTTAATTTATCTATATTTATGTATTTAGAAATATATCAGTATGTTTATCAGTTGTCTAGTACTCATAACACAAGCTCTGCTTAGCTTGAGACTTGACGGCGTTGTGTGATTGTTGTGGAATATATATTAAAAAAAACTATATTTGTCTTTTGTGTTGGAGAAACATAATAAGAAAGTATAGGCGCAACTGTCTATTATTTCTATTCCTTATTTAATTGTTAAAAATATTTGAAAACTAATTTGCTATAGACTATGAAAAAGTCTACATTATAAATAAAGATCTAAAATAAGATCCTTACCATTTAACATTTTCGTTACACCCACTTTTAAAGTTTTACTTACAAAAGTCAACTTGTGCCGAATTTTCCTCATAGCTTCAAGACAAATGAAGTAAAAACTTCGTTAACAACTTATAAATATATAATTGGTCCACCTTAATTGTTACTAAACAATTTAGTAAGTGTATTTAGTTAGTTTGGAAGTTACTAATTGAGTTTGTCAACGATAGTTAGGCTCAGGTCCTAGAAGCTACATTGTCTATGGCTTGGTTTCTGGGAGACTGATTAGATTGTTTTTTTTTTACCCGACTGCAAGTCTTGTATGTAATATCTTTATTACCTCATATCTTCCAAACCACTGAACGGATTTATATAATTAAGATATCGTTAGATTTGTCTTGATAACCTAAGTGTTCCCAGATAGGTGACGTTAAAAAAAAACAACCGACTGTGAGACGCCGTCATTTAAAATATTTATTTCTATTTTTGGTTACTGCTATATTTAAATAGCTAGTAAATACTGTATTACTTTATATGCTTACAATGGCAGTTAAACTTGAGTTTGAAAGAGTTTTTGGCGGGATTTCTTCGAGTGAAGTTCAGTGGCTAGTTATTAACTAACAAATTTATTCCTAGTAGATATTATGATGTAGAATCGGTGGAGTTTTGTATCTCAAGTACGTCTGCGCAACTGAACAATATGTGGAATCATTGAAACAAGCGCCATCTCGATTGAATGGAGCTGAGAATTTTATTGTAGTACTAGCAAACCCGGAAAACGATATACTGCCATGAAATTAAAGAAAATAAAATGGGGGAGGGGTGAGGCTAGGAGAGTAAGATAAAGCCTACGACCTATTCTCAGACCTACCAAATCTACACAAAAAAAAAACATAAAAATCGGCCAAACCGTTTCGGAAGAGTTCGATAACAAACATTGTGACACAATGATGTATTAAAAAACCTTTTTTAAGGTTCCGTACCTCAAAACGAACAAACAGAACCCTTATAGGATCACTTTGTTGTCCATCTGTCTTTCTATCTGTCTGTCTGTCAAGACCCTTTATCTCGAGAACGCGTGGAGGTATCGAGTTGAAAAACCATACACTCAGGTCTGCAGTCCCTTAAAGTTGTGAAAAAATCAAATTTCTGAGTAGACGGAAAAACAGTTACGTTATTTTTCAAAAAACGTATATTTCGACACTCTCGAGGAAATCAAAATTCATAGGGTCCTTCCCGTTAACCAAAATCCTGAATTTAAAGCAAGGTCATATAGCACAAGTGTAGGAAAAAATCTGAAAACTGCATTTACGTCACAAAATAAAAAATTTGCGATTCGGAAAAATCTTCAACTAACGTAACTCAATTCGGATTTTTTTTTTAATTCACAGAAAATTAGACAATTTAAGAAAGGACAATATCACTGAAATTGGGCTATGAAACAACACATGAAGAAACCTTTAAAATAATCGTACTTATTTACTTTATAATTTCTTAATCACAGTGCATGGTGCTTTCCATTCAACTTAAGTGTTCTGCTTTCCAATTTAAAATGGAAACCACAAGATTTTCCACTTTTAAATCCCCGAGGCGCCGTCTGCCATCCTGCTGTGTTTATGAACTCACTCCGTTTACACAGACCGGCTAAAGTATATTTTACATTTAGATATTAAATTATAACAACTTGGGATTTATCATTCTTATAGTTTAGCAAAGGATAATATAATGTTACGAGAGCAGTGGTGGCCGAGTGATAACAGCCCCGACTTACAAGTTGCAGGTCACGGGTTTTAAACCCAGTCAGGCGCATTGCTTTGTGTAATTTATTTCCTCTTAAAACGGTGAAGGAAAACATCGTGAGGAAACCGGCATGTCCTAGAACCTAAATTTCAAAGACATGTGACATTCACGAATTCGCACTGGGCCCGCGTTGTGGATTACGGCCCATTTCCTCTTCTAGAGAGCAGGCTTGAATCCCAGCAGTGGGAATATTAAAAGGCTGATTATATGCTAATATGCTATTACAATTTTTTTCATAGAGATCTACGGTTGTTTGGATCAGAATGACTGGCTGCGATTAAGATGGAAGAAAAAACATTGAGATGTGGAGATGAGAATGTTGAGATGGATGTGTGGTGTGACGAGAATGGATAAAGTGAGAAATGAGTATATTAGGGGAAGTGGCGCCAGTGACAGAAAAGTTGAAAGGATATCTATCGCTTGTCTTGGTATGGTCATGTAGCAATATTTTAGTCATTTTTTTTTTCTAAACATATTGTTGAAATACCAACAATCATTTCTGCATTTTTGACACTTGAAAGGTGTTTTTCCATGTCATAGAATATGGATATTTAGTAAGTTTCTGCAACTACGAAATGATTATGCACATGACACAAACATTTGTCTTGGCTGGGAATCAAACCCACGACCTCTCGCATATTAAAGAAGAATTACGCGCTGAGGGTACAGCTTCTGCCCCCCTAGCCAAGTTACAATCGTATCGTTCGCGCTGAACGCTTCGAGTAGGCTACGCCTCCGATTCCTTTGTTCTGACGTCATCTCAACGCTTAGTCACGTAGTCCGAACAAGGGAATTGGAGGCGTGGCCTACTCGAAGCGTTTGGCGTGAACGATACGATTGTAACTTGGCTAGGGGGGCTGGAGTAGCAACGTAACGTCTATTTCAGGGCGTTCGTGGTGCGAGTCCCCACCACTTTTCTGCCCCTCATGTTGAAGGAAGACTTTTGGCCGCAGTGCGTGGTGTTCCGTCGCTTCCACGGACAGGTGCCCACAGTACAGACAATATACAGACAAAGATAATACAGTATATTTTTTATTTTCTAACTTATTTGTATACACTGTGTCTACATCTCTCATCCAACTCTCCTGTCGCAGGTCTGCTGGAAGAAATTTCATTTGAAATAAGCAGTACCTTTGTGCTCTTTAATAAATAACAGCACGAAGTGAACTCAGTGCAATATGAAGTGTTATTAACGTAGTCCTAAGTTTTATTCACTAACGATAAATTGTATTTACTCTATATATGTTAGTCTGTAAGATACGTGTCTATGGGCCAAGGTCATCATCATCTTCCTGCCCTTGTCCCGTGTTATTTGGGGTCGGCGCAACATGTTTTTTTCTTCCATTCTGCCCTGTCACTCGTCATGCTATCATTAACTTTCTTTCATATCACTCTTCACACAATCCATCCATCTTTTCTTTGGTCTCCCTCTCCCTCTCCATCCATCCACATGTAAACTCATAACTCTTTTAGTAACATGCGCTTCATGCCTCCTCTTCACATGACCATACCAAGACAAACGATTCCCTTTCAATTTTTCAGTCACTGGCGCCACTTTCAAACTTCCCCTAATATACTCATTTCTCACTTTATCCATTCTCGTCACACCACACATCCATCTTAACATTCTCATCTCCGCTACGTGCAATCTTTTTTCATCCGTCTATGGGCCAAGGTGCCTGACAATAAATGATTACTACTGTAAGCTGCTGCTGTTTGCTGTGTTGCAGTTGTTGTTGCTGTGTGTGTGAAGTACGAATAAACGCTTTTTCTTTCTTTCTTTCTTTATTATTATAGTAGCCAGGGCTAACCACTAGACCAACAGGCCAGTCAAGGTACTCAATATAGGTACATACAAGGTTACTCTCCAAATGGCAACAAGGAAACGACGCCACTTACTATGATTGTATTACGTAAGTACCAGAATTATTAGTAGGCGAGATGACAATCGCTAGTTTATTATGGTAATAATCTTATTAATATTATAATAATGAATATTGTTGACATAGATGTGTGGATTCCTGTGTTATATCGACAGGAAGCACCCTGCTACCCACGGGGACCCAATTTTTAATTAGTTGCCTATTATTGAACCTTGGGTCAATAATTAGCGAATTTGAAATTCCAAAAAATACTTATTCTACACCAACTATAATTAACTGTGGTGAATTATAGTTGGTGTAGAATTAGTGGTGCACAGTTGAAAATATCACTTTTAATTGCAATTGAGTTTTTATTTGAAAGTATTTTTTTTCATTTTAAATTTTATATTATTATTGTAGGGAAAAAATTTTCGATGCAAATTTAAAAATATTCCTTTTTAAAATAGCATAGCATAGCATAGTCGGCCTTTTAATGTTCCCACTGTTGGGACTCAGGCCTCCTCTCTAGGAGAGGGAATGGCCCGTAATCCACCACGCGGGCCCAGTGCGGGTTGGTGGATGTCACATGTCTTTGAATTTTTGGTTCTAGGACATGCGGATTTCCTCACGATGTTTTCCTTCACCGTTTTGAGAGCAGTGGTGATGAAATAAATTACACAAAGTAATGCGCCTGGCTGGGTTTGAACCCGCGACCTACAACTCGTAAGTCGGGGCCGTTACCACTCGGCCACCACTGCTCTCCTTTAAAAAAAAAATGTAAAACCAATCTTTTTCCAATTAATTTCACACAAAAAAGTTCGATCCTTCAGCTTAAAGTATATGTCCAACTATTATTTTTCAATCTAAGATCGGTGTGCTTTTAATTTCCAACCCTCTGTGCTGTTGACACTAATTATGAAGACCGTGTCGTCGTGAAGATGGAGACGTGAGTAAACTCGCGTCTTGCGATATCTAACATTTTATAAAATTAAAGTCTCGCTTGAACTAGAAATAGTACATTTTGATACAAGTGCAGAAAGTTTGTCATTGCGACCGAGACGGAATTCTCACGAGCCGAGAGCTGCAGTGACAAATTTGCACGTGTATCAAACGACTTTTTTCAATACACTTACCTACATAGAAACGAATAAACGGAGGTTAACCGGCGACTGGTGGGGGTCGACGCACACCCAGCCCGATACGATAAATGTAATAAAATTGTGGAGTGGGAGAGCACGCGCACTTTTCTGCACTAGTGCGAAAAAAATTATTTATCTAAATAGATACATATTATAGATAAATTACACCCAGACACAGAACCAATGGTCATATTTATCACACAAACACACAGTCAGGGCCACTAACCACTAGATCTACAGGCCAGTCACAAAACTACTGCTAAACATTGACAGTAACATTGCGACTAAGGGTAAAGTCACAGCTTTTGTATTAAACAGCTTGCCCTAAGAAAGTTGAATGACAAACTTCATCACGGGTTCTATAACAATACTCTCCATTCTGTCGAGCCCGTCGGCCGTATCGGTCGGAGTGGTCGCTTGGCTTTTATTATTTGCAACTAAACTGCACTTGGGAAAGAAATTTAAAAATAACTTAACATTTTTTTTTATGAGTTATAAAAAACTGGCCAGTTACGATTCGGATTCGCACTAAGCAAAAAAAAATTGCCAAAGAATTCACGTTTATTATGTGTGAGCCCCACTTAAATATTTATTTGCTATAACGGTACATGAGCTACATCCTGGTAACAGACGGACGGACAGTGGAGTCTTAGTAATAGTGTTTTTTTTTTAGTTGGGAAAATCATCTAATGACAAATCTTGCTCTTGGAGCGCGAGATAGTGTCAGACTTTTACTGACTAAAATCCCACTCTTATTCCTTCGTTGCCTTTCGTACCAGGGCCGAGTCTTCCTTTCAGAATCAGACCCTTGGCCCCAGTAGGCTTCGACCCTGCTGGGCCCCTACGGTTTGGTTACATCTCCTTGAGGCGCGTGTGGAACAGTACGCGCCGTAGACGACTTGGGCTCGGTCCGGACGGTTACCAGATGGTCGGACGGTGAATTACCCATTGTTTGCCGTCCGCAAGCCCGCGCCTACGGTGGCCGAAAATCGGGGTCGGAATACCGGCGGTGGTTGGGGAGTGAGGACCATCTTTTGATAGCATTACTGCTTCGCAGAAGGAGACGAACGCCAGCCACTCCTCCTCGCTCCAGACCATGGCCTGTACCACGGCCTAGCGCGAGAGATCGCCGCCACCGATCGCCCCACGAGGACACGACGTTGCTCTGCCCAAGTAGGGCACACCTCCACCATGTGCTCTACCGTGTCCTTTAGTAATAGGGTCCCGATTTTACCCTTTGGGTACGGCACTAAAAAAAAGGATAGGCTCTTAATAAACTAGTGTGTTTCACCATCAACGATTACATCACTGCTTACCATCAAGTGGGATCGCAGTCAAGGAATATATAATTATTAGGCTTGCTCTTGAGCGCCTCACCTGATGACAAGCAATATTTTTTTAAAAGAGTAACCATGGAGTTTCTTCTCCTTAAGAAACGACTAATCGAACCGTGAACTAATCTCTGACGTTTTATAAGTGCCCATGTAGGCCTATGTGAAATAAATACATTTTAATTTGAATTTAAAAAGATGTTGTCGACGATGGAGCACCCTCGCTTAGAAATAACCTATTCACTCTTGACTTAAACACCCCTAGGTTGTAGCTCTGCTATCAGGAGAAACACAGACTCCAGCAGGAAATTCTGCTGTAAACTGTACGCACTGTATATTTTGTGCGTAAACTACTCGTACATTTGGCTAGTTAGTCCTTCCCAGAGCTGTCTGACATAACTTATTTTCACGTGGATGAAACCTTAGGTTCTCAGTAGCATCTCATGTGCTTTGAATATCTGTGTACTTTTGGAGCTCCCCCTTGGGGCCCCTGAGCAGGTACCAGGTGAGAAAGGGAAAATATAAATAAAAATCAGCCATAAAAAATAAGTAACTCGTTATTTTGAGTTCCCTTTCTCACCTGGTACCTGCCCAGGGGCTCCCAGGAGGAACTCCACAAGCACACAAGTATTCGAAGCACATGAGACGCTACTGAGAACCTAAGGTTTCATCCATGCGAAAATAAGTTATGTCTGACAGCTCTGGGATCTTGGTCTAAACATAAAATCTTAAGTTAGCTCACACTAGCCTACTACAACCAACCGTACCCCAACTTCGGACTGAAATTGCAAATTCTGGTGATAAAACACTTCAACACACTTTGCCTGACTCAAGAATCAAACCCAGGATATCATACCGAGGTAGCTGTAGCCACCGCTAGATCAACGAGACAGTCTTTAGACTTAAAAATAAATCAATCATAACTTTTTTAATAGGGATCGTCCATTAGTCGTGTGACGTTCGAAATGGGGGAGAAAATCGTGACATATCACAATGGGGAGGAGGGTCGTGTATCACGTGTATAACGACTGGCCTGTTGGTCTAGTGATTAGTGGCCCTGACTGCTATGCCAAAAGTCGTGGGTTCGATTCCCACCAAAGACAATTATTTGTGTAATGAGCGCGATCATTTGTTGTGTCTCGGTGTAATATTTACCTACGTGCCTTAGTATTTTTTTTAATGTAACTTATAAAATAAAACTGTACCACTCGTAAATTGACAATGGTGTAAAGGGGAAAAAATTAGCATAAAAGACGTTTTAAAAGTACTAATTAATATTGGAGTGGAGAACGGTTCTCTAATTACTGCGTTGCTTGTTGCAAGACATTAACAGCCTTCAAAAGTAAGTACCACATTATTGCATTTTTTTTCGAGTTTGTCTCTTTTTAACCGACTTCAAAAAGGAGCAGGTTCTATGTTCGGCTGAATGTATGTTTATTATTAAGGTTCCGTACCTGAATAGATCAAAAAAAAGTTTTTGGTTACGAAAATTTTTCCAGTTTTCAGATTTTTCCAGAAAATTTACAGTTTTCAGATTTTTTCTTGTACTTGTGCTATAAGACCTTGCTTCATACCAAATTTCAGGATTTTAGGTCAACGGGAAGTACCCTATGAATTTTGATTCCCTTGGGAGTGTCGAAATATACGTTTTTGCGACAGTTTATGTCGCAAAAACGTCTATCTTTTTTTTCGTTAACTCAGAGGTTTGATTGTTTTCACAGCTTCAAGAGACCGCAGACTTGAGTATAATTATGGTTTTAATTTTAATTCGATACCTTCACGCGTTCCAGAGATAAGTGTCTTGACAGATAGACCGATAGACAACATAGTAATCCTATAAGGGTTCCTTTTTTCCTTTTGAGGTACGGACCCTAAAATTAGAGCTTTAAAGAAGTTTGATAAAACCCACTAGAAAAGTTTATTTTTTATTTTAGAACTAACTTCAATAGTTTTGGACAAACTGCAATTTTAAAAGTGTGAATTTTTTTTTTGAAGTGGGGTGTAAGGTCATATGCTCATTAGATCCACCCAACACTCGACCAGCACCACCTCATCGGTCGGCGTCCACTCGTTGTCAACGTGGTCGACGGTTGGCCGGTTGACGGTTGACGCGTGTCAACCAGCAAACGTCAATTAATCTACAGGTTGACGCCGTGTTCTTAACCAGTTAACGTCACGTACTCAACGAGTGGACATTGCGCTATCTGCTAATTGATGAGAGTTTATGAAGAAATGGCGGGAAAGGTTGCGGTGTATCGCCAATGTATTGTCTTCGTGCGTGAACCACTAGGAGATAGCACACGATCCATTTGGGACCAGCGCATGGGCAACGCAAGCGAGAACAACCGCGAGCAACGGGTGACCACCGAGTGGTCCACTCGCCGTCCGCGCGTGGTCAGCCCTCTGGCGAGGCGCTCCGGAGTGGATGTAGTTAGCGTATTCCCATAGTACTCGATACAAAGAATACTATCCGTTCGAGGCAAGGTGGTGGTCGGGTGTCGAGCGCCCCTAAGGGCCAAAACTGCAATAAGCGGGCGCCCGCGACATGCACACGTTGCGTGAAAAGCACGTGTGTTGTGTGCTCGGGTTCCCGTCACGGAAACCGAATTATTACCTGCGCAATGTCGCTAATTCAACTTTAACGGTGTGCATGTGGTCGTATCGATGTAGCAATACGTGCGCGGGGCCCGGCTCTACGCGACGGAGCACTTTTATATGGAACCACGTGGGTCGGACGGCGAGCTACCCATTGCTCGTCGTCGACTAAATCCTACTTGTGTTCCTCAGTTGCATTTTGTGAACGAACATGTCTTAGACCCAAAAATTTTAAGATATGTGGCATCTACCAACCAGCACTGAGCTCACGTGGTGGAATACGGGTCTACTAATCCACACTGGTGGATTACGGTGCATTCCCTCTTCTAGAGAGAAAGCCTGAGTCCCAGTAGTGGAACCAAGCCGGGTACATTACTTTGTGTAATTTATTTCATCACCAGTGCTCTCAAGGAAAACATCGTGAGGAAACTGGCATGTCCTAGAACCGAAAATTCGAAGACCTGTGACATCCACCAACCCACACCGGGCCCGCGTGGTGGATTACGGCCCATTCCCTCTTCTAGAGAGAAGGTCTGAGTCCCAGCAGTGGCAATATTATAAGGTTGATAATGCAATTGAAACGTAACATATAGGATTATTTATATCCTGGCTCATGTAGTAATTTCCCTAAGCGATTGTCATTAGGACGCAATTAATATTCTGGTCCAGTATTCAACGGATACCCTTTTTAAAACACTTGAGAGCTTGAGAGATTACAAATAATTCTAAATTAAAATGTTTTAGAAAAAATGTGAGCCTTATTATAAAAACATTTTTAATTATACAGTAAGTACGTACTTTATCTATGTATATAAATATATAACACCGTAAAATTGTGAATACCGTTAGGTTATTATCTATCTCGCGAGATTGTAAACTGTCGAAGGAAGGAGAAGCAAACTGCTTATAATTTAACGCATTATTTTTAGACTCGTTTTTCGTTAGAACTCGTTTTCCCTAGTTAGAATTAGTTTTTACTTAATGCCTTTGTTAAAACTAAAATTTACAATTGATATATTTGATTTTCATATAAAACTAGTTGTCACATCGAGCTTTAGTTAAAACAAGCAGTAGAGAGACTAAGTTGGGATTTATAACAAGATATAGTTTTCAAAATAATTATTATAAAACTAACTCGACCAGTGCGGGGGTGGGCACTTGTCGAATCAAGTCACGTCTCGTGACCAATCAGAATAAGGTTTTTTATGTGGGAAATCATCTAATGACTTCTCCCACTCTAGGGCGAAGTGAGAGGGCGTTTCAGACTTTTACTGACTAAAACCCACTCCGATGTGCCTTCGTTGCCTTGCATTCCAGGGCCCTGGCTCCTCCTTTCAGAACCAAACCCATGGCCCCAGAGGTTTCGACCCGCTTTTGCTGACATCTTCTTGAACACTACGCGGTACGACGGTTAGTGGACGGCCAGACGGCGATCTACCAATTGCTCGCCGTCCGTAAGCCCTCGCTTACGGTGGCTAGAAATCGTTATCGGGATCCCGGTGACAGGGGCGCGAGGGCCGATTCCATGCGCGTGCTGCCGCCTCCTTCGCTAGCATTACTGCTTCGCAGGAGGCGACCGCCTGCCATTCCTCCTCGCTCCAAACCATGGCTTGTACCAAGACCCGGCGCAAAAGGTCATTGCCACCACGAGAACGCGGCGGTGCTCTGCCCAAGCGGGGCACACCTCTACCGTATGCTCCACCGTGTCCTCCGGGCGGTCCACACATTGGTGAAACCCGGGCGTTTTCGCTTTTTTTTTCGATTCCGGTGCAGAAAACTCCCGGTAAGTCCGGGAGTTTCCTGTGTCCGGTGAGAACCTGCGTCATGTGGAATGTGAGGACGCAGTGTTCTCTTTCCAGCCACTCCTCAAAGAGGGGACAATCAGAATAGGGTATGATGAACTTTAACCTCGGTCGGAACAGTTTTAACAGACTCGCTTCTGAAAAACACGTTTTGTCTAGTAAGAACTAGTTTTAACTGATATTCGATTTTTAGCATTAGTTACCCAATTGTAGTATAAACAAAGGCATAATTTAAAAACTAGTTCAAACAAAAAAAAAGGCGTTGGACAGTTTACAATCTCGCGATATCTCGCGAGTTAGATTATAATCTGACGATATTTACAATTTTACTTTGACATATAAAGCCCAATTACATAATTAAGAGGGCATTTCCCCACCCGACTATCGTCGACGTGAGCATAGTTTAAAAGCTTGTTTTTTCATCCAGCGCAATCTAACGCAATTTTTGATAAACAGGCAACGCGGAAGAAGAGAGATAACACCTGAAAGCTCTGTTGGCTTTCGGTAATTCCGTCACTTACTCGATTATTTCACAAAACTTGCACCAAGAAATACGTGTTTTTTGTAAAACTTAAAAGTTTTTGGAAACAATTTTCTTCATTTAGAATCTCGATTAAATATGTTAGGTTTCTATAAATGAATTTTCCAAATTTTTTAATTTATGTGAAAGTAGTGAAGAGCCAAAGTTCACACAAAATTGCAGATTTTCAGAGATCTTTACTAGATTAGTTTTAGTTTTAATGTTTTAATTTCAATAGAAACTAAAGTAATATCGCCAAGATATCTCTGTTTCTAAAATATCTAGAGAAAGATGTGTAATAACGTCATAATCACGTAAGAGCGGTTGTATAGAAATGTATCTCGGGTTGGGCGCTTTTAAGTTACAATCATAATTTAAGCACTGAACTAATACTTAAAGGCCTAAAGTGTTTTTTAAGAAATAAAATATTCTAATTGTACGCAATTAATGTAGGCATCGACTCAATATATTGGTGATGCCTCTCAAAACTTACTGTTCGCCTTTGTCCATGATTTGTCAATGTGTAAAATAATTATCTATATATATATAAAAGGAGAAACTGACTGACTGAAATATCAACGCACAGCCAAAACTACTGGGACTAGGATCGTGAAATTTTGCACGAGGTTTCGTTTTATGACGTAGGCGAGCACTAAGAGAGGATAGCCCAAAATTCATCCTCTAAGGGGATGAAACGGGGGTCTAAAGTTTGTATGGGAGACCTACTTTCACGCGGGTGAAGCCGCTGGCAAAAGCTAGTTATGTATAAATAAAATGAAACAAGCCTTTACAAAGGAGGATTTTGTAACCATATCTGGGCATTTTTTACCAGTCAACCATAGGGAGATCAATTAGGAAATATTGAGTTTAACTCTATGCAAGTATTTTTGTCAATGATAAGTTAGATTATTATTGTTCTTTGAAACAAACATACTCGTATAAGAAAACGGATGAAAAAAGATTGCATTTAGTGGAGATGATGAATTTTGAGATGGATTATGTGTGGTGTGACGAGAATGGATAAAGTGAGAAATGAGCATATTAGGGGAAGTTTGAAAGTGATGCCAGTGACTGAAAAGTTGAAAGGGAATCGTTTGTCTTGGTATGGTCATGTGAAGAGGAGGGTTGAAACGTATGTTACTAAAAGAGTTATGAGTATACATGTGGATGGATGGAGAGAGAGAGGAAGGCCAAAGAAAAGATGGATGGATTGTGTGAGAAGTGATATATAAGAAGAGGGTGTAGTGATAGCGTGACGGGTGACAGGACAGAATGGAAGAAAAAAAAGGTAATGCGCCGACCCCAAGTAATACGGAGCAAGAGCGAGAAGACGATGATGAAACAAACATATAAATAATATTTCACTATAAATTTTTTTTAAATGATATAAAGCACCTAGTTCTTGGCTACAATCCCACCTGATGGTAAGCGGTGATGCAATCGTTGATGGTAAAGTGCACTAGTCTATTAAGAGCCTATTCACTCTAGCCTTGAAGACACCTAAATTAATTTCAGATGAACGCAGTAGGCTTTAAGGAATAATATAATAATAATAATATTCCACAACTATCACACAACGCCGTCTAGTCTCAAGCTAAGCAGAGCTTGTGTTATGAGTACTAGACAACTGATAAACATACTTATATATTTCTAAATACATACATATTATACATAAATTACACTCAGACACAGAACAAATGATCGTGCTTATCACACAATCATTTGTCCTGGGTGGGAATCGAACTCACGACCTCCGGCATTGCAGTCAGGGCCACTAACCACTAGACCAACAGGCCAGTCATAGTCAATATTTAAGAAAGTAAGAAAAAAATTACTAATTTAGTAGTCCACTAGTACATGGAACAGGGTCCCAAGTTAGGTTAGGGCTCCAGAGGTAGGAACCTCTTAACAATTCGAACTGTATTAAGAAGTACCGCTTTCCGAATCAAGCCGACTAACAAGAGCCTCCTAAGATGACGCTCATGGAGTTTTTGTAAAAAATATATTTTCCTATACAAATAACATGTAGAGGAAAGATTTGTGTTTTCATTTGTAATGAATATAATGGAAAAGTACTAGAACGTACAAAGCGTTTTGGGAACACATTCATTATGCGTGGGTACAGCTAAGGAATGGAACTCCCTGCCGGAGTCTGTATTTTCTAATAGCTACAATCTAGGGGTCTATAAGACAAGAGTGAATAGGTTACTTCTAGGCAAGCGTGCTCCATCGTCGATCAGGTGAGATAGTGGTAAAACACGAGCTATAATTAAAAAAAAAACGATTTTAAAATATATTTCACCACCTGCTTTATCACCGAGTGACGTAGACTATATATTTTCTAATTTCATACAGACGAAGTAGGTAGCAGAAGCTAGTTATTTATTAAAAGGAATTTAAACTCCATTTGGAAGATATTAATAGTTTGTTTAAATAAAATAAATTAGTAAACTCGATCAGTGTGTTTTAATTTATATTTTCCCAGTGTTGAACTAACTGTACCTACTGAGGAGTTGAATTAGATACATAAGTTCATTTTAAGTTAAGAAAAGATTTTTTTCCCAGCAATGGGAAAATTTTTAATTCTACTGAAGAGTTGACTTAACATAATTATTTTTAATGAATAAATAAATGATTTATGTCAACACAGTTTAATTAAGAGAACAAATATTTTTTCAATCTAAAAACACAATATTTTTTAATTAAAATTGTATTTGTATTTAGTCGGTTATGGGCGGTTATGATTAGATATGGGTTCTGGACTTACCTGAGGACGAGTGGCTACTGAATGCAGCGCAGGGCGAGATCCAAAGCTTATATACAGCTGGACTGTAGGGGCGGGCGGGAATAGGGGCGGCATTGGAGTCGCTCTTTCCGATAAAACTATTATATTTTTTGCGTCAATTTTTCATCACTTTTTTAAATTATTATTTTTAGTCTTACGTTGGGCCACTATCTCATATAAGCAAGTTATGGTCAACGCTGAATCGTACTTTTCAGAAACTATAGAATAAATAAATAAATTTATAAAATATTTTTTTGTTTTTTAAATACGTAAACTATACTCCATTTGTCTAGGTATTTAACTAAACGTAAACAATCTTGACGTATTTTTATTAAAAAATAATCGTAATAAAGACATACAAATATTATTTAAATTTAGTTAATTACCAAACATTGGTATTATAGGTAAATAACAAGTTGTAAACATTTTTTGATAAAATTTTTAGACAACTTTTAGATAAAAGACATGTCAAGATAGTTTACATTTAGTTAATTACCTAAACAGATGGAGTATAGTGCTTGGCTGCGATTCCTCCTGATAGTAAGCATTTATGCAATCATTGTTGGTGAAGCGCATTGGTTTATTAAGAGCCAATTGACAGGCAAGATATTCCAGTCCTTTCCGATGTTCCCGTAGTAATCTAGTTCTAGATATATACTTCACAGACAAACAAATGTAAGAAGCTTATTCTTACATCTGTATATATAAAAGGAGAAACTGACAGACTGACATATCAACGCACAGCCGAATCTACTGGAACTAGGAACATGAAATTTTGTACAAGGCCTCCCTTAATGACGTAGGCAAGCACTAAGAAAGGATTTTGCGGCCAGTGGGTGGATAGCACATTCACCCACACACACAAACACACACACATCGCACACACACACACACACACACACAAACACACACACATCGCACACACACACACACACATACATATATAGCACATCGGTTTCCTCACGATGCGATGTTTTACTTCACCGTTTGGAGAGCAGTGGTGATGAAATAAATTACACAAAGCAATGCACCTGGCTGGGTTTGAAACCAGTGAGCCACCACAGTTCAGTGGGAGCTTTTGACATCACTTCTAGGTAAAAATGATGTGTTTGTCATACGAAATTTCAATACACTGTTCGTTTTAAATTTTTTGTTTACGTAATAAACTGCTTGCACTGACGGGAAAGGATCACCCAAATCAGTGTGGCTTTGTAGATTGGACGTAACCAAATCTGGATCCCCAATTAGCCTCTTCGCACGCATTTCCACTGAGTTCAAAGCTGTTAGATGGCATTTTGCAGCACCAGCCCATATGTGACTGCAGACCTCCACACACGATCGCACCTGTGCTTTGTATAACAATAGAAACTGTCCCGGTGTGAAGTACCGTTGGACCTTTTCAAGAACGCCTAGCTTTCTAGCAGCTATCTTGGCTTTGGACTCAATGAACCGCCCAAAATTGAGGTCTGAGGAAATTTCAACTCCCAAGAGCTAAAGGCGGTCGGTGCACTCCAGGGATACATTCTGACTTTAAAAGAAACTTCTACCTCTGAGCTTGTTTTTGAGTGTCTACTCTGGGTAGGTAGCTAGAAAACACCGGCCTCATTTAGTTTTAAATTGACGAGCAAATTACCTTGTTAAAAGTTTTATTTATAACTTATTTGCAAAATAAATGTAATTTACCATTTAAACGAAAAAAATCTCAGTCCAATATTTTTAGTAATTTTAGTAGAGAACCACAGTTTTCTTACATAATAGGATAATATGCCAATAAAGAAAGAAATAAATATTAAATTACATTTTAATTTTTCAAAAATGTTTTGTTCGCACCGGCTCCACGAGCCCTGTCCTCCTTCGGACCTCCCATTGTTATAACGCAGCATTTCCCATTTCCACCAAACTACTAGTTTTTGTACATACTCTAGTAATAGCGATAGCAAGAATAAATGATAATCAAATGCAGTAACACTACTTATCATAAAGACCATAAAAATGTGGCTTGTGGGCGAAGTAACATAACATCGCGCCTATGTTTAATTTCATTAGAGGTTCGCCAGGGTATAAAACACCCACATTTCGGTGCTTTAAATACATCATATCTATACACAGTCGACTCTCGTTAATTTGAAACTCGAGGGAATCTTAAAATATTACGAATTATCGAGTGTTCGAAAAATCAAATGGTTCGAAACGAGAGTATTAACAGTCACTGAAACTTAACTAAAAAGATCAATTCGTGCGGAAGTGTTTGCCAAGCTAATCATCACACAAACAAAGGCTCGTGTAAGATGATACAAGTTTGAACTTGTCTCAAAATGTACTTACATACCTCTGCAAGTTCTGCAATCTTTCTCTCTGCAACTTTGAATCGTCGAGTGTTTGACGCCGATGAGTTCGAATTAACGCGTCGTTTTATTACGTAGTGATGACTTTTTCGTTCGAATTACCAAGTGCATAAAAATGTATTGATTTATTTCGAAATATAAAGAGATTTTCCAGCCGCAACTACTGGGACTAGAGTGTGAAATTTTGCACAAGGGTTCCTTTTATTACGTAGACGAGCATTAAGAGAATATTTTGCAAAATTCGCCCCCTAGATGAGGAGATGAAAGTGGTCCAAAGTTTGTTTGGCGAAACAACTACAATAAACTACTAAATGTATTAAAAAAAAACTACCTTTAAGCTGGTTAAGCCACTGGTAACAGCTAGTTACCTCATATTTATGTGCCACATATGTCAGGAATCCGATGGATGCGAGACGCACAGGACCGGTCGTTGTGGCGACGCTTGGGGGAGGCCTACGTCCAATAGTGGACGTCTTTCGGCTGAAATGATGATGATGATGTCGGATACAAAACGACAGATAGACCAATTATGGAATGGTTATCAAAAGATAGATTAAGGTAACAAGGACGCCAAAGGAAAAAATGGACAGACCTGATCTGATGATGATCTGGTTAAGTCCAATCTACAAAGCCTTGAGCACAGGCGTAGCATAGCCAGCCTTTCGGTGTTTTACAGGATGCATTTTGGAGAGTGTGCGCGGGAATTGCATGACTTGATTCAACCATCTCATTTCTACAATCGGAAAACCCGACGAATGGCGAGTATCCACCCTTACGTTGTTGAAACCTCTACTGTCCGGGTTTATACCGTGTACATCGAAGGACTGGAACAACTTGCCTGCTGCGGTCTTTCCGTCCGATTATAATTTAGGTATCTTCAAGGTTAGAGTGAATAGGCTCATAATAAACTAGTGCGCCGCACCATTAACAATTGCATCACTACTCACCATCAGGTGGGATCGCAGTCGAGCACTAGTTTATAACAATTAAAAAAAAAGTCCTATAATAGCTATTCATACAAAGGCCAGAACCAGACTGGATAACCAAAGCTAGAGATAAGAAGTAGTGGAAAGAGTTGGGGGAGGCCTACGCCAAAGTGGCGACAATTAAAAAAAAACTGTGATAAAACGCAACTTTAAATCTATACATAAAATCTGTAGAAGCTTTTAGTTGTGCGCGCATCACGTAAAATGTACGAAATCAATGTAGATACTCGTAAATTTTACACATTAATACTGTGTGTAGCTTGATATATTACTTAGACTTTGTTTCATCGCAATCTGTTGACTATATCAGGCGGTACGAAGTTCGCTGGGTCAGCTAGTTAACTAATTAAATTATAAACAAAAAGTCATTTTGGCGACACTTGGGGGAGGTCGATGTAATGTGATTGTTCAACTATGAACAAGACTCACACGCGCCAATAATAGCACCACAGCGTCAGCATAAAGGGCGACATACATTTATTCCGTATGCCGTTAACACCGGCAACCCGTCAGCGCTAACCAGTGACCTACTGAGATCTTCGCGTCATCGCCTCGATACACATACAACACACATCCAAATATGTATCAATGTGTATTGACCACAAATATTGTATAAATTAAGTTAATTATTGTAATATATTAGTCATCAACCTGGAGTCGAGTTTGATTCATCTCCATACCTCCTCTCACTGTGGCCAAGACACCTTTAGCCATCATCGATCCTATGAGTCTGTGGGATCGGCAGTGAGAAAAAACATTTCCTTTGTACATTGCACGACGTCGTGCAATGTACAAAGGAAATGTTTTGTAGGAATAGGGGTTCGTGTACGTACACGAACCCCTATTCCTACCTCACTTCCGTCTGTTACCTTAGGGCTCCTGGTAACAGACTTCCCGCACGGAAACCGACGTAAATCACGTTTGATGTGGTTTGTATGTTAGGTTAGGGCCCGCGGGGGGAGGACACCTCACACTCCCCGCGGGCTTGAGGTGACCCGCGTAGGCGGGCCGGCATTAGCCGGGGATCTTGGATGGCGCATCAGCTCCCACAATCCCCGGTCCAAGTGTGGGAAGGAACACCGAGGTGGTTTTTAGTCAGTAAGAGTCTGACAGACCCCTTCGTCTGCGCCAGGCGAAGGACATCCATGAGGATTTTCCACCCCAGCAACAAAAAAAAAAGGGCGTTTGGGTAACTAGAGTGTTAGGTAGTTGTCATAGGGCTAGGTTGCAATCAGTAGGGTCTCAGGTACTTTATACGTACCAGGCTTAAATTTTAACACTGCTTTAAATTGTGTAAATCGACTATTATTTGATATATGATTTAAGTTTTTAAAATTTCTGTTTTAAACAAAGCATAATTGCTTTTGGCCGGCCTTTCGGTCTTTTTTTTTCAGTGTGTAAATCATCTTATGACAGCCCCCACTCTTGGACGGGGCGGGAGATAGTGTCAGACTTTTACTGACTGAAAACCCACTCCTGTTCCTTCGTTGCTTTTCGTACCAGGGCCGAGTCTTCCTTTCAGCATCAGACCCTTGGCCCCAGTAGGCTTCAACCCTGCTAGGACCCTTGCTCGCCGTCCGCAAGCCCGCACCTACGATGGCTGGTAATCGGGATCGGAGTCCCGGTGGCGGTTGGGGCGTGAGGATCGTTGCCTCACGCGATCGGCCGCCTACTTTGCTAGCATTACTGCTTCGCAGAAGGAGGCGACTGCCTGCCACTCCTCCTCGCTCCGGACCATGGCCTGTACCAAGGCCCTGCGCGAGAGATCGCCGCCGCCGATCGCTCCCACGAGGACACGGCGTTGCTCTGCCCAAGCGGGGCACACCTCTACTGTGGACCGCCCAGAGGACACCCGGGCGGTCCACACAATGGTGACACCCGGGCGTTTTTTTCGCACGAATCCGGTGCAAGAACCTCCCGAACTTACCATGTCGGGTGAGGACCTGCGTCATGCGGAAGGGTACGCCGTGTTGCCTTTTCAGCCACTCCTCAAAGAGGGGACTTGCCGCCATATTTATGGCGTGCCCGGCCTTTTGGTCTAGCGGTTAGTATACCTGACTCTTAAGCCGGAGGTTGTGGGGTCGATTCCCATCCAAGGCAAATGTTGGTGTGATGAACAAAATTATTGGTTCTGTCTGGGTGTAATTTATCTATAACATGTATGTATTTAGAAATATATAAATATGTTTATCAGTTGTCTAGTGCAAAATCACATGCTCTGCTTAGTTTGTGACTAGATGGCGGTGTGTGAAAGTTGTGGAATATTATCTATATATATAAAAGGAGAAACTGACTGACTGACATATCAACGCACAGCCGAAACTACAGGGACTAGGACCGTTAAATTTTGCACAAGGTTTCCTTTTATGACGTAGGCGAGCACTAAGAGAAGATTTTGCAAAATTCACACCCTAAGGGGATTAACCTATTTTCACGCGGGCGAAGCCGCGGGCAGATGATAGTTTACATATATATATATGATTTACCTTCTTGATAGAACGTGATAAGCCCTTTTTCCTTACAAAATAGGAGTATTTAGACCGAAAATATGTTTGTACCTTAGAGTACCTATAACGTAGATAAAATATAGCGGTGGGGCACAGTCCCACCTATAAGTCATCGACGACGCGTAGTGATCCACGCGCTCCTCAGGGAGATATCAGGAAATCGTAGGGGCCCAGCAGGGTTGAAGCCTACTGGGGCCATGGGTGATGCGAAAAAGAACACCAGGCCCCTGGAACGAAGACAACAAAGGAACATAGGAGTGGGTTTTATTCAGTAAGTCTGAGACGCCCTGAGCCCCACACTAGAGCGCAAGGATTGATTTCCCAACTAAAAAAAAAACTAGCAGCTATAAGTTTTGGAATGGTTCAATTATTTCCATCAGTGTGGCTACTTACCCATACTATAAAGTAATCTAATTCGTGAATGTCACAAGACAATTTGACAAATCACATGCGGTTATTTATCGTCAAAATATTTTATCAAACTCAATAACGGTGAAATGTATCGTTTAATAAATAGTTATTTTGACGAATGATGATCTATATGTCGCAGCCGTATCGTGTAACACGCCGTTTTATATATTGGCGCGCCGGATTGGAAAACGCATTTATTCCCTTCGTGTTAGGTTACTTTAAACTCAGAGAGAAATAGAAGGTCTCGCTGTGGAACTCCTTTTTCTGCATTGTCCTGTGCGTCTCGCTTCCATCAGATTCCCGCGACCCTCACCAGGTCATCGATTCACCTTGTGGGAGGCCTTCCAGCGCTGGTCGCCACTCTAGAACCTCTCGGTTCCGTCGACCATCTGTTCTGCGAGCAATATAGCCCACTGCCACTTAAGTTTGGCGATTTTTCGGACTATGTCGGTAAACTTGGTTCTTCTGCGGATATCTTCATTCTTGATGCGATCACGCAAGGAAATTCCGAGACTTTAAGCCTTCTGATGAGGCTCATTGTGAGCGACCATGTTTTAGAGGCCGAGAGAACGAGGGTACTATATTTATCGAGACAGTATGTTTCCTTGAGATAGCTTTCGAATTTTTACGGATTTTTTAAGGTGCGAAATCATTCAATGACTTCTCCCGCTCTGGGTGGTGCGAGAGGGCGTGTCAGACTTCTACTGACTAAAATCTTCTCTTATGTTCCTTCTTTGCCTTGCATTCCAGCCCTCCTAGCCAAGTTACAACCGTTTCGTTGCGATTCTCTTTTCGTTGATCGCCACGAGTCGGCCACGCCGCCGATTCCTTTGTTCTGACGTCTTTTCAACGCTCTGTCACGTGGTCAGAACAAAGGAATAGGAGGCACGGCCGACTCGTGGCAACCAACGAAAAGAGAATCGCAACGAAACGGTTGTACAAGAATTGAAACGAAACGGTTGTAACTTGGCTAGGGGGGCAGAACCTGGGGTTTCCTTTTCGGAAGCCAAACCATGGCCATAGTAGGCTTCAGCTCTGCTGGGACCCTACGGTTCTGCTGACATCTCTTTGAGGGGCGCGTAGAACACTACGCGCCATTCACGACTCGGGTTCGGTCCGGACTTTTACCGGACAGCAAGCTATCCATTGCTCGTCGTCGCCTATGGAAATCACACACACACACACACTGTACACACTGTACACTGTATTCCTGTACTATTCTCACCTTCTTTGAATCCAAAGCAATGAGCAAACCTTAGTTTTTCTAACAGAGTTTTCAAAATAAAGATGAGTAGGTAAAAACAAAGAGTAGAATCGTTTGTCCGATAGCACACGCTTTATACTGTTATCTCCGTAAGTTTCTACTTTAATAGTTTTGTTTGTTCAAGCACTAAAGAAGTTTTCTTTAAAATTAACATTCTTTAAGAAAAGCTTGTCAAGGCAGACCAATGAGCTGATCAGCCCCCCTAGCCAAGTTACAATCGTATCGTTCGCGCTGAACGCTTCAAGTAGGCCACGTCTCCGATTGCTTTGTTCTGACGTCATCTCAACGCTCTGTCACGTGGTCCGAACAAAGGAATTGGAGGCGTGGCCTACTCGAAGCGTTTGGCGTGAACGATACGATTGTAACTTGGCTAGGGGGGCTGGTATTTTAAAGGTTCCGTACCTACTGCAACCCAGGCACTGCACTGGAAGACGCAGCGTTGGCGCGGCTTCCCACAAGGTGGACCGATGACCTGGACGGATCGCGGGAATTCGATGCATGCGAGATGCACAGGACCGGTCATTATGTCGACACTTGGGGGAGGCCTATGTCCAGCAATGGACGTCTTTCGGCTGAAATGATGATGAAGATGTACCTCAAGTACCAAATCGTTTTTTTTTTATATTCCACAACTTTCACCGAAAGCCATCTAGTCCCAAACTAAGCAGAGCTTGTGCAACTGACAACTATGACAACTGATAAACGATATATACTTATATATTTTACACCCAGCTAAAAAGCAAATGATCGTGCTCATCACACAAACATTTGTCTTGGGTAGGAACCCACGACCTCCGCATAGCAGTCAGGGCTACTAACCACTAGACCAACAGGCCAGTCATAATAATAGTAGCAAAAATGTACTGTAATATAATTTTGGTGTGCTGTAAACATAAATTGTCGCTCTTGGTCAAAATGCTTGTTATAAAACAGGTTTTTATTTTTTAATCTACACTTTAACATTATAAAGAAGTAGTTTGTTTTTATGTTTGTAGGAGGTAATCTCTGAAAGTACTGGTCCGATCGCTAAAATTTTTTCACCGACAGATAGCTGCTTTATTTCTGTGTGACATAGGCTATATTGTATGTACGCGGGCGAAGCTGCGGGCCCTTCACGCCCCAGCCGCCGGGATCCCAATCCCGATTTCCGACCACCGTAGGCCGCGAGCTTGCGGACGGCGAGGAATGGGTAGCTCGCCATCCGACCGTCCGGTAACCGTCAGGACCGAGCCCAAGTCGTCGACGGCGCGCCCCAAGGAGATGTGAGCAAACCGTACGGGCTTAGCAGGGTCGAAACCTACTGGGGCCAAGGGTCTGCTTCTGAAAGGAAGACTCGGCCCTGGTATGAAAGGCAACGAAGGAACAGGAGTGGGTTTTTAGTCAGTAAAAGTTGGGTGTGTTAGACTTTTACTGACTAAAAACCCACTCGCGCTCCGCCCAAGAGCGGGGGATGTCATTGGATGATTTTCCCACCGAATATTATAAAGAGGTAAAGTTTATTTTTTGTTTTTTTTGTTTGTAGTAGTTAATCTCTGAAAGTACTGGTTCAATTGCTAAAATTTTATCACCGATAGAAAGCTGCTTTACAAGACATAGACTATATTTTATGTACGTAGGCGAAGCCGCGGGCAAAAGCTGAAGTTATATATAAAGACAAAATCGGTTCATTTATTTCCGAGAATAAAGTACCAGTTTCAATAAAATACCGTGAGATCAAAACGTTCTTAGTGAAGAAAACTTTATGAAAATCATGTCGGCGTACGCAAGCCATATTTATAACTTACTGTAATCTGAAGAAGGCAGGCAGTACCCAAAGAAGCCTAAAAAATAAAATAAAACAAAGAAAATATAATACTTTATAAGTTTTTATAAGTCGTATTAGATTGCGGAGGAATTACGTTTCATTTTTATTTGTATATATAGCTTTTGTCAGCTAGATAATATTTCACAACTTTCACACAACATCATCTAGTCCCAAACTAAGCAGAGCTTGTGCTATGAGTACTAGACAACTGATAAACATAATTATATATTCGCACTTACTTCGCACGGGTGCAATGCTGATACCACCGCTACCGCTATGTCCCTGAATTTTAAATCTGTAATATCTTTGAAAATATTCATTTAAATTACATGCTGTAAAGGGCCATATTGATCTATATTAAATGCACAATGTATTTAAGGTACTTAATTGGATAAGGATTAATGCTGTATTGCTTAAAATCGCTTCTTAAAAAAGCCATTATTTCTCGTAAAAAATAAAGGATAAAAAATGGTTATAGTGGGTTATCCCTAAGAGATAGAAATATACCATCGCGGAATTTTTTGTAGAGCTTTTTAAAGTGTACAATACAGTAGTACATTATTTTGATCTACCTCGTAAGGTTCAGCCAGCGTTTGCAATGTAAGCGCAAAAAAAAAAGGAATTTAGTTACGATATCACATTAGAAACCTATATTTATAGGTTCCCAACTATATTATAATAATAATAATAGTAATAATAATCCTTTATTATCAGGCAACTAAGGCCCATAGAAAAAATACACAAATCTATATATATATAAAAGAAAGTCGTGTTAGTTACACTGTTTATAACTCAAGAACGGCTGAACCAATTTGGCTGAAAATTGGTGGGGAGGTAGCTTAGAACCAGGAGACGGACATAGGGTACTTTTTATCGAGTAGGGTAAAGTGGGGTAGAGTAGGGTAGAGTAGGGTAGAGTAGGGTAGAGTAGGGTAGAGTAGGGTAGAGTAGGGTAGAGTAGGGTAGAGTAGGGTAGAGTAGGGTAGATAGATAGATAGATTTATTTATTTGCGTAGAATGTAGGTAATTAATACAATTTGGTGTTACAATATTTTGGAATCCTTGTACATTCTGGCCTCATGGCATGCAAAATTTATTAACTTATAACTAAGTACTACAATAGAATTATTTCATTACTGAATGCTACATAAACATTTAAATTAAATAGATTTATCATTTAAAAAATCTGATACAGTGTAATAACATTTTTCTACTAGTAGTTCTTTAAGGTACTTTTTAAATCTTAATAATGGTTGCTCTTTAATATTTTTTGGAACATGGTTATAAATAATAGGAGCCATACACATAACACTCTTTCTCAATAATGCAGTTTTATATCCGCCTGTGCATAACTTATCTTCGTATTGCGTTCTTAAACTTGTAGTCCTGTTTCTAGTATTTTTTAAAGTTGGAAATAAGTGATTGTTTGTTTTAACAAAAATGGCTATTTCTAATATATACAGGCAAGGAAATGTTAAAAGATTGTGTTTTTTGAAGACAGGTATGCAGCTGTCGGTCACTTTCAGATTAAAAATAGATCTAATGCAGCGTTTTTGCGCCTTAAAAATATTTTCTCTCTCGCTACAGTTGCCCCAGAATATTATACCAAACCTCAATACAGAAACAACTAGACTGTGGTACGCTATCAATACTGTCTGAAAGTTAACTTTTTTTGATAGACTAAATAATGCATACGCAGCTGAACTTAGTTTTTTGCATATGTCATCTGCTTGAGTCTTCCATGTCAGTTGGCTATCAATTGAAATTCCTAGAAATTTAGCGACATTGACCTTATCTATTGTTTGCTCATTATAATTTATTTCCATATTTGTGTCTACTGTTCTTTGACTGAAATGCATCACTTTTGTTTTTTCTAAATTTATAATTAAGTTATTTTCATTAAGCCAATTTATAAATAGGGTAGAGTAGGGTAGAGTAGGGTAGAGTAGGGTAGAGTAGTGTAGAGTAGTCAGTTGACGGGAGCGAAGCCGCGGGCAAAAGCTAGTAATCTTATAAAATAATAAACTAATACATATAAAAGAAACTATAACAATTATTAAACTATACTATTGCATACGAAGTGACGGCGTCGTGTTCCGCTGCGAGGTCGGTATTCGTCCACGAAATCGTCGATAAACGACACCCTTCGGCCAAAACTCTCCTTTGAGGAAGGTCTCTAAATGGTGAGTCGGCACCCGCACCACAAACGACTTGAAATTAGTATTATGGCGCGGCTCCAACTGCACGACTCTCAAAGTCCAGTTTGTCTTTACGCGTACATACTCCACGATCTCCTCGGCCTTCGTGGTGTGATGTAGCCTCGAAACGTACAGCTGCGTCGTAAGTACTGCTGGACGCAGCAGCATGTTGGGTCCTGCCAGCGTGATATTATGCATGTATTATACATATAACATTCCCCTAGGATCACTCTATATACACGAGAAACTGGGGCGAATTCTTAATGTTATTCTGCTATCGTTATTAAAAAGGGCACGACTAAACTTTTTTTCCAAATTGAGTTTTATTCCGAATATGTGTGAAAAATAAGAATTAATTTTAAAAGCAAAAGTCTATAATATATATGCTTTATGAAGTGGGAAATCATCTAATGTCTTCTCACGCTCTAGGGTGGAGCAAAAGGACGTTTTGGATTTTGACTGACTAAAACCACTACCCGTGTGCCGGTTTCCTTTTTAGAAATTGACCGTTTCGCTGACATCTTTTCGATGCGCACGTGGATCAATACGCGCCGTCTATAACTTGGCTTCTTACCAGACAGATGGTGAGCTGCCCATTGCTCATCGTCCGTAAGCTCTCGAAGTTTGTGTGAATATGTAGTGTGTTTCATTAAAATGGAATTTGGCACACCCAGGAGTATAGTTTCCCTGAGATAATTATGTACTTAGCACAATCAGCCTTTTAATGTTCTCACTGCTGCGACTCGGGCCTCCACTCTAGGAGAGGGAATGGGCCGTAATCCACCATGCGGGCCCAGTGCGGGTTGGTGGATGTCACATATCTTCGAATTATTGGTTCTAGGACATGCCGGTTTCCTCACGAGGTTTTCCTTCACCGTTTTGAGAGCAGTAATGATGAAATAAATTACACAAACTAATGCGCCTGGCTGGGTTTGAACCCCCAACCTACAATTCGTTAAGTCGGGGCCGTCACCACTTGGCCATCACTGCTCTCAATTATGTACTTGTACGAGAGCAAAGCCGTTGACTGACGCTAGTGCATCAATACGAAAAATCTGAAATCTCAAAACTCATAACAGAAATCTGGTTATATTTTATTCTGTCTACAAGACACCAGCTGAAAGGGAGAAAATTTAAATAAACACTCCAGTGTTTTCCATTTCAATACAACATCGGATAACTCGAGTTCTTTGCACATACAAGTTCATATTCGAATATGAAACCATGTACCTACTCACAGTGTTGAGGAGCTCAACGATCTCCTAGGGTTTAATGTAACACTAGCCTTTGTCAGCGGTTTCGCCCGCATAATGTAAATATGTAAATTGTAGCTAAAATAGGATAAAAAAGCTAATATTGTAAATATGAATCATCTAAATGCTTGAACGTGGATGGTTTGCAAAAATTACCACCACTACTTCCGCCCACGTACGAAAATAGTATAAACATCGCTCGTATGTGATCGGTGGATTAGTATTTTGATGATGAGTTAGTACTACCACTAATTCCACCCACAAACAAGGGGTATAAATATAGCCGCCTCATGGCCAAATTTTGTTTTGCCCCGTCCCTTGCTTGAGCCAGCCCGCGTCGCTGAGCCGTAGTTTATAGTTATATCTCGTTTGTTTTTCTACCGATTCTGTTATTATTTTCCCAGTTAGTATTTTATTTTTGTATACTTATTGATAAACTTTCAACGCTGCGTCTTTCGAGGACCTGGTGATGGTGAGGGTCGCGGGAATCCGATGGATATGATACGAACAGGATCAGGGCCGTTCGTTATGCGACACTTGGGGGAGGCCTATGACCAACAATGGACGTCTTTCGGCTAAAAAGATGATGATAATGATGATCGATAAACTGGTTAGACAATAAATATTTTTTTCATGCTTATGGGCTATTAAAATGTTTTGTAACTCCCGTAAAAAGCTGGAACGGGACGCTACTAAACTGTATCAATATTTTTTTTTAATTTTTTATTATTGATAGGCTCGCGTTTGACCACTATCTCACATGATGGTAAACGATGATGTGGGCAACGATGGAACATTACTACTTGCCTAGAAGTAACCTATTAATTCTTGACTTAAGGCCCCTAGGTTGTAGCCATCAGGAAACGCAGACACCGGCAGCGAAAATTTTAAGAGTTTTTTAATTATATCGTTTGGCTCTTTTGTTTCGGGGTAATTTCATTGTATACTAGCTGACCCAGCGAACTTCGTACCGCCTAAAGTCAATGAATGTTGACATTAGTGATGCAACGAAAGTGTGTTAACGGAAGCGGAAACGGAAACAGATGTCAAAAGTAAATCGGAAGCGGAAGTGTTAGTACTATGAAGAAAAAGCACAATTTTTTTTTGAAACAACAGTTGGTTTACGTAACCACGTTACGAGGCGCGGTGATGCGCAGAATGAACCAAAAAAAAAATAATAATAAAGAAACTCGTTGCGACTCGATGTCCTAGTCGTCCACGCCCCCCACCCCGCGCTCCTCGCTGTATTCTTCCGTTTAGAGTTCTCTTATAATTTTTGCAGAAGCAGAAGCGGAAACGGAAGTGAAAAGCTTGCGGTACTTCTGCAGAAGCGAAAGCAGAGTTCTGTTGCAACACTAGTTGAGATACCTTTTAATGAAATGTCAATTTATAACGCCATCTACTAGCATTGCACGAACCAGCATAATTCATTTTAGAATGACATTTTAATTAGAAATAGCGTTGTGTTCGGATCTTTTTTGTGGATTTTTCCATTTTTTTCACTGATTAAGCCAAATATATTTAATATCTTTGGTTTAAACCTTCTCTGGACTGTCACAAATATTCCAAGGCCATAATTAGTCAAAACGGTGCAACCGTTGTAGATTTTTGCGAGACTAACGAACGGCTATTCATTTTTATATATATATTCACCGGTACATGGTAGACATCCCACCCATACGCACAAAACGTTTTCAGAACACATTTATTTATGCTTCTGTGTTTCCTGATAGATACAACTTAGGGGTCTTTAAGTCAAGAGTGAATGGGCTACTTCTAGGCAAGCTTGCTCCATCGTCGACCACATCATCGCTTACCAGGTGAGATGGTGATCAAACGATAGCTTTATAAATAAAAAAAAAATTAAAAAAATATATAATAACGAATAATAGGTATACCCAATTAAATGTGGAACTCTTCTCAGCACAAGGTTAATATTTTTATAATCACATATTTTTCCTCCCCAGTAGATTAAAAACCGTCTCCTGCAGTAACCGCAGCGTTTTCTAGTTATTCTTAATAGATTTCTTTGCTAATAATGCAAGCAAAATATCAAAGTTATTCTAGTCGAGCAATATTAGAAAAATTTTAGCGTCTACCTAGTCTTAGTAACATCCTAGGTTTGATTCCCATGTTGGACACAGTCATTAAGTTTTTTTTTTATTAAATAAATTTCTCTCGCTCCGGGTGAAGCAAGAGGAAGTACCAGACTTTTACTTTCAGTTGCCCTTTGAGTTTCCATTACGTTGCAAATATCATAGCACTACGCTTATGTAGCCATCATTATGTCCGCTACGCTATCAAATATCGCTACGCTTTCGTAGCAAGCATAGACTGCTACGGTTTCGTAGCTAACATTAGCTTTGCTACGGTATCGTAGCAAGCAGACTCGGCTACTAACGGACTTGTAGCCAACATTATGTTCGCTACGCTATCGTAGCAAAAAGCAACCCTGCTACGAATCGTACCACCGATCAATGCCCTACACTTTTGTAGCATATTGCATTGTTTATTTGCTACGCTTTCGTAGCAAGCAGGGACTTAGCTACGCTTTCGAAGCAAGCAGGGACTTTGCAACGCTTTCGTAGGCCACCGGGTTTCGTAGCGATCAGCTACATTTTCGTACAGAATTCAAAACATTTTTAAAATTTTGGAAAAACAAGCTCTATGTCATACGTGACAATGTTGAAATTTTATTGGAAGGCATACTTTTTAGGGACTTTGTGTAATTGTTTGTTTTCCCAAATAAATAAATAAATACCTTTTATTTTATACTAGCTGAACCGGCGAACTTGGTACCGCCTGACACTCAATGTGTCTAGTTAATAATTTTTTGTTTTTAATTTTGTCTAAAGAAAAAAGGCCGAATCTTCCGTTTTTAGGGTTCCGTACCTCAAAAGGAAAAAACGGATCAGTTTGTTGTCCGTCCGTCTGTCTGTCTGTCTGTCAAGACCCTTTATCTCGATAACTCGTGAATGTATCGAGTTAAAATAAAACCATATACTCAAATTTGCGGTCCCTTGAAGCTGTGTTAACAAAAAAAAAGATACGGCCGTTTATGTCGCAAAACCGTATATTTTGACACTCTCAAGGGAATCAAAATTCATAGGGTACTTCCTGTTGACCTAGAATACTGAAAATTGGCATGAACCAAGGTCTCATAGCACAAATAAAGGAAAAAATCTGAAAACCGTAATTTTGTAGTTACGTCACAAAAAAAAGATTTTTTGCAATTCGGAATAATCTTATTCTCGGTAAGTTTGTACGGAACCCTCAGTGCGCGAGTCCGATTCACACTTGCCCTGTGTATTTTTTGCTTCTGCAGCGCCGTCTAGGCCGGCCTAAGAAATGGGGACGAGATGGCGCGGGTGAAGAATGCCTAGAAGGCCTTTGCCTAGCAGTGGGAAAAAATACTTTTATTGGTTAACCAATGCCTGGAAAAAAAAAATAAAACAAAAAAAAATCAGATAGAATTTTTTTGGTCTAAGTTGAATCGATCATAGAGTTTATCTTCATCGGTGTCATATTGAGCGTTGATGAGGCTGGTGACAGATCTCTTGTCCGTCATGTCCGGTTCCATCAACTTTCTTTGCTGTCTTGGGTAATGCAGGCTCGACTCGGAATTCTCACTGTCTGGGTCTATGGTCATATGTTCTACCGTTACTTTTATGTTGTTCAATAATTTCGCTTTCTCTGTAACAATTTAATATTTGTTATTAAAAATCAAGTAAGGCCGATGACAGAGAAAACACTAATCAAAGTGTGCACATTTTTTTTTTGGTGGGCACATCAACAAATGTGAAGAGGAGGGATGAAGCGCATGTTACTAAAAGAGTTATGAGTTTACATGTGGATGGATGGAGAGGGAGAGGGAGACCAAAGAAAAGATGGATGGATTGTGTGAAGAGTGATATGAAAGAAAAGGAAGTTAATGATAGCATGACGAGTGACAGGGCAGAATGGAAGAAAAAAACATGTTGCGCTGACCCCAAATAACACGGGACAAGGGCAGGAAGATGATGATGATGATCATCCAATGATTTGATTGATTTGAGCGGGAAGTACATTAGACCTACGCATACGTGGGTTACGCCTGATTTGTCGCATGGCATCACGTAGCGTGGATCTAATGTAGCTCTACAAGTCTAGTTACTGAATAAAATGTATGGAGACCAACGCGCCCAGATCGGTGAATGTGGCCCACGTGTGCCCAATGTAATTCTACCTGAAGCGTTTTTTTTTTCCTACATGCACTTTCACGGGTAGTGTGAAAGTAAAACGCGGGGCCCTGAGACAAAGACAAAGAAGAAACATGAGTTGGGTTTTAGTCAATAAAAGTCTGACACACCCTTACGCTTTCCGCCCAAGAGTGGATCAATCACTTCTCTTTGGATTATGTTCGACCTAAAACCTCTCTGGAAGTACTGGTCCGATTGCTTAAATATTTTTACCGATAGAAAGCTGTTTTATTCCTAAGTGACATAGGCTATATTTTATGTACGCGGGCGAAGCCGCGGGCAAAAGCTAGTGATAAATAATGTCCTCAATAGCAACGGACCTGGTAAGCAGCTGGTGGGGCAGGGGCATATGGATGAAACATCAGGGCTGGTGATCCGGATGTTGGCGAACGAATGCTTCATCACAATATTCTCCTTGTCGCAGCCACATTTGCCGCAGGAGCCCTTGCGTTTCATCACCTCTTTTGTTGTATAGATACCTAGGAGAGATTGAAGAAGGTCTGTATCAGAAGATGCACACACTGAACTATTACGTCACCGCAATTGGTTACGTGTGCACAAAGGAGATGGCCTGCTGCGGTCTTCCCGTCCAACTATAATTTAGGTGCCTTCAAGGCTAGAGTGATTTAAAAAAATGAAGAGTTTTTGGCGGGATTTTTTCGCTTGAATTTCAGTAGTTTTTTTTAATTATTCACAAATTGATTCCTAGTGGATATTGTGATGTAAAATTGGTGTAGTTTTGTTTCTCAAGTATCTCAAGTTTTTGTATAATATTTTGTACTAGAAACAACAAGATCAAGAACAAGGCAAGGAATATGTCGTAGTGGCCCAGCCCCCCTAGCCAAGTTACGACCGTTTCGTTTCGATTCTCTTGCGTCAAACGCCTCGAGTAGGCCACGCCTCCGATTCCTTTGTTCTGACGTCATGTCAACGTTCAGCCACGTGGTCAGAAGAAAGGAATCGGAGGCGTGGCCTACTTAAAGCGTTCGACGCAAGAGAATCGAAACGAAACGGTCGTATCTTGTAGCGAACATAGAACGAAAATTTTGTTGGCTACGAAATCGTAGCTGATTCTGCTTGCTACGATAGCGTAGCAAGGCAAATGATGGCTACGAAACCGTAGCAGAGTTATTGCTTACTACGAAATCGTAGCGTTGCACGATGTTTTGATTGCGTAGCGGACACAATGATGGCTACAAAAGCGTAGCTCTGCGATGTTTGCAACGTAATGGAACGCAAAAGGCCACTAAAAGTCTCACACTCCCTCTTGCTCCACCCGAAGCGAGAGAACTTATTTGAAGATGTCCTATACCATAAAAAAGATTAGTTATCCCAGAAAAAAAAACTTGTCGGTGAAACGGTCGTATCTTGGCTAGGCCATTACGACATATCCCTTGTTGTTCTTGATCTTGTTGTTTATAGTGTAAAATATTGTACAAAATATTTTGTATACAATTAGACCTACTAAAAATCTCTATTGAAGTTGGCGATATTTACTCTTATCCACCTACACATCTAACACTAAACATCTATTTATGATTTATCACTTTGTATAATTAATATATGCATAATTATATACTTATATATTTGTTTCTTTAATTCCCTTATAAAAAACTGATTTTCATCCGTACCTATACTCTATTATATATATATAGGTTCAGTTGAAAACCAGCGTCAGGCAACTGCTACGTAGTTGTCTGGCATTATGCTGAACTGGACCTATTGCATGACTTGATTCCGCCATCTCCTTTCTACCATCGGAAAACCCGACGTAGGGCGAGTATCCACCCTTACGTTGTTGAAACTCCAACGGTCCGGACTAAGCGATTCGCTTCGTCGTTTATACCGCGTACATCGAGGGACTGGAATAATTTGCCTGCTGCGGTCTTCCCGTCCAACTATAATTTAGGTGCCTTCAAAGCTAGAGTGAATAGGCTCTTAATAAACTAGTGCGCCTCACCATCAATGATTGCATCACTTCTTACCATCAGGTGGGATCGCAGTCAAGCACTGGTTTATATTAAATAAAAAAAAATTAAATAAAAACTTTTCGTAGCCGTGAGACATTTTGTTATTGTAGATTTTATTTCTCCTAATTTATTTTTTTCATGTATAATTTTAGTTTTTAAATCAATTATTTGTTGATTAATGAATCATGGTGTGCCAAATAAACATATATTCTTTCTTTCAAAAAGTAAACTCAGTATTACTGAAGATTCAATTCCTTTTAACTATTCAAATAGTGTGTTTTCTTTAAAGGATAAAGGATAATAATATAATAATATGCACACAACGCTGTCTAGTCCCAAGCTAAGCAGAGCTTGTGTTGTGAGTACTAGACAACTGATAAACATATTTAAATATTTCTAAATACATACATATCATAGATAAATTACACCCAGACACAGAACAAATGATTGTGCTCATCACACAAACATTTGTCCTGGGTGGGAATCGAACCCACGACCTCCGGCATAGCAGTAAGGGCCACTAACCACTAGACCAACAGGCCAGTCAGTTCTTTCTTTCTTACCTTGTTCTCCTTTAGAATAAACGAGTGGGATTTCAATGCCAGCGCCGCCGACGCCTCTACCACCGGCACCGCCACCGCCGCCAAAGCCGCCACCTCTACCACCGCCACCGAAACCGCCTCCTCTGCCACCCCCTACCCCGCCTCCCCCTCCGCCGCCGACAACAACAGCCCCTCCTCTCCCGCGGTCTTCCGATCCCTTCTTCGTCTTCCCAGGAGTGATGGTTGCCAAAACCTTATTTATAGAACAGATTTTACAAGTGGAGACGGACCTTCAGTAGGGAATGCGACTCCTGTCTGACCTGCAGGCCTAGCCAAGCTACGACCGTTTCGTTTCGAATCTCTTTCTACGGAGGCGTTACCGACTACGCCTCCGATTCCTTTTGTACTTGTTCCGTGGTTCTGACCACGTGACTTGGCGTTGAGATGATGTTATTCCCATTCATTTGAAGTTTTCCACTAGCGTTAACAATTTTAGATTGTCAACTTGGCTAGGAGCAGTGGTGGCCGAGTGGTAACGGCCCCGATTTACGGGTTGTAGGTCGCGGCTTCAAACCCAGCCATGCGCATTACTTTGTGTAATTTATTTCATCACCACTGCTCTCAAAACGGTGAAGGAAAACATCGTGAGGAAACCGACGTGTCCTAGAACCAAAAATTCGAAGACATGTGACATCGGCCTGTTCCCTCTCCTAGAGAGGCCTGAGTCCCAGCAGTGGAAACATTAAAATGCTGATTATGCTATTATGCAACTTGGCTAAGCTCTCTGCTTCCAGAGCTAGCCAGTCACGATTTAGACCGCATAGACGGCTCAATGTGTGTGACAAGCCGACACACTCACCGTCGGGCTTCAACCAGGCAACCGGTGATGTCACCTAGCGGTGACTTACCGGCAAGGTGTCCTGAAGTGTCGGCGATATCTACAACAGTAGTATACACACACAAGCACACAGCCGCATTTTGCGTGTGGACACGGCATTATGCTTAGCGTTCGGCCGTTTTGCGCGGATGTAGCGCATACATTTTATTTTTTCAAAATGTTAGCAATCTGTTATATGTTAGTCTTAAGTTTGCGTCTTTTCCGCCAAATAAAATTGTTTTCTTTCAACTAAACTTATGACCACCCAATGGCCAAAGGCATTAACATAATGCCAATTTTGGCACCTTAATGACGGCCACGTACTTACAAGTCACGGTAGTGTCCCCGCGGTCAGTAGGCATATCCCTGACACCGCTCGCCACGCCGCGATCTCCTCTCGGGTTATGGAGACGGACGATACGACAGTAAATGAAAACAATTGTAGTAATGCTCAACATAATAGCTTAGTGTCTACCGCGTCGGAATCGGAGCGTACGCAGTGTCGGTATTTACAAAATGCCGATAGGGTGCATCTACTGCATTCGGATTTTGCATCGGCAATTTCTGATCCAGTACACGCTGTACCATACAAATCAGTACAAAGCAACGAATCCGTCCGCGCCGTACGCTCTGCGGGGTTACCATGACGTTCAAAGTAAGATTGTTTCAATCTTATTTCAGTGTGGGTAAGAGACAGAGCTATACAGGTTGTCTAGCGCCATCTCTTACCCACACTGGAAATAAGAATGAAACAATCTTACTTTAAACGTCATGGTACAGGTCCTGATCCCGAAGCAGTGGACGTTTAGCTTTTTGGATACCTTTTAAAATAAGATCAATTCTGAAATCGCGAAAATAGTATATTATTTGTAGGTATACTAGCGATCTCGACAAATTTTGTTTTTAAGCTAACAAAGATAAAGAAACGCATATTTTACATTTTCTACAATTCCATTCGGAAGGGGTGAAACGGGAGTTCAAAGTTTGTATCACTGATAAAAATAATATATAGAGTTGAGAAAAGTAGGTCTATGTTACCCCAAATTTAATGCGAGTATAGTACGCGGCAAATAATTTTAAGTTGAACCATTTGCTATGGCTATGCGCCACTTCGATTGAGACCTGTAAATCAGTTACAAGTTCAACTTGGGTGACGACACTGCCATGAAAATCGGTTATAATAACCGATTTTCAGGTCAGTCAGCAAATGGTTCAACTTACTTGCCGCGTACTGTACAGTCATGGACAAAAGTTAGTGCATTTTTTTTTTATTTCAGATATATCCCAATCTGACTTTCACTACAAAAACCTAAATCTATATGTATATAAAAGGAGAAACTGACTGACTGACATATCAACGCACAGCCAAAACCACTGGGACTAGGAGCGTGAAATTTTGCACAAGGCTTCCTTTCATAACGTAGGCGAGCACTAAGAAGGTTTTTTTTTTTTTTTTTCAGAAGCTAGTATACTTATATATATATGATTTACCTTCTTGATAGAACGTGATAAGCCCTTTTTCCCTCCCTCAGGAGGTGCTAGAAGGGAACAGATGCATTCGTCAACGGGCCCCGATCCTTCTTTCATCTTATTAGCAGATTCTTCGTCGAGTTTCTTCAGTTGAGAGTAATTCATTGTGATTTCTTTTTTTTTCTTTCAAGATTTTTCAATTTGTTGCGTTGATTTTACTGTTGAGATAAATATAGTTGAAGATTTTTTTAGTTGTCAGCGCGTATTTGAAAAAGATAACAGACACAAATCAAAAGATTGTTTGTAAGAGACCAATCTGTTTTTGAAGGTTGGAAATCGTGAAATATCTTCTCCCTATCTCGGAGGAGCAAGAGGGAGTGTCAGACTTTTACTGACTAAACCCACTCGTGTTCCTTCAGTTGCCCTTTACGTTCCAGAGCCACGGTAACTCTTTCGTACCCTCCCGCAGCTCGGGCATGCATCGTCCCTCGCTACCCTCATCAGTTAGTATATCTACTCACATTATTTTATGTAAATATTAATAAGAATTATATTAAATTCATCATGTTAGTTTTTCTATTTGAAATAAAGCTTGTATATCGAAGTGTCCGTGATAATCATTCTAATATGTTTCCTTGTTTTCAAGTTCTTCACCATGATTGATACCTGCAATGAAAATCACACTTATATTATAGAGGTAAGTATTTCTAAGGTGGTTAATCATCTAATGACTTCTCTCGCTCTAGGACGGAGCGGCTTATCAGACTTTATCACTTACTGACTAAAACCACACCTACGTTTCTTCAAAAAACATTCAAAACTCAAATTATTTATATATTTCACATAGGCCTACATGAGCACTTATAAAACGCAGAAACTGGAGCACGAACCCAATTGGTCGTTTTCTATGGAGAAGAACCGACAAGAAACTTCATGGTTACTCTTTTAAAAAAACTGGGCAAGTGCGAGTCGGACTCGCGCCCTAAGGGTTCCGTACAAACTTACCTACAGTGAATAGTTCAATTCCCGAATGGAGTCTCGAAGATTTTTCGAATCGCAAAAAAAGTTTTATTTTGTGACGTACTTAACAACCGATTTTCTGTTTTCACATTTATTCCTATATCTATACTATATGACCTTTCTTTATACATTATGAGCCGGTCTTTTGTCTCAATGGGAGGCCACTTAAGAGGGTTAGCCAGTTTAAATACTTAGGCCACTATCTCACCGGGGACCTCAGGGATCAGGTTGATATTGAACGGGAACGCAGGGCGCTAGCAGTTAGATGCAATATGTTGGCTCACAGGTTTGCTCGCTGTAGTAATGAGGTCAAAATTACTTTATTTAAAGCTTATTGCCAATCATTCTACACGGGTGGTCTGTGGGTCAATTATACGCGGAAGGCTCTAGATGCCCTGCGGATCCAATATAATAATGGCTTCAGAGTGCTGTTGGGGCTGCCTAGATACTGCAGTGCATCGGGTATGTTCGCTTCAGCGCGTGTGGATGATTTCCTCGCTATAGTAAGGAAGAAAGCTGCCTCGTTGCTAAGCAGATCTAGGACCAGCTCCAATGGCATTCTTCGAACCTTAGCCGATAAACATGACGCGCTAGTGATCAAGCACTGGGTTGCAATTGTTAGTGCGGCATTAGTTTTAAGTTTTCTTACTAACTTTTCTAGTTGATAAGTTTTTTACTAACCGTTGAACCCATGTAGTCTTTAAATAAATAAATTATTATTATTATGCCAAATTTCAAGATTCTGGGTCAACGGGAAGTACTCTATGAATTTTGATTCGTGTGTGTGTGTGTGTGTGTGTGTGTGTGTGAAATGTGATGATGAAAATGATTGATTCAACAATATTCATACATAGATATGGAAAGAGACCGGTCAACTTTGTACCCAAAGCCTTCAATTGCCCTTTGCGTACCAGAACCACGGCTATCCCTTTCAGAAATCAACACGTGGCTTGAGGTGTGTGTTAAACACTACACGCCATCGACGACTCGTGCTCGGTCCGGACAGTTTCGGACGGCCGTACGGCGACTCTTTGCTCTTCGTCCGCAAGTCCACGCCGCGTCTACGGTGTGTATCTATGTTTGATTATTATTTCTTCACACTCAAACAGTAGAACGGATGGGTGTACATGTATCTGCCACTGGAGACGTCCCGTGTTTTGGAGTTGCAGGGTTTTTCCCAGTAACCGAAGGTTCGGGCTTACGGTCGGCGTATTTAGCTTGTAAATACTTGAAGCTAATTTTATGTGTGTATTTGAGTGGTGTGTGTGTGTTGTTTGCTGGTTCAGGATGGATGAAATGGCAACAGGTCACTGGAACATCTTGTAACCCACGGATGCCCCTCAAGTTGAAGGGTAAAATCTACAAGTCCGTGATAAGACCTGTCATACTGTATGGATCAGGATGTTGGGCTGTGAAAAAGACGGATGAAAAAAGATTGTATGTAGAGGAGATGAGAATGTTGAGATGGATGTGTGGTGTGACGAGAATGGATAAAGTGAGAAATAAGTATATTAGAGGAAGTTTGAAAGTGGCGCCAGTGACTGAACAGTTGAAGGGGCATCGTTTGTCTTGGTATGGTCATGTAAAGAGGAGAGATGAAATGCATGTTACTAAAAGAGTTATTTATGGATGGGTGGAGAGGGAGATGGACGCCAAAGAAAAGATGGATGGATTGTGTGAAGAGTGATATGAAAGAAAAGGAAGTCAGTGATAGCATGACGGTTGACAGGATAGAATGGAAGAAAAACCTTGTTGCGCCGACCCCAAATAACACGGGATAAGGGCAGGGAGATGATGGTATCACATTTCATTAAAAGCTTCTAAAGAGCCAGGTTCAGGACCTCATATAAGACGGGACAAGGGCAGGAAGATATTGAAAATATAGTTGAGTCCCTGCATTGAAAATATAGTTGAACCTGATAAGTGGTGATGCAACCGGTTTCTCAATTTTTTTTTTCTGACGATATGTCTGATTTTGGACAGGTCAACATCCGCCGGAACACGAGCGTATAAACATGACTTTTGTAATTATATGTATTTTTTTTTGTAAATAGTACCTACACCAAGAACTGCCTGCGTATCTTTTCTTCTTCTCTTTCAAATCCATCCAAATGTTGTCTGTTAAGGATTGACCAGACAGTGTCAAATAGCGTTCCAACCAAGGTGACCTTGGTTTGTTGGTTTTTGTGTGTTTGGTTTGGTGGTTACATGGATGTAAACCACGCGCCAACACGTTCGGTGGTTGGTAAAACGCGCCACCCAACCAAGGGCGTTGAAGGTCATGGATTACAACTGCTGTCTACACGGATTGAAACTAGCAAGGTCACCTTGGTTGGGACGTTGGTTTGCAACCATCTGGTCCCTTGAAAAATCGCTTTTAGCGACAAGACAGCCCATTGGTATCTATATCCTTTTAATTTTATGCTCCTACTGATATTATAATATGGTGTACAATAAAGAAAATATATCTAACTATTTTGTCAATTCACGTTTAGATTGTAACAAAAAAAAATAGAAGATATTAAGCAATAAATTACCTTGCAGATAACACAAATTCAATTGCTAAATAATCACCATTTCGATTTAGTTTCTTATTGCATAGTATGTTTTGTGGTATGCGTTGAAGGGAAACCAGAGACTTCAGTTCTAATGTTTATAAGATGTTATGAAATGACATAGCGATGATGGCTGTCTGTCAGCGTTAAGCCTACGTATTCAAAAAAGTTTAATTGAAAAAGTATCATAGCTACAGCACAGCATCAAGGCATGGTCCATCGTGTTATTGAGGTTCATAGAAGTGACACAGATGTCATCATCATCATTTCAGCCGAAAGACGTCCACTGTTGGACAATAGGCATCCCCCAACTGTCGCCATAGCGACCGGTCCTGTGCGTGTCGCATCCATCGGATTCCCGCGACCCTCACCTCATCGATCCACCTTGTAGGAGGCCTGGTACGTGGTCACCACTCCAAAACCTTTCGTCACCATCGACCATCTGTTCTGCGAGCAATGTGTAGCCCACTGCCACTTAAGTTTGGCGATTACGACGTTTTTCAATATACTTTATTATCATCATCATTTCAGCCGAAAGACGTCCACTGCTGGACATAGGCCTCCCCCAAGTGTCGCCACAATGAACGGTCCTGTGCGTCTCGCATCCATGGGACTCCCGCAACCGTTACCAAGTCATCGGCCCACCTTGTAGGAGGCCTTCCAACGCTACGCCTTCCGGTACATGGTCGCCATTTCAGAATCTTTCGGCCTCAACGGCATTCCGTTCTGCGAACAATGTGCCCTCAATACACTTACAAAGACATAAAAAAACGGGGGTAAACGTGCACCTCGTGGCAGTCGACGCGCGCCCAGCCTGATACGATAAATGTAATTAAAATGTTACGGGGTCGAGCATGCGCACTTTTCCACACTAGTACGAAAAACAATTAATTGCGTGCCTAAAAGCGATGGGATAAGAGTGGGTTTTGAAGCAAGCAAATTGAAAAACATTTTGACAAAACTGAAAAACATCGCGGCAGACACATCCTACATAGGATTATTATTATAAATAGCCAATCGATTTATCCATAACGCTAAGCTATGTAGAGCCGTAGACACTTCAACTTGATTGCATTACTAATAGTGCAAGTAAAGTGCTCCAGACTATTCAGAAAATATTAACTTAATGTACAAGTGTTGTACCCCATCTTAGGCGCCGTAAACCACTTATCGATATAAGTAATAATGTTTTTTTTATGATATCTGTTGATGTAAACTTTGATGGGTTTTGGTATTACTTTAGAGGCAAAATTAGGTGACAGAATAAAGACCCTACCACGACCTTTTAACGCGATTCATTTGACGACTAAAACTGAACTGTTAAAGAGCCATCTCTTTGTTAAAATGTCAGAAATAAGAAATTTTATTTGCTTAAACATGTGTATGCATACAGAATTAAAATAATACATGAATGCAAGATCTTAAATAAAAGTGGCTTACGACATGACTGTATGCATTTCTCATGGCGTGCAAATATCTTACGTTTTACGAGTATTACATTATTATTGTTTTTATCTTTTTAATCTCAATGAATATTTTAATGATTTTAATTATATTTAATAACATTCAATTATATTTAATAACATTCAATTATAATTCAGAGAAAGAAGGATGAAGAGCTATACACCCGGTATAGCTATTTTAACACGACATGGTAAGGCCCCTAGTGTTTCTAAACTTCATACTTGTATTACTCGTAAAGTAGAGCTATTTGGTGTGACCTTGCAGACGAAGAGCAATGTGTAACTTGCCGTCCGGACGTTTTGTAAAGATCAAGCCCGAGTAAATGGCGGTGATCCACGGGCGCCTCAAAGAGATGTCTGCAAAACTGAAGGGGCCCAGCAGGATCCATGCCTGCTAGGACAGTGTGAACGTTTGAAAGAATGAGAGTGGTTCTAAAACGCAAAGGGCAACGGAAGGACACAAGTGGATTTTAGTCAGTACCTAAACGCGACACGACGTCGCGGTCCACTCTAAGAGTAGGAGCAGTCGGTTGATGGTTCACCGGGGCTGACCGGAGTGACTCTTAAACAATGCCGAAACCTTGACAGGCTTCTATCGGATCGGCCCTAGTCATACCAACTTTCGTGCGGAAGAAACGCCCGGGTGACGTCACTGTGTGGACCGCCCGGAGGACACGGTGGTGTGCCCCGCTTGGGCAGAGCAACGCCGTGTCCTCGTGGGGGCGATCGATGGTGGCGATCTCTTGCGCCGGGCATTGGTACAGGCCATGGTCCGGAGCAAGGAGGAGTGGCAGGCGGACACCTCCTTATGCTAGCAAAGGAGGCGGCCGATCGCGTGAAGCAACGGTCATTACGCCCCAACCACCGCCGGAATTCCGATCCCGATTTCCGGCCACAAAAATCGCCGTCCGACCATCCGGTAACCGTTCGGACCGAGCCCAAGTCGTCGACAACGCGTACTGTTCGTAATTACGTAATAATAATACCCTGGGGCGCCCGCGGGGTTAAGGTGGGAATTCATCCAGGGCGTTTCAGACTTTTACTGACTAAAACCCGAGTCCTGTGTCCTTCAGTTGCCCTTTGCACTCTAAAACCACGAGTTTCCTTTTCAAAAAATCCCCGTACGGTTTCAAATATGATAGTGGTACAAAATAGTAACCAGTCACAGGGGCGCCGGCTTTTAGAAAACCTCATGGGTGCTCATGCTCATTTTATGGACTCGAAATAGTGGCGAAGTGTGAGAAGAGAAATGCACACTGATCGACCGGCAAATAAATAAATTTCCTAATTACATACTGCGTACTTAATTAATTAATTTTGTTTAATAAAAAAATGTAAACCCATTATATTTATGTATAAAAATGAAACTAGTTTTTAGTATTAAGAAAACTGACCAGTCCTTCGATGTACGCGGTATAAACGACGAAGCGAAACGCTTAGTCCGGACCGTTTAAGTTTCAACAACGTAAGGGTGGATACTCGCCGTACATCGGGTTGTCCGATGGTAGAAAGGAGATGGCGGAATCAGGTCATACAATTCCCGCGCACACTCTCCATAATGCATCCTGTAAAATACCGATAGGCTGGCTACCCTGCGCCTGTGCTCGAGGCTTTGCAGATTGGACTTGACCAAATCTGGATCCCCAATTAGCCTTTCCACTGAGTCCAAAGCTACTAGATGGCATTTTGCAGCACCAGCCCATATATGACTGCAGTACTCCACACACGATCGGACCTGTGCTTTGTATAACATTAGAAGCTGTCCCGGTGTGAAGTACCGTCGGACCTTTGCAAGAACGCCTAGTTTTCTAGCAGCTACCTGGGCTTTGGCCAAGGCCGTCAAGTCAAGACTTGTTTATTTCTCATGGGTGCTCGAGCCCCCAAGCACCCACGGAGTCGGCGCTCCTGACCAGTCATCTTCATGCCCTCGTCCCGTGTTACTTGGTCTCGGTTTTTTTTTTTTCCTTATTATTAAAAATAAATTTCTTAATAATTGATTACAATCTAGCCTAAAAGACTAATAAGTAATTTAACTCTAACTTATTTTTATACGGTTTTGCTTAAACTAAGGATAACGTCCTTTAGCACTTATAGAAGTCCATAGCACTTTCTTAGTCTGATATTGATGAAAACACTTTGTTCATGTGTAATATGCATAGCACAGCATTGATCACTATTATACACTAACTTTAAACACTACACTAACTCAAAAGGTTTAGTTCTCTTTAGTCTACGCACTAGGTCCGTATTGTCTAACAGCTGTATAGCCTCAACATTCACGTGTCGGTGCAGTCTGTGTTCGTGAGCTTCAGCAAATTTTTGAATGATGGTGGTGACGAGTTCCATTTTGAGGTCACGGTGGAGGTCGTCATTTCTGATGTACCGAGGTGCTTTTACAGCATCCCTAAGTACTTTATTTTGGAACTGTTGTATTATTTTGATGTTGCTCCGTTTAGTACAGCCCCAGAGTTGGATACCATACGTCCAAATTGGCATCAAAATATGCTTGTAAATAGTTATCTTATTGTGTATTAATAAACAGGATTTCTTTCCGAGTAACCAATACATGCTTTTATAGCGTATGTCGAGTTCCTGTCTTTTCTTTTTGACATGAGCTTTCCATCGCAACTTGGCTTCATGCCCTCGTCCCGTGTTACTTGGTCTCGGCGCAACACGTTTTTTTCTTCTTCCATTTTGTCCTGTCAACCGTCACGCTATCACTGAGTCCGATCAAGTAGTAATAGTATCTACGAGTATTAATCAAGAGTGAATAGGTTACTTCTAGGATAGCGTGCTCCATCGTCGACCCCAGCATCACTTACTATCAGGTGAGATAGTGTTAAGTGTGATAGTGACCGGTCCTGTGCGTGTCGCATCCATCGGATTCCCGCGATCCTCACCTCATCGGTCCACCTTGTAGGAGGCCTGGTACGTGGTCACCACTCCAAAACCTTTCGTCACCATCGACCATCTGACAAGACCTAGTCGGACTCGAGTATTGACAGTTCCGTATAAACTTACCTATGTAAATACATAGTCCAATTCTCAAAACGAGTAACGAAGATTTTTCGGAATCGCAAAAATGTTTTTTTTTTGTCGTAACTACAAATGAAGTTTTTAGGTTTTTAGGGTTCCGTACCTCAAAAGGAAAAAGCGGAGCCCTTATAGGATCACTTTGTTATCCGTCCGTTTGGCTGTCTGTCAAGACCCTTTATCTCGGGAACGTCTGGAGGTATTGGGTTGAAATTAAAACCATATACTTAGGTCTGCGGTCCCTTGAAGTTGTGAAAAAATCAAACTCGAAAAAAAAAAGATACGGCCGTTTATGTCGCACAAATCGTAAATTTAACACTCCTATGGAAATCAAAATTCATAAGGTACTTCCCGTTGACCCAGAATCCTGAAATTTGGCATAAAGCAAGGTCTTATAGTATAGGTATAGGAATAAATCTGAAAACTGTAAATTTGTAGTTACGTAACAAAAGAAATATTTATTAGAATTCTTCGTAACTTAATTCGGGAATCGAGCTGTTTTCATAGATAAGTTTGTGCGGAACCATCAGTGCGCGAGTCCGACTCGCACTTGCCCATTATTTTATTACCTGGAAAGGGAATGCTCACAAAATAATAACCAGTAATTAAAAGAAAACTTTATTCATTGATTCTTAATAATAAACAAAATAATATATTACATTCGATATAAAATAAATATGTCAAATCTGAAGCTTCAAATACACTATAGTACAAAATATCCCCAATATGACGCGGTACACTGCCAAATTGTCTAACATGTCCCGTTACCAGAATATGTCATAAAAAATTTGGGGGACACCGGACAAAGTTGCAGCGTCACTTAGGTTGAGCGATGCGCGTCATGTTAGGGTTACATTTTGTCATCTAACGTATCTGTGGCTTAAAGCCAGGATGCGTAATCGCAACCAGTGTGCGTATATGACAAGTACGCCTAGAGCAAGTTCGCGATCGACACGTTTATGACGCTCATCGCTCCAATTGGGCTCCAAGCTCATAATCAATGGCACCACACTTGTCATTCTAATTGCATATACGTACACGAGTTAGGGTATATTGAAGGATCGTTGCTCGAGGCGTTCTCTAGTTTCTGCAAATATAAATTCAGATTCATTGGGACTGAGAATGTGCATGCCATAATCATGGCGGTAAATATCCTCTTTGAAGAGTGGCTAGAAAGACCTCATCCAACATGGTAAGTTCGGGAGGTTCCTGCACCTGATTCGTGCGGAAGAAACGACGAGATGTCACACGTGTTGACCACCCGGAGGACACGGTGGCGGTATGCCCCGATTGGGCGGAGCATCGCCGTGTCCTTGTGGGGACGATCAGTATAGGCCATGGTCTGAAGCGAGGAAGAATGGCAGGCGGTCGCCTCTTTCTGCTAAGCAATAATGCTAGCGAAGGAGGCGGCTGATTTCCCACTTCAAAAACAAGATTCCACATTGGATCTGAGAAGTTACCCAGTAACTCTTTGCCTAGCTTAACAATCGAACTAGGGACTTCAAATTCCTTACACCAACGAGGTAGTCTTCTCTATATATAAAAGGCAAAGTCCTGACTCACTCACTAACTCATCAACGCCCTGCATTTTGCACAGGGGTGACTTTTTGATTTATAGAAAGAATATGAAAGGAATTTACAAAATTCTCCCCCTAAGGGGATGAAACGGGGGATCAAAGTTTCACGCAGGCGAAGCCGCTTGCAAATGCTAGTCTAAATAACAAAAGTACGTTCACAAAATTCTATAGCTAAATAATTTACACATATGGCCGTACAACAGTACCAGAAAACAAAATATACAACCTTTCTGCTATTAATATGCGATTATTTTATTATGTCGAAATTTTCGAACACATTTACGATTTGAATTGAATTCAAATCTAAATTGCAAGACGAGATTATGTCAATCCTTTTAACCACTTGCATTGAATTGATCCAACTATTGGTTTTGGTGTCCTATCCGCCACGGTTAGGGTTACCAACCCTCCCACATTGCCCGGGAGACTCCGGTAATAATGGTTAACCTCCCGACTACCGAAATGCAATAAATTCTCCCGTTTTTTTTTAATTTTTAGGGCCCTAACGCAGCTGCGAGTTACGAGCGTGTTTTCTATACAAATATCAGTCGCGGCGAAATTGCGAACTAGCTCCTTACAAGTGTGATAAGGACCGCTAAGTAACGCTTTTTCTTTCCAGTTCAGTCTCTAATGCTAAATATATAGCAAGGAAAGAAATTGGATGAATATTTCGTTAGTAAAAGGGAAGCAGAGTTGTACTAACATACTTCGATTTTACATGTAGAAACTTTTATGATTTTGTGTTAAAAAACCGGTAAATATTAGATGCTACTTGTAGGCTATGTAAATATAAAAAATAATAATATATGGTTGAGTTTTTTTTTTCACGTCCCTCCCTCTCCGTTTCTTCAAATTCTCCAAGATTGGTCCTTTCGAGAGTTGGCTACCCTAGCCAGGGTCACAGTATAGATATAGAACAGTACGGAAACTGTACACTCACACCAACATACGCATCGACGAGACTCCTATACATTTCTTGTTACAGACAGCACCGCGAGAAACACTTAGGAGTCTCGTCGATGCGTATGATTGTGTGAGTGTGCCGTTTCGAACATTTGTACGTAGTTGCCATACTGTTTCATATCTATACTGTGCCAGGGTCATGTGTTAGCGACTGGGTACTCCATCTCGTTTAGCTCTTCAATCCCCATAGGTGACAGAAGAGCTGACGAGATGGAGTATTTGGTTTCGATGTGCGACCATAGTGAAATAAACGCGAAAGCTTTTGTCGGATATATTCGACGTAGGCGGTTAATTGAAATTATCTCGGATGAATTCGTGTGTAGTTTAATTATCTAAGAATAATTATAAATCTACATTTATATGGTCAAATTAGTTAGCAAAACTACACAACGTAATAACAAATCATTATAAAAAAAAAACACAACAACAAAGAAAAAAAATATGATTTTAAAACAACCTATAAATTGTGTAGTTTCGCTGACTATTTCAAACATAAACCCATACTTAAGAGGACTACAGGATCTAAAGAAAAGAGATGCACAACTACACAATACTTGCAAATATGAAGCATTTTAGCGAATTTTTTTTTATTAATGTTTTTGGCTTGGATACTAAGTCGTTTAAGCCATGTCTTCGTATGAGTAGTTAAAATGACTTTTATAGTATCGTATAATGTAGAAGATTTTTTTTTCAGTTTGTAAATGCGAGTACCATAGAGCTATTTATGGTTTTATTATTAAATTAGTTTCGACATAAACGAGCTTGGCAGTTGAGAGTTTGTAATGCTCACTTAAATGTCTCACTGATGGTGGCGCGTGTGCTGGATCATTCGGTTCCCTTCAAAATGTTTGAGCTGAGTGGTGCTAATATTCGCGTCATATCCGTGATCGGGTGCTGTCAGACTGGTTATCTCTTAGCTGGCAGATGCTTTATGCCGCTTGGTAAATCCTCGTCAAATTGAACGCTGTTTTTTTATTTTTTTTTTTATTCGTTTTATTTTGTTTCTGTACTTATGTGTGCCTCAGTACAGTTGTTAATAACATAGTTTTTTTTATCCGCTTAGGTCGTTAGGTAATGTCACATCACACGCTTAGGTAGTTAGCTCTTCTCTCGCAGTCGAAACCAAACTGACTCACTTCCTGTCAGGGGCTTATATAAGTTGTTTTGGTAATACTAACACCCTATGCGCTTTCGATGCCTATACATATCCATAAAAGTTTTTTTTTTTTAACGTTGTAAGTATTTTTTAGAGACATATTCGTGAGTTTTCCATCGTACTCTATGTAACATTCATCTTGAAGAATAATATATATGTCGTGGAGAATGAGATTTAACTATAGAGTCTTTGTTTTGTTATTATTATGGTACCTACCAAAGGGTGTAACGCAGTGAAGTCATTTGTTGTGGCGCCACGTGGGCAGAGTCATATTAAAGGTTCCGAGAGCCAGGAAGCGGGGGGCTTCCCCTGGGGGTCTCACCTGGCGGGGACCGACCGCCGGTATGCCGTGACACGCCTACAGTATACACATACAAACACATACACATAGAGCACACAGCTCTACAACCGCCGAGCCTAGTCAGGCACCAAAATGACGGGTCCGTTGTCGCGGGCTCCGGCTGGACTCAGGGTCAGAGGGCGCAGCCCTGACACCGCTTGCCACGCCCCCTGACGGGGACGTAGCGAAAGCCACATTCGAAGCGGGGGCAGTATCGCTTGCACAGCTTCGAGGGCCGAACCTTTGATACGAAACTGTCGGTTCACCCGTATATTTGTAATTATTTAGTATATGTACTTACAACACCATTGTGAACTATAAAAGTGACATTATAACTAATTGTGAACTGTGAAACTGACACTATTTGACTGGCCTGTTGTTCTAGTAGTGTTCTACTGCTATGCCGGAGGTCGTGGGTTTGATTCCCACCCAGGACAATTGATGTGTGATGAGCACGATCATTTGTTCTGTGTCTGGGTGTAATTTATCTATATATGTATGTATTTAGAAATATATAAGTATGTTTATCAGTTGTCTAGTACCCATAACACAAGCTCGGCTTAGCTTGGGACTAGACGGCGTTGTGTGATAGTTGTGGAATATTATTATATTATTATAACTAACTGAAAAACTCAAGTGCATAGTTATTGAAAATTCCTTTGCAATGAACCCAGTACCACTGAATCAAGATGATGACGGTCATATAGCTCCTGGCGCCGTCATACATTTTCTGATTCTGTTTACTGCAGTGGACCATATATTTTTGCGCATCATAAAACTCGCGATTAACTCCTGTAGCCCTCTTACATACACAGGGTCAAAAGTTAACTTTACGTATATTAAAGTTAACATTAATATTTATTACAGTTAACATTTGTTAAGTTTATTATAGTTTACACTGGGATCCTTTGCGCGGTATGTTTATGAATGGCGATGGATGCGGGTACAATGGCCGCCGGCACTTGAATTCGACGAGATCTATTATTTGTGTGGGCTGAAACAAAGAAAAATTAGTGTGAGAAGCTGTAAAAAAAGTCTTGCAAACCTCCATTGAAAAGGGAGAATCCTCCGACCAGACGGATGTTATGTCTGGTCCGGGCGACTGCCCTACAGATGATTTCGAGCTGTTGTATATGTTCCAATCGCGCAGAGAACTCTAATTGCGCGATACAGGATTTCAAAGCTTTTAGTTTCTATGTGGCGCCATATTTGTCGCTACACTCTGCATTGCAGCTCAGTGTAAAATTTGATATTTGAGAGCCTCAAAATAAAGATGACATTGATCGTATAACGTCAATGTGCGTTCGACGCGACCGACGTGCGTTATGCTTGTTGACTAATTGCACATTAATGTATGCGGTTAGCGATCGACACTTCACGACAGTAGCCGACCGCGCAATGATGAAGTCACGACTGTATGCAGTTAATATTGACTTCACACGACTGCAGTCGACCGCGCATTGTTGAAGTCGCAACTGTATGCAGTTAATATTGACTTCACACGACGGCAGTCGACCGCGCAATGTTGAAGTCGCAACTGTATGCAGTTAATATTGACTTCACACGACGGCAGTCGACCGCGCAATGTTGAAGTCGCAACTGTATGCAGTTAATATTGACTTCACACGACTGGTGCCGACTGCGGAAAGTTGATATAATGACTGAACAAAGTCGAACATATAACTGCATACAGTTGATTATATCGACTGAGTGCGGTTGCTGCGATTAAGTCCGTCTGATGACAACGGCATAGTCCGATGGCACGGCAATCCCGATTGTATCCTTACCTTTCTTCCTTTATTGATGTCTTCAGAGGCCTCAGCATCTTCCTCCTTGTCGTCATCCTTCTGCTTGTCTCCCTTGTAGCCCGCGCCGCCTTCAGCTGTCGACACCACGTACACCGACAGCTTCTGTCGCTCCGGAGAATCCATCGATATGTGTTTCTGTAATATATAATAATAAATAACAATAATATTCCACAACGTTCACACAACGCTATCTAGTCCCAAACTGGCTTGTTGGTCTAGTGGTTAGTGGCCCTGACTGCTATGCAGGAGGTCGTGGGTTCAATTCCCACCCAGGGAAAATGTTTGTGTGATGAGCACAATCATTTTGTTCTCTGTGTGGGTGTAATTTATCTATATTATGTATGCATAGCATAGCATAGTCGGCCTTATAATGTTCCCACTGTTGAGACTCAGGCCTCCTCTCTAGGAGAGGCAATGGGCCGTAATCCACCACGCGGGCCCGGTGCGGGTTGATGGATGTCACATGTCTTCGAATTTTTAGTTCCAGGACATGCCGGTTTCCTCACGATGTTTTCCTTCACCGTTTTGAGAGCAGTGGTGATGAAATAAATTACACACACGCCTGACTATGTTTAAGCCTACGAACCAAATGTAAATATATATAGTACCTTATAGAACTGTATCAACTCGTCCTTGGTGACTGTGTTCAATTGTTCCACTTCCACTTTAGGCCGGTCGAAATTGTATACCTGTAACAAGAATCAGAATTCAAAATAATGCCACCACTGTTTAAGCATTATCATTTTTTGTGACTGCCTCGTTGGTCTCGTGGTCGCAAGCGCGACTCCTGAGCGTGGGGTCGCTTCCCAAGTCGGGCAAAAAGTGCTTTAGAGTTTTTCACTTTAGGAATTACGGCCTGTTCACGACTTCGGTCTTAGCGGCGTCTCGTGGCATGCTTCAAACATTTTCATAATTTTGATCTTACCGCTCGCCGCCCCGCGCTTAGCTCCCGCTCATCGTGAACGGGCCGTTACTCTGTAGCTGTCCAGAGTTTGAAAGTTCGTAAGCGAGCACAAAGAGAGGATTTTCCAAAATTCAACCCCTAAGTTGATGAAACGAAAAGTTTGTATAGAAAAACGGGTGAAGATGCTGGCAGAAGCTAGTGCACTATAATATCTTCTGCGTACTTGGCTAATCTCTGTTGAAATTGGCCACCGTGATCGAAATTTGGTCGCGAGGATTGTAGATTTTTTTGTTATTTGTCATAAAAAAAATATGTGGGCCAATAAGATCATGGGTAATGATACACTCGTCGAATCTAGACTCCAAAGTGTTGAGCATCGACGCCGAGTTGCTAGCCTGTTGGTTTACTATCGTTTACATTTTGGAAAGTATGCATTGGAATTAGTGTTGCAACAGAACTCTGCTTCCGCTTCGGCAGAAGTTCCGCAAGCATTCTCTCTTCCGTTTCCGCTTCTGTTGCCGCAAAATTTATAACAGAACTCTAAACGGAAGAATAAAGCGAGGAGCAGGGGCGTGGGGGACGCGTGGATGATTGGACACATCGGAAGAGGCGCGGGGGGGGGAGCGGTACACAACGTGTCGCAACGAGTTTCTTATTATTTTTTTGTTCATTCTGCGCATCACCGCGCCTCGTGACGTGAAAACGTCGTAAATTTGTTTAAAAAAAAAAATTTGCTTTTTCTTCGTAGAATTCCCACATCGGAATACTAGACATACAGCGCTGCGCCATCGGTACATGGTGGACATCCCATTTAAACACACAAAAAATTATAGGAATACATTTATTGTGCGTACAGCTAAGGAGTGGAATACCCTGCCGGAGTTTGTGTTACTTGATAGCTACAACCTAAAGGTCATTAAGTCAAGAGTGAATAGGTTACTTTTAGGCAAGCGTGCTCCATCGTCGGCCACATCATTGCTTACCATCACTCATGACTTAAAGATACCCAGGTAGCTATTAGGAAACACAGACTCCAGCAGGGAATTTCACTCCTTAGTTATACCCACAATGAATGTGTTCCCAAAACCTAAAATGCCAACAATTTACCTGTGCTGTAATCTCATTCCATATTTGAGCGGCTCTGCTGGACATCCGCTTCGGTTTCTCAAGTTTTTGAGCCGCTAATGCCGCTCTATGCTTCGTGAATTCAGCGTCTGTCATATTTTCTAAATATTCCTGTGAAAATAGCACGTAGTTGTCAACTTAATTAGTAGTCCTGAGTTGAGCTATACGAATAGTGACAAATGCTTGTACTGACTGGACATATAGCATAGCATAGTCGGCCTTGTAATGTTCCCACTGTTGGGACTCAGGCCTCCTCTCTAGGAGAGGGAACGGGCCGTAATCCACCACGCGGGCCCATTGCGGGTTGGTGAATGTCACATGTCTTCGAATTTTTGGTTCTAGGACATGCCGGTTTCCTTACGATGTTTTCCTTCACCGTTTTGAGAGCAGTGGTGATGAAATAAATTACACAAAGTAATGCGCCTGGCTGGGTTTGAATCCGCAACCTACAACTCGTAAGTCGGGGCCACTGGCCACCACTGCTCTTACAACTCGGCCACCACTGACTGACTGGACTAGACCACTGGAATCTGTGTGGTTCTTTCCTCATAAGACCATCTCAGACACTAATCTGCATGGTTCTCATATAATTTGACTATTACATGTTTGCTGTATGGACTTTAAAAGAGACTTTGAACCCTGAGTTTGTTTCGGTTCTCAGGGTAGTCAGCTAGGAAACACCGGCCTCATTTTGACGAAAAAATTGACGTTGGGCTCTATCTGTACGGTTACTGATCATATTTATGTAGTTATATTGAATGGCCTGTTAGTCTAGTGGTTAGAGGCCCTGACTGCTACGCCGGAGGTCGTGGGTTCGATTCCCACCCAGGACAAATGTTTGTGTGATGAGCACGATCATTTGTTCTGTGTTTGGGTGTAATTTATCTATAATATGTATGTATTTAGAAATATATGTTTATCAGTTGTCTAGTACTCATAACACAAGCTCTGCTTAGCTTGGGACTAGACAGCATTGTGTGATAGTTGTGGAATATTATTATATTATATAAAAAGTAAAAAAAACGAAATCGCAAAATTGTCCACGAAAATTTGTCATAATTGGTAAATTCATAATGGAATCGAATCGTTCATAACAATTGCTACTAGAAAATACTACGTGCAGTGTTTTAAGACTTTAATAATAACAAGACCTTTTCTAGTAAGCCCTTTAAGTATTTGTCATCATCATCATCATCATTTCAGCCGAAAGACGTCCACTGTAGGACATAGGCCTCCCCCAAGTGTCGCCACAATGACCGGTCCTGTGCGTCTCGCATCCAACGGATTCCTGCGATCCTCACCAGGTCATCGGTCCACCTTGTGGGAGGCCTTCCAACGCTGCGTCTTTCGGTACTTAGTCGCCATTCCAGAACCTTTCGTCCCCATCGACCATCTGTTCTGCGAGCAATGTGCCCTGCCCACTGCCAATTAAGTTTGGCGATTCTTCGGGCTATTAAGTATTTGTACCAATTAAAAATTAGTTTTGTATAGCTCCATACTTTTAACAGTTCAGTTTAGGTCATCAGATGGGTCTCGTCAAAAGCTCGTGGCACGGCCTCTGGTCCTTATCAAACAGCGAGCTACACATAGCTCACCGTCCGCAAGCCCGATGTGTTTATACATCATCATCATCATTTCAGCCGAAAGACGTCCACAGCTGGACATAGACCTCCCCAAATGACACCACAATGAACGGATGGATTCCCGCAACCTTCACCAGGTCATCGGTCCACCTTCCAACACTGCGTCTTCCGGTACGTGGTCGCCACTCCAAAACCTTTCGGCCCCAACGGCCATTTGTTCTGCGAGCAATGTGCCCTGCCCATTGCCACTTAAGTTTGGCGATTCTTCGTGCTATGTCGGGAACCTTGGTTCTCATGTGTTTATATCCTAGCCTATAATGAAGACTTACCAAGGATCCCTGAAGGAAGTTCTCTATCCTCTGCTCCAAATACTCAGGGTGTCTATCGCTCTGCACTATGACTCTGAAGCCTTGAACGCCGTTGGAGCGACGGAGACCACTGAATACTATGTAGCCTAGCTGTTCCTGGTGAGGAGAAAAAAAAGAGGTTACAGATAGGTTATAAATCATCACCCTTGACCTGTGTTATTAGGGTACCGTCAAACGGGGTGAATAGGAATGCAGGGGTGAATAGGAACAAAACTTTAGTTAGGTTTTTCACATTGGTATATATTTATATAATTGATTTCTATCAAAGCATCCCTTTTTATTACAATTAATGAATGAATAGGAGGACTTAAATGCTGGGAAAAATTGTTAATTAACGCGAAGATCCCCTTCAAACTTTTGTTCCTATTCACCCCTGCGGTCCTATTCACCCCGTTTGACTGTACGGTTTGAAACGTTTTTTGGAGGTTCCGTACCCTAAGGTTAAAATCGGGACCCTATTGCTTAAACTCCACTGTACGTCTGTCTGTGTATGAAGATGAAGTGACAATTCCGACCCCGACTACCAGCCACGGTACTGCGGGCTTGCGGACGTCGAGCACTGGGTAGCTCGCCGTCCGGGTGTTCGGTAATTAACCGGACCTAGCCCAGTCGTCAACAGCGCGTATGATCCACGCGCTCCTCAAAGAGATGTCAGCAAACCGTAGGGGCCCAGCAGGGCCGATGCTCGCTAGCTAGGACCGCGGGGAATTTCTGAAAAAGAAACCCGTAATCCTAGAAGGCAAAGGGTAACTGAAGGACACAGTTGTGGTTTTAGTCAGTAAAAGTCTGACATGCCCTCTCGCTCCACCCAGAGCGCAAGAAGTCATTGGATGATTTCCCACTTGAATTTATTAAGAGCCTATTTACTTTATCCTTGAAGACATCTAAATTATAAACGGACGGAAGACCGCAGCAGGCAAATTGTTCCAATCCTTCGATGTAAGTACGCGGTATAAACGACGAAGCGAAACGCTTAGTCCAGACCGTAGAAGTGTCAACAACGTAAAGGTGAACTTTCGCCGTAGTTAGTTTAAATGTCTAATCTTGACGCGAATGGAGTTCAACTTATTGAAGAAAGATGTCATGTTTATGTCATACCTTAGTCCTCAGCATGCTAAAGCAGGGTTCCGCCAGCGTGTGCGCCAGCAGCTCGAGCACGACGTTGCTGCGGCACGCGCGCACGCCGCACGCGTAGTACAGCGACGCGCACGACGAGCGGTGCACGCTGTTAGTCGTTTCACGGACGTGCCAAGCGCCTGGAGAGGAGAGGATGATTAAGGCCTATTAACAACGGACGCGTAGCTTCCTAGACGCGTATTCGTCATTAAACGCTTGGTGTACGTCTGCTCAAAGCTTTCATATAATAATCTGTAGACGAAGCAGCAACGAAACGACGGCAGGCCTCTCAATCTCAAGCTAAAATGCAACAAGCCATTCAGGCTTTAGGGCGTACCAAAGAAATATACATACAGACACGCGAATTCTTTCTTTCTTTCTTTATCCGTCGCTAACGTTCCTTTGTACCTATTCCCATGCAAATCTAAATATATAAAACTCAAAGGTGACTGACTGCATCCCCTAAGAAAGGATTTTGACCAATTCTACCCCCAAGGGGATAAAATAGGGGATGAAAGTTTGTATGAAACTTTGTCAACTTTAAACCGATCGGGCCGAGACTTTGCATGCATATAGCTATTATGATGTAGGCATCCCCTAAAAAAGGATTTTGATACATTGAACCCCTAAGGGGATAAAATAGGGGATGAATGTTTGTATGAAACTTTGTCAACTTTAAACCGATCGGGCTGAGACTTTGCATGCATATAGCTATTATGACGTAAGCATCCCCTAAGAAAGGATTTTGATACATTGAACCCCTAAGGGGATAAAATAGGGGATGAAAGTTTGTATGACACTTGTTAACTTTAAACCGATCGGGCTGAGACTTTGCATGCATATAGCTTTTATGACGTAGGCATCCCCTAAGAAAGGATTTTGATAAATTCTACACCCATATGGGGATACTTTAGGGGATGAAGGTTTGTATAAATCTATGGACAGTTTTATGTTGCTTCCTCACGAGTAAGTTCACCCAATAGCTTGATAGTTTTAGCGCCTAATGACAGATTAGTTAAGAATATTGTGTATAAACAAGTTGTGTAGGCCCTAATTTTTTATACACACTAAACAAAAGTAAAACCGAAAAAAATATAGGTATATTTTTTGCGGCTTTACTTTTGTTTAGCGTAATTTAATTAATAATAATACTTAACGCGAGCTAAGCCGCGGGCAAAAGCTAGTTTATCATAAAAATCGCAATGAATAAAGACCTCCTCATATTTGTAGGTAATGCATCTAATTAATTGATTCAATTCAATATCTTTATTGTGGAGCATAGGTTTGTACATAATACAGGTCTTAAATAATTAAATAGATCTATAGATATTTTTAACAATTATTAATATTTGGCATAAAAATAAAAAGATAAAGTCAAACGAAACGAATTAAGGTAGGTATACATCAGTAGGCTGAACACATCATGACTGAGGGGGGCGATATTGGAGCAGTGATTTGTCCAATAAGAAATCTTTTATAGAGTAGTAGCACTTGTCTACTAACAGATCAATAGTTACCTCAATTGCCTCGTGAAGACATATGGCTCTGAAACATGGTCGCTTAAAATGAGCCTCATCAGAAGGCTTACAGTCACCCAAAGGGCAATGGAACGGGCCTATGGTAGGTGTTTCTTTGCATGATGGCATCAGAAATAAAGATATCCACAGGAGAACCAAGATTACCAACATAGCCCGAAAACTTAAGTGGCGGTGGGCAGGGCACATTGCTCGCAGAACAGATGTTCGATGAGGACGAAAGGTTGTAGAGTGTCGATTAAGTACCGGTCCGGATGCGAGACACACAGGACCGGCTGTTATAGCGACACTTGGGGAAGGACTATGTCCAACAGAGAAAGTCTTTCGCCTGAAATAAAGATAATGCCTCAATTCGGTAAATGCCTAATTTCGACAAAGAAGTCTGTTACAAAAATAATAATCTGCATTCATTTACCTAATTATAAACTAATCTACCCTTACCTAACTGATAATGACTACGTTTACCTGGGACAGACGGTCCAGTAGGGTAGGTCTAACTTCGAAAAAGAAGTCAATCGTCGAATCCGACTCGGCTGGGCAGCGTTCGGGAAGCCGCGCGGTGTCTTCTCGTCCAATAAACCACAGCGTCTCAAGACGGAAGTCTATGACGAAAGGCTATGCTCGGAATTTCCTTGCGTGATCGCGTCAGAAATGAAGATATAGATAGCCCGAAGAATGGCCAAACTTAAGTGGCAGTGGGCAGGGCACATTGCTCGCAGAACAGATGGTCGATGGGGACGAAAGGTTCTGGAATGGCGTCCACGTACCGGAAGACGCAGCGTTGGAAGGCCTCCGTGGTGAGGGTCGCGGGAATCCGATGGATACGAGACGCACAGGACCGGTCATTGTGGCGACATTTGGGGGAGGCTTATGTCCAACAGTGGACGTCTTTCGGCTGAAATGATGATGATGAAACTAATCTACAAAAAAAAACAGCTTACCTTTTTCTATTTCAATTTCTCTATGTAATAATAGCTGTTGGGCACACAGCGGTGTCGCGTCCTTTGGCAACCTGTAAAAGAAAATAATTAATCGAATATTCACATGTTATTTTAAGTTGCTTCTAGAAATAGGGCTAAAGGCGAAATGTTATATGTAGGTATATAAGTTTATTACTCCTTCACGCCCAAACGGCTGACCGGGTTTGATAGAATGATTGAATGAAATTTGGAACACATGTAGACCATTTCTAGGAAGACAAAAGTTTAGAATATGTGCACCAAAAGTTGAAGTACACACTGAGGGTGCAGTTGCTGGAATCGCACCGGAATGTCAATTTTAAGGCATTTGTAGTGCAAGTACCGAACTGTTTTCTACACCTTGTTATGGACGAAGACTTTTGGCCACAGGGTGTTGTGTTCCGTCGCTTCCACTGACAAATACCACAGGACAGCACCAAGACGAATAGTGCGAAGTGAAGTGTTACTAACATAGTTTTAAATCATGTTTACTAACAAAATTATTTATTATAAGTAATTATGTATGTTAGTCTATAAGGTATTTATGATATGGGTTTGGAGGTATTGCCTGAAATAAATTGATTATTATTTTCTTTATTCATTCATTATACATATTAAAAAATTTGATTATTATTATTATTATTAGATGTATGCGAAACAAATCTCCGTTAATTAATGTTTTTAATTAATTATAATAAATGTTTATTATCTCGCCAAGTTCTCGAAGGTTTACGTGTATAAAACATGCATAAGTGTCTTCAAGGCTAGCGTGAATATGCTCTTAATAAACTAGTTCGCCTCACCATCAACGATTGCATTACTTCTTACCATCAGGTGAGATCGCAATCGCAAGCACTAGTTTATATATCGTAAAGAAAATACATAAAATACACTCACTTCTTCTCAACACTCTCGGCGATTTGCAGCGCCCTCTCCCGGCTGAGGTTGCCATACATGAACCCTTCGATGTGCACCTTACGTATCATCCTGCCCACGAAGTCATCGAGCACCTCCGGTGTCATTTCTGAAGGTAAAAACACGTTTTTAGAAAACATTGTATCTAAAGTTCAATTAATATTAACAATCACACAACGTCGTCCAGTCTCAAGCTAAGCAGAGCTTGTGTTATGAGTACTAGACAACTGATAAACATACTTAAATATTTCTAAATACATACATATTAACCATAAATTACAACCCTTCACAGAACAAATGATCGTGCTCATCACACAAACATTTGCCCCGGAACCCACGACCTCCGGCACAGCAGTCAGGGCCACTAACCACTAGACCAACAGGCCAGTAAAATTTAATTCACAGAGGCGCGTACACAGACAAAGTGTCGCCACACCGATTATTATGAATAGGGCCCTTTTCCACTCGCCTATCGTCACCATCGAGCATGGCTTAAAAGCTTGTTGCTTCATCTAACGCAATCCAACGCGATTTTTGACGAAAAGGCAACGCGAAAAAAGAGAGATAACGCCTGAAAACTGTTGGCATTCGGTAATTCCGTGATTTACTCAAATATTTTACAAAACTTGTTCCAGGAAATACGTGTTTTTTATTAAACCCTTAAAAGTTTTCGACAAAAAATTGTCGTCATTTAGAATCTTGATTAAATTTGCAAGGCTTCTATTGTTATACTTTTTTGTCATTTTTAATTTTTGAGTAAATTATGAAGTATTAGTAGAGTTCATACAAAATAGCAGATTTTCAGAGGTTTTTACTGGATTAGTTTTACACAAATTTATAAATTGATTTCAATAGTGACTCGTCAGCCGTCGAGTAAGAGCGCCATTCACGAATGTTAAAAATTCTTTGAACTAGTCCAGCACGGTGATCCGGGCGCGCTAATATGAGCGTCATCAAGCACCGATGAGCATGATGAGGGTGTTCTGTCTGGTCTGGGCAACCGCCCTATATTTGATTTCGGACTGTTGTTTATTATAATCTTTCACACAGCGTCATCTAGTCACTCTGATTACATTTTTTAGTTAGTTTAAATGACTTAATTACTTGTTTTTATTAATTTTATTGTATTTATTGTTTACACAACGCCATCTAGTTCCAAACTAAGAGCTTGTGCTATGAGTACTAAACAACTGATAAACATACTTATATATTTCTAAATACATACATATTATAGATAAATTACACCCAGACACAGAACAAATGATCGTGCTCATCACACAAACATGTCTTGGGTGAGAATCGATCTCACGACCTTCGGCATAGCAATCAGACCCACTAACGACTAGACCAACAGGTCAGTCCTCTGTTCATGTTATATGTTCTAATCGCATGTAAAACTCCGATAATGAGATGAAGGATTTTTAATTTTACTTCATATGTGGCGTCTTGAATGTCGCTACAACAGAATAGGCTAGAAAAGTGCTAAAGCTGATCAGTTTATTTATTTTGAATCTATTTCAACGTATGTAAGATTGATATTTTGACTAACCTTTTGGTCTAGTGGTTAGTGGACCTGACTGCTATGCCCGAGGTCGAGGGTTCGATTCCTACCCAGGACAAATGTTTGTGAGATGAGCACGAACATTTGCTCTGTGTTTGGGTGTAATTTATCTAAAATATGTATGTATTTAGGAATATTTAAGTATGTTTATCAGTTGTCTAGTACTCATAGCACAAGCTCTGCTTAGCTTGGGACTAAACGGCGTTGTGTGAATAATATATTGTTATATTTTATATGTTTGTCGTAATTAAATTGTATGTTTACCATCAGCCACTTCTAATAATTGACATCTTGTCCAAACCAGATCCGCTAAACACACGGCTTGTTGGTACACAGCATGCTGCAAAATAAATGGAAGATATTTATTATTTACAGTGTGTTAAACATCGACGCACAAATGAATACCATGGATCTAGTACATGTTTCTGGACCCCCCAGTGGTGGAGTTTTTCGTCGGCTTTTACCTAATTATAGGGTTCCATACCTCAAAAGGAAAAAACGGGACCCTTATAAGATCACTTTGTTGTCCGTCTGTCTGTCTGTCAAGACTTTATCTTGGAAACGCGTGGAGGTATCGACTTGAAATTAAAACCATAAACTCAGGTCTGCGGTACCTTGAAGCTGTGAAAAAATCAAACTTCTAAGTTAACGAAAAACAAAGATACAACCGTTTATGTCGCAAAAAACGTATATTTCGACACTCTCAAGGGAATCAAAATTCATAGGGTAGATAGATAGATAGATAGATAGATAGATATATTCTTTATTGTACACCAAAAATGCAAATTACATTAGGACCTAGAATCCTGTAATTTGCCATGAAGTAAGGTCTCATAGCACAAGTATAGTAAAAATCTGAAACCTGTAAATTTGTATATACGTCACAATTTTTTTTGCGATTCAATAAAAATCTTCGCAACTCAATTCGGGAATTGAACTGTTTTCATAGGTAACTTTGTACGGAACCCTCAGTGCGCGAGTCCGACTCGCACTTGCCCAGTTTTTTTTTTTATGAACAGCAAAAAAGCTCACCTGATACGGCTGTTCAGCATCGAAATTCCTTATAGCCCTGATATGGTTCTCCTTCATGATGTGGAACCGCTTGGGGTCGACGGTGAAGCCCACCATGTGGTCGATGATCTTGTCCAGGAGCACACTCTGCTTGTCGTCGTACCCATCGATGGTTACCTGAGCGATCTGACAACTTTATTATTATGGAAGACGACGAAATCACTTGAAAAAATTCCACTGATACGAGTGGAGATGAGCCGAGCTGAGCTAGGTGTATCTGAATTTATTATTATGAAGACAACAAAATCCATCGATATAAGCGTAGATGAGCGGCGCACTATCATATTGAGGAGTAACGAGTGGAGATGAGCATAGATGAGTGAAGCGGAGCTGAGGTTAGCTGAGCGGAGCGGAGCTGAACAAGAACAGTAGGGATCGATGTACACAAATATCATTTATCATTCATTCACTTAAGAGGGTCCTTTTCCATTCGCCTATCGTCAACATCGAGCATGGTTTAAAAGCTTGTTGCTTCATCTAAGGCAAGCCAACGCGATGTTTGATGAAGAGGCAATGCGAAAAAAGAGAGATAGCGCCTGAAAACTCTGTTGGCAAAAAATATTTGAGTAAATCATAAATTACCGAATTAATTTATGATTTACTCAAATATTTCACAAAACTTGCTTCAGGAAATACGTGTTTTTTTTTTAAATCCATAAAAGTTTTTTAGAAAAATTGTTGCCATTCATAATCTCGATTAAATGTGCAAGGCTCTATTGATGTACTTTTTTATATTTTTAAGATGTGAGTTCATTATGGAAGGCCAAAGTTCACGCAAAAAAGCAGATTTTTAGAGGTTACTAGATTAGTTTTACAAAATTTTATGTTTTTATTTCCATAGAAGCCTAGATAATATCTACAAGATAGCTGTGTATCCAAAATATCTAGAGAAAGATGTGTAATAACATCATAATCACGTAAGAGCGCTTGTATGAAAATGTACTTCGAAAAAGACGGTCTTAAAAGGAAGAATTTTCCTGGTTACATAGCAATCAGCATACTCGTACACTGTAAAAGTAAAAGAAAGAAAGAAAGAAAGAAAACATTTATTTGAGACTCGCACAGGACAAACAACGATCAAATAAAAAGTAACTACTTAGTCTATAAATACTTAAATTAAAAATAATAATAGAAAACAATATTAAATAAAAGACCCGTGCGAGGCCAAAAAGGCTCCTATCTCAGCATATGCTGCGATATTATACTTAAAAGTAAAAAAAGTCAACTGATTCCAAAAAACTACTCACGCTGATCCCGTACTTGGCATTCCCGATGCTCCACCTCAGGCCAGCCAGCTCGGCGGCGTACGCGAACTGCTGCAGGCTGTCCCTCAGCAGCAGCACCCACACCGACGTTAGGTTACAGCTCAGCGGGTCGTCGTAGGCTAGGGGGCTGGTGATCACGAATTTAACACATGAAATAGCAAGACGCTCCGTGGCACTATTGACGCGCCTGATCTGCTTACTGTGCTAGCGCGTTTCTTTGTCCCGGACAATTACTGTCGCGGCTAAAAGCACAGAATGTTTGCTGTGCCTCAATGTCGCACTGTTGCCCGTGCGCAGTCTCCAATACCTCGCACTTTGGCTGCAGTAAATGATCTCTTGGATTCTTATCCAACAAACGATCTGTTTGCGGATGAATGGAAGATGATTTTATTGGTATGTCAGAAGTACTGTGAGAGAAATTGATGAAAGTACATGTCGTTTATAACTTAAAACTTTTTGTTTAGTTACTGTAATTGGTTGTTTAACCGTTGTAATTAATTGATTAAATAAATAAATAATAAGAAGGTGGTCCGCGAACGGTGAGGCGGAAATAATAATAATAACAATCCACAACTTTCACACAACGCCATCTAGTGCTAAACCAAGCAGACCTTGTGCTATGAGTACTAGACAATTGATAAACATACTTATATAAATAAATACATGTTATAGATAAATTACACCCAGACACAGAACAAATGATAGTACTCATCACCCAAACATTTGTCTTGCGTGGGAATCGAACCCACGACCTCCGAGTCAGGGCTACTGACCACTAGACCAACAAGTCAGTCTAATGAATCTATGGTACGGCTATAGTGAATAGGCAAGAGCCTAGTGTACTAACAAATAGGCTAGTAGGCTTTACTATCAAATGGGATTGCAGTCAAGCATTAAATAAAAATACTTTTTACAAAAAAAATACGACCGTCTTCAATGTAAGAAAAAAAACACTGAAAAGTGCAAAATAACTTTAATTCCGGAAGTTGGTGTTTCTATAATAGTTTTGTCTTTCCGTTATTTAACACCGACTTCCGAAATTAAACTTATTTTGCACTTTTATGTGTTTTATTTTACATTGAAGTCGGTTGTTTTCAAGAACTTCACAGATTTGTAATACAAATGCGAAGTTGAGGGGTTTCCTAGTTTTGAATAATATTACCTGACTAGATCAAACGTCATAACTGCTTTGGGCAGATTAAACTCGCTGTCTTTCTTGAACCACAACCTCATCAGTGGGGTATCCTGAAAAAGGGTACAATAATATAATAATAATATTCCACAACTTTCACACAACGCCATCTAGTCCCAAATTAAGCAGAGCTTGTATTATGAGTACTAGACAACTGATAAACATACTTTTATATTTCTAAATCTATATATATAAAAGGAGAAACTGACTGACTGACATATCAACGCACAGCCGAAACTACAGGGACTAGAAGCGTGAAATTTTGCACAAGGTTTCCTTTTACGGCGTAGGCGAGCACTAAGAGAGGATTTTTCAAAATTCACTCTCTAAGGGGATGAAATGAGGGTCCAAAGTTTGTATAGAGAAACCTATTTTCACGCGGGCGAAGCCGCTGGTAGAAGCTAGTATATACATATATAGATAAATTACACCCAGACATAATATTCGTACAATGCGTTTCAAAAATAGGAAATTCAATGATCACGATCTGTCAAATGTTGATTGAAAAGTACGGTTTGCAAAGAAAACGACCTGGGCAGAGCACCACCGTGTCCTCGTGGGGGCGTGACGCGGCGGCGAGCTCTCAGGCTGCTGCGGAGCGAGGGGGAGTGGCAGGCGGGCGCCTCCAAGAGTGAAGCAGTAATGCTAGCAAATGAGGAGGGATTCCGATCCCGATTACCGGAAAAAAAAAAAAAAAAAACCGTAGGCGCGGGCTTGCGGACAGCGAGCAATGGTAGCTCACTGTGCGACCGTCCGGACCGAGCCCAAGCCGTCGATGGCGCGTATTGTTCCAGGCGCGCCTCAGGGTCAGGGTCAGCTAATAGTAGGGGCCAAGCAGGGCCGAAGCCTACTGGGGCCACAAGTATGAAAGTGAAACCCGGGGCCCTGGGACGAAGGCAAAGAAGGAACAGGAGTGGGTTTTTAGTCAGTAAAAGTCTGACACTATCTCTCACTCCGCCCAAGAGCGAGATTTGTCATTAGATGATTTTCCCAACTAAAAAAAAATTCCACCTTTATTATAATAGGTGCGATGGAGTCTGCAGTACTGTCCTCTCCCTTTTCCAGCGTCAATTTAGTAGGTATGAACTCGTTCGGAGGCGGTAAGTGTAGCTCAGAAGATGGTTCCGCAGTTTTCCACTCCTGAAAAGAAACACAATAATATAATAAAATTGAAACTTATGAGTGTGTTATTTCTTCACGCTTGAATGGTTGACGGTCCCAGTAAGCGACTTTTCACTATAAGCGAAGTCATTATATCCGACTTTGTTATCAAGTATTTTATATGAAAACCCAACTTTGCTATGTAATAACTTCATAATAAGCGGTTGGTCAATATAGGCGGAGTCATAGTCATTGAGTGTCAGGAGAGATCTCGCACTCCTTTCGTACATATTCAGAGTACTAAGAGGAAAGGTACACAATGCGGACATATTAGGTCAGGTAGGTCTATGTGTTCCAGACCGGTACGTGTGGCGACGACGACAGCCACGGCTGCTGGCAGAGCCGCGCGCTCGAACCAACCTGTTACGGGAGGCGCCGCTGACGCGGGCGCTCCGCGCTCTCACCCTCATAGCTAGTGACACTGACATATTCTGTTGTTCTCTGAGTGAATTTACAATAAATGCCTTATTTGTGATAAGTTATAAACTAAATTGATTAATAAGTATATGTATGTTACTATATAGATTAGCAGAAAAAAAAAACAATAAATACACTATCGCATTAGGTTACCCTGTAAAGATAGTTGTAAGTTGGAAAATAAATAAATAAATAAATAAATAAAATAATAAACGGATTCTACTGTATATAGTTTAGTATGTAAGCTTCACGCAGGCGTATACCAAGCGTATAATGACGAATACGCGTATATGAAGCTACGCGTCTGTGGACAAAAGACCTAAGACCGTCACATTAAATGTAATTACGAACTAAAGAATGAAGGATCTGGGCTCTAGTTTTATTTATAATAATAGCAATAATAATTTTATTGACACACACACAAGTTACTAAGAAAATAAAGAAATGAACAATAGAATAAGACAGACAGTACACAAAAGAAGTGGCCCTGGGCCCCAAACTAGGCGTAGCCTGTATCTTGGTGGCCCAGGTGAAAGAGGTTAAGCAGTTTACTACTAGTTGACCCGGCGAACTTCGTACCGCCTAACAATCAATGAATGTAGTATATCTTTCAATATAGTCAACCGATTGCGATGAAACAGTTACACATAATTTTAATGTACAAAAGTTATCTACAATGTGTTCCAAATAAGAATAGGATCGATTGCCATGTTGTGACGTCACGTCAGTATGACGTGACGTCGAATCGAAGAATTATTATGGTGAGCAAAACAAGAATTTTAAAATTTTAATTTATTTACGAACTGTGAACGACAATAGTTTAATCAGAATCCAGTTCTTAAATTTTGCTCATCTCTGAGTTCTTCAATTTTGCCCAATTTCTTGCGATTTGACAGTATGACGTGACGTCACAACATGGCAATCGATCCTATTCTTATTTGAAACGCATTGTACATCGATTTCGTACATTTTACGTGGTAAGCGCACAACTAAAAACGTCTACATATTTATTACCTACATGTATAGATTTTATTTTTTACATTTAAGGAAACCTACAGACATAATAAAAATAAATAACTACATTACTAATTACAAACTACCACAGATAATTACAAAATGATTACTTCCTATATATTTTATTAGCTCAAAATTGGCACAATCCTTTAAACTGTTATTAATTTTAAACGAGAAATTATAAATTAAGCGACACATTTCTTTATTGACCACGTGATCAAACATCACATTTTGTAGCTAAAGACAGGGGCGCCGACTCCATGGGTGCTCGGGGCTCGAGCACCCATGAGCAATAGACAGTGGGTGCCCCCCTGAGAATAGACATCAAGAAACAGATCAGTAATCGGCTTTTAGGTTACGTATAAATTATAATATTTCATGATACTAAAAACTAGTTTCATTTTTATTATATAATGGTTTCATTTTATATTATTATCAAACATAATTAGTAATTAAGTACGCAGTATGTAAGTAGGACATTTATTTATTTGTCGGTCGATGAGTGCATTTCTCATCTCACAATTCGCCAATTTTTCGAGTCCATCGAATGAGCATGAGCACCCATGAGGTTTTCTAAAAGCTGGCGCCCCTGACTAAAGAGGTTATTACATCATCCTGAATAACGGATCCGATACTCAGTGCTCGATTTAGGACAAGAAATTCAGTCGCCGAAACTCCTGATTACACTTATTCAAGGCTCTTAATCAGACGCTAAGGACGAGCGACTAGTGACGAACGTGTCGAGTGAAAAGAACTGTGACAAAACGGCCCCAATATTATCTAAAAAACCAGGCAAGTGCGAGTCAAACTCGCGCACTGAAGGTTCCGAACAAACTTACCTTATGAACCCATGACCTCCGGCAAATAATAGTATTGTATCGACAGTACAGATATTTTGATCTGTAAAAAATCGCTTTCAGCGAGAAGACCGGCCATTGTGACACCCTATTAATTTTAAGCTCCTACTGAAATTACATTTATAGTGTACAACAATAAAGAGTATATGTATCTATTTTCTTGGTACAAGGTATTACAAGATAATCGGCGTCCGGTCTAACAGGATGCAACTGAATACCAGTATGTAATATAACCTACTTGGAGCAACTACTATACTCTAGTCGCGATAGCATTAGACAGAAGTTAAAAAAGATTGTTTTAGGTTGCACTTTGTACAAATATAATCTATATATATAAAAGAAAGTCGTGTTAGTTACACTGTTTATAACTCAAGAACGGCTGAACCGATTTGGCTGAAAATTGGTGGGGAGGTAGCTTAGAACCAGGAGACGGACATAGGGTACTTTTTAACGAGTAGGGTAGAGTAGGGTAGAGTAGGGTAGAGTAGGGTAGAGTAGGGTAGAGTAGGGTAGAGTAGGGTAATTATTTTTTTTTACTAAATCCCGCTTTTGGGCAGAACAACGTCTGCCGGGACCGCTAGTAATATAATATAATATTCCACAACTATCACACAACGCCGTCTAGTCCCAAGCTAAGCAGAGCTTGTGATATGGGTACTAGACAACTGATAAACATACTTATATGTTTCTAAATACATACATATATGTATGTATAAATAGATAAATTACACCCAGACACAGAACAAATGAACGTGCTTATCACACAAACATTTGTCTTGGGTGGGAATCGAACCCACGACCTCCGGCATAGCAGTCAGGGCCACTAACCACTAGACCAACAGGTTAATCAAAAATGTACAATATATAAAAATAAAAAATAAATCTTTTTATTTCAGACATATTTGGTCCATATAGTTACATTTTACATTTTCATTATTATATTATTATTAATTGATTGACTGGATTCCGAATAGCAGGAGCCGGCGACGCGGTAGGCCCAGATGGATTCCGAATAGCAGGAACCGGCGACGCGGTAGGCCCAGATGGATTCCGAATAGCAGGAGCCGGCGACGCGGTAGGCCCAGATGGATTCCGAATAGCAGGAGCCGGCGACGCGGTAGGCCCAGATGGATTCCGAATAGCAGGAGCCGGCGACGCGGTAGGCCCAGATGGATTCCGAATAGCAGGAGCCGGCGACGCGGTAGGCCCAGATGGATTCCGAATAGCAGGAGCCGGCGACGCGGTAGGCCCAGATGGATTCCGAATAGCAGGAGCCGGCGACGCGTTAGGCCCAGATGGATTCCGAATAGCAGGAACCGGCGACACGGTAGGCCCAGATGGATTCCGAATAGCAGGAGCCGGCGACGCGGTAGGCCCAGATGGATTCCGAATAGCAGGAGCCGGCGACGCGGTAGGCCCAGATGGATTCCGAATAGCAGGAGCCGGCGACGCGGTAGGCCCAGATGGATTCCGAATAGCAGGAACCGGCGACGCGGTAGGCCCAGATGGATTCCGAATAGCAGGAGCCGGCGACGCGGTAGGCCCAGATGGATTCCGAATAGCAGGAACCGGCCACGCGGTAGGCCCAGATGGATTCCGAATAGCAGGAGCCGGCGACGCGGTAGGCCCAGATGGATTCCGAATAGCAGGAGCCGGCGACGCGGTAGGCCCAGATGGATTCCGAATAGCAGGAGCCGGCGACGCGGTAGGCCCAGATGGATTCCGAATAGCAGGAACCGGCGACGCGGTAGGCCCAGATGGATTCCGAATAGCAGGAGCCGGCGACGCGGTAGGCCTAGATGGATTCCGAATAGCAGGAACCGGCCACGCGGTAGGCCCAGATGGATTCCGAATAGCAGGAGCCGGCGACGCGGTAGGCCCAGATGGATTCCGAATAGCAGGAGCCGGCGACGCGGTAGGCCCAGATGGATTCCGAATAGCAGGAACCGGCGACGCGGTAGGCCCAGATGGATTCCGAATAGCAGGAGTCGGCGACGCGGTAGGCCCAGATGGATTCCGAATAGCAGGAGTCGGCGACGCGGTAGGCCCAGAAGGAGATGGCGTGACGATTTAGACTCTTACCTTAAGGATTGGCCAGAAATGGCTAAGGACAGAAAGGAATGGAATAAAGGAAGGGAGGCCTTTGCCCTGCAGTGGGACACAACAGGCCCATAAAAAAAAAAAATTTGATTGATTATATATAAGGTGCTATAAAAATATCTGCCACGGCTTTAATGGGAGGTAGTATTGTGTTTATAGATTACAATAGTAAAGATAAATTATTAATCATTTGTATTTTTTTTTTCATACAAAAAAATGGACGTATAAATTTGAATTGATTTATTGGCATACAACCATCCCGATCCCATAGACTTAATCTGTTGCCGTACCGCACCGAATTCAATTCAATCATTTCGAAAAACGCCGGCGCCGTTCATACACTGTTGCCATTCTTATCGAACAATGCCGCTGCGCGACAGCCACTCGGTCGTCAAAGCGCAACACATCGCGCGTAGTTTGTGAACCACATTATGCAGAGTCGAGTCAATGTTTGACTGGCCTGTTGGTCTAGTGGTTAGTGGCCCTGACTGCTATGCCGGAGGTCGTGGGTTCGATTCCCACCCAGGACAAATGTTTGTGTGATGAGCACGATCATTTGTTCTGTGTCTGGGTGTAATTTATCTATATATGTATGTATTTAGAAATATATAAGTATGTTTATCAATTGTCTAGTACCCATAACACAAGCTCTGCTTAGCTTGGGACTAAACGGCGTTGTGTGATAGTTGTGGAATATTATATTATTATTATTTAACTACTTTATATTCTCAAATTAACTGTTCCTGGGTACGAAAGCTCTTCACTTTTGTAATCTTTAAATACAATACTACCTCCCATTAAAGCCGTGGCAGATATTTTTATAGCACCTTATATATCGACGGTTGTAAGGCTAATTGATCTAGGCGACATTTTTTAAAAAAAATTTGAAACCTGACTCATATGCATATAACTCTCAATATTGGAAAAAATGTCGTTTAGATCAATTAGCCTTTCAACCATCGATATGTATATTGTGCTTTATGACAGTTAAGATTGATGCCGACTTTATTATAATCAACTTATATAACAACCGTTTAACACAGATTCGTAAAGAATGCGACTTTATAACTGCACATTGTCAGTTCTAGTTGATCGCTAATCGACTATAACATTTACGACTATAACAATTTTAACGACTACTTTGTGCACATTTATCAATGTGTTTTGTTTATGTTCATTATTATTTTTATGCATTTATACATCTCAGGACACGGAGGTCCTGGACCTTCGGAAGGTGTAAGAAGGGCCGAATTTATCTCGAAAAATAAATTTTGTGCACACCTGCTTCTATGAACCTCTTCTGTCTAATGCCGAAGTGAATGGAGTATACTATTTAGTATAACTAGTAGATGTTAACTAAACATATTAATTTATATGTACCTTACCAGAAAAGAGCAAATTGTTCGAAGTGGCCACCACAATTTTCTGTGCCCATCGTCGAACTGACTTTTAAATATCTGGTGTCAGATTAAAAAGAAAAATATTAATTGATATCATCAATCATGATGATCATCATCATCTTCCTGCCCTTGTCCCGTTTTATTTGGGGTCGGCGCAACACGTTTTTTTCTTCCATTCTGCCGTCACTCGTCACGCTATCATTAACTCCTCTTTATTTCATATCACTCTTCACACAATCCATCCATCTTTTCTTTGGTCTCCCCCTCCCTCTCCATCCATCCACATGTATACTCATAACTCTTTTAGTAACATGCGTTTCATCCCTCCTCTTCACATGACCATACCAAGACAAGCGAATTGATATATTATATCTTTTAATTTTAATGTCATCAGATGGTCAAAGGCAAACCTGCCTACCAGCATGTGAAGGTATGCAGAACAGGGTCCCATATACCTCTGTTTAAAAGAAAGGATCCTCCGACCAGACAGGTATCGTGTCTGGTCCTGGCCACTGCCCTCCGATAGTTGACTTCGGAGTGTTGTATATGTTCAAATAGCGCGGGGAATAGATGTCGCTACCGACTCGTGATTACTTTCAGCGTATTTTTCTACTAGAACCTCTAGTAGAAAAATATTACTTGATTAAAAAAAAGATTATCATATGGGAGCCTAAAGTTTCACGTTGCTGAGATATTTGAAGGTAAAGATTCTCAATTATTGGATTGCTAAGGTCAGACAGGTTAATACTCCATGTAAAATGCTGGTATTCAGCTACATCCGGTCACACTGGCAGCCGACTTCAAAAATAGTTTGGAAAATGCTAGGCCAATTGTTTTTTTTTTATTAAAAAAAAACTGCTCCCTCCTGCTCCCCCGCGGTTTCACACGCATCTTTGGCTAATGCTACACTCCCGTGTCCAAAGTTTGTTGGAGAAACCTTTTTTTTTTTTAAATTGAATTGATATAAACCAGTGCTTGACTGCGATCCCACCTGAGATGGTAAGCAGTGATGCAATCATTGATGATGAGACGCACCAGTTTATTAAGAGCCTATTCACTCTAGCCTTGAAGACACCTAAATTATAGTTGGACGGGAAGATCGCAGCAGGCAAATTGTTCCAGTCCTTCGATGTACGCGGTATAAACGACGAAGCGAAACGCTTAGTCCGGACTGTTGAAGTTTCAACCTAGTGTGATGCGGGCGAAACCGCTGGTTGAAGCGGAAGTTAAGTTAGTATATATTTTGAAATACCTCAATTAATTCCGGTTCTATATCTTCCTGTAGATATTTCGTTCCATACCATGGCTCAGTCATTGTGCATTTCTTTTCAAAACATCTGTAAAAGACAAAACACACTAATATAATAAAGCGGTTTGTATGTGTGTGTGTGTGTGTGTGTGTGTGTGTGTGTGTGTGTGTGTGTGTGTGTGTGTGTGTGTTACTTCTTCACACTTTGGACTTTGGCTCGGTTCGGACAGTTACCGGACGGGCGGACGGCGAGCCACCGATGGTGATAAACGGGGTGGTTTTAGTGAGGTAAAAATCCCTCGCTCCCCGGAATTGTCCAGAAGTCCGGACGCTTTTTAAAGGTTTCCCCTCAGATCATCAGATGTTATTGGTTATTATTATTATTACAATCTATACGTACTTCGCTACGATGCCAACACGAACGTTATCTGGTGTAAGCAGAGATAGCAGCGACTCTATCAAGTCCGGCTTCCATTCCGTCATGATGTAGTAGGCGCATAGCACGTCTTCGATAGGGAATTCCTGGAAACAATAAAATTAAAATAACGTAAGGCCTTAAAAGTATCCGATCCCGGTTTCCGGCCACCGTAGGCGCGGGTTTGCGGACGGCGAGCAATGGGTAGCTTGCCGTCCGACCGTCCGGTAACCTTCCGGACCGAGCCCATGTCGTCGAGAAACATAACATCAAGTCATAAGTCATAAGTCATTTATTCATTTGTTAAACATAGGTATAATAACAACGGTGTAGCAAGGTAATAAACAGAGCGCTATGTTTTGCCAGACGGCGTACAAATGTTTGTGAGAAAAAAATAATTAATAGCAAAATAAACTCAATTTCAAGGCACCAAATGTTAATTCAAAATACTAATTTCTAATATAAATTACAATATACAATACAAAATGTCAATATACAATAAAAAATGTCAAAATACAATTAAAAATGTCAAAAATATAATTCAAAATGTCAAAGTAAAGATTCAAAATGTCAATACATAATACCAAATGTCAATATACACTTCTGTCAATATCAAGATTCGATTTTTTTTCTGTGTAGATCTTTGACAGTCCTTACGAGTAATCAGCACACACTGCTCACTGAACAAACACTTCTTCACAATGAATATCATGGATAGTCCTCTGTGCAGAGGATGCATGGAGTCAGAGGAAACTGTCGCGCACGTGCTCCTCAAGTACACAGCCGTCAACGAAATAAGAACACGAACCTTGGGAGCACCGAATTCACTCATAGATGCCCTGAGCAAATTGAAGAGACTCATTTGTTTCTGAAGTGAGGTGGGCTGGTTGGAGTGAAGGCGGCCATGGTTCACGCACAATGATCCACCAAGGACTAAGTACGGAAACCAGACCACAATAGATAGATGGACGAGTAATCAGCAATCCAAAAGTCTTACAAGAGGTATCGCGCTATCCAGTAACCGACCTTACTGCTACGACAGAAAGTACATATTGCCGTGTACTTGCCTGTAATAAGTGCACGTGCCCAGTGACCATGCCGCGCGCTTCCTGCGTGTCCTTGAATCTAAACTCTAACGCCATCAGATCCTTTTGTTCCTCCCAAACCCAGTGTTTGGGGCCTTCCTTCTTCAGCATGGCTATGTACTGAGGAAAGAATACATAGGGTTAGAGGCAAATAAATAATGCATAAACAGTGGACCATATTTTAGCTATAGCGGACCATATTTTAGTACTAGAGGACTATAATTTAGCTCTTATGGACCATATTTTAAATCTTGCGGGCCATATTTTAGTTGTAACGGACCATATTTTAACTCTTGTGGGCCATATTATAGTTTTAGCGGACCATATTATAGTTTTAGCCAACCATATTTTAGCAGTTGCAGACCATATCTTCTCTTCTCTCTTCTCTTGATCTTGCTCTTCTGTTATAGAGATACGACACCCTCAGAAGACTGTGTAACAGAATTAGACATAAGCAACTATACTCAGTAAACTGACCTGGAACACCAGCTTTATGATATCATCAGTATGAGCGACCCCTTCCTCCGTCAGATCCACTTGCACGCCGAAGAAACCGAAGCCTCGCGCGCCGATACGAGTGCCTCCCACTAAACTGTGGGCGGATATATTTTTTTGTTAATACTTTTGTCTTGGATACTAAGGCCTTTAAGCCATGTCTCGTATGCATAGTTCATTAGTTTTTTCTTTAGTTTAAAATGCAGATGCAACACATTCTAAAGCTTTTGTAGTATTTGGCAGCAAATGTATCGAGTCAGCCTTCTCGGCAAACTTTGCTGAGGTAGCCAAAACTACAATAAAATTCCCAGCTCCATTTTACCGAGATCGCGCCTGTTTCAATGATTCCACATACCGTCCAGTTGCGCAGACACTTGAGATACAAAACTACACCAATTTTACATCACAATATCCACTAGGAATCAATTTGCGAATAAGTAAAACAGCCACTGAACTTCACTCGAAGAAATCCCACCAAAAACTCTCTGCGGCTCATATAAAGAGATAATATTAGTATCATAACCAACGCAATGTTCTGATTTTGGAAACACATATCTTGTATATACATATTATCTAGGTTTCTATTGAAATTAAATCATAAATTTGTGTAAAACTAATCCAGAAAATACCTCTGGAAAATCTGCTATTTTGCGTTATATTAAAAAAAAAACAGGGCAAGTGCGAGTCGGACTCCCGCACTGAGGGTTCCGTACAACCTTTCGATTCCCGAAAACAATACGATTTCCGAATTGATTTACAAAGATTTTTCATTTTGGTCAACGGGAAGTACCCTATAAATTTTGATTTCCTTGAGAGTGTCGAAATATACGTTTTCTGCGTTAACGTTAACTCAGAAATTTTATTTTTTTACAGCTTAAAGAGACCGCAGACCTGAGTATAGGGTTTTAATTTCAACTCGATACCTCCACGCATTCCCGAGATAAAGGGTCTTGACAGACAGATAGACGGATGGACAACAAAGTGATCCTATAAGGGTTCCGTTTTGTTCCTTTTGTGGTACGGTACCCTAAAAAGTGAAGAAAATATATCTACAGAAACTTTCGCTTTTTTAAAATTTAATCTAGATTCTGAATGACGAATTTTTTTTCGAAAAACTTTCAAGGTTAAAAAAAAGACACGTATTACCTGGAACAAGTTCTGACATAATACGTGTATATTCGAGTAGCTGACGGAATTACTAAATGCCAACAGAGCATTCAAGTGTTATCTCTCTTTTTTCGCGTTGCCTTTATATCTAACATTGCGTTGAATGAAACAACAAGCTTTTAACCCTTTAACCGCTTGCGTCGGATCGGTCCGACGAGTGTTTCCGTATCCTATTCGCCAGGGTCGTGTGTTCACGACTGGGTACTTCATCTCATTTAACTCTTCAATCCCCATAGGTGACAGAAGAGCTGACGAGATTGAATATTTGGTCGTGGATGTGCGACCCTGGCGTAATAAACGCGAGATTGTTTGTCGGATATTTCCGACATAGGCGGTTAAAAAGTTAAACCATTCTCACGTTGACGATAGATGGCTTGCAAAGGGCCCTCTTAAAAATATTAAAGCGGGGTTACCATGACGTTTAAAGCAAGATTGTTTCATTCTTATTTCCAGTGTGGGTAAGAGATGGCGCTAGACAACCTGTATAGCTCTGACACACACTGAATTAAGAATGAAACAATCTTGCTTTAAACGTCATGGTACAGGGCATGGTCTCACCTATTACACCATCCTCTCGCCTTCAATGCTGACAGCAAACTGCCCGGGCCTTCATGTCCTAGCAGATGAGACAGGTAATGTCCTGGCTGTGAAAGGAAATAACAATAATAATAATATTCCACAACTTTACCACAACGCCATCTAGTCCCAAACTAAGCAGAGCTTGTGCTATGAGTACTAGACAATTGATAAACATACTTATATATTTCTAAAATCATAGATAAATTATCCGACTCGGCTGGGCAGCGTTCGGGAGGATGCGCGGTATCTTCTCGTCCAATATACCACAGTGTGTCAAGACGAAAATCTATGACCAGTGCGTGTTGCCAGTGATGACATATGGCTCCGAAACGTGGTCACTTACAATGGGCCTCATCAGAAGACTTAAAGTCACCCAAAGGGCAATGGAAAGGGCTATACTCGGAGTTTCCTTGCGTGATCGAATCAGGAATGACGATATCAGCAGGAGAACCAAGGTTACCGACATAGCACGAAGAATCGCCAAACTAAAGTGGCAATGTGCAGAGCACATTGCTCGCAGAACAGATGGCCGTTGGGGCCGAAAGGTTCTGGAATGGCGGCCACGTATCGGAAGACGTAGCGTTGGAAGGCCTCCAACACACACAAGGTGGACCGATGACTTGGTAACGGTTGTGGGAGTCCGATGGATGCGAGACGCACAGGACCGTTCATTGTGGCGCCACTTGGGGGAGGCCTATGTCCAGCAGTGGACGTCTTTCGGCTAAAATGATAATGATGATGATGAGATAAATTATACCCAGACACAGAACCAATAATTTTACTTATTACACAATCTTTTGTCTTGGGTGGGAATCGAACCCACGACCTCCGGAATAGCAGTCAGGGCCACTAACCACTAGACCACCAGGCCAGTCAAAAATGTACCTTTAACATCATGAATTAGGCAAAAGAAGATTGTTCGAAAAAGTCACCGCACCGGATATCATTATAAGTTCTCTATGCACTCTATCTAGCTCACAACAACAAACAGTTCAGTTCAGTTCAGTTTTAGACAGCTCGTAATAGGGCTTCTGGTCCTTACTTGACGGACTGACGACGAGCTACTTATTGCTTTTCGTCGGCGACGCCGCTGGCAATTTTTTATTTTTTTATTTTTGATAAGCTCAGTTTGACCACTATCTCACCTGATGGTAAGCGACGATGTGGCCGACGATGGAGCACGCTTGCCTAGAAGTAACCTATTCTAAAGTAACTTAAAGACCCCTAGGTTGTAGCTATCAGGAAACACAGAATCCGGCAGGGAGTTCCACTCCTTAGCTGTACGTATAATGAATGTTTTCCCAAAACGCTTTGTACGTATGGGTGGGATGTTCACCATGTACCGATGGCGCTGCACCGTACGTCTAGTGGTCCGATAATGGAACGGACTTGGCGGAATTAAATTGTGCAATTCCAACGCACACTCCCCGAAATGTAAACGATAGAAAACCGACAGGCTAGCTTGGCGCCGATGCCCAAGGCTTTGGAGCTTCGACTCGACAAATTGCATGATTGCCGGTGATCCTCTTGGCTCGCCTCTCAATCGACTCCAGTGCACCAAGCTGGTGACTTGCAGACCCATCCCAAAGATGAGAACTCCATACATCTTCTCTACCTAACACTAAAAGAGTCAATATTCAAGTCCATCCATCTGAATTTACATTTATTTGTTTAATCGACACATTGTCTGTTTTCTGATTGCGGTGTATTGGAAATAAACACGCTGAATATTACAATAAGAATTTTATTCCCGCAGCCCTTTTATCTATGGTGAAATGGTCGTAGAACGGATGTTCGATGGGGCCGAAAGGTTCAAGAGGTGACGACCGCGCACCGGAAAACGCAGCGTTGGCGCCGCGACCACAAGGTGGAGCGACGACCTGGTGAGAGCCGCGGGAGTGCGGTAGATGCGAGACGCACAGGATCGGTCGTTGTGGCGACGCTTGGGGGAGGCCTATGTCCAAGAGTGGACTTTCGGCTGAAATGATGATGATGATGAGCCCTTTGATCCACGAAGAACCTCAAAAGAATCTTGACATTGCGCCGACGACCCCAAGTAATATGGGCCAAGGGCTGGAAAAAGAAGAAGTTCAAAAACTCACCCCACTCTTATAATGTTTCCTGGTATCAGGAATAGGGAAGTCGATAGACAAGGAGCGCAGATCCTTGACGGGGAAGCAGTAGGCGCGCTTGCGGCGCAGCTCGGGGGGGAACGGGTGCTCCGGCCAGCTCGGCGCTGTCACCGACTTGTCCTCCACGGCCGAAAACAGGGAGACCACTATGCTTTCCAGTTCATCTAGGGATTCTGGAAAGAAAAAAATATTCTATACAATTATATAAAAATGAACCACTATTTCTCCTGGTTACGCTATAAGTTAAGAATGGCTGAACCAATTTTAATCATTCTTTTAGCGTTTTGTTCACTAGCATACAGGGAAGGTTGTAATAAGGGTAGGGTAGGTAGGGTAGAGAAAGGTAGAGTAAAATAGAGTAGGGTAGGGTAGAGTAAGTTAGAGTAGGGTAAGGTAGAGTAAGGTAGAGTAGGGTAGAGTAGAGTAGAGTAAGGCAGAGTAGAGTAAAATAGAGTAGGGTAGGGTAGAGTAAGGTAGAGTAGGGTAGAGTAGAGTAGGGTATGTTAGAGTAGTCAGTTGAAGGGAGCAAAGCCGCGGGCAAAAGCTAGTATTGTAATAATAATCCGGACTAAGAGTTTCGCCTCGTCGTTTATACCGAAGGATTGGAACAATTTCCCTGCTGACTTCCCGTCCGATTATGATTTAGATGTCTTCAAGGCTAGAGCGAATAGGCTCTTAATAAACTAGTGCACCTCACCATCAATGATTGCATCACTGCTTACCATCAGGTGGGATCGTTCGGATACGTTTTGGACATAGGACCCATCAATGTAATTTTCTTTTTTTATTCTTGATAGGTTCGCGCTTGACCGCTATCTCACCTGATGGAAAGCGACGATGCGGTCGACGATGGAACGCGCTTACCTAGAAATAACCTATTCACTCTCGACTTAAAGATTCCCGTAATTGCACCCGTGCGAAGCCAGGCGGCTCGGTAGTATAGTAATAGAAGTATTTTACCTTTCCCCATGACGACCAGCGTCATGATATTGGCGGAGTACCACTTGCTGTGGAACTTCAGAAGCTCTTTCCTAACGTCGATGCCTTTTGACTTAGGTATCGTCTCTAGGGTTTCTTTGTTACCTGTGGAAGAATGAAAACTTAATAATTATAGCTGACTGGCCTGTTGGTCTAGTGGTCAGTGGCCCTGACTGCTATGCCGGAGGTCGAATATTGAGATACCTTAGCTAAACTATCAAAGGATAACGCCATCTACTGGCATTACCAGACACAGCCTAATTCATTTAAAAATGTCATTTTAATGAGAGAGATGACGTTGTATTCAGTTTTTTTTTCCGTATTTTTCCATATTTTCTCACCGTTTAAACCTTCCCTGGACTAACACCAATATTTTAAGACCAAAATTAGCCAAATCGGTCCAGCCGTTCTCGAGTTTTAGCAAGACTAACGAACAGCTATTCATTTGTATTTATATAGATTTATGAAAGCAAGTGCTTTTTAATTATAGTGCCTTTTATATAGGGTGACTGGTAATTAGTGACCGATACTCAAACACATAAGTGTACTCATGATTACAAACAACTTTCCCAAAGAAACTTTTTTTATATTATCATTAGTTTTATCACAATAACAAAACAGCTGTTTAAAACGCGAGCGCGCCTGCGACCGGCGACCGCTCAGCCGTTAGCCGCGTGACGCCGCCGCCGCCGCGAATCAGTGAATGTACCAACAAACTAGTGAGTATATAAAAAAAAAGTTTCTTTGGGAAAGTTGTTTGTAATCATGAGTACAATCACGTGTTCAAGTATCGGTCACTAATTACCAGTCACCGTAATATAGATGGATTAGTCGAAAGACTGAATGATTGCTACACATACCTGTTCCAAATTTATGAAAGGGATGCGTCGCCGAGGCAGTACTCTTATTGAGCTGATCCAGCCTCCACGTGTCAGAAGATGTGTTCTTCTCATGCTCCGAGTGCACCGCACTAAGCTCGCGCCCCGTCGCCGACTCCGTGAATAGAGGGGATATGAAGAATTGAGCAAAACTGAGGAGAAAGTGAAACAGCAAATAAAATGCTTCGCGTCAAAACTGTCTCCGCAAAACTAGCTTAGTCCCCCGCTGCAGACATCCCGGGAGTCGAAGAAGTTTTCCAGGCCATCATAAGCGCAAGCTTGCAGATGACGGGCAATTGGGAGCTCGCCGTCCGATAGGGACCAAGCCCAGGTCAACGGCGCGCATGGAACACCGATAAACGCCTCAGAGTTGTCAACAAAATTGATGGGACAGTTAGGGTCGCCAGTGCCTGGGCTCGTCAACCGCTAGCACGCGCCTACGGTGGCCGGTACTTGTCCTGCGACTCCCAACGCAGAGGGCGTCGCCGGCGGGGATCCAGGCGTGAAGCTTCTCTCCGCCTCACAGCAGGAACCTACCCCTCAAGCCAGAACTACAGTTCTCACAATACTTACATGTCCAAAGCCTTGTGTAGATGTTCAGGGATGACGTCGAAGTAATATGTAGTATGATCTGACGACGTCGACGCGTTTGATGACCCTCCGTGCTCAGAAAGGAACTTGTTGTATTCATTCTCCTGTTAAAACATTTGATGGTTTATAAACAGATTCACGCTAACATTACCTATCTGCGCTATTGTTTTTAGCGCATTTTTATTCGACACTAGCTGACCCGGTGAACTTCGTACCGCCTAATAGTAAGGATAACGCCATCTACTGGCATTACCATATTTCATTTTATGATGACACTTTAATTAAAGATGGCGTTGTATTCGGATTCTTTTTCGTGATTTTTTTCCATTTTTTCTCACCGTTTAAACCATTTCTGGACCCAAATATTTCAAAACCAAAATTAGCCAAATCGGTCCAGCCGTTCTCGAGTTTTAGCGAGACTAACGAACCGCTATTCATTTTTATATATATATATATTATTAACACGATGACCCTCCATTTTTTTTACCAGAGTACTCGATACATGTTTTGTGCAGATTGTGGCTACATTGTGTCCCGCAGTTACAGGCGGTTCGCTAATGTTTTTGACACATTTTTATTCGACATTACCTACTAACACGATGGACCGTCCATTTTTTGGACCCGAGTACTTGATACTTGTTTTATGGAACTTGTGTCTAAACTTCTCTACCTTGGGCAATGGTCGGAGTATCTTGTGCATGCAAATTTACTTGTTTATGTTTGTGAACGCACCCACAATAAAGCATGAGAAATCAATGCACGCAGTTCTATGGTGTGTACCACACCTGGCCACTGTTGGCCACGCAGCCAACGCCAAAAATCCATACATTTTTTGGCGTCACGACCTGGCCAGAGCAATTCATAGTGTGGAAAACCTTGAAAAAAAAAATGAAACTTTAATACCTCTGGATACTTCTTAGTGCCCAAGAACAGCATGTGTTCACAGAAATGTGCCAAGCCTGGAAGCTCTTCAGGATCACTTAGATATCCTGAAAAAGAAATATAAATATAATCAATCGACACACTTTCAAAATCCTAATGAAAAATAAAATATACACTTAAACCTTTGAAATAGTACACCACGAACTACCAGCCACTAGTCAAAAGTTTTTATTTCACAAAGGCCTACATGGGCACTTATAAAACGTCAGAAGCTAGTACACCTTTTGGGCAATTATAAAACGTCAGAAGCTAGTACACCTTTTGGGCACTTATAAAACGTCAGAAGCTAGTGTACCTTTTGGGCACTTATAAAACGTCAGAAGCTAGTGCGCCTTTTGGGCACTTATAAAACGTCAGAAGCTAGTGCACCTTTTAGGCACTTATAAAACGTCAGAAGCTAGTGCACCTTTTGGGCACTTATAAAACGTTAGAAGCTAGTGCAACTTTTGGGCACTTATAAAACGACAGAAGCTAGTGCGCCTTTTGGGCACTTATACAACGTCAGAAGCTAGTACACCTTTTGGGCACTTATAAAACGTCAGAAGCTAGTGCACCTTTTGGGCACTTATAAAACGTTAGAAGCTAGTGCAACTTTTGGGCACTTATAAAACGTCAGAAGCTAGTACACCTTTTGGGCACTTATAAAACATCAGAAGCTAGTACACCTTTTGGGCACTTATAAATCGTCAGAAGCTAGTACACCTTTTGAGCACTTATAAAACGACAGAAGCTAGTACACCTTTTGGGCACTTATAAAACGTCAGAAGCTAGTGCACCTTTTGGGCACTTATAAAACGTCAGAAGCTAGTGCACCTTTTGGGCACTTATAAAACGTTAGAAGCTAGTGCACCTTTTGGGCACTTATAAAACGTCAGAAGCTAGTGCACCTTTTGGGCACTTATAAAACGTTAGAAGCTAGTGCAACTTTTGGGCACTTATAAAACGACAGAAGCTAGTGCGCCTTTTGGGCACTTATACAACGTCAGAAGCTAGTGCGCCTTTTGGGCACTTATAAAACGTCAGAAGCTAGTGCGCCTTTTGGGCACTTATAAAACGTCAGAAGCTAGTGCGCCTTTTGGGCACTTATAAAACGTCAGAAGCTAGTGCAGCGTATCTTTTTCTCCTTTTCTATAAAATCCATCCAAAGGTTGTTGTTGTGTAAAAAATCGCTTTTAGCGATAAGACCGCCCATTGTGACACCCTATTAATTTTAAGTTCCTGTTTTAATTTTTATTTTTGGTGTACAATAAAGAATATATTTATCTATCTATCCTATTGATCATAGCATAGTCGGCCTTACAATGTTCCCACTGTCGGGACTCAGGACACCTCTCTAGGAGGGAATGGGGAGTAATCCACCACGCGAGCCCAGTGCGGGTTGGTGGATGTCACATGTCTTCGACTGTTTGGTTCTAGGACATGCCGGTTTCCTCACGATGTTTTCCTTCACCGTTTGAGAGCAGTGGTGATGAAATAAATTACGCAAAGTAATGCGCCTGGCTGGGTTTGAACCCGCCACCTACAACTCGTAACTCGGGGCCATTACCACTCAGCCACCACTGCTCACTAATGACCACCACTGCTCACTCCTATTGTAAAATTCTATATGTTAAAACTAGCACTTTGACCGCGTATTTGTTCGCGAGAATGTTTTCATAAAAACTTTAACAGTCCCTAAACCGTATTTTGGCGATAGTTTTGTAAAACTAATAATAATGAGTTGTAACGCGCGAACCAGTAGTAGGTAGGTTCCCGCGCGGCCGGCGTCCGGTCGCGTCGCCCGAGCATACGCGAACCGTTCCCGAAGTTTAACGAAGTCTACCACGCATGCGCGAGACGCCGCGTGGTCCGCGATCCGCGATGCGCAGGGAACTCTCTCGCTCTCTCGCTGCGAAACCGCCTAAACTGCCGCACGCGACTTACCTTCGATGACACGCGTCCGCGCAAATATCTTTTCCCGCATGTGTTCTTGTTGTGTTTTGGTTCTAATTAAGCATGAATGTAACTGTGTAATCTGTTTTGAGCTAATAAACGATTTAACAAGCTTACACAGTCTATATAGACAGTTAAAATATTTAACAGATGACGTATTACTGTACCGACTATAACAACAAATATTAAAAATAGAATAAAATAAATTTTCCAAAAAGAAAAAAAAGTTGTACAGATCCTTCGTGTACGAATGCGACTCGCATTTGGCCTATGTTTATTGATAACTAGCTTTTGCCAGCGGCTTCGCCCGCGTAAAAGTAGGTTTTTCCATACAAACTTTGGACCCCCATTTCATCCCTTTAGGAGGCGAGTTTTGAAAAAACCTCTCTTAGTGCTCGCCTACGTCATAAAAGGAACCCTTGTGCAAAATTTCACGCTCCTAATCCTAGTAGGTAGTTTGGGGTGTGCGTTGATATGTCAGTCAGTCAGTTTCCCCTTTTATATATATAGATATATAGAGAAATTATAACCTAACTAGTTTCTGCCAGCGGCTTCGCCCGCGTGAAAGTAGGTTTCTCCATACAAACTTTGGACCCCCGTTTCATCCCCTTAGGGTTTTTTTTTTTTTTCGGGTGGGAAAATCATCTCATGACAACCCCCGGTCTTGGGCGGAGCGCGAGATAGTGTCAGACTTTTACTGACTAAAAACCCACTCCTGTTCCTTCTTTTTCATTTTTTTTTTCCAGGTCCTCGGGGATCTCTTTCGCATCACCCATGGCCCCAGTAGGCTTCGACCCTGTTGGGCCCCTAAGGTTGCTGAAATCTCCTTGAGGCGCGCGTGGAACACTACGCGCCGTCAACGACTTGGGCTCGGTCCGGACGGTTACCGGACGATCGGATGGCGAGTCACCCATTGCTCGCCGTCCGCAAGCCCGCGGCTACGGTGTACAAGGGGGTGGGATGAAGTCTTGATAATTTTTACATAAAATCAAAAAAATAAACAATGAAGGGGGTGAATTTTGAAAAACCTCTCTTATGCTCGCCTACGTCATAAAAGGAAAACCTTGTACAAAATTTTACGCTCCTAGTCCCAGTAGGCTGTGCGTTGATTTGTCAGTCAGTCAGTTTCTCCTTTTATATACTTAGATAAACATTTATTACAATCATACAGATTCTGCAACTTTTCCGGTGACATATAATATGTAGGTATATATGATCACTTACCAACATTAACGTCTAAAGCTGCCGCCGACTTATCAGTAGTCATATCACTCACTAAGAGCACCCTCAAACGGTTTGATAACACCAAACCCCTGGAAAAGGAAAGATAACATATTTTTCATACACTTACTAGAAAACACATTTTATTGTTTTCCGCACTAGTGCGGAAAAGTTCGCGAGCTCACTCCCGCCACAATTGATTGTATTTATCGTATCACGCTAAGCGCTAAGCGACGAAAACCCAACCGTGTTCTTTCGGTAGCCCTTTGCATGCCAAGGCTTTTCAATAAGACTTTTTTTAGGTGTGAAATCATCTAATGACTTCTCCTGCTAGGGCAGAGCGGGAGGGTGTGTCAGACTTTTGCTGACTAAAACCAGTGGATTTTAGTTCATAGGAATGCCTATGTTCCTTTTTTAACATGCGTCACAGGTGACAGGACCCCGTGGTTCCCTTTCGGACAGCCCATAGAGCATAATGAGGATCAATCACATAATATAGCAAATCCGATTTTTACTAAGTACATCGTATGTGTAATAATTTACTGAGCATTTAATTTTTTGAATGATTAAAATCCATCAAGAAATGGTGCGATTTATTAAAGTTTTTCTGAACGGCTACTTGGAAACGCGCGGTCTCGCTGGACTGTTTACGGTGACGTCATCTGTCATGATCCTTGCGACGAACGGCTTGATCGTATTCATTCGCCGGTGGAGACCGATCATGACAGATGACGTCACAGAGTCGCTTCATTCTCGGGCGCGTTTCTGGAACTAATACACTAAAATTGCTGTATCTTCGTCATTTTCGGTCCGATTTAAATAATTTCTTCACAATATTTACTGGTTTTTTTACGCTATAAGTCTGCATACTCCGCCAAAATCACGACTGATCCTCATTAACCTTGCATAACTGATTTTAAAGAGCGTTAAAAATCCATACCTATAGCTCCGTTTATCCTCTTGTGACTTGCATATATTCTCATATCGCTTGAGGACGCCTGACGAGACAGGGCCCCCTCCAGGCCCCACGGGGTCTCCGATGATTGGGGTCCCCTGCGGCGAAGAGTTGCCACTCTTGGGGGGACTGAACTGGGATGACATGCCTGAGATTTTGCGTTTGCTTCCACCGTAGCTGTGGACAAAAATGTTACATAAAACCAACTCTTTAGCATACATTACAAAGTTCAAATTCAATTGGAGCCAACGCTATTTTTTTTTGTTACAAATCATCAAACTTAGAATACATAACGCTAATATTTATTATAGACCCTTAAGAACCTACTAACACATATAAAAGATCTGTTGAAAGGTGGTGTCATACAAATTCGGTGATAACGCTGCGGTGGAACCTCGATCGACCAACAGATCAAACGCCGCAAGTGGAACTGGATTGGCCACACGTTCCGAATGGACCCTGAACATATACCAAGGCAAACCCACCGGAGGACACGGTGGAGCACACGGTGGAGGTGTGCCCCGCTTGGGCAGAGCAACGCCGTGTCCTCGTGGGGGCGATCGGCGGCGGCGATCTCTCGCGCCGGGCCTTGGTACAGGCCATGGTTCGGAGCGAGGAGGAGTGGCAGGCGGTCGCCTCCTTCTGCGAAGCAGTAATGGTAGCAAAGGAGGCGGCCGATCGCGTGAGGCAACGGTCCTCACGCCTCAACCGCCGCCGGAATTCCGATCCCGATTTCCGGCCACCGTAGGCGCGGGCTTGCGGACGGCGAGCAATGGGTGGCTCGCCGTCCGATCGTCCGGTAACCATCCGGACCGACCAACAGTCGTTGACGGCGCGTATTGTTCCACGCGCGCCTCAGGGAGACGTCAGCAAATCGTAGGGGCCCAGCAGGGTCGAAGCCTACTGGGGCCATGGGTAGTGTGAAAGCGAAACCCGGGGCCCTGGGACGAAGGCAAAGAAGGAACAGGAGTGGGTTTTTAGTCAGTAAAAGTCTGACACTATCTCTCGCTCCGCCCAAGAGCGAGATTTGTCATAAGATGATTTTCCCACCTAAAAAAAAAAAGGCAAACCCAAGACTGGAATCCTCAAGGAAAGAAACGTGGTCGTCCAAAGCAGACCTGGCGGCGAACAGTCATCGCAAAGGCGAAGAACATAGGGAAGATCTTCTCCCCTACTCAAGTTACAACCGTTTCGTTTCGATTCACTTTTTGTCGATCGCCTCGAGTCGGCCACGCCTCCGATTCCTTTGTTCTGACGTCATCTCAACGCTCTGTCACGTGTTCAGAGCAAAGGACTAGGAGGCGTGGCCGACTCGAAGCAATCAGCGAAAAGAGAGAAACGGTTGTAACTTGGCTAGGGGGCCTGGAGCGAAATGAAGCGTGAAGCTCAAGGCCGAACGGGACGGCAGCGCACTGTGGACGCCCTCTAACCTATCTAGGGGACACAGAATCTTACAGTAAGTCACTCAACCGATTCAGAAAATTCATAGCCCAGGTTTTGTTTTGGAGTTGTTAAATCATCTTACGAATTCTCACGCTCTAGGTTGGGGCGAGAAGGTGTCAGACTTTTACTAACTAAAACCACACCTATGTTCCTTCAGTTGCCTTTTGTGTTCTAGTACCATGAGTGTGTCCTTTTAGAACCGATCCCATGCCCCTGGCAGGCATCGGTCCTGCTGGGCCCCTACGGGTTCTATGACCACTAGAATGCAAATTTCTCACTGAATGGCTAGGTACCTACATAATTTTTATTTTCTACAATTCTACTTTGACACGACCGAAGCTTCTGAACGGTAGAAACTCGCAATAAATAAATAGAAGATGAGATTTTATTGGATAACTAACTTTTTTATGGTTCCGTACCTCAAAAGGAAAAAACGGAACCCTTAGGATCACTTTTTTGTGCGTCCGTCTGTCTGTCTGTCAAGACCCTTTATCTCGGGAACTCGTGGAGGTATCGTCTCTTGAAGCTGTGAAAAATTCAAATTTCTAAGTTAACAAAAAAACGATACGGCCGTGTATGTCTCAAAAAACGTATATTTCGACACTCTCAAGGAAAACAAAATTCATTTGGTACTTCCTGTTGACCCAAAATCCTGTAATTTTGCGCAAGGTCTTATAGCACAGGTATAGGAATAAATCTGAAAACAGTAAACTTATTGTTGCGGCACAACAAAAAAAATTTTTGCAATTTGGATAACTCTTCGAGACTCCATTCGGGAATTTAACAGTTTAGATAGGTAAGTTTGTACAGAACCCTCAGGCCGCGAGTCCGAATCGCACTTGCCCAGTTTTTTATGTGACACATACCAATTCATTTATAAAAATAAACCAACACACAAAACACAACCACACGTTAACAGTTACAGGGAAAAACTATAAAATGTAACAAATAATTGGTCTAAGAAAAAAACCAAATGAATTTTTCTTAAGGTTTGAATTTATTTAACAACCTATACTCCACTCGCAATAACATTAGACATTTAAACAAACCTTTTTTTTAGTGTTCGTTCAATCGATTTTGACTCTTATTGCGTTGGTGGCATGACAAATGGCGGCTGCAGTAAATAGTTGGTAATGTAACCACTTTTTTGCTTTTAACGCCATCCTTATTCCTACGGAATAGATGTCGAAATCGGTTGAATGGATCAATTGTGATTTCTCAATCAATAGCAGACAATATGCTTTGTCTGCTACAAAGCATATTGTCTGCTATTGATCACTGATTCCGGATCAGTGAACGATTGGTGACAATATGCTTTTTTTTTGAGGTACGAAATCAATAACATAGTTTCTTGATGGCTTAGTGGTTAAGACACCCGACTCTTATGCATGAGGTTGTAGTGTGGTTTTGTGGCGGAGCGAGAGGGCGTGTCAGACTTTTACTGACTAAAACCCACTCCTGTTCCTTCTTTGCCTTCGTTCCAGGGCCCCGGGGTTCTCTTTCATACAACCCATGGCTCCAGTAGGCTTCGATCCTGATAGCCCCTATGATTTGCTGTCATGTCCTTGAGGCACGCGTGGAACACTACGCGACGTCGCCGACTTGGAAACATAGTGTCATGATAGCCTAGTTGTTATGGCAACCGCCCCTCATGGATGAGATTGTAGTGTGGTGGGTTCGAAACCGGACAAGTACCAATGTGAATTTTTCAATTCTTAAATATGTCGTGGCCAAATCTTAGAAATTAATCACTTCATGATATGGCCAAGTAAAACTGGCTAGATCAAGCTGGCGAGATCAAAATCCGTTGCGTATTTTTAAAGATCTAAGCATAAATAGGGACAGACAGACAGTGGCCACTTTGTTCTATACTATGATGAAGTTACATAAAAAAAAAATTGCCTTCCTCTACGATTTAAGGTAGAACTACATTGGGCAGACGTGAGCCACATGCGCCGATCTGGGCGCGTCGGTCTCCATACATTTTATATAGCAACTAGACTTGTAGAGCTACATTAGATCCACGCCACACGACGCGAATCTACTTACAAATCAGGCGTGGCCAAGTGTGCGTCGGTCGTAGTTCCCGATTCACTCCTGCACAATGCGTTTCAAATAAGAATAGGATCGATTGCCATGTTGTGACGTCACGTCATACTGTCAAGTCGCAAGAAATTGGGCAAAATCGAAGAACTCCGAGATAAGCAAAATTAAAGAACTGGATTCAGACTAAACTATTTTCGTTCACAGTTCGTACATAAATTAAATATTAAAAAAAAACTTATTTTAAAATTTTAATTTATTTACGAACCATAATAATTCTACGATTTGACAGTATGACGTGACGTCACAACATAGAAATCGATCCTATTCTAATTTGGAACGCATTGCATCGTCGTTCACAAATATGTAATTCACATACACAAGATAGATAAGGAAGTATGAAACTGGCGGCAACGGTATGCCGTTGTATTCATGCCGCTCCATCGACAGTTACATAATTTTGTATGTAAGCTGTAAGCAGGCGTATACTAAGCATATAATGACAAAAATATGAGTATATGAAGCTGTGTGCGTGTAGAGGCCTTAATTTGATCCTCTTACTTTTCCAATTTGCTTTAGACATTGGCGGAATAGTCGACATCGGCTCTACTTGCCATTAATAAAAAAACCCGGCAAGTGCGAGTCGGACTTGCGTACTGAGGGTTCCGTACAAACTTACCTATGAAAACAGCTCAATTCCCGAATTGACTTACCAAGTTTCCGAATCGCAAAAAATGTGATTTGATTTTTTTTGTGACGTAACTACACATTCATAGTTTTCAGATTTTTTCCTATACTTGTGCTACGAGACCTTGCTTCATGCCAAATTTCAGGATTCTAGGTCAACGAAAAGTACCCTATGAATTTTGATTCTATATACACGTTTTTTGCGACATAAATGGCCGTATCTTTTTTTTTGTTAATTCATAAGTTTGATTTTTTCACAGCTTCAAGGGACCGCAGACCTGAGTATATGGTTTTAATTTCAAATCGATACCTCCACGCGTGCCCGAGAAAAAGGGTCTTGACAGACAGATAACAAAGTGATCCTATGAAACCCTAAAAGTGATTGATTCTACAATATTAATAATTATGAGAGGATGGAGTAGACCAGTCTACAATTTACCAAAAACTACCTCGACAAAAGCTTGCCGAGAAAGGTGACTTGATACATTTACTGCCAAATATTACAAAAACATTGACTGACTAAACAAACTTGATACTGGCTAACATCACAAAATGCGCAAGGCCAAAAAAAAATAGGCTTCAGGAAGTTGGTTTTAGGAAATACAGTACTGAATTCCCTGAAACTATTGTAAGAAAATTTTGGAGTTTCATAATAATAATACAATCTGTATTGTATTTCCTGAAACCAAGACTATATTACACCGGTTTCTTTTTTTAAGTAGGAAATCATTGAACGACTTCTCACGCTCTAGGGCGGGCAGAAGGGCGTGTCAGACTTTAACTGGCTAAAAGCCACTGCTACGTTCTAGGGCCCCGGGTTTTCCTTTTGGGAAAGGGCCCCGGGTTGGCCCTAGTAGGCTTTGACCCTACTGGGTCCCTACAATTTTGATGACATCTCCTTGAGGCGCGTGGAACACTACACGTCATCAACGACTCGGTTACCGGACTACCGGACTGCGAGCTACCCATTACTCGCCGTCCGCATGCCCACGCCTGTGGTGGCATTATTTCACGTATAGAATTACTATGATTGTCATAATCTATATATATACATATAAATATAAAAGAGAAACTGATTGATTGATATATCAACGCACAGCCAAAACTAGTGGTACTATGAGCATGAAATTTTACATAAGGCTTCCTTTTATGATTTATACAAGCAATAAGAAGAGGTTGAAAAAAAAAACCATTATTACGGGGGTGAAAAAGAGGAAAATGGTTTATTCAGGTTTTCATTTTGGGGCTTTTATCCAAATTTATCAGCCCAGGAATGCGCCGCGAACACGCCGCGGCTGCAAAGCGAAGACGTCGAGGACGCATGGGAATTAGCAACGTTTCCAACGCGTGTTTGCAGCAAGTTTACGACGTACAATACATTCAGCAACAAAATGGATTCCAACGAGGAGACACTGCTGTTGGCTTTGTTACATCTCGTTGCCAGATCTCGTTGTGCGTCCGCAACAAATTCGCTGCGCAAGCGCGGCGTGTTCGGTGCGCGCCCGTAACGTATTCGTTGCGCACCCGCTCCGCTTTGAGGACACTCGCAATCCGCTAGTATGATAAAGCCCTTATTAGGGGGCACGGCAGTGCCCCCGCCAAGGCGAACAAAACGCACGGCCATACCATCCTTTTCTCGAAACAGTTCAGGCCATTTTCGAACCCTTTAACTTTGTCTATCTAGAAGCCTGAATTTTCAGTAACCAAGCAGGATTAAACAATCTAATTTAATTTAATATGTCAGCAAGTCACAGTAATATCGAGATATAGGAGAGGTTCCAAAGTAAAACTGTGCAATCCATGTTAAACATACCATACTACTTATGTAACAAACCCATGTACTCAGATCTGGGTTTAAATACAATTAAACAGGAAATTTCACATTTCAGCTGGAATTATCAATATAGACTTCGGACTCACAGAAATTTACTGTCCTCGAGGTTAAAAGGGAAAGGCAGTGTAAGACATACAAGGCTCAAAAAGCACAGTGTCTCCTCTCTAGCCAGCAGATTCAGCTGAATCGGAAACCCAATAATGGAAAGAGGAGATTGGAATCTTTTTCGAGCTACGTTCGAAAATTCCAGTATTATGGTACAGCCAATTGAGTGGCTCATTGTGTTGAACACAGATCGCCATATTGTAAACATGACAAAAAAAAATTAGTATGAATACATTTTGTTTTCATGTGATTGCCAAGTCAATATATTTATATAAAACATAAAAGATTTGTAATGTTGATATGGTCACTATAAGATGTTGCAAAAGGTCTCTCAAGTAGGGACTGAATATTTTTTTACAAGTTATGTTTTTTATGGCATTAGTTTACTTGTCTATAAGATGAATCTCAGTAATCTTTTTCCTAATTAAAAAAAAACTGTTCTCTTTTTATTTAAACTGTAAAAATCGTTATTCTAACATTTTTATTAAAAACAAAAAAAAAAAAAAACTTAAGTAATCAATTTTTTTTTTAAATATCTGGTGTTGATAAAATCGTAATTCTAATCAGAATCTGATACAAGTGTTTTCATAAGTATGTAATTAATATGAACATTTATGAATAAGAAACACCAATTCATGTGACGGAAGACGCTTACAGATCTTGAGATAGTCTATAATTAACAGAATAATGTGTTTACACTTGAAGAGATAACAGCTGCTTAGAATTTTAGGACACATAATGAAAGCCAAATAATTTTAGCCTGTTGTAAAATATATTATATGTTATGCAATTTTGCATCATATTGAATTATTACTTCAATATACATCATACAAACATATAACAAACAAGATCGGAGACGGAGCAGGTGACTTAACTGTTTATTTATACTACATTTCCGATATGTAAAGAACAACTCCGCAAAACAAGATATTTGACAAACTTGTGTAAGTATTTCAGGAAATCTTAGCATAAAATGGTGGTTACAAGAGCAATATTGAATTTAAACCACAAGGCATTAGACTTAATCCTGATAAAACACAAAGAAAAATAGAAATAACACAAATAAATATAAATATTTTGGAATCCTAACCTATTTGTTGTCGCACGATGTAATAACGGAGAATAGTAATGGATCCCCAACCAAAAAAATCTTCGTGGTGCCAGCTTGAATGTGGTGAAACTAATTTATTTTTATTTTGAATTTAATTTGCGGAAAACAATACTATGAAATTCATCGAAATTATCGACCGATTTGTAATGTCAGAGGATAAGATTGGTAAAATGCGAAGCAGGCATAGTGATTTAGTTTGTTTAGGAAAAGTTTCTGATTATATTTTGTCGGATTATAATATAGCCTTTTGTGTTTGGTTCCACGCAGTCTTCGAAACCAATACCAATCTTGTTGTTGTTTTTGCCCATAACTCAATTTGCGTGGTCATAAGGTAGGGACCCGTTTATTACATCAGTCAGGTTAGGGTTGGACCAAGGTTGAATGCAGCCCGCAATACATTATGTTGATGGCTAAATGGAATTTATTTCAGGTCGCTCAGGCAGACTGTGCAACGGAAGTGTATGTATGTATATCTTTTTACTCTGTTAGAGCAGTTATGACCAGTTAGCGATGGGCCGACTTGAATTTTCGGTAACTCGAGTTACATGAATCGAAATAGTGAATAATTCGAGTAGCAAAACAAATCAACTCGATTCGATGAGCGAAAGCCCAGCTCGGTCAGCCGACTCATTTGGTCCACCAACTCAACTCGTTCCGCCGAGTAACTCGGTCGACCAACTCATCTCGTACCAACGGGTCAACTCAGTCAGTCAAGTCAGCACGACGAGTTAATGAGCGTCGATCAAACACTTGAGTCAACTGGATTTAGATGGAACTTAATGTAACCATTTTGATTCGTAAGAATACCAAGTGAAATTTCAGTTTTCAATCGTTGTCTGCATAAACTAGCACTTTTCCTGCTATTTCGTTTACGTGAATTTTAAATGATTCATTTATTTAGTTACGTATTCATAATATATTATTAGAACAAGGAACAAGACTATTTTATAAAAAATAAAGTTTTCCTAAATCGTTTGGCGTAGCGACTTGCTTCTTTTTGCTAACAACTCCTTTTTAACGAGTTGACTCGCGACACCAACGGCCGCGACGGCGACGCGCCGCTACGTGTCAACACGGTAGAACTTGAGTTTACTCGCGGCAGTGCGTCGCGACTCGTATGGCCATCACGCCTCATCGTCTTGCGGAATCCGAATCACTGCCGATTTACCGACAGCCGACTGAGTCAATTCCAGTTAAAACAAAAAGCGACTTGAATTGACTCGTCTGTTTTTTGACTCGAACACATCGAGTTAAAATAACTCGATTGTCCATCGCTAGACCAGCTGGACAGCAATCATGATACTTGACACTGACAGCCACTGACAGCGTCGTGCTGACAGCTGACAGCTAAACTTGTTCAAACTGTTTTGACTTTTTGTTTACCGGCAGTAATTTTCGTATTTTTGTTGTATTTATTCCTGTTTTTTCAAATATGCGCTTGTAAAAAGTAGAGGATTAATATCCAGGTAACCTATTGAACATTCTATCATTATGCCAGTTTCCGTACTTCTGTGATATGCATGAAACTACTAGATACTATGTTTTTAAGTTATTTTGTTTAGGTTTCTAATTAAAATATACTTCAGAGTTCATTCATAGGTTTGTAAAGTAGTATTATCATTTATAAGCGCGTCAAATTAGAAGTCGAAGTGTTATGGTTAAATATAAGTTTTTACAATTTTATAAGATAGGTAACAACAACTTATCTTGCACAGACTAGTGAGGGTGATATTATCTTGTAGGAAAATAAATGGGTTGCCATCATAAAAATATTTTTTTAAAATCCTTGTTGAAATATCTAATCAAGGTGTTATCATATTTTATTTATTTATTTTATTTTATTGTAATACAAATGAGTCATTCGATCCACCTCAGCTCCTCAAGGAAGGCCAGCAGCGCCTAGGTGTTACTGACCATTTCACAGAGGCCTTCACCTTGCCTTCCAAAGTACTTTGACCTGTATCCAGCGATCACTCGACAGCTTAGAAGCAGATGAGCTGCTGTCTCATCCTCCTTCATGCAAGCTCTGCTGAGTGTATTGTCTGTAACTCCTATGACAGAAAGGTGCTTATTTAAGGTCCCGTGGCCAGTTGTAACAGCTGTCACCTTTGCGCAACTGAGGCTTATTCAGTCATAGGGCCTGTTTTGTGAAGCGGCCATCAATGGAGGGAAGTGCCTCCTTGGCCTGCCTGCACTCACTATGTTCTACCCATAAGGGCCTATTACACTACTCGATATTCAGACAGTATTAGTCAATATCACATAGTGTAATAAGGGTTAGACCGGTGTAACTTGGAACAAACAATAAGACAGTCTGAATATTGCATAGTGTAATAGGCTCTATAATTTATGGTGTAGATCTCTGGTTTTATTTATATAATTACTCCTCTGTGGATGTGTTCACAAACATGTCACACATACAAAAGACACCTAAACCCAGAACAACTATCTGCCACACAAATATTTGATAGTTACGAAATCGAACCTGTGGCACACCACAGTAGCTGATCATTCAACCACTGTGCTGTCAAAACATTCTTCTTATATAAATAACCTTATCATGTATGTATAATGAAAAGGCTACATAATATCACAAAATAGATAAGAACAGAAGTTAATCTCATGTATGTACTTCACTTTTCATACCTACGCTCGGCGAGCGCTAGGGTCAGCGCGTGGCACCGAACTGTCTGAGTGCAACCGGGAGCGGTGATAAATACCACCTAATCTGAATTGTAAAAATATTACATGGCCACAAAATCGTCTTTATTTTCTCGGCACGGGGCCTGTTCTGTGTTACGTTAAAACAAACCATAAAAATACAAGCAAATATCTACTTACCTCTCTGAAATAACTGGTTGCCTAAAAAACGTCAATTCACTGTTTAATGTTGAATGTAAACAACTATCTACTTAACAGTTAGAATAACGTTTTTTTTGTTGGTCCATTTTTCCACAAAAAAGTTCACAGACGCGTGAACCGCTTGTCTCAAACGGATAGCACTCGAGCTCGCATTGAGCTGAATTGAGCCGAGATATCGTGTTCGTGAGCGGTGTCTATGTTGCTCGAGCGCGCTTTGTATGTAGATTGACTAATGTACTTAACTATCTATTTTGTGATAATATATACAACCTTACATAATCCTACTAGGGTATATTTATCAAACTATCCTACAAAAATATTATCGACTAGCTTCTGCCAGCGGCTTTGCCCGCGTGAAAATAGGTTTTTCTATACAAAATTTGGACCCCCGTTTCATCACCTTAGGGAGTGAATTTTGAAAAATCCTCTCTTAGTGCTCGCCTACGTCATAAAAGGAAGCCTTGTGCAGAATTTCATGTTCCTAGTCCCAATAGTTTCGGCTGTGCGTTGATAGGTCAGTCAGTCAGTTTCTCATTTTCAAAAATCAAAAATCAAAAAAAATTTCATAAATCTTGCTTCTTGCTACCTAGATTATACAAACTAATTAGTCTTTGTCGTACACTAGTTGTTCCCTGAGGTTTTAACCGCGTATTCGATTACTGCTCTGCTCCTATTGCAGAATAAGAAAGCAACTTAAGGATACAATGGAGACCTGGAGTGACGTCGTCTCCTCATATCCAGAGAATCCTGAACCCAAAGACTATGCTAAGGCCATTCGTTCTGCGGATATCATTCTTGCTGAAGACTTAGCACCCTTTGAAACAGGTATGTTCAACTGACAATGGCGTACCAATTATTTTTGGGTGGTACTTCTCGATTTGTTCCTATTTTCTACTACAAAATATGCATTTTTTCCACCAAAATTACTGATTGGGTACTAAAACATGCCTTCTCGAGTGGTTTAAAATAAAGACTACGAAAGGGATCGCGGGGTCGGTGTTCGCTCGCTTCGCTTGCTCTCTAGACTCTGCCATCCCCTTCTATACTAACCTATCTGGGTCGGGATGCCCCAAGTCTCTTAATAATTGTAAAAAGTGCATCAATATTTGGTATACATTTAGTATTTTTAGTGAAGAATAAGATTTTATATGCACAGTTAAAAATATCTTATTGTTTTCATTCTTATGATAATGGATATTTAACAAAAGTTTACTGAGAGGAATATGCGAAAAAGCTCATTTTTTAAAAAGGTTTATTTAATAGGCATGCAATTTTTTATTTGCTAAATTCAGTAAACAAATATAAAGTAATTTTTTAAATATCTTCATCAATCATTAAGATAAAAAGCTTCAAAGCTGGTAATAAGAAAAATTAGACTGAAGACTGGACTATCTCGAATATTTCGGTTTTTGAGTTTTAGCGAGACTGACGAACAGCCATTCATTTTTATATATTTTAATATAATAATGTCAATTAATTTTATTGCAGAATGGCTCGCTCAGACCTTACTCTTTAAGCCTGTTTGTCTGTTCGAGACGATATCTTCAAAACGTTCCGATGAGAACTGGTTGAAAACTATATCGGACTCTTTCAAGATCTTAGCTAAACTCGTCGAGAAGTGCTGGGATGTCGTGGAGAACTATTATAATAATATTATTGATGTAAGTTTTTTAAAATTTATCCAGGTCTATTCAGATGAGTCTACGAGCGGAGCACGAGCCGAGTTCAAATTCGTATAGTGTCGCTCGTGCTTGGTTCCTCTAGAATAGGTCCATAAACGCCGGAATTCTCCCCGAGAATTCTGGCGAATTCGCCCCTTGTAGAAGTTCTAGCTGAAACAACTCTTGGTATAAAACATACAATACGTTTAATCAACAGTACAACTTCAAAATCTAATAGAGGTCATTTTAGTAGGGGCGGCCAGATGGGGATTTTGCGCGAAACTCCAGCGCGTTAGAAAATCATATGGGGAGAAATTTTGCACCCTGTAATGTACATATGGGGAGAAATTTTGCACCCTGTAATGGAACCCTTAATATAGTGGAGTGCGTTGACGGTGGTCCGTCAGATTAGTAAAAAAAAAAATCTTCGGTAAAACTCGAGCGTGTCAGATTAAGACAAGATTAGTTGCATGCAGAAAAGTGTATGTTTCAATAATCTGACAATTTGAGCGTGGCATAAGCAAATAGGCGAGTCATAAAGTTATGTTGTAAGGTTCCTGTTAATATTTTGTTGATTAGTGCATTTTTTTACTGCAGTTTGCTAAGATAATTTTGTTAGGAACGTTGAAAATTACTCCCATGAAAACCGTCAGATTATATGTTTTTCGTAATCCTGATAAGATTACCTTCAAAATAAAAAATAAAAAAACAATCGTGCTCGAGTATTTCCAGGTGACGTTTTTTTTTACATTTTTGAAAATTCTTACACTCTCTCGCCCCACTAAAATGAAAACTTATCATAGACTTTTTCGTTTTAGAACCTAATCTTCACAATCCAATAGATCCCCATGACGCTTTAGTAACTGCAAATTAGCATCCCGGCCTCCCCTACTATTTTAAAATTGAACCAATGTCGAAACGCTGGTGTTGATAAACATTCCCATGCTCCTTGAGCCAAGAGGTTAATGGATGCTTCAAAAAAGACTAGGCAGTATAATAGGGTATTTTAATCTCTGTGCACTAGCTTTTGACGTTTTATAAGTGCCCATGTAGGCCTATGTGAAATAAAAACTTTTTAATTTTTTGAATTGTATGAGAAAAAATCTAAATTATATTATTAAAATAGCTTGGGCAAAAAATAGTCGGTAAGTGTTAGTTATAGTTCATAAAATAACAATAAAATTCAATTCAGAGCTTTCTTATCTGTTGTTTATCACCATGAAATAGTAGCCACCATATTATTACGTCATTCGGCTGTGTAAACTAAAGTGACAGCTGTCAACTGTCAACTGATCGGCCATACTGAGTGAATATCAGCGCATTTGTATATACAGCCAACTGACGTCGCGAACTCACGACCACACAGTAATTATGGCGTCCACTGCGTTCCGCATTTTCGTCAAATAACGCGCGAAATTTGAAAATGTAAATTTTAAATGCATCTTTAGGTTACTTAGCGACTGAATAAAAATTTTGTGATTTTTTTAGTGGTTTATTAGCACTATAGAATCTAATTGAGATACTTTTCAAAAATGAGTGTTTTGATAATTTCGTTACCTTCCAGCTGTGCATGCTTCCCTTCGACCCTCAAACTCGTAAGGACACCCTGCTCTGCCTGATCAGTGTGGCGAAGCAACCATCCGCTGATCTGAGTGAACATGTCGTGACCAGACAAATTAATGCTTTAGAAGAAGCGAAGACATGCAAGGCGCCGAGGGCTTTGCTTGTTGGTAAGAAGTCTTATGCTATAGTTGATAAAGTTCAAATTCCAATGACTACGACGCTTTTTTTTTGTTCATGTTTTTGGCTTGCATACTAAGTCCTTTAAGCCATGTCTTCGTATAGTTAATTTGTTTACCATTACAATATGGATGTACAGTCAGGGATCAAAAGTGCAGTTGCACTCTACCAAAGCTAAAGTGTCTAAAATTTCTTTGTTGTAGAAGTTCAATAGTCCACAACTAGTTTATTCAATACTTTAGATTCTATGCCACCACTTAAATCAGTCATGAACCATTGACCCTCTTCTACAAATAAATTTTAGATATTTTAGCATTGGTAAGGTTTTTTTTTGGTGAGAAAATCATTTAATGACAAATCGCGCTCTTGGGTCAGACTTTTACTGACTAAAAACCCACTCCTGTTCCTTCGTTGCCTTCGTCCCAGGGCCCCGGGTTTTGTTTTCATACTACCCATGGCTCCAGTAGGCTTCGACCCTACTGGGCCCCTACGATTTGCTGACATCTCCCTGAGGCGCGCGTGGAACAACACGCGCCATCGACGACTTGGGCTCGGTCCGGACGGTTACCGGACGGTCGAACGGTGGGCTACCCATTGCTCGCCGTCCGCAAGCCCGCGCCTTCGGTCTTTGCCGTCTGGAAATGCACTTTTGACCTCTGACTGTACATGATGGATGTGTGTTTTTGTAAGTCATTGGCAAACTTCGCTATGGTAGCCAAAACAACTTCGTCGTCTCTACCGCGTACATCGAAGGACTGGAACAATTTGCCTGCTGCGGTCTTCCCGTCCAACTATAATTTAGGTGTCTTCAAGGCTAGAGTGAATAGGCTCTTAATAAACTAGTGCGCCTCACCATCAATGATTGCATCTCTGCTTACCATCAGGTGGGATCGCAGTCAATCACTGGTTTATGTGCTGGACTGCTTTAGTGAATTAAAAAAAAAAAAAACTCGGCTCCATTTTACCGAGGTCGCACCTGTTTTTACGATTCCACATATTGTACAGTTGCGCAGACATTTGAAAACATAATTACACTAATTTTACATCACAATATCCACTAGGAATCAATTTGCAGATAATTAAAACAGCCACTGAACTTTACTCGAAGAAATCCCACCAAAAGTCCCACCAAAATTTGAAATGGTTCCATCACCGCGGGCATGCTAATTTATTTACGGCATTTTTAGGGTTCCGTACCTCAAAAGGAAAAAAACGGAACCCTTATAGGATCACTTTGTTGGCCGTCCGTCTGTCTGTCTGTCTGTCTGTCAAGACCTTTTATCTCGGGAACGTGTGCAGGTATCGAGTTGAAATTAAAACCATATACTCAAATCTGCGGTCCCTTGAAGCTTTGAAAAAATCAAACTTCTAAGTTAACGGGAAAAAAAGATATGGCCGTTCATGTCGCAAAAAACGTACATTTCGGCTTTCGACACTCAAGTTTCAATTTGACAAATCAAAATTCATAGGGTACTACCCGTTGACCAAGAATCCTAAAATTTGGCATGAAGCAAGGTCTTATAGCACAAGTATAGAAAAAAATCAGAAAATTGTAATTTTGTAGTTACGTCACAAAACAAAAAAAACTTTTATGCGATTCGAAAAAATCTTCTAGAGAGATTTTTTCGAGACTCGATTCGTGAATTGAAATGTTTTCATAGGTAAGTTAGTAAGGAACACTCAGCGCGCGAGTCGAAATGGTTCCATCACCGAGGGCATGCTGCATTACTAGTTACTAGAACTCTATCTTTTAGGTGATAAACTTCAAATTCCAATGCAAGCAAAGTTTATTTACGGCATTTTTATTACAAATAGTTCAGTCACAGCGGTCGTTGGTCGTCGGTTGTTGGTTAATAGTGAACTCTATGTCTCACTCTTCAAAGTTAAAATTACTTTGCATGCGAAGTTTACTTACGGCCTTTTTCTTATGTAATTTCAGGTACTATCTGCAGATACCACCCAGAGTTGGTACAAGAGCATTTCACCAGAATATGGCGAATTTATCTTAATATGCTTCAACCTAACAATAAAACGGTAAGAATTATTTATTCACTAACTTGTACTAGCGGTTACGCCCTGCCCCAAGCCACTTGCTTGCCCCAAGGCTTGCGGACGACGAGCAATAATAGCATAGCATAGTCGGCCTTATAATGTTCCCACTGTTGGGACTCAGGCCTCCTCTCTAGGAGAGGCAATGGGCCATAATCCACCACACGGGCCCAGTGCGGGTTGGTGGATGTCACATGTCTTCGAATTTTTGGTTCTAGGACATGCCGGTTTCCTTACAATGTTCACCGTTCACCTTCACCTTCACCGTTTTGAGAGCAGTGGTGATGAAATAAATCTCAGCAATGATAATAATAAATCATTTATTATCAGGCATCTTGGCCCATAGACACATACCTTACAGACTAACATACATGCAATACAATTTATCGTTAGTAAATAAGACTGCTATGCCGGAGGTCGTGGGTTCGATTCCCACCCAGGACAAATGTTAGTGTGATGAGCACGATCATTTGTTCTGTGTCTGGGTGTAATTTATCTATAATATGTATCTATTTAGAAATAAGTATGTTCATTAGTTGTCTAGTACTCATAACACAAGCTCTGCTTAGCTTGAGTCTAGACGGTGTTGTGTGATAGGTGTGGAATATTATTATTATTACTTCACATTGCACTATGTTCACTTCGTGCTGTTCTGGCTTGCGCACTGAGGGTTCCTTACAAACTTACCTATGAAAATAATTCAATTCCCGAATTGAGTTACGACGATTTTTCCGAATCGCAAAAATGGTCTTTTTTTTGTGACGTAACTACAAATTTACAGCTTTCAGATTTTTTAATATGAATTTAAATTTGTTTATTTATTATTATTTTATTTATTTATTTATTTCATTATAACACCTTTACATATAAGTCCAAGGCGATGTTATTACTAACACTTAATATATGTACATGGTTATGATATTCTATTAATTAGGATGTAATGTCCAGACCTTTCTCAATAATTATTTGAGCTGCTTCCAAAAATTTCGGCAGTGTTTGGCCAAATATATCCTGCGATTGTGCTATATTATTGATAGTTCGTATGGCTCGTGTGCTATGCTATGCTATGCTCTATTGTAAATATCATACCACACGCAATGACTGTTAGACGGTACAAAGTTCGCCGGGTCAGCTGGTTAGTAATACATTTCGTACCTATAATTATCATCTTTGTTACAGGATCAAGTAGTTAACTCAGTGTTGCAAGGCATCAACGGTTTGTTCGAGCATTTCGGCGATGATATCGAAATAGAACAGATCAATGGGTTCTACGACACCATGTCTAGAGAGTGTATCAAGATTTCCAAGTGTTTGGAAGGTAAGACCTTGTTAACATGTTGACAGCTGCACTCATTTTTGTATTATTACCATTCCTGCGGTACGGGGCGTTTAAGACCTCGTTTGACAGCTATTATTATATTTTTTCTTTTTATTATTCATTTTGTTGTTTCATTGTTTACAAAAACCTCTTTGCTAAATATTTAAAACCGAATTTCTACATGTCCGCCTGATATAATGTTATTATAAATTAAAAGTGTAAAGTTGTCTCAACTCAGGTCCCCAATATACAGGTTCTACCTAGTTTGTGGACCACCATCCAAATATATGTATAATTACTCATTAGTTACAGACAATATTAATGATTATGTAATAGTTTTAAGTTAGAACTACACTGCGCACACGTGTGCCACACACGCCGATCTGGGCGCGTTGGTCTCCATACATTTTATATGGAAACTAGACTTGTACAGCTACACTTGATCCACGCCACGCGACGTCGTTCTACATACAAATCAGGTGTGTTACACGTGTGCGTCGGTAATGTAGTTCTAGCTTTAGGGTATTCTTTATTTATTGTAACAATGAACAATAAACATTATTCTTATTCTTATAATGGCAAGGGGCGTATTAGACCCCGTAATGTTTCAGAAATTTAAAGCTTTTTTGGCTAATGCGGTACGAGGTCAAAGTGACCCCGTATTAAAGTAGATACACCACTGCATTCTGTTATAACACTAGAAGCGCGGGCTTCTACACCAGCGCTTCGGGCATATTCTCTATTTTTATTCACTAATAGCTTTTGCCCGCAGCTTCGCCCGTGTAGGTACACTATGTCACTCAGGAATAAAGCAGCTTTCTATCGGTGAAAAAATGTTAGTAATCGGACGAGTACTTTCAGAGATTACCTCCTACAAACAAAAAGACAAACTTTACTTCTTTATAATATTTGCGTAGATCAGGGGCGCCGACTCCGTGGGTGCTCGAGCACCCATGAGAAATAAACAGTGGGTGCCGAGCACCCCCGAGAATAAACATTAAGAAAGAGATCAGTAATCGATTTTTAAGGATGGGCGTGAGCGTTGGAAGGCCTCCCACAAGGTGGACCGACGACCTGGTGAGGGTCGCGGGAGTGCGGTGGATGCGAGAAGCACAGGATCGGTCGTTGTGGCGACGCTTGGGGGAGGCCTATGTCCAACAGTGGACGTCTGTTCAGCGCAGTGGTTTATAATGTCGGTTAAGTCGCAGATTCGATTCCCGCACCTGTTTCATCAACAAACATATGCGTTCATATGTTTGTTGATGAAACAGAATATATTTATGTATGGTCTGGGTATTATCTGGTACCTTCGTTGTTCCGCAGTATGTAAGTAGGACATTCATTTATTTGTCGGTCGATCACTGTGCATTTCTCTTTTCACACTTCGCCAATTTTTCGAGTCCATCAAATGAACATGAGCTGAGCATCCATGAGGTTTTCTAGAAGCCGGTGCCCCTGCTGTAGATAGTCTGAGTTTATTGACTATTTACTTATTAATGCTTGTGTTATTTTCTCTTTGTCCAGTTCTTCTATCGATTTTCAAACATCACGCCCGTCTATTTAAGGAGCGCTTAGCAAAAGACAGGGCAGTCCGCCTGTACTTGTGGCAGATTGATACCAAGACCGCCATGGACGCCTTGAGCAATATCTATGAAGTTATTCTACCTGAAGTACCGAATAAAGAGGTGAGTTTATATTCGGCTCAACAGAGTGGCTCAGGTTAAGTACCTGGGCTAGGCATCACAGAGAGTCCCCTGTGCAGAGCGTGTTTGGAGGGGGTGGAGACAATTGCGCATGTGCTCCTAGACTGCACAGGTGTCACTGAGATACGCACACGAACCTTAGGATCCCCGAACTCCCTTATTGATGCCCTGAAAAACCTAAGAGGCCTGATCTATTTTTGGAGAGAGGTGGGCTGGTTGGAATGAGCCCACCCAAGGTTATGGCCGCTATGGACCACGTACAATGGTCCACATAGGACTAAGTGCGGAAACCTAAAAAAAAATAGATAGAATAGATAGTACCTGGGCCACTCGGTCACGGAGGACCTCGCTAATGACATGGACGTTGAGAGGGAACGTAGGGCGTTGGCTGTCCGTGGGAACATGCTGGCTCGCAGGTTTAAAATTTGCTCGAGTGAGGTGAAGTGTACTATGTTTCGGGCATACTGCCTATCATTTTACACTTGCACCCTGTGGGTTAGCTGTACTCAGCGGGCACTTAATACCCTACGTGTACAATATAATAATGTTCTTAGGATGTTGGTCGGGCTACCGAGACATTGCAGTGCATCTGGCATGTTTTTGGAAGCTCGGATTGATAGCTTTCATGCCATCATGAGAGAGAGGGCGGCCTCATTGTGGGATCGTGTACGAGCAAGCTCCAACAGCATCCTAAAAGTAATAGCCGATCGACTAGACGGTCCGTTTCTGAGACACTGGATTGCGCTCCACGTGTCAAAATGTTGTTTGTAATTTTTTGTTACATGTGGGTATTACAGGCGTATTACTTTGTGTAATTTATTTCATCACCACTGCTCTCAATACGGTAAAGGAAAACATCGTGGGGAAACCGGCATGTCCTAGAACCAAAAATTCGAAGACATGTGACTTCCACCAACTCGCACTGGGCCCGCGTGGTGGATTACGGCACATTCCCTCTCCTAGAGAGGAGACCTGAGTCCCAACAGTGGGAACATTATAAGGCTGACTATGCTATGTTAAGCTATGTGTGTATTTACTAACATAGTTCTAATGTACTTACTACCATTAATATGGACCTGTATCGTTTATATCTAAAAGCCTGAAATGAAAAATTTTATTATTATTATTATATTCTGGACGAGCAATGAGCCATCCTCCCCTCCAGTAAAGATTACAGGCCTAACCACAAACTCTTAACGCGATCCAGTTGACGACCTAAACTGAATTGTTAAAGGAATGAAGCTGTACTAAATTATTTTTAGTATATGCGATACCTTAATATAGTTTGTTCAGAATCAGTAACTGAATAGATTTCAATAATTTTTACATCATGTTAGATTTTTCCCAAAAAATATTTTAAAAAGGTCACGTTGTAGTTGGACCTAAGTACAACACAGGTCACAGGTCAGGTCATAGTGAACATTAGGCTCACAGCTGGATGCGGGAGAAAAACAACCCCTCAGTCTCCCGGATGGCCCGGTGACCATGTATTTGTGTGGAGAACCAAGTAACATTAAAAGTTTATAACTTTGTGATCGGTTTTGCTGGTATTTGTATGAGGCGCGCGAGGACTCGTCGTCAACGACTCGGGCTCGGTCCGGACGGCGAGCTACCCATTGCCCGTCGTCCGCAAGTCCATTACAAAGTATAATACAGTAAGACGTTTTGAAACCAGATGACATAAATTGTAGAATATCTGAACACCATCACCATAACATCAATCATTTTCAGGAAGTAATTAAATCTGAAGTACTGCCCCGCCTCGATTCTCCCTCCATTCTCATCAAGCACACAGCCTTAAGAATCATCATTCAAGGTAGGATGAACCAGTCCATGGAAGTACCCACTGTATGCAGCGGTATCGAGTTGGAGTTCCAACTGAGGGCCAAAAAACTGTCTTATGAAGAAGCTAGTATTGTAAGTAATTTGTTTTTCCTGTTGAAATTTTAAGAAATCCCATGGCCCATTCACGACCTTGCTGCTGTGAGCGGTAGCTAAGCGCGAGGCGGCGACCGTAAGATCAAAAGTATAAAAATGTTTGAAGGCCGCGGGGCGCTATGAGCGGCATCTCGTGGCGTACGAGATACCGCTCATAGCGTCCCGCGGTCGCTTACCGATGCCGCTCCGCTCGCCGCGCCGCGATTGCATACATTGACAGCATTCTTAGGCCCGTATTACAGAACTACAATCAAGTCTCAAGCATTAAAAACTAAAACTAAACTTGTACAATCTTCTAAGGTTAAACGGCATTAACCTTTTGCCGTTAAGGGCCTGCGCACACTTGAGACAAGACTGTCTTAGGCCCGTATTACAGAACTACAATCAAGACTCAAGCATTACTTAAAACTAGTCTCAGTTGGAGTTTTCATTTTAGAACTTGACTTGAGCAGAGAAACTACAATCAATAATCATCTGAGCAATGTTGCTTTAAAATGTCATTTTTTACGTATTATAGAACAGTGCTTGAGTGAGCTCCACTCAATGTGTCCTTATTTTAAAACCACAATCAGCTCAGAATCTCTGCTTAAGGTGAGATTTGATCTTTGTTTTCGCAATTGTAGTCGAGACCACACTTAAGCATAGATTCTCATGGAAATTGTTGTGGATTTAAATCAGAGATCAAAATCTCTACTCAAGCGTAGTTTCGTTTGAGGATAGTTCTAAAATAAACTGAACGCTTAAGTCTAGATTCTTCGCTCAAGCAGTAATCGGTTGAACGCAGTTTAAGTAGTACTTGAGTAAGGTTCTGTAATACGGGCCGTAGTGTTGTGGCCCGTCGAGCAGACTGCCCAATATTGTACACATTGTATACAAATGCATGTGGAGAAGTACTGTGCGTATTTATTCAATACTAGCTGACCCGGCGAACTTCGTACCGGCTACTTCCCGTTGACCTATAATCCTGAAATTTTCAATGAAGCAAGATCTCATAACACAAGTCAAATTCAAATTCAAATCATTTATTTCAAATAAACCATTTACATGCACTTTTGAAATGTCAAGAAGTAAAAAAAAAATATGCTAATTGCGCATTCCAAAGCGTAGATCTCTATGGAGAAGAATGCGCAAGAAACTCCATGAACACTCTTTTCAATCGTGTTTTGTAATTACAAATATCTCTGTTACATGTATTAGAAAAAATCTCAAAACTAACATTTTTTGCGATTAAAAAAAACATTTTTTGCGATTCGGGAATTGAACTGTTTTCATCGGTAAGTTTGTTTGGAACCCACAGTGCGCTAGTCCGACTCGCAATTGCCCAGATTTTGAAATTAAGAATGTCAACAAATTTAAGAAGGTCAATGACCGTTTCTCCAAGTTTATCTGGCGCCTACCTTAGAATTAACCTGTTCACTATTGACTTAATGATCTCCAGGTTGTAGGTTTTTTCATTAAAAACCTTTTTTCCAGGTGGCCTGGTGCATAGAATCCAGTGTTTCGAACAGCGAGACGATGTTGCTGACTGCTATAATGTTTTACGACAATTTACCGCCTTATAAGAGGAAGGATATTGTCGTTAACGGCATTCTGAAGGCCTCCGATGATGTCCGGAAGGTAAATTGAAAATATTTTTTTCTTTTACGTCGTGAGGAAGGGCTGTGGGAATAATAATAATAATAATTCATTTATTTCTGAGCATACGGTACATACAAGATCTTAATATTAAAATGTTTCACGTACACTAGAACGGTGTAGAAATTTTAAAAATTATATTTAAGATAGTTTTTTTACATAATATCAAGACCAGTACAATTTTGTTATATTGGAACGAAGTTCCTTATCGCGCGTTGTGAAAGGGGGCTAGACGGAAAAAAATCTTACGAAAAGTTGTCACGACACTTTCTTACGAAAAGTTGTCACGACACTTTTTTTTGTTTACTAAATATTTATATCAATTGATTCAAAGATTGAGTCAAAGATTGATTGATTGATGGAGGGATTGAAATATTGTTTTATTGATTGATGGATTAAAAGATTGATAGATTGGTAGATTGATAGATTGATAGATTGATAGATTGATAGATTGATAGATTGACAGATTGATAGATTTATAGATTGGTAGATTGATAGATATGTTGATGGATTGATTGATTGATATATTGATTGATGGGTTGATGATAGATTGATAGGTAGATGGATAAGTCGATAGATTGATAAGTTGATGGATAGATTGATTTATTCAAAGATTGAATGAAAGATTGATCGATTGATTGATTCAAAGATTCCAAAGATTTTAATGAAATGGTTGAGAAATTAGTTTCAGTAATCGAATCAGAGGAACTTCGTTCCATCCGGGTGTCCCTTGACACCTCTCAAGTTTTTTTTTATATTATTATCATGGAATGAAATGTCAAAATGATCACACAATTGTTGTATGTATATCGTGTATTATGTATTGTGTATATCGAATGTTCGAAAGAGTTTCCATGACCCTGGAACGGGTGGGATTTTGTCAGTAAAATTCTGATACTCATTCTTGCTCCAACCAGAGCAGAAGACTCCTTTCTTCTCTCAGAAACCGTAGCGGCCCAGCAGGGACGAAGCCTACTGGGGCCAAGAGTGATGCGAAAGAGATCCCCGGGGCCCTGGAACAATGGCAAAGAAGGAACAGGAGTGGGTTTTTAGTCAGTAAAAGTCTGACACGCCCCCTCTCGCTCCGCCCAAGAACGGGGGATGTTATTAAATGATTTTCCCACCCAAAATTGTTTGAAAAAAAATCTATTATTTCAAACAAAACAGTCCATAAAAGTTGTTAGTAACAAGAATTTAACTTATAACTAATGTTAGTAATAGTCCAGTAATTATAGAGTTCCAAACTCATTCCATCTGCACAGTAGACTCACCGGTCTCGCAACACATGGAGTTCAGTGAACCTACTGAGCAGAATCATCCTCAAGACGCTGTTTGGGCTCCCCCGTACTCGGCGCACCACCGACGCTCAACCCAACTAAAAAAAATGTCGTGAAAACCGTCATGGCCGATCGAAATCGAAAACGTGACGGCGCGGTGATTGAGCGATTGACTACTGCCCTGCGTATCGATAGATAGATATATTCTTTATTGTACACCAAAAATACAAATTACATTTGGAACTTAATATTAATATAGTGTCACAATGGGCGGTCTTATCGCTAAAAGCGATTTTTTACAGACAACCTTAGGATGGATTTGACAGAGAAGGAGAAAAAAGATACGCAGGTAGTTCGTGGGGTACTATTTACATATATACAATACATAAACTAATAAATTTCATATAATACAAACAATATACATATATAATTATAAAAAATTGGTTGCCTGTAAAGTCGGTATACGGGCGAAAGTTTTACGTGACAACGACTTTGAGTGGTAAAATAATTTTAATGTGAATATTCATTCGTATAGTAGGAAGAAGGATGAATTATGTCTGTCTCTCTCGCTCTTAGGCGGGCTAACCATGCCCGAGTGGAAGGGACGCGTGCCTCTCACTCGCTCTCATTGTGAGCGCATAACGTGAGCGGAGCGTAACGCAGTTTCTTGAAGTGTCACCCGGCAAACCAATTTATAAGACGTTGTCACGTCAAAAGCAAAGAAATGATGTACGTAATGACGACATTCAAGAGGAAATGTAGTGATTACTGCCCTGCGTATCGTGGGTTCGATTCCCGCATTGAACAATTTTTTATATTTGTCTGGCCTACAGATTAATGTTATGTGTCTAGGTGTCTTATGCGTGTAAATTTAAATGTTTATGAACGCAGCCATGACATAGGAGTAATTTCTAGGGCAACGTTTATAAACTTTTAACTGCCTTCGTCGGATTTATCCGACAAACACTCTCGCGACCAAAACTCCATCTCGTCAGCTCTTCTGTCACCTATGGTGATATAAGAGCTAAACGAGATGGAGTACCCAGTCGCGAAGACATGACCCTGGCGAATAGGACACGAAAACACTCGTCGAATTAATGCGACTCAAGCGGTTAAAGGGTTAATGAAAAGCAAAAACAAAACAAAAAATCTATATAATGCGTTCCAAATAAGAATAGGATCGATTGCCATGTTGTGAGATTTTTTTTAAATTTAATTTATTTGCGAACTGTGAACGAAAAAAAATTAATCAGAATCCAGTTCTTCAACTTTGCTCATCTCCAAGTTCTTCAATTTCTTGCGATTTGACAGTATGACGTGACGTCACAACATAGCAATCGATCCTATTCTTATTTGGAACGCATTGTATGTCTGTGGAGTCTACAATGTTCTCACATTCTGTTTCTGTTTTCATTTCTTCGTTTTAGGCAGCTCTAGTCCTGCTTCTAAAACTATGCCTTCAAGAAAACATAGAAAAATACATAGACATATGGAGAGCCTTATTAGACAACACTACTGGACCAGACTTGGGTAAAGCTGTGCTCATCTTCGATGATGCTCTCCATCATATCTTGGAGATTGTAGCGTCTTTTACTGGAGATTCTGAGAAGGTAAGGTTAGGTTTAAAGAATTTAATTTCTCATAAGAACAATTACATTTCACTTAAGGGGCGGTATTAACCACCTCCTCGTCACCCTCATCAGTTTAAGTAAGCAAAGCTCTCAGTTGGGAGCGGGGGGGGGCTCCCAACTTACGTAAACATTCCCGCACGCGTGTGAGTACGAACGTCTTCATGTCTCAGTCGCCGAGATTCCGACGCCTACTACTAGTCACGGTAGCCGGGGGCTAGCGGACGTCAAATACTGGGTAGCTCGCCTTCAGGCCATCTGGTAATATACCGGACCGAGTCCAGTCGTCAACAGCCCGCCAGGACCGCAGGGATTTTCTGAAAAAGAAACCCGTAGTTTTAGAACGCAAAGGGCAACTGAAGGACACTTGTGTGGTTCAGTCAGTAAAAATCTGACATGCTCCTCCGCTCCACTCAGACCGGGAGAAGTCATTGGATGATTTTCCACCTCAAAAAAAAGGCCTTCTAACCTAAACTGTCCATTTCGGGATGAGGCTCGTCTTAACATGCTGTTTTATAATTCCATAGGAATACGAAGAAGTGAAACCAATCCTATCCCTCATGGCGACACTGTTAAGTCTACACAAAACTGAGTTCAACACTGAATCCTGGTGTCAATCATTCAAACCGACAATCGTACATCTAGCTAAACTGGTCGGTGTTGATACGGTGAAGATGATCACTGGAACTGATGAGGATGAGGTTAGTATGCTACGTAATTGCACAAAATAGATAGGTACAGAAGTCAATCTTATGTATGTACTTCACTTTTCATACCTACGCTAGCTACTACTACTAGCGCTAGGGTCGGCGCCGCTCGCGATAAATAAAATTAAATAAATTAGTAAAAAAAAACCCTTTTAATTCATGCAATAAGTAATAGTACAATTATTGAATCTATTTTGCCCGAAATAAGTTAAAAAATATAGTGATGATTTGGTGACCGAGATATCGTGTTTATGTTAATTGGGTATTGACTTAATTGACTTAATGTCCTATATCCCCTAGCTGGGGCAGAGGGCGTCCTCAGTAATCCTCCATCGCGAACGGTCTTGAGCTTCACGTTTCACCTCGCTTCTGCCAATACGGTGCGACACCAAGTTAGACGAGGACGGCCACGCTTTCTTTTTCTTTGAGGATTCCACTCCAACGCTTGCCAAGTATGTGATTGGGATCCCTTCGAAGCGTGTGGCCAATCCGCAAGTAGAAATTACTTGCGACACTTAATCTGGCGGTCGATCGGGCTCTCGTGGCATTTTTCCAATAACTCTATATTGCCTATCGTCTCGGGCCAGTAAATTCCGAGGATGCGACGGAGACAGCGGTTGACGAAAACTAAGATTTGGCGTGAGATGTCCTTTTTTGAACTTCCACGTTTTGCACCTGTAGAGACAGTACGGATTTGACATTGAACCTGAAGATTTTGAGTTTTATCCTTCGGGTCAGTTTCCGCAACTGGTAAATAGGCCTTAGTTGCGCGAAATTCAACAAAGGCCTCGGAAGATCACCGACAGCCTGTCGTATGTGTCAAGTTTAACTATAGACCGACGGCTGCTGCCGCCCCGTGTCTACGGCTGCAGTTACCTCTGCCATTGGCAAAATGCCGCTTGTGTGTATGAGATCTAAACATGAACTTGACAGGTTGTTTTTTACTTTTATTTAGGTTGTACACGTAGAGAAGTTTGAAGAAGATACAGTTCTTAGTAAGCTACTGTCAACTCTGACTACTGCATCATCAGATGTTTTATATAATGACACGCTGTCCGCCTTTCAAGTAAGTTATAATCTTAACCTTTTTGTTAAAACTCTTTGTTTTCTAATAGTTTGTTAAATTGTATTTTTTTTCTCGACTGTAAATAACGCCGTATGATACACGTGAGTATTGATGATTACTGTCCTCGGGTCTCTTAAGACCCTCGCCTTCAGCTCGGGTGTAAATACCGTCTCTGCGGTGATCTCAAACATTACACACTTGTATCATCGTCTACTACTGTTGTCTTACTAGTTAATCAATAAATAAACTAGTTAGTTTTTTGCTTTGGAAGTTATCCTGTGAAGAAACGGAAGACTAACTCACTATCATTTTGACTTGCCTGTTGGTGTGGTAGTTAGTGGCCCTGACTGCCATGCCGGAGGCCGTGGGTTCGATTCCCACTCAGGACAAATATTGGTGTGATGAGCACGATAATTTGTTCTGTGTCTGGGTGTAATTTATCTATAATGTGTATTTATTTAGTAATATTTAAGTATATTTATCAGTTGTCTAGTACTCATAACACAAGCTCTGCTTAGCTTGGGACTAGACGGCGTTGTGATATAATGTGTAATGATATAATAACTACTTGTTGGATAAGTTCAGATCACAATTTTGAATCTATTCTACACTTCCTCTCACATACACTCATTTTTCTCATCTTACACACCCAGAGGACCAATTCCTATTAAAATTCTTTATTTAGTTTAGTTATAACCGTAATGTTAAGCATATTTTTCGGTAAATTTTGTTTTAAAGCTGACAAGTTTCTCCTAACTTGAGGGCTTGAGGCGCAGATCATCATCATCTTCCTGCCCTTGTCCCGTGTTATTTGGGGTCGGCGCAACATGTTTTTTTCTTCCATTCTGCCCTGTCACTCGTCATGCTATCACTAAATTCCATTTGGCTTGAGGCGCAGAAAAAAATAAATAAAAAAAAAGTTTATTTATCTCCACAAATTATACTTCAAACATCCGATATGTTATTTGGCAGAAAATTTAAGCTCTGAAAATAGAATTTATAATTTGTGGTTGGTATAGTTAATAAAATTTCTGTGTTTTAAAAAAGGTTTTTTTTTTAATTATTATTACTTATCTACATTGTGCTCACATATTAGAAGCGACAAGAAATATGTAACCAAGATTTATATAACTCATAATATGATTTAGTGTTTTGAGTGTCCATGGAGTTTCTTGCACGTTCTTCTCCACAGAGATCTACGCTTTGGAACGTGCAATTTAGCTTCACTTTTTTTTTGACTGACTGTCTTTTTGACAATTCAAAAGTGCCTGTAATTGGTCTATTTGAAATAAACGTTATCTAGTATCTTAGAACTCCAGGCCCCTCCATCATCAAAAACTTAACTATTAGACCATGCTTTTATTCTTTATAATTTCAGGTACTATTTTCAAGCGGTGATAACGACTACAAAGTATTGTCGAAAGCTCTTTCTAAATTAGAAGTAATGATTGAAAGCGAAAATAGGCATTTGGATAAACGACTACTGTCTTTGGTGAGTTTGTTTTTGCCCGCGGCTTCGCTCCCGTCAACTGACTACGATATTCTACTCTACCTTATTCTGCTCTAAAAAGAAAGAAAGAAAAACATTTTATTTGGCGGAACAAGGCGCAAATTTAGAACTTTTACTTCTTCTTCTTCTTTTCGATTCGATGGTAAACTCGTCAAACTGTTTGGGCCCAATAGGTGGTTTAAAACTAACAAATTATGAGTATATTATGTAAAAAAATAGTGGCGCATATTTTTACCCGCGCAAAACGGCCGTACGCTCAGCATAATGCCGTGACCACACGCAAAATGCGATGAGTCTACGACGCTGGCTCTACTCTACCCTACTCTACCCCACTCTACCCTACTCGATAAATCCGTCTCCTGGTTCTAAGCTACCTCCCCACCAATTTTCAGCCGAATCGGTTCAGCCGTTCTCGAGTTATAAATAGTGTAACTAACACGACTTTCTTTTATATATATAGATTAGCTGACCCGACATACATACTCCTAGCAATGAACTTTCAAACGTGTGAACTGTCAAACAATCAAAGGTTAACCCTTTAAACGCTTGCGCCGCCATGGTATCCCGGTGAAATACATCCCTAAGAGTAAAGTAATGATTTACGTTTTATTTCAGGTAATAAATCAGATTTTCAAGTTGAAATCTAAAAATGTAACTGAAACGAAAGATGCGAGAATTTTTCAAAAAGATGCTACTATGTTCTTGGGTAAGTATTCTTTTGTAAATTTTATTTTTAAGGTGAGAAATCATCCAATGACTCTCTCGCCCTAGGGTGGAGCGCGAGGACCTGTCAGACTTTTACTAACTAATACCACACCTATGTTCCTTCTTTGCCTCTCTTACCAGGGCCCTGGGTTTTCCTTTTTGGGAGCTAACCCCAGTAGGCTTCTGACCTTGCGGACAGCGAGCAATGGGTGGCTTGCCGTCCGACCGTCCGGTAACCGTCCGGACCAAGCCCAAGTTGTCAACGGCGCGTGCTGTTCCACACGCGCCTCAAGGAGATGTCAGCAACTGTAGGGGCCCAGCAGGGTCGAAGCCTACTGGGGCCAAGGGTCTGATTCTGAAAGGAAGACTCGGCCCTGGTACGAAAGGCAACGAAGGAACAGGAGTGGGTTTTTAGTCAGTAAAAGTCTGACACTATCTCCCGCCCCACCCAAGAGCGGGGGATGTCATAAGATGATTTTCCCACCGGAAAAAAAAAAAGTAGGCTTCTGTCCTGCTGGACCCCTACGGTTTTGCTGACATCTCTTTGAGGCGCGCTTAGGACACTACGCGCCGTCGATGACTCGGGCTCGGTCCATTTACCGATTTTTTTGTGCATGAGAAATCGTCGAATAATATCACCCGCCCTGGCTATAGCCCACCCATGTTCTTTCAGTTGCCTTTTGCATTGGTGACTCTTTCAAACAATCCTGTTGATTTTTGTGTTAATATTCTTGATGATAAAATCCATTTTTTTTTTGTTGCAATTAAATATCGACTTTGTATTGTAGAACATTGGGTTTATTAAAGGATTCTGAATTGAAGTTTAACCCATTAACCGCTTGCGTCGGATTGGTCCGACGAGTTTTTTCGTGTCCTATTCGCCAGGGTCGCGTGGTCGCGACTGGGTACTCTTATCTCGTTTAGCTCTTCGATTTACATAGGTGACAGAAGAGCTGGGGCCCAAATCTGCTATTTTTCCAATATTCGTCATTCCAACACGATTCCATTGTCATTTTGCTAAAAGTTCGTAATCCGCTAATTCACAATGATCGATCACTGATCGGTCAATGGTCTCGTAATATGGATGTTGTAAAATGACAATATCGATAAATTAAAAGCAATGACTGCACAATGACTTTCTAATGGTAGATCACTGATCAAAGGAACTGTCAAAATTTTAGCAGATTATCGCATACGTCAGACATTTTATTTGTCATTATGTACGAGATTACCATTCTATGCCACTTCTTTCAATGGAGTGTCAGTGGTTGACCATTGGAAAGTCATAATGACGCCATTTTATTAGTAGATTACAAAAATTGACAAAATCAACGATTATGAAATCAATGATAAACCATTCTGGCACTATTGTAATAGCAGACTTGAGGCCCTGACGAAATGAACTATTTGGTCGTAGATGTTCGCCCCTATAGGAATGTTTGTATGTTTGTCAGATATATCCTACGTAGGCGGTTAAATGTAAAAACAATTTCTTAATTTTTAGGTAAATACGGACATATGACCCAAGAAGAAAGTTTTTCAGAAGACATCTACATTTTGAAGTTGAAAAATAAAGTCAATTTGAATGTACCTAATATATTGAAAGGGACTACTTTTAAGGTAATTTAAATTATTTTTGCATAAATATAAAATACCGTACAAGTGTACAATAAAGGTGTTTTAAAATGACTTTCACCAGGAGACAGCACTGAGGCGTCAGATCCAGACACGTGTCAAAACGCTTATAATAATAATAATTTTATATATGATGACTGGTAATTAGTGACCGATACTTGAACACGTGATTGTACTCATGATTACAAACAACTTTTCCGAAGAAACTTTTTTTATATTATCATTAGTTTTATATTTGCATTTTTTTAATACGCCTACATCACATATTGGAATGACGGTCTGTGTACCGCCATCCAGACTGAGATTCTATTAGGCCATCCACCCTGCCGGCTGCAGTAGCCTCGTGGCTACTATGAAGATACTATTTTGTCTTCTTGTGGATATAATCTAAGCTTCAATAGAAATAAAAACATAAATTGTGTAAAACTAATCGAGTAAACCTCTGTAAATCTGCTATTTTACGTGAGGTTTGGCCCTCCATAATGTATAATGTACTCATATATTAAAAATATAAAAAAGTACCTCAATAGAAGCCTTGCACATTCAATCGAGATTCTGAATGACAACAGTTTTTGTGAAATATTCGAGTTAATTACGGATTTACCGAATGCCAACAAGTTTTCAGACCCTCTTTTTTTCATTGTCTCTTCATCAAACATCACGTTGGATTGCGTTAGATGAAGCAACAAGCTTTTAAACCATGCTCGATGTTGACTATAGGCGAGTGAAAAAGGACCCTCATAAGGGGGGGAAACGGAGGTCCAAATTTTGTATGGAGAAACCTAATTACACGCGGGCGAAGTCACTGGCAGTAGCTAGTAATAAATAATAATAATATAATATTCCACAACTATCACACAACACCGTCTAGTCCCAACCTAAGCTAAGCTTGTGTTATGAGTACTAGACAACTGATAAACATACTTATATATTTTTAAATACATACATATATAGATAAATTACACCCAGATAAATTACTATGCTCTGTTTTTTTTTAACAAACAAGTACTAAGTATGTCTCGCACATTATCGATATTGACAGAGTGAGATGAGTCACTGGTCGGGGCGGGGCCAACGCCTTTGTTCTTGTTTTGAAATTGTTAAGGCCGGTTCATATTTAATACTTCTAAAATTTACTGTAGAGAAAATTAAATTATTATTTTATGATTTATATTCGTAACAAAATTTTTTGTTCGCGTTATATCCATAGTAGCATAGCATAGTCGGCCTTTTAATGTTCCCACTGTTGGGACTCAGGCCTTCTCTCTAGGAGAGGGAATGGGCCGTAATCCACCACGCAGGCCCAGTGCGGGTTGGTGGATGTCACGTGTCTTCGAATTTTTGGTTCTAGGACATGCCGGTTTCCTCACGATGTTTTTCTTCACCGTTTTGAGAGCAGTGGTGATGAAATAAATTACACAAAGTAATGCGCCTTGCTGGGTTTGAACCCGCGTCCTACAACTCGTAAGTCGGGGCCGTTATCACTCGGCCACCACTGCTCTCGCGTTATATGATATTTTTATAAATAAATAATAATAAAACATTATTGTAATAGTATATATGTATATATTGTGCACAATCTTGTTTTAGACTCATGGAACGATTTAAACAATTTTTTTTTTAATTTTATTAATATAAAAGATATGTCCGCCGTGACTCACGCACAAACTACGAACTGCGTTTGTGTGGAACGGACTTTATGTTGATTACGCGGACCAATAGAAAAGCAGACAAAATTTTCAGTATTCGTTTCTTAAAAAAAAACAGTATCAGTATATTTTACTTTTTTTTTATTCATAGATTGACCTCCAAAGAGTTTTACAACTATGTCTGCTGCGGGGAGATACCGAGGCACTATATTCTTTGCTGGTCATCCTTTCAGCTAGTTGTAAGTATATTCTTCTCATTTTGACCCTAACCGCGTACCGGAAGAAGCAGCGTGAGAAGGTCTCCTACAAGGTGAAAAGATGATCTGCTAATGGTTGCGGGGATCCGATGGACGCACAGGACCGTTCATTGTGGCGACACCTGCGGGAGGCCTTTGTCCAACAGTGGACGTCTTTCGGTTGAAATGATGATGATGATGATTTCGAACTTTAAGAGCTCAAAGCGTAATAAAAAACTGGGCAAGTGCGAGTCAGACTCGCACACTGAGGGTTCCGTGCAAACTAAATTATGTAAATAGTTCAATTCCCGAATCGAGTCTCGAAGATATTTCCGAATAGAAAGAAGTTTTTATATTATTATTCCTATACTTGTGCTATAAGACCTTGCTTCATGCCAAATTTCAGGGTTCTAGATCAACGGGTATGGTACCCTATGAATTTCGATTTACTTAGGAGTGTCAAATTTACGATTTTTGCGACATAAACGATCGTATCTTTTTTTTTCGTTAACTTAGAAATTTAATTTTTTGACAGCTTCAATGGACCGCAGATCTGAGTATATGGTTCTAATCTCAACTCGACACCTCCATGCATTCTCGAGATAAAGGGTCTTAACAAACAGACAGACGGACAACAAAGTGATCCTATAAGGGTTCAGTTTTTTCCTTTTGAGGTACGGAACCCTAAAAATGAACGAATAATTAACTATTTGTTTATCAAAATCCACAATCTCTCTTTGTTATTATACCGTTAGATAAAATTTTGACATAAGCGCTGAAATGTTGCTATATTAGAAAAATCTCTCGATAGTTTTTATTGGAAAAAGTGTTGCTTTCTACTGGCAACCGTAATAATTTTGGCTTCAAATAAATAAATATATAAATCACTAAGTGCCATATAAGCTATACTTATCCCTGAACAAAAGTTATCGCCTATCTATAATATTATCGCGCGAGGGTGGGGGTGTTCTCATAGCCGTGTTGCGCGGGCTTCGGCCAGTGAGGATATTAACGCGTCCCTCTCCCACGGGCATCGAGCATATTATGATCCAAGTGCCCGCGTCGCGTCCCAACACTCACCATATTATTAGCGCTGCCTACATACCGCCTCGCACACTGGATGATGTTTACTTGTCACATTTTTCTGCATTAGAAAATATTCTTACCACGCCACGCGTCGAATCATTTTATATTGCCGGCGATTATAATCTGCCCGGAATTGAATGGTCAGGTAGGGATGGTGATGCATCTATTTTGCCCCAAAAGAGTGTGTGCCGCTCTTTGCTTGATTTGATGGCCATTACAAATGCTTCGCAATATAACACGATTAAAAACAATGGAGGTCGTATTTTAGACTTATTTATTAGCAATACAGAATGCCAACTACAGTCCGACTTTTCCCTGCTCCAGCCAGACGGTCACCATCCCCCATTTTCTGTTCTAACCTCACTGGAAACACAATACATACCTATGAAACGTCAAAATACAATAAAATTTAATTACTTCAAAGCAAATTACAAAGAAATAAACGTAGAATTAAAAAAGACGAACTGGGATGAGTTGTTTCTTAATCTTTCGAGTGAACAAGCCGTAGATACTTTTTATGATCATTTATATGGCATTATCCGTCTATATGTTCCACTTTCACGTCAAAAAACTACTGGTTTTCCTGTTTGGTTTAGTACTGCGCTAATTAAAATATTCAAAAATAAAGAACGCGCGTGGATAAAGTGGAAAAAATTACGCAACTTATCTGATTATGAAAAGTTCTCCAGTCATCGTAAGCAATTCAAACTAGTCTGTGAGCAGTGTCATAGTAAATATATAAAATCGGTAGAAGATAGCATTCCTCTTAATGTCAAGCACTTCTGGTCGTACATTTCTAACCGTAAGAAAGGTTCAGGATTCCCAGCAAACATGCAATACAAAAATGAGTCATCCAACTGCCCCAGTAAGATATGTTCACTGTTTTCTGCTTTCTTTAATTCTGTGTACGAGCCCTCTACATTTGACCCAGATACATGGATACCCCCTGATACGCATGACCATTCTGCATGTATTCCGGATATTTATCTCGAAAAGAATGTCATACTAAAAGCTCTTACCACATTAGATATAACTAAAGGAGCTGGACCGGATGGTCTGCCTCCTTCTTTCTTTAAGAACACGGCACAAAACATATGTTTTCCACTACACATTTTATTTAATAGATGTCTCAGGGAAGGGGTTTTCCCATGTGTTTGGAAGAGGGCATTCATAACTCCCATTTACAAAAGTGGAGACAAAAGTAACGTCGAAAACTATCGACCCATATCTATCTTGTCCACCTTGTCTAAGCTTTTTGAGAGTTTAGTGCACAGCCACTTATTTCCACAGATGAGTCATCTTATTATACCTGAACAGCATGGTTTCGTCAAATCCAGGTCAACCACCACAAATTTAATGATCTTTACCCAATTTCTGTTTGAAAACATGGATATGCGCACGCAAGTTGATGCCGTATACACTGATTTTCAGAAGGCTTTTGACAAGGTGGACCACAAATTGCTTCTCGATAAAATTGCCTACAATGGCATAAGAGGCAATTTACTCAGATGGTTTGCATCATACATTTTTTGTAGGACTCAGAAAGTGGTCGTCAATGGGTTCGAGTCTGATTATTTAGTTGTCAAGTCAGGTGTGCCTCAGGGATCTGTCTTAGGCCCATTACTTTTTATATTATTTATAAACGACATAAAATCCTGCATAGTCAATTCTAAATTCCTGATGTACGCCGATGATATTAAAATCTATAAGGCCTGTACAACCTTTCAAGATTTCTTGCTATTGCAAGAGGACTTATGCAGGCTTTCGCAGTATTGTCTTGATAATAAACTTCATCTTAGTCTTCCTAAATGTTATTTTATATCCTTTACTAAAAACAAAAAAACTTTTAATTACCAGTATACTCTGAACGATATAAAATTAAATAAAACTGAGTGCACACGTGATCTTGGCGTATTACTAGACTGCAAATTACATTTGGATACCCATGTCGACAACAGAATTAACAAAGCTTTACAGATGTATGGTTTTGTTATGCGGTCATGCAGGGAATTTAAAAGACCTTCTACTTTTCTCTTTCTATACAAAACTCTAATTCGTGCCCAGTTGGAATATGCGGTGCCCATATGGTGTCCCTTTTATTTGAAATATAAGAATTCCATAGAAATGGTACAGAAGAGGTTTCTTCGTGCTACCCACTACAAGTGTTTCCGTACAAAAATATCCTATACAGATTTGTTAAAACATTACAAAATATTGAGCTTGGATTCTAGACGATCATTAATCATGGTTATGATGCTATATGGTATATGCAACAACAAGTTCAACTGTATTGAACTCTCCAACGATCTATGTTATGTAGTACCTAGAACTATTGTCCGGCGGGAGGTGCGCGCACCTCAATTATTCTTTACTGCACGTTGTAGGACGAATGCTGGTGTGCGGGCGCCTCTCCGCCAACTAGTGGCAACCTATAACTCACATTTTATAGATTTAGACATTTTCGCTCTTTCTCAATCTAAATTTAGAAAAATGGCTTGTCATTTGCTGGCTCATCGCCCTTAAACTAGACTCACATGTATTTGCTTCTCTTATAATAATTGTAAGAGTATTTATACTATATATTATATTACTCCTTTTTAACGCGCGTCCGTTATCCTATTTCACGTGTTAATTCGTGGACAATGGTGTGGGTTATACTTTTTTTTACTTTTATGATAAAACTACTGTATATTGATTCTGTATTGTATAACTGTTTTTTGTCCCAAATAAATAAAATAAAATAAAAATAAAAATTATTTTAGTATGTGACCGAACCGACCCTGGGTTACAAGAAGCAACAGTTCGCGTCATCCACGCTCTCTTCAGAACCAATATAGGCAGGAACGAGACGGAAATAGCCGTCTATCCTGCTCTGTTGATGTGTAATACTGCGGCGTGTGTTCAAGTTATTATGAAGGTAAGAGCTTTTTACCCTTTAAGGCCCAATAGGTGGCCCTATAAATCGCTAACCTTAAATGGCAGTGAGCAGGGCACATTACTCGCAGAACGAATGGTCGAAGGGGCCGTAAGGTTCTAGAGTAACGATCGTGTACTGTGAGACGCAGAGCTGATAGGTCTCTCACAAGGTGGATCGATAAACTGGTGGGAGTCGCGGAAATCAGATGGTGGTAACACATAGGGGTGGTCTATGTCCAACAGTGGACGTTTTCGGCTGAAATGATGATGAGGTAGCTACGTTAAGTGCAGCATCTACCACCACACATCACACATACTGGACTCTGAGGGTCGTAAGGTTGGAAGCGGGCCACGACATCATCCTCAAGTCGTTTGTGGTACGAGTTTCAACCCAACAGCTACAGACCTTCTTAAAAGAGGTCTTCTGGCCGAATGATGTCGTATATCGACGTTTCCGAGGACGGTTATGCGATACCACGCAGCGCAACACGAAACCGACAACATCACGTGTCTAATTATAGTTAAATAAGTTTTGTTTTTATATTATGTTAGTTTATTAATGTTTAAGATTATTTTATATATTTTTCTATGGGCCTCTGATGCCTGAAAATAAAAATGTTTATTATTATTATAAAATATCACACCACCACCACACACCTCATATTAAGACCACCAACGTGTGGCTCATGTTCTGAACAAGTGCACCACACTCACATTGAGTATCCGACGGATCTATATAATCCCATTTCGCAGTGGCCTACCTAGGTAAGCAAATTCAAACTTAAGCATTAAATAAAACAGAATTTGTCTTTGAATTATCGACACTTCTATGACAATTTTCGCGTACAAATCTGACCAATTATCTTAAAAAAATATCTCTTTCACATCGCCACTTTTCCCAGGGTATTACTGAAGAACTGACTCCTACCGTAAGAAGGAGGCTTTCTGACAGCCTTCTAGTCTTATTGAATCACCAGCCAGGGTCTGAATTGACGGGAGAACTCCTGAAGTTTGTCGGAGAACATGCAGTCTTCTTGATGAACAGTTTTGAATGTAAGTAAAATATATGCTTTATTAGCGACCTGCCCCAGCTTTGCACAAGCGATTCATGAGGTTTGGATGTGTTTTTTAACACACGCCTAAACCTTCCTCATGAATCGCTCTGTCTTTTGGTGAAAATCGCATTATTTCAATGTGATTTTCAGTTCCATAGTAGTTTTTGAGTTTATCGTGTAAATACAGACAGATGGACGCGGTGGGAACTTTGTTCTAGAATAGAATAAAACTTTATTGTACATCAAAATAGTATCAAAACTTTTAAACTAACTTTATGGGTGCAATGGCGGTCTTATCGCTAACAGAGATATCTACTAGACAATCTTAGGATGGACTGTAAGAATTTAACATAAAAAGGGGGGTAGTCTGCGGTGTACTGTATAATAACCAACAGCCACACAGGTTTATTTTCAAGATTAAGCATCGCAACTTTCTCCCACCGAGACTCCTCCGTGCCTCAGTGAGCAAGTTAAGCCGTTTGTCCCGGCTGTCATTCTAGATCTTTGGCAGTCCATACGGGTAGTCAAAAACCAGAAAATCTGTCACTAGTCTTGCTAAGAGGTATCGTTTTACCCAGCTACTGGATTGTAGAAGACTGATGGGCACAGGCACATTCAATTACCCAATTTTGATCAATAAATGACCATAGACAGAAAACTGTCTATGGTATGTCGGGATTAAAAAATCCCTCACTGCGTTCGGGTTTAAAACTTTGCAACTTTCGTTTCGTTCAAAATTCAACATGCCGCCCGCGACTTTAAGACACTGCTATATCCCCTAGTCACATAATCTACTATTGTTTCAGCTTCCACAATCGTTCCAGGCTTAGAAATACTCCGAGCATTCTTATCAGCAATAACAGATAACAATGCCCTCATCATCGAACATCTACCAAACATCCTTACATGCACTTCTAACATTCAAGAAGACGCCTCAAATGTATTCGAAATGTCATCCAATTTATTCATAGACAAACTAGACCTTTACACTGATGAACAAATCAAAGATACTGTAGAAAGAATCATAGAGAAATATGCTACAAATATTGACACCAACGATAAAAACTTGAATAAAATAATGGGTTTCATTAAAAAAGTCATTGATATAAGAAAATACGATGCAGTCATTTTGATTGATGTTACACTAGCAATGTGTCAAAAATTGACAATTTTGTCACCACAGTTTTTAAATTTAATAGCCCTTCTAGCGTATCTGAATACATTTTTTGATTTGGATAGTGAAATACGTAGAAAAGTTGTGGTGTTTAAGAGTTGTTTGGTACTAGAACAATTGTTGGAAATTCAGTTCGATGAGGGTCATAATAAAATCAATGCTGCGTTAGTGTTCTTGAAGGAGTATGCTGAAGAATTGATTGGAATTAACGCTGAGGTAAGTTTTTTTTAAATTTTTTGTAACACTAGCTTCTGTCCGCGGCTTCGCCCGCATACATAAAATATGTATATCCTATGTCGCTCAGGAATAAAGCAGCTTTCTGTCGGTGAAAAACATTTTCGCAATCGGGCCAGCACTTTCAGAGATTACCTCCTACGAACAAAAAAAACAAATTTTACCTCTTTATAATATTATGTAGATAACCTAAAATAATAAATACATCATAAAAAAATTACAATAGAAGATATATATATGTGAAGGCGACCAATAAATTAACGGTTCGATATGACGTTAAAGTTCAACATGCCCATAGCAAACGGAGTCTTGGCTAGAGAGACAGATATAATTATTTGCTTTCCTTCCTTCCTTTTTTTATATTTTTTAGGATTCCGTATCTCAAAAGGAAAATACGGAACCCTTATAGGATCACTTTGTTGTCCGTCTGTATGTCTGTCAAGGCCCATTATTTCGGGAACGCGTGGAGGTGTCGAGTTGAAATTAAAACCGTATACTCAGGTCTGCGGTCCCTTGAAACTGTGAAAACATTAAAAAGATACGGCCGTTTATGTCGCAAAAAACGTGTATTTCGACACTCTCAAGGGAAACGAAATTCATAGGGTACTTCCCGTTGACCTAGAATTGATTAAATTTTTCGTAAAAAATTGTAATTTGGGAATTGAACTATTTACATAGGTAAGTTTTTACGGAATCCTCTGTGTTTCGAATCGACAACAAAGTGATCCTATAAGGGTTCCGTTTTTTCCTTTTGAGGTACGGAACCCTAAAAAAATGTTGATGCTATTTCCAGAAACGAATTTATTTTTTGTGTTATTTGTTGTTTAGTGTAAAACATGTCCCAATTTATATTTCAGAAAACTCTTCAATGCCTCGGAAATATCATTGAAAACATACCACCAAGCTCTGTTTTGTCACTTAGAAAGAATCTAACAGGTTGTCTATCCATCTTCAAATCAATTCAAAACTACTCGCATACTATACAGACAAGCTACGAGAAATGGTACAAGAAGTTAGACCTTGTAAACATAACAGAATGTATAGAAGAAAAGATTTTGTTTTCCGAGTTTTTCGATCACTTTTCTGACATTATATACGCTTTGAAAATCATGTCCGAACTAGTTGATAGTCCGACGAATTCAACAAAAGATTGGACGAAATTGTCGCTTGCTAATTTCAGTCAGGTAGAATTAAAATGGGGTCGGCTTTTCTTGACTGATTTGCTCATAATATCTGAAAAATGTTTAACAGATTACGAATTTGAAGAGATTTTACAGAATAATTTGGATTTTGTTAAGAGCTATATTAATGTTTATTTTAAAAGGCTGATTTCTAAGCCTTTTGTTTTGAAAGAAGATCAATCTAGCTTGTTAGTGGATATTGTTGAGTGTTACGGTAAAAGATATAAGGAGGAATATTTTCAAAATGTCTTGGATTTGGTTGAGCATGTAAGTAATTTTATTTATTACTCTGTTTTATTTTTATTTTATTTATAACTAGCGGTCCCGGCAGACGTTGTTCTGCCCAAAAGCGGGATTTAGTAAAAAAAAAAAATACCCTACTCTACCCTACTCTACCCTACTCTACCCTACTCTACCCTACTCTACCCTAAAAAAAAAAAAGTAAAAAAAAAAGTAGCCTATGTCCGTCTCCTGGTTCTAAGCTACCTCCCCACCAATTTTCAGCCAAATCGGTTCAGCCGTTCTTGAGTTATAAGTGGTGTAACTAACACGACTTTCTTTTATATATATAGATAATATGAAAAGTCAAGCACTAGTGACTGCGATCTCACCTAATATTGTGCAGACATGCAATCGATGATGGTGAATCAGACTAGTTTATTAACCGACTTTAAAAAGAAGGAGGTTCTATGTTCGGCTGCATGTATTTTTTTTGTATGTTCACCGATTTCTCAGTCAATTGTGGTACATACTTCCGATTTGGTCACATAGAAATATTGTTATGATCTGATGATGAACTTCGAAGATATGGAACGGAACTCCTCATAAGATCACAGCAGAAGTGTCGTAACAAGTAAAATAGCTTTTTTATACGTATACGCGATGACTTGTAAGTTTGACTGAGCGGTACTTTTTAGTTGTGGTACCGCAACTAAAAATTGTAAAATAAAAAACTTTTCCAAAAAAATACAACCGACTTCAATTTAAAAAAAAAAAAAACTAAAAATTGCAAAATAACTTAAATTTCGGAAGTTGGTGTTAAATAACGAAGAGACAAAACTATTATAGATACACCGACTTCCGAAATTAAAGTTATTTTGCACTTTTTTGTGCTTTTTTTTTACCTTGAAATTTAAAGAAAAAAGAAAGAAAGAAAAATATTTTATTTGGCACACGTACACAGATACACACAATGTAGAAACAAAATGTAAACACATAAGATAAAAAAAAAATATATATAAGAAAATAAAATAACTAACATTGTGTGTCTCGCGCCTGCACCAAATAGGTCCAGTTCAGCAAATTGGTTGTATTTCTTTTATAAATAGTTTTTTTTAAGAGAGTATTCACTCGAGCCTTGATTATGTTCCTTTGGGATAACTTTCTACTATCACGCGGGCGAAGCCGATGGCAGCAGCTAGTATTATAACATAGATTGCCATTTTCAGTTATGGCCATCGTTTCTCCGACTCAGTACCTTCGATGACAAATTATCAGTTCTGCTAAATCTTCTACGTTTACCCAAGAGTGTGGGCCTTGGTTGTCCAGCTGTGGTCTGGGCTACTACCCTGCTGACGAGTGAGGGAACGAGTCCAGATGATAGGATCAAGTTAATTGGAGCTTTACCAGCGGGAGAGGAATACAGGTTGGCTGAAATGTTTTTTTTAATTTTTTTATTGATATTAATTAGTGCTAAACTACGGTTCTACCTGATGGTAAGCAGTGATGCAAACGTTGATGATGAGGGGCACTAGTTTATTAAGAGCCTATTCACCCTAGCCTTGAATAAAACAAAGCGGTTGGATACTTTCGTACGTCAGGTTGTCTCATGCAATTCCCGCGCAAAGTCGCCAAAATACATCCTGTAGAACACCGAAAGGTTGTGCTCCAGGCCTATGTAGCTTAATGTATAGTTGTACTCCATTCGCATTAAGGTAAGCCATTTAAACAAACCTAGTTACTATCTGTTCTATCGATTTTGACTCTTATTGCGTTGGTGGCATGATAAATGGCGGCTGAAGTAAATAGTTGGTATTGTAACCACTTTTCTGGTTTTAATGCCATCCTTGTATCTAAGGAATAGAAGTCATAATCGGTTGAACGGACAAGAAAAAAGTTTGTTCAAATATTAAATCATATAGACGTAAATGAATATTAAATTTTGAAGCAGTGGCTAATGCTAGCTACACTGCGCACACGTGTGCTACACACCGACCTGGGAGCGTTGGTCTCCATACATTTTATAGGGAAACTAGACTTGTAGAGCTACACTAGATCCACGCCACGCCACATCGGTTCTACGTACAAATCAGGCGTGTTACACGATCTAATGTGTTCTAGCTTTAAATAAGTTTTTAACACGCTTTTATTAGCTTCACTTGTAACTAACTATGTATGTAATAAAACCTTGGAATCTTAATTTGATCCATTTCTCGGTCTTCGATTAGGATGAAATTTTGCACACGCTCTGAGGTCTGATGATAATACATGACTAGCTAAGAAACGTCATTACAAATCCAATATGGCGGCCTCCCCAAGATGGCGGACTGGCTGTTTGATATGCACCCCCATGATATGGGTATTAAATGAAAAGGTTTGCTGAATGGGATACGAAAAAAAAAATCACGTGAGCTAAATCCAACATGGCGGCCGTCCCAAGGTGGCGGATTGGCTATTTGAAATGCAGCCCTATTATTTAGGTATAAAATGAAAGGGTTTGCTGAAAATAATGCGAAATGACATTTTCTAGCTTAGCTATGGCACTGTTGAAAGACGCTTCTTACCTGTAATTCTGAGTTGGGCGTCGACATTGCACAAAATGCAAGGTTGTACGGTGGATTGTGCTGTAGTATATTTGGGACCCCGTATTTTTGCATCCGTGCAAGCTTACGTTGCTCTAAGTCGGGTCAAGTCCTTGGATGGCCTTCAAATAGAGGAACTGGACTGTTCAAAGCTCACGGGGAAAACTCCTTGCAACACTGACGCATTGGCGGAAATGGAAAGAATGCGTGCTAACGCCGTATTAAATTTGGATGCGTAAAACTGTGAAATTGGTTAAGTTTGTTAATAATAAATATCTTCAAATACCTATTAATATTTTACATTAGTAAGTAGTAACTTAAGTTTGAATAATAAGAAGACTAAAAAGTATAAATTAAAAATGATAGTTTAAAAAACTAAAAAACACGGTTTTAGCACGCACTAAAAATTACAAAATAATTCGGACATTTAGTTTGATGACTCAAGAGTTTTCCCTTTGCCAAATCTTCATTAGATCGCAGGTAAACATAAACAATTTCAGTTCGTGATGAACGATAATTGAATATTGAATATTTAATTATTCACAATATTTTTGTTTATTAGGATTTTGTAGAATGTTCATCACTGCAATTGTTTATTTTTTTTTCAACACAATGTTCCATTATTATGAAATAAAATGACTTATAATTTATGTAATCTTTACTCTTTTTGGACAAAACGCTCCACGCTTTCTTTCATAATAAATCATAGTAAATATTCAATAAAGATGATTACCTACTTATAACCATTTCGCATAGGTTTATATTTTTATTTATCGTTCATCGCGAACTGAAATTGTTTATATTTACCCGCGATCTAATGAAGATTTGGCAAAGGGAAAACTCTTGAGTCATCAAACTAAATGTCCTCATGTGTTGTAATTTTTAGTGCGTGCTAAAAGTGTTTTTTTAACTATTTTTTTTTTACTCAGATTAATTTTAATCACTTTTCCCAGCACATACTATCGTGCCTTCGCCGCCTGCCTACCCGTTCGCTTCTCCGAGATGCAAGGAAAATTCATACCGCCGTTCAGAGCTCTACTTGACACCCTGGCGACTAATGGGGACATGACGCTATTGGATATAGTTATCACTTTAGCTGCAGGTATGTAAAACATTAAACCTTTTGAGGTTGGGCACGCCATAATTATGGCGGTAAGTCCCCAAGTTTAAATCCAAGTAAGGTAGTCGTTGATAGGATCCAGCATTTGGGAATGGCGATCAGAGTTCCGGCGGGATCTCATGGTAATATGGCGACGGCGAATATCGCAACCCAGTGCTGGGCACGCCATAATTATGGCGGTAAGTCCCCTCTTTGAGGAGTGGCTGGAATGGGCAACACGGCGTCCTTACTTTCCGCATGACGCAGGTCCTCACCGGACATGGTAAGTTCGGGAGGTTCCTGCACCGGATTCATGCGGAAGAAACGGCCGGGTGTCACCATTGTGTGGACCGCCTGGAGGACACGTTGGAGCAAACGGTAGAGGTGTGCCCCGCTTGGGCAGAGCACCGCCGTGTCCTCGTGGGGGCGTGAGGTGGCAGCGATCTCTTGCGCCAGCCTTGGTACAGGCCATGGTCCGGAGCGAAGAGGAGTGGCAGGCGGTCGCCTCCTGCGAAGCAGTAATGCTAGCAAAGGAGGAGGCCGCACATCCCCGCGTCCCAGCCGAGGATTCGGATCCCGATTTCTGGCTACCGTAGGCGCGGGCTTGCGGACGGTCAGACATCGAGCTACTCATTGCTCGCAGTCCGCAAGCCCGCCACCTCCATGTTGTGACGCTTGTGACCCGCTGGAAGAAAATAGTGAACAAATAAAATCACAAACAGCAGCAGGTAATAATAATAATATAATATAATTCCATACAACTATCACATAACGCCGTCTAGTCCCAAACTAAGCAGAGCTTGTGTTATGAGTACTAGACAACTGATAAACACACTTATATATTTCTAAATACATACATGCATGGTCAGCCTTTCAATGTTCCCACTGCTAGGACTCAGGCCTGCTCTCTAGGAGAGGAAATGAGCCGTAATCCAACACGCGGCCCAGTGCGGATTGGTGAATGTCACATGTCTTCGAATTTTTGGTTCTAGGACATGTCGGTTTCCTCACGATGTTTTCCTTCAGCGTTTTGAGAGCAGTGGTGATGAAATAAATTACACAAAGTAACGCGCCTGGCTGGGTTTGAACCCGCGACCTACAATTCGTAAGTCGAAGCCGTTATCACTCGGCCACCACACATACATATTATAGATAAATTACACCCAGACACAAAACAGATGATCGTGCTCATCACACAAACATTTGTCCTGGGTGGGAATCTAACCCACGACCTCCGGCATAGCAGTCAGGGCCACTAACCACTAGACTGATGATGATTTTCTTATCTCTTCTCAGGAGATGATACAAGAGGTTGGTGGGATCATGCTATAGACGCTTGTATGACCGCTCTAGCAGCTAAAGAAGATACCAATGTGTTGGACAAAGCGTATAGGAGGGCCAAGACTGGCATCAATTTGGGTGTATGCAATCGTATATTCTTGCCCTTATTGAGGTTGGTATATGTTTAATTTTACTTTTTCTTGGTTTAAAAAAAAAAAACTGGCCAAGTGCAAGTCAGACTCGCGCGTGAAGAGTTCCGTACTGTCCGTAGCAAAAAACGGCAAAAAAAAATCACGGTTCTTGTATAGGAGACCCACTTGAATATATATTTTATTCTGTTTTTAATATTTGTTGTTTTAGCGGCAACATCATCAAATAAAGTCTGGTGACTGACAGACGCATAGTGGCGTGATAGAAATAGAATAAACTAATAAATTTTGGTTCCCTCTTATAACGTAGGCGAGCACTAATGCCTCTCGCCCACACCACGATACTGTCGCGCTTGTGATCAAGTAACATTTTTTATGTAGAATGTTTCACTAACGCGGCTCTCTCGTGTGTTTGCACCAATCGATACGGTCGCGATGCTATAGCGCATGGGCATCGCTTCTGTAGCGTTAGTAGCGTTTTCGTAAACGCGCGTCAGCATCGCTACAAAATAACTTTTTACAAAAAAAAAACCGACTTCACTAAAAAAAACACTAAAAGGATCAAAATAACTTTAATTTCGGAAGTCGGTGTTTCTCAGTATTGTTCAGAATTCGGTTATTTTTTTTTGTAAAAAGTTTTTAGTCGCGATACACTTATAAACGGAGTGCCTATTTCTCATGATGATTCCAATTAACCCAAACACTGCTAGGTTACATTGTTTTATTATAAAGTTCCTGTGTCTACCTTCCACCTTCCGGCTCCATCACCAAATCAGTTCGATAGTACCTTATAGCCAAAGTGCATCTCATGACAATTCTAATAAGCCCAAACACGGCTAGGATACATTAATTAATCACGGAGTTCCTGTGCCTACCTTCCGGCTCCATCATCAAACCAGTTTGATAGCACCTTATAGCCAAAGTGCATCTCATGATAATTCTAATAAGTCCAAACACGGCTAGGTTACATTGATTAATTACGGAGTTCCAGTGCCTACCTTCCGGCTCCATCATCATCATCAAATCACTTCGATGATACCATTTTCAACGTAACTATTCAGAACTATTTCTTTATTTGTTTTGTCATAGTCGCTTAACTATCTTCATTGTGATATCTATGTGAGTATGAAATTCCGTTGACCATTTCTGGTCTTCTTCATCAGTTCCACTTCATCAAATGTTACTTTTTGACTGTAAATGCTTAAATTCTCGATGAAAATACCAAAATCATTATATGGTTGCCTATAATATTTGAGGAGTTCCCTCGATTCCTCATGGATCCAATCATCAAAACTGGATTTTTAAAAAAAATAGTACCAATCTGAAAGCATTTTCTATGAAGGGAAAAAAAATATTTGAAAATCGGTCCATAAACGACAGAGTTCTGAGGTAACAAAAATAAAAAAAAAAATTATAAAAAAAAATACAACCGAATTGAATAACCTCCTCCTTTTTTGAAGTCGGTTAAAAAAGTCGACGTCGGCGAGGGGTCTAAGAAAGGATTTTCCAAAATTCACCCCCTAAGGGGATGAAACGGGGGTCTAAAGTTTGTGTAGAGAAACTTGCTTTCACACGGGCGAAGCCACTGAGAGAAGTTAGTACATGTATAATATACCATTGTATTTTCTCTTCCAGGCATTCTTCTCGCAAGTTCTGTGAGAGATACATGTCAACGATAGTGACAGACTTGTTCAATATCCTCCGCGTTGGCTTCAAGGAGCCAGCCAATAACGAAACGTATAGAAAACGAGTTGTTTCTTATGCGATTGCCTTCAATATACTGAAAGTTGCGTTTGAGAAAGTAAGTATTTAGTTACAGTAATTATGCTTATTTTATTTTATGACTAGCCATAACCCGCGACTGTGTCCGAAATGTACTCGCCATATTTACTCTGGTCGTGACGTCAGTTGGCTGTGTAAACAAATGCGCTCAGTATGGTCGTTCAGTTGACAGCTGTCACTTTAGACAACCGAATAACGTATTATCATGGTAGCTACTATTTCAAGGCTAAATAAATAATTAAAACAAAAAACTTTGAATCGAATTTTAAAGTTTATTTTGTTATTTTATGAACTAAAATTACTATCGTAGTAAATTATTTTTAGATTTTTTTTCTCTTAGAGAGTACTCGTAAAATACCCTATTCCCAAATGGAGTCTTGAAAATTTTTCCGAATCGCAATTTTTTTTGTTGTGACGTAACAACAAATTTACAGTTTTCAGATTTATTCCCATATCTGTGCTATAAGACATTGATTTATACCAAATTTTAGGATTCTGGGTCAAAGGGAAGTACCCTATGAATTTTGATTCCTCCTAGAGTGTCGAAATATACGTCCTGGCGGCCCTATCTATTTTTTCAGTTAACTTAGAAATCTTTTTTTACACCTTCAAGAGACCGCAGACTTGAGTATATGGTTTTAATTTCAACTTGATGTCTCCACGAGTACCCGAGATAAAGGGTCTTGACAGACAGACAGATAGACGGACGGACAACAAAGTGATCCTATATGGGTACCGTTTTTTCCTTTTGAGGTACGGTATTTTTAGGGTTCTAAAAATGGAGAATGTCAAGTTCAAATTTGAACTTTAACGGCACGTGTAGCGCAGTGGATGAGCGATTGGCTGCTGCGATACGGGTCGCGGGTTCGGTCTCCGAACGGAGCCAATTTTTTTTTGGCCTACGGATAGATGTTCCGAGCCTGGGTGTCTTGTGTATGTGACTTTACATGTTTTTGAACGCACCCCTGATACATGAATAATTCTTAGTTTGGAGCATGAACGATTTCCCACCCAAAATAAAAAAAAAAAAAAAAAACAAAATAGTGTGGAGCAAAGTTTTTTTTTATAGTTGCGTGTTTTATTTTCAGATCTCAACAGAAAGCCTAGAAAATGGCGTTATAAACGAAAGTGCCGGCTCTCAAAAACCTTGGTACTTTCTGGAACAGACATGCAAGTACTGTCTGACTATAAGTGCCAACGTCAAGTGTCCCAGCGATGCGAGCGTCGAGCTGAAGAACACTTGTCTGTAAGTGTTTTAACCCCATTTATTAAGGCCTACTGGCCACGGCCGCGTAGCTTCATAGACGCGTTTTCATCATTATGCGCTTGGTGTACACCTGCGTGAAGCTTACATACAATCAACCTATTTTTGCCTAGATGCGACGCACAACTTGGATTTACATTATTGTTATTTGTTTCTCTTAGATTACTGTTTATTTTTTTATTTTTGTTATGTCAGTCTCTGGTCGGTCGGTGCAATAGATAATGGACAACCACAGACTAAGCTATAAGATTAGACTGTTTTGTATACACAACCACAGACTATATACAACGTGTAACAAAAAGGGTATATACATACCAAGTGCACGGCTTCTTGATAAGATAACAAACGATACGGGAAGGGTTTTCTAACATTATGTTTACATGGTAGGAAATTATGAATTATTTCAATACACATGATACCAGAAACCGAACATTTCAAACTGAAATCAATACATCACTAGCAAAAAGTCAGCTGATCGGTGTCAGTGAACTGTTCATGAATAAAAACAAACCTCTTACTCCTGGTACTTTTTCAAACAGTGGATAAAGGGTTCCGGATGTTTATTTTTCTTAACAAAATTTTTCAAAGGAAAATAGTTTTGAGAAGAAAAATGTTTTTTTTTTTTTAGTTGAGGAGACTAAGTAGATAAGGGTATTCGTGTGGTTATGGAATAATTAGGTATCTATCTGGTATCTACGTGAAACAATAAGAAATACCTACTTTTTTATTGTTTTACGTAAATAGGATAGCAAACAAATGAGTGAACGTAACAATTGTCGACAAAGTAATCTACCATAGAATTGAGTAGGTACCTACAACACAGTAAATAATACTTACCTAATTTAGTAACTACATTCCTACAAATGTTCTTACGTACCTAATTCTTTTTATGTCGGTTGCCATACATAGTAGGCACTTAGTTTGCGAGAAATTAATTACTTGATTAACGTGCGAAAGACGCCACGAAAAAGGATTTCATATCATAATATTTGAACCCAAAATATCATTTCTAAGCAACTTATGTCTCTCCTAGTACAAATACACTCCCAGTGGGTTCCGTTCTTGAATTTAATTTAATTAGAGGACTTTAATAAGTTGGTACTTTTTTGCAAAGTTGAGATGATTTAAATCATGGATTTTAATAAGTAATTTAAATCTCAATTAAAATCAAATGATATAAAAAAAAATCGTTGATTTAAATCGACTTTTTTGTTATAACACAATTTAGTTTAACTTAAAACGCATACATTGATAGTGATACACTCTTTAAAATAATGTTTGTGAACAACAAGCCATGCCAAAAACTAGAGCGAGTGCGCGCGCCGCTTTTAGAGGAGACTCTAAGTAGGTAAGGGTATTCGTATGGATATGGAATAATTAGGTACTCGTACCTACCTATCTGGTATCTACGTGAAACAATAAGAAATACCTACTCAATTATTGTTTTACGTAGATAGGATAGCAACAAACAAATGAGTGAACGTAACAATTATCGACAAAGTAATCTACCATAGAATCGAGTAGGTACCTACAACACATTAAATAATACCTAATTTAGTAACTACATTCCTACAAATTTTCTTACGTACCTAATTCTTTTTATGTCGGTTGTCATACATAGGTAGGTACTTTTTTTTTTCGCTGGGAAAGTCATCTTATGACATCCCCCGCTTTTGGGCGGGCCGGGAGATAGTGTTAGTCTTTAACTGACTAAAAACCCACTCCCGTTCCTTCGTTGTCTTTCGTACCAGGGCTGAGTCTTCCTTTCATAATCAGACCCTTGGCCCCAGTAGGCTTCTACCCTGCTGGGCCCCAACAGTTGCTGACATCTCCTTGAGGCGTCGTCGTCGACGACTTGGGCTCGGTCCAGACGATTATCGGACGGTCGGACGGCGAGCCACCCATTGCTCGCCGTCCGCAAGCCCGTGCCTACGGTGGACGGAAATCGGGATCGGAATCCCGGCGGTGGTTGGGGCGTGAGGACCGTTGCCTCACGCGATCGGCCGCCGCTAGCATTACTGCTTCGCAGAAGGAGGCGACCGCCTGCCCATCCTCCTCGCTCCACGGCCTGTACGAAAGCCCGGCGTGAGAGATCGCCGCCGCCGATCACCCCCACGAGGACACGGCGTTGCCCTGCCCAAGCGGGGCACACCTCTACCTTGTGCTCCACCGTGTCCTCCGTGCGGTCCAAACAGTGGCGACACCCGGGCGTCGCTTTCGCACGAATCCGGTGCAGGAACTTCCCCCGCCATAGGTAGGTACTTAGTTTGCGAGAAATTAATTACTTGATGGACGTGCGAAAGGCGCCACGAAAAAGGATTTCATATCATAATATTTGAACCCAAAATATAATTTCTAAGCAATTTATGCGTCTCCTAGTACAAATAAACTCCCAGTGGGTTCCGTTCTTGAATTTAATTTAATTAGAGGACTTTAATAAGTTGTTACTTTTTTGCAGAGTTGAAATGATTTGAATCAATTGATTTTAATAAGTACTTTAAATCTCGATTAAAATCAAATGAATTAAAAAAAAATCGTTGATTTAAATCAAAACCTTTTTTTCTTATAACGTCGAAATTAATACAATTCAGTTCAACTTAAATGCATACATTGATAGTGATACACTCTTTAAAGATAATGTTTGTGAATAACAAGCCATGCCAAAAACTAGAGCGAGTGCACGCGCCGGGCAGCTCATTCAATTTTTCAAAATATTAGACACGCAAGCGTGCGACCTACGCCGCTTTTAGAGGAGACTCTAAGTAGGTAAGGGTATTCGTATGGATATGGAATAATTAGGTATCTATCTGGTATCTACGTGACAATAAGAAATACCTACTTTTTTATTGTTTTACGTAGATAGGATAGCAACAAACAAATGATTGAACGTAACAATTGTCGACAAAGTAATCTCCATAGAATCGAGTAGGTACCTACAACACAGTATGAGTATGAGTATCTTTGTCATAGATAATACCAACAAGTACAAAGTAAATGAAACCTGTCAAAATACTGTCAAATGTTACGAAATAATATCATTTTTTTTTTTTTCTAATCAACGCTTGCGCACATCGTCACACGTCTGCGTAATTACTTCTTAGACATAAATAAACCTTTTCTACAAAAATATTATAAGCTTATAACTCAGCAGCCGGTATGGTACAGTTTAGCCAGTTTAGTCTTAATTTATATTTTCAAAATAAATGAAAAACATGCAAAAGTACTAGGAGTCCATAAGAAACGAGAATTGTTATTGCTGAATTTAACAGCGGCTTGCGCAATCACATCCCTAATTTCCTTTCAGTATGATATTGAATACGATAAATTATTGTATCCCTGTCGCACGCGCCACCTGCGTGTATTATGTGAGAAAGATGGCAATGTTTCCATCGTTCGTTCGGCTACTCCCTTTGGCGGCATGCGGCATCTTTGAGCGCGCCGAAAGGCTAGCCTAAAGTGAAATTAGGTAAATAAATAAAGTAAAATTTTGCATTAGTGGACGACCAATAATCGTACATTGCAGTCGCATATCCGGTTCGGTGCTTGTGATTAATTGTGGTTGTGACAATCGTATGATGGTGTAAAGTAATAGTGAATATTATGAGATGATGTTGTGTGTCGGAAGAGAGGACGGTAATGTGCGAGCTGCTCGCAAACTTTATCGTCGCCGCTTTATCGAGGGTAGGCCAGAAGCTGAGCGTCGACAGTTTCCTTCGGTGGCGTGTTTCCATCGGATGGTACTTCGTCTGCACCAAACCGGTTCCTTCCACGCTCCTGGTTTAGGGGGTCGCCCGAACACTACCGATCTAGAATTTGAGGAAGCCGTACTGGAGCATTTTGAAAATAACCCGCGTACTAGCACTCGGCGAGCTGCATTAGCGCTGGATGCCTCAAACCATATGCAAGTATGGCAAGTGTTGCACAATGACGGTCAGCACCCATACCATTTCCGTCGCACCCAGGAGCTGATACCTGCAGATTTTTTGCCTCGCGTGACCTTCTGCGAGTGGTACTGCAATCAGGTAGAAGCTTCGCCAGATTTTGTTTAGTTGTCATCAATCACATCGAAACACATCTTTAAAAATGTAAGTTGAATTATTATTTTTCATTTTAATATTTACTTTGCTCGGACTATGGAAAAATATTTCCATTATTGATTGTTATTATTTATTTATCATTTTTTATTTTAGTTAATTTTTAGTCCGCCTTTGTACAGTGTTTCTTACTAGTGCATAAAGTTTTAATAAATAAATAAAATAAATAAATATTTTTTGAGACAAAATTTTAGGTAGACAGGTACTAGGCGAACAGAGCGTCTCATGCAAGCGCGCGCCGCGGGCAATCTCTATCCCCCGTTTAAACAATGGCGATTGGCCGAGGCTGGGCCCACGTGTAAACGCAACATCAAAATTAGGTAGACAGGTACTAGGCGATCAGATTTACAGAAGAAATGTTTCGTAATATTAGCAAGTGACGTGGAATGTTATTGACCCTCGTAGTGTCGTGACACGTTTGTTATGATTTGAATTCAAGAATCATACGATACCAAGAATTTGGTATCAATTCTTTGAGTAATAGTATCATTTTGAGCTGAAACTTTGTATAGAGATTCTATACCACCTATAATCTTCACCGCTTCTTGATGTATATACCCTTTTTGTTACACGTTGTATAATGATAAAATTCTAAATATAAAATATCATAGATCAAAATGATGTCAACTGTGTTTATTGTCTATGGTGCAGCACAGTTATGCCCGGTTTGCACATGGCCCGACAGATGACTATTTTTTATTGTGCGTCTATTTGGGCAGAATAAATATGTTTTCTTTCTTTTCTTTCTTTCTTCTTTCTAATCAGAAATCAGAAAAGTTTATTTCAAATAGATCAATGATAGACACTTTTGAATTGTCAAAATGTTGGTCAGTCAAAATAGGAAATAATCTTACAGTTTATAATAGCTTAGTGTGCGTTTAATGCATGTTTTAAATTTAGACTTACACAAGTATGTAGAACAGAGTGTAAAGTCCCGCAAACCTCCGTTGAAAAGGGAGGATCCTCCGACCAGACGGGTGTTATGGTTTACTGGTCTGTTCTACTGCCCGATAGGTGATTTCTGGCTGTTGTATACGCTCAAATTGCGCGATATAGGATTTCGTGGTTTAGTTCTTATGTGACGCCATAGATGTCGCTACAGAATCTATAATAATAATACCTTTCTGAACAGTTGGTTACAGTGCTCGTCCTACAACTGTCTTACTAACGCCATCTGTCGTCGCAAGCTGAGCAAGAATCTCTCGGCGCGCATATTTAATGTCCACGCGTGGGCTACTATAGTGGACAAAGATGCTGTGTACCCGTTTGAGTTGCAGGCGCATGCTAGATATCGGGTATGTAATTTTGTGCATAATTATGACTAACTTTTGCCCGTGGCTTCGCGCGCGTACATAAAATATAGCCTATGTCACTCAGGAATAAAGCAGCTTTCTATCGGTGAAAAAATTTTAACAATCGGACCAGTACTTTCAGAGATTACCTCTTACAAACAAAAAAAACAAACTTTACCTGTTTATAATATTAGTGTAGATTCTGTCATTAAGTGTTACGTGATTTAGGCGTTTGTATGTACTATATGTACATTTTGATACAAGCTGAAAAACTGTCATTGCGACCGAGGTGGAATTCGCCCGAGCCGCAGGCGAGGGTGTTAAAAATCCATTTGCTGAAGTGGCTTTCCACGTGTATCAAACGACGTTTTTCAATACACTTACGAACAAATATAATAATAGAAGGAAAAAAATTAATATTTTATTTATTTATAACTAGCGTCTGCCCGCGGCATCGCTCGCGTGGAAGTAGATTTTTTCATACTAACTTTGGACCCCCGTTTCATCCCCTTAGGGAGCGAATTTTGGAAAATCCTCTCTTAGTGCTCGCCTTCGTCATAAAATCGAAATTTTGCTCAAGGTTTCCCTTGAGCAAAATTTCACACTCCTAGTTCCAGTAGTTTCGGCTGTATGTTGATATGTCAGTCAGTCACTTTCTCCTTTTATATATATAGATATACTAACTTTTGTCCGCGGCTTTGCTCCCGTCAACTGACTACTCTACCCAACTCTACCCTGCCCTACCCTACCCTACTCTACCCTACAAGTTCCAATTTGACAGCAAAATCCCCATTAACAAAATGACCCGTCATTTCTTAAATTCATTTGTTATAAAAAATATGATAAATGAAGAACCGCTTAACCGATTTTGTGCAAACTTCACATAAACCATCTACTAAATAGTCCGAACAAAGCCTAAACTTCTTGAGTTATAAAATTACAACGAAAAGTGGCATTTTCGTGGACATTTTTTTGGGTTTTCGTTTTTTTTACTTTTGACTATAAAAATATGATCAGTAACGGATAGAGCCCCATTTTTTTTTTTACTATTTTGTTATTAAGGGTGTATTATAATATATATATATATATTTAAAATTTTAATATGCCTACGCGGAAACATTCCTCGTGAATCACTCTGTCTATTAGTGAAAATTGTATGGAGCAGAACGTTGTTTTAAAATCTTAAAAATTAAAAAGAGTAACTGACTGACTGACATATCAAAGCAAAGGCGAAACTACTGTGAGGAGTGTGAACACTGGCTTCCTGTTATGATGTAGGCGAGCACCAACGGCCTGTTCACGACTTCGGTCTTCGCGGTGAGTAGTGCGGCGAGCGGAGCGGGACGTCACTCCTACACCGTTGTCTGCGCAGCTCTGTTTCGTAGCGTCGCGCTCAGTCTCTTGTTATGTTGCCGCCGCTTCGCTCTAAGATAACCGCGCACGTTTTCGCTATGTACGGCGTCTAATGGCGTGCTTCAAACATTTTCATACTTTTGATTTTACCGCTCGCCGCCCCGCGCTTAGTTACCGCTCACAGCAGCAAGATCGTGTACGAGCCGTAAGAGAGAGAAGAAAATTCACCCCCTAATGGGATGAAAGGGGGGTCCAAAGTTTGTATGGAGAAAACTACTTTCACGCCCGCAAAACTGCTTGTAGAAGCTAGTATATAATAGGGGTGTCTCAGTTCTATACCATCAAGAGATATAACGTCTTTCACAGGGCTCCAAACCAGCGAAGCGCTCAGTAGATGCCCTAGCGACATCATCTTCCTTCACCGGCACAGTTCGAAGCAGGCTGTTTCTAACAACATTATCTGAAAACCCGCTGCAATATGACATGATACCAGAAGACGAAGTTGATGAAGTAAGTACCATTTTATAATCAGCCATTATGTTCCCAGGGGCCGTTCAAGTATTACTATTTTTTGACTGGCCTGTTGGCTCTAGCTGTCAGTGGCCCTGACTGCTATGCCGGAGGTCGTGGGTTCGATTCCCACCCAAGGCAAATGTTTGTGTGATGAGCACGATCGTTTATTCTGTGTCTGGGCGTAATTTATCTATAATATGTATGTATTTAGAAATATATAAGTATGTTTATCAGTTGTCTAGTACTCATAGCACAAGCTCCTCGTTTTAGTTTGGGACTAGATGTGTGAAAGTTGTGGAATATTATTATTATTACGTAACCAGGTTTTTTTTGCAAATATTCCCCTCCCCCCTACCCCTAGTCAGCAAAAGTAAGCAAAGCTCTCACCCCCCCCCCCATGCTTACGTAAACAATGGTACGTGCATTTGTCAATGTGTTAATTTGGTTATTAATTTATGAGCAGTAGTTGTAAGTCTAGAAAAAAGGAATACTTGAAATAAAGGAAAAAACAGACATTATTAATTCAAATTAACAGTTCTCAGTCCATGACACTAAGTCTTCCATGACATTGAATTGTATGCTGCTTAATGATGTGTGTCTGCTCACTTTCTTGTGATTTTGAAACGTCGACATTGCTCTCTTAAAAAACTAAAAAAAATTACACTGCTGACGTTATCACCATCTAGACCCCCAACCCCATGTCATCAAAAATAAGTAAAGCAAAGAATGTAGTGCTCACGTAATACCTGAATGGCCCACACTGTTGGGACTCAAGCCTCTAGGAGAAGGAGTGGGCCGTAATCCACTACGCGGGCTCAGTGCTGGATGTCTTCGAATTTTTAGTTCTAGGACATACCAGTTTCCTCACGATGTTTTCCTTTACCGTTTTGAGAGTCTTTGTTTCTCCGGGACACCATGGCGGCGCGACCAGTGGCCGCTACCAACAAAATGTATACAGCTCTATAGAGAGTTACTCACCTGGTGTCCGTTTGGTTGCGCAACCAATTTGGCGGCGCGACCAACCCTGACGCGTGCAGTTAAAGTCCATTTTGATACTGTCTCAGTGTGGTGTAGCGACTCTGGTGTCTGTATGATGTCTAATTTAGTAGCTTACGGACACCATGGCGGCGCAACTGGTCGCGACGCCATGGTGTTCCGGTAAAATACAGCCTTTATACGTCTTCACAAGGGTGCCCTTTCGCGCACGATTACCGTTTCACTTACGAAAAAGTGACTTTGTAAAACCCTCTATTAGTGTAAACAAAAATTTGTTATGTTGGAGTAGCTCTTCTAACATTTTTGAAGCAACTGATTTGACTGGTCTGTTGGTCTAGTGGTTAGTGGCCCTTACTGCTATGCCGGAGGTCGTGGGTTCAATTCCCACCCAAGACAAATGTTTGTGTAATGAGCACGATCATTTGTTCTGTGTCTGGGTGTAATTTATCTATATAATATGTATTTGTTTAATATATAAGTATGTTTATCAGTTGGCTAGATAGGGTGAGAAAATTCCAAAAAAATATTATTATTTAAAAAAAAAATTACGAAAAACTAATATTATTATAGGAAGAAGAAGATGACTCAACTCTAGAGTTCGAAGACAGCGTGCTCAATGCTCACGGCTGCTTGTCTACGCTCACGTCGCTGCTCGAGCAAGCAAGCACGGTTGAGCACACTGACTGGAGAGACACTGTCGTAGTCGGCTTGACCACGGATATGACTGTTAATGCTAAATGGCTGGTAGCACAGGTAAGTAGGCACAATCCTAGAGTGTAGAGACAGCGTGCTCACGGCTGCTGGTCTACGCGCTTGGAGGGGGCGGGAGAGCGTGTCAGACTTTTACTGACTAAAAACCAATCCTGTTCTTACTACTCTTTGCCTTCGTTCCAGGGCCCCGGGGTTCTCTTTCGTACAACCTATGGCCCCAGCAGGCTTGGATCCTACTGGGCCCCTATGGTTTGCTGAGGGCTTGAGATGTGCGTGGAACTCTACGCGCCGTCGATGACTTGGGCTCGGTCCGGACGCTTACTGGACGGTCGGACGACCATCGAAGCTACCCATCGCTCGCAGTCCGCAAGCCTGCGCCTACGGGGGCCGGAAATCAGGATTGGGATTCCGGCTCCTCGCTCCGGACCATGCGCTGTGCGAGGGAACAATGCCTACTGGTCAATCCGAAAGGGAACCCCGGGGTCCTGGAACTCAAAGCAAGTCTGACACGCCCTCCCGTCCCGCCCTAGAGCGCAAAAAGTAATTGAAAGATTTCCCATAAAAAAAAACCATATACCATGTGTTTCCTATTTTATGAGGAGAATTTTCTCATGTTATAATATTTCAGGCTATATGCAATGCAGTCGAGGAACTCAAAGCTCATGGCAGCGCCCTCTGCCCCGCGCTACTACAACTAATAGCTGATACACCTTCCACGTTAGATGGGAAACATGTACTGAACAATCTGCATATTGATATTGTAAGTACCTTGACAAATTCGCGTGAGCAATTCGTTTTGATATATCGTACTCTTAACCAACTAATTGCAAAACAGGTTTAGCTACCGACGCATTGCCATGTCAAATGTGATTTTAGCAGCATCACTTCTAGGATCAGTCAGAGTTTAAAAAAGAAATCCTATATCAATTTTGATCTTTCGCAATTTTGTTAACTGGTTACACGCAGGGAAAGAGATAGCGAGATGTTAACAAAATGCCCCTCCTTTGCCTCATACAAATATTTGAATTGCTAATTACTGTTTTTTTTTCTAGAACCAATTTTTATTCGGTTTTCAAAAATAAAAACCCTACACTAATTACAACTAACTCAAACTAAAATATGGCGTCAAAAAACTCTTCCACATCGCTGCCGACTGGTATTGTGCCTAAAAAACATGGCATTGCCATACAGCTTGGCAATGGCCGCCAAAAATGAGGTAAAAGCCAGCTCTTGGGTCATGCGAATTGTCAACTAGATGTTTTGACAGATCTTTATACAACTTGTGTAGGGTTTTTATTATTATTTATTTTATTGTAATTATAGTTAGTATTTTTAAATGTAAATAAATAACCGTTTTCAGACTTATTTTTATTGTTATTTGTTGTTTAGTGCAACATTTTATACAAAAAACAAACACAGCCAAGTAAACAATTAAGTTGTTTTTTTTGTTACCTTTCAGATATCAACAGTAACAAAATGGAACCTAACAGATTTGCCTCACGATCCTAACATAAACAGTGTTATAGAATACTTAATAAATACTTGTGTAATATATAAACAACAGTACGGTGTACATAAGCGGCTGTTGAATACTTTGAACGCTTTCTTACAACTGTACGGGAATATGGTCACTGTAAAATGGAGTGTTTTTCAGGATTATTGTACAGGTAACTTAATTTATCATACATCATATTCAGCCTTTTAATGTTCCCACGAACAGAGAGTGAGTTGTAGGTCGCGGGTTCAAACCCATCCAGGCGCATTACTTTGTGTAATTTATTTCATCACCACTGCTCTCAAAACGGTGAAAGAAAACATCGTGAGGAAACCGGTATGTCCTAGAACCAAAATTCGAAGACATGTGACTTCCAGCAATGCGCACTAGAGAGGAGGCCTGAGACTGGTGGGACTCAGGCCTCCTCTCTAGGAGAGGAAATAGACCGTAATCCACCACGCGGGCCCAGTGCGAGTTGGTGGAAGTCACATGTCTTCGAAGACAGAACCAGGTAATTATACGGTTTCTTTATTTTTTTTTACCCGACTGCGCTAGAAGTAGGGTTATGTTTTTCGAGTGTATGTATGTTTCTTTGGCACGCCCTAAGGCCTAAACGTCTTGTGGTATTTCTGCTTGAGAGATATCGTTAGATTTGTTTTACTTGTGAAATTGTTGGTACATTAAAATTATAAACTGGGCAAGTGCGAGTCGGACTCGCGCACAGAGGGTTTCGTACAAACTTACCTTTGAAAACAATTCAAATCCCGAATCGAGTTACGAAGATTTTTCCCAATCGGAACAATAGTTTTTTTTTTTGTGACGCGTGACTAGTTTTAGTTGGCCATATCATGAAGTGATCAATTCTAAGATCTGGCCACGCCATATATAATTTGGTGCGCGCCAACAATCTGTCAAATTTTTAGGGTTCCGTACCTCAAAAGGAAAAAACGGAACCCTTATAGGATCACTTTGTTGCCCGTCCGTATGTCTGTCTGTCTGTCAAGACCCTTTATCTCGGGAACGCGTGGTGGTATCGAGATGAAATTAAAACCATATACTCAGGTCTGCGGTCCCTTGAAACTGTGCAAAAAATCAAACTTCTAAGTTACCGAAAAAAAAAGATACGGCCGTTTATGTCGCAAAAAAATGTATATTTCGACACTCTCAAGGAAATCAAAATTCATAGGGTACTTCCGTTTGACCTAGAATCCTGAAATTTGGCATGAAGCAAGGTCTCATAGCACAAGTATAGGAAAAAATCTGTAAAACTCAATTCGGGAACTGAACTGTTTTCATAGGTAAGTTAGAACGGAACCTTTAGTGCGCGAGTCCGATTCGCACTTGCCCGGTTTTTTTTTTAAAGTTGGAAATCATCCAATGACTTCTCCGGTTCTACGGTAGAGCAAGAGGGCGTGTCAGACTTTTACTGACTTAAATCCACCTGAGATCTTCAGTTGCCCTTTGTAGTCCATGACCACGGTATCCCCTTTCAGAAATCTCCCGTGGACCTTGGCCCTACTGGACCTGGGCTCTTACGGTTTTATTGACATATCTTTGAGGTACACATGGAACACTACGCGCCCTGGATGACTCGGGCCGGGTCCTTACCGGACAGCGAGCTACCTATTGCTCGTCGCCCGCAAGCCCGACCGGCGCAATGATGATTTGCATTTTCAAATTTCAGATTTACCAAAAGACTTAATTCCGCTACTACCAATATTCGAACGCTTGCTTAAAAATGGCGTCGCCGTACCGGAACTGCTGGCCGCCATCTTCGCCAGCCAAGACGCCAAGCACTGGACTGGAAACTCGAAACTGGCAGAAGTATGTGGTCTGGCATTCTCTCTGGCAGATTCTGGCACGAGGAAAGGGCTTTTGGCAAAGTTCTTTCACGTTTTGAGCGCTGTGAGGAGCACGAATGTTAACAGTTATGTAAAACTATTGTTTTATGCTCAAAGAAGCTGTAAGCAGTGCTGCGATTTTAATCATTTGAAGTAAGTAGCTTTTTTCTTTGTTTAAAATTAAACTCAATATCGTAGACGACAAAGTTCAAATTCACAGGTGGGATCCCAGTCAAGCACTATTTTATATTGTAGCGACATCTATGGCGTCACATAAGAACTAATCCTGCATCGCGCAATGAAAGTTCTCGGTGCGATTAGAACATATAGAACAGCCCGAAATCATCTATCGGGCAGTTGCCCACCAGACATAACACCCGTCTGATCGGAGCGTCCTCCTTTTTCAACAGAGGTTTTTACTCTTTACTCTCTGTTCCGCCTACCTCCAAAAATGTTTTTGGTTAGGTTTATTTTGATTTTATTTTATTGTATTGTTTGCGTTTTGATATTTTATAATTCTGAAAATGAAAATGGGTAATGATATTATTTACAAAAATAAAAATTATGACCGTTCAACTTGTTTGACCACTATCTCGCCTGATGGTAAGCGACAGTGGAGCACGCTTGCCTAGAAGTGACCTATTCACTCTTGACTTAAAGATTAGGGATCTTTAAGTAAAGAGTGAGTGGATGATTATACAAATAGTAACCTAAGTAAAGATTGTTATTTTTTGCATCGGCTGTTGAATATTTTATTTTGAACATAGATATAACAAGAAAAATAAAAAAATGTAACTAAATAAAATTACATAATATATACACAATAACTCTTACCTAAAATATCATCATCATCATCATCATCATCATCATCATCATCTTCCTGCCCTTGTCCCGTGTTATTTGGGGTCGGCGCAACATGTTTTTTTCTTCGATTCTGCCCTGTCACTCGTCATGCTATCACTAACTCCCTTTTCTTTCATATCACTCTTCACACAATCCATCCATCTTTTCTTTGGTCTCCCTCTCCCTCTCCATCCATCCACATGTAAACTCATAACTCTTTTAGTAACATGCGCTTCATCCCTCCTCTTCACATCCCAACTCTTATTTAAAATATGCCGTCAAAAAATTCAACCGCATCGCTGTCGACTGGAAGTGTGCCCAAAATACTGGCGGCATTGCCACGTTGTATGGCAATGCTTAATCTCTGACCGAGGTAAAAGCCAGCCCTTGAGTCACAGATTGTTATTATTTGTTATATTGCTCCCAATAGAACAATTTTGGTAGTCTTAGAAATTGTATGGAGGATTCTTATTGCACACATTCTAATCAAAATGAATAAGAAAGACTATCATTATTATTTTTTTTAAACTACCCTCAATATACGGTTTAAAGGCTGTTAAAGTTTTTATAAAAACACTAGCTTTTGCCCGCGGCTTCGCTCCCGTCAACTGACTACTCTATTCTGCTCTACCCAACTCTATCCTACTCCACCCTACGCCACCCTACTCTACCCTAATCTACCCTATTACCTATTTTTTAATTTTTTTCTTTCATTAGAACCTTCTCCTGACAATAGCAAACAACAAAAAAAAATTGCGAAATCCGTCCAGCCGTTCACGCGTGATGGCGTGACCAAGGGAAATAGGGATTCATTTTTAGGGTTCTGTAGCCAAATGGCAAAAAAATGAAACCCTTATAAATTCGTCATGTCTGTCTGTCCGTCCGTATGTCACAGCCACTTTTTTCCGAAACTATAAGAACTGTACTGTTGAAAATTGGTAAGTAGATGTATTCTGTGAACCGCATTAAAATTTTCACACAATAGAAAAAAAACAATAAATTTTGGGGGTTCCCCATACTTCATCGAGCCCATACGTGGAGGTTATCTATGGATAGATCTTCAAAAATGATATTGAGGTTTTTAATATAATTTTTTTCTATACTGTATAGTTTGCGCGAGAGACACTTCCAAAGTGGTAAAATGCCCCCCCCCCCCCCCCCTGTCACTACTAAAATATGAGAAAGATAAAACTAAAAAAAATATATGATGTACATTACCATGCAAACTTCCACCGAAAATTGGTTTGAACGAGATCTAGTAAGTAGTTTTTTTTAATACGTCATAAATCGTAAACCGCAATTTACCTTTCAAGTTTGTACGAAACCCTCAGTGCGCGAGTCCGACTCGCACTTGCCCAGTTTTACATATATAGATAGATTCTCGCAAACGGAATTGCTAGCACAGTACTAGTACATTAGTCAATGAATACTGATACAAGTTTTTACTTTGCTTTCAGAATAATAACAGATCTGGCCCCAAAGGTAGAAAAATCAAAATGCCTATCAATAATAGCTACCTATTTAGAAAACTCGACAGAATTCGACGATTATTTCACCGACATGTTTCAAATAATATCGCTAAACGAGCTATTTGACAGTGAACAGAGAGTAGAAGCTATGAAAATAGCCCGGAGTTGCCTGAAGTTGATGGATGGGGCAACGAAGAGTGACGTCTTGAGAGGGGTCGAACTAAATTGTAGGAGTTCGGCCGTGCAGGTCAGAAAGGAGGCGTTCAGTGTGTTTCTGACGGCTTTTCAAGGTATCTTACAAGGGTTCATTATTTTTTCAAGGTATCTTACAAAGGTTCATTTAGTTTTTCAAGGTATCTTACAAGGGTTCATTATTTTTTCAAGGTATCTTACAAGGGTTCATTATTTTTTCAAGGTATCTTACAAGGGTTCATTATTTTTTCAATGTATCTTACAAGGGTTCATTATTTTTTCAAGGTATCTTACAAGGGTTCATTATTTTTTCAAGGTATCTTACAAGGGTTCATTATTTTTTCAAGGTATCTTACAAGGGTTCATTATTTTTTCAAGGTATCTTACAAGGGTTCATTATTTTTTAAGGTATCTTAAAAGGGTATTTAAGAAAAGGCAGAACGTTCATGTGAACGTTCCTTGTGTGTACTAGGCGTTCCAAATAAGAATAGGATCGATTGCCATGTTGTGACGTCACGTCATTACTGTCAAAACGAAGAATTTGGGTAGGGTGAACAAGTTTTTTTTTTTAATTTAATTTATTTACGAATCGTGAACGAAAAAAGTTAAATCAGAATCCAGTTCTTCAATTTTGCTCATCTCTGCGTCACTGTGTGAACTGTCTGAGTAGTGGCAAATGGAAAAAAAAGGCGAATTGTTCCTAACAATGAAAATAAGAAAGAAAATAGTTTTTTTTTAAACTAATTATGACTTAAACAATATATTTAGCTAATTTATATTAAACAATAACGTTTTTACTTCACCTAGATTTAACTAAGACTTAGTAATACAAAGCAAAAAAAAAACCCTTGTGTTTGGATATAATTTATCTATAATATGTATGTATTTAGAAATATATAAGTATGTTTATCAGTTGTCTAGTACTCATAACACAAGCTCTGCTCAGCTTGGGACTAGACGGCGTTGTGTGATAGTTGTGAAAAGAAGAAGAAAGAAAGAAAAACTATTTACGCGAAATGACGCAATTTTAAAACTAGCTAACAAACAATCATTATGGGAAAATATTTGTCAAATCCGCGCAAAACGGCAGAACGCTTAGTAAAACGGCCCGTTCACGACCTTGCCGCTATGAGCGGTAGCTAAGTGGCGCGGGGCGGCGAGCGGTAAGAACAAAAGTATGAAAAATGTTTGAAGCACGTCACGAGGCGCCGCTCATAGCCCCTAGCGCCCGCTAACCGATGCCGCCCCGCTCGCCGCTAATATCGAAGTCGTGACCAAACCATAAAACTGTGCCCTCATGCATATTGCGACGAGATCACGGCGCTGGTTTTCACCGTGAACCTGTGGCGGTGGCGACACAAAGCAGTTGGAACGATGCAAATAGATTTCAATAGAAAATGAAAAAAAAAACAGATACATTTGTAAATAAAAAATGAAGAGGCAAATACATTTATACACCCCTATTTTTTAATTAGTACAAAAAAAAAATGAAGCTCTATCCGTACCCGTTACTGATCATATTTTTGTAGTCAAAAGTAAAAAAAAAAAACGAAATCCCAAAATTGTCCACGATAATTTTTCATAATTGGTAAATTCATAATTGAATCAATCATTCATAACAATAGGTACTAGAAAATACTACGCGCAGTGTTTTTCCATTTTGATTGTCATTTATTCATTCATAAATAATCAATAGCCTGTACAATATTTCCATAAATTGAGTGACATTTTGGGATATAAACAAACGCTAATAACTTTGCTGTTTATGAATATTATTTATATTGACTTTACTTAAATAATAACAAGACTCGCGTTTGACCACCATCTCACCTGATGGTAAGCGATGATGTGGTCGACTATGGAGCACGCTTGCCTAGAAGTAGCCTATTCACTCTTGACTTAAAGACCCCTAAGTTGTAGCTATCAGGAAACACAGACTCCGGCAAGGAATTTTACTCCTTGGCTGTACGCATAATAAATGTGTTCTCAAATGTTTGGTGCGTATAGGTGGGATGTCTACCATGTATAAAGTGATAACGCCACGACGCTTCAACCACAATCGTATATAACAATTATACATTTTTTTAAATTTCAGGCTTATTTAAACGCGAAAATTTCAATCCTTTTAAAAGAAAGGCGTTGGACAGTAGTCCTATTTTGGACACCATTGATAACCAAAATGACTATGGGAAATTAGTCATAAAGAAAATATTTGAAGGGATGTTTGATTTTGATGAAGGTATCTCCAAAATGATGTGTGAAGGTGTTGAGGAGTGTCTTTCCGAGGATTTTAATGTGAGGTAAGTATAATCTGCGAGCAATGTGCCCACTGCCACTTTACTCGATTCGCGATAAGATTAGACATTTAAAGAACGATTTTAACTTCAATGCTACAGAGGCATAAGGATTTTTATTTTCGGTGAGAAAATCATCTAATGACATCCCTCGCTCTCGGACGAAGGCGGTAGGGTGTGTCAGACTTTTACTGACTAAAACCCCACTCTTGTTCTTTCGTTGCCTTTATACCAGGGCCGAGTCTTCCTTTCAGAAACAGACCCTTTATGTGAATAAATGAATATATGAATGACCCTTGGCCCCAGTAGGCTTCGACCCTGCTAACCGTAGGGCCCCCCCCTACGGTTTGCTGACATCTCCTTGAGGCGCCCGTGGAACAGTTCGCGCCGTCGACGACTTGTGCTCAGTCCAGACGGTTACCAGACGATCGGACGGCGAGCTACCCATTGCTCGCCGTCCGCAAGCCCGCTCCGTAGGCATAAAAGTACAGGCATAAAACCAACTTTACTGCAGTTGCACTTTGTCATTCCAGCAACCGTAATAAAAGTCAAAATCGATTGAACGGCAGTAAAAACAGGATTTTTCAATGTCTAATGTTTTTTTTTTGAGTGTAAGTTTGGTGATTCTTGGGATGGTCAATAAGCAAAAATTTCAAACAAATATCTGTCTCTCTCTCGCCAAGACGCGGTTTTCTCTGGCGGCCGTACGGGTGTCATGGCTTATGACGTCAAAGACCATGTCATAGTTATAAACCTTCAAAGCTGCTAATAAGAAAGAGAAGTTAGAATATAATAGAATAAAACTTTATTGTGCACCAAAATAGTAACAAAAACTTTAAAACTAACTTAATCTATGGGTACAATGGCGGTCTTATCGGTAACAGCGATATCTACCAGACAACTTTAGGATAGACTGTAAGAACTTAACATAAAAAGGGGGTAGTCTGCGGTGTACTGCAAATTAAATTTTACATTAAGAATAAATATTAGACTATACAGGGTGACTGGTAATTAGTGACTGATACTTAAACACGTGATTGTACTCATGATTACAAACAACTTTCCCAAAGAAACGTTTTTTTTTTTAAACTAATTTATTGCAGCATAGCGCGCTCGCGTAAAGTACCTAAATACTAGTCTTTGGATATTATTTTACCGAAACATTTAGGTACATTGCTTACGTAATCGATAACGCGGGCGCGGACGCCGCGCCGCTAACAGCTGATCGGGTGAAGACGCGCGCGAAACTTAAAGTTTCAAACAGCTGTTTTGTTATTGTGATTGAACTAATTAGTATAAAAAAAAGTTTCTTTGGGAAAGTTGTTTGTAATCATGAGTACAATCACGTGTTTAAGTATCGGTCACTAATTACCAGTCACCCTATAATATATTCGTATATTTATTTAAAATGTTTTATATCTTGTTTGCTTTTCCACCAATTTTGATATGGTTATTACAGTTAATGTGCTATTTTTTTTTATGAGTACTCCATTTCAAAAATTTCTAACTCCCGTGTGTGTTGTAAGTATATAAATAAAATATAATATCTTTTATTCCAGGTTCGCCGAACTGTTCTACATAATAGTCTACCAATGCAGTTTAACAACAAATAATAACTATGAGTTGTCTTACTGTGGTTCGAAGCTACTCGAGTTACTGTTCAGTGATTTGAGGAACCAAGACGCGTTCAAAGTTATTCAGTTAAGAGATGAAGGTCTGCCTCAAAGGTTAGTAGTAATCATCATCATAGATTACCCACCTTTTGGTGCAGCCGTGAGGCACACAAATACATTTTTTGTTACTTCTTTTTTTTTTGTTTTTTTTTGTTTCGTGTTTACCCTATATTGTGTTTGTGCCTTGTGCTGTACCAAATAATTTTTTTTTCTTTCTTTCTTTCTTTCACCTGACACCTAACCAGCACCACCTCATCAATCGGTGTCCTTACGTTGTCTCACTCAATTTTACTGTAGTGTTGACTACCTCAGCGAAGTTTGCCGAGAAGGTTGACTTGATACATTTGCTGCCAATCACTACCAAAACATTAGAATGTGTACATCCATATTCTAATGGTAAACAAATTAACTATTCATACGAAGGCATGGCTTAAAGGACTTAGTATCCAAGCCAAAAAAAAAACTAATGAAATCAATGGAAACACTTGCCACCTTTGCTCATCTCCGCTCCACTTCAGTGGAAGGGTGCCTTTTCAACTTTGTTTTTTTTTAGGTTTTTTTTTTTTAGGTGGAAAAATCATCTTATGACAAATCCCGCTCTTGGGCAGAGCGAGAAATAGTGTCAGACTTTTACTGACTAAAAACCCACTCCCGTTCCTTCTTTCCCTTCGTCCCAGGGCCCTGGGTTTCACTTTCACACTTTCCGTGGCGGCCCCAATAGGCTTCGACCCTGTTGGGCCCCTACGATTTGCTGACATCTCCTTGAGGCGCGCGTGGAACAGTACGTGCCGTCGACGACTTGGGCTTGGTCCGGACAGTTACCGGACGATCGGACGGCGAGCCACCCATTGCTCGCCGTCCGCAAGCCCGCGCTTACGATGGCCGGAAATCGGGATCAGAATCCCGGCGGCGGTTGGGGCGTGAGGACCGTTGCCTCACGCGATCAGACGCCTCCTTTGCTAGCATTACTGCTTCGCATAAGGAGGCGACCGCCTGCCACTCCTCCTCGCTCCGGACCATGGCCTGTACCAAGGCCCGGCGCGAGAGATCGGCGCCGCCGACCGCATGTTTTTTTTAAGGTGGGAAGTCATCCAATGACATCCCTCGCTCTAGGGTGAAGCGCGAACGTGCGTCAGACTTTTACTGACTAAAAGTTGTAAGAGCTGCTCTTTGCTTTCTAGGACCACGAGTTTAATTTTGTAATTTAATTTTAACTTTCCAGCGTTCTTAGGGCTTATGAAAGCATTTCTGTGAGGACGAAAACCATGGCAAGGACGGTACTGAGATCTGGTGTGACTTACAGACAGAGAATCAGTAAAGGTAAACAGTTTAATCTTCTATCTTTACATCTATATACATTAATATCTATGTGTTCGTTTGTGGCTGGTAGGATCAGAGGCGGCTTTTAGAAAACCTCATGGGTGCTCGTGCTCATTTGATGACTCGAAAAAGTGGCGAAGTGTGTGAGGAAGAGAAATGCACACTGATCGACCGACAAATAAATAAATGTCCTACTTACATACTGCGTATTAATTACTAATTATGTTTGATAAAAATATAAAATGAAACCATTATTATAAAAATGTAACTAGTTTTTATTATCAAGAAATATTATAATTTATACGTAACCTAAACGGCGATAACTGATCTGTTTTCTTGATGTCTATTCTCAGGGGTGCTCGGTACCCACTGTTTATTTCTCATGGGTGCTCGAGCTCCCGAGCACCCACGGAGTCGGCGTTCCTGGGTAGGATTATTCGCAATGCTTATCGCACATTCCATCTATTTACAACGTCACCCTGAATTTGATTCTTATCTAGGTGTAATCCACCGTTGGAAATTTCACAGGATACTAGCAATCTCGGCAGGCATGGCCTCTGCTCGAAAGATGGCTCATCAGAAAAAAAATCTAAAGAATATCAAATGTATAAAATTATCGCGTCAACAAAACTCCTCCTAAACGGCTTGACCGATTCGGATGAAACTTTGTGTATATTTGAGTGAGCTCCTGGATGGTTTCAAAATACAATGGAACCCGGAAGGTGGCGCTGCAATCGGGTTCTCAATTTTCTTTTCTGATTAAAAGCTAGCTTGCGGACAGTCGGGATCGGAAGTTGTTGGTTATCATGAGCACAATCACGTGTTTAAATATCGTACACTAATTGCCAGTCACCCTATATATATATCATATATGTATAAACTAGCTTTTGCCAGCGGCTTCGCCCGCGCGAATATAGGTCTCTCCGTACAGACTTTAGACGCCCGTTTCATCACTTTCTTCGGGTTGAATTTTAGAAGACCCTTTCTTAGTGCTCGCCTATGTCATAAGAAGAAGCCTTGTGCAAAATTTCAGGTTCCTAGCCGCAGTAGTTTCGGCTGTACGTTGATATGTCAGTCATCAGTTTTTCATTTTATATATATATAGATAAAAATGAATCACCGAAATGTATGTACGTGCATAATGAGGACCTCGGTCTCTTAGGTCTATACCTCTCATAACAATTGTATGTTTTATTAAAATAAATAATAACTTCCGAATGCACCAAATTGGATCATTCTTTTTTGTGTTCGCTAGTACCAACAAACTATGTTACTCATAATAATTGTTATTTTAGCTCCAGCACGCCGAGAAATTGATGTACAAAAATCTATAACAGACATTTTGGATGTATTTCTACAGCTTTCTAAGGTAAGATTTTATCATTTGTGTCTTTTTTTAAGTTGAGAAAATCATCTAATAACAAATCGCGCTCTTGGGTGGAGCGAGAGATAGTGTCAGACTTGTACTGACCAAAAACCCACTCCTGTTCCCTCTTTGCCTTCATCCCGGGGCCCCGGGCTTCGCTTTCACACTACCCGTGGTATCATTTGTGCCTGGGTGTAATTTACTTATAATATGTATGTATTTAGAAATATACAACATAAATTTTGGTATATGTGAAATCCGAAACACGTGTCTATTATTTTTATGTAAAGAATCTATGTACAAAATTTCATGATAGTATCATGAAAAATCACGAAGTTATATGCTTGTTATGCTACCCGGTTGTCCATCCAAATATATGGTTACCGGACTATTCGGGCGACTGAGGAGTTGTTTTGCTCCCGCACCCAGCTGTGCGCTGACGCCTAATGCTTGCTATGACCTCACGTGACCTGTGTTGCACTTAATGTCGGTCCTCACGTGACCTTTTTTAAATGTTTTTGAGAAAAAATATAAAATGGTGTAATTATTGGAATCGATTCAGTTACTGATTCTGAACAAACTATATTCAGGTTTCACATATACTAAAATAATGTTGTTTATGTATGTTTATCAGTTGTATAGTAGTCATAACACAAGTTTGGGGGTATGTGGAACAGAGAGTAAAGACCCCACATACCTCCATTAAAAAGGGAGGATCCTCCGACTAGACGGGTGTTATGTCTGGTGGGCTACTACTGCCCGATAGAGGATTTCGGACTTTTCTATGTTCTAATCGCGCAGAGAACTTTGATTGCGCGATGCAGGATTAGTTCTTATGTGACGCCATCTTGATGCGTGCCAGGCCAGTGGCGGGTTGGTTCCAGTGGGTTGGAACCGAATGCCGCATAGTTCTTGGTGAGTCGGAACTGTGGTGTGGTGTGTGGTGCTATCCCAGTGAGTCGGGATGATGCCCCAGTGAGTCGGGGTGATCATGTCCCAGTGAGTCGGGATGATGCTGCAAGCTCCAGTGAGTCGGAGTAGTGCTGCTGGCTCCAGTGAGTTGAAGCGATGCTGTGCGACGTAGTGGCTTGACTGCTTGCGTCGACCAGGAGAGATTCTTCGTTGCTCTTCATGTAACTGGCCGAAGGTGCAGAGTGGTTCGCCAACGTCGCTGATGAGGCTGAGGGTGATGATCAGGGTATGACCAGGTAGATATGCTGGTGGTCAGGATACCCTTTAAAGCCGTGGGTGCTGGCTGTGTGGCTCGCTGCTCGAAAGCTTGAGGAAGTGATGATGACGTCACGAAGTAGTAGCTGCACGAAGGCTGCGCTGACGTTCATTGTCGAGGGTCACCAGTTTGGAGGTAGGCGAAACAGAGTGTAAAGTCCCACAAATCTCCGTTGAAAAGGGAGGATCCTCCGACCAGACGGGTGTTATGTTTGGTGGGCTACTACTGCCCGATAGATGATTTCGGGCTTTTCTATACGTTTTAATCGCGCGGAGTACTTTGATTGTGCGATGCAGGATTAGTTCTTATGTGACACCATAGATGTCGCTACACAAGCTCTGCTTAATTTGGGACTAGATGGCGTTGTGTGAAAGTTATAGAATATTATTAATAAATTATAAGATTATTTATTATTCAGGATTTTTTACAGTTACATAACTAATTATAAACATCTAAACGAATAAATATTAATATATAATATATCGGTATATATAAAAAACTAAAAATAATAATACGTACAAACAGAAGAAAGGCTAGAAAAAGAACTTATAGGGCATTAAAAAAAAAACATCCACATCGATATCATTGCATATAATTACAAAGTAAGTAAATCAATTAATATTTCGCAATGAAAATGGATTTAAAGGTCAGCGGGGTGGGTCGGGGGCGGGGGGTGTGCGGGTGCAGGTGGCTGTACAAGTATGTGTGCATTTAACTTCGGGCAGATGTTCAGGGGACTATACGCCTTAACGCTTATCTTTCAACAAATACTTCCATAGAATCTGCTGACCATATGTTTTGTCTTATCCCCTAGAATCTGTTTAGAACTTTAATTTCGCAGTTCGAGGCATTGCAGTTCTAACAGAATTCGATTTTAAGTCCGTGTGTAAAGCAGACACATTGGAACTGCAACGATTTTTGTTTATGTTTTTAAATTTTGACTTCGACTCGACCTTTCGATAGAAAGAAACGCTCAACATAAATCTTAAATTCGTTATAGTGTCAGACTTTTACTGACTAAAAACCCACTCCTGTTCCCTCTTTGCCTTCATCCCGGGGCTAACTTAAATGCCGAAAATTAAATAAAAACAATAGCAATTGTATTTTTTTTATAGGAAATCATCCAAATCTCCGTTGAGTTTAGCCACCATGATTGAAATTCCATCGGAAAGCCGGTTGCTTCCAAGGTCCCAAGGCATTTTCGAGTTGGGGTTAGATTAATCACCAAACGCCTAGCCTGCTCGTCTTTGCTGATCAAATCAACGGCATAATGTCTTTAATCACGGTCATTAGTTTTTAGGTTCAATTTACGTATGTCACTTCATCTTTGTTCACATTCGAGGCAATACTATTGAAGGCTATATGAATAGGCTCTTAATAAAATAGTCTGCTTCACCATCAACGATTACATCACTGCTTGTCAGGTGGGATCGCAGTCATGCTCTTGTATCATATAAAAAAAATACACATTTGATTAGTAATCAGCATTTTTGGGGTTTCCTTGAAGATTCCATATAATGCTCCAACAATTATATTAATACTAGCTTATGCCCACGGCTTCGCTCCCTTCAACTGACTACATACCCTACCCTACTCTACCATACTCTACCCTACTCTACTCTACCCTACTCTACCCTACTCTATCCTACTCTACCCTACTCTATCAATTTGACAGCAAAATCTCCATTAATAAAATGATCCGCCATTTATTGAATTCATTTGTTACAAAAAATAATGATAAATGAAGAACCGCTCGGCCGATTTTGTGTAAACTTCACATAAACCATCTACTAAATAGTCCGAACAAAGCCTAAACATTTGGTTTGGATAGGTGAGCCCGTTCTTGAGTTATAAAATTACAACGAAAAGTAGCATTGATTTTTATATATATTGATTTACACCGAAAAAGTTCCGTTTACCTGGGACATGGAATTATTATCAGGGTATTATTATTACTTAATTACGCGTTTTTACGTAAATTCACCAAAAAAGGTTTTTTTTCCAGGAGAAACGAAGATATAGAGACTGAAATTTTCGGCAGAATAAATTTCGTACACTCGTGTGTACAATACGACAATTACGCGTTTTTCAAGGTCATTCAAGTTGTACAACCGTATGTACAAACGGCGCTCGAGGGAAAATCATTATTACTAACAAATCTTTTATTTTTTTTCTTTTTCCAGACAAATTCTCAAGTATGCCAAGAGCTCTGCGTTCAAATGATGAAATGCTTACAAGGCACAGGTCGCAGGTTCGACTTAGACTCGGTCATAGCTAAGCAGCTATTCGACATTATTAAGAGGGAACCGTTCTGCCTGACTCCCTTAGTGTTGGACGCTTGCAGGGTCTTTGTTAAGGATATAAGCAGTATTCCAGGGTGAGTGAAAATATACACTATCATCAAGTGTAGGCTTGTTAAAAAAAAACGATATATCGATATTTTCAGCTGATGTATTTTGATCCGATATATCGATACAAAATATTCAATATCGTAATTTTTCAATTAAGTCAATTTCACATTCTACACGAGCAACCTGTGGATTTGTTATATACAGAGATCGCTCAGTGCCCTGCGCGTTCAATATAATAACGGTTTCAGGATGTTGATGGGGCTGCCCCGTTTCTGTAGTGCATCTAGCATGTTTGCGGAGGCTCGCGTTGATGGTTTTCATGCCATCATACGTAAAAGAACCGCTTCCTTGCTGCGCAGAGTGCGGGGCAGCACTAATAGCATCCTGAAGGTAGTCGCTGACAAAGTCGACTCAAAAGTAATGCAGGCTTTTATGCGGGTTCTAGTTAGACAGTGTGAAATGTTTAACTGAGCCTGCATATTAAGCAACATATTTAATATTTTCATTGATAGTACTAACATAGGTTTTTAAGTAATTTGTAACTACTAACTAAATATGGATATTTGTCCGAAATAAACGTTATTTCCTTTATTTCATTTATATAAACATATTAGTTACATTTTTAAATATTTCAAAAATAAAAAATAAAACATTTAAAAATATAAAAAACAGCATCCCACCTGTATCGGGAACAGGGTCCAAGCTACCGGCGGTCAGGGCTCCAGAGAAAGGAACCTCCTAACAATGCGAGCCGTGTCCAGGAGTACCGCTTTCTGAATCAAGCCCTTGATCCAGCCGCCTAACGCGAGCCTCCTAAGGTGTTGGTCGAGGCTCTTGGCTATTAAGCCATTGCCCGACACGACTATCGGCACAATGATCGCCGAGTCCACATCCCACATGTCGACAACCTCGCGAGCCAAGTCAATATACTTGATTAGTTTATCTTTCTCGGCTTTCACGAGGTTCTCGTCATGGGGGACGGATATGTCAACAATCATTGCACGCCTCTCGCTTCGGTCCACCACCACTATAACAGGCTTATTGGCTACAATAGTCCTGTCAGTGATGATGGACCGATCCCAGTACAAACTGATATGACCATTATCAAGAACTGGGTCGGGCTCATACCTGTAGTACGGCACTTCCGATTCCACAAGAGAGTATTTCAAAGCAAGTTGCTGATGGATAATCCTGGCTACAAGGTTGTGTCTATGCAAGTACTCTCCGTTAGCTAGACGAGAACAACCAGAGATAATGTGACGAATCGATTCCCCCGGACGGTGACATGCCCGACAGATGTCAACCGTGCCGTCCTTCACAATAAATCTCCGGTAGTTATTCGTCATGATAACTTCGTCCATAATTGCACAGACAAAACCTTCGGTTTCCCCAAAGAGGTCACCGGAACGCAGCCAGGCTACGGACGCCAATTGGTCTACTTCGGGCCTGTGAAGGGCCCGGAAAAAGCGTCCGTGAAGTTCCTTGCTTTGCCATACTTCCCTGCGATCGTTAGTGTCAAGCACTACCGGTTTGCGCCAGTTCTCGTTAGCCAGGGCGAGCGGGGTGAGTCCCTTGTCCACTGCCACTACATCTCGATGCATACCCACGTCGGCAGCTAGGAAATATTCCCTGAGACTGCATACCTCGCGGTTGTGTAGGGTCTTAGCATTTAAAAAACCTCGACCCCCACACTTCCGCGGGATATACAATCTCATCACCGACGATCGTGGGTGATGCATTCGGTATGCAGTCAGCAGTGTGCGGACCCTCCTATCCAGGGTGTCAAGTTCTGTTTGAGTCCATTTGAGTACGCCGAAAGAGTACATCAATACCGGCATGACCCAACCGTTGAAGGCGCGCACCTTGTTTCCGCCTGAAAGAAGGCTATTGAATACCTTCTTCAGGCGTCCAAAGAAGCGCGCCTGCAACGATTGCTTCATGTCAGTGATATTGATGCCTAGAGCTTCCGACATACCCAAATACTTATAGGTTTCGGTTGGAGAGAGGGATCTCAGGTTTATGGAATCCGTGAGTTGGGTGCCCACGGATTCCACAACCTCCCCTCGCTTTACATGCATGACCGCACATTTGTCCACACCAAACTCCATCCTGATGGCACTACTGAAGGTTTCAGTTACCTTCAGTAGCTCCATCAGTTGCAGATTGTTGGGGGCAAAAAGTTTCAGGTCATCCATGTAAAGTAGGTGAGATATTACCTGACCACCTCTCTTCAACCGATAGCCTAGACCTGAATTCTCCAGCAGTGTACTTAGAGGATTCAAGGCTAGGCAAAACCAAAGTGGACTCAAACTATCAAAAACGTTATTATTATTATTATTATTAATTTAGGTCGTTAAATGGATTGCGTTAAGAGGTCGTGGTAGGACCTCAGGTAACATAGACTCCGGCAGGCAATTCTACTCCTTAACTGTACGCATGTGGATGGATGGAGAGGGAGGCCAAAGAAAAGATGGATGGATTGTATGAGAAGTGATTTGAAAGAAAAGGGAGTTAGTGATAGCGTGACGAGTGACAGGACAGAATGGAAGAAAAAAACGTGTTGTGCCGACCCCAAATAAAACGGGACAAGGGCAGGAAGATGATGAACTGTACGCATTTCATTTCAGATTCAGCGAATCGGTGAAAGAGTTGAAACAAGCTGTTTCAAACAGTGAAGGATATCTGTACACGAATATATTGTTCGAAGATCTTCAACTAAGGAGCGGGGATAGAAATCAATTTATATTTAGGTAAGTTTCATTTATATTTGCTAGCAGTACATCGTAGATTCAAAGGACAAAACCCATTTCGAAAGTTCAAAACCCATATTAAGCATGTTCTAACCAAAAAAGCAGATGCAATGGTGGCCGTAATTAAATTCGGGAATTGAACTGTTTTCATGGATAAGTTTGTATGGAACCCTCAGTGCACGAGTCCGACTCGCACTTGCCCGGTTTTTTTTTTTTAATTGATATAAACCAGTGTTTGACTGCGATCCCACCTGATGGTAAGCAGAGATGCAATCATTGATGTTGGCGCACTAGTTTATTAAGAGCCAAAGTCAAAAGCATTTATTTGAAATAGACCATTTACAGGCACTTTTGAATAGTCAAATGTAGGTCAGTCCAAAAAAAATGTGAAGCTAAATTGCACGTTCCGAAGCGTAGATTTCTATGGAGAAGAACGTGCAAGAAACTCCATGGGCACTCTTTTAAATCATATTGTGAGTTACGTAAATCTTGGTTACATGTTTCTTGTTGCTTCTATTATGTGACCACAATGTAGATAAGTAATAAAAAAATAAAACTAATTAAAATATAGAAATTAAATTAAGCCATTGGCAGCTAAGAGATGACCAGTCTCAACTGACGGCACCCGTTCACGAGCATGACGCGTGCATCAGCCCCAATCAGCTCAAACATTTTGAAGGGAACCGAATGACCCAATAACACGTGCCACCATCAGCGAGACATTTGAGTGAGCATGACAAACTCTCAATTGCTATGCTAATATTGCCAAAAAAAATGTAACTTAATTTAAATGCTCCATGGTACTTCACATTCACAAATTTGAAAAGAAAAAGTGCTTCTACATTATACAATGGTATTGTTTCTAAATACTTTTGTATTTAATAAATGATCACAAGCTTCATTAGACAAAATAAATAAAAACATAGCCTATCCTGGGTGCCTTGAAGACACCCAAATTATAGTTTGAGCTGCATCGTATAACGAATTATTGCCCCTACCTACGATTAATAATAATAATAATAATATAACCTAGTGGATTCGGAGGTACCATACTACAGGTATGTGCCCGACCCAGTTCTCGAAAATGACCATGTCACATTGTACTGGGATCGGTCTATCATTACTGACCGGACTATTGTAGCCAATAAGCCGGAAATAGTGGTGATAGACCGATTAGCGCGCCGCGCAATGATAGTCGACGTCACCATTCCACATGACGAGAATCTCGTGAAAGCTGAGAGAGAGAAACAAATCAAATATCTCGACTTAGCACACGAGGTTGTCGATATGTGGAATGTGGACTCGGCTATCACTGTGCCGATTGTTGTGACATGATGATGATTGTGTCGACAGCTTCGACGACCATCTGTCGAAGATGTCGTTGCGCGGTTGGATCAAGGGCCTGATACAAAAGGCAGTACTCCTCGATACGGCTCGCATTGTGAGGAGGTTCCTGTCTCTGGAGCCCTAACCACCGGTAGCTTGGACCCTGTTCCCGACACCGGCGGACAAGTATTTTTTATATTTTTAAATGTTTTTTTTATATGTTTTTTAAAGAAATATTTGAAAATGTAAAAGATATGTATAAAAAATAAATAAATGGAATAATAATAATAATAGCCTTTATTAACAATCTAACATATCAGTACATCATTTAATACATACATTTTTTCCTTTAGTTACTATTAAAATTTACTTCAACTATCTGACACCGGTTCGTGAAGATTGTCTTGCTTTCCAGCATAGGCCTCCCCTAGTGTTTGCCATAAAATGCGGTTCTGTGCTTGTCTTCTGCATGTGATGCCTGCTATTCTTGTAACATCGTCCTCCTATCTACGACGTTGTCTCCCTTTCTTTCTTTTATGTTGTCGCGGGCACCACTCCGTTACATCCCTATACCACTTATCCTTTTTACTCCTACCTACCTACGATTATATGTTTATTATTGTTTCAGTATGTTTAAAGAAGATTGTGATGCTGCGATGAGAGATGATGAATTTACAATACAAGGTATTTTTGATAACATACTGTATACGACTAAATAACTTTTTTTTTTGTCAATATGTCGAGCTGATTTCACTCTTATGCACTTACCACCGTATGTGTGGGCTTGCGGACGGCGAGCAATGGGTGGCTCGCCGTCTGATCGTCTGGTGACCGTCCGGACCGGGCCCAAGTCGTCGACGGCGCGTGTTCCATGCGCGCCTCAAGGAGATGTCAGCAACCGTAGAGGCCCAGCAGGGTCGAAGCCTTCTGGGGCCACGGGTAGTGTGAAATCGAAGCCCGGGGCCCCGGGATGAAGGCAAAGGAGGAACAGGAGTGGGTTTTTAGTCAGTAAAAGTCTGACACTATCTCTCGCTCCGCCCAAGAGCGGGATTTGTCATTAGATGACATTCCCACCTAAAAAAAAAAACAGTGTATCGAACAAACTTTTATAATATAATAATTTACAATATAATATTACACAAGTATTACACAACGCCGTCTAGTCTCAAGCTAAGCAGAGCTTGTGCTATGAGTACTAGACAACTGGTAAACATAATTATATATTTCTAAATACATATTATAGATAAATTACACCCAGACACAGAACAAATGATCGTACTCATCACACAAACATTTGTCCTGGGTGGGAATCGAACCCATGACCTCCGGCATAGCAGTGAGGGCCACTAATCACTAGACTAACAGGCCAGTCAATTTCATCCATAATATAAGTTTTTTTTTTTTTTAATCTACCCTCAAAACATTTTTAGACGATGTCTAGTTTTGTTTTGTTTTGACAGTTTGAAAAAAAAAAGTTAATTGAAAAATATTTTTTAGGATTAATGGATGTTTTTGGTTCGCTGTCAAATTGGGATGACTTGAGGATTCAAGATAAAAAGCAAATAGAGGAGAGTCTGCCTCCTCTGTGGACTAAGAACGAAGAATTTACTGTTTCCTTGAGAGAATATTTTGAAGGAGCTAATAAGAAACTTGGTACGTATAATTTAAAATTAATTTCAACAATTCCATTTTTAACTTCAACAGTCCGGACTAAGCGTTTCGCTTCGTCGTTTATACCGCGTACATCGAGGGACTGGAACAATTTGCCTGCTGCGGTCTTCCCGTCTAATTATAATTTAGGTGCCTTCAAAGCTAGAGTGAATAGGCTCTTAATACACTAGTGCTCCTCACCATCAATGATTGCATCACTGCTTAACATCAGGTGGGATCGCAGTCAAGCACTGGATTATATCGATTAAAAAAAATATTTCTTCCTTCTAAGATGGATGCGCTGTTTTCTCTATCGCGATAAGTTCATTTCTTTGGCTAGATGTTGCAATTCCTAACCCATCCTTTTCCTGCATTTGCCTGTCGCATGTGTGTGACAGAGAGGGACAGACTACCAACACAGAAATGTAATTTCATAAACGATTGCGCCGTTTACGGAATGACATTTCTGTATGTATGTGTGTACCTCCCGCAAATTAAATGGCGTCGAAAAGACTGACGTCAGATATTCTTGCTTTGGCGAGATTGTACGAAATAGTCGCCACGGACATGGAACACAATAGGCACATGACTTGGAAGAAAAAGAAGAATAATAAAACTTTATTGTACACCAAAATAGTAACAAAAAATTTTAAATTTAAATTAACTTAATCTATTGGTACAATGGCGGTCTTATCGCTAACAGCGACATCTACCAGAAAACCTTAGGATGGACTGTAAGAACTTAACATATAAAGGGGGTAGTCTGCGGTGTACTGCAAAATAAATGTTACATTTAAAATATACAAAAAAAACTACTATTTTTTTATATTATTTATATATTTATTGGGGTTTTAGTCAGTAAAAGTCTGACACTCCCTCCCTCTCGCTCCACCCAAAACGAGAGGGGCAAATAAATGATTTCCCACCCTCAAGAAAAAAGGATATTCTTACTAGCTCAGCCACAAAAACGTACGTAAATATGATCACATTTCTTCCTTCCGTTCTCAGCTCAAATGGCTGCCTATCCGTTCACAGGAGATCCCTCAGATCCCTCTGCATGCTCTTCACCATAATGAACGATCCTTGCGCTCCTGATTATTTTAAACAATATTTTAAAGTGTTGGGCAGTTCTCATAATCTTAACCTTCGTGCTTCCAAAAATATGCTCTTTCATATCGACGGATGCAAAGTAAATTTTGCGATTTTCTGATAGTTCCAGAAACTTTAACTAAATATTCATATTCTAAGACATGGAAAATCATCTTTCAAGTGTCAAAAATGCAGAAATGATAGTAGCTTTTCCAACAACATTTTTAGAAAAAAAAGTTACTAAACCACTTCTACTATTCACTTATTAATACTAATTATCAGAAAATCGCAAAATCTCAGATAACTCTATTTACTTTGCACCCCTCGATATTTCTTCTCACCGTATTGGTTTTATGTCCAATTCATACGCTGTTTCCACCATAAAACTCTGGAATGTGCTTCCCCTTGACATCAAAAAAGCTGAAAGTAAATTTTACTTCAAGCGTAAAATTCGGAACTACTACTTGAAGTCCTCTCAACCTTAGTTCGGTCTTCGTCAGAATTGTTATTAAGTTCTCTTAATGATTTGATATTTTTCATAGTATTTATTAGTTTATAATTTCAGCATTATATATGTATTTTATTATTATAAATAACTTTTTTTCTGTTATTTGTTTATTGTGCAAACCTACCAAAGTGTTGTCTTTTTTAACCCAAAGGTTGACTGGTAGAGAATGCCTTGTTGCATTAAGTCCGCCTATGTACACACGGTGACTTTGATAGCGTAGCAGGGCACACTAACATGATAAATGTGTGCGTAAACGCTAGCGCGTGAAACACAACAGGTATTATCGTTGTGTGATACAAAGTAACTCGTTTCTACACTCACACTCTTGAAAAAAAAAATAGTAGCCGTCTAAGTTACACGACTATGAAAATACAGCCAAAATTGGCTACTGTTATTAATGGCGCTGTGGCGCAATGCGTATGATACTTAACTGACGAGTAAGAGGTCCCAAGTTCGATTCCAATCGTCTGATGTAACAAAAAGTTTGCTTGTTTTTATTTTCTTTTTGATTTACCCCTGTTTTTTTTTTAATAGTAATGTTATAGTTACTCTCATAATAATTAAAATATTTTGAAAATATTGTGACAAAGAAAACTGCGATAACGATCCAACTATGTTTATTACAACTTATTAATTACATACATTAAACGGAATGGTCACAATTAACGAATCTGTTCATGATTATCTTTAATACAATATATAAAGTGAAAATATTCTAAGTCAGACAAGGATGGACGTCACTTTTTTAAGTTTTTTATTAGTGACATAAATCAACATGTTATCAAGAATGAATTATGATAGATATCGCAACTCTTGATCTCAATAACAATAACATCATGTCACATAATAACAACAACAGTATAATTACCTACAGCTTACTTCTTATTTTTTTTTTTTTACTTATAACATATCAATCAACATGTTTTAAAAAATGATCTATGATAGGTATCGTAACTCTTGATTTCAATAACAATAACATGATAAAAACAACAACAACAAAAACAGCATACAGTAATACAGCTTTTTAAAAATATTTATAATTTGATTCAATTTAAATCAAAATTAATATCTAATTGGTGCACCTTCATTGTCGATTACTTCTTGTAACCTCGTTCTTATGCTAGCCACCAAATTTTCACACAGGTCAGTGCCGCGAAACGATTCCCACATGGATGACACTAAATTATCTAAATTACGTTTAGATCTCACATCAGATGAATCCCAGTTGAGCACCATGTGACCCCATAGATTTTCTATGGGGTTCAAATCGGGACTTTTAGAGGGCCATTCAATAACAGTCAAGTTTTCTTGGACACTTAACCAGTCTTGCACCATTCGTGCGCGGTGCACCGAGCAGTTATCGTGCACGAAGTAAATATGCTCGTCCGGGTATGCCACGCGCACGGTAGGCAACATAACATTTTGCAAGATGTCCAAGTAACCTTGACTGGTATTGCGACCCCCTACCTCCACTAACTCACCGGGACCCATCGATGACATCCAGCCCCAATAACCTAACGTAATGCGACCACTAGACCTGCATGGGAGAATATTTTTCTGATGGTAACGTTCTCCATCTTTTCTCCATAATATTTTACGCCCATCCTTATCTGACTTAAAACACTTTTCATCACTAAATATAACTATGTTATTGCACCAATCAAAATCTATAAATTTTCTTGCAAACCGCATCCTTTCTTCCTTATGCAACGCCGTCAGTAAAATTTTTTTCGCAGGCTTGCGACATTTAATTTTTGCTGCTCGTAAGTGGCGTCGAACAATTGTCATAGACACGCCGTGCATAATCGCAGTGTTTCTTGTTGTAGCAAAGCCGTCAGCGCTATACGTAGCAACAATATTTCGATGCAGTGGGTTGGCATCCGTATATGCAATTGCTTTTGGACCCGGACGTTTGGCATCGATTGTCCCTTCAGCTGTATATCTATGCACCCAAAACTGCACAGTTTTCCTCTGTAAACAATCACAAAATTACGTTAAAACCTAACAAATATCAACAATGTTAAATTATTTCGCATTATGTTAAGTTTGGATTTGTTACTTACCGGTAGCATTAGTCTCCTCGAAATTTCACTTATGGATACATTTTGTTTATATAATACTACTATCTCAGCCCTCAAAAGTGTAGACAAATGAGACATGTTAATTATTACTTGTAAAAAGTATCACTTTCCACAACGATTAATTATTTTTTGTCTCGGAGTAAGTTGTAGAACACACGATCGTGATAGGCAAAAGCGTTATGCCAGGTTAACTTATTATCCGACTCATTTCTTAGTAAATAACTAATAAAGTGGGTAGATGATAATATTCATACACTTAGTTTTTAAAGCAAATATTCTAAGTTTTAGCTTTAATAAACTTCGTTATCATTATACTACAATAAAATAGAAAATAATGTTTTGTCAATGGCTAGGATCGAACTCGATACACCTTTAACGGCAAGCAAGCACTTGATAATCAGTGCTAATTTTCCATCTAATGAACGAAGCGAATTTTTTTATCTAATTCGTAGCAAACACATATACAAATATGTGTGTGTGTATATCGAGTAGTAAACGAGTTTTATTTTGTTTGCGAGTTGAGCTGGAGACATATTATTTGAATAGGTGAATTATTGTGGGATGGCACGCTCGGTTTTACTGTTTGTATTGATACCCACAGCTACTTGATTATTGTGAACATTATTGCTGATTACCTACCCATATCATCAAAATTACTTTCCAAAGATTAAGTGTAAGTGTTTGATGCTAATTTAAATAACTATAATAATTTCATAAGTGAATGTTTGCGAAAATAAAAATAAAAAGTTGACAATGAAAGGATTGTCAACTATTAATAATAACGTATTGTTATATTACGTAAATGATATATATATATATATTATAAAATTATTTATATTACAAGTTATATACAAAAATTTCGTTAATTAATTTCGTAAATATACATAGTTTATATGTATAAAATTACAAAAATATATTTCGAATATTTTAATTATTACGAGAATAACCATAACATTACTATTCAAAAAAAACATGAGTAAAACAAAAAGAAAATAACAGATAATTGGAATCGAACTTGGGACCTCTTACTCGTTAGTTATGTATCATACGCATTGCGCCACAGCGCCATTAATAACAGTGGCCAATATTTGCTGTATTTTCATAGTCGTGTAACTTATACGGCTACTATTTTTTTTTTGCAAGAGTGTGAGTGTAGAAACGAGTTACTTTATATCACACAACGATAATACCTGTTCTGTTTCACGCGCTAGCGTTTACGCACACATTTATCATGTTAGTGTGCCCTGCTACGCTATTAAAGTCACCGTGTGTACCACTACTGTACATGAAGTTTAAATCATCATCATCATCATTTCAGCCGAAAGACGTCCACTGTTGGACATAGGCCTCCCCCAAGCGTCGCCACAACGACCGATCCTGTGCTTCTCGCATCCACCGCACTCCCACGACCCTCACCAGGTCGTCGGTCCACCTTACGGGAGGCCTTCCAACGCTGCGTCTTCCGGTGCGCGGTCGCCACTCTAAAATCTTTCGGCCCCATCGACCTTCCGTTCTACGAGCAATGTGCCCTGCCCACTGCCACTTTAGTTTGGCGATTCTTTGGGCTATGTCGGCGACCTTGGTTCTCCTGCGGATATCTTCATTCTTTATGCGATCACGCGAGGAAACTCCGAGCATAGCCCTTTCCATTGCCCTTTGGGTGACTGTAAGCCTTCTGATGAGGTTTGAAGTTTAAATAAATAAATAAAAACTTAGCTCTACTGTCCATGGACGCGCAGCTTCATAGACGCGTATTCGCTATTATACGCTTGATGTACGCCTGTTCACAGCTTATATAAAAAACCTATGAAACTCCGTTGACGGAGCGGCAACGTCGTGCTCGCATCGCTATAACGCCTGCCGTACTGCATGTCATACGTCGGAGCGTACATCGAGCGAAAGCGCGTTTTTATTGGCGGGTATCTTCTTCGTCCGACTGCATTTTCACAAATCGTATTCGCCGCTTCGCGGACAGGGTTCAGTACTCTGTGCTGCTCAAGCTGTCTGGTGGATTTTGAATCATCTATGAAGGTACGCGTCCGTGGACATAAAGCTTACTGTTGAGACTCCTCTCAACATCGCCGCGCGCTGGCGGCAATGAACAAGGACAGCGGGAACCACAAGCAAGATAAATGATAGATGTATACAATAATAAATTATAATAATAATAATATTCCACAACCATCTCACAACGCCGTCTAGTCTCAAGCTAAGCAGAGCTTGTGTTATGAGTACTAGACAACTGATAAACATACTTATATATTTCTAAATACATACACATTATAGATAAATTACACCCAGACACAGAACAAATGATCGTGCTCATCACACAAATATTTGTCCTGGGTGGGAATCGAACCCACGACCTCCAGCATAGCAGTCAGGGCCACTAACCACTAGCCCAACAGGCCAGTCAATTACTAATGTGATGAATCATAAAGTTCAAGCTTCAGTTATATAAATATTTTATTTACTTTGATCAACACAATTTCATATTTATCATTCTATTAACAATCATTTTCAAATACACGGATTGGTAGGACATGTTCACTGTTCAACAACTCAAAACAGACTGACTCTGTCCAGTATGAGTTATGACAGTTACAAACTCAATGTTTCCCCACCACAAACTTTCACAAAACACTCGGTCCGACCAATCAGAGCAAAGTAAACAGTACGTAACATCAATTGACTAACTAATATACATTAGGGTTTATCTATAATAAACTCATCATCATCTTCCTGCCCTTGTCCCGTGTTATTTGGGGTCGGCGCAACATGTTTTTTTCTTCCATTCTGCCCTGTCATTCGTCATGCTATCACTAACTTCCTTTTCTTTCATATCACTCTTTACACAATCCATCCATCTTTTCTTTGGTCTCCCTCTCCCTCTCCATCCATCCACATGTAAACTCATAACTCTTTTAGTAACATGCGTTTCATCCCTCCTCTTCACATGACCATACCAAGACAAACGATTCCCTTTCAATTTTTCAGTCACTGGTGCCACTTTCAAACTTCCCCTGATTTACTCATTTGTCACTTTATCCATTCTCGTCACACCACACATCCATCTTAACATTCTCATCTCCGCTACGTGCAGTCTTTTTTCATCCGTCTTTTTCACAGCCCAACATTCTGATCCATACAGTATGACAGGTGACAGTATGACAGTATGACATTATCTATAATAAACTACAAGTAAATATTTTATTTTAACTATATCATAATTATAATTATATTTGTACAAAACAAATACATAAACTCTAATACTATAAATGATTACTTAATTTCTACAATAAATGCCTTAAGTTCTCGGGACCACTGGCGCCATCTATCGCTTATAGATAGAAGTTGAAGGATGTATGAATATTTTCTATAAAAAATCTTTACACTAATGAATTGACCTATCGTTGCCATCACTTACCTTTAAATTTTGGTGTCCAACAGATTATAGAAAATGGTTCAACAAAATGGTGGCGTCTTACTATCCAGAAGAAGTTACCCAGAACAGGATAAGCTGGCTGAAGCAAACTGAAAAGTGGCCGAAAAGAGATTTTGTTACATCAGCTGTAAGTATATTTAACTAGCTGTCCCAAGCGGTTTCTTCTGCGTCGTTGGTTACCTCTTCGCTCCCGTGGGTCATAGCGCGAAGATCATCATCATCATCATGATGATGTGTGTGCGTGTGAAAGTTCCCACATTGAACTGCTTTAAAAATCGGTTGGACAGACTAAACATCTCCAAACTATATGAAACACACGCATCAGCTAAATAGCTGCTAGTGTGTCTTACCAAATAATAATAATAATAATAAAAAAACATTTCAGCCGAAAGACGTCCACTGCTGGACATAGGCCTCCCCCAAGTGTCGCCACAATGGACGGTCCTGTGCGTCTCGCAACCATCGGACTCCCACAACCGTTACAAAGTCATCGGTCCGCCTTGTGAGGAGGCCTTCCAACGCTACGTCTTCCGGTACGTGGTCGCCAGAAGCTTTCGGCCCTAACGGCCGCCGTTCTGCGAGCAATGTGCCCTGCTCATTGCCTCTTAAGTTTGGCGATTCTTCGTGCTATGTCGGTGACCTTGGTTTTTCTGCGGATATCCTCATTCCTGATTCGATCATGCAAGGAAACTCCAAGCATAGCCCTTTCCATTGCCCTTCGGGTGACTTTAAGTCTTCTGTTAAGGCCCATTGTAAGCGACAACGTTTCAGAGCCATATGTCATCACTAGCAACACGCAAGCGCGAAGTTAGCATAGTCGGCCTTTTAATGTTCCCACTGTTGGGACTCAGGCCTCCTCTCCAGGAGAGGGAATGGGCCGTAATCCAACACGCGGGCCCAGTGCGGGTTGGTGGATGTCACATGTCTTTGAATTTTTGGTTCTAGGACATGCCGGTTTCCTCACGATGTTTTCCTTCACCGTTTTGAGAGCAGTGGTGATAAAATAAATTACACAAATTAATGCGCCTGGCTGGGTTTGAACCCGCGACCTACAACTCGTAAGTCGGGGCCGTTACCACTCGGCCACCACTGCTCTTAGCGCGAAGTTATGTAGCCTATAATCTTTCTCGATGAATGAGCTATCCGATACCAAAATATTTTTAATGAGGGTTTTGTTCCTGCCCTTTTCTCGTATTACTTGGGGTCGGCGCAAGACGTTTTTTTCTTCCATTCTGTCCTATCACTCGTCACACTATCACTAACTCCCTTCTTTCATATCACTCTTCACACAATCCATCCATCTTTTCTTTGGCCTCCCTCTCCATCCATCTACATGTATACTCAGAACTCTTTTAGCAACATACGTTTCATCCCTCCTCTTCACATGACCATACCAAGACAAACGATTCCCTTTCAACTTTTCAGTCACTGGCGCCACTTTCAATCTTCCTCTAATATACTAATTTATCACTATATTTTCAATTTGGGTTAGGGAGAATTCACATCACCAGTTGGTGCCAGTTAGCCGTTCGGTCTTTTCTTTTGAAAACGTACATAATTGACGTCTTTTTTTTCGCTAAGAAAATCATCCAATGACATCCCCCGCTCTTGGTCAGTGTGTCAGACTTTTACTGACTACGCGCTGTCGACGACTTGGGCTCGGTCCGGACGCTTACCGTACGGTCGGACGGCGAGCTACCCATTGCTCGTTGACGTTGACGTTGATGTTTAACTAATATTTAAGCGCCTAACCGTTAAGATAGCGTTAGCGTGTCTAAGCGTTTTGACAGGTGCCTGGACCTGACGACTAATTGCTGCCACCCGATGAACGTCATTTTAGAACACCCTCATTCGATCCTGTAGCTCCTGAGATTAGCGCGTTCAACGAAACAAACTCTTCAGCTTTTTAGTATTAGAGTTAGCCTAAACTTTACTTTTACTTTCAGTAAAAGGCGTGTCAAACTTTTATTGACTAAAACTCACTCCTATTCCTTCCTTCTTTGCCATTGTTCTAGAGGATCTCTTTCGCATCACCCATGGCCCCTGCTGGGCTCCTACATTACTACATATTTAGGTGAATTTTGATGACCTTTCTTATATGATTGCAGATAATAGAAGCAATTCAGTGGCATCAGAATGAGGCGAAATTATTTGGCAATATCAGTTCAACGGACTGTCTTGCCGAATGGGCGGCGCGGCTTATGATCAGGTAGTGATTAATTATTATATTGCAGAATTTTATTATGTGTTTAAAAGCGCCCAAACTGGGCTTGGTTGAATATTCCACAACTATCACACAACGCCGTCTAGTCCCAAGCTAAGCAGAGCTTATGCTATGAGCACTAGACAACTGATAAACATACTTATATATTTTTAAATTCATACATATTATAAATAAATTACACCCAGACACAGAACAATTGATCGTGCTCATCACACAAACATCTGTCCAGGGCCTCAAGTCTGCTATTACAACAGTGTCAGAATGGTCTATCATTGATTTCATAATTGCTGATTTTGACAAGTTTTGGTAATCTACTAATATAATGGCGTCATTATGACTTTCCAATGATCAACCACTGACACTCCATTGAAGGAAAAACCGTAAAATGGTAATCTCGTACTTATTGACAAATGTTTGTCTGACGTATGTGGTAATCTGCTAAAATTGTGGCAGTTCCTTTGATCAGTGACCTACCATTAGAACGTCATTGTGCAATCATTGCTTTTAATAAGCACGATATTGTCATTCTACCATAACTCTATTACGAGACCATTAACTGATCAATGATCGATCATTATGATTTAGCAGATTACAAACTTTTAGCAAAATGACAATGGGATCGTGTTGGAATTTATAAAAATAGCAGACTTGGGCCCCTGGGTGGGAATCGAACCCGCGACCGGCATAGCAGTCAGGGCTACTAACCACTAAACCACCAGTCTACATAAATGAACTTTTTACGTAGGAAATCATCCAATGACTTCTCATGCTCTAGGGCGGAGCGAGAGGGCGTATCAGACTTTTACTGACTAAAACCCACTCCTATGATCCTTCTTTGCTTAGCGTTCCAGGTTTCCCTTTTCTATGTTACCATAACTTTTCAGATCATCATACTACAACCAGCAGCAAAATTCAATGGAGTCAGACAGCCAAGAGAGGATCTCGTTTACTAAAGATGAGCTGGTGTGGTGTCAGGCTGCCAATGAGAAGAAGCTCCCGTCCTTAGCTCTGCAATGTATTGACAGGAATAAAGAGTAAGCCATCATGTGCCTCTCCCTTTTGGTTGGGTCTTTAAGTCAAGGGTGAATAGGTTGCTTCTAGGCAAGCGTGCTCCATCGGCGGCCACATCATCGCTTTTCAACAGGTGAGATAGTGGTCAAACGCGAGCCTATCCACAATAAAAAAAGAAGTACTCAGGGCGGTTCCCGTCCTTTTGTTTATTTATTAGCATAATCTGTCTTTTATTGTTCCTACTCATGGGACTCAGCCCTCCTCTCTGGAAGATGGAATGGACCGTAATCCACCGCGCGGGCCCAGTGCGGGTTGGCGGTTGTCACATGTCTTCGAATTATTTATTCTAAAACATGCCGATTTCCGTCCGATGTTTTCCTTTACCCTTTTGAGAGCAGTGGCAATAAGTTACTCATAGTAATGCACCTGGCTGGGTTCGAACCCGCGCCCTACAACTCGTAAGCAGTGGCAATAAGTTACTCATAGTAATGCGCCTGGCTGGGTTCGAACCCGCGCCCTACAACTCGTAAATCGGGGCCGTTACCACTGGACCACCACTGCTCTATTTGGTTTTTTAAACGGAACCCTTATAGGATCACTTTGTTGTCCGTCCTTCTGTGTGTCTGTCACCTTAATTATCATCAGACGGGTAGACCACTGCAGGCAAATTGTTCAAATCCTTCGATGTACTCGTATGTGTTTAAATGGCGCGGAATATTTTAATTGCGCGATGCAGGATTTTGTAATTTAGTTCCTATGGGATGTCATAGATGTCGCTACAACCACATTAAAAAATAAATTGTATGTAATTTCCAGACGTTTATTAGATGTTGAGATTCTCCCCTGGGTCCAAGAGAGAGTGGAGGCATACAGGACTATAGGGCTTAAAGAAAACAACTGGACGTCGCTACAAAAGGCGTTGGACGCTGCAGGTAATATTATAATTAGCCAGAACTATTGTTTATTTATATATTAAGCGATTCATGTGCACACTTACTTGTATTTAATAAAATAAAAGAAGACGGAAACAGAAAAATAGGTACGACGGCAGGTAGAGAAAAAAGAAAAGTATAGGTTTTTTAGTTACTTAGCCATTTCAAAAAGTACTCTACCCTCGTAAGCCAGAGGACGCGATGCGGACGTAGAGCAATGGGTAGCTTGCCGTCCGGTAATTGATCGGACCGAGCCCAGTGGTGACAGCGCCTAGTAATTCACGCCCTCCTCAAGGAGATGTCAGCAAACCGTATTCGCCTAGCAGGGCCGATGCCCGTTAGCTATAGGACCGCGGAGAATTTCTGAAAAGGAAACCCGTAGTCCTAGAACGCAAAGGGCAACTGAAGGACACAGGTGTGGTTTTAGTCAGTAAAAGTCTGACACGCCCTTCCACTTCGCCCAGAGCGCGAGAAGTCATTAGATGATTTCCACAATTATAATAAAAAAACCCTCGTAAGCCAAAAAGCGGTAACTCAATAATAAAAATATTCCACAACTTTAATACAACGCCACCTAGTCCTAAACGACTATATATATTTCTAAATACATATATATATATATATTATAGAGCAGTGGTGGCCGAGTGGTAACGGCCCCGACTTACGAGTTGTAGGTCGCGGGTTCAAACCCAGCCAGGCGCATTACTTTGTGTAATTTATTTCATCACCACTGCTCTCAAAACGGTGAAGGAAAACATCGTGAGGAAACCGGCATGTCCTAGAACCAAAAATTCAAAAACATGTGACATCCACCAACCCGCACTGGGCCCGCGTGGTGGATTACGGCCCATTCCCTCTCCTAGAGAGGAGGCCTGAGTCCCAGCAGTGGGAACATTAAAAAATGGCCGACTATGACTATGACTATATATTATAGATAAATTACACCCAGACACAGAACAAATGATCGTGCTCATCACACAAACATTTGTCTTGGATGGGAATCGAACCCCGCGACCTCCGGCTTAGCAGTCAGGGCCATTAACCACTACACCAACAGGCCAATCAAGATAAAAGTTAAAGTAGACGTATCCCCATTTTTCTATCGGCAACCGCGTGGATAACACTGGTCTAAAAACTGTCACACTGCTCGTTGTGAATTGAATACCTAAAGCCTGCATCATCTAGGCCAGTATTCACAACCTTTCGTTTCCATCGAGCATCTGTTCTGCGAGCAATGTGCCCTGCACTAATATTGCAACAGAACTCTGCTTCCACCTCTGCAGAAGTTCCACAAGCTTTTTCACGTCTCCGCTTCTGCTTCCGCAAAACTTTATAACAGAACTCTAAACGGAAGAATACAGTGAGGAGCGCGGGGGTGGGGGGCCTTACACAAAAGTGTCGCATCGAGTTTATTATTATACAACGTGTTTTTTTTTTGACATCCCGTAACTATAGGGTATGAATGAAACCAAATCAAAGAATCGACTGGCATATGAATTATTTTTCAATTATCTTTTTTTATTTTTTTATTTTCCATACAAAATAATTCGATAAATGCACGATTATTTATGTAAAACACCCTTACGTGAAATACGACTGCGGCTATTTAAAAAAATGATCTTTTTCTTTAATACTAAAACTTCCGCTTCCGTTTTCGCATCCGCAAAGATTTACTTTCGACATCTGTTTCCGTTTCCGCTTCTGTTAAGACACTTCCGTTGCATCACTACCTGCACACTGCCACTTTAGTTTGGCGATTCTTCGGACTATGTTGTTAACCATGGTTCTCCTGTTATTTTATTTATATTTATTCTATTTCAGAAAAACAAACAGCACGGTTTGCGGCCCAGTCGTCATTTCAAACTAATATTTCCATGCAAAAATTAATTCTGCAACTACATAATGATGTGGGAAGTAAGTTGTGCCATTTATAAGTATCTTATAATAGCTTCTGCCGTGGCTTCACCTGTGTGGATGTAGACATACTCACGGTGGAGCATATGGTAGAGGTGTGCTCCGCCTGGGCAGAGCACCGCCGTGTCCTCGTGGAAACGTGAGGCGGCGGTGATCTCTCGCGCTGGGCCTTGGTACAAGTCATAGTACGAGGGAATGGCCCTCTCGCCCCAGCCGCCGGGATCACGATCCCGATGTCCGTCCACCGTAGGCGCGGGCTTGCAGACGGCGAGCAATGGGTAGCTTGTTTATTAAAGTATGTTTTAATCATACTTGTCTGTGATTTAATGGACTACGGCAATGTGAAATGGCGGAAGAGTTACTGCGGCCCTGGAACGCAAAGGGCAACTGAAGGAACACAGATGCGTTGCAGTCAGTAAAACTCTGACACCCTCTCTTGATACTTGATTTGTGATGGAATGGCTGGAAAGACTTAACGGCGTCCTCTCCTTCCGTATGACGCAGGTCCTCACCGGACATGGTGTAATGAGTGGCTCGCCGTCCGGCTGTCCGGTAACCGTCCGGACCGAGCCCGAATCGTCGACGAAGCGTAGTGATCCACGCGCCTCAAAGAGATGTCATCAAAGTGTAGGGTCCCAGCAGAGCCAACCCAATTATTCTATATTCTTTTCTTTAAAAAAATAAAACGTTGTTCCACACTAAGAATAATTTGACGACGAACAACGATGAATACGCCCAAAAAAAAAAAAATTATTTTGAATTATTATCCTGCTTCATTTTTCAGCGACATCAAAAACGAAATTGGACGACGTTATGCGGACAGTAAGCATGCATTTAACTCGTCAAAAAGGACAAATTATATCATCGGAGAATGCACTTGTTTTGAAATCTATTTACGAGACTGCTATGTTACATTATGATGAACTATGGATTGAAAGTGGTAAGCATGTTTATTTATTAAAACTTTATGCACTAATTATGTCGGTCGAGCAGGCAGGTTGCAAGAAAACTCGATGTACTGAAACAGGTTTATTGGAAAGTTTACACGGTAGACTTTGTGTCGCCTGACTGTTGCGAGGCTGATGCAATTGTTTAAATTATTGGGTCAGTTCCGATGGAATGCGTGATTCGTGGATAATTGGTTGGTAGGCTTAACACACTAGTAAACAAACACTGTACAAAGATGCACTTAATGCCTTAGGCATTTTCATAGTGCAGAAACATAAAATGGCAGTACAACTAAATAGAAGACAAACAGGAAAAAATTCCCTATGTCGTGGCCAAATCTTAGAAATTGATCACTTCTTGATATGGCCAACTAAAACTGGCCAGATCGTTTTATGCGAGTTTATATATTTGTGAACGCACCCTAGGGAATTGCATTTTGTCAATTTTTCGATTTTGACTGCTCCGATTCTTGATACCACTCATGCACAGTGTTCTTATACCAAAATCACCATAATCGGTTAATATTTAGAGCTTGCACACCTTCGACCGATGCTGCGATCATACTGCCCTCCGTCGTCAACTTACATCCCACTGGCACTCAGTGTTGCGTCAAAGTGTCGTGGCCAGTCACGTGACACACGTCACTCTAAACCACTAGCGCCGCTCTAATCAACTAGTGCCAAAAGCGCCGTCATACACATTCTGTAAAAATTTCAACTCTCTACCTATTACTGTTTATTTGGTACAGCCCGCTAACAGACAGACAGATAGACGGATGAACGGACAGTAGAGATTTAGTCATTAGAAAACATCCATTAGGCCTGCAGAGTTTAAGTAACCAATTTAATTTGAACTATATAAAATACTAGCTTTTGCCAGCAGCTCCGTCCGCGTCAAAGTAGGTTTCTCCATACAAACTTTGGACCCCCGTTTCATCCCCTTAGGGGGTGAATTTAAAAATAGTCTGTTTTAGTGCTCGCCTAGGTCATAAGAGGAAACTTTGTGCAAAATTTCACACTCCTAGTCCCAGTATTTTCGGCTGTGCGTTGATATGTCAGTCAGTTTCTCCTTTGATATATACACCGTTAATTTTTAATTAGTAAAAGTACTTAAAGGGCTTATTAGAAAAGGTCTTGTTATTATTAAGTAAAGTCTCAATCAATATTATTCATAAACAGCAAAGTTATGAGCGTTTGTTTATATCCCAAAATGGCACTCATTTTATGGACATACTGTACAGGCTATTGATTATGAATGAAAGAATAGCGATAAAAATGGAAAAACACTGCTCGTAGTATTTTCTAGTAGCAATTGTTATGAATGATTGATTCAATTATGAATTTACCACTTATGACAAATCGTGGTCAATTTTGTGATATCGCTTTTTTTTACTTTTGACTACACAAATATGATCAGTAACGGGTACGGATAGAGATCATTTTTTTGTTTTTGTTTTAATTAAAAAATAGGGGTGTATAGATGTATTCTTTTTTTCAGATGAATCAACACAAAACGATATAATTCACGGAATGACGGAGATAATCGATAAAATGTTGGATTACAATTTGGCTGCAGATTGTAATTTGTTGATTTCTACACTATTGAACAGACTCGCCTATTACGAAAATACCATCAGCGATGAAACAGCCAGGAGTTTACTTGAGCAGGTATTTTGTATTTGTATACATTGTGTAATGTACTCGTAATACATCATCATCTTCCTGCCCTTGTCCCGTGTTATTTGGGGTCGGTGCAAAACGTTTTTTTCTACCATTCTGTCCTGTCACTCGTCACGTTATCACTAACTCCCTTATCTTTCATACCACTTCTCACACAATCCATCCAACTTTCCTTTGGTCTCCCTCTTCCTCTCCATCCATCTACATGTAAACTCATAACTCTTTTAGTAACATGCGTTTCATCTCTCCTCTTTATATGACCATACCAAAACAAACGATCCCTTTCAACTTTTCAGTCACTGGCGCCACTTTCAAACTTCTAATATACTCATTTCTCACATTATGCATTCACGTCACACCACACATCCATCTCAACATTCTCATCTCTGCTACGTGCACACGTTCACAGCCCAACATTCTGATCCATACAGTATGACAGGCCTTATCACGGACTTGTAGATTGTACCCTTCAACTTGAGGGGCATCCGTGGGTCACAAGTTGTTGCCGTGACCTGTCGCCATTTCAACCATTCTGCGTTGATCCGATGAGTTACGTCCAGGTGTCATGTAATACAAAGATTATTAACTTTCACAAATATACACTTAAAATAATAAACTGGTGATTTAAAATGTGGTATAAAATTTGCTAAAAAATAATTCTATCATAGTTTAAGAAACACTAACCAAATTAAATTGCGAAGGTATTGAACTAACTACGGCAAAAAGGCTATCACATATGAAGGTGCATAATTATATAATAATCTACCAAATAATATTAAATAATATAACATAATAATAATAATAAATTTTTATTTCGGACAATTAAGAGTTCATAAAACATTGCACATACAAAAACAAATTACACACACAGAAACAAATTACACACACAGAAACAAACTACACACACAGAAAACAAATTACAAATACAGAAACAAAAATTACACATACAGAAACAAATTACGAATATTACATTTACACAAACATAATATACTACACATACACAAACAAAATAAATCTACAAAAAACGCCAAAATTATTTTCTGTACTTAAATGACGCACGATGAGTCGTCATCCAGTGCCACATTAACGGGCTGTCCATCCTGTCGGCCACAATAGCTACCAAGGTGTTGGAACTGTCGCGCACCCGCCGCATCAGGGATGCTATTCGTGTTCGCATGACAGCGTAAAAATCAGGCACCTCTGCTTCCGCGAACATCCCCGACGCACTGCAAAAGCGCGGCAGTCCCAACATAACCCTAAAAGCGTTATTATATTGGACTCGCAGAGCACTATACGAGCTCCCCGTATAGCTGACCCATAGGGCGCACGTGTACAAAGATTGGCAGTACGCCCTGAAGAGTGTGATTTTAACCTCTTTTGTACAACGTGCAAACCTACGGGCCAGCATGTTACATCGAACTGCCAGTGCTCTGCGTTCCCTCTCTATGTCCACATCGTCGGACAGACTATCGGTGACCCAATGCCCCAGGTACTTGAACTGCGTCACTCTGGAAAGCGGAGCGCCCCCCAAGGTGACCGGTGGGACTGTGTCGTAACATTTGTTACCCGCCTTAAAAACTAAAAGTTCGCTTTTGGTTGCATTATACCTGAGGCCATGGGCCACCGCATAGTTCTCACAAATGCGAAGAAGCTTCCTCAGTGCGCTGATCGATGGGCCCAGCAATACCATATCATCCGCATAGCTGATATTATTAAAGCAGTGCCCATCAATGGAGCACCCGATATTGGCATTGCTGAGCTCACAGATCAGCTGGTTTACATACAGGTTGAAAAGCTTGGGTGAGCTGAGTCACTAATTAAAGATACTTAATTAGTGTCTAAAACAAAATTTAAAAATACATCTATATATATAAAAGAAAGTCGTGTTAGTTACACTGTTTATAACTCAAGAACGGCTGAACCGATTTGGCTGAAAATTGGTGGGGAGGTAGCTTAGAACCAGGAGACGGACATAGGGTACTTTTTAGCGAGTAGGGTAGAGTAGGGTAGAGTAGGGTAATTTTTTTTTTTACTAAATCCTGCTTTTGGGTAGAACAACGTCTGCCGGGACCGCTAGTTTATTATAAAATTTACTAAGAAATTCTCAATCGCTTAATTTCGCATTTCATTAAATATTTGAAAGTAATATGTTAGTATAATCTGTAATTGAGCACAAAAGATCCAGAAGGGTCGAAGTGCTCTGGCCTAGGGCCAGCCACACAACAAGATAAAATAATCTGTAATTTATTTAAGTATGCCTGTTTGGCAGGATATGGTAAAACTATAATAAGTCTATAATAAGTTAACATCTTTGAATAACCTAGGCCCACAGTCCGAGCCTTGGTACAGGCCATGGTCCGGAGCGGGGAGGAGTGGCAGGCGGTAGCCTCCTTCTGCGAAGCTGTAATGCTAGCAAAGGAGGAGGTCGCACGTGAACGCTCGAGAGAACGGCCCTCACGCCCCAGTTGCCGGGATCCTGATCCCGATTTCCAACTACCGTAGGCGCTGGCTTGCGGACGGCAAGCAATTAGTAGCTCGCCAGCTCGCTCTGTCAGCAAAACCGTAGGGGTCCAGCAGGATCGAAGCCTTCTAGAGCCATGGGTGATGCGAAAGAGAAGCCCGGGGCCCTGGAACGATGGCAAAGAAGGAACAAGAGTGGATTTTTAGTCGGTAAAAGTCTGACACTATTTCACGCTCTGCTCAAGAGCGGGGGATGTCACTGGATGATTTTCCCACTGAAAACAAAAAAAAAATGCCCACAGTAAAAACATTCTGATTCTGTGTACCAAGTATCATCGAAATAGCTTCTCAGTATGGAATTAGAATACTTTATATTTGACTGGTCTGATGGTCTAGTGGTTAGTGGCCCTGACTGCTATGCCAGAGGTCGTGGGTTCGATTCCCATCCAGAACAAATGTTTGTGTGATGAGCATGATCATAATTTGTTCTGTGTCTGGGTGTAATTTTATCTATAATATGTATGTATTTAGAAATATATAAGTATGTTTATCAGTTGTCTAGTAGCGAAGCTTGTGTTATGGGACACAAGCTTCGCTTAGCTTGGGACTAGATGGCGTTGTGTGATAGTTGTGGAATATTATTATATTATATTATTATTATATTATATTATATATATAAAAGTATAAACTGACTGACTGATATATCAACGCACAACCGAAACTACTGGGACTAGAAACATGAAATTTTGCACCAGGTTCCTTTTACGATGTAGGCGAACACTAAGAGAGGATTTTCCAAAAATCACCCCCAAAGGGGATAAAACGGAGGTCCAAAGTTTGTATGGAGAAACCTATTTTCACGCGGGCGCAGCCACTGGCAGAAGCTAGTCCTAATATATATGTTATGTTTCAGATAAACCGAGTACTCCCCCGCCTCGATTTCTTTAGTATAGCCATACTCAAAGGTATGCCAGCGCATGTACTAAACAACGAGTACCTGGACAAGTTACTCGAGAGAGATTTGGACGTCTGCAAGGAGTATTTCCAGTTGATCTGCGATGCAAACTATGCTTTACTACAGTATTGTGCTGAATTGAGGAAGAATGGTGAGAATATGACGCATCTATGCTAGAACGCCCCGGCATTGACTGGGTTTTACAGGATGATTTTTTCAAGGAGGCGTAGACGATTGTATGAGAGCACTGCTGGCCCAGTGGTAACGGCCCCGACTTACGAGTTGTAGGACGTGGGAGCAGGGTCCAAGCTACCGGTGGCTAGGGCTCCAGAGACAGGAACCTCGTCACAATGCGAGCCGTATCAAGGAGTACTGCCTTCTGTATCTGGCCCTTGATCTAGCCACGCAACGACAGTTTCGATTATTATTATTGAATTATTATTATTATTTACTCAGTTCTAGATGACACGGAATGGAACACAATATTCAACAGGATGAAAAGTCGGTTATTTGAAACCAAACACGGAGGCACCGACTATCAATCGCTAAATACAATGAAGAACAAACTCTATGCCTTGGAAGATATGACTGAAATTGGTTTGTATGATTTATTTATTTATAAAGACTTCAGGAAGAGTATTATGATAGCGGAAATATAATGAAATGCTTGTAAAAGCTAACTAACTTCTACCAGCAGCTTCGCTCCTGTGAAAGTAGGTTTCTCCAAAGTTTGTACCGTAGCGACATCTATGGCGTCACATAAGAACTAATTTTGCATCGCGCAATCAAAGTTCTCCGTGCGATTTGAATATATACGACAGCTCGAAATCATTTATCGGGCAGTTGCCCACCAGACATAACACCTGTCTGGTCGGAGGGTCCTCCCTTTTTTACGGAGGTTTGCGGGACTTTACTCTCTGTTCCGCATACCCCCAAAGTACTTTGGACCCCCGTTTCATCCCCTTAGGGGGTGAATTTTAAAAATATGTATATATATAATATAATATATAATGAAATCCTTGTATGTAGCTAACTAACTTCTGCCAGCTGCTTCGCTTTATTGAGACTTAAATAATAACAAGACCTATTCTAATGAGCCCTTTAAGTATTTGTACTAATTAAACATTAGTGGTGTATTTCCAAAATTTAAATCTTTTTTTCTCAGATCCAAAAGCGAAAGAACTAAAACGAATAATAGAGGATCTAGGGTCGAAACCACAACGAAAGACGTTAAGACTATCACAGCTGTGTCCGGACCTCTGTTCCATCGCCATCTTGGACCGGAAGAAGGTTCTTTTGCAGAGGCTGTTGAGACTACCCCCCAATGTGTACGTTGTGAAGTTTGCCGAGCAAGTAAGTTTTTTCTTTCCACAACTTTCACACAACGCCATCTAGTCACAAACTTAACAGAGTTTTTGGTATGAGTACTAGACAACACTGATAAACGTATTTAAATACGTCGAACAAAATGATAATTAGATTAGATACGTTAGTTCTTAACTACTACTGGCCTGTTGGTCTAGTGGTTAGTAGCCCTGACTGCTAACCCAGAGGTACAAATGTTTGTGTGATGAGCATGATCATTTGTTATGTGTCTGGGTGCAATTTATCTATATTATGTATGTATTTAGAAATATATAAATATGTTTATCAGTTGTCTAGTACTCATAACACAAGCTCTGCATAGTTTGGGACTAGGTGGCGTTGTGCGACACCATAAAATGTATAAAATACTGAATCTTTAACATGTATAATGGTGTATGCTTTGTTAGTTGTCCATAAATAAATAAATATGTTTCTAAATATACAGGGTGTAAGGTTCAGGTCTCCGCAAACTTGAAGGGCAGCCAATTCCAATTTTTATTCTGACCTTGGTTCTCCTGCTGATATTTTCATTCCTGATATGATCACGCAAGGAAACTCCGAGCACAGCACTTTCCATTGCCCTTTGGGTGACTTTAAACCTTCTGATGAGGCCGATTGGATACGAAATACTCAATTTTAAATTCTCCGTTCAAAAACCAGCCCATAGGCTACCATTTTTAGGGTCCAGTATCCGAAGAGTGCCCGGTTACTAAGTCTCCGCCGTCTGTCCGTGCGTATGTCTGTCCGTCTGTCAGCGGGCGGTATCTCATAAACAGTAAGAAGTAGACAGTGAAAATTTTCACAGAATGTGTATTGCTATTGCTGATACAACAACAAATAAAATAAAAGAGAGTTCCCATACAAACAATGGTGTGTATTTAGGCGTTTTTTACTCGATTTTAATATTGTAGTACCACCCTTCGTGTGCAAACCGACTCGCACTTGGCCAGTTTTTTCCTCATTTTCCTTGAATTTTAAATAATTCCAGATATCAGTGTTCACCGACTCTATACGCCGCCCCTGCGTCATAAAGGCCTTGCTGTCGAACGGCGAGACGCGCCGCTTCATGATCAAGAGTGGCGAGCCGATGTACCACGACGCGAGCGTGCAGAGGGCGGCGGCCGTCTTGCTGCCGGCCACCTGCTATAATGTAAGTGTGCAGTGTGCCAGGCCCGGGTTCACACCATGGCCTGGAACGAGGTGGAATAGGATGTGGTCGCGTACGCGTGCTAAGCAGTAATAAATAGAAAAAAAAAAACGAAACACAAATAAATAATAAGAAGTCAGTCAGAAAAAAATATGCTAATTGCACATTCCAAAGCGTAAATCTCTATGGAGAAGAATGTGCAAGAAACTCCTTTTCAATCGTGTTTTGTAATTACAAATATCTCTGTTTCATGTTTCTTGTTGCTATCATGTGAGAACAATGTAAATAAAGGAAAAATAAAGGCTAAATATATATATTAAAATAGCAATGATAGCACAAGTTTAAACCTTAGAGGTTTTTTAGTTGCTATGTAACTAAGATTATCCTGTTTTGTTATGTATTAATAATAAAAAAATAAAAAAATTGGCAGCTAAGAGATGACCAGTCTTAACTGACAGCGTTCACGTTCCGTTCACGGACATGACGCGAATATAAGCACCACTCAGCTCAACCATTTTGAAGGGAACCGAATGATCCAACACACGCGCCACCATCAGTGAGACATTTGAGTGAGCATGACAAACTCTCAACTATAAAATAACTATCCAACTATATAAGACACATAGCTATTGGAACGTGAGCCCAGATTTCATAGAAATCCTGGATCATCCATTACAAAAATGTTTCAGGTAACACCATTGAGCGACGATTCAGCTATTATTGAATATTTAGAAGATCACGTAAGACTTAGAGATTTGATGGAAGAAAAACATGATATAAATGGTGAGTATTTTTTTTATCCCCCACATTAGGAATTGCTCTTGTATCGTGAGTACATTCACGAACACGGTTACATGGGACGGTTGGCAGTGGTTGAGCGATTCGCTGTTGCATTCAGCGCGGGGCCTGTAGCATAATCGACCAAGGGGCCCCTATTAAATACTTACACACAAACACACAACAATATAACAACACAATACAACAATATACACAACAACAACACAACACAATATACAACAACACACACAAACAACAATACACTACAAACACAACACAATACACTACAACAACAACTACAATACAATACAACAACAATACAACACACACAACAACAACTACAACTACAATATACTATTGAAATAAGAATGAGTAATTGTAGTCCGACTCGAACTTGCCCAGTTTTTAAGTATATTGGTACACGGAATGAGACTTTGCATACCAACAAAATTTCCCTTTTCACCCCCTTAGAGATTGATTTTGCAAAAACCCCTTCTTAGGGCTCGCCTACGACATAAAAGGAAGTCTAGTGTAAAAAGTCACGTTCCTAGTTCCAGCATTTTTTGCGTTGATATGTTAATCAGTTTCCCCTTTTATATAATTACTAGCTTTTGCCCGCGGCTTCGCTCCCGTCAACTGACTACTCTATTTTGCTCTACCCTACTCTGCTATACCCTACTCTATTCTATCCTACTGTACCCTACTCTACCCCACTCTTCCCTATTCTACCCTACTACCAATTTTTAAATTTTTTCTTTCATAAGATCCTTCTCCTGACAATAACAAACACAATTAAAAAAAATGGTGAAATCGGTCCAGCCGTTCACGCGTGATGGCGTGACCAAGGGAAATAGGGATTCAGTTTTATATATATATATATAGATTTATCAAGAAGAAATTTCTTCAGTTGCAACATTTATTTTTATATATTTAGTCCTTTAATGGGTTTAGCGAGTTTGAGCTTATGGTTTTTTCTATACTGTCTGAAAGATAATTTCTTTTCAGTTGCAGCACCCAAAGCGGGGCATGAAAAGCTCATCCTAGCGCCATCTCTAGCCATGGAGCAATATAACGCTATGTGTGATAAAGTCACTCCCTATATACTGAGGTAAGTACTATTCTCTTTTTTTTTTGTTTTAGGTGGGAATGCCTGGAATAACTTCTCCCGCTCTGCGTTGAGTGAGAGGGACTGTCAGACTTTTACTGACTAAAACACGGCGTGTTCCCTCAGTTTATTTTGAACTATCTTACAGATATTATGAATACTTATCTTCTTTGGTAAGAAAATGTAAGAATTGCATGCATGCCGTTGCCAACCGCAGCGCCCCACAGCATCCCACCGTGAGAAGAGTATATTCTTATTCTTGGTTCTCTTACCATTTTATATATTAACATGCATTTCATCCCTCCTCTTCACGTGGCCATAACAAGACAAAACGATTCCGTTTTCATCTTTTCAGTCACTGGCGCCATTTTCAAACTTCTTCCGTTGAGAATAATTCCGTTAAATAATATTTTTTTTTTCAGATCTGCCATAGAAAACAACAGTTCTTGTGTTGAAGAGTTTATTACTAAAAAACGTACTTTTGAAAACACATTGAGCTCTATGACCATATTGAATTGGCTGTTTGGTAAGTACTACTTTTTTTATTATTATTAATGATAGGCTCGCGTTTGACCACCATCTCACCTGATGGTAAGCGTGTGTGATGTGGTCGACGATGGAGCACGCTTGCCTAGAAGTAACCTATTCACTCTTGACTTAAAGACCCCTAAGTTGTATATATCAGGAAACACAGACTCCGGCAAGGAATTCCACTCATTGGCTGTACGCATAATAAATGTGTTCTCAAAAAGTTTTGTGCGTATGGGTGGGATGTCTACCATATACCGGTGGCGCAACGCCGTACGTCTAGTGGTCCGATGATGGAACGGACTTGGCGGAATTAGATTGTGCAATTCCAGTGCACACTCCAATGATATTATAGAAAAATTGTGGCTAATAAGAAATTATATTTTCAATGGGGAATATGCATGAAAAAATATTCTTTGGAGGTATGCTGAACAGAGTGCAAAGTCCCGCAAACCTCCGTTGAAAAAGGAGGATCCTCCGACCAGACGGGTGTTATGTCTGGTGGGCAACTGCCCGATAGATGATTTTCGGACTGTTCTATATGTTATAATCGCGCGTAGAACTTTAACTGCGCGATGCAGGATTAGTTCTTATGTGACGCCATAGATCTCGCTACAATTCGTTATTTAACCACTTTATCAATAAATGTACAAAAAATTGCGAATGAATATTGACGAATACTGGTTTATGAAGCTACGCTTCCGGGGACAGTAGGCCTAAATTGCATGTTCTAAAGCGTAGATCTCCATGGACACATTTTTAAATCATATTATGAGTTCAAAAATCATGGTTACATATTTCTTCTCGCTATTATTAAGTGAGTACAATGTAAATAAATAATGAAAAAAAAGTAAATAAAAAAAAATGAAATTGAAATAAGCCACTAAGGACGATATTTCACCGGGACACCATGGCGGCGCGACCAGTCACGGCTACCAACAAAATGTATACAGCTCTATAGAGAGTTACTCACCTGGTGTTCGTTTGGTTGCGCAACCAATTTGGCGACGCGTGCACTTAAGGTCCATTTTAATACTGTCTCAGTGTGGTGTAGCGATTCTGGTGTCTGTATGGTGTCTGGTTTGGTAGCTTACGGACACCATGGCGGCGCAACTGGTCGCGCCGCCATGGTCTCCCGGTGAAATATAGCCCTAACAGATGACCAGTCTCAACTGACGGCGCCCGTTCACGAGCATGACGCAAACATCAGCCCCACTCTGCTCAACGATTTTGAAGAAGTCTATTTTCAATTTCAGGCGTCGGAGACCGTCACTTACAGAATATAATGTACAGCGTTCGCGACGGTAGCGTGTGCGGTGTTGACTGGGCGTCTGTCTTCCAATATGGTAGCCAGGAGCTGCCGCCCGCTAGGTTAACAGCTAATATACTGGCCGTTTGCGATGTTAAAGGTAAATATAGACAATACATAATCATCATCATCATCATCATCATCATGAGCCGAAAGACGTCCACTGCTGGACATAGGCCTCCCATTTTAACTTTCTTGCGAAACTATTTTGCGATTCGGAAATATCTTCGAGACTCGATTCGGGAATTGACATATTTTACATAGGTAAGTTTGTACGGAACCCTCAGTGCGCGAGTCCGACTCGCTCTTGCCCAGTTTTTTTTTTTGTTTTTTTATCTGATTTGGAAGTCGGTCAGTATTATGTTTTCATTATTTTTCAGTACTGGAGAGCCGTCTACAAAAAATGTTATTGTGTTTGAGAGAATCACGGAAGCTGTTTGAAGCGTTTATAAAAACATCATTCTACCAGTCGGGGCCAGAATTTAAGGAGGTAAGGGAACACTTACTAAGATATTTTGTATTTTTTTTTTATTCTTGATGGGTTCGCGCTTGACCACTATCTCACCTGATGGAAACGACGATGTGGTCGACGATGGAGCGCGCTTACCTAGAAGTAACCTATTCACTCTTGACTTAAATTTTCGTTTTTTTTAAGTTTCTGTTCACAAAGGGTAAAAACGGGACCCTATTGCTAAGACTCCTCTGTCCGTCCGTCTGTCACCAGGCTGTATCTCATGAACTGTGATAGCTAGACAGTTGATATTTTCACAGATTATGTATTTCTGTTGCCACTATAACAACTAACTAAAAACAGAATAAAAATATGTACATATTAATGTGGCGCTTCCATACAACTAACGTGATTTTTTGCCGTATTTTTTATTTGAACCCGTTGTGCGCAAGTCCGACTCGCACTTGGCTTGTTTTTTTAATCCGTTCATTTCTAACGAGTTCAAGAATCTTTCAAATGTAATGGATGGGGAAAATGGCAGGTGACAGAAACAGGATGCACGAACTGAAATGTGACGTCACCGCAATCAAGTTTTCCACGCGCGCCTCAAGGAGATTTCAGCAACTGTAGGAGCCCAGCAGGGTCGAAGCCTACTAGGGCCAAGGGTCTGATTCTGAAAGGAAGACTCGGCCCTGGTACGAAAGGCAAAGAAGGAACAGGAGTGGGTTTTTAGTCAGTAAAAGTCTGACACTATCTCTCGCTCCGCCCAAGAGTGGGGGATGTCATAGCATAGCATAGCATAGTCGGCCTTATCATGTTCCCACTGTTGGGACTCAGGCCTCCTCTCTAGGAGAGGGAATGGGCCATAATCCACCACGCGTGCCCAGTTCGGGTTGGTGGATGTCTATGAATTTTTGGCCCTAGGACATGCCGGTTTCCTCACGGTGCTTTTCCTTCACCGTATTGAGAGCAGTGGTGATAAAATAAATTACACGAAGTCATGCGCCTAAGAGAGGAGGCCTGAGTCCCAGCAGTGGGAACATTAAAAGGCTGATTATGCTTATGCTAATGCGCCTGGCTGGTTTGAACCCGGGACCTGACTTGGGAGTTGTATCCCAAGTCGGGTCCAAGTTACCACTCGGCCAACACTGCTCTACAATCTACCCAATTATTATTATTTATTTTCAGTTGAAACACGTCAAGAATATTTTATTAGGAAAATCAGTATCTTATGAAATTACAAGGGAACGCATTGAAGAATCTGATAAGAAATATAAAGCCGAATATATGAAATTATTGGATCAAGTATTCGAGAACTTTGTACCGAAAGATGAATACAGCGTTGAAGAACAGGTATTTAAATATTTTATCTAGAAAAATATATATATAATTATATTTTAATTGATCTAAACCAGTGCTTGACTGCGATCCCACCTGATGGTAAGCAGTGATGCAATCATTGATGGTGAGGCGCACTAGTTTATTAAGAGACAATTCACTCTAGCCTTGAAGGCACCTAAATTAAAGTTGGACGGGAAGGCCGCAGCAGGCAAATTGTTCCAGTCCTTCGACGTGATACCAAACATACGAATTTAAACCTACTAACAACAGCGGTAATGTTCATAATACATTGCACGGCACGGATATGATCTTGATTTTATTAGCCTACCAGATCCAGTGGCGCTCGTAACGAATCAAAATGCACCGTAAGTCCGCACAACGAGAGTTTCTTTTACTACCAGTCCACATTTCTGTTGTTATTTATGCACCCATATGCTATGCAGTACGTTTTGACTTTTCGCGTGCCCATATTTATAATAAAACCTCTGTAGAAATTCGAATATTATTTTTGTTAGCGCGCGTCAAGCGGCATGCGGCAGTTCGAACACGCGTGTGACACTCAACTGTACTAGCCTCACAAGAAATGTCAAGCGGCGTAGGTATAAATTCGTGCCTACAGTAAGGAGTGCGCCAGGCCATCCTATACCGTGACCGAATGTTCGGCTCGTTTTACAGTTTCAGCAGACAGTAGTGACAGCGGCTAAACGCGATTACGCAAACCAAATGTTGAATCGCGATTAGTTTTATTGGTGAATTCCGCCCTAAGCGTTTCGCCTCGTAGTTTATACCGCGTACATCGTAAGACTGGAACAATTTAGAATAGAATAGAATATCGTTTATTTAATAAAAGTGTCACATTTAAATTATGATACATAAAAAGAATTATAACGCATACATTGCATTTTTGCCTGAACTAGGTTGGACCTGTGTGTCAGGCTAAAAAGTACTAAAAACCTAAGAAATAATAAATTATTCACTTCTCATCTCAATCATTAATCATTAAATTCACTTTCCACACCGATCGAGCTTGTATTATTATAGGTAGGTATAGGGTATAACGGAAATGTTTGCATATTTTCGATATTTACAGACTACTTAATGAAGAACTTTTTATTTACGTTCTTGGATAAATACCCTTTAAATAAAACGCTCAATATTTTATAATCTATGCGGACGCCAGTGTTCACTTGGTGTTTAACCGAATGGCGCAAAATCACGCGCGAACGCTTGGGTTTTGAGTGATATAACCTACATTTAATTAACTAAAAGCAAAGCATGTTTTATTTACAAACTAAAAGGAGATTTTCTGTCTCTCCGTAAGAGATGCTGAGTAAGTGTTGCACAATTAGCTATACGCACAATAAATGTGTTCCCAAAACTATTTAAATCGAGATTTTGCAGGTTTGTTTTTATTAGGCTGACTGGCCTGTGTCTGGGTGTAATTTATCTATAATATGTATGTATTTAGAAATATATATGTATGTTTATCAGTTGTCTAGTACTCATAACACAAGCTCTGCTTAGCTTGAGACTAGACGGCGTTGTGTGATAGTTGTGGAATATTATTATTTCGTTTATTTATTATCTTATCACATAAATTACATTTTTAAATATTTCAGTAAAAATAAAAAAAATAAAACATTTTAAAATATAAAAAAATAATATTATTATTATTATTATTTTGTAACAAAATATAATACTGCTTTGTTCACAGGTGTCGTGTCTTCTTCAGCATAGTACGGATCCTAGAATTCTGGCTGTCACCCAACCGGGTTGGGAAGCGTGGCTGTAATCAACTAGTTAGATTTAAAACCTGAACAAAATATATAATGTCGAATGTAAACGTGTACGTGTATAACTGACTGGCCTTTTGGTCAGGTGGTTAGTGGCCCTGACTGCTATGCCGGAGGTCGTAGGTTCGATTCCCACCCAGGACAAATGTTTGTGTGATGAGCACGATCATTTGTTCTGTGTCTGGGTGTAATTTATCTATAATATGTATGTATTTAGAAATATTTAAGTATGTTTATCAGTTGTCTAGTACTCATAGCACAAGCTCTGCTTAGCTTGAGACTAGACGGCGTTGTGTGATAGAAAAAAATGTTGCTTCACACTAAAAATTAACCTTTTCGCCGCCAACGTACACAAAACGCAATGCCTCACCGAGCGCCAAGCTATAAATGTATAACTAAATATACAGTAAACATTAGTGATGGGGATATCGTCATATCGATGAATAAGATTTGTACGCGTAAAGTTAAGATTTAAAGTTGATTTTACGAATATAAATATTAACTGATTAAATATTTCCAGATTCGTTTTATTTCACAGTATCCTTAATAAGAAAAAACAGTATAAATTATGAGTATCAAAGAAACTAATACATAACTCAATTAGAACTATAAGGAATGGGGTACATCTCTATTTGTTTCATGATCTCATTCTTTAACTTCATACCAAGTTATTGGCACTGAGGGCACGTTGAATTCGATTCTGATCAGGGATGGGGTCTATGGTCTTTCTTTCTTCTATTTTTGTTTATTCCTGTATTTTTTTAATAACTTCAGTCAACGTTTTTTACCGTAGGTATATAAGTGGCAGAATTTTTAATTGTTTTTTGAAACGGAATTATCTTCTGGTTCAATGTTCTCCACAAAATACTCCGAGTCCGATTCCACACCTTGCAAAATTTTAAGAAGTTCGTCCGAATCAAGTTCTTCACTCATTTTTCTATTTGTTATCAAGTGAAAGAAAGAAAGATGCGTGCGCGCGAATCCGATTTTGTGCTGCACTATGCCAAAGTGACCTTGACAGCCGCACGCCTATAACGTCACTGACCAACTTCTATAGTAGTTCGTGGCACTCGGTGGCGCACAGGGGCATAGACGACCAATTGTTTTGTAGAGATGGGAAAATAACTATCGACAAGAATTGGTAACAACTTTATAATTACGTATCGGCATCTACCTGAAGGTCGAAATTCATCTACTATCCTTTGTAATGAAGTAGATAACTAAGTTCATATTTTATTGACCTCAAATTGTTTTCGATATTCGTTACTTTCTGTATTTATAATATTTCAATGGTGAAATCAACCTTTCACGGCACATCACTGGCCAACTTGATATGAAGTGATTGGCGTTCTGAGGAAAGTAACAAAATTCGGAGTTTCTGTTTTTGCCGATTTTAGGACAAACTAGGGCTTATTTTGTGTAGAAAAATAAAAAACAGGGTAGTAGACAGTGCTATCTTAAATAATAAAATGAAACAAAGCTTTTAATCACAGTAAATTTATTTGAATAAGATAGTTAAAATGAACAACTTCTATAGAAGTTGTGGCGCTGGTGGCATGAAAATCCCGAACTTCTATAGAAGTGCTTGGCGGTGAAAAGGTTAATACTGCTGTGTCGTGGGTGCGTTGACTAATATGCAAACTAACATACATAAAACACCTAGACACTGAACGTCTGTAGGCCATGTAAATATTTTTTACGTGCGGGAATCGAACCCACTACACGCAGCGCAGCAGCCCTAGATCGCTCAACCACTGCGCCAAACGGGCCTTGAGACCGAGGCCGAGATTTTACGGCGTTTCGATTCCATTTCAGAAAATAGTACTTTCGGAAATCTTTACTATCTATTATACTACTATCCATTTATTGTGGTCTGGTTTCCGCACTTAGTTCTTGGTGGACCATTGTGCGTGAACCATGGCGGCCTTCACTCCAACCAGCCCACCTCACTCCAGAAACAAATGAGTCTTTTCAGTTTGCTCAGGGCATCTATGAGTGAGTTCGGTGCTCCCAAGGTTCGTGTTCTTATTTCATTGACGGCTGTGCACTCGAGGAGCACATGCATGACAGTTTCCTCTGACTCCATGCGTCCTCTGCACAGAGGACTATCCATGATATTCATTGCGAAGAAGCGTTTGTTCAGTGAGCAGTGTCCGGTGAGGGTCCCAGCCACCAGACGCAGGCTACCTCTGTCCAAACGCAAAAGGTTGCAACCTTTCGAAAGTACTATAACTTCCGATTGATTTTGCATCTTCTATTCCGATAAAGTTATATCTGAGGTCGTCACAATGCCGCGAGCAGCGCGTAAAAACTATTTTAGGCATGTCAATTGTTTTTCACTCGTTATTTTGTTTTCTATTGAACATGTTGTGTGAGTTCGCGTTTCATTAATAATAATAAGAATAATATTAATGAGGATCAGTCATGATTTTTGTGGAGTATGCAGACTTATAGCGTCAAAAAATACAGTAAATACTGTGAAGAAATTATTTAAATCAGACCAGAAATTACGAAGATACAGCAATTTTAGTGTATTAGTTCCAGAAACGCGACTCGCTGTGACGTCATTTGTCATGATCAGTCTCCACCGGCGAATGAATACGATGAAGCCGTTCGTCGCACGGATCATGACAGATGACGTCACCGTAAACAGTCCAGCGAGAGCGCGCGTTCCCAAGTAGCCGTTCAGAAAAACTTTAATAAATCCACCATTTCTTGACGGATATTAATAATTTTAAAATTAAATGCTCAGTAAATTATTACACATACGATGTACTTAGTAAAAATCGGATTTGCTAAGTGATTGATCCTCATTGTACCTACAAGTGCCTTTCTTCTTTTAAGAACTCAATGATCATGATGTAATTTTTACTTTTTGTGTGAAATAAATGTTTTTCATTAACTTGCTTGTTTGTCCATTTGTGTCTGATGTCTGCAGTTTCAGTCCTTTACAAAATGGGGCAAACATGACAACCCCTTCGTCCTAGTCATGTTTGTGAGACAAAGTTAGGGACTTACTGATAAAGACAAAGTTACGTTTACGAGTCTGTTTTCATAAAAACTTTAACACCCCTTAAAACGTAGGTATTTTGAGGGTAGTTTCGAAAAACCAATAATGCTAGTCTTTTTATCATTTTGATTGATATTCACAATTCTTAACCATAATTTTGACAAATTTATGGTTTTGGGAATCAACTTTTACAAATTTTTACATAATCTTGGCATAGTTTTTTTTATTAATTATCGTTATGGCCGCGCTGTTGAAACGCTCACGGATTTCACTCCCCGCCCCCGCATCTCTCTTCATACCACTAAAGAGACCCGATAGTTCACTTCTGCGTGCTTCTGCGCAAGAAGAACCGTAGAAGTCAGCGCTCAAGATCCGTGCCGGTATCTATACCTATATCTATATTATTTACTTGGTGTTACTATTTAAGCCAAGTTTCAATTATGTGCTTATGTTCACATAACTCGACAAAATATATGGAGCAGTTGTATTTTTTTTTTCGTTCATTACAAATGGAATAAAGGAACAACAATAAAATGAATTTCAAATGAAAAGTTTTATTTGAAAATAAGTGAATACATCTACATAGGTATTTATGCTTTGCTAAAACGTAGTTACAATATAATATCGCTTACAATACAAATGGGGTAAACTTAATTGGAAATATAATCACAATATAACAGCCTAATTTTGTACACAAAGGTAAAAATAATAATGTTAATAAAAAAACTGATTTATTTGATTTTTTAGTGGAGTAATAGGTTGTTTCACTCTTGGCGCGTTTTTTTCCAAGATGGCGTCGTCTAAAGCAAATGTCAAAAGTAATGTCGCCTAAATTGTGACCTGATCGAAAAATTTAAAAATATATGTAAGTGCGAGGGCTATTTTTGTTTTTTCTGTCCTTGAAAGGTTTTTTTGCCCAATATTGGGTGTTTTTTTACACTTATCTACATATTTTTAACACCTAAAAAGCCTTTAAGAGTGAAACTTTTGCCATAGCTATAATAAAACTATTTGTAATTGCCTGGTAGGACTTAAGCAGACTTCTGCAGATATTCGTCGAACAGATACAGGGCCAGGGACAAGTCCTGTCCACTGTTGGAGGTGATGAACTTCTTGAGATCTGAAGTGTGACCAGCCAGTTCCCTGATCTTCTTTGATTGGTCTTCAATGAATTCTTCTTCGAGGTATTGAGCGACCTGGGTACAAAGATTTTATGGGTTAAAGTCGAATTTTTATTATTTGCAAAATAAAATGGCTTCCTAGGTATTTTTTTTTTCAATTTATTTTCTTCTGTTAGAAGTAGTTACTGTTGTATAACTTAGCCATTGAATTAGTAGGACATTTTTAAACATTGGCCCAAAATGGTCATCTTCGGGAGCGGTCGGCAATCTTCGAGGGCAATCGTGTACTTTGGCAAAGAGCGAAGTAATGGCCAGCTACAACCACCGGCAGTGCGACGTAATTTGAAGCGGCGCGCGTTGGTCGTATTACATACAACCGGAAAAATTAGAAGGAAAAAAAAAACCAACAGCCTAGAAAAAGATTGGATGGCATTAAGCATGCTATGGAAGAGATTTCCATAGACATGAGCTTCACGGCTGGCGATGAAAATCAGGGCTGTGGCTCTGTCTTGTACACAAGCCCCAGAAATTTGCTGAGCGCTGGCCGTTACGCGCGGATGTGACGCATATCTTCCCAAATATAGAGTTGTTATTTTTTATGATATGCGCAATGTTTGACGCAAATAAACACTTTTTCTTTGCCTTTGAACCTATTTTTCTGTTTTCTTCTTTTTGTTTTGTATTATAATGTGTGTACATAAATAAGAAATAAGTAGGATTTACCTCAGGGTCATGCAAATGCTGGCTGTTCCTAGTAGCCTCCCTGTGGATGAAGAAGGCGCGTTCGGCGATCTCCTTCTGCGTGTCCAGGGCCTTGGCGAGCGCCTCCAGCTCGTGAAGCTCCGCCGTGTAGTTCTTGCGCTCCACCTTCATCGTGCTGCGCTGGTCGAAGTTCATTTCGTCACCTGTGGGAGTATTAATATTAGTTTCAGTCTAGCCGTGACCGTGGCGTGTGGGACACATTTTTTTATACTGTATACTCAATCTTGCATGTATTGCTGCTAAATCAACTAATTATCTTTAGCATTGTTTTTTAGTTTGTAAAAAGAAGTCTGTTGGTTCGCGTTGTGTCGCAAGTTCGATTTCCACACAAAACATTTGTATGACCTATATGTTCCGGATCTGGTTGTCTTGTGTATGTGAGCACGATGCAGGGGTAATTCCTAGTGTTTGGCAGGTTTTTTTTTATAAAAGAACTAGCTTCTGCCCGCGGCTTCGCTCCCGTCAACTGACTATTCTGTTCTACCCAACTCTACCCTACTTTACCATACTCTACCCTACTCTAATTTTTTAAGTTATTTTTTCATAAGATCCTTCTCCTGACAATAACAAACACAATAAATAAAAAAATGGTGAAATCGGTCCAGCCGTTCACGCGTCATGGCGTGACCAAGGGAAATAGGGGTTCAGTTTTATATATATAGATATAAATATATTTGACTTTGCATTTATGTTTGCCATAACAAAATCGTTATCCGTGATATAAACTTTAAATATAGCTAGTTCAGAATCAGATGAACTTTCTTTATCTGGACAGCAGTAATTGCTGAACCTAAAATGAGAGACCGCATCGAGCGGTATTTGTAACCATCAATAACGTTAATAAGGTTCGAACTATGTGGAAATTTTTAAATTCCGCAGCAGTATGCTAAACGATAGACGAACTGACAAAAACAATGCGTAAAATATGCGTCATTCTCAAATGAATTGTATTTTTAGCATAATTTTTCTTTTGAGCGGTTGTTATTGTATTACTTGCTAGTTACGTAGCCTGTATCTGCGTGATATGCGTCACTTTCAAACGCATTTTTTCTTTCTCTTACTCCAACGACAGCCTGGTTAGCGCTGTGCTCGTGTGGTAGGTTACAGCGTTGTGTGTAGCAAGTTCGATTCCCACACGACAAAAAAACTCATGTGCCCTAAAGATAATTGTTCCGTGTCTGTATGTCTTATGTATGCGAGTTTACATGTCGGTGGACGCACCCACGTCAAAGAAGTAACTCCTAGTGCAAGACAACAATTTTTTTTAACCACCCGCATCGAATTGTACCGACGAGTGTTTTCGCGTCCTATTCGCCAGGGTCGTGGCTTTGCAACTGGGTACTTCATATCGTTTAGCTCTTCAATCCCCATAGGTAACGAGATGGAGTATCAGTACCTCTACCATGAGTTTAAAGCAATAGTATTCGTCGCTACTCGATATCGATGCCGTAAATATTTTGTATGGCAAATTTCGCAGCGTCTCTAGCGGTCACTTGCAGAACTAAAATCGGTAGTATGAGTCATCAAGTACAAAACCTATCGAATAAGAACTCGCTAGCGACTAAAGTTTTTAGTAGTTTCCTATAGAAAATCGGTACCATGAGCGGTACGCGAGCGAGATGGCGTTTCAAATTGGTAGGGTTTTTAGGTATATCTGCCTTACTCTGTCTTTTACTGTAGCTAGAAAGAGAGCAAACTTAAGTGTGAAGTTAGATACGATGCGGTTTTTGTACCAACGTAAACGCTCGACACCGTGTATACCTATCGAGTTGTCGCTAGCGAGTACGTTTGACTCACTGGTCGTGGATGTGCGACCCTGATTGATTAAAGGCGAGTGTTTTTCGGATACATCCTAGGTAGGCGAGGCGGTTAAAGTGTAGGTAAATAAAAAAAACGAGTGTGCTTATGACCACACGACTGAAGTGAAACTTCTTTCGCTCCATCTGTATGTATATATATATATATGTGTGTACAATATATACATGTATACACATATACATATATTAATTTTCTACAAATATTTAAATTTATTTCATGGTTTCATTGGTAAATTAATATTTTTGCATAGATCTTCTATTTTTATTCATCATTTTCATTATTGGATACTTAACTGCTGTCTCTTGCTTATATCCCCCACTTAACTTCCGTTCGCCTTGCCCAATCACACTTTTCGTAACGCTTACGTCACGCGTTCGCCAGCTTACTCCCCAAGTCAAGCGTGCGTAAAGAAGTTTCACTTCAATAATAAAGAACTCACCTCTCATAGTAACATGCTTGATGATATCAATAGTCTTCTCCCAAGCCTCGTCCGAAAGCTTCTTGAACAGTTTGCTGAAGCCGAGCCTGTTCGTCTGGTAGTTGTTGAAATACGCAGCAGATAGCAAGTACTCGTAGGATCGCTCCAGGTGGAGGTTGGCATAGGCCTGTAGTTCCGTCGCGACGTTGCCGTGACGACCGTACTCCCCGTAGACAGCGTTACACCTCGGAAGCGCTGTTGCCAGATTTATTTACTAAACTTGGGAGTCGATAACAAATGGAGTGCTAATGCAGATGACAGGATGGTATTGATAATGAAAGTTGTCATTATTATCAAGGAAAACGTGTCAGGGTGTATAACGGGGAGTCTTTTGTGGGTAATTCAACGCGAATCTGATTGTAAAGCGATCTCATGCGTTTTACGCGAATTCAACGCGACGCGGCGGTTTTGTCCTGCGTTCGCGGGAAGTCACCTTTTCAGCCTCAATGAGGGTGTTTAGGAAATGCCACTTAGCCGTCAGGTCTTTTCATTTGGAAACGTAAACATGCCGATGGCATGTGGTGAACGTCATTTCAGAACACCCTCATTTATTCAAAACTATTCATTTATCAATTTTTTGTTCCATTCGAACCGCTTCGCTTAGTGATCGCGTTTGTGTCAAATTGCCTACGAAAAACTCAACGTAAGGGACGTTCTTATTTCTTAAAAACAATCTCTTGTCTCTCTTGAAAAATAATGTGTACTAATATTGTATTTGTAAGTGCCTCAATTCTTTTTTATTTTTTATTTGCGTGACAAAGCTGACAAAATACGTCTCTGTCACACTGTTCGGCTGTCGATAAAAAAGAAGAACGTACCATAAGCATTCCATTTGTTAACTATTTAATAACTGTATGTGCATATGCAATGACGGTAAATAGATTTTTCGAAACCGTGAACCACTGTCAGATCAGATTTTTCGATTTTTTTATTGAAATAATGGTTTCACGTCTCGGAAAACCTAATTTGTTGAATATGAAAGAAAATTACTTAAACACAAATCAGAGCTCAAGAAAAGCGAAATGAAATGAATATACATGTCATGGCCAGATCATAGAAATTGATCACTTCATGATATGGCCAATTAAAACTAGCCAAATCATTTTTTAGCGAGAGATCCCTGCCGCCTCACACCCCCACGAGAACACGGCGGTGCTCTACCCAGGCGGGGCACACCTCTACCGTATGCTCCACCGTGTCCTCCGGGCGGTCAACACAATGGTGACACCTGGGTGTATCTTCAAAGTTTGACGATATTTCAATCCTCGTTTGAGCTACTTTCTTTAGACATTTTAGTATCATAGAAATCCTACATCAATAAGGCCAAACGAGGATCGACATATCAACAAATAATAAATAATATAATATAATATTCCACAACTATCACACAACGTCGTCTAGTCCCAAGCTAAGTAGAGCTTGTGTTATGGCTAAACAACTAATAAACATACTTATATATTTTTAAATACATACATATATAGATAAAATACACCCAGAAACAGAACAAGTGATCGTGCTCATCACACAAACATTTGTCCTGGGTGGGAATCGAACCCACGACCTCCGGCATAGCAGTCAGGATCACTAACCACTAGACCAACAGGCCAGTCAAATGTTATCGTTAAATGTTAACGTTTAAATGGTCTGGCCAGTTTTAGTTGGCCATATCATGAAGTGATCAGTTTCTATAATCTGGCCACGACATAAACATTGTCTTGAGATCTCTGACAAATTGTATCGCTTATAACGAATACCTATACTCCATTCGAAGTAAGATTAGACACTGTACGTTCAACCGATTTTGACTTTTATTGCGTTGGTGGCATGATAAATGGCAACTGCAATAAATAGTTGGTATTGTAACCACTACTATGCTTTTAATGCCATCCTTATGTCTACAGAATAGAAGTCAAAATAATAATAATAATAATATTCCACAACTATCACACAACGCCATCTAGTCCCAAACTAAGCAGAGCTTGTGTTATGAGTACTAGACAACTGATATACATACATAAATATTTCCAAACACATACATATTATAGATAAATTACAACCAGACACAGAACAAATGATCGTGCTCATCACACAAACATTTGTCCTGGGTGGGAATCACACCCACGACCTCCGGCATAGTAGTCAGGGCCACTAACCACTAGACCAACAGGCCAGTCAAATAATCGGTTGAAAGGACAGTAAAAAAAAAAAGTTTTATTATTTCGAATGGAGCATAGTTTACGAAAGGTTCGATTCGTGTGTCAAATCTCACGTTGACTGCTGTTTTAAGTTATATATTTATAGGAATATTAATTACTAGGAAGTTATCATGAGAATTGACGGCTGATTTACTAAATAGGCATTCAGAAATGAGGTAATTCGCAGTTTATGAAATGTAAAAATAAATAAATGCATGGATTTTGAATTAAATGAAGCCATGATGCAATGATTCATACTTTTAACAGGGGCCTTACCATGAATTATGTTAAAATATCAAGCGAGCGAGCGAGAAAGAAAAATAGAGATATACTCCCTACGCTGATAGGGTGACTGGCAATTAGTGTACGATACTTAAACACGTGATTGTGCTCATGATAACCAACAACTTTTACTATGGGAAAAAACATGAAATCGCGAAAAGAAATCAGCTGTTCAGTACATTTGTTTTTTTTTTTTATAATAATAATAATCCACAACTATCACACAACGCCATCTAGTCCCAAGCTAAGCAGAGCTTGTGTTATGGGTACTAGACAACTGATAAACATACAAATGTACTGAACAGCTGATATTTTTTTCGCGATTTCGGCTTTGCTCCCATAGTAAAAATTGTTTGTTATCATGAGCACAATCACGTGTTTAAGTATCGTACACTAATTGCCAGTCACCCTATATAGCTCCATCCCTTAAATAATTCAGGTTTTTTTTTCGGGTGGGAAAAATCATCTAATAACATTGCTATTGGGTGGAGCGGGAGATAGTGTCAGAATTTTACTGACTAAAAACCCACTCCTGTTCTTTCTTTGCGATTTTGCCAGGGCCCCGGGGATCTCTTTCGCATCACCCGTAGCTCCAGTAGGTTAACAGTTCAGATTTAGGTCGTGAAATGGATTGCGTTAAAAGGTCGTGGTAAGGCCTCCAGTTTTATAAATCAAAAATAGTTTGATATTATGCTCATTCACTAAAAAAGATGAAAAAGGGTTTCGCATCGAATTCTCAAAGGATTTGTTTTTAAATAGTACTTATATGTACAAAGGACGATTTCTGATTTGAGAATTAGAAGACGTCTCAAACCTTACATTTCTGCCAAAACTTAACAGATTTTAAGTATTCAGAGTTTAAGAGATACTTTGACCTAAGAAAATTCGAAGGCAAATATATTATACAAAATGCTTGGTCACAGAGTAGTGAACAAGATGGAGTGCTAACTACTTTATTGCAACGTGAATTTGAAATCTAACGCGTGCTATTGGACAATCGTCGCGGTTACTTCTTTTTGCTTTAGTTACCAATCATAGCATCGCGATAGTATGACTGGTAATTAAAGTAAAAAATAAATAAAATTACTTTTTTTTTGGTTTGATAAATGCTGCGAGTGTCATATGACTTACGTTTCAAATGATGTGTGCCAACTGCAAATTATAATTTAAATTGTTTACTACTCCATTATAGAAAGTTCTAGTTTTGTCTATTTTTTACTCAGAATTAGTTTATGGAAAAAGGAATAAGAAAAAAAATTGTTTAGTTAACAATTTATGAATAAAAATACAAAAATTGAATACTAATTGTGAAAGCAATATTGATAGAAAAGCAAAAGAGATATAACAATTTAAAACAAATATCTCTCTCGCCAAGACGCCGTTTTTAATGGCGGCCGTATAATGCGCGCGGCCGCGGCCGCGGGTGTAATGGCCTATGACGTCAAAGACCATATCGAACTTCTCTGTCATAATAACAGCTTTGAAGCTTTATAACTTCATTGTTGATTCAGATCTTTTAATTTCCACTTGCATCTGTTTACCAGAGCGTAAAATAATTAAATATAACAAATAAAAACATTGCATGCATTTACCATATTGAGACGGTTATAATGAAATAAATTGTGGTAGATATCTCGGTCTTCATTCGATTCTTATAAGGAAGCTTCAACACATCCTAAGTAAAAAATAGTACAGAAGAAAATAAAAATAGATGCAACCTTGATCGGAACGTAGGTGTTCAATTTAACTCTAGGGCCAAACTATGACTATACATTTTTTTTGTTTAAGTTCTTACAGTCCATCCAAAGATTGTCTGGTAGATTTCACTGTCAGCGTTAAGACCACTATTGTACCCGTAAAAGTTTTGTTACTATATTTTAGTGTACAATAAAGTTAATTCTATTCAATGACGTGTCAATTATATCATGATTACGTTGTGAAAATGAGATAATCCTATTCGTCTTGCATACGAATTTATATCCTGAGTTATTTAACTTAATAATCTCAGAATTGTAGCAGAGACCTAATAGCTCTCAAATTGTAAAGTTTCTTGAGTAAAGGGCTTTGGTACTAATATAAGATAATCTCCGTAACGGCTATACCGATTTCGGCGGGTCTTACACTGACGGATAGTTAATGTTACAGGGAGTAACTTAAGCTAGTTTTTATTTTCCCGCGGGAATAATACCGAAAGGGGCTGAGGAGTGTCATGTTCTTTTACTTCACACAAACGAAGCCGCAAATAACAGCCATTCACTCCCAGTCACCCCGCGGGGATTGCCCCCGGAGGCAAATGGGAATAAAAATTCCAAGTCACCACCGGCGGTGACTGGGAAGTCATTTCCTTCACTTCAGTTTCGCTGTACATTGCTTTCTTCATCGTAGAGAATAAAAGGATGAGGCAACTTATCCTAAACCTGCCTCTAATCTCTAAAAAAAGACAAAGTGCATTGAATTTTTTTTTTATTTTGATTTCGATATGAAGTGGGGGCAACGACTTCCCAGTCACCGCCGGTGGCGACTGGGAATTTTTATTCCTATTTGCCTCCGGTGGTAATCCCCGCGGGGGCGACTGGGAATGAATGTTAACAGCTAGTTAGTTATACTTATATTAAGTTACTAACCCTATATGGATCTTTTGATAGCCCCGACTGTCTCTAACACTTGAATAACGAAAGAGTTAACATTGTCATAGTTTGGCCCCAGGTGTCTAAAAGCCAATTAACCTTTTAACCACGTCGGATATATCCGACGTTTATTCAGCCAAGGTCGCACATACACGACCAAATACTCCATCTCGTCAGCTCTTCTTCAATCCCCATAGGTGCCTATGGGGATTGAAGACCAAAACGAGATGGAGTACCCAATCGCAAACACATGACCCTGGCTAATAGGATGCGAAAATACTCGTCGGACTAATCCGACGCAAGCGGTTAAAAGGTTTAAAATGTTTTCTGTGTCAAATATCAATATTATACTAATTGCAATCGCATAGTAATAGTAAGCAAAACTACATTGTATTAAAAATTATAGAGATAATACTTACCCGATTCTGCAAAGTTAAAGTGCAATCATTGTTAATTTATTTGTTTGTTTTTTTTATGAACGAGATAATGATACTATGTTTAGTATGTTGGTTTTGATGGCAATATGGGATACCGGCCAGTGTTTTTGAGTCCACAAAATAATTTAGAAATAGTAAAAGAATGAGTGAAATGAAATCGAAAATAATATCTGTTGTCGTTGTGAAGAAACTTTTTAGTAGTCTTGTTTTTGAAGTGGGAAATAATGAAATGACTTCTCTCGTTCTAGGGTGGAGCGAGAGGGCGGTAATTCTTTCGAACATTCTCGTAGCCCTGTCTCTCTGGATTAGTGTTATATCCAGGTCGGATAGGTTTACAGATAGATTATTCTTTTTTTTTAATTGATATAAACCAGCGCTTGTCTGCAATTCCACCTGATGGCATAACAATTGACAGTTGTTCATCCGTGCCAAAAGGAGAGTAACTGAAGCCCTAAAAGGCAAAGGGGCTACTGAAGGAACACAGGTGGGCCTTAGTCAGTTATAAACTGACACTCCTTTACAGGGATAAGTTACATATTTGATGATTTCAGACTTCAAAAAGAAAAAGCCAAATAGTAATAACGATTAGACCCCCATTACATAGGACTTCAATACAGTTAATTGTGGCGAAAATGTACACCTTACCATAGTAAAACAGAAATGTGACGTTACGCGTTCCGAGTTACGATATTATCGGTTCCGAGTGACCGACATCACCGATTTGTTGAAGCGCTAACAGCGATTTCATCGTGACTCGGAACATGGAGATGGTGTGATAACATATTTCCAATTTTTATTAACAATCCAGAGCAGTTTTGAGATTTGAAACTAATGAATATGTTGCCAAGTTAACAAAATGAATGATTACATAAAATATTATAATACGCCCCAATTACGACTCTTTTTTACTTACAATTTCGTCCAAGAGCTGAAAGAAGTATAAAGCGATGTGAAAGAAGCAGATATATAAATAAATGGAAAGAAAACAGTATGGAAGCAAGATTTGAAAGGAAAAGAAGGAAAAGCGATTTCAACCTTAAGACATTAGGTACATTAAGATTTATAATTAAATTAAAAAGATGTCTTGTGGTATAAAAACACTAGCCAGTATAAATATGAACATCTTTCTACAAAATGGATATAATTGAGTCAAAGATCACATAGACAAAAAGTTGGGATTAAATAATCAATGTGTGAATTCTCCATGTTTTATGTAATCTGTGACCAAATTCACACATCCTATCCTATCATTTATGAGTTACAACATTAACATATTTACTATATTTAAACAGTTCCTTAGGTAAAGTAAAATGTAGTAAAACTTATGTTGTTCCATTCCACCCAGAATTATCTTTATTCCTAATTTAGTAGCCACTTACCAAGTGTGTTGGATGCCTGTCCGCAGTCCAGGGACACATCTTGGTAGCAGGTGTCAGCGGCGAGGGTGCCGGTGAGAGCCAGGAGGCAGGAGACGGCTACGAATATGGCCTTCATGGTTTTAATTCTGTAGAAAAAAAATTGAGAGGTTATTTTTTTTTCAAATGGTTAGAACTGATGGGTAATGCAACTTATGTTCAATCCAGTTTACTTTATAAGACTGAAAAGAAAAGCCCCAAGACTTACTAAATAAAATCAGCATGAATGAATTAGCACTTTCCTTTTTTAAAAATTATAGCCTATATGTTATTCTGATAAATAAGGCATATAGTTCCAGCTGTTTCAGAGTGATGGAGAAACAAATATACACACAAACTATTGCCTTTAAAATATTGGTGTGATTCTTTGTTATTTCTAAATAATAACCAAACTAAACATTAAATATAAAAATCTAATCTAGCTGATTCATCATGATGAAGCCTTGTCAATAATAATGCCGAAAATATCACATTGATAAGAAAAATGGGAAAATAAAATTTTTCCACAACCATCTCTAGAAGATATAGAAATCTGAGAATTTGTTAGAATTAAGAGTACCTACTTTTAAAGAACCTTTAAGGGTGTATTACACTACGCGATATTCAGCACACGATATTCAGACTGTCTTATTTTTTATTCCGAGTAAGACCTGTCTAAGCCTTATTATACTACGCGAGATCGACTAAGACTGTTTGAATATCGAATAGTGTAATAGGCCCTTTAGTTATTTTGTTTATTTATGTATGTTTTGATGTTGTGGATACTGAAGATATTAAAATGTCTAAGTTTTTACATACTGTTTCAATGTTTGGATATAAGTACTTTGTTTATTAATTTACTAGTTTCTCCTCCTTATGTAGAGACAGAAGACCTACTTACTGTTTGTAAATAAAACTCGCCGTATCTCTAAATTTGGTTAAGTTTTTATAATTGTCATATAAGCACTCTCTAAACGTAAATGCCCTATGTTATAAATAAACGATTTTATTATTATTATTATACTATTATTATTATCCTAGCCACTTTGCCCCTATCCCTATGTCAGTCAGTGATAAAGTAGCGTACTATAAGTAAAAAATAATTTTAAATTGGTTCATTAGATAACAAGTTTATTAATTACAGACAAATATACTTACAAATCTTTCATCATTATAAAATTATTATAGATTATAGATGTACAAACAAACACATAAAAATTAAAAGAACAAAATACAGAGAGAAGATTGTAAAGGTGCTCTTTATTTCAAAAGATTTTTTTTCCAGTAGACCAAAAACTACTTTCCTTAACTTACTACTTTGGACTCATTAAATGGCATTAAATATAGGTCATAAGGGTGGCTTCTATTGAGCTGCCGAATTATTCGAAAAAATTACTGTTGCCCTTGATTGCAAAAGGCAACTGAAGAAATGAGTTTTAGCTAATAAAAGTTAGATACTCCCTCTCACTCCACCCGAGGAAGAGAAGTAATTTCTTGATTTCTCAACTTAAAAATGAAGCTTGCTAATTATTAAATGCATTAATCACTGATCATATATTTCAATGTTCCATTTCAGTCAATTGTTTGAAGATTATAAAAAGAAAAATGTTACTAATATATTAAGCATCAAATGCAATACAGGATTATACTAGGTACAAATCTTGACAACAAAAGACTAAAGTTCAATCCAAACAATTCAAAAAAAAAAAATAATCAGCTGACAGCTAAAAAAAAAAAAAAATATATTATGCATGTTTTTAATTGACCCAGATAATCAATTGTTTTGATATCTATATTGATATCTAGTTTCAATATGTGACAATAACAAAATAATTATCTACACTAGCAAACATGTTGACCATAAACAGACATAGAATAGCATGCAATAGCATGATCAGTGACATTTTAGTGCTAATACCAAAGAATTATGATAAATACCAGATTTAGATTGGATATAATCTTATTACATTATAATCAGCTATATTTACATTATTAAAGATTATGATGATAATGTTAACAAGTTATTAATGTAAAAAAATCTTCGATAAAACACAAAATTTTATTAAAAAATCTAACTACCTACAGATAACAAATTAAAAGTTCAAAATAAAAATGTGAAAGTGGTTTTTTACAAAAACTTTTTCTTTTGCACATTTTAAAAAAGCAAAATCCGTCCTTATGACGACCTACTGAACCAAAGTAGTTTTTTTGTCATTGAGTTTCTAATTTACATATTTGCATGCAAAGTTTCAATGTTATTTTGATAAACAGTGTGACAAAGAAGATGTATATTGCACATGTTTTAAAAATATAATTTCAGGACAATCCGCGTATTTATTTCTTTTAAACGTCGAGGATGTTATTAAATTGTTAAAGTTTCAAAATTATTAGCAATAATATTGCATCTTCACCGAAACTATTTTCAAAGACAAAGAAATAATGACAGATGATAATCGCCGATCAAAACATATTTTCTAAATTCGAATGTTTTAAAATTTAGATTTAAATTAAAACAAAAGAACCTAAAACAACAATAAACAATAATAAGTCGTAATTAATTGTAAAATAGACTCACCAAAATTAATGTGAGACGAATAAAATTATAATAATTCTGCAGCAACGAAGATTGTTTCGTCGAAAGTACCTTTACACACACTGGCGCAGAAGGCGACTTCCAACAACGACTATTAAACTGATAAAGCTCCGTTGGACGTAGAGTACACGTAATTAAAATTTATATAAACGCAATACGACTGATAGCGAACGACAAAATGATAATAAAATAGGAAAATTCTCATCTGTCACGTGAAGTTGGCTACATTTCAATCTGGGGTGGCTATTTAGAAAAATATAATTACCTCTTCTTCGTGCATTGTCGGATATAAATTCAAAATAATTGCAAAAAAGACTGATGAAAATGTAAATCATAGTCTGTGATCAATTAAAGAATAAAGTAATTTAAAATAGAATTGATTGAAACCAATAGTTAACACTTTTTATTTTCCATGAAAAGCAGCAACTATGATATGCTGATATCATTATTTCCTCGCCCCGCTCTACGCTATCCCCTCACAATCTCAACCCAAAAATGACGTAGTAAACCCTGTCATGGCTGTCATACTCAGAATGTTGAGGTTTTGCGTTTCTAGAGACTTCTTCCTTTTTCTAACTTTCACCCTATTTATACAATTTTCCCTTCTTATAATGCCATGAATATGAATATTTCATTAATTTACAGATTATAGATCTACAAAAAGCAGGTCATTACGCCTAATAAGCAGAAATAGGTCGGAAAATATTCCATGAACCGACTCGGAACACGAAACCTCTTTAGGGATTTTTTTGTTGTGCAACGGCTGGCGGTATCTTGCATCTCGCTCTAACATGTCATTCTCGAAGCTCTTGTCAACGAAATGGTTCTGTTATCGCTGCGCAGTACACACGTTATTTTCATATAATCAGAGGCATCGTGAATAGTTCTTGTTTTCCAATTTTGTTGCGTTCTGATAAGTCGCCTTCTGCGCCAGTGTGTGTAAAGGCTAGACTTTCGCGAGTACTCGTACGTTACGGAACTGCTTGTCATAACATAACTTGTCAAAGTATCTGTGATTTTAATTAAATAAAAAAATAAAGATGAAGGCCATCCTCCTTGCTGTCGTCGGACTCCTGGCTGTATGCCTTCCTGCTTCTGCTACACAATGTGAGTAGACTTTATTCTTTGTTTTTGGTGTTTTATGTTTTCGAAGGTTTATTTTCCAATTTTGAATGTACAATACTTAGGTTACTATACAAAACTTTTGCATAACTTTTCTTTGTCCGGTCTTTTACAAAATTATCAAAAAATGAGGGCGTCTTTATATTTTTTGCAATTTGTCGTAAATAACCTTTGTTATGCTACAAACAAGGTTTTTTATAAATAAACTCAATAAAACGCAATTTCCTTTGTTAAAATTATCACTTGACAAGTTCAATCACATATTCATCAGATGTTTTTTGTTTTATGTGCCAGTAACGCCACCTAGTTCAGTAAAACAAAAATGAAGCTTCAATGATAAATAACTAAAGGTCAAGTGCATACAAAATGAATACAATGATAAATAAGATTAACCTCTATAGGTCATTTTTGTCTGAGGAACCACAATTCTGGCAAAACATTCAGTTTTTGCCTGTTAATAAATTCCTTTGCATTTTATAATTTTTACTAGATGTACAGTTTAGGTATAATATTGAGGGTAGAATAAATAAACACATTTGAGAAATTTAATGCATTGGATTTATTGTTCAATAAGACAATAAAAAGCTTACTTATTCTATAGCAAATAAAGCTTTTTTTTATCATTGTTGTAACAACTAACTTTATTCACTTGATTTAAAAGTAAATTAACAATACAATAAACATAATTCTTCATAAAACAATAGGCTTTGCCTGAACAGCATCCTTTCATCACATCAGCCTAGCCTTTTACTAAGTTGGCTTCTTATCTAATTGGGTAGTGAGGAATAATATGAACCTTCCTTTGTCAATACTTAGATAAAAATGAGCTTGTAGCACCATAAACAATTCTTTTTTTTTTAAATAGCACAGTAATTAAGGAAGCATTAATAATTACCTGTTTTTAGTAAGTCGTGTATAATTCACACTCACTAATATAAACTACTTCAGTCTAGTCCTAAACTGAAAAACACTGAGTAGGTAAAATAGATAATATCATAAGACTGATGACCATAATAGCATGTTAGTAAACAAATGATGTATCTGCCGAGTTAAATGGCATATCTCTTCCAATTAATTAAACAATTTTCTTGCTTTACTGATTATATGTTGCTCTATTTCTTATTCATTTTATTTATTTATACTTATACATGCTTACATGTTCTAGTCTTTTTGCCATGTATGTAAGCAGAAACTGCTAAACGCCACTTGCTGTCATTCTTACACATTCTTCTACTAATTACTAATTTGCATGTATATTAGCACTTTCATAATATTTTTCTTTCTGTTTTATTTTTTGCTTTGTTTAATTTTATATTGTCATAGCATAGTCGGCCTTATAATGTTCCTACTGTTGGGACTCAGGCTTCCTCTCTAGGAGAAGGTATGGTCCGTCATCCACCACGTGGACCCAGTGCGGGTTGGTGGATGTCAAATGTCTTCGAATTTTGGTTCTAGGACATATATTGTCATATTGTGTATAAATTCTTGCCAAAGATGAAAGATTTTTTTTAAATGATATTTAAAACTAGTACTTAACTGCAATTCCACCTGCATCATAAGCAGTGATGCAATTGTTGATGGTGAAGCACACTAGTTTATTAAGAGCCTATTCACTGTAGCCTTGAAGACACCTAAATTATAATCGGATGGCAAGACTGCAGCAGGCAAATTGATCCAGTCTCAGGTACTGTGTTGCCCAATTATGGGGTTGTAGAGTAATTCTGTGTAACATGCTGGTACTTATTACTTTCCTCAACTTCATATAGTTATACTGGAAGCTGACCCCTATACAAATAATTAAGAAAAGCAGGCAGATGATCGAGACAAGTCAAACTTGTCTCCATCATCTGCCAATATGAATGTAAAGCCAGGACACAATGAGCAATGGATGTTACCTTCATTCGAAAGAGGCATCAGTTTATTCTGTCCTGGTTCAAAATATCTCCATTAGATTTGCAAAGAGCTTTAATTTATAACACAGCTTTGCTTGGCATGATACCATAACTTTCCATAAAAGATGTATGTATTTTAAGAATTCCAATTTAAAAACACATTTATTTATTAGGCTTTCATTGAGGTGTCCTCCATTTTTTTTAAGAACAATGTTTTTAAGACCAAAAACCTTAAGCATTAACTAACCAACTAGCTTTTTAGCAAGAGGCTAGACTTAGCCTAGCCGCGCCTCGATCTAAAAGGCAACTTAACAAAAAAAAATACATAATAACTAGTGGCTGGCGCTAGCATCTTAGTACCCAACTATAGACTACCTATAGATTCTATAGTCTATGGTACCTATAGTATATGGAGCATAAAATCAGGACGCACTGCGCGTGCGCGTTATCTGCCATCGATATCTATTTGTGAGTTACCTACCTACTATAGCACGCACTGCAATGTTATGAGGTTTAAAGTTCAAGCTCGCAAACAAAGTGTGATTAAAATTGCCGATGTATGAACGAATTAATCAGATGTCCTTACTAGGGTTGCCAGAACCAAGGGACATATTCTTAAATTGAATTAGCAATAGTTTAAGACACATTGCAAAAATATGAAAATTTTACTTTCCTTTAGGCTTTTTTGCAATAAATATCTCGCTCCTTAAGTAATAATATAGTGCCCCTATTCGTTTTCCAAATCACAGTATCTATATTATCGTTTTCTAAGATATAACTGTAGTGAAGTTGGGTTACTTTGCTTATTAACCAATAAGAAAACGGGACACCGTATTTCTATTGGTTAACAAGTTCGTGTGAGTGAGCCAAAGTTACACTTCCGGGCCAAAGTAACCTTACTTTATGGTATCATGTTTAAAATTATAAGGTACATATAAAATCTCGCATAATGACCGAAATGTCCCTTGAAATTCTTGTGTAATGTTTTTAATATTTCATCACTATACTACGACTTCAATTATTTCCGCCTATGCTCACTAGTGAGTACATTTCAATGAAAATCGATACGTTGTGACATTGTAGTTGTGTACAGCGAAAATTTGCCAGTCATGGGTGTTAAACATTATGTATTAATAGCCGTTCATTGTTGTTTCTGTTCGTTGTACAATTCCGTAATAGTTTTCGGTAATCACGCGATGATGACTAACAAAGACATGTAAGGACCTGTAATGTTAGCGATCTATGCTCTGTAATGTTACCGGGATGGAGCTATGTGTGATGACTTCCCTTTTCCTGGCTCGCATGACTGACATTTTTTTTTACTTTCCAGCCTTCATGCAGGCTTTTATCAACTATGTACTAGCTATGCCAGCGCGAAGCCTTCGCCGTTTGAAAGTAGAAAATTATCCCAAGGAGATATACCGCCGGGTTAAAAAGTATCTTATGTGCTATTCCAACACATGGTTTATCTGTGTGCCAAATTTCATTCAAAAACGTTCTGTGGTTTGAGCGTGAAGGAGTAAGAAACATAAACACATATTTATATACAAACTTTTGCCATTATAATAATAGTGAAATGTTAGATTTGACTTCCAGCCTCTGTGGATGCAGTTGATCACCATACTTTCACATGGAGCGACTGTATATCTGACCTCTATTGTCTTTCCACTATCAAGTCCAACATTCTGGCTTCTCTTCTGATCCTGCCGAGTAGCAGTTTCTTATTTGTACGGGTCTCTTAGAAAACCAAGAGTAAATAAGAGGCCTGTGGGGTTTAATTGTAACTAATATTTTAATATTGTACAGAGTTCTCTTAGTTTGAAGTTGGAGTAAAAAATAAGTCGCTTAGTCCGTGAATAAAACTGTTTCTTAGCCTTATCAATTCTGGGATGTGTCATTAAACGGATAATAATTAAGTTATGAGGCTAATTGTTGTAATTTTGACGATGTCGTTAGTTTTATGACTCTGTGTAGATTGACCTGCGGTTCGAAGTGTCAAGGCTAGATTGACAAACACTATTGTATTTTGAAAATTTGTAACCTTCCTTCATTGCATTTGTTTTGTTGTCGGAGGGGACTTTTTCAAAAGGCGCCTGGGTTTTTGGGGAAGGTCCAGAGACTGGGATTTTCACCTTACTAAAATCACCGCGGTGATCACATCAGCGCATATAAAGGGTCTCGTGACCTCATAAAAGACCATCACGGCACCCCCTCTGTATAACGCCTTTTAGGTCATAAATCTGGAGTCGAAAATCAAACCATACCCACTCGCTCACTTATTGTTGGTCCGGAAAGCGAATAGCGATTAATGGATCCATTAAATCGTCGCTCTAGATAAACCACCAACATGGTATGATATGGGAACACCAGAAATGTAAGGCTCCTAATTCATGGCTGAGTGTTTGTCGGTTTTTTTTCATGACATGATGCGTTAGCGACCAGGCGCTTAGACTTTTAACGCAGATATACCTTACGAAGGTTGCAAAAACATTGGCAAATATAAAAGGCATCGACAAGAAAAATAAAAAACTAATCCAAGCTGTTTTGGAACCACTTTTACGATTGCAGAAAAGTATAGACGTAGGTGCCAAAGCAACAGAACTCTCACATTTCGCCAGTCATATTTAAGTAATTTGTCATTAACAAAAGACTTATTGCTATCAACCGACCACGTATGCACGTAGCTTGGTACCTGGGTTGCCATTGAAAATATCTAATCCCATTTGAGTACTTACCTACTTTCAATTTTCGCTCTTCCGTGTAGCTGTCACATTTCTCCGCCTTGCGTAGTCATTCTGCGCAACAGCCTCTTAAGTTTAATCACTAGATAATCAGGCAGTACTTCTCAATACTCAAGTCATTGTCCTTCGATCTAGACAAAGAAATAAATATTCATCTCAAGATTTTCCCATCTGAACTCATGGTATCTACATGTCGAAACAATCTATCGATATCGGTTGTAGACGGTGAATTATTATCGGACAAGTCAATCTTGAGATAACGCCATCAAATACATATTTTCTATTGTCTGTTTTGGAAAAACAATTTATCTTTTGTATGCTCAGTCGTATTTATGACGTCACACAAACATTGTAGGTAATATTTCGGGCGCCATCTTTAAACACAGACTAATTGACTTTTTTTTTCTTAGTAATGGTAGGATGATTAATGCTTCCATTGTAATGCTATTTGTGGTTATTGCTGTAAAAGTTTATAATTATCAATCAATTATAATAGGGAATTAATATCTCAATAGAAATAATAATTAATTTGTTAACTTGTTTAATTTATATAGCTGTACATCAAAGTCCAACTGACAATATACGTACAGTACTATTAACAATTAAAACTCAATGTCATTGTTCTTTAATAATTGTTTATTGAGTTTCTGTAATAAAATAATTTGTAATTATTTTATGAATTTATAAGGCGATCGTTCGTTAGTGACAGCAAAATAGCTTGTGTCTTGTGGATTTAATCTACACTAGTATTATAAAGAGGTAAAGTTTTTTTTGTTTTGTAGGAGTAAATCTCTGAAAGTACTGGTCCGACTGCTAAAATTTTTTTCACCAATAGAAAGCTGCTATTCCAGAGTGACAGGCTAGATATATTTTATGTACGCGGGCGAAGCCGCTGGCAAAAGCTAGTTCATTATAAATGTTCGATATTCCTTTGTCTAAACATTTTTTTTAGTGTGGATATAACTGCTCTCGTTTTGGGCGCTGCGAGAGGAGTGTTAAACCTTCAGTTGCCCTTGCCTGCCAGGGCCGCGGTAACTAAAATATAAATAAATAAAATAATATTCCACGCCCTTTACCACAACGCCGTCTAGTACCAAGCTAAGCAGAGCTTGTGTTATGAGTACTAGACAACTGATAAAGATACTATGTATATTTCTAAATACATACATACTATAGATAAATAAATTACAACCAGACACAGAACAAATGATCGTGCTCATCACACAAACATTTATACTGGGTGGGAATCGAACTCACGACCTCCGGCATAGCAGTCAGGGCCACTAACCACAAGACCCAAAGGCCAGTCGAACTCTTAAAGAATCCTGCAGCTTTAACGTACCTACCTACATCTTAATACAGCTATTCAATCCATCACATAGTGATTTATATATTCAACGTGATCATTTGAGGGCATATCACTCAAGCCATGACACCTGATTTTATATCTTTATTTATCTCAAGAAAGTTTACAGATTAATAACAAACATATTGTTTTTAAATAGGTAGGAAAAATTGCTATATAACAAGCTACCAGGGTCGCCGTCTCTGTGGGTACTCGGGGGCTCGAGCACCCATGAAAAATAAACAGTGGGTGCCGAGCACCCCTGAAAATAGAATTCAAGAAACAAATCACTAATCGCTTTTTAGGTTACGTATAAATTATAATATTTCTTGATAACAAAAACTAGTTTCATTTTTATGTAATGGTTTCTTTTTATATTTTTATCGAATATAATTAGTAATTATGTAGGCAGTTTGTAAATAGGGCATTTAATTATTTGTCGGTCACACTTCGCCACTTTTTCATGTCCATCAAATGAGCATGAGCATCCATGAGGTTTTCTAAAAGCCGGTGCCCCTGAAAGCTACAGTTTGCGTTGACTAGAAAAACTAAAAAAAAAAAAACTAGTCAGTTGTATCGAGTCATGTAATATCAAGAATGAAGAAGTGTGTATGCCCTTTATAACCATAAGTAAGAAATGTTAACAAGTTACTACGTGCTATTGAATGATCGTGCTTGGAGCCTATGCCACCAAGGAGAAGGGAAAGATCTCAATGTTTTGAACATCATTTAGCAGTTAATTGGCTATATTTAATACTAACATGGATCGGGTTTTCTTGAACTAACGAACGACGAGCAATAGGTCGTTCGCTGTCTCGTCGACGGCGTGTAGTGTTTAACGCGCGCCTCAAAGAGATGTCAGCAAAACCGTAGAGACCCCAGCAGGGCCGAAGGCTACTGGAGCATTAAGCTTACTTCCGAAACTGACACCCGTGGTCCTGGAAGGTAAAGGGCAGAGAAGGAACAAAGTTATGCTTTTAGGCAGTACAAGCCTGACACGTCTTGCCGCCTTGAACGAGAGATGAGAGATGAGTTCTCCACTCATTAGGTGATTTCCCACCTTAAAATCTCATTGGGTTCTCCAGAATCTCCAAAAATATACATTGTCCTCAAGAAAACCTTAAAAAGGTATAAATAATTTCATCATAATACACTAATCTCCTCAATCTAATAATAAGAGACACTTAACCTGAGTGTCAGATAAAATGGACGTGTCTTGGAACACATATTGGTTATCTTTACAAGATTAGATATATCTAAACAACTGTTTATTGCAACTATGTGTGATAACTTTAAATACCTAGACACTTTACGTATCTAGAACTCTATCGGGGCACGTTTCAGAAAGCCCATTGAACTTAATCCGCTGACACATCTTATGTCAAATGTACTAATGTCAAATGAATTTATTATCTGTTAGTATTTTGGTGAACCAATCACAGGAGTCAACTTGAAATTTGACAGCGTTGGACTTTTTTTTGTGTTGATGTAAGCGTTCCAGGAGCTAGGTAGACTAAAGTCTTTTTTCAATATCATGGGTAGGATGACAGTAGGACGAAAATGTGCATCATTAAGATGAGAGAAAAGGATAGGTAGTTACACTGTATATAAATCTGACAGCTGTCACCCTCACCATCCTATCCTGACAAAGATTTGACAAAAGCAATTGAAATACATTAGGAATTAAGAAAAAATAGGAATTACATTTATCAAAGACTTAATGGAATCATCCATATATATAAAAGGAGAAACTGACTGACTGACATATCAACGCACAGCCGAAACTACTGGGACTGGGAACGTGAAATTTTGCACGAGGTTTCCTTTTATGTCGTCGGCGAGCATTAAGAGAGGATTTTCACAAATTCTCCCCGGACGGGCATGAAACGGGGGTCCAAAAATTTGTATGGAGAAACTTACGATTACGCGGGCGAAGCCGCTGGCAGAAGCTATCTAGTCATCATATATCATTTATGAGTCGGCTAAGGAAAATACCATTGCATAAAAATACCAAGCAAGTGAATAAGGAAAACTATAATTAAAATACAGAAATTAATTAATATCACTAGAGGAGTACTACAATATAAATCGTTTGCCGTAAATATTGGAACACAAAACCTAAAGCCATTTACAATCCACGTGGTTATCAGAAAACAAATAATCATACTTCATTACCCTAATTGTGATTGTCAAACAAATGACTAACTTCTGGAATTATATGTACATAAGTACTAAATTAGTTTATCGTTACAATGTCACGTATAATCATAAAATAAATATACCAATATTAAGTATATTGGTCCATAATATTTAGTACTTTAGAGATCGGAGATAATAAAAAAGCTTATTCGCGTATAATTGCAGGATTTATTATACCTTTGAAAGAAATTACTCTGATAATATAAAAGTAGTTGCTGCCAGCGGCTTCTCCCGCGCGATATTAGAAAATTAAACAGGAGTATTTTTAGGATAAAAAGTAGCCTTTAAGCTAATCTAGGACATGGTCTACCTGTATACCAAGTTTCATCGAAGTCCATTCAGTAGTTTTTTAAACATACAAACTTTCGCATTTGTAATATTAGTACGTTAACTATCACGCCTTTTGGCCTGACTGCCAACCGTCCAAAAAAACTAATTTCATTTTAAAACTCAAATCATTGTTTTATTTTTTTAGTTATAAAATGTGCCATGAATTCTAAATAATATAATGAACTCTTGATGAAAGACCAAAATAAATTTTGCGCCTTTTCTTATTAGAGTAAAAACATCTTGTCTATGGTTTCAGCAGGATTTATAGTGTGACCAGTATATTTTGGGGTCAATACCCCTATAGGGAAGTTCAGTTTTTTCGTATTTAATTTAGACAGTAGCCTTGTATTTAATAAGAACTTAAACGTATTTTACAAAGTCAAACATTATAAAATCTAGTCTGTCTCGTGTCATGATTGTAAAACAATGTTAAAGCCACTGAGCATTAGAAAATGCTTAGATTAACTCTGGTAGCTTCAAATTTGTTATCTTTATTATTGTAATAACTCTTAATAAAACAAAAAAAAACTGTGTTGTCATTAGTAAGTATTCTATTTTTAAATAAACACATAACTGCATATCATTGATGTTCGAAATGGTGCCAGAAATGTTTCTACCGCTAACAAAGTTTTAAACATTTTCCATGTTTATAGTTAATATGGAATACCAGTAGTTTTCCTTTCTTTATTTATACATTTTGTGATTTAATGACTCAACATTCGTTGTCCAGACGACAAACAATATGTGAGCGAGTAGGTCTTTTTTTATGATGAAAATCCAATGACTTCTCTCGCCCTAACGTGGAGCGAGAGGGCTGATGTTGGACTTTTACTTACCCACCTGTGTTCTTTCTGTTGCCCTTTGCGTTCTGTGTGGCAATATCAGTCTATTACTGCATTCGTTTGCTTCTTTGCATAGGTTATTGAACTGTCTTGCTTTTCGACCATAGCTAAACAAGTTTTTTATTTACGTACTTTTTTTATTTATAGTTTTGTTACATAATGTTTTTTTGAATGACTCTATAAGAAGAAGCAGGTCATTGATACAAGTAAATATGGCTCAAATTAAAATGTTTTGATTGCACAACTAATTCTAGATAGGTAATATAATTATTTAAATGTAAATTGTTAATCGATTGTTGTGCGTTAGTCTCGCTCAGCTCGTAAACGGCTGACCGATTTTAATTCGCACTAATACAGGGGTGGGTTAAAAAAGTAAAAAAAAATTACAAAAACGAAAAGTTGAAATAGTCAAAATTGGTAATTTTGTTTTTTTTTTTTGTAGAGGAATCGATTCATGAAGGAGGAGCTTATGATTGTTAATTAGATGGAGTAAAGTGACAACGCTGTCACTTTTGTCCATGTAATTAAAAATCATGGCATATTATCTGCAGTCATCAATTTTCTAAAAATATCTAGCAAAAATATTGAGATAATATATTATTATCTTGTTTTTAATTCCGTTTTACTTCATTTTAAAACCATAGACGTATTGATCTTTGTTCACTGAATAAATTGATGACAAAGGAACTTCATTGTTGTGCCTTTTCGTCATCATCACACTAAGTCGCAGTTTACTTTAAAAAAATATGTACATTGAAATAAACTTCCTGAGTTCTCTTTGTTTAATAAAGAAACAAACACGTTTTTTATTATTTAGTTTCCCGACTGTGACAGAACCACAAAGTAGGGCAAAGTTTTTAAAGACTAACTTTAGACACGTCAAAGTAACTTTGAGTAGCGTAATTAGAGACACAATAGAAAGACAATGACTAGAGATGGGTCGTACTAGGCAAATCTTGGACTAGGTGCACCTAGTCCAAGTCCGTACAAATACTCGATCCAAATACCTGTTCCACCTAGTCCACCTAGTCCATGAAATACGCATACTTAGATTAGATGCTTAGTCTTTGCGTAACAACGATACGTGTAGTACGTACGTACGCAGTAATGAATTGTAATCTTCCCTTGATACTTTGCACAGGCTTAAGACTGTCAACGTATAGATTTATCTAATTGTTATAATTGCTTTTTGTTTTGTATTTTTTAAAATCACGTAACTATAATTATACAATCATTGCTTTTGTTTTTTTTTTTAAATCACATAACTATTTACAATCACTGATTTTTTTTTTAAATCACGTAACTGTTTACAATCATTGTTTTTTTAAGATACACGTAGAAAATCAGTCTTTGGAATTGACACTACTTCCTTGGGGACCCATTTTTCTAAACAATAAACACATTAATTAATGTCTTATTAAAAATAGATCTAAGTTCTTTAACAATATATTAAAACTTCGTTACGAAAACCGATCACTAAATAAGTCCCATAGAAGTTAGCGACGTCGAGCAGGTATCATACGTCAATCGAGATCACATTCGCACGAGTCCGTACTTGATACTCGACTGCATCATATAGTCTTCATTCGCATCGAGTATTGTCAAAGTATCTATTCTACCTATTCTATAAAGTCTGCCTAGTGCCTAGTCCCGACTAGTCTCGATCTCGAGTATTGACAGACAAAGATGGAAAGACTGCGGAATAGTGTAGTTAAAAAAGGACAGAATATATTCTTCCACAACACGGTGCGCGTCGCGTAACTTTTATGCCATTGATATATGGTTCAAATTCAAACGACTGGCACACGTATGATCTATGTAAATACGAGTGCGCATTGCGTTACTTTTATGCGTTTTGAATTAAGGTTCAAATTCAAGTGACTGACTCATGAATGATTTTGGCAAACATGGATGAGTTAGGACTATGCTGCTATCTCGCTTCACCGCGTCACGACGACGCGGTGAAGCGAGATAGCAGCATAGTCCAGTACAGTCGGTACTTCGATTCGCGCGGGCCGCGGGTGCCGTGCACTGCGTAGGCACAGTGAGACTAGGTGCATCAAGTATTTTAAAAGTTAGAATAGGTGCAGCCTAGTCTCGTTAAATACCTAATCCCTGGATCTGTTCTAGTATATACGCTTCATCTCTAACAATGACCAAGCGAACGCGCCGGCGTTCGCTTGGTCATTTGTCATTGTCATTGGTCATTGGTCCCGAGCGAACGCCGGTTCGCTCGGGGTTTAATGAATTAATTAAAATTGTATAATTCGATGGCGTAACTGTGTAATACGTAACTTTTCAGGAGGGACAAAAACCGAACTAGACCTTTATTATCATGTAATTATAATGGGCTTCTATGTGTTTTATTCAAATATTTAAAATTATTGTATTACTTCAAACGCTTGTTTTTCTTTTTTTTTCACAAGATGTGACGCGCCATTGCGAAGTTATTTACACCAAACTGACTCGAGCAAAGTATGCATTCAACATCGTAGATGGCGCTACTAGTATCAAATCAAAATTTTGCGTGATACAAGATTATGCGTTACGAGCTTTTCGTTTCAGAAAAATAAAAAAAAACAAAAATAACCTAAAATTGCATACCCGAGGTTTTCACTCGAAGCCATCGAATTGCTTGTTTGCTTGTTTCAACAAAAAGACGAAATATTATACCATACCATTATTTTTTATCCCTTTAACCACGTTTGTCGGTTATATTCGACACTCTTGCATTTATTCCTCCAGGGTCGCACATTCACGGCCACGACAATACTCCATCTCGTCAGCTCTTCTGTCACCTATGGGGATTGAAGAACTAAACGAGATGGAGTACCCAGTCGCGAACACACGACCCTGGCTAATAGGATGCGAAAACACTCGTCGGACTAATCCGACACAAGCGAACCCCAGGGGTTTGATGTAGATAAAGTTTTGAGAATCACTTTGAGGACACATTGCTTAATATTTACTGACGAGGAATGAAAAATAAACCTTTAAAGCCGTTTAGGCGTTTCGCAGAAGTCATAAAACAAAAGAAAAGAAGAATTTATTTGTTTTAAAACAAAATATACTTACTAAGAATATCCGTCTTGAGTGAAGCAAGATGATTCAAAAAAGATTACCACGAAACGTTTGTAAGTTTACAACGTATAGGTTTCAAGTCATTGCATTCTGCGGAGATTCTCTGGACAGTATTCTGTGCGCTAAATGAGAGTTGTTATTACGTTAACGCGATAGAAATGTCTCAATGGGCTATTACACTACTCGATATGCAGACAGTCTTAGTAGACGTCGCGTAAAGTAATGAAGGTTAGATCGGTCTTACTATACAAAAAATAAGACAGTCTGAATATCGTGTGCTGAATATCGCGTAGTGTAATATGCCCTTAAATACTGCATTTGACTCTGATTGGTTAAGAACTTGGGAGTGGGTCAATCGGAGTGCCGAATGTCATCACACTAGGCACTCTGGACAGCACGCTTTTATGTTGTTTTTCTAAACCACATTTTCTTTGTCTCACAGGCCACGTGAACCCAGTAAACATCCCTAGAGAATGGGTGACGATGCACCGCAATTGCCGCATGGCCATGAGGCAACAGATCCAGATGGAGGTGTCTGCTTCCCTGCAGTACCTAGCCATGGGCGCGTTCTTCTCAAAGGATGTGGTAAGTTATTAATGTTACTAGAATAAACTTTAATGTGCACCAAAATAGTAACAAAACTTTTACACTAACTTAAATCTGTGGGTACTGTGTGTGTGTGTCTGTGTGGGTATCGCTGGCAGCGATACTATGAGAACTTAAAATAAAAAGGGTCTCTGTAAGTAGTCTGCGGTGTAGTAAGTATAATGCGTTCCAAATAAGAATAGGATCGATTGCCATGTTGTGACGTCACGTCAAACTGTCAAATCGCAAGAAATTAGGCAAAATTGAAGAACTCCGAGATTAGCAAAATTGAAAAAGTGGATTCTGATTAAACTATTTTTATTCACATTTCGTAAATAAATCAAATATTAAAAAATTCTTGTTTTGCTCACCATAATAATTCTTCGATTTGACATAATGACGCATTCATAATGATTGCATTCTACTGCAAATTAATAAATTACTAGATTTTTCTATAGAAGAAGTAACCTAATCCGCGTCTTTTTGGCCGTGGTAAAAACGAATGCGAAGAGAGGCAGGCCAAAGAACTACGGAACTGTTCGAAATAGTTATCGTGGCCCTGCCTGGAACGCAAAGGGTAACTGAATGAACACAAATGTGTCAGTAAATTCTGATACGTCCTCTCGCGCCACTCAGTGCGGGAAAAGTTGTGTTCAACCTGTGATCCTTCAATTAGCCTTTTAGAGGCTGCAGTAACTTCTTTTGAACAATCCCGGCGCTCCTGAAGGATAAGTTAGTAATTGAATACATCAAATAGAGATCGTAAATGCGTAATCAAATTACCGAATAAGCAAAAACTAGTCTATTACAACATTAGCTAAGAGGAACACGGAACATAATATGTAATTTGAGGTCAACGCACAATAGCTTGCTTAGACCTTGCACTGTAGCAGTTGGTAGCATTGTAAAATTGTACAATGCTACCAACTTAATAAATATTCACAAGCCGCTTAGGGTGCGTTCAAGTGAAACTTGTTCTCAAGTTTGTATTTTATGGAAAGACAGTTCTTCCAACTTAATAGACTGATGTGTTGCTGAGGAGTCTGATTCGCCACTTCTTTCCGCTAATGGGCGAGCGTTTGGTGTACTTGTAATTTTTGACTTTCAAAAATTGACTGTTGCCCTTCCAATAGCTATTAAATTCGACCTATCCAGAAACCATTTAGCAATTGAGCAATATTTGAGGTGACCACTGAAAATCAACGACGCACTTTACTGGCAAGACGTGCATTTCCTTTGCTGTTGTTCCGTCCAGTTTTCTTTCTTTTTTAGACTTTCTAAGCCATATTTTGTCTTCAGGTCAACCGTCCAGGATTCGCCAAGATGTTCTTTGACGCAGCGTCAGAAGAGCGCGAGCACGCGATGAAGCTGATCGAATACCTGCTCATGAGAGGAGAACTTACCACTGACGTCACTACCTTGCTACAAGTCAGGGTGAGTAGGCGAGAAATTATTAAGATAATTATGTTATAGCACTTCGCTAAATCTTTTTGTAAATATAATTAGTATAAATAATGGTAAACAAGGCTTCTGAAAGCCTGATCAAAAAAAAATTTGATTAGCCTCTGATCTAAGTTGTAGTAATTATGCCAGCCATATCAATTTACATAAGTTTTTATAACATATGTATTAGAATAGCCATCCAGTAACTGAGGGGTCATTAGTTGTTTTATTTAACTTTAAATGGAGCCTAAATCATTAGTTACCTATTCAATGCCAGATTGGCGATAACTCACAATCCACTAGAACCAAGGCAAATACTCATCACTGCAAAATTTAGTCTGCCAAATGCAACTACACCTAACTGACCTACCCTATCTCCTCAGGCTCCTGAACGCAAGAAATGGGATAATGGAGTGGACTCCCTAGAACACGCCCTTCGTATGGAGGGCGAGGTCACAAAGAGCATCAGGAATGTCATTAAGGCATGCGAAGATGACAGCGAGTTCAACGACTACCATGTAAGTGAATGATAAAATTAAGTTTTAAATTATTTATTGGTTTATTTGCCACGGTAGAAACACTCGATAATTTATGAACATTAATAGTTATAGGTACTTAACAAAAAATAGGATTGTTACTTCAGGCCAGCAATACATGATTGGCAGCACAGACCCAATTATTTCATGAAAAAAAAAACAAAAAAAACCACTGCCTAATTTAGGCTTTAAAATACTAATTTTAAAGTTGATAATCATGGTTCTCGAACTGTTTCGTCTACGATAAGATAGAGTATCACTTCTTTATAATATAACAACCCTTTCTAGCCAAGTAACAACCGTTTCGTGTCAAATTCCGTTCTCCAATCGGTAACGCCTCGGTGTCAAAAATTCTAGAAAACGATAAGTTGGTAGCTATGTTGACGCGCCTAAGTCGGCCGCTCGTTCTACAATAACAAAGGATATAGCGTTGAACATTGTAGAAACGATAACAATTCATTCTATCATTTTGAACGATGTGAACTTGCCTACGAATTTTCTATTCGTTTGTTCTGACCACGTGACTTAACGTTGAGATGTCGTTCCCATACATTTCATTAGTTTTCGACTAGCGTTAACGATTGCAGATTATCAACTTGGCTAGGGTGCAGTTCTTAATCTAGTTAATTACAGATGGAAACATGCACTTGCAATCAGTTTTCTAACCATCTTTTCTATCCACAGCTGGTTGATTACCTCACCGGTGATTTCTTGGAAGAACAGTACAAGGGACAACGCGACATCGCTGGCAAGGCTTCCCAACTCAAGAAGCTTATGGAACGCCACTCCTCCCTTGGAGAGTTCATCTTCGACAAGAAACTCCTTGGCATCGACATATAAGTCCTTCGCTATTATGTAGAATTAAAAAAAATATCTTGTGTAGTAATTTTTAAAATCTGTTGCTCTGTAATTCAAAGTTTTTGGCTTCAGCAAGCATTTTTTGGAAATACCTTCAAGACGTAAACTTTTTTCAATATAAATATTAATTTGAGCCGTCTAAACATCGAAGTAAAATATAGCTTGCTACTTGTTTGCGTAATTTATAATAAAGTTCACAAAAATCATTTATTAGCTACCCCGTAGTTATTATTGTACAAATATTAGTCTAAGAATAATTTCTATATTTAATATCATGTACTCCACTGTAGATTATATTCAGTCAATTATTACGAACGCGACCATTATAACCGTGTGGTAGCCCTGAATTAAGATGGCGCGTTTTCTTATTTTTATTGTAATATTCTATTCCTTTACTTTTTGGCGACAAAAAGTTTGTAACATACAAAAATGTGGCTGTTTAATATTTTTTGTTTAATATTTCGTAAAATAAAGTTGATCCGTACATTTAAAAAGTTTTTTATTTTTATCATAAAGAAGAAAGATATTCTGAACCTTTTTCTTATTTTGTGGGTTAATAATATATACTTAAAAAATAAATAAGCATAGGTTTAATCAAAACATTTATTTGGATGTAATGTTTAAAATTTATTATAAAAACCATAAATTACAGACAATCCTACCACTACCAACTTACAATAGGTCAATAAAAAAAAAGTTACTGCTAACGTCATGACTACGCTATTCCCGCGCAAAACATCCGTCATTGGGGGACAGCAATTATGTGTAACAATTTTTTTTGTTACTGTTTTGTGCTTGCCAAAACAAGTGACTTGTTTATATGTTTTTGTTGTATATTTTGCCTGTAAATGTATCAAGTCAACCTTAGGAAACTTCGCTGAGGTATTCAACACTATAGGTAATAAAAATATCAGCACTATTTATCGCGCCTGTTTCGATGATTCCACATAATTATTATCTAGTTGCGCAGACACTTGAGATACAAAACTACACCGATATTACATCACAATGTCTACTGGGAATCTGTTTGTGAATACAATGCGTTCCAAATAATAATAGGATCGATTGCCATGTTGTGACATCATCATACTGTCAAATCGAAGAATTTATTATGGTGAACAAAACAAGAAATTTTTAAAATTTAATTTATTTACGAACTGTGAACGAAAAATGTTTAATCAGAATCCCGTTCTTCAATTTTGCTCATCTCCGAGTTCTTCAATTATGCCCAATTTCCTGCGATTTGACAGTATGGCGTGACGTCACAACATGGTAATCTATTCTATTCTTATTTGGAACGCACTAGACACCGATCATCACAATGTCTACTGGGAATCAATTTGCGAATAATTAAAACAGCCAGTAAACTTCACTCGAAGAAATGAAGAAATCCAATAAGATTAAAATATTATAATTAATGGTTCTTGTCTTTTATTTCCTTCTGATCTTCATTTGTAGTCTTAGAATAATTTCTTCCCTTACCCTTAGGTTTTGTTATTCCCCTTTTCATCATCATGTCTTGTGGTATGGGCATTTGGCCTCTGAAATCGACACCGGGTCCAACTCCAAGTTTAAAACCAAAGTTTTTCGTTCTGTGGAGACTTTCTGATGGTAGAAGTCGATTCATACCGTTGTAAAAGTGGAAATCTCTGAAAAAATATATATAAAAAAAAAAAAAAACGAAATAAAAGACGAAAGGTCCAGTCGGGGAACTAATAGTTTCAAAACCGCGTGAGAAGTGTGATGAGACCAGTCTACGTGAAAAGAAACACGATCTTTTTTTTTGATGTGAGAAATTATCATTTAACTTCTCCCGCCCTTAGGTGGAGTGTCAGACTCCACCTGGTTGGCCTTAACCGTTACCGAGATCCTGGGCTGTAGATCTTTGCGAGGCCCTAGTCCTTATTGCAAAGTATGTAAATCAAAACTGGATATTTCTTATGATAGGTGAGAAATGCAAAGAGTTTCGAGTTCAAAATACAATTTTACAAAATTTATAAAAAATAAAAGTCATAAATAGGTACCTACGACAACGATGATAAAATTAGGTAGTATATATAGTAATATTCACTCTTATTTTTTGTTCCGAGTAAGACCGGTCTAACCCTTACACTACGACATCGACTAAAACTGTCTAAATATGGAGTAGTGTAATAGGCTCTTAAGCAGTAGCGTAGCAAGGCGTGGGCGAAGTGGACCCTCGCCCACGGTCTCGCACCCAAAGGGGCCTCACACAAGCGAGGGCTTTTTTATAATTGATAGGCTCGCTTTTGACCAATATTTCACCTGATGGTAAGCGACGATGATGGTCGAACACTGGGTTCGATATAAAAGAAAAAATCCTCGGTGATGTGCCTTCACCCACGTCTAAATTATCCACGCTACGCCTATGAATATAAGATATTGACGCGGATTTAAAAATGATATTTAGGTACTACTTTTCAAATATCTAGTAGGTAAATGGGCTACTCCGTCATTTTTATTTGAAGCCTTTGATTTTATAATGACATTTGAAGCTTAACAAGAGCGAAAATAGACACATAACATACTATACTACATAGTTACCTTACTATGAAAGGTAAAAGTAGGATAATTCATATTGTTGCAGGTACTTATCTTGACTTGTTTTTGTACGACCATGTGGGGCCCATCTCATTGCGCGGAGCCTGTAGCATTTGCTACTCGGGGCTCGTCTCATTGCGCGGAGCCTGTAGCATTTGCTACTCGGGGCCCATCTCATAATCTCATTGCGCGGAGCCTGTAGCATTTGCTACTCGGGGCCCATCTCATTGCGCGGAGCCTGTAGCATTTGCTACTCGGGGCCCATCTCATTGCGCGGGGCCTGTAGCATTTGCTACTCGGGACCCATCTCGTTGCGCGGAGCCTGTAGCATTAGCTACTCTCGCTACACGGTTAATCTGACACTGCGAAATACCTTTTTGAAGGTGTTACTAATGATTTCCTTAGGCCATAAACTTACCTTATATCAACGAATGTAAAAGGCGCGAATTCTCTCTCTTCATAATGTTTAACGTACGACCGCCAACGACAATTCAAGAACTTGTTTGTTTGCAACGAGTAATATTGTCTGTATTTATATTCGAATAGAAACTTTTCGAACAATGGCAGGACTTTGTAGTCTTTACCGACTTTTTCGGCGATATCTGTTAGAGAATGGACTTTTATTATAAGGAGAGCCCTTAGGACACACCAAAAAGGCACCTCAGTTTTTCAAAAATTCCAAAAATACACCGCACTATAATATAACAATAATTTATTACACACAAAAAAAAAAATAAGACTGATAGGTAAACATAAATAGATGTGCCAACAGCTTCACAGCGAGATATTTTCAAACCTAACCTAAATTTCGAAAAAAAATTGTTTAAAATTTAGTAAATCCTTAAAATAGAAAGTGATAGACTTTTACTGACTAAAAACCCACTCATGTTCCTTCGTTGCCTTCGTCCCAGGGCCCCGGGTTTCGTTTTCACACTACCCATGGCCCCAGTAGGCTTCGACCCTGCTGGGCCCCTACAGTTGCTGACATCTCCTTGAGGTGCGCGTGGAACAGTACGCGCCGTCGACGACTTGGGCTCAGACGGTTACCGGACGGTCGGACGACGAGCTACCCATTGCTCGCCGTCCGCAAGCCCGCGCCTACGGTGGCCGGAAATCGGGATCCCGGCGGTGGTTGGGGCGTGAAGACCGTTGCCTCACGCGATCGGCCGCCTCCTTTGCTAGCATTACTACTTCGCAGAAGGAGGCGACCACCTGCCACTCCTCCTCGCTCCGGACCATGGACTGTACGGCTATCGGCCTGCCCGGCGCGAGAAATCGCCACCGCCGATCGCCCCCACGAGGACACGGCGTTGCTCTGCCAAAGCGGGGCACACCTCCACCGTGTCCTCAGGGTGGTCTACACAGTGATGACACCCGGGTGTCGCTTCCGCACGAATCCGTATATCCGTATCCGAATACCGTGTTCGCTGAGAACCTGCGTCATGCGGAAGGTGAGGACGCCGTGAGGTCTTTTCAACCACGCCTCTAAGAGGGGACTTACCGCCATAATTTTGGCGTGCCCAAAACTGTTGGTGGTGTATTTTTAGTAATTTTGAAAACTGTAAGCGGTGTTTCTTAAGAGCGTCCTTTTCGAGGACGTACATTTTCATACAACCGCTCTTACGTGATCATGATGTTATTACACATCTTTCTATATATATTTTGGATACACAGGTATCTTATAGATATTATCTACCCTTCAATAGAAAACAAAACATAAATTTGTGTAAAACTAATCTAGTAAAGATCTCTGAAAATCTATTATTTTACATGAACCTTGGGCCTCCATAATGTACTCATATATTAAAATTATAAAAAAGTACATCAATAGAAGCCTTGCACATTTAATCGAGGTTCTGAATGATGTCAATTTTGTTGAAAAAAAAACGCGTATTTCCTGGATCAAGTTTTGTGAAATATTCGAGTAAATCACGGAATTACCGAATACCAACAGTTTTCAACTGTCATCACTTTTTTTTTTTTTTTGGATCAAACATCGCGTTGGATTTTGTTAGATGCAGCAACAAACTTTTAAACCATAAGTACTTGATGTTGACGATAGGCGAGTGGAAAAGGACCCTCTTAACGACTTTCCTCTTAGAGGCTGAGGCAAATAAAGGACTTACATTAATGCGACTATAGCGTCAACAGAAATACATCGTCTGTGAAAATTTCAACTGTTTAACTCTCACGATTCATGAGATGCAGCCTGGTTATAGACGGATAGTCAGACAGACAGAAAGACAGACAGACGGCCGGACAGCGGAGCCTTAGTACTAAGATCCATTTTAATTTCCAACAGTTCTTCCTGTTCGCTTATCAGCAAGTGTTCAAAAGGAATGCCCCTGGAGAATTTCAATCCAAAAACCAAATTTCGAAACCAGTCGATTTACATTTTTCTTTCACCTGTCTAATAACTTTATTTTTCCAAGCTACACCAAATAATCACCACAGTAAACCAGTGTACCTACTGCGGCACACACTTTGCGAAACACTGATCTATTAGCACAACAATGTTTCCGCGGAGCAGCTTAATGTGGCCTCCTGCGTGGCCAACGAAATAAATATTTTATCAACAAATAGGTACCTACTAGAGCTGGTAGGTATTTATAAACGTGTTTTACCTTTGTCAATATCAACCGAAGGGGGTTCCCTTGATATTTTACAATCAGGGTAAGTAGGTAGTCCACTCATAGTCTCTTTTATAGAAAAACACTTTATAAATACCGGGTAAATAACCAATTTCTTCGCAATATACAAATTCTTGTTTTGCTGAAAATTATGTATATCATAGAAACACTTTGTCAATGACAGTGGCGTTTATTTTTCTCTTCTTTTACCATAAAAACCCGTTAAAGGCCATATTACGTTATGTTTAATTTTTTTTTTGAAATATTAAGTATTTTTTTTTTTTTTGGCAATTGAGCAAATATTAAGTATTATTTCCTATTCTATTGCCTTCACCATGACTATTATTATCATCATCATTTCTCTAGCCTTTTCCCAACTAACTTGAGATCAGTTTCCAGTCAAACCGGGTGCAGCTGAAATCCGTGTTTTACGTGGGTGACAATCATTTTATACAACCTTTATACATAGAGTTCTTGCTGCGTTGCTGCTTACCGTGCGGTGTATCTAATACCCACGTTAAAGCCTTGATTACACCTACCGAGTCGAGTGGCGAAACAGTAAAATCCTTCTCGGCCGAGACAGTGAATCGAGGCGAGGCAGTATTCGGCTATGTGTTTACAAATACCGAGCGCTCGGCTGAGAGCACTGTCTAGCCACTCTACTCTGTAGGTGCAATCAAGGCTTTACACTACGCGGACGCCGCGTCTCAGGAGCCCATTGACGGTCTGAATTTGAATCGACTTCCAGTATTCTAGTTGGATTCAGCAGCTGACCTTCACAACTAAGAAACAAGAAAAGAAACTGTAAAATCTTTAAACGTTAATGAATAGCAATATCTAAACGTAGCCCGATGTCAACTTTCCCCGTGTTCCGAATTACGATAAAAGTAATTATATTGCGAATCCGACTAAATGAGAGTGTTCAGAAAAATTCACACCACCAGTTGGCGCCACTTAGTCGTCAGGTCTTTTCCGTTGAAAACGTATACATGACGTTGACGTTGATGTCTAACTAACTTCATTAACATAAGCGTTTTGACAGGTGCCTGGACCTGAGGCCTCAGTGCTACCACCTGGTGAACATCATTTTAGAACACCCTCATTTAATAGTCACAAAATATAAGGGCTATTGAGTTGTGACGTTTGCGCGTTGGTTGGATTCGGGATATTATCGCTTTTGACGTAATTCGGAACGCAGGGTTTTTCAGCTGTCATCTGTCTGTCAAATTGACAATTGAACTGGATTTCATTCTTACATCGATCGAACGAAGCCAAAACAAAATCAAGAAATAATCAGATTTATCAATTAAGTGTTATATAAAAACATAACTGAGAGGTTTGAAGTTTACAATGATTGAATACAAAATGGATACAATGTCAAACAATGCACCTGATTTAACACAATCCAATATTTGCCGATGCTGCCTAAAGAGCGGCTGTTTTAAAAGTTTATTTACGGAATATTACTATTCCGTACACAAAGAAGTTTATGGAGAAATGCTAAGGACTACGTTTAATATTCAAGTAAGATTCTAAATAGGTTTCATATCTAAGTACTGTAGAATTTTTCAAGATTTCAGTGTTTCGTCTAAAGCTCCAATTAACTTTAAGCATTCAGTTTTGATTAACATTTTTCTTCTCAAAACTTATAACTGGACGGTATTACCGTTAATATATTATGACAATGTTCCGACACTAAAAAAAACAAATAAAATTATGTTTTTTTTAATATTAAGGTTGTTAATTTTTCTCTTTTATTGAGATTAGTATTAAAAGTTTGTTACCAAGCATTTCATTTTGTCAAAGTTTATAATATTAGTATATATACATAGTTCATTATTATAAGCAACTTCATTTAATGATACTACATCCCATTTGAAATATATGTTATTTATTTATTGTGCACACCTACCACAGTGTTGTCACTTTTAACCCAAAGGTTGACTGGTAGAGAATGGCTTGTTGCATTAAGTCCACCTATGTACCACTAATGTACATGAAGTTTAAATAAATAAATAAATATAAAATTCTAGATATCCAAAGGAATGGAGCCAGGCTCGTGTCTGATATGTGAGGACTGCATCACTAAGCTGCGAGAAGCTACTACGTTTAAAAAGATGGTGTTGGAAAATGAACAGCATTATTTGCAGATTATTGAGACCCAGAAGATTGACAGTGAAGGTATGTAAACACAGCTTTCACAGAGCCCAAGCCGTCACGCGCGCCTCAACAAGATGTCAGCAACCGTAGGGACCCAGCAGGGTCAATGCCTGCTGAGGCCGTGGGTGCTGCGAAAGAGATCCCGGGGCCCTGTAACAATGGCAAAAAAGGAATAGGAGTGAGTGACCGCCCAAGTACGGGTGATGTCATTAGATGATTTTCCCACCCGAAAATAAAAAATACTTCACAGTTCAGTTTACAATAAATGAGAATAAAAAAACAGACCTAGCGTCTGTTAGTAAAGCCATGCAGCACCCACTCCTATTAAAATCAGAGACTCTACACTCCAAGTTGTGGTAGATTACATTTACCTGGGTCCATTTTGGTAGGCCTTACTTCAGAAATAGGTCAATTGTCGAATCCAGTTGGCTTGGGCAGTGTTATGGAAGCTGTGCTGTATTTTCTTGTTCAACATACCACAGTGTCTCAAGACAGAAGTGTATAAGAGCCCCTACGGTTCTGCTGGGATCTTTGAGGCGCGCGTAGAACGCTATGCGAAGACTCGGGCTCGGTCCTTACTGGACGACGAGCTACCCATTGCTCGTCGTAGAGACGGCAGTGACTGGGACATGAGGGTGACCGTTCCCTCACGATTGCGGCCATCGCTAGCATTACTGCTTCACAGAAAGAGGCGACAGATTCCCATTCTCTCTCTCCGAACCAGGGCCAGGCGTGAGAGGTCGTCGTCACCGATATCCGTAGATACTTTCTGTCTAGCACTTAAAACATATAATATAATTATGGGTCTCGTATTTATTTTGCTAAACTTTAATATTAATAAAAATGTAATTTGACATTTTCATTTATTGACCATTTTAATTTATTCTATTGTTTTGATTTAAGCATTTTAAGTTTCACAGACATTTAATACTTAATAACATACATTTTGACATTTTAATTTATTTAACATTTTATTAGTCAATTTTATTTTATTGTTTTTATATATTACTAGCTTCTGCCCGCGGCTTCCCCCGCGTGAATTTAGGTTTCTCCATACAAACTTTAGAACCCCGTTTCATCCCGTTAGGGGCTGAATTTCAGAAAATCCTTCTTAGTGCTCGCTTACGTCATAAAAGGAAGCCTTGTGCAAAATTTCACGCTCCAAGTCCCAGTAGTTTTGGCTGTGCGTTGATATGTCAGTCAGTCAGTTTCTTCTTTTATATATATAGATTATTTATATTTGATGCTGAACTAACGTAGATATAAGAATTACTAACAGATATTGTGGAACAAATGTTGTCTTGCTAATAAATAAATTATTATTAAAACATTTATCATTGTTTTAATTTCAGAGAGTAAACTAACAGATGAAGAAGTTAAACTAGAGATGATAAAGTGTGAATCACCAAATGTGATGGAGTTTGGTGATGATAGTTTTGATGATGATGATGGTGAGTATCTTATTTATTTAATAGCTTTTGTTAGAGGCTTAGACTGTGTAAATAGGGTATTAACCCCAGAATCAAAATATGCGCTTAAACAGAGGAGAAACTGTCCGATTATAACTTAGGTGTCTTCAAGGCTAGAATGAATAGGCTCTTAATAAACTAGTGCGCCTCACCATCAACGGTGCATCACTGCTTACCATCAGGTGGGATCGCAGTCAAGCACTAGTTTATTCAATAAAAACAAGTGCGGGTCGGACTCGCGCACTGAGGGTTCGTTATAATCCTTACCTATAAAAACAGTTCAATTCCCGAATTCAGTTACGAAGATTTTTCCGAATGACAAAAAATATGAAGAAAAATCACAATCTAAAGATCACGCCGTTTCTTTTTTTAGGGTTCCGTACCTCCAAAGCGGAACCCTTATAGGATCACTTCTTGTACGTCCGATTGTCTGTCTGTCTGTCAAGACCCTTTATCTCGAAAACGTATGGAAGTATCGAGTTGAAATTAAAACCATATACTCAGATTTGCGGTCTCTTGAAGCTGTGAAAAAATCAAACTTTTCACTCTCTCTGAAACAAAAGTTAACTAAAAAAAAGATACGGCCGTTTATGTCGCAAAAACGTATATTTTGACACTCTCAAGAGAATTAAAATTCATAGGGTGCTTCCAGCAGTTGACCTAAAATCCTGAAATTTGGCATGAAGCAAGGTCTCATAGCACAAGTATAGGAAAAAAACTGAAAACTGTAAATTTGTAGTTACGTTACAAAAAAAAACTTTTTTTACGATTCGGAAAAATCTTCGCAACTCAATTCGGGAATTGAGCTTTCTTCATAGATAAGTTTGTACCCTCAGTGCGCGAGTCCGACTCGCGCTTGCCCAGTTTTTTTATTTTATTTATTAGCCTGTTCCGTCGCACTCCTGGGTAAAGGCCTCCCTCCACTCTTTCCATCTTTCCAGATCCAGATCCGAGTATCCTCTCGCCAGTTCTGGCATAATCTGTCGTTTTCGTCGCTTCGTGGTCTGCTGCGACTCCGCCTCACTGTTTTGCACTAACTCTGTGTTACTTTGGCCCACAATTTGTCGGGCATGCGGCAGACATATCCTTCCCAGCCCTATTTAAGTTGGGCAGCCTTTTTTGCTACATCAACTATCCTGGTTTTGGAGCCTAGATATTTATTTTGTTTTTGGAGCTTATTTAACCATGTAAAATTAAAATTATAATATTTTGACAGAAATCTTAGCGAACATCAAAATGGAGCTTCAAAACGATGCCATTTTGGATTCTGTGCAACGAAAACACTACGCGCAGGAAAAAAGGACCCGACTGAAGAAATGTAAATTAAAAACTGACATTGGTAAGTAACTTAGCTTACTAACTAGTTCTAGTAGTTGAAAGGGGCGCCCGTGACTGGAAAATTGAAGGGGACTGAATTTGTTTGTATTTATTACGTAAGACGATTTTTAATAGTTTTTAATCCCTCCCCCCCCCTAAATAAGAAGAAAATAAGAATAGGCGACCTGTCTAATATTTATTACGTAAGAATCTAAAGGAAAAAATAAATATACATCTAAGTAGTTGGTTTTGATGTTTATTTTTAAAAGTGTCAATTTTTAGGAACGTTTTAGGTAACGTCTAGTTCACAAGCGGGGAGTTGCATGGGTGCAGTTCTGTGGGTGCAGTGACATTGCCATGGAAATAGTTTACCTAAATGCATCCGACCGCATATTAGGCAGTCGCGCGGTTGCCAGCGATTTTACAATCTTAACTTTGCGTATTCTTGTGATCTTACGTTAGAACTATCAAGATTCCCTCCCACTCCCATGAAGTAATTCTCCATAGCTGTTCTTAGTTTAGAAGTTGCCCTGGAATGCTAAGGCAACTGAACGAGCTCAGGTGGGTTTTACTCAGTTAAATGCTAACACTCCCTTCCCGTCCCTCTCGCTACTCAGGGCGGAAACAATTATTTGTCAATTTCTCACCCTCAAAAAAGCGGTTGTAGGCTAATTAAAATCTTAATTACAGGTATGAAACCTGGAAAGGACTGGTCCAAAATAGCAGAACGACGCGGCAACGGCCCGATATTACGAGAAAACTCATTGAAACTGCTCGCAAACTCCACTATATTCGTCTTCCAATGGAACAAGAGTCGCTACCGATGCTTTTGCTGCAAAGAACCGTTCTCTGACGTCTCTCTACTCAGAGAACATACTAATACAAAACACACGTTAAAAAGTATAGAAAAGAAAATCATTGACCAACAAAATAGACTTGTTAAAGTCGAGATTTCTGTCTTGAAGTGTAAAATTTGCGACCAGACGTTACAAAATTTAGGCACACTTCGAGAACACTTGATAGACTTCCATAACTTCCATTTTGAATTAAAAGAAGATTTATTAGTTCCGTTTAAAATTGGAGCGGAGTTATCCTGCCAGCTTTGTACGGAAAATTTCTCAGTTTTTCGCCTCCTAAACATACATATGAACAAGCATTTTCAGAAACAAGTCTGCCATATTTGTGGGGCAGGATTTTCTAATTTAGTCTTTTTGAATTTACACAAAACGAGATCTCATAAACCTTTGAAATGTCGGCAGTGTGATCTCACTTTCAACACGAAAATTGATAAAAGAAATCACGAAATGACGGTTCACAATTTGAAATTAGAAAGGAAGTTACGTTTTCCGTGCCCTTATTGTAATGAACGATTTTTCCAAGAGAATTTTCGCGTTCAACATTTAGTTGAGAAGCATGGTTTGAAAAAACCAGAATTCAAATGTAATATTTGTTCAAAAATATTTATTACAAAGAGTTTGTGCAATAACCATTTGAAAAGTGTTCATTTGAAAGAAAAAAGTCACGAATGTGATATTTGTCATAACTTTTTTTATACGAAATCTGATGTTTTGCGACATAAAGTTACTCATACTGGTGAAAAGAATTTCTCGTGCGGGTTGTGTACCAATCCTTTCGCGAGTAAGGACTCTTTGAGACGCCATATGAAGAGGACCCATGGTGTCAGTTCGGCATCCCCTACGAGGGTGCGTGGGGGCCCGGGCCCGCGGTCTGAGTTAGACCCCTGTTCTGTATTTGTGTAATAGTACCTACATAAACTACAATTGCTATAGAATGTGGGTTTAGTACTACGTGAGCTCGACAAGTGAAGGTGCGACTAAAGCTTTTGCGAAAAAATTATTATTATTATTATTATATTATTATTATTACTTGTTCGATACTACAGTAGTACGACAAACAATTGTGTGACTACTACTTGTGTGAGTACTGTAATTCGACAATACGTTGGTGCAGTGTTACAGTAGTTTGATACTACCCTACTTGCCAAGGTAGCGATGGAGCCCCGCTCCGCTTCGCTCCCGCCTTAGCTTTCTAACCTAATCTGTCCGTGTCTAGAGAAACTGCACTAGAGAAATGTCGAGCTTCAGTGTGTCGTACAAGCATGCATTTAAACTATGGTGAGTCGCAGGACAGTTTTGTCACGAAAGCGTTAATCGCACATCTATTTTTGATTTGACAGGCCTGTTGGTCTAGTGGTTAGTGACCCTGACAGCTACGCCGGAGATCGCGGGTTCGATTCCCACCCAGGACAAATGGTTGTGTGATGAGCACGATCATTTGTTCTGTGTCTGGGTGTGATTTATCTATATATGTATGTATTTAAAAATATGTAAGTATGTTTATCAGTTGTCTAGTACCCATAACACAAGCTCTGCTTAGCTTGGGACTAGGCGGCGTTGTGTTAGTTATGGAATATTATTATAATTATTATTATTTGTCAAGCTGATATAGTACACTTATAGGATGGTGCGGGTGACAGCTGTCAGATTCATACAATGTAACTACGTATCCTTTTCTCTCATCTTAAAGCGCTGACCAAACGGTTGCAAACCAACGTCCCAACCAAGGTGACCTTGCTAGTTTCAATCCGTGTAGACAGCAGTTGTAATCCATGACCTTCAACGCCCTTGGTTGGGAGGCGCGTTTTCCTTACCACCGAACGTGTTGGCGCTTGGTTTACCAAGCTTAGCTTAGCCAAAAGGTCACCTTAGTTGGAACGCTAGTTTGCAAACGTCTGGTGACCCCTTTAAGATGCATATTTTCATTCTGCTGTCGTCCTACCCGTGCTATGACAAAAAGACCTTGAAGTGGAAATGTGATTGGTCACTACGGTTTAAAAAAATCTTGTACAGTTGAGCTCAGACAGTGAGCCTTTACAATCCTTTTTTTTTTTGGGGAAGTCATCGAATAAGTTTTCTTGCTCCGTGTGGACACGGAGCAAGAAAACTGGGAGAGAAACAGAGGGAGTGTCAGACTTACTGACTAAAAATCGCACGTGTAGATGCACGAGAAGATGGGAAGACGACATCCGCCTGACCTTGGGTCCATATTGGACAAGTGTAGCAAGGGACAGAGTCCAATGGAAGCAGTTGGAGGAGGCCTATGCCAAAAGGCACACCGAACTGAGGGACATATTACAACAAAGAAAAATGTATCACCCCAAAGTTTGGAAATAAGTGGTTACTTATTTATTTATTATTATTTAATAAAAAGTCATGTAGTAATACTGGATCTTTAGCATGTATGGTCACGTATGCTTTGTTGGCTGTCCTTAAATAAATAATTAAAATGTATTTTTACTATGGAGAGGCTCACGTTTGACCACTATCTTGCCTGATGGTAAGCTATGATGTGGCTGACGATGGAGCAAAACAGCACCCCACACGGAGCAAGAAAACTGGGAGAGAGACAGAGGGAGTGTCAGACTTACTGACTAAAATTCGCACGTGTACCTGTCACGTCACCACATGTCTTTGATTTTTTTATTCTAGGACATACCAGTTTCCTCACGATGTTTTCCTTCACTGTTTCGAGAGCAGAGGTGATGAAATAAATTACCTACACAAAGTAATGGCTGGGGTTGAACCCGCGGTCATCGCATCGAATTATAAATACCTATTATTAATATACTTGTTAAATATATAACTCTTTTATTAATTAAACATCACATGCAGTTTTTCTTAGCGTTTTCTTTGCAACCAGTAGATTATATTTTTTTTTAATAATTATGATTTAGTCCGTGCCTTTCAAGCCCTCGGGACCTGCAAAAAGAAGCATTTCTTTAGTATCTATATTTGTACCTGGACGCACAAACGAATACCACGGATCCAGTACGTGATTCTGGACCCCCATTGGTGGAATTTTTCGTCAGCTTTTTCCTAATAAAAAAAAAAACTGTACTCTTTTAAATTTAAAATGTGTCATATCGATATTCTAATCAACCCCGATGATATATTTAGAAAAAAAAACAAAAAACAAAATATATTACCTACTTATTAAGTCACCGGGATAGATAAAATCGTTATTCTAATTGACCTCAATGATATTTTTAATTTTAAAAGTAATTCATTCATTTTTTTCACTAAAAATGTCCGAATAACGAGTTTATTCAGTTTAAATTAGAAAACGAAAAGATTTGTTTTTTAAAAATATGAAAAAACCGACAAAAATTTTCACCACTGAATCACGAACTGGATCCATGATATTCGTTTATGCGTCGATGTCTAAGACACCTAGTATATGAAAGAAAAACTGGCTGACTGACTGACATATCAACGCACTGCTGAAAATACTGGGCTGGGCTATAAAAAAAAGCCTTATGATATTTATGTCAGTATTAGAATTTAAAGGCTGTGAAAAGGGGGAATTTCATTTTCAGACTGGCCTGTTGGTCTAGTGGTTAGTGACCTGACTGCTATGCCGGAGGTCGTGGGTTCGATTCCCACCCAGGACAAATGTTTGTGTGGTGAGCACGATTTTGTTCTGTGTCTGGGTGTAATTTATCTATATATGTATGTATTTAGAAATATATAAGTATGTTTATCAGTTGTCTAGTACCAATAACACAAGCTCTGCTTAGTTTGGGACTAGACGGCGTTGTGTGATAGTTGTGGAATATTATTTATTTATTTATTATTGTTTATTTATTTATATGCAAAATCTGTCATTGCGACCTTGCGACCGAGGCGAATATCACCCGAGCCGCAAGCGAGGGTGTCATGGAACCAAGTGCTACAGTGACAAACCACGTGTATCAAACAACGTCTTTCAATAAACGGGGGTTGCCGGCGATTCCTGGGGGCTGCACGGTGTCCAGCCTGATACGAGCAATACAATAAATTGAGGATATGCGAGCTCGCGAACTTTTCCGCACTGGTGCGGAAAACAGTAAATTGCGAGCCTAAAAGTGGTAAGGATTGGAGCGGGTTTTCGAGTAAGTACCTTTATATATATACATAAACAGACTTATAATGTTCCCACCCCTGGGACTCAGGCCTCTCTAGCAGAGGGAATAGGCCCTAATCCACCACGAGAGCCCAGTGTAGATTTGGTAGAAGTCACAAGTCTTCGCATTTTTGGTTCTTGGACATACCGGTTTCCTCACGATGTTTGTTGATCCTTCACCGTTTTGAGAGCAATGGTGATGAAATAAATTACACAAAATAATGCACCTGGCCGGAACCGTTACCACTAGGACACCACTGCTCTTCACTTTTCCACACTAGTGCGAAAACAGGGATTACGGGTTTTCGAGTAATTGTGTTGAAAAGCACTTTATCTACTTACTACAGTTCTCGGGTTTGACGCACTCCTTGATATGATCATCATAAACGTATCCTTCATCACAGGCCCATCCTAGTTCGCAGACAGGGCAAGATGCCAGGTTTTCAGGAGTTTTTAGTTGGTAGTTTGAACACTTGTTGTAACAGTAGCCGGCACAGCCTATGTGAGCGTTAGGATAACCTCCACATTCTCGGCAGCCTGTAATTAGAGGCAGTAAGATCAAATGACGTAGCTGATAGTTAAGTATAGACTTTTTTAAGGTTCCGTACATCAAAAGGTTAAAACAGAACCCTTATAGGATCACTTTGTTGTCTGTCTGTCTTTCTGTCAAGACCCATTATCTCGGGAACGCGTGGAAGTATCGAATTGAAATTAAAAGTATATACTCAAGTCTGCGGTCCCTTGAAGCTGTGAAAAAAACAAACTTCTAAGTTAACGAAAAAAGATACGGCCGTTTTTGACGCTAAAAACTTACCTATATTTCGACATTATCAAGGGAATCAAAATTCATGGGGTACTTCCCGTTGAGCCTGAATCCTGGGTGATCCTGGGTCATCGATGAAATTTGGTATAAAGCAGTGTCTTCTAACACAGGCACAGGAAGCCACAATTTTTTTTTTTTTTTTTAATTAGCTTCGGGACTCTATTCGGAAATTGAACTATTTACATCGGTAAGTTTGTACGGAACCCTCAGTGCGCGAAACCGACTCGCACTTACTTTTTTTTTTAAATATGTATTGGCTCGCGTTTGACCACTATCTCATCTAATGGTAAGCGATGATGTCTAGAAGTAACCTATTCACTCTTGAATTAAGACCTCTAAGTTGTAGCCATCAGGAAATACAGACTCCGGCGGGCAATTCTACTCGTTAGCTTTACGCGCAATTAATAAGCTAAGCTAATAAAGCTAAGGAATGGAGTTCCTTGCCGGAGTCTGTGTTTCCTGATAGATCTTTAAGTGAAGCGTCTTCTTCTTCTTCATTTCGATTCGATGGTAAACTTTTCAAACTGTTTGGGTTCAGTAGGTGGCTACATTAACAGCAGTATCGGTGGCACTCATCAAATCCTCCAAAGTGCAAGTTTATGGGCACTTGAGGACTTCTAACGTGTGGCTCATGTTTTGAACAGGAGCATCGCACTCATATTGAGTACCCGACGGGTCTATAAAACCCCATTTTGCCAAGTTGTGTTTGCAGCGGCCTACCTGGGTTCGCAACCAATTTAGTGCTTTCCATATAGGCCACTGCAAACCGCGCCCAGGCGGGAGATGTTCTTGGGGTTTCAAGATGTCGGATAAAGAACATACCACTATTCTTTCTTTAGGTGGCGGGTCATCGATGGCCTGTGTGCTACGCTGGAAGCTCTTCCGGCTCTTAAGCTTACATGGGGCTGTTTTGTTCCATCGTCAGCCACATCATAGCTTACCATCAGGCAAGATAGTGGTCAAACGTGAGCCTATCCATAGTAAAAATAAATTTTAATTATTTATTTAAGGACAGCCAACAAATCATACACCATACATGCTAAAGATCCAGTATTCCTACGTGACTTTTTATTAAATAATAATAAATAAATAAGTAGCCACTTATTTCCAAACTTTGGGGTGATACATTTTTCTTTGTTGTAATATGTGCCTCAGTTCGGTGTGCCTTTTGGCATAGGCCTCCTCCAACTGCTTCCATTGGACTCTGTCCCTTACTACACTTGTCCAATATGGACGGTCAGGCGGATGTCGTCTTCTCATCTTGTTTTTGGGCGACCCTGTTTTCTGATGCCATCTCTTTGGTACCATAAGGTCACTTGCTTGCTCCATTTATTGACCGTGCAGCGAATCATGTGACCTGTCCAGCCCCATTTCAGTTGGTCAATTCTGGTCAGGATGCCTTAATTCCGCATTACTAATTCTATCCCTGAGTTTTATTCCTAGCATGCTTCTCTCCATCGCTCGTTGACATGACTTTTTATTACTTTGACTAAAATATTGACAAAAGAATAAAATCTTACCCAGAGCTGTTTCAGCGACGAAAAACACCAAAATGGTTACCAGGAACAATTTAATGAAATACATGGTGAACTTGTATATAATGTATGGATAAATCGACAACTGATACTTTAGTTCTACTGATTTTTAGTGCAAGTTTAGTTGACCTCTCACATCTTATCACAGGTCAGGAATGAGCAAACCAAAGATTATAGATATCTACGCATTATGTCATTTAAATTAATATCTCTAACTACTAAACGCTTAGATTAAATACCTATAGATGTAGCTACCTCGTGGCCGCACATGAGACAGCACTATAAGCCTTCAATGAGGTTATTACGTAAACTTTTGCTTAAATATGACCACTGAAATACACTAAAAACTTAACTATTGGAGTCTATTTCTCATACATACACTAAAACTATTACTTTAATTGCCAAAATTATTCTAAAAACATAAAAAATGACTTGAGTCGACCTCTCAGTGACAATGACAGGCCTTTGTTTGGCTAACTTTATAAAGTTCGCCAAGCAAAAAACCGGCCACGTCGAACGAGACAGAGCATGTTATGTTTTGTCTCAATTTTCTTACTTATTTCGTATATATGCTTCTCACTTCCACACTTCCCTACAGTCTCATGGCTACATCTAGAGGTATAAAATCTAAGACTAAACGAGAAGAACTCAGATAACACTTTTTAACTGACTTCAAAAAAAGGAGGAGGTTATCAATTCGGTCGTATTTTTTTTATGTTTGTTCTTCAGAACTCCTTCATTTATGGACAGATTTGCAAATTTTTTTTTTCCTGTAAAGGATATGCTTCCAGATTGGTTCCATGTTTTCAAAATTCAGTTCTGATGATGGAATCCATGAGGAATCGTTTTTTTTTTTTTTTCGGTGGGAAAATCATCTTATGACATCCCCCGCCCTTGGGCGGGGCGGGAGATAGTGTCAGACTTTTACTGACTAAAAACCCACTCCTGTTCCTTCGTTGCCTTTCGTACTAGGGCCGAGTCTTCCTTTCAGAATCAGACCCTTGGCCCCAGTAGGCTTCGACCCTGCTAGGCCCCTACAGTTGCTGACATCTCCTTGAGGCGCGCGTGGAACAGCACGCGCCGTCGACGACTTGGGCTCGGTCTGGACGGTTACCGGACGGTCGGACGGCGAGCCACCCATTGCTCGCCGTCCGCAAGCCTGCGTCTACGATGGCCGGAAATCGGGATCGGAATCCCGGCGGCGATTGGGGCGTGAGGACCGTTGCCTCATGCGATCGGCCGCCTCCTTTGCTAGCATTACTGCTTCGCAGAAGGAGGCGACCGCCTGCCACTCCTCCTCGCTCCGGAACATGGCCTGTACTAAGGCCCGGCGCGAGAGATCGCCGCCGCCAATCGCCCCCACGAGGACACGGCGTTACTCTGTCCAAGATTCATGAGGAATCGTGGGAACTCCTTAAATATTATAGGCAACCATATAGTGATTTTAATATTTTCATCGAGAACTTAAGCATTTACAGTCAAAAAGTAACATTTGATGAAGTGGAACTGATGAAGAAGACCAGAAATGGCCAACGGAACTTCATACTCACATAGATATCACACTGAAAATAGCTAAGCGACTACCTATGACAATATATGTGGTTCTGAATAGTTAATAACTTAAAAAAAGGACAACAATGTATCCTAGCAGTGTTTGGGTTAATTGGAGGTATTCTGGTTATAAGTATCGCAATTAAAAAGTGTGAAATATTTTTTTTCTGACGTCGGTGTTTTTCGGTATAATTTGTTTCTTATTTAACATCGACATCCTAAATTTAATTTATTTTGATCCTTTTAGTGTTTTTGTAATAAGTTTTTTATCAGACAGCGCGCTATTCCTTAGGAACCTACTCGCCGTCTGCAAGCCCTAAGGGGTGGCTGGAGTCCTCTATGCCATTCCCGACGCCCGGGGAGTCTCTTGCCGCGGCGGCTGGGGCGTGGTGATGTATGTTCCCTCCATGCCTACTTCGCAAAAGGTGCGACCAAATTCTCCCGCTCTGGGTGAAGAAAAAGAGCGCGTCAGACCTTTACTGACTAAGGGCCAGCGCTGCAAAAACGGGCTTCCGCGCGGTCCCCTACAGAAGTGCTCAGACGCGGCTCGCCGCGCGGGCAGCCGCGCCCCGCGCCCTTTTTGCTACGTATAATACATTAAAGTTCTCTATCGACATGACTACATGCACACCGTTAGAGTTGAACTATCGACACTGCGCCGGCAATACTCCGGTTTCCGCCGCACACGACACACGCGTGATGTCACGCGGAGGGTGTCCGTGCTGGCGCCTGCTTAACGCAGCGTTGGCCCTAAAACCCACCTGCGTTCCTTCAGTTGCGTTTGAGTTCCAGGGCCACGGTAACTCTCGAACATCCCAGCTCCTGCCTCTTCCTTCGCCTATATTACTGTTTCGCAGAAGGTTACTGCTTTCCATTGCTTCTCGCTCCATCGTCCTCCATTTTCCTCCACGTCATCTCAACGCTGTCATGTGGTCAGCACAAAGGAATAGGAGGCATGGCCGACTTGAGGCGATCAACAAAAAGGGAATCGAAACGAAACGGTTGTAACTTGGCTAGGGGGGCAGGCCTTCGTACGGAGCGAGAAGCAATAGGAAGCAGTAACTAGTAGACACAAGAGGTCACCGTCGGTTTAATCGCCTCTGTGAAGACACTCCAACCAAGCTGGGAGACTTCATACCTCTTCCTCTCCCTTCTTTCTCTAGAGAGTTAGTCATTCAGAGAATTCTAAATTTTGAGAATTAGCCCTATTGCAATTTCGAGAATTAAGCTTTCTGTGCCTAAAACATAAAATCTAATCAATCCTTTATGTCCCACTGCTGGGCAAAAGCCCCTTTCCCACATACGTCTGACTTCAGGCATTGCGGGCCAGTCCCTGCCGTGGGAGCCTGCAGTGCCTGCAGTGGGAGGCCTCCCACTTCGTCAAGGTCTGCAGCGGGAAAGCAACAGTACGGCCTACTGTCAACGGACGCGTAGCTTCATAGACGCGTAGGTATTCGTCATTGTCAACGAAGCTGCAACGACACGACGGCACGACGTTGTCGTTATGTCGACAGTTTCATAGTTTCGTATATAAGCTTCACGCAGACGCACACCAAACTTATAATGACGAATACCTACGCGTTTATGAAGCTACGCGTCCATGACCTTAGGCTTACTATAGAAATAAAAAAAACAAATTGTAAATAAAACATTATGTATTTTAATATTATTATAATAATATCAGTACCTATAGTTAAAAAATAAAACAATGGATTTAAATAATTAATATTTTATAAAATTTTAGGACGATTCTCTTATATTGCACATTATTTTTACAACCATAATACCGATTTTTAGTTAACTAAATATTTTTCGCTACAAGTGGGGAAAATAATTGTGATTATTTAAATGAGTCGTGTATTATTTAAAAAGCGCTAAAGTATGTCATCATCATCATATCAGAAGGAAGAAAAACCCTTTTTTTTTAGGTGGAAAATCTTTAAATATTTTTTTCCGCCCCGAGTGGAGCGAGAGGCCGGCTGTTAGACTTTTACTGACTAAAACCATAAAACAGGTACAGAAGTCAATTTACATAAAAAGCGCGCTCGAGCAAAGCACACATAGACAACGCCCACTGAAATGATATCTCGGCTCAATTCAGCTCAATGCGAGCTCCAGTGCTATCCGTTTGAGACACGCGTCTGTGAACTTTTCTGTGGTAAAATAGACCAACAAAAAACACCTTATTCTAACTGTTCAGTGGACGGTCGTTTAAATTCAACATTAAACAGTGAATTGACGTTTTTTAGGCTACCAGTTGTTTCAGAGAGGTAAGTAGATATTTGATTGTATTTTGATGGTTTGTTTTAACGTAACACAGAACAGGCCCCGCGCCGAGAAAGAGAAGATGATTTTGTGGCCATGTAATATTTTAACAATTCAAATTAGATAGGCTTTATCACCGCGCCCGCTCGCACTCGGACAGTTTGGCGCCACGCGCTGACCCTAGCGTAGCGCGATCGCCGAGCGTAGGTATGAAAAGTGAAGTACATACCGATGGCTTAGGGTGAAAACCTCGGATATGCCATTTTAGGTAATTTTATTTTATTATATTTCTGAAAAAAAAAGTTCGTAACGTACAATCTTGTATCATGCAAAAGTTTTGATTCGATATTTGTAGCGCCATCAACGATGTTGAATGCCTATATTGCTCGAGTCAGTTTGGTGTGATCAACTCGCGACGGCGCGTCAAAACTTGCGAACAAAAATTTAAAACAAGAGAAACAAGTGTTTGAAATAAATCAATAGTTTTAAATATTTGAATAGACCACGTAGAAGCATATTAAAATTACATGATAATGAAGGTCTAGTTTGGTTTTTTGTGCCTCCTGAAAAGTTACGTCTTTCACAGTTATGAGGTATTCACTCTAAGTCATCGGTATTTACTTCACTTTTCATACATGACATTGATTTCTGTACCTATCTATTTTGTGCTGAAACCCACCCATGATACTTTTCGAAGTTTTACAGCTGAAATGATGAGGACAAAGAATGCCCTAGGAGTTGACTAAAAACCGGTTTTTTTTATAACAAAGTGTGGCACTCTGAAATAGTTTAGTTAATTGATCACTCTTTGGCCAAGATCTTTCGAGCGTATATAGAAAATCAAGCTAAGTACAGCCAGCATTTCAAACGAATATGAACCTTACAAATTTAAATTTAATGTTCAATTTTTATTGACAAGTTAATAATTCTGTATATTAGCAGCGTCGTCATCTACAAATGTCTAGTTGTAGTACTAGAGGCGACAAGAAATATGTAACCAAGATTTATGTAACTCATAATACGATTTAAAAAGTGTTCATAGAATTTCTTGCACGTAGAGATCTACGCTTTGGAACGTACAATTTAGCTTCGCTTTTTTTTATTGACCGACATTTTGACAATTCAAAAGCGTAATTTGTCTATTTGAAATAAACGTTTCTTATTTCGGTAGTCCATTTGCTTCTTAAAAGTATTGAAGAATCAACCAATCCATATCGTCTATGGTCAATCGTCAAGATGACATATCAAAATTTTCCGTATTTTTCAATTTAAATCAATTTTCTTTGTAAAAACTCATCGAAAGAGCTTTAACATTTCAAAATGTGTTCGATATGGGATTTGATACATGTGGAATTCTGGAGGAGCGATGGCCTGATGCTGCGTAAGCGAGCGACGTGACCCTCCGCCGCTCCTTTGATGATTACCATTCCACTGCGCTCACGATGTTGGAAAGTAGCAGATTCTGGACTAATTGTGCTCCATTGGTGTTATTGCTGCAAGGCGTTCCAATGTGAGGATAAAACCAAAAATAAATAAATAGGAGGGGAGGGATCCCATACATCCATGGGAACCTGGACTGCAGCCCAATAAGGCATTATATAGATTCGCCCACGTACCTAAAAGTAATCTATATACTCTTCTGACCTAAAATTCGTATGAAATGCTAAATCGTAATCGCTTATTGGAATATGCACACTAAAATTATACATTTAAAGTTTATATTCGTATGAAACGATCACTGAGCTTGAGTAGTCTTTAGATAGCCTCAGATCTTAGCTTTACATTCAGTTTCTGAATTGAGAATTTTATGTTAAGGGGATGCAACTCAACTAACATTTTCACTGTTTTTCATACAACCGCTCTAACGCGATTATGACGTTATTACACATTTTTCATTAAATATTTTGGAAACACTTATGGATATTATCTAGGCTTCTATTGAAATGAATTTATAAATTTGTGTAAAACTAATCCAGTAAAGACCTCTGAAAATCTGCTATTTTGCATGAACTTTGAAACTTAATAATTTACTAAAAAATTAAAAAAGTAAAAGAAACCTTGCATGTTTAATCAAGATTCTAAATGATGAAAAGTTTTTTCAAAAACTTTTAAGGGTTTAAAAAAACACGTATTTCCTGGAACAAGTTTTGTGAAATATTCGAGTAAATAACGGTATTACCGAATGCCAACATAGTTTTCAGACATTATATCTCATTTTCTGCATTGCCTCTTCATCAAACATCGCGTTGGATAGCGTTAGGTGAAGCAACAAGCTTTTAAACCATGCTCGATGTTGACGATAGGCAAATCGAAAAGGAGCCTCTGAAGAACTTGCCTAACACTTTTTTTGCGGTGAGAAATCATTAAATTACTTATTCTACTCTGGGTAGATCTGGCTTTTATTGACAAGAACCCACCCTTGATGTACCAACAGTTGGCCTTGGCATTTCGAGCAATCCCATAGTTCAACTTACCAAACCATCCCCAAACTCTCAATTTAGCAACCGAGTGTTTAGAGTGAGTACCCAATCGCGACAAATGTGACATCGAGTTTAAGAGGGAGATATTCATTGGCTCACGTTGTCTCTGTCACTCATGCTAGTGTGATTCTCTCTAAAACTCCACGTGCATTTTTAACCCTAGATTACTCGCGAGGTGATCATTTTGCCGCACGCGACTTACGGGGTTACCATGACGTTTAAAGTAAGATTGTTTCATTCTTATTTCAGTGTTTTTTTTTTTGTTTGGTGGGAAAATCATCTTATGACATCCCCCGCCCTTGGGTGGGGCGGGAGACACGGCGTTGCTCTGCCCAAGCGGGGCACACCTCCACCGTATGCTCCACCGTGTCCTCCGGGCGGTCCACACAGTGGCGACACCCGGGCGTCGCTTCCGCACGAATCCGGTGCAGGAACTTCCCGAACTTACCGTGTTCGGTGAAAACCTGCGTCATACGGTAGGTGAGGACGCCGTGAGGTCTTTCCAACCACGCCTCAAAGAGGGGACTTACCGCCATAATTGTGGCGTGCCCAATTCTTATTTCAGTGCGGGTAAGAGACAGAGCTATACAGGTTGTCTAGTGCCATCTCTTACCCACACTGGAAATAAGAATAGAACAATCTTACTTTATACGTCATGGTACAGGTTCTGATCGTAGTAAGGATCAGCAGAGTCGAAGCCTCGTGTCACGTCTAATTTTACAATTAAAAAGCGAATCTCGCATTAAGTGAAGATAGAATGGCGCTTGTGCTTGACAACTGACGCGTCAATATTTTACCAGTGTTGCTAACCTTAGAAACATTTATTTCTCGTATATAAGCAACTAAAAATCTCGTACCTACATATTTGTACGAGCCTGATAGTATTCTCGCACCTCGTACAGTAGACCGCAAATCTCGTATTTGTATGAGGAACCTCGTACGTTTGGCATCCTACGTGTCACTGCGCTCGAAACTGCCCGACTCTAAGGGCTTCCGCACACTTGAGACAAGACTGTCTTAGTCAGACTTGTCTACAACGTCGCAGACTGATTTGCGACCAGACTGTTTTGGCTACGTGTTAGTGGTTTTCTAGTGGTTTTAAAAGTTGACTCTAGTGGTAAGTTAGTGTAACTGTTGGCAACACTGAACGTACTACCTTCTCTCTAGTAGTCTTGTCAGAGCAAAACTGTCTCCTAGTAAACAAGTCTGCGACGTCGTAGACAAGTCTGTCTAAGACAATCTTGTCTCAAGTGTGCGCAGGCCCTAAGCGAGCAAAATTTGCATAACACTTTGTATTTTAACCCTTTAACCGGCCACGCCGGATTGGTCCGACAAGTATTTTCGCGTTCTATTCGCCAGGGTCGTGTGACATCTCGGCTATATTAGCTCTTCAATCCCCATAGGTGACAGAAGAGCCGACGAAATGGAGTGTTTAGTCGTGGAATTGCGACCCAGGCGGAATAGACGCGAAAGTGTTTGTCGAATATATCAGACAAACAGTTAGTAGGCGATTGAAAGGTTAAAAATGGAAAAATTAATATGAATATGCTATGCTATAGGCAAAATCATGACGAATCGCGACTCTTCGCCAGTGTGAGTCTTATCCTTTGCTATCGCGATCGTCTGAGACTCTTCGCCAGTGTGAGTCTTATCCTATCGCGGTCGTCTGAATTTTCTCAAATTTTGTAATACAATTAGGTGAAAGATGCGGATCAAGCTACTAGGTTATATTACCTTACGATTGACCTAGAATCTTGCATAGATATGAAAATAAAAATCTTTATTTTCTAAGGGCGGCAAAATGCTCACAGCGCGAGTAGTCTAGGGTTAACGGCTGTGTATCTCTTATGATTATGAGTGACCATTTAATATTTAAATTAACATTATTTTTAGGTTAACAATATTGTAATATAATAATTTTCTACCTATACATTTTTTAATAGTAAAATGTTTAATATTTAATAACTTACTTATTTTAGTATATAACATAGGTAATTAAATACAATTATTCTAACCCCGTTTGACGTGGATTGGACAAGAACAAACAACTTGATTTATTGCAATTTTTCTTGAGTTTAAATATAAGTAACATGAATAAAAAAACTTGTTGGCAACATGTTTTGCAACACAAAAACATGTTGCTGAAACAAGGTTGCACAACATTTATTTTTCACTATTACTTGCTTGAGAAAGCACAGACCTATATTCACGATTAATTTCTTCAAACAAATATGTGTTTTTTGAAGTCCACATAAAGTTCATTTTGCGCTACATATACAAATATTTTCACCACCATTTTGAAACCAACTTAATTTACACTAGCACAAAGTTTATATTTACTCATTTTTTTCAAAACAGTAAAGGTTAGCGAAGTCTTACAAAATTAGACTAAATCATTCCCATCGCTGGGCTCGGGCAAAGAAAAACATTGGCCCAGCAGTGGGAAAGACAGACTAAAATAAATAAATGTCACTGGACACGAACCGTACATACTCAATTTGTGTCAAACCTGAAATATATGCACGCCGTCTCGCACCTCGAGCGTCTAGTTGTACACTCGGGTGTACAACTCGAAAAACGCCCCAAGCATCATATACACGAATGTACGAAATTGATCGGCCGTCATTGGTCGTTCTATATCTGAAGTTAATTTGCTCGTGGCAACACGCTCTACACGACGTATATTTAAACTAAATAGTTCGTTCATTCACTATTTTAAGAACTATCGACTTGGAGAACTACGCACCTGACTTTTCAGAAGAGCATTACAAATGAGGTCTGCGAATGAGCTTCCAAGTAGGCGTAGGCAAATGCTCAGATCTTTGCGATTGGAACATTTGCATCTGAATCACTGAAATGTTCCGGAACACTGATATTATATCATTAGGAACATTTGGAACAACAGCTAAAACGATACAAACACAGACACTGACTGTTATGAATCGCGATCTGTTACATCGCGCCATATACACTAACAGTTTCGTTTAGTTACATTTTGATTTAAGAATAATTTTAAGTAGATGTTTTTTGTTCAGGTCATTAATTATATTTACACTATTCACGTTTTAATTTGAATTTTACAAAGACTGCAGCTTAAAGTACCTAAAGAGTGTTTCAGTGTTCCAATTGTTCCAAATGATGCATTTAAAACTTTACTGCCGTTCCAATCTTTCGGAACAGTGAGTCTGTTCAGTAGAGTTACTCACGGTTTCTATTCACCTTTCGTATCGATCTGACTCAAATTTGGTCCGACCAATATCCTGCCACCACTCTGTAGCTTGCCTCTCGTAAGTCGTAGAAGGCGAAGGTAGTTGTGTAGAAAAGATAGTGACGAATATCCTGGGAAGAGGGCTCCACACTGGGTCAAGTATACCCCAGTCGGCCAGCGTTTCCATTAAGACAACAACAAATCCCAATCTAAATAGAATGTAAAGGTTGGACAACACGATCGTCGATATCGGGCTTTCTCTCATGAACCTTCAAATGACCTTTAAGAGTGCATTTCTGAGTAAACGCTCTACCACAAACTGGACAAACGAATCTTTTATCATTGTTGTGTATCCTCAGATGCTCTCTTAAAGTCTTCTTCCTTTGATAAGACTTCTGGCATACAGGACAAGTATGTATCCTTTCCCCATCGTGCTTAATCATATGCATTTTCAAAGCATTCTTTGTATAAAACGCTAAATCACATTTATCGCACTTATGATTTCGTTCGTTCAAATGGTCTCTTCTGACATGGCTGGAGAGATGTCCCGGAGTTATATAGCTTTGAGGACACGCTTTACACTTATATCTTTTCAGTTCTTCGTTGTGAACTTCGGCCAAATGTTTTTGACGGGCGTAAAAAGATGTTAAGGAGATATTACATCTTTTGCAAGCGTATCTAATGCCGGATTTGTGTTCTTTCGAGACATGGTTCTCTCTTTTAGTGACTCGGTCGAAAGTGGCGTCACAGTAGCGACAAGGGAAGTTGCCAACTTCGTGGGTCCTCATGTGACCTCTCAGTCTAGCTTTTGAGGCAAACGCTTTGCCGCAATTCTCGCAAATATAATTCGGGTAATGGACGTTCATATGCGTATTTAAACTAACGTAGTTTAAAAATGTTTTCTTGCAAACAGGGCAGTCTAATTGATCTTTTTCTAGTTTGAAAGGCAAGTTATTCCATTTACGATTAGAATATTTAAGTCTGGTGCAATTTTCTACATGTTGTCTCAACTCCTCGTATGTAGAGACGTCTGTTGTGCAGATCTTACATCTCAATTTCGTTCCGGATTTGTAAAACCGTTGCGAATTTGAGAAAATCATTTTTTTGAATGCCATATGTAAATTAGTTTTGTTATGGTCGACTATGTGAACTTTGATGTCGTCTAGATTTGTCGATTTTTCCGGACATATAGAGCAAGAGAAAGTCCTGTTTTTCCGGATTTTGAAAGGGAACAATCCGGTTTTTAACATAGATTCCGTTTCACTGAAGTCGTGGAATTTTTTCACAGGATTTGTTGATAGTTTCTTGACAGTTCTGCTTCTCGTTTTTCGACTGCATTCTTCCGGCTCAGTTTTGATTATAGGTTTTATTTCTGTAATTAATAAATGTTTTAATTAATAAACGTCAGAGACCTCTGGGCGTGAGTCACCACGCAGTGGGTTTTTGCAGAATGCAAGCGCCGTCGAAGCCGGCCTGGAAAGAGGTGGCGATGGCGGGATATTCTGGATGAGTACCGCGAGGACTGGCTTGAGCATCGCGGGAGAAGAGAGTCTGGAAGAACTTGGGGGAGGTCTTTGCTTAGCGTCAAATGAGTGCAGTGGCACCACAGACATGTCAAACAGTAGAGATATGGTAAGACGGCGTGTTCTTTCGAATGCATCAAGCCGGATATGTGCTTCTATGTGCTTGGTGTCATTTTCGGCCATTAGTCAAATGTCAACTAGCGACGTCTTCTTTGGTTGTGGTTAGTAGCGGTTGTTTGCAAAAGTAACAGCTGCATTGTAAATTACACGAAAGATGATATTTCATTTTACATCTAAATAATAATATATTAAGGTTGTTCTTAGTAAATTCATTAAAAACATTACTTCTTGATACCAAAAAAACGTGATGATATGTCAAATCAATTACTAGAATTTGCTTGCATAGTACAGATCGAGCAATTAATCAGCTCAACTAGTTGCGCAATGGATGAGTATTTAACAGATACTCTCACTCATACGAAAGTTACGTGGTGCGGCCGCAGCCGGCTTTCGTTCGTTAGAGATGTGAAGTGCTGTTTGTGGTTATCGATATTTTATAATACGATATAAAAGATAACGTTAACGATTAATTCTAACATATATATTATTATAGAACAGCCTCCACGCGTTTGTATTTCTATCTATTCGCGATAAACTTAAAAACTACTGAACGGATTTTTATGTGGTTGGAATTAATTTTCATGAGGAGAAAAAATACCTACTTATAAAAAACTGGGCAAGTGCGAGTCGAACTCGCGCAATGAGGGTTCCGCACAAACTTACCTATGAAAACAGTTCAATTTCCGAATTGAGTTACGAAGGTTTTTCGGAATCAGAAAATATGTTTTTTTTTGTGACGTAACTACAAATTTACAGTTTTCAGATTTTTTCCTATACTTGTGTTATGAGATCTTGCTTCATGCCAAATTTTAAGATCTAGGTCAGCGGGAGGTACCGTATGAATTTTGATTCCTTTGAGAGTGTCGAAATACACGTATTTTGCGACATAAACTGTCGTATCTTTTTTTCCCGTTAATTCTGATGTTTGATTTTTTCACAACTTCAGTGAACCGTAGACTATGATTGTATATGATTTTAATTTCAACTCGATACCTCCACGCGTTCCCGAGATAAAGGGTCTTGACAGACAGATAGACAGACAGACAGACAGACGAACTGACAACAAAGTGATCCTATAAGAGTTCAGTTTTTTCCTTTTGAGGTACGGAACCCTAAAAAGATCTAAAATTATTCTTTTTGTTTCTTTTTTTTTCCTCTACATTATTTCTTGTAAGTTTTTTTATCCTCGAGTCTGCTATTACAATAGTGTCAGAATGGTCTATCATTGACTTCATAACTATTGATTTTGACCAAGTTTGGTAATCTACTGATGGTAATGGCGTCATTATTATTTATTATTATTATTATTTCGACTGGCCTGTTGGTCTAGTGGTTAGTGGCCTTGACTGCTATGCCGGAGGTCGTGGGTTCGATTCCCACCCAGGACAAACGTTTGTGTGATGAGCACGATCATTTGTTCTGTGTCTGGGTGTAATTTATCTATATATGTATGTATTTAGAAATATATAAGTATGTTTATCAGTTGTCTAGTACCCATTACACAAGCTCTGCTTAGCTTGGGACTGGACAACGTTGTGTGATAGTTGTGAAATATTATTATTATTATTATTATTATTATTACTTTCCAATGGTCAACCACTGACACTCCATTGAAGGAAATGGTATAGATTGGTAATCTCGTACATAAAATTTTGACAGTTCCTTTGATCAGTGACTTACCATTAGAACGTCATTGTGCAGTCATTGCTTTTAATTTGTTCGGAGACAGCTCGATATTGTCATTTTACGACAAGATCATTGTTCAATCAATGATCGACAGTTATGAATTATCAGATTACGAACTTTAAAAAAAATTAAAAAAATAGCAGACTTGGGCCCCTGGTCTGTTTATAATATTTTTTCCAAGGTCAGTAGACTTTCATGGCGAAATGGCGACAGCGACTGTCGCAACCCAGTGCTGGGCACGCCATAATCACGGCGGTAAGTCCCCTCTTTGAGGAGTGGCTGGAGCGGCAACAGAGCGTCCTCACCTTCCGCATGACGCAAGTTCTCACCGGACATGGCAAGATCGGGAGGTTCCTGCATCAGATGCTGAAGAAACGCCCGGGTGTCACCATTGTGTGGACCGCCCGGAGGACACGGTGGAGCATACGGTGGAAGTGTGCCCCGCTTGGACATAACACCGCCGTGTCCTCGTGGAGGCAATCGGCGGCAGCGACCTTCCGCGTCGGGCCCTGGTTCGGACTGTAGTTTTTGATTTTGTGTTAGTGAAATAAGTGGGCGTGGTTTGGAGACATCTGAACTCGAATAAATTTGTGCTCAAAACATATTTACTGTTTGACATATCTGTGAGTGGCACAGTAAGGGCTGAATAAAAAGATGTGATTATGTTCAAACTTTTACAAATTATTTGTAATCACTTAAATAGTGCATTTTGAAACAGGGGGGCAAATCTTGGTTGCACGAGGCCCTACAATTATCAAACAACGTTTTTCAACTCACGAACAAACAAATTAAACGCAATTTTTTTTTTATTACATTTTTATTTATTGAAATATTTTAATTGAGGTACAATAATCAAGTTTTGGGTCAAGGTAAAGTCTTCTACTTCACAAAACATATATTATTTATTGAGGCTTTTAAATACAAATGGTTACAAAGACGATATTTAAAATAGTGGCAATAAATTTAAATTATAAATAGAACTAGCTTCTTCCAGCAGTTTCACCCGCGTGACAGTTATCCTAAAGGAACATACTACCCATCAAATTCCGTTCAGCCATTTGTGAGTGAAGAAGAAACAGACATACACACACACACGCACACACTTAAAGCTTTCTAGGAATTCATTATATATATAGGGTGACTGGTAATTAGTGACCGATACTTAAACACATGATTGTACTGATGATTACAAACAACTTTCCCAAAGAAACTTTTTTTACATTCTCATTTTTCAAAGTCAAAGTAAAAGTCAAATTTTTTTTTATTTCACATAGGCCTACATGGGCACTTATAAAACGTCAGAAGCTAGTGCACGGTTCCAAATTGGTCGTTTCCTATGGAGAAGAACCGGCAAGAAACTCCATGGTTACTCTTTTAAAAAAAATATTGTTTACAATATTTTCATATTACAGTATTAATAGACATTATGTAAGAACAGTGTAGACCAGTCGATATTGTTGCACAAAAAAAATCATATTTAAAAAAAAAAAGTGAGTCGTAGTAGGAAGTAACCTAAGAATTCGCGAAGTCCACGGTGTTCTCACATTCACATTAAAAAAAAAGAAGCTATATAAAAAAAAACAAGAACAATAAGTAATTACAATTATCAATAAATGACATGTCAACAAAAAGAAAATTACTAACGAATTTATGGTGGTTGGCGTCTACTAATATAAAAAATATTGCAAAAGCAATGAGTAGGAAGAAAAGAAAAAAGAAAATGTATATATTACAACAAACAGTAACAGTAACAGCATTAGTTTTATCACAGTAATAAAACAGTTGTTTAAGCACGCGCGCGCGCTTATGACCAGCGACCGCTCAGCTGTTAGCGTACCTACAATATGACTGGTCTGTTGGTCTAGTGGTTAGTGGCCCTGACTGCTACGCCGGAGGTCGTGGGTTCGATTCCCACCCAGGACAAATGTTTGTGTGATGAGCACGATCATTTGTTCTGTGTCTGGGTGTAATTTATCTATAATATGTATGTATTTAGAAATATATAAGTATGTTTTTCAGTTGTCTAGTACTCATAACACAAGCTCTGCTTAGCTTGGGGCTAGACGGCGTTGTGTGATAGTTGTGGAATTGTGGAATATTATTATTAATAGTGATAGAACACCCGCGCAGCTTGCAAACCCATAGGTGTACGTACCTAATCAGTGCATGTACCTACAAACTAGTGAGTATATAAAAAAGTTTCTTTGGGAAAGTTGTTTGTAATCATGAGTACAATCACGTGTTTAAGTATCGGTCACTAATTACCAGTCACCCTATATAAGTATAATAATTAGTTTCTGCTAGCAGTTTCGCTTCTAACTTTCCTCGTCCTTTCTTATTAAGTATAGTGTACACATCATAAAATGTCCTGTGACCTTTGTGCAAAATTACAGCATTCTATACTCCATTCGCTTTAAGATATTATGACATACTAGCTTCTGCCCGCGGCTTCACACGCGTGAAAATAGGTTTCTCCATTCAAACTTTGAAACCCCGTTTCCTCCACTTAGGGGGCGAATTTTGGAAAATTCTCTCTTAGTGCTCGCCTACGTTATGAAAAGAAACCTTGTGCAAAATTTCACGCTTATAGCCCCAGTACTTTTGGCTGTGCGTTGATATGTCAGTCAGTCAGTTTCTCCTTTTATATATATAGATAAACAAGCCTTTTTCACTGTCCGTCCAAGCGATTTTGACTCTTATTGCGTTGGTGACATGATAAATGGCGGCTGCAGTACATAGTTGGTATTGTTAGCACTTTTTTGCATATAATGCCATCTTTATGCCTACGGAATAGAATTCAAAATCGGTTGAATGGACAGTAAAAAAAAAGTTTACGTGTATAATCTTAACGCGAATGAAGTATAATTCCAATGGTTTAGGCTGAGCGTTAATGAGTCAGTGAGTCAAGATTTTTATATATACATATGTCATGGCCAGACATTAAAAATAATTTCTCCCTTTCTAGCGTGGTGCGAGAGGGCTTGTCAAACTTTTACTGACTAAAACCACACTGTCAGCAAAGTGGAAAATTGTCCCAAGAGTACATACTCCCGAGATGAAAGCTAAATTTATATAGCTTAATAATAAGCTATTCTAGGGTAAAGTCTACCCGTGTGCCAAATTTCATCCAAATCAGTTCAGCCGTTCCATCGTGAAGAAGTATTAAACATACACGCACTATCACACACAAACAAAACCATCACAGACACAAACTTTTGTCTTTATAACATCAGTGTGACTGAGTATTGGCCTGTGTTTATTTTTGTACAATATTTTATATTAATTAACAAATAACACTAAAATTAAATCGTTTTTTCTTTAAAAATCATCAAAATTGCTTATTAATCCTTTAATCGCCCTCGTCGAATTTGTCCTACGAGTTTTTTCGTGTCCTATTCGCCGGGTTCGCGACTGGGTACTCCGTCTCGTTTAGCTCTTCAATCCCCATAGGTGACAGAAGAGCTGACGAGATGGAGTATTTGGTCGTGGATGTGCGACCATTGCGGAATAAACGCGAGAGTGTTTAATATATTAAAAAGGTGTGTGTGTGTGTGATAAAAGTTAGAGGGTCGATGATGTACCAAAAAAAAATAAGAAAGTGGTAGAGAATTCGGGCGCCATCGCCAGGTACATCACCCAAAAAGAATCGGAATTACTCTAATTCGGAGAGATTGGAGTAAATTAGTTTCTGAACCTGGTCATGAACTGCGGGCCAGAAAATTAAAGACTGAAGTTAAACTCAAGCCCCTGTACCATGACGTTCAAAGTAAGATTGTTTCATTCTTGTTCAGTGTGGGTAAGAGACAGAGCTATACAGGTTGTCTAGCGCCATCTCTTACCCACACTGGAATAGGAATAAAACAATCTTACTTTAAACGTCATGGTAACCCAGATAGTTTGATTTTTTCCTATATTGCCCCCCGCTGGCAGATGCCTTTAATCTGCCATTCTCTCCGAACAAGAGTAAATCCGATTTTTTTTTTGTTTGATGTACCTGGCGTCCGAATTCTCGACCACTTTTTTATTTTTCTGGTACATCATCGACCCTCTTACTTCTATCACACACACATCTTTTTTTTAATATTACAAGTGTTTGTCGAATATATCCGACAAAGGCGGTTAAAGTGTTAAATGAAACAGCAATTAGAAATTCAAATATTGGTATAAGATAGAGTGGGAGCGAGGTGGGAACATCTCGCTTTCTCTTTTGTACACAAGTAAACTACACTCCATTCCAAATATGATTAGTCATCCAACCCAACCTTTATTACTGTTCGTACAACCGATTTTGACTTCTATTCCGTAGGCATAAGGATGGCATTAAGAGCAAAACAGTGGTTACAATACCAACTATGTACTGCACCCGCCATTTATCATGCCACCAACGTAATAAGAGTCAAAATCGGTTGAACAGACAGAGGAAAAGGTTTATTTAAATGTCTCATATTATTTCGAATGGAGTACAATGGCGATGACGTCATATTTCAGCATGTGCATCCTCATTCAAAGACAAAGCATTTTATTTCAAATAAACCTTTTACAGGCACTTTTGAAATGTCAAGAGGTCAGAAAAAATGATGCTAATTGCACATTCCAAAGCGTAGATCTTTATGGAGCAGAATGTGCAAGAAATTCCATGGACACTCTTTTCAATCATGTTTTGTAATTACAAATATCTATGTTACACGTTTCTTGCCGCTATCATGCGAGAACAATGTAAATAAAGTAAAAATAAAAACTAAATATAGATAATTATTAAAATAGCAACTGGCAGCTAAGAGATAACCAGTTTCAACTTACAGCACCCATTCACGGACGTGACGCGAATATTAGCACCACTCAGCTCAACCATTTTGAAGGGAACCGAATGATCCAACACACGCGCCGCCATCAGTGACACATTTGAGTGAGCATGACAAACTCTCAACTGTGTTCTGTTACATGTCAGTTTTCCCTTCCAACAGATTTGATAACTTAACATAGAATGAATTTGAAAAAAAACTTTAAGTTATTGCATATAAAGTTGCTTTTAGGTCAACTACCCAATTTCATTCTTTTCTATCTTAATTTCTGTTTGAAATGACGGAACATAAGAAGTATTGTCATCTAATTCCATTTTAACCGTGACAGGAGGTCCAACTACTACATTATTCAAATCATCATTACATTTTACTGTCGACGACGAGGGCATATCTGTGGCAGAAGGCTCTTCTAGTTCCTGCTTAATATAAATTTCATTATTTGTTGTAGCCATAGGTGGCACGTGCACAGTGATATATGAAGTTGAAGGAACCGTTTCAATTTCAAGTTTCTTAGCCACCGGTTCCAATTTATTTATTTTTGTCTGAGATTTCCTTTTATGACCCTTAGAAGTCTTATCAGTACCAGAATCTGCCCATAATGCGAATGAAGTCCTTGTAAATGTGTGTCCGGTGTAGGTCTCCGCATCAGGTAGCCCTAAGAACTTAGCTATCTCCATAGGCATCTTGCCAAATTTGTTAACCCCAATAGGTTGAACTGTACATCTTCCTTTAAGGTACTGTTGAAAAAACAGTGTTTTTTTTGTATTCTTCGCTCGTAGAGCTGTGTATTTCTTTACAATTGTGTAGCAAGGCCCGTCTATCAGGAATGTTCGAGGGTTCTTTTTCCTAGTGTGAACTGTGACTTGAAGCGTTTGCCCGTCATCTTTTATGTCGTCCGTGGTTATATTTCTCAAGTCTTCACGTCGGCAAGCACCGGTTACGGCGAATATTAAAGCTACCTGGAAAAAAAAAACTTCTTGGGTAATTATTATGTACCTTTTATTAACATTAGTTAATAAGAGAATGAGGATCAATCACATAACAGCCAATCCGATTTTTACTAAGTACATCGTATGTGTAATAATTTAGTGAGGGTTTAATTTTTTAAATTATTAAAATCCGTCAAGAAATGTTGGATTTACTAAAGTTTTTCTAAACGGCTACTTGGAAACGCGCGCTCTCGCTGGACTGTTTACGATGACGTCATCTGTCATGATCCGTGCGACGAACGGCTTGATCGTATTCATTCGCCGGTGGAGACCGATCATGATAGATGACGTCACAGCAAGTCGCTTCCTTCTCGATTGAGTTTTTGGAACTAATACACTAAAATTGCTGTATCTTCGTCATTTTTGGTCCGATTTAAATAATTTCTTCACAGTATTTACTGGTTTTTTTTTGACGCTATTGTTCTGCACACTCCACGAAAATCATGATTGATCCTCATTCTGACTACTAACACTATGGACGTTCGTCTGAAATAAAATTTAAATTATTTTTTATTATAGACTCGGTAGACCATTGTATCTTTTTTATTTTTTGGCTTGGATACTAAGTCATTTAAGCCATGTCTTCGTATGAATAGTTCATTATATTACCATTAGAATGCAGGTGCAACTATATTCTAATGTTTTTGTAGTATTTGGCAGCAAATGTATCGAGTCAGCAAACTTCACACAGGGTGACAGGTAATTAGTGACCAATACTTAATTAAACACGTGATTGTACTCATGATTACAAACAACTATCCCAAAAAACTTTTTTTTAATACTAATTAATTTAATCACAATAACAAAACAGCAGCAGCAACAGTCTTTGGATATTATTTTACCGAATAATGTCGGTAAATTGTTTACGTCATCGATAACGCGGGCGCGGTGTCCGCGCGCGCGCGAAATTCAAAGTTTCAAACATCTGTTTTGTTATTGTAATTAAACTAATTAGTTTAAAAAAAAAGTTTATTTGGGAAAGTTGTTTGTATTCATGAGTACAATCACGTGTGTAAGTTTCGGTCACTAATTACCAGTCACCCTATATAAAGTTAATAATAATAACAATATTTTTTAAATATACACCATATAACTGGATTAATATGCAAACCCATATACACCCTAACTAGAAAAATAAGTAACAATCATAATTTAAGCACTGAAATTTAATTTAGGGCCTCTGCACACCACGTTTTTTAAGCGCGCTGTTGACGTGCGTTTGTAGCGATACAGACGCGATACGCACGCAGCCCTGTAGACCTTTAGGGCCTGTGCACACTACGTTTTTTAAACGCGCCGTAGACACGCGTTCCTAGCGATATAAACGCGATACGCACGCGAGTCAGACGCAACCTACGAGTATGAACCTTTAATGGCATAAAGGCGCGCCGTCGACGCACGTTTCTAAAATGCACGTCAACGACGCGTTTAATAAACGTGGTGTGCACAGGCCGTTAAATTCACTTATACTCCATTTGTTTAAGTAGTTATTTTTTTTATTTTTATTAATGATAGGCTCGCGTTTGACCACCATCTCACCTGATGGTAAGCGATGATGTGGTCGACGATGGAGCACGCTTGCCTAGAAGTAGCCTATTCACTCTTGACTTAAAGACCCCTAAGTTGTAGCTATCAGGAAACACAGACTCCGGCAAGGAATTCCGCTCCTTGGGTATAAACAATTTTATCTTAAAAAAATGTCTAAAATTTTTATCTAAAAATGTTTACAATTAGATATTTTCTTAAACCGATGTTAGGTAAATTAACTAAATTTAAATAATCTTTATATGTAATATGTATGTATTTAGAAGTATTTATGTATGTTTATTAGTTGTCTAGTACTCATAACACAAGCTCTGCTTAGCTTGGGACTAGGCGATATTGTGAGATAGTTGTGGAATATTATATTATATTATTATTATATTATATGTCCTTTATACGATTTATTTTAAATACATAACATATCAAGATTGTTTACGTTTAGTGATGTACCTAAATAGATGGAGTATAAATGAATTTAACGGTAACGGTTTAAGTAATTTTTTAAGAAATTATTTATCCTAAATTGTGAGCCAATAGTAAGGGAATTGACGGACCACATTGATCGCATCAATATTGGTATCGACGCCCACATAAACACACTGGTGACATAATCAAAATCATAAACGTATTAAAATAGGTAAAAAATTATCTATTTGAAAATAGCTCCACGGCGAGTATCCACCCTTGCACCTCTACGGTCCGGACTAAGCGTTTCGCCTCATCGTTTATACCGCGTATATCGAAGGACTGAAACTATTTATCTGCTACGGTCTTCTCGTCTGATTATAATTTAGGTGTTTTCAAAGGTTAGAGTGAATAGGCTCTTAATAAACTAGTGCGCCTCACCATCAACGATTGCATCACTGTTTACCATACACAAAACAAGTGCGAGTCGAACTTCCGCCCTGAGGGTTCCGTACAAACTTACCCATGAGAACACTTTAATTCCCGAATTGAGTTATGAAGATTTTCCGAATCACAAAAATAAGTTTCTTTTTGTAACGTAACTACAATTTTACAGTTTTCAGATTTTTTCGGGAACGAGAAGTACTCTATGAATTTTGATTGCTTTGAGAATAGCGAAATATACGTTTTTGTGACACAAACGATCGTATCTTTTTTTTTTCGTTTACTCAAAAGTTTGATTTCTTCACAGCTTTTTTTAAATTTATTTTTTATTTATTTCACTCTAGCCTTGAAGACACCTAAACTATAGTTGGATGGGAAAACTGCAACAGGCACATTGTTCCAGTGATCCAGTCCTTCGATGTACGCGGTATAAACGATGATGCGAAACGCTTAGTTCGGACCGTTGAAGTTTCAACAACGTAAGCTTCAAGGGACCGCAGACCAGAGTATATGATTTTAACATCAACTCGATACCTCTACGTGTTCCTGAGATAAAGGGTCTTGAAAGACAGACAGACAGACGGACGGAAAACATAGTGATCCCATAAGGGTTCCATTTTTTCCTTTTGAGGTACGGAACCCTGAAAGATTCTGAAAATATTACTTTCAAGATGTGCTTTTATTGTTACATGTTGTATAAATAAAATTACAATAATAATTACATTTTAAACAAATAATTCAATAAATATAATATTCATTAATTTACTGACCTTTGAGAGCAGTGGTGGCTGAGTGGTAACGGCCCCGACTTACGAGTTGTAGGTCGCGGGTTAAAACCCAGCCAGAAGCATTAATTTGTGTAATTTATTTCATCACCACTGCTCTCAAAACGGCGAAGGAAAACATCGTGAGGAAACCGGCATGTCCTAGAACCACAAATACGAAGACATGTGACATCCACCACCCGCACTGGGCCCGCGTGGTGGATTACGGCCCATTCCCTCTCATAGAGAGGAGGCCCGAATCCCAACAGAAGGAACATTATGACCGACTATGCTATGCTATGCTACTGACCTTTGTGGCTAGATACTGATTGTCCGGAGCTTCAATTAAGAACCTTTCAACGTCGCTTGAAGTCAGTATCTTGCATTTCCGAGTGGTATACCCATCTGAACGAAGTCTAAGAAACTCCAACAATTTAGAATATTTCTTAATATCGGTCCCATCTTTGTCCCTCACCATGCTTTTTAGCATAGAAAATATGCTCCATAGAGTGTTAGGCTTGTACTTATTCGCCAGCAGATTAAAGTATTCCAAAAAAAGATTTTCAGTTAGCGTTTGGTCTTTTTTTGTTTTCTTCCAACCGATGAAGTTTTCCCAGGCTGCTAAATACTTTTCTCTCGACTTCGAAGGTACCGCCTTATCATTTGCGTCGTTTACTACATCCGGCGTCGTCCAATCTAAAAAAGTTGGATTCTCCTTCATAACATACTCCATACTCGCACATTCACAGGTCACAGACAAAAAATGGTGAATTTTTTGGTCTATGGTTTAAATTTTTCGCGCGCTTTTCCGTCACAAGTTGGGTGAAAAGCCCAGGTATAAAGCCGCCAAACAGTTTCGTTAAAAAAATATACCAAATATTTAGTTTAAAACACATGTTTTTATTTATTTGTTGAATTAATCACAAAAATGTTATAAAGGTGATATGTTGTGTGTATGTTTGTTACTTTTTCACGCTCGGACGGCTGAACGAATTTGCATGAAATTTCGTAAACGAATAGTCCTATGTTTTCTTGAGTAAGTAGGTATTTTCCCTTGGGACAATTTTCTACTTTCACACCAGTATTACAAAAGGCGAAAGTATGTGAGTGTATTTGTCACTTCTTCACGCCTAAACGGCTGAAACGATTCGGATGAAACTTTTAACACAGGTAGACCACGTCCTGGAAAAGCACGTAGAATACGAATGGATGATAAATCTGATAAAAGCATTTTATTAACCGTGTTAGAAAGAAAAGGGAGTTAATGATAGCGTGACGGGTGAAAGGACAGAAAGAAAGAAAAATACGTGTTGCGCCGACCCTATATAAAACTGGATAAGGGCAGGATGATGATAAACCGAATACGCGTTCGGAAATACATTGCATAGTGAAAATAAAAACACTATAATAAGAGGTACTTTCCGTTCGTAAGAGGTTGATTTCGACCTACCGAAGTTCCGCGGCTGATTTTACGTTCCGACGTATTCAGCTGACATGACACACAATAAGTGCCGAACTTACGTGGCAGAAATTCAGTTGCGCAACTTTGTGTGTATTCAGTGTCTCGAGCGCTCTTGTGGCGTCCGTCGTGTCGTTTTATATTAACAGAAGGACATACAGAAGCAAAACAAAGTGATCCTGTTAATATTTTAACAAACACAATGGGCGGACACGCGAGGCGCGGGCATGCCTGCCTCCCGCTGCTCCCCGCCCCGGATCTTCATCGGCAATTAAACCGAACTTCGGTCGCGTATAATGTGTGCTGTACAGAATACGTTGCCGCCGAATTGCCGCTGAACTTACGCCCGACCGAAATTCGGCTGTATGCTATATCGCAACGTAGTTTCGTCGTGTGCAGGCGTAATCATGCCAAACTTCGGTCGCGTACTTTCGGCATAGTGTGTTTTAGACACTAATCATTCTCCCGAATGAATTTCGATCACACTGGCCAATCTCAACGGAGATTATAGCCAGGTACGCAGAAGATATTTTAGTACAAAAGTGTGTGCGCGAACACAGGTACGATCTCCGTTAAAAATTAAGTAAGTAAGAAACTTTTCAAATCAGGTGGAAGGGGAAACCGTTAAGCAACAGAAAAAGGATGTTGAAACTGAAATGTGACGTCACCGCCGTTAAGTTACGCGCGTAAAAAAGAGATAGCAAGATGTCTCCACCACGTGCTCACACTTCCTCATACATATATTTGAAATGGCCGTGGCCCCAGTAGGCTTCGACCCTGCTGGGCCCTTACAGTTTTGCTGACATCTCCTTGAGTACGTTTTCTGTAGTCAAGTTTGATGAGAACAGGTGAGATTTTGTCATCACCTACACCTCCTTTTTAAGCTCACGTAATTAATGGATGCCTCCAACAGTTGGTTTTTAGGGTCCCGTAACCAAAGGGTAAAACGGGACCCTATTACTAAGATTCCGCTATACGTCAGTCTGTCTGTCCGTCAGTCACCAGGCCGTATCTCATGAACTGTGATAGCTAGACAGTTGAAATTTTTACGGATGATGTATTTCTGTTGCCGCTATAACAATAAAAACAGAATAAAATAAATATTTAACTAGGGCTTCCATACAACAAACGTGAGTTTTTGCCGATTTTTTGCTACGGACGGTACGGAACTGACTCGCACTTAACCGGTATTTTTATTATTGATAGGCTCGCGCTTGACCACTATCTCACCTGATGGTAAGCGATGATGTGGTCGACAATGGAGCACGCTTGCCTAGAAGTAACCTATTCACTCTTGACTTAAAGACTCCCTCCAGATTATAGTTAGTTGTAATAATAAATGTAATAAATACAAATGAATAGCTGTTCGTTAGTCTCGCTAAAACTCGAGAACGGCTGAACCAATTTAGCTAATTTTGGTCTTGAAATATTCGAGATAGTCCAGGGCAGAATTAAACGGTGAGAAAAAGCGAAAAAATCACGAAAAAAAAAAGCCGAATACATCGCCATCTCTAATTAAAATGTCATTATAAAATGAATTATGCTGTTCTGGTAATGCCAGTAGATGGCGTTATCCTTACTATTAAAGCCAGCTATTTAAGCTAGTAAATATAATAAAAATCTATTTGTAATATTGTTTTCTTTTTTAGTTGTTACAGTCATGCCAGTTCCATACAGTTGGAAACGACCAACTGGAAATGTGCACTAGGTTCTGACGTTATATAAGTGCCCATGTCGGCCATTGTGAAATAAAATATTTTTATTACTTTTTAAATATATTAATAACCAGCTTTTGCCCGTGGCTTCGCGAGCATATATAAAATATATGCCTATGTCACTCGGGAATAAAGCAGCTTTCTATCGGTGATAAAATTTTTGTAATCGGACCAGTACTTTCAGAGATTACCTCCTACAAACAAAAAAAACAAACTTTAACTCTTTACAATATTAATAAAATATATTTTTAAAATATCTTTATTAATTAAATCTTTTTATAATTTAATTGGAAAAGCAAGGATCTTCATTTGACTTACCAATATCGTCGTCATCATCGTCATTTTCGTCATCATCGTCAAGATCGTCATTGCGGTAATCGTCACCGAGGTCCACGTTCAAAGTGATCTCTCTTTTGATGCCGTCGGCGTCGCGTTTTTCTCCTTCTGGAAATAATTATTTAGTTGCATAAGCTTATCATGTCTGTGCCTAGTGATTTTTTTTAGGTGGGAAATCATCCAATAACTTCTCTCGCTCTAGGGCGAAGCGGGAGGGCGTGTCAGACTTTTATTGACTAAAACCACACCTCTCTGAGCTCTTATAGAAGAATAGAATAGAATAGTATTTATTCGATGCAGGCAATACAATACAATGCAATAGGCAACAACAACACAAAAAAAAGTACAGATTTACAATATAGTTGCGCTGAGCGTGCCCGAACCGAAAGGGTCGCCAACTCAGCAATTGCTGGGCGTCTCTTGAGGTTATAATTTCAATAATACACGACCTACACATGAACACTCTGTGCATAAACATTACAGTACTTCACAAAGTCACATCACATGCAATGCACCACAGTTGCACAAATGAATGGCTCAATTTTGATTTTGGCTTTTGGTTTTGGATTTGGATTTTTTTTGCCTTTGATTTTTTTTTAATGTAAAAATAGCGTAAGAACCCTGGTACCCATAACACAAGTTAAATCTTTCCTTGGGTACCAGATTCATTACAAATACTTACTTGTTACATCTTCTTGATTCTAATTGTTCTTGTTCTCTAATATCTGTTTGTTCTATTTGTTATTTGTGTGCACAAAATGTTTTAATTCAATAAATTATTATTATTACCTATATTCCTTCAGTTACCCTTTACGTTCCAGGACCCCCGGCTTTCCCTTTCGGAAGCGAATCCTTGGCCCCAGTAGGCTTCGACGCAGTTTTGCTGACATCTCTTTGAGGAGCGCGTGGAATAATACGCGTCGTCGAGCACTCGTGCTCGTTCCAGACGGTAACTGGACGGCGAGCTACCTATTGCTCGTCGTCCGCAAGCACACGTCTAATGTGGCTGGAAATCGAGGTCAGGGTCCGGTGGCTAGGGCGTGAGAACGTCCGTTCCCTCACGCGTGCGGCCGCCTCCTTCACTAGCATTACTGCTTCACCAATAGGTTCAATTCCTGAACTGTATGAGATATCGCCGCCGCCGATCACACCCAAGCTGATTACCATGGCATCAGAAACGAAAACCCGCCCAATATCACTTAACGGCACTTTAATTTAAAGACGGCAGGTTTTTTTTTTTATTGTGGATTGGCTCGCGTTTGACCACTGTCTCACCTGATGGCAAGCGATGATATGGTCGACGATGGAGCACGCTTGCTTAGAAGTAAACTATTCAATCTTGACTTAAAGACTCCTAGGTTGTAGCTATCAGGAAACACAGACAACAACAGGCAATTCTACTCCTTAGCTGTATAATGTTCCCACTGCTGGGACTCGGGCCTCCTCACTAAGAGAAGGAATGGGCCGTAATCCATCAAGCAGGCCCAGTGCGGGTTGGTGAATGTCACATGTCTTCGAAGTTTTGGTTCTAGGACATGCCAGTTTCCTCACGATGTTTTACTTCACCGTTTTAAGAGCAGCGGTGATGAAATAAATCATACAAAGTAATGCGCCTGGCTGGGTTTGAACCCGCGACCTACAACTCGTAAGTCGGGGCCGTTACCACTCGGGCACTGCTCTTGCCTCCTTAGCTGTACGCATAATGAATGAATGTACTTCTTAACAAAAACCAACTTTTACTAATACAAACTTACTATGTAATTTAAATGTTGACTCCAGGGTATTAAACGAGTTCTCCACTTGTTCACGGAACAGCACGCAGTCACGCAGCCTGCTGATGCACAACTCACATATCAGGCGCTTCGTGTCACCCAGCTGGAGTAGGGATATCTGTAACAGAGTAACGTTATGCTAGTTAAAAAACTGGGCAAGTGCTAGTCGGACTCGAGCAATGTAAATAGTTCAACTTTTGAATGGAGAAGATTTTCCCAAATCACAAAAATGATTAATTATTAGCATTATTTTTTTGTGCCATATCAATATATTTACTGTTTTCAGATTTATTTCTATACCTGTGCTATAAGACCTGGCTTTATGCCAATTTTCAGAATTCTGGGTCAATGGGAAGTATCCTATGATTCCCTTGAGAGTGGCAATATATAAGTTTTTTGCGACATAAACGGCCGTATCTTTTTATTCGTTAACTTAGAAGTTTGTTTTTTTTCACAGTTTCAAGGGATTTTTGACTAAAGTAATTATGGTTTTAATTTCAACCCAATACTTCCACGTGTTCCCGAGTTAAAGGGTCCTGACAGACAGACAGACGGACCACAAAGTGATCCTAAAAGGGTTTCGTTCTTTCCTTTTAAGGTACGGCTCCCTAAAACACACAGGGCACATTGCTCACTAGAACAGATGCTCGCAGGGGCCGAAAGGTTCTAAGAGAGAGACGCAGCGTTGGAAGGCCTTCCACAAGGTCGACCTATGAGGGTCGCGGTATTCCGATCGATGCGAGACGCACAGGACCGGTCGTTATGGCGACGCTTGGAGGAGGCCTATGTCCAATATTGAATGTCTTTCGGCTGAAATGATGAGTTAAAAAATATCTCCTTTTTCTTCGGAAGGAAACCTTTAAAAGGTGACTCAGCTTTTGGGGAAAACGCTAGGGAGTAGGATTTTTACCTCACAAAAACTACACCATCAGAACATGGAAGGGATCCCGTAACCTCTCAAAACACCACCCTGGAACCCCCTCCGCAATGAAAATCTATTAACAATTGCTTTAATCGTAATACCTCAAAAGGAAAAAACGGAACTCTTGTAGGATCACTTTGTTGTCCGTCTGTCTGTCTGTCAAGACCCTTTATCTCGGGAACATGTGGAGATATTGAGTTGAAATTAAAACCATATACTTAGGTCTGCGGTCCCTTGAAGCTGTGACCAAATCAAACTTCTAAGTTAACGAAAAAAGAAAGATACGGTCTTTTATGTCGCAAAAAACGTGTATCTATGTACACTCTCAAGGGAATCAAAATTCATAGGGTACTTCCCGTTGACCTAGAATCCTGAAATTTGGCATGAAGCAAGGTCTCATAACATAAGTATAGGAAAAATCTGAAAACTGTGATTTTGTAAATCGGAATAAAAAAATTGCGAATTGGAAAAATCTTCGTAACTCAATTCGGGAATCCAACTATTGTCATAGTGAATTTGTACGGAACTCTCAGAGCGCAAGTCCGACTTGCATTTGCCCAGTAATCGTCTAAAGTAAACAACACATTTTTGCAACAACTTGGGTCAATCACATAAATATTGTCAATTGCAATAAACCTTTTCGGGGGCTCAAGTCTGCTATTTTTATAAATTCGTCATTCCAACACAATCCCAATTTCATTTTGATACAAGTTTGTAATCTGCTAATTCATAATGATCAATCACTGATTGAACAATGGTCTTGTAATAGAGTAGTGGTAGAATGACGATAATGAGCTTATTAAAAGCAATGACTGCACAATGACGTTCTGATGGTAGCTCACTGATCAAAGGAACTGTCAAAATGTTAGCAGATTACTGCATAGAGTAAATCAGACATGAATTTGTCAATATGTACGAGATTACCATTCTATGCCACTTGTTTCAATGAAGTGTCAGTTGTTGACCATTGAAAAGTCATAATGGCGCTATTATATTACCAAACTGGTCAAAATCAACAATTATGAAATCAATGATAGACTGATTCTGACACTATTGTAATAGCAGACTTGAGGCCCAAGTCTTGGTCCTTGTCACTGAATATGATGAAGCTCATTAACACTTGTTCACAAAACTTTATCCTTTATTGCTCACAGTTAAAAGTATGAGATTTGGAATTATGACTGATAATTCTGTTTAGGAAGAGGCACATTTTTCAGTAAACACTCTTCCAGGGTCCTATGTATTTTAGACAATACGAAATATCTTAGGGACGAATCTTTTAATTCTTCTGATAGGAATCAAATAAACGGGCGGCGAAGCGGCCTAAGCTGCATTTATGTTTTAAATTTTTTTTTAACTTTTTTTTACAAACTATCGTCAATAACGCCATGGTTATCGGCTTGAGTACTATTTAGAGTTTACTTACATCTATTGTGAAGCATTTCACCAGCATCTCTGCATACACTTCTGTTTTTCCATTGTGCTTATGCCCAAGCAACATACTCTTTACCGCACCTTCGTTTAAACACAAATTGCACATCCCCAGCAAAGGCAAAGTCTCCACCATTATCTCTGAATCCATCTTTGATTCTTTAAAACTACTTTTACACTTAAATAATTAGTTTCTCATTGTGTTTCAATTAAATATCCATGGTTTTGTGATGTTCTAAATCGTATAATTTGACAAATGTTTGACATTGTAACCGCGTTCCAGATTCTCATGTCATTAGCCATTTATTTTTTGTCTTTGTCTAACAACAGCGTCTTAAACTTGGCTTTCTCTTTCGAACTCTTTTATGCTTTTTTACACAAGAACCTGTTTCGGTTCCCATCAATATGACAGCGAATACGTTTTGTTTCGTTGATTTGGCTCCAGTCACAAAATAGATAAAATTTCAAAAAGAAAAAGAAGCAAAAATGGCAGCCTACTAGATAAAAATTAACAAACCTGTCAGTTAGTTGTCTATCTCGGTGGTGGTAATAATTTACGTTTTTATTTTTCTTGCATACATTAATAGAAATTGTCTTAAATGGAACGTTATGAATATCCTGCTTGCAGTCATTTAAAACGATTTCCAGCTGCTATTACCGTAGATGAAGGTATGACAATTGCCAAAATTAGTGAACGATTGACCTTAAAAGTTTGACAAATACTTACTCAACTTAAATGTCACAATTCAGAAGTTCAGGGTATAGAAGGTGGTCCGTTATTGACATAAGTGACACTAAAATAATATTTGATTAGAAAGAAAACAAAAAATCTTTAGAAAACCTAAAGAAAGGCAACCTCAAGAATATTAATATTGTAGCAACGGATGTTGCAATACGCGTTACAAATCTGTACGCGGCTTTATTCTTTGCAGGTTTTTTAGAGACCATAAAGCAGGAGGCAAGAGTGCTTCCTCTTTTCGAAGAAAGAATTCACAAATTCAAATATACGAGAGGTTACTCTTTACATAATAATGAAGTCCTAAATTGCCGTTGGGGTGAATTCACGACTACAAGGAAACCGAAAATACCGTTCCAGTTCCCTTCTGTCAAGTAATTATATTGAATCTGGACATAATAAGCGTATTTAAGAGGGGTTAGGTGGCATTCATTTATTACGTAAGACGCTTTAGGGGGGAGGGGACCATGTCTAATTGTTTATTTCAAGGGGGTGGGAGGAAGCCTTATATTTCTTACGTAAGATCAGAAAAATATGCAAAGTTAAGATTTGAAAAAGCACGGGTAACCGCGCGAATGCCTATGTGCGCTCGGAAGCGTAGAGGTAGGTAAACTATTTCCATGGCTCCGTTACTGCGCCCGCTTGTAACTAACTAGACGTTTATGATATCTTGAAAGAAAATGTGTATGAATAGAGCGAGAGCGGACTCTTTTAGTTTCTACAATTATTGACACGAACCTGAAACATACGTAATACATCTAAAAAAATCCGCAAAAATAACACCCACGTGTTTTGAAATTATGGGCTATTTCTAATCAGTTAAACCTATTGTTTTCTGTCTATGGTCCATCAGATTTTTTTTTTTATTATTTTGATTTTCTTTTTTCAGAGATTCATAGATCATCAAGAAATCATAGATTTCATCTGCGTAGCGGTCCTGGTATTGACAGGTTTGGTCAGTTACCTATACCTATTGAAATGCACCTTCGTAAGACTGTGTATCATGAAACCAGACATAAAAATACCAACAAGAAGGGAATGGAAAAAATTGGAGAAAAAAAAACGCGCTCATAATTTAAAAGTTTTGGCGGCAAAGATTGCACTTATTTATGCACCAGGATTTGTTTTTTTTTTTGCATGAATTAAGAATAATGTCTTTTTGTACCTTAATTTTCGGTGTGATACAATATTACTTAAAAACTATACATTTTTTTGTGAAAAATTGTCGTTTATCGAAAAACACCGCTCAAGTCAAAAATTGGCGGTTTTTAGTGAATATGGCGTTGCTCTTTGTCACGGCTCTGGCTCGAACTACTTAGGTACTTTAGGCGATTATCCAAACACGGGCTACTTTTGAAATAGTTTTTACAGCGCGCCAATACACTTGTTAGGTACAATGCATTATTTAATTTTTCACTCCACTGCAAAGTTGAAAAAAAGCAAGAAGCCCTGCACTGGGACTTGGTACGGCACTGTTCGAAAAGCGACGAAATTTTTCGTTGTCTATTGTGATTGGTTGAATGAAATTTCAACAGCCAATCGCAGTTCAGATGCAATTATTTTCAGAATCCAATGTTTTAGTGCTTTGGAAATTTTAAATAATTTTATTTTATATAATTGTCGTTGTATTTCTGTTGATTTAAGTTTAAAAATAAATTATAAGAAAATAATAATAAGTCCATAATAAGAATTTATTTATTTTTGTAACTTTTGTTTGCCTAATTTTGTTTATGGTTCCATCATATCTTTGTCTATAATTAAACTGTTAGTTATCTTTGTTTTATGGAAATAAAAGCGCGAATAAGCACACAAGTGTTATTTTATTTAGAAACCTTATTGTATAATATCACAGTGAGGAGAACTGTGTCCCAGCGGTGGGAAAATTAGGTAGGTACAGGCTGATAAAGCTATGATGTTTGTAAACCTATAATACCTAAAAATATATGATTTTTGCGAGCAATGGGTCTGGTTATCCGGCAAGGTGGGTTACCATGACGTTCAAAGTAAGATTATTTCATTCTTATTTCAGTGTGGGTAAGAGATAGAGCTATACAGGTTGTCTAGCGCTATGTCTTACCCACAATGTAATAAGAATAAAACAATTGTACTTTAATAAAAACTTCATGGTAACCCAGCAGGACATAGCCTGAGGGTGGGCTAAGTCATAGGCGTCCAATCCACGATAGGTTTTGCTGTCAGTTCTGCCACCGTCAAATATTTTGATTGAAGAAAAACCTACCGTCTAATGCGATGGCTGACGTTTGCATGGCGATAAAATTCCGTCATTCAAACATCATTCGTGACTGATGGTTTTGATTGACGCTTGCATGGCCGTGTATTGGACGCTATCGATATAAGAAAGGCCTGAGTCGTCGACTGCGCGTCGTGTTCAACGTGCGCCTCGAAGAGATATTAGCAAAACCGTACTCAGGTCTGCAGGTCTGCAGGCATAATAACCACACAGAGCGGAAGAAGTTATTTGACCATTTCCCATCTTCGAAAAAAAGGCGTTTTTTTTTTTTTTTTTGTGTGTGGCCTCTCGCAGGTCAACCTAGGAGGTTGTCGGCTGCTTAACCGGACTTGCCTGTGGCGGCCTCAATTCGAGAATCAAAGCCTCCAGCCAGGGCTTATTTAACTAAACTTAAAAACTAAGCGACTACACGCTAAGGGCACCCCCTGTGGGGTACGGACCTCGGCTTAGGGCGTCGCTGGGGGGGGACAGCAAGGGACGGGCTGGATCGAACAAAGATTTTATTATTATTATCGGGGAATTTTAAAACTACGGCTCAGCGACGCGGGCTGGCTCGAGCAAGGGACGGGGAGGACGTTTACGGGAGTGTCGCGGCGGGCCTCGGCGGCGAGGACGGAAGGACGGCGGTCTGTATTGTCTTCGAACTGTACTTGTTTCCTTACGGCTCTCTTGGAGCAGGGTAGTGGGGTCATCTGGGGTGACGAGAGTATGCCTAGGACGGCGAACCTTCGAGATGCGGGAGGGTTCGTATCGGGCTGCCGATACTATGAGGGGGTTGCGGTGTTTTACAGCAGTATCGAAGAAACGCTTGCAAAGGCGTTTCATGAACTGCTGGATGGTGGGGATTTTGAGATCTAGATGTAGATTCTCATTTCGGACATAAAATGGGGCACCGAGAATTTTACGGAGGGTCCTATTTTGAAGGGTCTGCATCCTATGGAGGAAGCGGGGCTTGTCGTGTGCGAAGATTGCACATGCATACGTCATGATCGGGCGGATTACTGCCGTATAGAGGCGCAGCTTGCATTTAAGTGACAGTTTGCTGCGGGCAGTCATGAGATAATGGAGCCTACCTTGAGCGAAAGCGGCTCGCGAGCGAGCCTGCTTTATGTGCTCGGCGAAGGACAAGTGCTGATCGAGGATCACTCCGAGGTACTTGGCTTGCTTCTCCCAGGGGATCGGCTTACCGTACATGGTGATCGGAGGGGGGGGGGGGGGACGGACTTCCGCTGTTTCGAGTAGAGAACAGCTTGACTCTTATCAGGGTTAACCTCGATCCTCCATTTCCGGAACCATTTGCCCAAAATGTTTGCGGAGGTTTGGAGATTGCGAGCGATAACTCTGGGGTCACGACCGGTGTAGTAAATTGCCGTGTCGTCGGCGAATAGAGCCAACTGGGCCTTTTTACTTTTGGGAATGTCGCTGGTGAACAGCGTGAAAGCTAGGGGGGACACTACCGAGCCTTGAGGGACTCCAGCTCGAATGGGGTGGGGGGAGGAGAGGGCTCCCTCGATTCGATAGCGGAAGGTGCGATTCGACAGAAAGTCTCGCATGATGAGCACGAGACGGTCTGGCACACCGAGTTGATATAGCTTATATAATAAGCCATTGTGCCAGACCTTGTCGAATGCTTTCGCTATATCGAAATACAAGACACCCGTCATCGCATTACGCTGGAAGCCAGCGCTTAGGTGCTCTACGATGCGGTGGACTTGGTGGACGCATGAGTGTTCGGTACGGAACCCGAACTGCTCATCAGGAATGAGACCCTTGGATTCGGCAAAATCTTTGAGTCGCTTATAAATAAGCCTCTCGTAGATCTTACCGAGAACATTGAGGAGACTGATGGGGCGGTAACTGGTGGGGTCAGACTTGGGCTTGCCTGGTTTAGGGATACCGATAACGGTGGCCTGTTTCCACGCTTGGGGGAAGATATTATTGCTTAATGCGCCATTGAAGATAGCGGTCATTAGCATTATAAGTTGGGGGGGGAAGAGTTTGAACACTCTGTTCGTGATACCGTCGGCGCCGGGGCTTTCCTTGGTTGAAGTTTTTTAATGATATCCTCCACCTCGTCGGGAGTGACGGGGGCCAGAGGGTTATCAGGGTCTTCAACGGGAGGGAGGGAGGCTCTACGTTCGACTTCAGCGTCCACCATGTCGATGTGGGCTTGGTCTACTAGTTGAGAGCTAGGCGAGCATTGGGCTTCGAGGCTGTCGGCTAGGCATTCCGCTTTTTCAGAGTTGTCGAAAGCGACACTCTTATCAGGGCGGGTGAGCGGAGGCATAGAGGACTCTTCAGTGGAACGTAATTTCCTCTGAAGTTGCCAGAAGGCGAGATGGGTAGGCTCGAGTTCGCTGAGCGTCTTGTCCCAGCGGGCGGAACGCAGCTCGGTCATGCGTTTCTTTACAGCACGCTGTAATCTACGCATGTGAGCCTTGTTAGCGTCGCAAGGAAAAGCGCTGTATGCACGGACGGCTGCGTTCTTCTCGGTCATCAGAGCCCGTACATCGTCCGGGATTTTCCAGCGAAGGTCCTCCTTCGCAGGAATCTCCCTTGAACATTCGTTCAGGACGGATTGTACGTGGTCTGTGAGCGAGTCGATCGCCACCGTCGTGTCAGCGACTGAGACTATGTGGTCAGGGATAGAATCCAATTGAGGTGACGTGGTAGATTTCAGTCTTTCGCTTACTTTCTTCCAGTCAGTGATCAATTGGGAAGCGGGGGGCTGGCCCGGGTCGAGATTGCCCGAGCGGGAGCCTAGGTGCATAATCACGGGTCGGTGATCGGAGTTAAGCTCGTGTATTGCTTCTATAGATTGCAACCGGAGGTTAACATTCTTAAGGAGCGCTACATCGAGGACGTCGGGGCTATGGTTGGGATCATGGGGGAAGTGAGTGTGACACATCGGGGCGATGATGTCAAAGTTAAGGGATGCACCAAGGTTGAACACGACCTTCCCCCTAGGGTTGGTCGTACTACTGTTCCAGGCGGGGTGTTTAGCATTGAGATCGCCCGCTATGATAACGGAGTCACTCAAGCCAAAGAGGGCAGTGAGGTCGCTAGTAAGCGCGATGGACTCGTCTGGCATACGAGACGAGGAAGTCGGAGGGGGATAGTAGGCAGAGACGACAGTGACCGGTTGATGACCAGTCATGCCTACTCGGCAGGCCGAGTATTCTAAGAAAGATCGGGGCGCGGGAGGAGCTAGAGGGATACAGTACAGTTCCTTTCTATAATAGATAAGGGTGCCACCACCGTGACAACGAGATCTATCGTTGCGAACTAGACGATAGTTGGCAATTCTAGGATCTTTACGGTGGGGTTTGAGGAATGTTTCCTGGATGAGGAGAAGGTCTAACTGATGGTCGCGGAGGAACGTGGCGATCTCATCTCTCTGATTGATAATGCCGTTGGCATTGAAGAAGCCTAACTTTAGGGATCGCGGTTTGGTACAACAAATTTTTTGTTGTCTATCCATTTAGGGGCACGGCAGGTAATTTGTCGAGTTCGACTGCGACCGACTCGTACTTAGTGAATAGCGCAGCGCGCTTGGCTAAGTCGAGTTGGCCAGTGACTTCCGCTAGGGTTAGCTCGTCAGCTAAGTCCCTAGCGTCCTGCGTCATAAAGATGCGATAGTTGTCCAGGATAATCTGGCCAACTGATCTGCGTGGGAACGCAGCTGAAACTTGGGGCGCGTTTCGGGGAGGTTTGGCGGCCACGGGGGCCACGGAAGCCGGGGGAGGCGCTGGGATGGGCTTAGCCATTAGCGCTGGAATTGGCTGGGAAGCCACCAAAGCCGGGAAGGCTTTCTGATGGTTCAGCTGATTCCAGGGGGATGGTCTCTGGGGTGCGAGACGTTCGGGGGGCTGGGAAGAGGGGACTTTCCCGGAGGGTGCTTCCCTCTGCTGGCGAGCGGCAGCACGCTTTGCCAGCTTGGGAGGGATTTTGGGGGCTTTGGGGCAGCCCCGGTAGTTAGCCGGGTGCCCGGCTTGGCCGCACAGCACACAGCTGGGAGGCTCTGTGCAAAGAGTCCGATCCTTGGGACGGGGGCAGTCAGAAGTGCCGTGCTCACCCAGACACTTAACGCATCTGGGTGTAGCGTAGCAGTTCTTCTGAGAGTGACCGTATAGTTGGCAGCGGTGACACTGCCCAACTATTGTGGGTCTGTAGGGCTTCTCGATGGAGATGCCGGAGAGGGAACAGATCGACTTGATCTTGAAGATGGGGTGGTGCCCGTCGGTCGGGTCGCACACGACAAGGATCATGTCGTATACTTCGCTACCTCTCGCCTTGTGAAGGCGATGGACAGCGGAAACGGGGATATTTTGGGCCAGGAGGTCGGCCTTAATGTCCTCGGCGGGGATTTCCTTCGGGACACGTCTAATGACCACTCGGGTCGGCGTGTCCTCAGGGAGGGAGTAGGTGTGAAAGGAGATTTTCCTTTCACGAAGGACTTTGGTAAGTTCCCGATAGTCAGTTGACGTCGGGACTTGGACTTTTATGCCTTGTTGGCAGGAGCGGGCGTTTGTATAGTTGATCTTGCGATCACTACACATTTTGGACACGTCGGTCCATTTACCCTTGTCCTGGATGTACAAGGGCGGAGGGGGGCGCTGCTTCTTCGTCTGAGTGACAGAAGCGGAAACGGAGGGGGAACAACTAGCCTGCGAGGCGGGTGCGGGCTGGGCAACAGGGGCGGGCTGGATAGCGGGGGCGGGAGAAGACGCAACGGTCTTCTTAGCTTTGGTGGCCTGAGCGGCCTTCCTGGCTTTCCTCTTGCCCCCTAGGACGACTTGAAAGTCGTCCTCGGAGGAGGAGGATTCAGGGGACTGTTCATAGTCCGAAGAAGATGCTTGCGACGCTGAGTCGCTGGCGGGGACGGTGGTGTCCATTGCCTCATTGGCGAAGTGGGCTACCAATAGGGGAGGCATATCCGGGGGAGGGCGGGGGCAGGGGGTCGGACCGGAGTCCGGAAATGACAATACGTCACTGAAGTCAGTGACGCTTGATGGGACGGTGGGGGGGGGGGGCTCTAATTGAAGCGATTTTCTCGCCATACTTGGCAAGGAAATCGGGGTCCTTGAATAGGACCTCTTTGACGAACGCTAATATGATAGCGTCCGTCATGGTAAAAAGGGGGCTTGGGATTAGGTCACATGGGTTGGAAAAACCTCATGTGCAAAACTCCTAGCGGTCCCTACGTCCCCGGGTGGACGGGCCCGGGGGTGTGTGACCCTCCCAGTAAGGGTTGTGTACACTGGGAGGTGAGTACCTAATGGTGTGCCCTAAGCTTGTAAACCGATCGCCAGTCTTATTGTGCGATCGGGCCCTACCAGGGTCTGGTGCGAAGGGATAGACACCCCAACCGACACCAGGTGTGTAGCTGAAAGAGAACTCGGAGTATTAGATTTGACTAGGAGCTCCCCCAAGGCCAAAATCTAGCTCCCGACTCCAATTGACTGCCTAGCCCTGAAGGGGTTCGGCGGGTGTATTGGGGCAACACCCCCTTGGTTTTGTTGGCACCGTGAGGTTTCCCACCAAGGACCACGAAACTGTGGCTTTTCCCTGAAGGGGCACAACGTTTATCGACTATTTCCCGTTAAGGAAACGTATATCCTCCACTGCCTTGAGAAAGGCGGCTTCGGATCGCTGGTGCGGTCGGGGACCACTGATGACGTCACGGGGTGACGTAACGACACGGAGCACGGAGCGGGCGCGGAGCACAGAGCGGCACGACCGTTCGGGGCGAGCGTCGAGCGGAGAGTGAAATTCGATCAAAAAAAAAAAAAAAGGCGTTAGTCCCGGCTCTTATTTATATATACAACTAGCTCACCAGGCGAACTTCGTACCGCTTAATAGTAAGGATAACGCCATCTACTGGCAGAACAGCATTATTCATTTTATAAATTTGACATTTTAATTGGAGATGGCGTTGTATTCGGATTTTCTTTTTTCGTGACTTTTTTATTTTTTCTCAAAATTTAAACTTTCCCTGGACTATCACGAATATTTCAAGACCAAAATTAGCCAAATCGGTCAAGCCATTCTCGAATTTTAGCGAGACTAACGAACAGCTATTAATTTTTATATATATGTATTGATTTAAGCACACCATCAGCACAGTCACTTACAATTCAAATAAACTTACATTTAAAATTGGCAATGAATAATAGAATAGTATTAACCATGTACCAGTAGTAACCATGCAAATAATAGGAAATGCATGACATTGACTCAATGAATATTAGAGACAAATAGAGAAAATAAAAAGTGTGTCCAATACACCTAAATCTAAATCCAGAACACTACAAAGACAAAACACACCGAAATATAAAGACGTACATTATTCGCAATGTTTATATTTGTAAATACATCTTTGATAATCTTTATGGAGGCCATAAAGTTTTTAATTCAAACGGAATTTAGGAAAGGATGGATTATGTAGGATTAGTATAAAATGTTGGGTCTTTAACTATAAAATTTTATAAAACGGGTTACTTTAAAGTGTTAATTAATCTTTGGATTGACTTGGAATTATAAGTACAAATAAACTTTATATTATAGGTAAGTTATTCTTTTTCCGAAATTAGGCATTTATTGTATTCTTTGTGTTGTGTATTTTCTGTAATATCAAAACGTAAAAAATGTTTTTTTTTTTTCATAATAAGAGTTCCAACGTAGAAACTAGCCATTTCAAAGGGCAAGCAATATCAATTATGTATATCTACGACTTTTTTCTAACAAAAGAACTGAAACAGCTTTTGTTTTAGAAATTTTCTCTTGTTGCCGCACTGAGGAGAAAAGTTATTCGTGAGATAAAATTTACCACGTGAAAGTGTTTGAAAGAAAAATAGACATCCCATTTATTAGCAGTTTTAAGTCCATATACATCATCAATATTGCACACCGCTTGAGACACATTGTTTCCACGGTAGAACTCATATTACAAAATAATGCGAGTTTTCTTATATTTCATACAAAAATAGTTACAAGTACTGCGATATTACAGAAAACACAAAGAAACCAATAAATACCTAATTTTGAAAAAAGAATAACGTACTTTTAATAGAAAGTTTATTTAAACTTACTATTTAACTTAACTATTTATAATTCCAAGTCAATCCAAAGATATATATAATATAACAACACACAACAACAATATAACACTTCAAAGCAACCCGTTTTATAAAAAAGGCAATTTCATACTTTAACCACCATTATTCCATGGGTAATGGCGTTAAAGCGAAACCCGGGGCCCCGGGATGAAGGCAAAGAAGGAACAGGAGTGGGTTTTTAATCAGTAAAAGTATGACACTATCTCACGCTCCGCCCAAGAGCCCATTCTTAGTCATTAGATGATTTTCCCACATAAAAAAACCCCTATTATTTACACCAGCTGTTCTATCTCCATGGTCCATACAATGAAACCTTATTTCTTCTCCTTTTCACATCCTTCGTTCTTCTTTAAAAAGCAAACGTCAATTCATCACAAAATAATGAAATGTTTTTATACTAATTTATTTTTGTTTTCTATAAATTTTCTATTATTTTATGTCTACGTTTATGTTTTTATATTGAATTTAAAGTAACAACCTGAAAAATGGCTGGTCGAGACAACCATGACCAAGAAATGTATCCTGAATGCGAGCATATACCAAAATCGGTTCCCAAGGAGATCACTGAGGGTATATTGTTTAAACAGCATTACTAGCTTTAATAACATGTTTAAGGTAGTAGCTCGCAGAACAGGTGGTCGATGGGACTAGAAGATTCTGGATTGGTGACCGCAAGACGGTGTTGGAACGCCTCCCACTAGGTGGATCGATGACCTGGTGAAGATCGCAGGAGTCCGATAGATGCAAGACGCACAGGAGCTGTCGTAAGTCGTGGAGGAGGAGGTGACACTCAGCTCACTTGAGTGCCATCACAACGACTTACGACAACTATCTATGATCATCAGTGGACTTGTTACAGCTGAGCTGATGGCTCGTTTGTCTAGACCGCTCTTAAAGACATAGAACTATTTTTCTGTGGTTAAAATGGCGCGGTAGATACAGGTGCTGATAGGATTTTATACATAGTTAGTTAAACCTCAGTAACTCCTTGATTGTGGTCAGTATATTAATGTAATGAATTTGGAATTGTCAAGTCGTACGGAGAGCAGTGGTGGCCGAGTGGTAACGGCCCCGACTTACGAGTTGTAGATGGCGGGTTCAATCCCAGCCAGACGCATTACTTTGAGTAATTTATTTCATTACCACTGCTCTGAAAACGGTGAAGGAAAACATCGTGAGGAAACCCAGAAAGTCCTAGAACCAAAAATTCAAAGATATGTGACATTCACCAATCCGCACTGGGCCCGCGTGGTAGATTACGGCTCATTCTCTCTCTTAGAGAGAGGAGGCCTGAGTCCCAGCAGTGGGAACATTAAAAGGCTGATTATGCTATGCTATTATGCTAAGTGGTACAGCAAGAAAACAATAATAATGTTTAGGCTTATGTTAGGCGATGTGCGCATTTTATTAGTAAGGTGGAATGTGCAGTGTACAGACTAGGCAAGGATACTGCGTATGTGCAGTGTCAGGCGAGCAAGCCGGTCGGCGCTCGCGGTGATCGCCTGTCCCCGCGACCTCTGCCCGCCGTGTAGTGTTGTCCGCGCGCGTTAGAGATGTCCTAAAAATGGTCTTTATTCCATTTTCAGCACAAGCCCTTGCACTACCTCGCAGTAAAGGAGAAAATGTCTTACCTCTATTTGAGCGTAAAATAAGCGACTATAAGCGAATAAAACTGTGCTCTCTGGAAACAAACGAGACCTTCAAGTGTCGCTGGAAAACCTACATTAAAAATATTGAAGGGAGAAAGCGTTCTGCGTTCCAATTTCCTAACATCAGGTACGAATTTCTGGCAGCGATTTCACCCGAAAATAAGTAGATTTCTTCATACAATCCATTGACCCCTGTTTTATAACCTTAGAGGGAAAATTTTGCAAAATCCTTTCTTATTTTTACGCCATAAAAGAAGCTTCTATGCAAAACTTCAGCGTTCTAAGTCGAAGGTTTTAGTCTGGGCATTGGTAAATCAGTGCGTGAAGACTTTGTCTTTTATAATATAGGTTAGAGAGACGTACAAAAAATTTACAAACACCACTCTTCAAGAGCACTGCAGGTAGGCCAATAGGCCAACTCTGACTTAAGAGTCGAGTTTCTTATCCGACCACGTTAGAGCCATCTATCATCACTGGCAACACTGACTGGTCATAGAGTTTCGTCGACACTATGGTCGACGAACGAGAAAATACCGCGCAACTTCCATAACGCTGCCCAGCCGAGGCGGGTTCGACGATTGACCTTTTTTTCGAAGTTAGATGTACCTAACTGGGCCATTTTTCTCAGGCTTCAATCAAACAACGAGATTATGGCTTTTTTTTTAAGGTGGGAAATTATCCAAATGACTTCTCACGCTCTGGGTGGAGCGGAAGGGCGTGTCAGACTTTTGCTGACTAAAACCACACCTGTATCCTTCAATTACCCTTTGCGTTCTAGGACTACGGGTTTCCCTTTCAGAAATTCTCCGCGGTCCTAGCTAGCGAGCATCGGCCCTGTTGGGCCCCTACGGTTTGCTGACATCTCTTTGAGGAGCGCGAGAATCACTACGCGCTGTCGACGACTGGGCTCGGTCCGGTTAGTTACCGAACAGCCGGACGGCGCACTGGGTAGCTAGTGCGAGATTATGGCTTAATAAGGCGTCTCGTAAAGAGGAACACCGTGTCCCTAAGGATCGTTAAAGTCTGAATGATTTATGTAGGTACTAGTACTAGGTACTAGCTGACCTGACAGATGTCATGTATGAAAATCTATAGCTTTGAATAAACATAGGTACATCATGTAGAAGCGAGTTTTATGTTATAAAAAAAAAATAGCATCCATTCCAGCATCTTAATAAAAAGATGATGGTATTTGATCGAATGGGATCGTGTTTTTTACCTTCCAGATTAAAAAAAAAACCAACCAAGTGCGAGTCAGACTCGCACACGGAGGGTTCCGAATCGTCTATAGCAGAAAACGGGAAAAAAATCTCGTTTGTTGTATGAGAACCCCCTTGAATATTTTTTTTTCTGTTTTTTATTTTTTTTTATTTGTTGTTATAGCGGCCACAGAAATACATGATCTGTGAAAATTTACAGCTTGATATACAGCCTGGTGACAGGCGGACAGACAGACAGACGCACGGACAGCGGAGTCTTAGTAATAAGATTCCGTTTTAACCTTGGTTACGGAATCCTAAAAAATACTCTTAAATCAAATAAAGTTTTTTTTTCAGTAATTTACACTTCCACAACGGCGGAATAAAATACATGCCGTCGCTGTCACCAGCAAACAGAACAACATACCGAAGACAGATGGGGCTCGGTCCAGGAGTCGACCAGCATGGTCAGATACCAATCCCCTATGATTTAGGCGCATCTAAAAGTACCGCGAAAACTAAAACTAAACTTGTACAATCTTCTAAGGTTAAACGGCATTAACCTTTTGACGTTAAGGGCCAGCGCACACTTGAGACAAGACTGAATTAGACAGACTTGTCTACGACAAGACTGTTTTGAGACGTCCAGTGTTGCGAACAGTTACACTAACTTACCACTAGAGTCAACTTTTAAAACCACTAACAAAAAATTATCCCACACACAAAACAGCAAAATTTCCCACTAAAAAAATGTGTGTTGTACGAAATAAAATAGGTAAGCATCTTGATGGTGTGCGCCGTGTCGTAGACAAAACAGTCTTGTCGCAGACATGTTTGCGACGTCGTAGACAAGGCTGTCTGACAGTCTTGTCTCAAGTGTGCGCAGGCCTTAATGCGTGTTCTCTGCAGCGCCAAGCACGTCCGAATCGCGTGGTGTGTTACAAGTCTGTTCGTAGCATAAAAACATCCTCGGTTCTTACATTTTTAATTATTTTTTTAATACCTAGTTTTTATTTTAGACTAACTTATTAATTTTGTATACTATCTATAGTACAAGATAATAGTTTCCAGATGGGACTATTCTTCAGTGGTTTTGGACTTCACCTTTAAGTCCCATCTCAAAAAGAACCAGCTTGTGAAACTACTATTTTTATTTATTGAATTTATTAGTTGGTAATTCTTTTTACATGCATATTGTTTAATATTTAGTCGTTTTTTTTCTGATGCACGGAATTCAGTAATAAGAAGAGCGCAAGTATAATGAACAGTGCCTTTCCTACAGCCGCGAATTTATCTTGGCGCCCAACCGGTGGGTCAAATTCTATTTAAATTAAGAATCCGAGATAGCTGTCGAATTTGGGACAAACAACTCTGTCGTACTCAGGGGCGCCGACTTTTAGAAAACCTCATGGGTGCTCATGCTCATTTGATGACTCGAAAAAGTTGCGAAGTGTGAGAAGAGAAATGCACACTGATCGACTGACAAATAAATAAATGTCCTACTTACATACGTACTTAATTACTAATTATGTTTGATAAAAATGTGAATTGAAAGCATTAAATAAAAATAAAACTAATTTTTAATATCAAGAAATATTATAATTCATACGTAACCTTTAAGGTGATTACTGATCTGTTTCGTGATGTTTATTCTTAGGGGTGCTCGGCACCCACTGTTTATTTCTCATGGGTGCTCAAGCCCTCGAGCACCCACGCAGTCGGCGCCACTGGTCGTACCTACTTGAAAAAGTTTAAATTTCACTGCAATCCATATTTTTGTAGGACTTTTTGTTAATACCATGCAATTAAAAATCAACTTGATACCATTGCAGCGATGGATTGAAATTATTCTAAGTCAATGAGGGTTTTCTAAAATTATGTTCAACACTGAGTCGTCAGGTCCAGGCACCTGTGAAAACGCTTAAGTAAAACAACTTTGCACACACGTTGGCCACGTACGGGCGTACATCTGGGCGCGTCGGTCTCCATACATTTTATATGGCAACTAGACTTGTAGAGCTACATTAGATCCACGCCACACGACGCGAAGCTACGTAAACAACAGGCGTGGCCCATGTGTGCGTCGGTCCAACGTAGTTCCCGCTTTATATTAATGTCATTAGTTAAATTTGACTTCAACGTTATGTATGTAAACTCGTTAAGGGTCGCCGCACACGGGCCACTGACCACAACCACGAAACGCCGCTACTGGCATATTTCCTGTAGGTTTCATACATTTTATATGGGTTCGCCGCACACGGTTGACGCCGGTGGCCGCCACACGCTACAAATCGCCGCTGCTCGCTTCTTGTGGCCCGAACCGGCACAAAACGCCGATACAAAAGGCCGCCGCATGCCATTCGCGCATTTAAACCTTCTTCGTCAGAGTCCATTATGATATTGCGCGCATAATTTAAAAAAAGTAGCAGCCACTGGCCACAATTACGCGCGCTTTAGCTTTCTTTGTGGCCGCTTCTAGCTTCTCGTGGGGGCGTTTGTTGTTGTGGCATGTGGCCAATGTGCGGCGACACGAAAAAAGGAATATAATAAAGTAGTATAGTAATAAAGATAAAAAGCCCGTTTTGACATTTGAGAAATACCTAATATACTTGGAACGAAACTGAAAAAAACAATAAAATAATAATTAATTACGTAGTGTTTAAAAATAAGCATATTTTTTTGGCGCGTTAAATAATATGATGTGATATATTGCGAGTATCTTTTTTGCGTATCTAAGTATTCGTGATGTCAAAACGGGGCTTTTATTTTTTGACAACTCTACACGTTTTCAAAAGTAGAAGACCTCGGATATGTGGCGGAAACTGGTGGGTGGTGTGAATATTCCTGAAAACATTCATTCTTCGCCTTTAATAAGCATACATTAGGGTTTATGGTAAATTAAGGTTTTCATTAAATAAAACACAATTTGAACCAAAAACGGTTTTTTATTTTATTTTTTATACTGTTACCGAATGCTAATAGAGGACACCTTCCATTCTTTCCGAAAAAATATAATGGCGTACTAATTGGGCGATTCATCGTGAATGGACAGGTCTACTCAAATCGGTGTGGTTCTTTCCTCAAAAGACCACCTCGGATACTTTATAATGTGCATGGTTCTCGTATGATTTGACAATTACATATTTATTGTAGGGACTTTAAAAGAGACTGATCCCGGAGTTTGTTTCGGTGTCTCTTCTCAGGGTAGTCAGCTAGGAAACACCGGCCTCATCTAGTTTGAACTGAAGAAAAAATTCACGTGCAAAAGTGTTTTTTTTTACACTCATTTACAAAATAAATATCATTTAGACTGCGATTCCGAAGCGATCCTATGCGGTTTACAATGAATTCAAGGTGACACGGCTCTGTCCTAAGTGCGTGCGAAGGCTATGCTTCAGCTACAATTTATTTAAATCAACTCAACCCTACTGAAATCATCCGCTTCGCTTCACTCGTCGCTGCACCACATCCACGTGAGTGTCAATTGTTTGCTTTATTAGCGCCGCCTCGCTTCGCGATCGCGTTCGCGTTGAGTAGGCAACTTTGAACAAAGCGCGTAAACGCGACGTTCACATATTCGCGCGATGATCGCGTCACTAGGTACATGCAAAAGAAATAAAATGAAAATTGAAACCTATAAAAAAAAAGAACTTTGTGTACCTCACTGACTGTGGCAAAAACGGTTAATTTCTGTAATGTGATGTATGCAGTGGTGGCCCACGATTTCAAACCCAGTCAGGCGCATTATTTTGTGTAATTTATTTCATCACCACTGCTCTCGAAACGGAAACATCGTGGGGAAACCGGCATGTCCTAGAACCAAAAATTCGAAGACATGTGACATCCACCAACCCGCACTGGCCCCGTGTGGTGGATTACGGCCCATTCCTTCTCCTAGAGAGGAGGCCCAAGTCCGAGCTATGAGAGTTATAAGGCTGATAAGGCAATGATATGTCTTGTAATAAATCTCGTGCTAGAACGACGCCTTTATCTTGACCAAACTACGTCACTGTACTCTCAAAGACATGTCCATGCTGCCTCTTCAAATGCCTTCGCCAAGAATCTTTCGACTTAAATTTGGCATCACAATAACTACAGCAGAACGACCTGACATCTTCATGGGTCCTCTCATGACGTCTCCGATCGCAAGTTGTGAAAAACCTCATATCACATTTTGTACACGGGTATCTACGCTCCTTAATGTGAACGGAACGCACGTGAGTTTTCAATTTCAAAGGCGTTAGAAATGTTTTTCCGCATTCCTCGCATGTCGACACAGCTGGCCTTTTAAAACCGTGTTCCAAAATTTTGTGCTCGTTTAAAATGTACGTATATTTGAAAGTTTTGTTACACATATTACAGATTGATCGTTTTGGCGGCCTAACACCGTGGACCTGCTTCAAATGTTTAATTCTAGAAGAGTTTGTCAAAAAAATGGCGGGACATCGCGAGCATTTTTTTTCTCTATGCATAGTTTGGACGTGGCTCCGTAAACCAGATCGGTTAACGTAGGATAAGCCGCATGTTTCGCAAACGTTGTTCGTGTAATGTGAATTCATGTGGATTGATAATCGCATGTAGGTATTAAATTTTAATTCGCATAACACACATTGGTAGCCATCTTGAAATTTGTATGGCACTAAATAGTGCTCTGTTCCATGAAATGAAATGTCATGTTTTTTTTTTAAATGGTTTAGAAGATATTCTAGGTCTGCGCACTTTTCGGAGCATAGATTACATTTTAAATCTGAGATGTCTGCATTCTTGCATGACAGACCTCTTAATCTCTTGAGATCTGACAGTCTTGGGTTTTTATGAGTGAGTGAGTGTTCTTTTAACTGATTAAATTCTGGAAATTTCATTTTGCAGAAGTTACAGCCGAATTTATTTCTGAGTGAACGAAAGAGGCATAGGTTTGAGTTCTGAACGAGTTTCATTGTGTCTTCGCTTTTATGTTTTATTACTAATTGTTCCTCAGAGCATGTTCTTCGCTTATTTAGTTTATCCTTGTTTAGTTTTGCTGAAAAAGAATTTTCAAATGATTAACGGCTTTTTACATGGCAACATTCGCAAATATTTTGTTACATAGCAACACTAATGTGGTCTGTCGGTTCTTCCCATCATTGGGTTGTGCCTGAATATTGTTACGGTGCCTATGGTCCTTTTTCAGGTTTATATGAATGTTCAGTGGTTGATTAGTTAAATTGTATGAAACAGAGTATTCTTTGTTAATTATAATTATTGTGAGTACAAGTTTCAGTAATAATTATAACTAAAATTAATATCTTAGGAAGGTAAAATAGTTTGTTCACTGGAAGTACACCTCTACAAGATCAGTTGGGTTACCATGACGTTCAAAGTAAGATTGTTTCATTCTTATTTCCAGTGTGGGTAAGAGACAGAGCTATACAGGTTGTCTAGCGCCATCTCTTACCCACACTGGAATAAGAATAAAGCAATCTTACTTTAAACATCATGGTAACCCAGCAGATTGGTTACATCATCTTATGACTTCTCCTGCTCTAGAGCGAAGCGCGAGGGCGTGTCAGACTTTTACTCACTAAAACCACACCTATATTCTTTCTTTACCCTTTGCGTTCCAGAACCATGGGTTTCCCTTTCGTAACCATGGGTTTCCCTTTCGAAAAACGCTAAGCTATGATATGGTTGACTATGGGACATGTTTTTATATTTTACTAGCTTTTATATGCAATGTGGAAACATAAGTCGCTACCTTAAATCCTTAAGTTTGCTCATTTTACCTATAGGAGACACTCCTTTATTTTTAAAAAGAAACAAAACTGCATTCAAAGATTTTCTAAAACTCGCTTGCCTCGTCAGGGACTCGATTGTTTCGAGTCCCTGAAGAGGCATAATAATATATATAAAATTAAAAAAAAAAAACAAACGTTCGCTATTTTATTATTCTAATCGATAGGATTATTATCTATATATATAAAAGGGGAAACTGACTGCCTGACATATCAACGTACAGGCGAAACTACTGGGATTAGGAGCGTGAAATATTTCCTAGGTTTCCTTTTATGACGTAGGCGAGCACTAAGAAAGGATTTTCCAAAATTTACTCCCTAAGGGGATGAAGCGGGGGTCCAAAGTTTGTATAACTACTTTTGCGCGAGCGAAGCCGCGGGCTGAAGCTAATTTTTCAGGATAATTTTTTTTCTAAGAAACAGATTGTTTTTTTTTTAAATAAAGCAATGTCTCCTTCAAGTAAAATGAGCCAACTTTAGGATTTAATGTAGTTTCTCTCCAGGGCTCGACTTATTTTTCCACACTGTATAAAGAGTATAAACAAACTGTTTTGTACCTGTATCTGCTTTCGTCTTCAGAATTCTCTTTGCAGGTATACTTTTAACAATATTCTTCGACTTTTTATCTATTTTAAAGCTATCTTCAGAATCCAAAACCTCTGTGTCTATACAATCACTGTCATCTTCATTTAAGTCAAAAGTATTGGAGTTATCGTCACTTTCATTTACTATTTGTTCAAGAATATCTTCATCATTTTCTTTGACACCAAGTGTACTTGGGTTTTGGCCTATACCATTTTCTTCGGCACGTAGTGTAATCGATTTTTTTACTCTTTCATTTTTATTGACACCAAGTGTATTAGATTTCTTGTTGGTAGTATCATTTTTATCAATTTCTTTTACACAAGATTTGGTTTTCGTTAACTTAGAAATAGTGTTATGTTTTTGTGTTTTGTCATTTGATTCCAATGTTATGAAGAAGACTTGCCCTGAAAGACCAAGAAGCATGTCATTATTTTGTAATATATGTATAATATGTGTGTTATATCGTAACACTTATTTACCGTAACATAATCAAACAAAATAGTAACAAAAAAGAAGGGCGACATAAACATGCGCCCCTCGAAGAGTTCTGTGCTCGTTTGGGTACAATTAATACCACAAAATGGTAAAATTGTAATGTTTGTGAAGAGTAATCCTATACTCCATCTGTTTAGGTAAGTAACTAAATGTAAACAATCTTGATATGTCTTTTATCTAAAAGTTGTCTAAAAATTTTATCTAAAAATGTTTACAATTTGTTATTTACCTATTTATACATTATATACTTTACTGTACACCATTACGAATACAAAAGGAAACTAAAACACATACATACAATGCGCGGCCTTATCGCATTCCGCGATCTCTTCCAGGCAACCTGGAATTGACAGTAATTGCCTGGACAAGAAATTTACAAAAAATTACCTACACCGTTGTTTGGTAATTAACTAAATTTAAATAATCTTTGAATGTCTTTAATACGATTTTTTTTTAATAAAAGGACATAAGTATCAAGATTGTTTACGTTTAGTTAACTACCTGAACAAATGGAGTATAGAAAAAAAGATAATATGCATATTTTGATGTAATAAATAATTAACAGATTAAAACCCACTCCTATGTTCACTCTTTGCCCTTTGCTTTCTAGGACCATGGGTTTCTGTGGAAAGAGATGTCAGTAAAATTGAAGGGTTTTGCTGACATATATAAAAAAAAACATACAGCCCAACATATCGCACCTTGAGAATTATAATATGTAAAAACCTAATCCAAAATTGTAATATATCAACTTTCAAAGTCAAAAATGAGTTGAGTGAGTCTTTCAAGTCATTGAATGACTTTAAAACGAACATTCCTACTACTGGTTAGCTCCTTCACGCGAAAAAATGCCCATATTTTATTTAAAAGCTGATAAAGCCATTCTATAACTTAAAACTGACATAAAATAAAATTGAATTAAGTCACTTTGTAATTCTAAAGGTGCGATATAACCTCCTCCTTTTTGAAGTCAGTTAATAAAAACTGACTATCATTGGTTGAGACTGTCAAAGACTGGCTTCTTGTATCCTGGATAAATAGATAAATACTGTAGAATAAGATATGAAACCAAATAAATTGGAAATAGCAAGTTATTTAGAAGCTTAATTATTACCTTTCTGAGAGCCATTCTGAGTAAAATTTTCCCAGTTAAAATCCTTATCGCTGATGTTATCATCAAAGACATCAAAACAATCAGCATCTTCTTTTTCTGTCTTTAGATCTGTAAAAAAATAATTTAGAATTTTTTTAGTGATAAGAAGTTCCTTGCCTTGGACAGAAGGACAGAGAAGAGTGGAAGAATGGAAGGGAAGCCATACCCTCCAGTGGTGTTCTACTGCAGGGTAAAAGCCTCCCCTACAGGGCCATAAAAAGAAATTTGATTTTGTTATTAGAATCTGCCTCATCTTTTTCCAATTCCAATATAACAAGCTGCCAAAGGCGGTGACTGAATTTAGCGACGGAAAGTTCAAAGCCGCGCACCGCGCACCGCGCGTTAAGCGTGTCCTAACTAAAAAAGCGTATTACAAGGTTAAAGACTATGTCGAGGACACGCTTGTTTGGCAATGACTGCTTCTGCACATGTGGCCCCCTGGTAACTCATAATATTGTGTAAATGTATCTATTAACTGCTCCACATTTGTTGTAATACCCAGACCCAACACAAATATCTGTTCTATCAACAAACATTTGTGTTGGTGTGGGAATCGAACCCGCGACCCTGCGACTCAACCGGCGCTATAAACTACTGCGCTAAATGGGTCGTTAGGTAATGAAAAAACAACCATTCCTACGATTACTACTGCAATCACTGTTTATTTCTCATGGGTGTTCGAGCCCCCAAGCACCCACGCAGGCGGCGCCCCTGATTAACACACATCCATACCTTATCTTTATGCTCACCAACAAACCCACTCACTTTTTATGGTACCTTATTTGTATAGCAGTGACACACAAATGTCCTAACATGAAGCAAACTTTAATAGCTGAATCCATATCCCCTGAGATACAGGTTCCCTACTCGACTAGTTCAGGGGGTTTGGGTCAATCAAAACTCTGTGAATTTTTATATCCACCACAGAAAAAGTTGTAATTTTTAGTAATGTAATTTTAATGGTGAGAAATAATCTATTTTAATTATTTATTTATTATGTTGCTTATATAATCTATTCGCAATAGCATTAGACAGAAGTTAAAAAAGGTTGTTTTAGGATACACTTTGTAATAAATACTTTTATTACAAAGTATACCCTAAAACATAATAATAATAACATTATTATAACAATATATAATAAAAATAATAATAATAACATTTGTTTGGTGCCATGCTCATCACACAAACATTTGTCTTGGGTGGGAATCAAACCAAGACCTCTGACATAGTAGTCAGGGCCACTAACCACTAGACCAACAGGCCAGTCACTTAAGTATATTAATAGTCTGATGAATTAGGAATTTGGCAAACATTATTTTAGCCTGCTTACCTATCATATTTGCATCAATATTTTCCCAGCAGAGGTCCTTTTCAATAATTTCTTGAACAGCAAGGATGTTTTTCTTGAAGGCTGCAGCGTCTCGAACTTTTGAAACACACTCCTCACAAATGAAGTATCTTTGGGCATCATTGCTTTTGAGCTGGTTGCAACATTGAAGAAAAAAAAAAAAGTATTAATATTGTTTCTGTTGTTATTTAAAACGCGAAAACAAAAAAACATTATTCTTTAAAACAAAATAGAATGGTTTGTTTTGAGTCTTGATATAACAAAAAATAATTATTTAATAAATTCACATTTATATTAAAAACGTCCAACAACATATCAATGTAATTTTCTGTTTTATTCCCAATGTAGTACGTGTTGGCCATGTCTTTATAACATTCTTCTGATAAACAACATCTGCAGAAATGTTTCTCTTTCATGATTTTAGTTTTATTAAGTTTTTCCATTCAAAATAAAGCTCTATTTTTGCCAATGTTTGTTTTTTGTTTGGACTTTTCGTTTTCGAGTTTTGTTTGACAGCTGGTTCAGACTTCAAATATTTCGTTCAGAATTCTGCGAAGCTAAATTATTATTATGGCAACTCTTCCACTAGCCAGGGGATGTAAAGAGGGGGTGAAAGAATGTCTATTTTGATAGATTGATAAAAACGTCTAAGGTACTCTCACTCAAAATATATGCACTACTTGAATGTAACGTATATAATATCAAAAAGGGCCTGCACTATGGAAAGTATGTAAAGTTGTAAAGAATCCTATATTATTTTATAATTTCATTGTTTATATAATTTTGATTTGTAGTTGGTTGTGATTTAAATTGCGTTAAAATCACTGCTAGTCTTTCGAAACACTGCTTATGTAGTCATTAGTCAATAGAAAAGTTTTCGGAAGGATTTTTCGAGTGAAAGGAAGTTTTTGACCGGATTCTTCGAGTGAAGTTCTGCACAAATAGCTGTTTTAATTATTCACAAATTAATTCCTATAATAGTGGATATTATGATGTAAAATTGATTAGTTATTTATTTAGTTTTGTATCACAAGTGTTAATTCAGCGGGACATTATGTGAAATCATTGAAACAGGTGCGATTACGATCTTGGTAAAATGGAGCAGACAATTTTATTGTAGTTATTGAAGTTCCAAGAAGGCTATCTCGAGATGTTTATTACCAAATACTGCAAAAGGATTAGAATAGGTTGCATCCGCGTGCTAATGAAAAACAATAAGAAACCAAACCAAAATCGTTTCATACAAAAATATTATACATAAGTAAATAAAATATGGCAACACACTTTGTTGTATCTGTCATAGTCAAGTGCTGAGTGAGGTCGATTTTTGTTGTAAATGTATAAATTGTTGATTATTAATTAAAACAACAATAAATAGTACACTTTATCACCTTTTTAGTATTAACTGTTCTTTATTATTGTGCACCAAATCTTCTACTACTGAAAACGACTCAAAATGGCTACGAAAAAGGGCAAAGGCCCGACTTTTGATTCGGGATTATGTCGATGTTGCGGAAATATGAAAAAATGTCGTGTTTTGAACCTGGAATACGAGAGTTTGGGACAAAAAGAGGTTTATTCGGACATGATAATGGATTGCTTCAGTTTACTTGTAAGTTAATTTACTTATACAGCCTGTTTTCTATGTATTCTATGCGATTAAACTATGGTTTTTTCGGGTCGTAAAGTATCATGGGCAAACGAAGTTTTTTTTAAACATGACTGATTTAGCTAAATCTCCCGTAGGTATTTATACAGAAAAATGTATTTTTTTATTTTGTATATTGCTGCCATTGTATGAATTAAAGTAGTAATTATAAGCTTTACATTCTGATCCATACAATATGACAGGTCTTATGTCTACTGTGCACTGTGCTGAGTTCTGAAATTTTATGGTGGCCTATGTAGATTTATGTGAAATAAAATTGTGCATCAAGATTCAGCCAGCAAACTAAAATGGAACTGGGCAGTCCACATTTGCTGCAAGTCCCAATGAAATTGGTTGAAAGCAACCACAGAGTATATTCCGAATAGCAGGAGCAGGTGACGCGGTGGGTGGAAATAGCCAGAAGTTGCTGTGGAAGGACAGAAAAGAAGGGAAGAATGTAAGAGAGACTTTTGTCCTGTAGTGGAACACAACGGCATCATAATAATAAGATTTTGGTAATTCAAAAATATTTACCTACATATCTCCCACTTACGCAGCTATCTCACTTGGACGGCATACCATCAGAGCGGCTGATCTGTGCGACTTGTGTGTCTCGGATACGAGATGCACTGAGCTTCAGGCGACAAGTTTTGCGCTGTGAGGAAGCATTCTTAAAGATGAAGATTTATGACGCCAAAAGTGATGGTAAGTTAGCAGTGAGACAGACGGACAACAAAGTGATCCTATAAGGGTTCAGTTTTTTCCTTTTGAGATACGAAACCCTAAAAAAGAAATAAAAAAAAATTCATAGAAACTTCTTTTAATCTTTCCAGATCCAAAACTAGAAAGTCAATGGCATTCAAAGATTGATGTTGTTGTAAAGGACGAGCCTGGAACAGCACATCCACATAGTGATGACGATGATCATTGTGCAGATGCTTCAGATGCTTTGGCTGATACCCCAGGTATGATACTACAGAAAAATCATTTGTTTCTCACTAGTAATACGTTCCGGATTCGCAGGTACAAGTTATAACATGTAACTGCAATAATATACATCTTTATCAACCCACACTGTAGTCCATTAGCATTTAGGGATGGGTTTCTACCTGGTCATTATTTCAACTGAAAGACGTCCATTGTTGGACATAGGCCTCCCCCAAGTGTGGCATCTACCGATCCTGTGTGTCCTGCATCCACCACATTACCTTTTGGGAGGCCTTCCAACGCTGCGTTTTCCGGGCCACTCTAGAATCTTTCAGCCTCATCAAGCATCTGTTCTACAAGCAATGTGCCCTGCCCACTGCCACTTAAGTTTGGCGATTCTTCGGGCTATGTCGGCAACCTTGGTTGTCCTGCGGATATCTTCATTCCTGATGCGATCACGCAAGAAAACTCCGAGCATAGCCCTTTCCGTTGCCCTTTGGGTGACTGTAAGCCTTCTGATGAGGCCCATTGTAAGCGACCATGTTTCAGTGCCATATGTCATCACTGGCAACACGCACTGGTCATACTTTCGTCTTGAGACACTGGTATGTTGGACGAGAAGATACCGCGCAGCTTCCCGAACGCTGCCCAGCCGAGTCGGATTCGACGATTGACCTCTTTCTCAAATTGTAGGGTATTTACCCAGGTAAATAGGTACCCAAATGGTGGGTCTTTACTTTTTAGATAATAATTTGATTTTAAACCTCTTTCTTGGGCGATATCTAGCCAAATCTGCTCCGCGAACATGTTCAGATCGTCACACCACCTTTGCCGCGACCTCCCTCAGGCGTAGACAGAGAGGTTTGGAAGGAGAAAGGGAAGGTTTGCCCAGCAATGGGTATATCCCACTGCTGGGCAAACCTAACCTACCCCAATAGGTCATCTATATATATAAAAGGAGAAACTGACCGACTGACATATCAACGCACACCCGAAACTACAGGGACTAGAAATGTGAAATTTTGCACAAGGTTTCCTTTTATGACGTAGGCGAACACTAAGAGAGGATTTTCCAAAATTCACCCTTTATGAGGGTGAAATGGGGGTCCAAATATTTGTACTTTCACGCGGGCGAAGCCGCTGGCAGAAGTTAGTTAAAAATAAGATTTTAAATGACCTTTTGTGTAGACAACTAGCTTGACAAATTGTGTGGAGCTGAGGTAGTCCATATTTCAGTAAAATTCTCTACTCCAATTTACCCAGATCGCGCCTCTCTCAATGATTCCACATATTGATAAAGACATAGGTTTACTGGAAGGATATAGGTTGACTGGTAGAGAATGCCTTGTTGCATTAAGTCCGCATATGTACCACGACTGTACATGAAGTTTAAATAAATAAATAAATATTGCCCAGTTGCGCAGACACTTAGGATACAAAATTGCAATAATTTTACAACACATCTACTAGGAATCATTAATGATTAAATTAACCACTAAACTTCACTCGGGGACCCGCAGTGGCGCAACACCGTACGTACGTCTGGTGATCCAATGTTTTAACGGGCTTAGCGGAATTAAATTATGCGCATTAAGCTAACAGCTCACACTTTGCCAGGGAATCGTACTCCTTAGTTGTACGCACAATGAAATTATTTTACTCAGTATCGTAAATAGGGCGGTGCTAGCGATGCCCAGGCACACGGATCCTGAAGGGGCGTAGAAATGATCGAACCAAGGGCAAGTTTTGTACCCACCATTCATTTCATCAGAACGAGGTTAGAGCTCTCGCTCACATCAGCGGCATGTTGCCAACGGTAGAGGCAACTGCAGCCGTCGACCTTTAGTGACGGCTGCCACTGATCATCAAAGTTGGAATGTCGACGGCCGGCCGCCGTTGCACACGGAGCAACGGCGGCTGCAATTCAAAGATTCAAAGCATTTTATTTCAAATAAACTATTTACGTGCACTTTTGAAATGTCAAGAAGTCAGTCAGTAAGAAAAATGATGCTAATTGCACATTTCAAAGCGTAGATTTCCATGGAGAAGTGTATGGAAGAGACTCCATGGACTCTCTTTTCAATCATCTTATGTATTACAAATTACAAATATCTCGGTCACATGTTTCTTGTCACTACTATTATCTATATCTATAATATAAAAATGAATCGCAAAATGTGTTGGTAAGCGCATAACTCAACAACGCCTGGACCGATTTGGCCAATTCTTTTTTTAAAATGTTCGTTGATGTTCAAGGATGGTTTTTACGGCGAGAAAATTACGAATAAAAGAAAAAAAAACTGCCACATTACAAATCTTTATGACAGGACGAAGTCTGTCGGGTCCGCTAGTTGTAAATACAAAAATAAAATAAAACTAAATATAGATATTAAAATAACCACTGGCAGCTTACAGACGACCAGTCTCAACTGACAGCACCCGTTCACGGACATGACGCTATTAGCACCACTCAGCTCAACCATTTTGAAGGGAACCGAATGATCCAATATACGTGCCACCATCAGTGAGAAATCCTTTGACAATTGCCTTTGCCGTTGGCGTTCGTGTGTTTCCTTTCGCCTCACGCTCCGTACCATGGCCTGAACCAGGGTTGGACGCTCAGGTCGCCTCTTAAAGAACACGTTGGTGGTCCGCCCAAGCGGAGCAGACTTCCACCGTATGCTCCACCGTGTCTTTCGGGCGATCCGCACTATGCTAGCACCCGGGCGTTTCTTCCCGCCGAATCTGAAAAAAGGAACCTTCCGAAACAACTACATTCGGTGAGGACCTGCATCTGACGAAAAGTGTGGATGCCGTTGGTGCCTCTCTAGCCATATATGCTGCTATTGTGGCATGTCCAGCGTTGGGTTACGACAGTTACTGCATCCATATCGCCATGAGATCCTGCCAGAGATCTGATCGCTGTGCCGCGATTTGTCGCAGCAACGGAGTTTCGCTTGCTACTTCTAGGGCTCGTGGCAAAATCACTTTGGAGTCAAGAAATAGTGACATATTTTTTTTAAATGTACCAATATTGTCATTCATCGCCGTACGTCTGGTGGTTCGATAATGGAACGGGGATGGTGGAATAAATATAATGAGCATTAAGAAGTTACCTCTTCTTCTCATTATATTCTTCTTCTTCATTAAGAGGTTCTGCAGCCTTCGTCACGTCGGCGGCAGCTGTTGACGCATCGACGGCGGCCGTCGATATTCCAACTTCGAAAATCAGTGGCAGCCGTCATGTGTGTCAAGTGTCACTATAGGTTTACGTCGGCTGCCGTCGACCCGTGTCGTCTGCAGTTACCTGTATATATCACGCTCGTGTGTACGAGCTATAAGCTAACAGGAAACACGTACTCCGCAAGGGAATCCCACTCCTTAGCTGTACGCTCAACGAAAGTACGTTACCGTCACTAACGTGTACCACATGTTCTTGTAGACTGGTTGCAGAAGGTCAAGGAGCGTGTGGTGTGGAGGAGCCCGGAGGAGGTCTCTGTTCAGCAGGGAGGGACTGCGAAGGCAATAGGCGAGTTGATTCAAATCTATCTTTCTAGCCTAGTTATGTCTCACTGCAATAAGTCCCCTTCTCCCTTTTCCTTAATACTCCATTATAAGCATAATAATGTTTCCACTGCTAGGACTCAGACCTCCTCTCTAGGAGAGGGAATGGGCCGTAATCCACCACGCGGGCCCAGTGCGGGTTGGTGAATGTCACATGCCTTCGAATTTTTGGTTCTAGGACATGCCGGTTTCCACAGAAATAAATGACACAAAGTAATGCGACTGGCTGGGTTTGAACTCGTAAGTCGGAGCCGTTACCACTCGGCCACCACTGCTCAACTCCATTATATTAAAAGAAATTTAGGAAAAAAATTTTTTCAATACACAATACACTCGAAAACCCGCTCTAATCTCTACCGCTTTTAGGCAAGCAGTTTTCTGTTTTACGCACTAGTGTGGAAAAGTGCGCGTGCTCGCCCTCGCCACAGTTTTACTATATTTTTCGTATCAGACTGGGCATCGACCCCCACGATGTGGCGTCAACTGCCTGTCTTCGTAACTGTATTGTAAAACGAAATTTGATACACGTGGAATGCCGCCTCAGTTGCAATTGCAAACTTTCTCCACTTGTATTAAAATGTACTTTATCATATCAAGTTTTTTTTTGCGTGCAATTGTACTGATCTAGACTTTGGAATGGTCAAATATGATGAGGTAATCTTTTTTTGTTGCGCTATGTAGTTCCTATACCCACTATCCGACTCCATCATCAGACCAGCTCCATGGCACCATATTAATGCATTGTCATCCAAGTTACACTGGTATCCCAAATATCAGCTCCATTGGGCAGGGGTAATCGTTTTAAAATTCATTTGCAAGATTCGCCCCTAAACAAACATCCTTTGGCGGGATGCGGAACAGGTTATAAAGTCCCGCAAACCTCCATTTGAAAAGGGAGGATTCTCCGACCAGACCTGTGTTGTGTCTGGTCCGTGCAACCGCCCAAGGGCCTTACCATGACGTGTTCAAATGTGAAGCGTGCGAACGAGAAAGGGGCATGGAGCTATTATCCCTATATAGCTCCATTTCCTTAACAGTTCAGTTTAGGTCGTCAAATAGATCGCTTTCTTTCTTTCTAAATGGATCGCCATAAGAGCTCGTGGTAAGGCCTCTGGGGTGTAAAGTTCCGCAAACCTCCATTGAAAAGGATCCTCTGACTAGACCTGTGTTGTGTCTGGTCCGTGCACCCGCGCAGTAAATGTTATGTAATTACAAATATCTCTGTTACATGTTTCTTGTCGCTATCATGTGAGAACAATGTAAATAAAGTAAAAATAAAAACTAAATTTAGATATAAAAATAGTAACTGGCAGCTAAGAGATGACCAGTCTCAACTGACAGCACCTGTTCACGGACATGACGCGAATATTAGCACCACTCAGCTCAACTATTTTGAAGGGAACCGAATGATCCAACACACGCGCCACCATCAGTAAGACATTTGAGTGAGCATGACAAACTCAACTGCCATGCTCATTTTTGGGAAACAAGCGGGCGGCGCGCTCATCGGTCTATCACCACTATATTCGGTTTATTGGCTTCTCTAGTCTTGTCAATGATAATAGACCAATCTCAGTACAATTTGAAATGTTCATTTTCGAGAACTGAATTATTATTTATTATTAAAATGAAATATGAACATTATTATTATATAATATAATATTCACACAACGCCGTCTAGTCCCAAGCTAAGCAGAGCTTGTGTAATGAGTACTAGATAACTGATAAACATACTTAAATATATCTAAATACATACATATTATAGATAAATTACACCCAAACACAGAACAAATGATTGTGCTCATCACACAAACATTTATCCTTGGTGGGAATCGAACCCAGGACCTCCGGGATTGCAGTCAGGGCCACTAACCACTAGACCAGTCAAAATAACCAGTCATTATAAATGAGAACTATCACACTAAAGATTCCACCACTATTTCAGATGATGACTTAAAACCGGACAAAATGGAAGTGGACGATCCTGACGACCTGCCCCTCAAGCACCACGTGACCCAGAGGAAGGAAGCTAACACACAGATGCAGGTAGCAGAAGTGGAGCCTGTAAAACGGGGGCTCAGAATACCCGTGGAGAAAGTCCCGCCACCGCCCATGCCGAAGCCAAGTAAGTGCTCTTTCAAAATGGAGGCTGGTGAGGGTGCTAGCTCGGGCGCGAATAATTCAAAACAGGGACTTGAAACGTTACTCAAAATAACGGTGCGCGTTGTTCCGGTAACGATATTTTGTACCGTTCCACCAGGATCGAAGAGAGATACTAAGAAACTGAACAAAATCTAAAATTATTTAATAAAAATATTCATTTATAACGTTATTTGTAATGTATCGTTATTGGTAAAACGAAAAAGTATTGTTATTTGTATAACGAAATAATAACGTTATTCATTTCTATACTCAACGTTCCCAGCTTTATCATCTAGCTCGCTGCGGCCACACAGCGGCAACGTTAAACGCATTTTGCCGTGTTTATTTAGTGACGTTACAAATTAATCTGTTACGATTCAACTGTAACGTTATTGTAAGAGGATACAAGCATAACGTTACTGATCTCATGACGTAACTTAAAATATTGTTCTACCAAAATGATATTCGATAACGTTATTTTTTTTATAACGTTATTTATTATTTATATCTTTTGGTTTCATTATCGTTACAAACTTTAGAACGTTATCAGATAACATTTATTTTAACAGAACGAAATTCATTTCGTTTTCAAGTCCCTGATTCAAAAGGTATGTAGATGTAGTGGCCAGGTCTTAGAAATTGATCACTTTATGATATGGCCAAGTAAAACTGTCCAGATCGTTTAAACGTTAACGTTTGATGATATGTCAATTCTCGTTTGGCCATATCATTGATTTAAGATTTCTATGATAATAAAAGGTCTAAAGAAAGTAGGTCCAACGAGCATTGACATAACATCAAAATTTAACGTTTAAACGATCTGGCCAGTATTACTTGGCCGTATCATGAAGTGATTTGAAAAATTAAGGCAATAAACCATAGAATACTGATAACTCATAGTAATCTGTATAATCAAGTAGTCGAATTTATTTTTTTGCACGAAGTGTAGCATGGGCGAACTTATCCCCACTATGCCAAATCCTTGCCATAGTTCGCGCTGCGTACAGTACCCTCCTCAGAATCCCGCTTGAGCAGAGCACCGCCGTGTCCTCGTGGGGGTGTGACGCGGCGGTAATCCCTCGCGCGCGTACAGGCCATGCTGCGGAGCGAGGAGTGGCAGGCGGGCGCCTCCTTCTGCGAAGCAGTAATGCTAGCAAAGACTGAGGCCGACCGCGTAAGGCAACAGTCCTCTCGCCCCAGCCGCCGATCCCGATTACCGGCCACCGTAGGCGTGGACTTGCAGACAGCGAGCAATGGGTAGCTCACTGTCCGACTGTCCGGTAACCGTCCGGACCGAGCCCAAGTCGTCGACTTCGCGTATTGTTCCACGCGCGCCTCAGGGAGATGTCAGCAAATCGTAGGGGCCCAGCTGGGTCGAAGCCTACTGGGGCCACGGGTAGCGTGAAAGTTAAACCCGTGGCCCTGGGACGAAGGCAAAGAAGGAACAGAAGTGGGTTTTAGTCAGTAAAAGTCTGACATCTCCCGCTCCGCACAAGAACGGAATTTGTCATTAGATGATATTCCCACCTAAAAAAAAAAACCCTCAGAATCCCATCGCTTTTAGCGTTAAAACCGCCCATTGTGACACCTTATTAATTTTAAGTTCCTCTTGTAATTTTATTATTGGTGTACAATATAGAGTATATCTATCTATCCATTGCAACTTTGAAGCTAGAACTACACTGCGCACACGTGTGCCACACACGTCGATCTGGGCGCGTCAAACTCCATACATTTTATATGGAAACTAGACTTGTAGAGCTACACTTGATCCACGCCACGTGACGTCGTTCTACGTACAAATCAGGCGTGTTACACGTGTGCGTCGGTCTAATGAATTTAAAACCAAATTTCTTTTGCCCGCAGAATTACCAATGTCAAAAGTCCAGCAAATAATGCGTGAACGCGACTCCACATACATGACTGAAACGAACATTCTGACTATAGTCGAATACTCCTTTGTCTGTCCTTTCAAATGCAGACACAACCACCTGCTATGCTACTACTGCGGGGAACTGTACTCTGATCCTGCGCTACTAAGACTTCACACAACCGAGACGCATCACCCGAAGAAATTCAAAGTCACCGAGCATAAGAAAATGGTCAAAATCGACCTGACAAGGATTGACTGTCGACTGTGTGGTGTTAAAATTAATGATTTAGAAGAATTTAAGAAACATATTTCAAGTGTTCATAAAAAGAAATATTATTTTAATTATAAAGATTCTGTGTTGCCGTTCCGGTTGACTCGGGATGAGTTGAAGTGTGCTCTCTGTGATGTGCTGTTTCCTTACTTCCATGCTTTGAATAAGCATATGAATGAGCATTTTAGTAATTATGTTTGCGAGACTTGCGGGTTGGGTAAGTGTTTTTATATTTTTTATTTTGATTCTTAATTCTTTTTTGTACACCATAAAGGGGTGACCAAACGGTTGCAAACCAACGTCCTAACCAAGTTGACCTTGTTAGTTTCAATCCGTGTAGACAGCAGTTGTAATCCATGACCTTCAACGCCCTTGGTTGGGAGTCGCGTTTTCCCAACCACTGAACGTGTTGGCGCCTTGTTTACATCCATGTAGCTGCAACACAAACCACATAAACCAAGGTCACCTTGGTTGGAACGATAGTTTGCAACCGTCTGGTCACCCCTTAACTGAACATAGTACACGGTGATTACATATTTCGTGTACAAAGGCGAGCTTAACTCAACAATGAGTTTTTTTTCTAGTAAACCTTTTAGTGAAAGAGAGATTACGATCGTGGGTAGGATCCAGTATTCTACATAAAGCGTTGCAGCATACGGTGGTGGTGTGCCCGCTTGGGCAGGGCCTCTACCGTGTCCTCGTGGAGGCGTGAAGTGGTGGCAACTTGAGCGGACGGCCCTCGTTCAGTCCATGATACGGAGCGAAACGGAATAGGAACAACTCACCTAGAACAATCCTCACGCTCTGGACGTTGGGAGTCGCAGGACGATTTCTGGTCACCGTTGGCACGAGCTCACGAATGACGAGCAATGAGTTGGTCGCCGTCCGTTGATGACCAGGCCTGATTTGTTAATGGTAGCGTCAGACACATCATTTTCCTGCCCTTGTCCCGTGTTATTTGGGGTCGGCGCAACACGTTTTTTTCTTTCATTCTGCCCTGTCACTCGTCATACTATCACTAACTTCCTTTTCTTTGATATCACTCTTCACACAATCCATCCATCCTTTCTTTGGTCTCCCTCTCCCTCTCTATCCATCCACATGTAAACTCATAACTGTTTTAGTAACATGCGTTTCATCCCTCCTCTTCACATGACCATACCAAGCCAATGATAGCGTCAGACTAAAATAAAATAAATGATTACCAGGTTTTGTCGACAAAGGCCGCTTCATGATGCACCAGCAGCGCCATGAGGAAGGCGACTTCCCGTGCGCGGACTGCGGGAAGGTGTTCAAGGCGCAGTACAACAGGGACCTGCACATAGACAGGGTGCATCGTAAGAAGGGGCGCGTTTACTGCCCCAAGTGCGACGTCAAGCTCATGTCTTATCCGCAGAAGTTGAAGCATCTGGTTGAGGTGAGCGGTTTTAAAAATACCAAGTAGCGATTGGCCTATTGGTCGTGGGTTCGATTCCCAACCAGTACAAATGTTTGTGTGATGATCACGATCATTTGTTCTGTGTCCGGGTGTTATTTATCAATAATATGTATGTATTTAGAAATATATAAGTATGTTTATCAGTTGTATTCATAACATAAGCTCTAGACGAGACGGTGTTGTGTGATAGTTGTGGAATATTATTATACCTTCTCTCTCTGCGCCAGATGTCTACGTCATAGCATAAACACCCCAACTAGCAAAATAGCCATAAGAATAACCCGTAATAAGAGCTTAGACCTTATAAAACGTTTATATCTGTCTTGGCAAAGATTGTGTAACTTATAAAAGCACCTTATAAGACGTATTGTGCTAAAAGACACTTGTGAGTGTATTTATTCTTACAAAAGCATTATCAAAATTAATGTAAGATGAAAAAGCACTTAATGAAACCATCATACAACTACTATAAGGGCAAATAATCTTACAAGTTGCGCCCAATTCCATACTTACAGACGTTTAGAAGTGTGTTATAAGAGACATTTTGCTAGATAGATAGATAGATATATTCTTTATTGTACACCAAAAATGCAAATAACTGCTAGTTGGGACACTAAAGCTAGAACTATATTGGGCACACGTACGCCGATCTGGGCGCGTCGGCCTCCATACATTATTACATTACATAAATGGCAAATAGACTTGTAGAGCTATATTAGATCTACGCCACGCAAAGCGCTGCTACATGCAAATCATGCGTGGCCCACGTCTGCGTCGGTATAGTGCAGTTCTCGCTTAAACGTGATAATCTTGGGGTTTATTTTTGTTTGTATAATATTAACCTATCAGAAAGTAATACGTCACACTTTGCGCTGCACAATTCGCTTCGTAACATTACACATCAAAATTGTTGTTCTATCCTAAAATCTTAATTAACATAGTTATTTTCGAATCGATTATTTTTCTTAGCCTAATCCTTTATTTTTTATCTGATTAAAGGGCTTTGTCGCTTAGCGACCACATCGCCCAGTACAGAAAACGCAAAAACTTACAATCTACCATAAATGACTAACTCAAACAATTGTTTAGCTTTATCGGACATTGAAGAAGCGAGAATTGTATTACAAATGCCAATATCATACGGTTTACAGCGTCCAAAAACATTGATCCTTCTTGTATTTCCATTCCGGACACACTCCATCAAGATATGGAAAACATCATCAACCACACCACAGTTATCACTATTTGGAGACAAAGCTTCATTAAAAAACGAACTAAGTCTTACAGATATAGTTATTAAATTTCTGTTGAGATTACAACTCATCCATGGAACCCGACAAATCTCTGGCTGGATAGTTCGGTACCTGAACCCTTTTTCTTTTGACCTTTTGTCAAAATATTCCAAAGTTCTAAACAATTTTTTTTTTTGCTTTCCCAAAGTAATCCAAATGTAATATTCATGGGAACTTCGTCAACACACGCTTGTTTAGCGAGTAGATCAACCATATAATTTTCTTCTAACTGCACATGGGATGGTAGGAATCCGTTGAAGACATACTGTTTTGGAGCTGGAATGTAGTTTAAAGAGCAATTCATATATGACGTAGGCTACCGGGTTAACTCGCATGTGAGAAGTATGCCGAGCCAAATGATGCAGTGAACTTTTGGAGTCAACAAAACAAATTTATCGCCATTAATTGAGAGAAAGAGCCTAATCCTCTACTCTCATAATTTATTTAAATAATGTTGTTTTGTCGCCAGGTACACGGGGAGGAGCCCCTCAGCTTCCCCTGCACTATGTGTGACCGGATATTTGACACAAGAAGAACTCTCACTATTCATAGGCGGAAGGATCATTTGAAAGACTTCAGGTAAAACTATCGCCACCATTCACATTACTGTAAATGGTGGACTAGTAAATTTTTTATTCACCCTCTTGATATAAAGCTCAATGAATAGGGTTTTTTTTTCGGTGGGAAAATTATCCAATGACATCCCCCGCTCTTGGGCGGTGCGTGAGATAGTGTCAGACTTTTACTGACTAAAAACCCACTCCTGTTCCTTCTTTGCCTTCGTTCCAGGGCCTCGGGGTTCTCTTTCGCATCAATCATGGCCCACGTAGGCTTCGACCCTGCTGGGCCCCTACGGTTTTGCTGTCATCTCCTTGAGGCGCGCGTGGAACACTACGCGCCGTCGACAACTTGGGCTCGGTCCGGACCGACGTTACCGGACGGCGAGCTACCCATTGCTTGCCGTCCGTAAGCCAGGGCCTACGGTAGCTGGAAATCGGGATCGGGATCCCAGAGGCTGGGACGTGATCAATGAATAGGGTTGAAATACGATCAAAAATTTTGAAGCGGCAGCATCGCGCTGTCGTGTCGCTGCCGCTTCGTCGACACAGTTTCATAGTTTAGTATGTAATCTTTACGCAGGCGTACACCAAGCGTATAATGACGAATACGCGTCTATGAAGCTACGCGTCCGTGGACAGTAGGCCTTAGGAGGCTCCGATCATACTGTCCGGCCGTCATCGACTTACATCACACTAGCACTCAGTGTTTCGTCAGAGTGTCGTGGCCAGTCACGTGACCCACATTACTCTAAACAACTAGCACTATCTCTGATAATTATCTTTTGAAAACTAATTCACATACGGAAACGCCGTCAAGATAGAGTAAAATGGTTTGTTTTTAATATCAGTTTATTTTCTAATAACTCTAGTTTTTTTTCCCCAGGTACGAATGTCAATGTTGCGGACAGAAATTCTTCACACGTTTCGCCCTGAACAATCACATGCCGACCCACACCGGCGAACGTAACTTCAAATGTAAAGTTTGCGAGAAATGCTACCCCAGACTCAAGACACTGAAAGACCATATGAGGATTCACACGAATGATCGGAGGTACAGGTGTCATGTTTGTGGGCAGGCCTTTATACAGAACTGTAGTCTGAAAGGGCATATGAAGAGTCAACATCCGGAGTATGAGATGAGAATGTGAAGATCATCATGACTTACTTTAGATCACACACACACACACACATTCATTGTGCGTACTGCTAAGGAGTGGAATTCCCTGCCGAAGTCTGTATTTCCTGATAGCTACAACCTGGGGATATTTTTAGTCAAGACTGAATAGGTTACTTCTAGGCAAGTGTGCTCCGTCGTCAACCACATTGTCGCTTACCATCAGGTGAGATAGTGTTCAAACGTGAGCCTATCAGTAATAAAAAAAAACCGGGCAAGTGCGAGTCGGAATCGCGCACCGAGGGTTCCGTACAAACTTATTATGAAAACAGTTCAATTCCCGAATTGAGTTACGAAGATTTATCCGAATCGCAAAAAAAGATTACTTTTTGTGACGTAATAACAAATTTACAGTTTTCAGATTTTTTCCTATATTTGTGCTATGAGACCTTGCTTCATGTCAAATTTCAGGATTCTAGGTCAACGGGAAGTAACCTATGAATTTTGATTCCCTTGAGTGTCGAAATACACGTTGCTTGCGACATAAACAGCCGTATCTTGTTTTCGTTAACTCAGAAATTTGATTTTTTCACAGCTTTAAGGGACCGCAGACCTGAGTATATGGTTATAATTTCAACTCGATACCTCCACGCGGTCCCGTGATAAAGGGGTTTAACAGACAGACAGACGGACAACAAAGTGATCCTATAAAGGTTCCGTTTTTTTTTCCTTTTGAGGTACGGAACCCGAAAAAAAGATCCTATGTCTGCAGCTGGGCAGAGGGCGTCCACAGTAGTCTGGCGTAGGCAAAGTATGTCATCTTGCCCCCATCTTTGGCCCCAGTAGGCTTCGTAGACAAAGTATGTCATCTTGCCCCCATCTTTGGCCCCAGTAGGCTTCGTAGACAAAGTATGTCATCTTGCCCCCATCTTTGGCCCAGTAGACTTCGTAGACAAAGTATGTCATCTTGCCCCATCTTTGGCCCTAGTAAACTTCGGTCCTACTAGCCCCCTACGGTTTTGTTGACATCTCTTTGAGTCGCACGTTGAACACTACGCGCCGTCGACGACACGGACTCGGGCCGGATGGCGAGCTACCAATCAGTTTTTTGACGGTAGCTGGAAATCAGGATCGGGATCCCGGTGGCAAGGGCGTGAGGAAGACCGTTCCTTAACGTGTGCAGCCGCGTCCTTCGTTAGCGTTACTGCTTCGCAAAAGGTCGCGACTTCCTGATGTTCCTCCTCGCTCCGGACCATGGCCTGTACTAGGGCGGGGTCCGGAAAACTGGTATATTACTTGAAATACCGGCTCAAAGGATATTAACATTAGGCGCTGGCAAAGTGTGTCATCTTTGCGATTGGAACTTTTGCATCTGAAACACTGAAACGTTCCCAAACAGTGATATGTATGATTTGGAATATCGGCTCAAAAGACAAACACAGACACTGACTGTTATGAATCGTGATCTGTTACGTTGCGTCATATTCACCAACAGTTTTATTTAGGAAATTACAACCAATAATCACAAGAAACAATACAAATAAATTATCATTTAACAATTATATAAAATGTTAAACGTCAATAAATAACCCGCCCCTGATCGTCATAACACTGGCCGCATTATCTCGCTGAATAGCGATGGCCATCCTTTGCACCAAGAACGACCCGGACCGGGAGTCACGCGTTGCCTCCCCGAGCCTACGGCCCAAATCCCCCACAAAACACTTTGCCTCCGTACTCCAACTGCCCAGAGTCTCTACAGCAACAGGCACAAAATGGTAAAGCTGAAATTGAATTTTAATTTGAGAATAATTTATAGCAGATGTTTTTTTGTTCAGTTCATTAAAATTTAAACTGTTTTACGGTATAATTTGAATTTTAAAAAGACTGCTGGTCACTTAAAGTAAAAAGTGTTTCAGTGTTCCAATTGTTCCAAATGATGCATTTAAAACATTACTGCTGTTCCAATCTTTCGGAACAGTTTCGGAACAGTGAGTCGGTTCAGTAAAGAGTTACACACACCTAATAAACACAGACTGTTACAAATGACTGTCAAAGTCAAACATAGGCAAAGCCGTTAGATGATAGAAAAGTTGATCTTGTATTATTATTTAGAGAATAATCTGTATTATAATAAATAAAATTGATCTCTCTTCATACTTTGCGTTTCAAATAAGAATAGGACCGACCTAGCGCCATGTTGTGACGTCATAGCTGTCAAATCGAATCGGGTAGGGTGAGCAAAACAAGGTATTTTTTTAATTTCAATTTATATACGAATCATGAACTGTGGGAAGTTTCTGAGTAGTGGCAAATGGAAGACGAAAGCGAATTATTTTTTTCTAAAAATGAAAATAATAATCAGCATCGCCTTTTTATTATTAATTAAAGAATAACTTTTTTTTAATTCCTACCGGATTCGATTTGACAGCTGACGTCACAACATGGCGGGAAGTCGATCCTATTCTTAACGCATATTATGTTGTATTGGAAGTTTTTGTTAAACAATGTTTTATGAAAGCTGCTATGTAAAAATGATTCTCTCGTTATATAAGTAAATTACAATTTATATCAGTATTTTGTAAAAAAAAATTAGAATAATCATAGTTCTGTTAATTTGAAAGTATTATAATTGATGTAAATATTTATTTATTACTTATTTAAGAATACGTTACTTAGTGCCGGTTTCCTAATTAAGAATTTGAAGTAATGCCAGTTTGACAGGATTTCAGACTAAATTCGATTTTAACGAATAAGCCTTCAAATTCTTAATTAAGAAATCGGTTAATATTAATTGTTGCAATAGAAAATTGTAAATAATATAAACACCTACTGACTATTAAATTGATTTTTCAATTTTCAACTCTAGTTTTTTTTCTTTCGGAATTTGTTCTATACTTTATTATAGTTTGGCAAAACTGGCCCTTTATTTAAATAAATTCGAGCAAATTTGATTTTAAAAAGCCAATGAAGAGGCAGACGCAGACAGAGAGGAGAGCAGCGGAGAGGATTTATTAAGGCACTTGAAAATGAACTTTAAAATTATTGAAACAAAGGGCACTTAAGCTTGAACCTGACTAAAAATGCTCGCACATCCCCTAAGATACGCGGGAAGACGCGCGCGCGGTGTCGAGTCGGTGCCCGCGCAGTGTTATCACTGAGTTTAAAAACAGAGCGTTCAAATTTTCCGACGCCTTGATTCATATGTTCTTGCTTTTCTTCTTCCGCCAAAAGCGCAATGAGGATCAATCACATAATAGCAAAACCGATTTTTACTAAGTACATCAGTGTAATAATTTACTGAGCATTTAATTTTTTAAATTATTAAAATCAGTCAAGAAACTGTGGATTTATTAGTTTTTCTGAACGGCTACTTGGAAACGCGCGCTATCGCTGTACTGTTTACGATGACGTCATCTGTCATGACCCGTGCGACGAACGGCTTCATCGTATTCATTCGCCGGTGAAGACCGATCATGACAGATGACGTCACAGCGAGTCTCTTCATTCTCGGGCGCACTCCACAAAAATCATGACTGATCTTCATTATAATCATATCCCAGTCCGCCATTGTTTTATGGCGGTAAATCCCCTCTTTGAGGAGTGGCTGGAAAGACTACATGGCGACCTTACCAATCGCATGACGCAGGTCCTCACCGGACATGGTAAGTTCGGGAGGTTCCTGCACCGAATTCGTGCGGAAGACACGCCCGGGTGTCACCACTGTATGGACCGCCCGGAGGACACGGTGGAGGTGTGCCCCGCTTGGGCAGAGCAACGCCGTGTCCTCGTGGGGGCGATCGGCGGCAGTGATCTCTCGCGCCGGGCATTGGTACAGGCCATGGTCCGGAGTGAGGAGGAGTGGCAGGCGGTCGCCTCCTTCTGCGAAGCAGTAATGCTAGCAAAGGAGGCAGCCGATCGCGTGAGGCACCGGTCCTCACGCCCTAACCGCCGCCGGGATTCCGATCCCGATTTCCAGCCACCGTAGGCGCGGGCTTGCGGACGGCGAGCAATGGGTGGCTCGCTGTCCGATCGTCCGGTAACCGTCCGGACTGAGCTCAAGTTGTCGACGCAAGTTGGCGCGTAGTGTTCCACGCGCTTCTCAAGGAGATGCCAGCGAAACCGTAGGGGCCCAGCAGGGTCGAAGCCTACTGGGGCTACGGGTAGTGTGAGTGTGATGTGACGAAGGCAAAGAGGGAACAGGAGTGGGTTTTTAGTCAGTAAAAGTCTGACACTATCTCTCGCTCCGCCCAAGAGCGGGATTTGTCGTTAGATGATTTTCCAACCTAAAAAAAAGTCCACCATTGTCGACGAACCGCGACAAACTGGCTTGATTCGGTAGAATGATAACTCAGAACGGTTTACTCGCGCAGGCTTGCGAGCATGTTCGAGCATACGCGATCCATCAGAAAATTATTCCTCTCTGTCTGCGCTGACCCTTAGAAGTATAATATGTTGACAGAGTCAAAAAACTCGACCGACGACGAACACAATTTGTGGAAATTTCAACTGTCTATCTATTACCTATGGTTCATAACCATAAGATAATCCCGGACAGACAGACAACGGAGTTCCGTAGGTTTCCAATTGGGTGCTGAATCCTAATGAAACCATTTATTATTTTATAAAATGTATTTATTAATTGTTATAATAAGGACATAAACCACAAGTATATTTTTTGTATAATTGGTTTTTTTATTTTAAAGTTTACAGTTTGAAACTACAAATTTACAGTTTTCAGATCTTTTCCTATACTTATGCTATGAGACCTTGCTTCATGCCAAATTTCAAGATTCTAGGACAACGGGAAGTACCCTATTAATTATGATTCCCTTGAGAGTGTCGAAATATTCGTTTTTTGCAACATAAACGGCCGTATCTTTTTTTTTAACTTAAAAGTTTGATTTTTACACAGCTTCAAGGCACCGCAGACCTGAGTATATGTTTTAATTTCAACTCGATACCTCCACACGTTCCCGAGATAAAGGGTCTTGACAGACAGACAACAAAGTGATCCTGTAAGGGCTATATTTCACCGGGACACCATGGCGGCGCGACCAGTCGCCGCTACCAACAAAATACAGCTCTATAGTTACTCACCTGGTGTCCATTTGGTTGCGTAACCCATTTGGCGGCGCGACCAGCTCGGACGCCAGTCTACCCACTAATAACGCCCCCACCAAAGAGTATGTAAGGGCTATATTTTACCGGGACACCATGGCGGCGCGACCAGTTGCATGGTGTCCCGCCTGATTCCGGTTATTGTAAAATTATTTCGATAAAAAAAAAAGTGTCAAATAAGTTGCTTTATCCCAATCTACTATTATCCTTTCTCGATAAAACTCAAGAAATTTCTTATACAACAAATAAATAAATTAGTACTTCCTACATTGCGGTCATTATTTAAATTATATTTATAAATAATTAAAATGAATTATGTGAGAAATATTAAAAGAAAATTGGTATTTTATACATATTTACAGTTTAAAAAATAAAGAACAAATTCCTTTATACCTATTTTTATGTTTCTTTCTTGTCTTTTTTTATATGCTTGTATATTTATTGTACTTAAAATAATAAACTTTGAGTCACCAACAAAAAAACTCGTAAAAAATACATTTACAAAGCACTTCACGATGATTAGTATTTTCCCCAAAACAGGGTTGCCAGAACCAAAATTTTATTCTTGGAACCCGTCACAAAATTTTATGGAAAAATAAGATTAAATTTATTTTATTACGTATTCGTATTGTAGCTAGGTACATATTAAAAACTATATTGCACTATTTTTTATAATCTTTTACATATTGAAATAACCAATCGAACACTTTCTTATTATTTACACAGAACTTCAAAACCTCATACCGTAAGGGCCGGCGCTGCGTGAAGTGCTCCGTCGCTTAGATCACGCGGGCACCCGTCGCGGGGAGTAAAATTTTCCATTTACACGACTACATGCACACCGTCAAAGTTGAAATAGCAACACTGCACTGGTAATAATCCGGTTTCCGCTACGGGGATCGCCGCACACGAAACACGCGCAACGTCACGCACGGATGACCGCGCGGGCGTCCTCGCGTGCTTCCGCTTAATGCAGCGTTGGCCCTAAATCGATAATATTTCAATACGATTTTGTTCTTGCGACCCGTTGAATTACAAAACTGAACGTTAATTTCCTACAGTTTAGTGTTGTTAGACCAAAAACGAATCATTCTTGTTAGTCTTGAAGACGTTATTCATAAACGTTATTATTTTGATAAGTTTTTGCTTTCGTCGGGTCAAATGTACATCATCATCTTTCTGCCCTTGTCCCGTTTTATTTGGGGTCCTGTCACTCGTCACACTATCACTAACTCCCTTTTCTTTCATATCACTTCTCACATAATCCATCCATCTTTTCTTTGGTCTCCCTCTCCATCCATCCACATGTAAACTCATAACTTTTTTAGTAACATGCGTTTCATCCCACCTCATTACATGACCATACCAAGACAAACGATTCCCTTTCAACTTTTCAGTCACTGGCGTCACTTTCAAACTTCCCTTAATATACTCATTTCTCACTTTATCCATTCTCGTCACACCACACATCCATCACTACTTAAAAATAAATTAAACGTTGTTACATAATAACGTTTCAATTCTAACAATTTATTAAAAGAATCAACAATAAAAAATAGAAAATATCTTATAATTTTTGTTTTAACAATGGTGCTAATAAAGAAGTTTGAAAGTGGCGCCAGTGATTGAAAAGTTGAAACTGCATCGTTTGCCCTGGTATGGTCACGTGAAGAGGAGTGACGAAACGCATGTTACTAAAAGGGTTATGAGTATCAATGTGGATGGATGGAGAGGGAGACGGAGGCCAAAGAAAAGATGGATAGATTCTGTGAAGAGTGATATGAAAGAAAAGGGTTATATGCGTTGCGCCAACCCCTCAGTCGCCCAGATGGCCCGGTGACCATGTACTTGTGCGGATAACCGGGGAACATAACAAGCTTGTGTGACGTGTTTCGGGTTACGCATATACTAAAACTATTGTTGTATATAAACAGACAATCCAAACAACGTCTTAATATTTAACAATTATTCTAAAATCTTAAATGTTGCATTGTTTTTTACATTGTACACGCTTGTTGCTATTATTTACAGAGGTAGAAAACTTATATATAGGCCATTTATTTATTGCTATGTCGTATGTTGACTATCGTATCTTACATTATAAAGCTTATGAGACATACCTACAGCCGTCTATAAAAGACCAAATTCAATCAATAAACGGAATTTCGCAAACGTGGACGTAATCTGTATAAACCGATTGATCGAAAGAGTGATCGCGGCCCGAATGCAAAGGGCAACTAAAAGACAACCGGTGGGTTTTAGTCAGAAAAAGTCTGACACACCCTCTCGCTCCACCCACAGCGGGGAAAGTTATTTGAATATTTCCCCCGCTCAAAAAATAGAAAAACTGGGCAAGTGCGAGTCGGACTCGCGCACTGAGGGTTCCTTATAAACTCACCTTATGTAAATAGTTCAATTCCCGAATGGAATCTCGACTCGCGTCGGGCCTTGCTACAGGCCATGGTCCGGAGTGAGGAGGAATGGCAGGCGGTCGCCTCCTTCTGCGAAGCAGTAATGCTAGCAAAAGAGGCGGCCGATCGCGTGAGGCCGGCAACGGTCCTCCACTCCTCCACGGTCCAACAGGAGTGGGTTTTTAGTCAGTAAAAGTCTAACACTATCTCTCGCTCCGCCCAAGAGCGGGATTTGTCATTAGATGATTTTCCCACCTTGAAAAAAAAAAAAAAATGGAATCTCGAAAAAATTTTCCGAACCGTTTTTTTTTTGACGTATCAATAAATTTGCTGTTTTCAGATTTATTCCTATATTTGTGGTATAAGGGCCTTGCTTTATACAAAATTTCAGGATTCTGGGTCATTGGGAAGTACCCTATGAATTTTGATTCCTTTGAAACTTAAATAAGTTTTTTGCGACATAAACGGCCGTATCTTTTTTTTATATTGCTAACTTAGAAGTTTGATTTTTTCACAGCTTCAAGCGACCGCAGACTTAGTAAATGGTTTTAATTTCAATACGATACCTCCACGCGTTCCCAAGATAAAGGACCTTGACAGATAGACAGACAGTCGGACGGACAACAAAGTGATCCTATAAGGGTTCCGTTTTTTTTCCTTTAGAGGTCTGGAACCCTGAAAATGAGTATCAGCAGTCGATATCTGAACAGAGGCTCCACTACCTCTTAACGCTATCCTTTTGACAACCTAAACTGAACTGTTAAAGGGATGTAGCTATAGGGTGTAAAGCTCCATCTTTCTTTTTCGCTCGCACGACTGACATATTGTCACCTAAGCCGCGTTCAAAAATAACCATAGTAGGGTAGAGTCGCTACTTCAACCGTTCAAAAATGCTTCGAGTTGCAACCCTGGGTCGTTCTTTTGTAACTCGAGTAGCTACCCTAGAGTTAACCCAACTAGCTCTAACTCCGAGCAGGGTAGGTTGGTGTAAGCGGCCATAAATGACACTTGCTTGTCATTGATGATGCACGCGTCATGCTTGTGAACGGGTGGAGTTGAGACTGGTCATCTCTTAGCTGCCAGTGGCTTAATTCCATTTCTATTTTTTTTTTAATTACTATTATTTATCTACATTGTGCTCACTTAATAGAAGCGACAAGAAAAATATGTAACCAAGATTTATGTAACTCATAATATGATTTAAAAGAGTGGCCATGGAGTTTCTTGCACGTTCTTCTCCATAGAGATCTACGCTTTGAACGTGCAATTTAGCTTCACTTTTTTTTTTACTGACCGACATTTTGACAATTCAAAAGTGCCTGTAATTGGTCTATTTGAAATAAACGTTTCTGATTGACAGTTGAACTCTATGATCGCGTTCAAAAATGCGAGTATATACTCTGATGACGTCATTAGAGTTGACTTCAACCTCGAACGCAGGGCTAGTAGAAACGTACACCTACTCTGGATATCCATCCTCCAAATCCAAGCTCTGATGCTGCCGTTTCATATGATTCCTCAGATTAACATTCTGAGTAAACGAAGCATTACACATAACACATTTGAACTTTTTCTCTTTTATGTGAGATTGCATATGCACCTTTAACCCCCTTAACCTAGGGTAGCTTTTCCCGCAAAACTCACATCGGAAATTTCTTTCACCAGTGTGTGTTGCCATATGTTCCTTTAATCTAGAAGGAAGGTAGAATCTTTTATCGCACAGGTCACACTGATGTTTAAAGATCTTTAAATGGTATCTTCTGTTGTGTTCCCTCAATGATTTGCGACTGTCGTAGGCTCTGTCGCAGTGTTCGCAAGGAAACATTCGTTGTTCCCCATGTTTCTCTATCATATGCCGATATCTTAATGAATATGAAAAAAAAACTTCGTCACATTTGTAGCATTGATACGCTGGTTCCTTTTTGTGCATCCTAGCTTCATGTAAGTATCTACTGTGTTTTGATTTGAAGATCTTCTCGCAGTCTTCACAAGGGAATGATTCCTCGATTTTCTGATGCGTTTTTTGATGTAGAATTAACATTCTTTCTTCAAAATAATGCGCCCCGCAAACATCGCAAATGCAAGTACCAAAATGCTCAGCCATATGTTTTTTGAGAGCATGAAAAAAACTGAAACTACAATCGCACTCTGTACACGTCAAATTATTCACTGTCAAACGGAATTTTAAAAAGTCATTTGACGTTTCGTAAAGTTCTTTTCCGTGTTGCGTGGTGAGGTGAATTTTAAGGGCGTCGATGTTGTCAATAGAGATGGGACATAGTCGACAATCGATTCTGAAAATATCGACTAGTAGAAGCTTTTTATTGGCGATGTGGTCTTTGAAAGTTGAAGGATCGTGATTGAGGGTGTGTTCTCGAAGCTTATTGGGGTCCGTGAAGACTTCGCGGCAGTATATGCAGTAGTAATCGCTGAACGAAGTATCGAATGGACAAACGAAGGAGTTCTCGACTACTACGATAGTGTTGGCGAAGGATTTTTGTTCGGTATCGATGTGTTTTTTTGGTGGGTATTGAGGCCGGAGCTCTGGTTCTGAAAGAGTAATGTAAGCCAAGTTAATTACATAGTATTAAATTACATGTATCGATAAGATCAAAAACTAAAAACAAACAGACTCACTGGGTAGTGGCGTTTAACACAATGCGGAGAAACAATCGAATTTAACCTTTTGCCACAGTTATGTAAACATGACAAAGGAAAATGTGTGCAGCACACGCCCACGTCATAACTACATGACAGACGCTACGCGTTTTAACGCTAATAATTAAAACTAATAATATATTTATTTTAAAGTATCGTTTTTCTTATTTTTATTGTTAACTAGATTCTGCCAGCGGTTTCGCCCACGCAAGTTGGTTTCTCCATACAAACTTCCAACCCCCATTTTACCCCCTTAGGGGTGGAGTTTAGTAAAAATCCGTTCTTAGCGGATGTCTAGATACACTCTATATGGAACCTACCCGCCAAATTTTAAGTTTGTAGGTGTTAATAGTTTCGGAGATTTCTTGATTAATCAGTGAGTGGTATTTCGCTTATATAGATTATTATGTGAACTGCTTACCATTTATTTAATCAAATTTTAGCATAATATCGAAGCGATCAATAGACTGCGCACTCAAGTAGTCCATTACAACCAGAACCTATCAAAATGGGTGATTATAGACCCCTCCGACACCCAGTGCGAGTGCGGTGCTCCTGGTCAGACGATGGCACATTTACTAGAGTGCCCAAAGTGTCCCTACATCTGCACTTTGAAGGACCATGAAAACGCCACTGACGCCGATTTAAACAGACTAGGCCACCGGCTGGCCACAAATACTTTGAGGGAAAAGAAAACCATCGATTCGAGAAGAAAAAGCTACTGTATGTTCAGCCAGACTACAAACGCGTGTGCGGGGAGGGTGCGACGCGGAAAGTTCAAACATAAAAAATTCTCTGGGGTGTCCATAGTGGGCACGCGGGCAGCTCATACCATAGCTCAGCTCGTTCATACAAGTGGCCGTAGTGAGCATCTCAAACTAGTTCGAGCTAACCGCGTGCGTTGTTATGATGGCTCGACTGCGGACAGACACAACACACGCGTTACCGCTCCCCGCACCGCGCTGCCAGTCTAGCTGAGCACTTAAAAGTCTTAAATACCTTTAAATTCCTGTACATCATCCTGGTAGTCCAAATTCTCGTGACTTCTTGTGCGTCGTTTGCTGATCTTCTTAACTTGGCCGTTGGCAGTCTTCTTACGTTTTGAGCTCTTTGATTTTCCTTTCAGCTTCTTTTTCTTGGAAGACTTCTTCACTGGTCTGGGTGAGGGTGCGCTTTCCAGGCTTTCTGCGTATGAAAAAATAAAAACATTTATTTCAGACTCTGGGTGTGTGACTGTGGGTGTCATACACGCAACGAGCCTACAGTATCCTGCATGTCTAATTGAATAATGCCTTCAGTATGCTGTTGGGACTGCCATGGCGCTGTAGCGCATCGCAAATGTTTGCGGAGGCTGGCACAGATGGTTTCCACGCCATCATACGTTAGACAGCGGCCTCCTTACCACGGCACCTGCATGGAAGTGACATAAGCATTTTGAAGATGATTGCTGCCAGACTGGACTTTCCAGCGACACTGGGTTTCTTTTTTAAATGGGAAATCATCCAGTGACTTCTCCCGCCCTTGGACGGAACAGGAGGGCGTGTCAGACTTTTACTGACTAAAACCCACTTCTATGTTCCTTCTTTGCCTTGCTTTCCAGGGCCTTGGGTTTTCCTTTTAGAAGCGAACCTATGGCCCCAGTAGGCTTCGACCCTGCTGGGCCACTACGATTTCCTGATATGTCCTTGAGGAGGGCGTGGAACACTACGCACCGTCGACGGTTCGGTCCGGATGGTTACCGGGCGACCGGACAGCGTGCTACCCATTGCTCGCCGTACGCAAACTTATTGCGTTGACACTTGGTGGAATACTTACCTAATAGCACTATTGTTACTAACACACTAATACTAACAAAACTATGGACATATGTAAAGTCAGAAAATAAACATATTATGGCCCCGACTTACGAGATGTAGGTCGCGAGTTCAAACCCAGTCAGGCGCAATACTTTGTGTAATTTATTTCATCACCACTGCTCTCAAAACGGTGAAGGAAAACATCGTGAGGAAACCGACGTGTCCTAGAACCAAAAATTCGAAGACATGTGACATCCACCAACCCGCACTGAGGCCGCTTGGTGGATTACGGCCCGTTCCCTCTCCTAGAGAGGAGGCCTGAGTCCCAGCAGTGGGAAAATTTAAACGCTGATTATGCTTGGCTGTTATTCGGCTGATAATCCTGCATCAGACGGCTAGTGCTCTACGCTCCCTTTCAATATCTACAGCGTCTTTAAAAACCTCCTTAGCTTGTAGCTATCAGAAAACGTTGACTTACCATCAGCCACATGCTCCACTCCATCATCCATCATCTCCACATCGTATCCTTCTTGGTGCTGCACATCATCTGTCGGCTTCTGCACTGTAGATGCTGGAGTACCTTCTTCTAATTCCACTTTCACTTCTGTTTCATTCTTCATAGTGTTGTCTGGATGTCCTTCTGTAATGTTTTTTAAACTAATATTATAAAAACCAACTGACTTCGTTTTGTGGTCGCAAGCGCGACTGCTGAGCGTAGGGTCCTGGGTTCGATTCTCAAGTGCGGTTTTTTTTTTTAGGGTTACGTAACTCCAAAGGGAAAAATGGAATACAGACAAATGCTCGCACTGACTGGACAGGTCCACTCAAATCTATGTGGTTTTTTTTTCAAAAGACCATCTCAGACTCCAATCTGCATGGTTCTCATATGATTTGACCTTTACATGTTTTCTGTATGGACTTTAAAAGAGACTTTGACCTCTGAGTTTGTTTCTCCTCAGATATGTCAGCTAGGAAACACTGGCCTCATCTAGTTTAAATTGGCCAAAAATCGATGAGTAATTTTCTTTTTAAAACCTGTTTAAAAACTAAATAACATTAATATTACTTCATTTTGATTTTTTTATTTAATTTTTATTGATTGAATTTAAATAAGTATATACAATTTTATTTTTATTATCTATGTAATGGACGCCGAGCCTGCGGACCTAATATGTGTCAAAGTGACAATAGACTGATAGGACAGTGAGTGATTATGTGAATAATTAGTGTTTTCTAAGTGAACCTAATTAGTTTTTAGTAAGGAACTCATAAAATGAGCCCTAATTGTGTTGTGATAACGTGTAATCATATTACGTAGTGATAACTAAGGTTTTCTGATGGTGACTTTTTAATGTTTTTATATTTTTGTAGAATAGATAAGTGAATTCCGAATAGAATGATATATGGTTTCATATGTGAAATATTGATATTTCTATGTAAAAAGCCTGTTTAAAGTGTAAAGGCTCTCGTTAAGGTAAAGTTTCGCGATACTAAAGGTTATTGCATGAAATTTCGAGATTATTCCGGGTTTGATTCTGATTGGTTGAAATATTCGTGAGCATTCCGGAATGTTCCTTAATGGCTGAAAAGCTCCACCTTCTGACCGTTCGACCAATCAGCGATCAGCTGCGTAATGTATAAATTAGAACCGGTTTGTTTCCGGACACAGTCGTTTGCCGAATATTCTAATAAGAATACCTGAGAAGAAATAAACCTGGAAGAAAGAAGCCTTGTTTTATTTCAAGTTCAAGAGGAACACACCTACGAAGGAGAAAAATACATATACAGTCCACTACAGCCTGGTCCTTCGAGCCGGATTTAGATCGGAAGAATCAGCGACGAAGTACCTACAGCCTGGTCCTTCGTTCGCCGGATTAAGATCGGAAGAATCTGCGACGACGTACCTACGGAAACGACGTGTCAACAACGAGTCTGCGTAACGAAGATTGAACCAACAATTCAAGATCACGCCAAGTGAGTGAAGAAAAATCAGGATCTGCTAGTCTCGCTTAGAAGAGGGCTCCGTTGAAGTGGAGACGAAGAATTCACCGGTTCCTAACGTGTTGGAGGGACCCCGTTGAGGTGATATTCGTTAACCACTGGTCCTAGAAGAAGAGGGACATTTGATCAAGGGTGGATCCAGATTATTCAGGGGCGGATCAAGAAGAGGATCGTTGGGCTCGGGACTCGTCAGGGGCGGATCAAGTGAGCCGCTAATAGTGAACATTTGGGAACGATTCCACATACATTCCACAGTGAAAATGGTGGTCACCCGAAGCCAGGGGGATGCAGTGGAATTGGAAGAACAGCGACGCGCCCAGCTACAGGAAGCAGCGCGTATTGAGAAGGAGCGACTACGAAGACTGTCAATGGAGCCGCCGGCGTCACCTTTTTCAAGGGGAGCGGACGCTAGCACGGCAGGACCTTCTGGGGTCGCCACAAGAACCGAAGATCTACAGAGACCAAGGTCGCCTACAAGATCAGTAAGGTCGATACGCTCAAACACCAGCGTCACGACACGACTACGAGTGGCGGAACTGGAGGCAGCAGAGAAGTTGGCCACCATAAGAAGAAGGGAATTAGAGTTGGAAGCGGACTTGATCAAGAAGAGGTTAGCAGTGGAAGTGTCGGTTATCAATGACGAAGAGAGCGTGCATAAAGAGCAGCTAGCAGAAGCCCTCCCACGGGAAGAACCTCTACGTAAAGTGGACGACTGGCTAATGAAGAACCCGCTCACTTCACGGGGGGAGGAAGCACCCAGAAGAGAGGAAGCGAAGCAGCTCCGGTTCGACACATCGCGAGGAAGATCACCGACACCCACCAGGACCAGGAACAGCATAGAACACCTGGCAGCTACCTTAGAGAAGATGGCAAGACCAAGACTGCGACACACGGACCTCCCGACTTTCTCCGGCGCGACCAACGAGTGGCTTCCATTCAAAGCATCGTATCGGGACTCGACACAGATGTACCAGATTTCGGCGGCAGAGAACATCCAGAGATTGAGGAGCTGCCTGAAGGGAGAAGCTAGAGACGCAGTAGCCGCCCTACTCCATACGGCCACGGATCCGAACGTCATAATGAAGACATTGGAGCAGTGTTTCGGAAGACCAGAAGTCATTATCGACAAGGCAATAGAAGACCTGAAGAAACTTCCGAGACTGGGGGCCTCAGCGACGGAGCTAAATAGCTTCGCTATCAGGCTACAAAATATAACCTGCGTTCTCAAGACTATCGACCAGAGAGGGTACTTGTACAATCCGATGCTGAGCAGAGAGGTGCTAGAGAAAATGAGCCCGCACCTAAAGGCAAGATGGTGTGACTACGCGTACGACCACGAAGGCACCGGGGACCCAGAGATCATTGTGATGTCTCAGTTTTTGATGCGGGAAGCGGACAGGGCGTTACGATACACATACGCCCCTGCATCGTGCGCCTCTAGTGTAAAGAGAGAGGCGAGACCTGCTGTGACACTTAAGAAGAAAGCGACGGTGTACGCCACAGTAGAAGACGCAGAAGAGAAAAAGGACTTGTGCCCAAAGTGTGATCAAGATCACTTGCTAACAGCGTGTCCCAAATATAAGGCGCTTTCGGTTGACCAGAGATGGCGTCTGATTCGCGACAAGGGAGTCTGCTTCAAGTGCGCCCAGAGAAGACATCGACGCATAGTATGCAAGGCGAAGCCGTGCGGCGTAAACGACTGCCGCCGCCCACATCACTCTTCTCTGCACAATGACGAGAAGACAGAAGCCAGGAAACCCGAAGATGCGAGGACCGACGAGTCACCGAAGCAAGAAGCGGTACTATCGGTAGCAACGAAACCTGCTCCCGGACCCAAGACAGTGCTGCTGAAGATGTGCCCTATCATTGTGACGGGACCACGGGGGGAGGCAAAGACCTACGCGCTGCTGGATGAGGGAGCGACGATCACCCTCATTGATAAAGAACTAGCAGCCAGTATCGGGGCGGAAGGACCGTCACAACCGCTTCACCTGAACGGAGTGAACATGTCACAGCAGGAGATGGAAAGTCAGCTCGTATCCGTCGAGGTTAAGGGGATTAAGGAAACGGATGGACATCGGATCAGAGCAAGAACGATAAAAGATCTGAAGCTGTACCAACAGGCCATTCCGGAGACCTTATTGGACTACGAGCACCTGAGGGACTTGGACCGAGACGAGGTGTGCTATGGAACGGCGCGCCCTGGACTCCTGGTAGGAACTGATCATTGGGAGTGTATCGTTTCAAGAGAGTTGCGAGTCGGCAGCCCGAACCAGCCAGCTGCTTCAAGGACTCAACTCGGATGGGTGGTGCATGGGACCGCGCCACGCTGCGCCATCTATCGAGAGGGAAACGTGCTACACTTATACGAGCCTGCCAGACCCACCAGTGCGGGCGATCAGGAGCTCCACAACTTAGTTGAAGCCCACTTCAAGATCGAGTCTCTTGGTATACAGAAGAAGCCAAGAGTCAGCGAAGCGGACAAGCGAGCCATCTCTATAGTCGAGAGAACGACAAAGAAGATTGACGGAGGCTACGAGGTGGGATTGCCATGGCGACGGGACGACACCGCCATGCCCTCTAGCTACAATCAAGCGTTTCGTCGACTGAAGAAGATTGAGGAGAAGATGGACTCGGACCCCGCCTTTGAGAAGAACTACTCCAGCCAAATCGAGAACTTGTTGGCGAAGGGGTATGCAGCTCCGTGCGACGGCTCTGAGGACGCAAGTGCCATTAGCTGGTACCTGCCACACTTCGCGGTACAGAACCCCAACAAACCGGGGAAATACCGTTTGGTGTTCGACGCGGCTGCTAGGAGCAACGGAGTGTGCCTCAACGACGAGTTGCTGGAGGGACCAGATCTGCTGTTGTCGCTGCAAGGGATCATCTTCAGGTTTAGAGAGAAGGCCGTCGCGATCACAGCAGATATCCAAGAGATGTTCCTGCGGGTGAAGATAAGACCTCAAGATCAACCGGCTCAGCAATTCTTGTGGAGAGGAAAGGAACGAGAGAAGCCTCCACAGAAGTACAAGATGACCAGTATGATCTTCGGCGCCGCTAGCTCCCCGTATATGGCCCACTATATTCGCAACCACAACGCGGAAGTGTATGGGCAGGAGTTCCCGCGCGCACTGGAGGCAATCAGGAACAATCATTACATGGATGATTGGGTGGCGAGCTACGAAGATGTAGAGGAGGCACGGAAGGCGGTTGGAGAAACACGGACCGTACACGCACGCGCCGGGTTCACCCTACGAGGATGGAGTGCCAGCGATAAGGCGGTGCTGAACGACGTGCCCTCGGAGCTACACGCCACTACCCCTACGTCACTGGGGGGAGAACAGCCAGAGAGTAAGATCCTGGGGCTGTTCTGGAACGCCGAAAAGGATGAGCTCGGGTTCAACACATCAATGAACCGGGTCCCAGAAGAAGTGAGGTCAAGAGCACGTGCGCCGACCAAGCGGGAAGCACTCAGCGCCGTGATGTCGATCTACGACCCGCTGGGACTGCTGAGCCACTACACGATCCGTTCGAAAATTATCCTGCAGAACTTGTGGCGCCTACAGATAGCCTGGGATGAACAGATACCGGAAGACGAGAACGAACTCTTTGCGTCCTGGCTCGCGCGCCTTCCAGAAATAGCCATGCTGAGATTGCCGCGCTGCTACATTCTGGGAAAGTACGAACGAATCGATCTCCACGTGCTATGTGACGCCAGCGAGCAGGCCTATGCGACCACGGCATACTGGCGCATCAAGAGGAGTGACGGGAGTATCGCAGTCGTGTTGGTAGCAGCAAAGGCAAAGGTGGCGCCGAGGAAGACACAAACCATACCTCGGCTGGAACTCCAAGCGGCGGTCATCGGAGCAAGACTCGCCGACACGATCAAAAGAGAACATCGAGTGGAAATCGGCCAGACAACATACTGGACTGACTCCTCGACGGTCGTGCACTGGATACGACATGACATGCGATGCTACACACCGTTCGTAGCACATAGACTTGTGGAGATCGCCGAGTTAACGCAAAGAGAAGAATGGCGATGGCTCCCTACTGACCTGAACGTGACTGACGATGCCACACGTCTGACTGACGCGCCGATCAGCTCAACAGATCGGTGGTTCCAGGGGCCGAGTTTCCTGTACTTGCCAGAAGATCAGTGGCCCGGGACGTCGACAGATAAAGAGACAGAAGAGGAAGTCCTACACGTGAGCGAGACATCGGGGCGAGAAAGCTGGCGACCAGAACCGGAACGCTTCTCCAAGTACGAGACCCTGGTGAGAAGCGCAGCAAGAGTGCTGGCTTTCATCGACATCTGCCGACGACGAGCGACGCAGCTGGAACACCGACACATCGAACGCGCTGAGACCGAGCTGATCCGACGAGCGCAAGAGGACAGTTTTCACGACGAGATCGCGCGGATGCAGTCTGCTCGTCCCCTCCCAAGAGCGAGCCGACTCTACCGGCTAGATCCGGTAATGGAAGACGGACTCCTGCGAGTAAGAGGCCGGATCGGAGCCTCCTCCGCGCCGATCGAGACGAAGCGGCCAGTCATCCTGGACGGCCGTCACCGTATCACTAAACTCCTGGTTTTGCGGGAACACTGTGCAGCGGGTCACGCCAACCGAGAACGCGTGACCAACGACCTGCGCCAGCGGTACTGGATCATCCATCTGCGACCTACAGTACTTGCTGTGGAGAAGGACTGCATCCTCTGCCGAAGGCGGCGAGCAATGCCGCAAACGCCAGCCACAGGAGACCTGCCACACGCTCGCCTTGACCCGTTCCACCGCCCGTTCTCCAACTGCGGGGTGGATTATTTTGGACCGATGATGGTCAAGGTGGGGCGTCGCCGTGAGAAGAGGTGGGGGGCACTGTTTACGTGCCTCACATCCCGCGCCGTGCACATCGAACTCGTCGCGTCGCTCTCAACGGACTCGGCAATCATGGCATTAAGAAGAATGGCGGCACGCAGAGGGTGGCCACGAGTCATGTATTCCGACAATGGGACGAACTTCCGCGGAGCAGATCAAGAGCTTCGTGCTGCCTACAAAGAGTGGCTCCCCACACTGAAAGACGAAGGGCTACTTCATCGGATGGAATGGCGTTTCATACCACCTGGTGCGCCAAATCAAGGTGGCGTATGGGAGAGAATGGTACGCTCCGTGAAGGCAGCTCTTAGCGCAACTCTGAGGGAAAAGGCGCCAGCTGAAGAAGTCCTGCAAACGCTCCTGACCGAGGCGGAGTTCTCCATCAACGCACGCCCACTGACCCACGTGAGCGTGAACCCAACGGATCCTGAGGCCCTCACACCCAACCACTTCTTGTTGGGGTCCTCTATCGGCCTACCATCGACGGGGCCCTGCGACGAGGCTGATCGACGAGTGTGGCGAGCAAGCATGGCGCTCGCGGACCACTTCTGGAGGCGCTGGCTCCGGGAGTACCTTCCTACGTTGGTACCCCGAGGTGAGCCACAGAATGACGTGCGTCCTCTGCAAGTTGGTGACGTGGTCCTCGTGGTCGACAGCACACTGCCCAGAAACACGTGGCCAATGGGACGAGTCGAGCGCACGCATCCAGGACCGGACGGCGGCGTCAGGATCGTCGAGGTGAGGACCAGGACCGGCGTCTTCCGGCGGCCAGTTAGCAAGCTCGTCGTCGTGCTGAGAAAGGAAGCTACGCAAGCTGCGCTGGGGGGAGAGATGTAATGGACGCCGAGCCTGCGGACCTAATATGTGTCAAAGTGACAATAGACTGATAGGACAGTGAGTGATTATGTGAATAATTAGTGTTTTCTAAGTGAACCTAATTAGTTTTTAGTAAGGAACTCATAAAATGAGCCCTAATTGTGTTGTGATAACGTGTAATCATATTACGTAGTGATAACTAAGGTTTTCTGATGGTGACTTTTTAATGTTTTTATATTTTTGTAGAATAGATAAGTGAATTCCGAATAGAATGATATATGGTTTCATATGTGAAATATTGATATTTCTATGTAAAAAGCCTGTTTAAAGTGTAAAGGCTCTCGTTAAGGTAAAGTTTCGCGATACTAAAGGTTATTGCATGAAATTTCGAGATTATTCCGGGTTTGATTCTGATTGGTTGAAATATTCGTGAGCATTCCGGAATGTTCCTTAATGGCTGAAAAGCTCCACCTTCTGACCGTTCGACCAATCAGCGATCAGCTGCGTAATGTATAAATTAGAACCGGTTTGTTTCCGGACACAGTCGTTTGCCGAATATTCTAATAAGAATACCTGAGAAGAAATAAACCTGGAAGAAAGAAGCCTTGTTTTATTTCAAGTTCAAGAGGAACACACCTACGAAGGAGAAAAATACATATACAGTCCACTACAATCTAATTGTATATAAATAATTTAAATTTAATTAAGTAGTTGCATAAATTTTTTTACAAACTGTGATTTTAATTGTGACTGTTTTGATTGTTAATTTTTTTATATATTTGTTTAAGAGTCAATGTTACTTGCAATAAATAAATAAAAATTGTTATAATCTGTTCTTTTTAACCTATTGAATAGAGTAATTAGAGGCACAATAGAAAGACAATGACCGAGCGGCATTCGTTCGGGGTTTAATGAATTAAATTATGGCAAAAAAAAGGATTTTCCTTACCACCATGCACTTTTATGGTAGCATGTAACAACTTCTCCTCACACATCAGTACTTGCTGTCTGAAGGCGCGCGCGTCCCTCAGTCGCACCACGCACGTCGCGCAGATCACACGCTCCGACTCTTCACCCTCCAAGTGAGATAGCTACGACAAAAAGATTAGGAATAGCTTTTTGAAGTAATATGGAGGTCAGTCAGGACTAGCAAGCGACCCAACTTGTAGGATCTGTAGAGATGCAGAGGAGACTATATTACACTTGCTGTGCGACTGTGCAGCATTAGGCTCCAAAAGACTAGGGTATCTGGGCCCACCATTCCCAAGACCAGAGGACTACAGGTTTGGCTCCATCAAGGCCATACTGGGACTCATGAAGAAGGCGCACGGAGAGCTGGGGGTTGAGTAGACAGGAGGAGCATAGCACAAGAGATCCAGAAGGGTCGAAGTGCTCTGGCCTAGGGCCAACCCTACAATAAGATAAGATAAGATGGTGAACAGCGCATTTTACAAAGTTATTACAAAATGACAAACTTCAAATTCAACTCTTCATTATGGCATTTGTGGAAAAGACACCACAATTTTGCCAATAATATGTGCAAACTGTTAATAGACTATCAAACGCTGGAGAGTATTTAGCGTGAATGAAAAGTAAAATAAATATATATCTCTAAACATTAAAGTTCAAAATAAAAGAATTTCTTCGCAGACGCAGACCGACATTATGACCAGACCACAGACTATGACTATGGTACATGACTGAAAACAAAGAGAGAACAAAGAAAAAACAAAAAAAAAGTAGTTACAATTATTTTAATTTTATTAATTTCAATAAATTTGCATAGTTTATGACAAACTTGCTCAATCAAAATTAAACTCTGTGTTTGACATGTAATAGAAAATTATTTGAGCAAAAGAGATGGGTTGATAGGAGGCATTTTGCGCCCATAAAACACTCAAAAAAACAAATTCTGTTACCAACTATTTTTAAGCGACATTTACTTGATAAATAATACGTACAATAAGTCAAAGCAATTATTACCCAAACAGAGTGTTTCATATTTATATCTGAACACCTCTATTGGTCACTCCATGCAAAATTGTTGTACTCAGCAGCATCTCGGTTATGCTGGAAGGACCGAGTCCGACTATAGAATTGTTGAGAAAAGATTCGGCAGATGATGATAATAGCGCGCTGTTAAGGTTCATAAAACATATCAATATCCTCAAAATGCCTTTAATAATACCGTCAGGAACATAGCGATAGAGTATTCATAACTTACATGTCCCTAATTGGTAAGTAAATCAAGAACTTACGAGTAATCCAAAGCAATCCACGAACATATCCGAATAAACTTCTTTTTGTCCAAGCCACTCGTATTCCACGTTCAATATGCGACATTTCTTTAAAGCCCCACAGCATCTACAAAGACCAGGGTCCACGATAGGGCCCTGGCGGCTAGTAGTGCTCATTTTATTGTCGAATAACAACGTTTGTATTAATTATTTACATTCGATTCAGTGTTTTGGTATATTTTGGAGACATATTGACAGATAAATGTTTATCGACTTTTGACTTTGACAGAAACTAGTAGCTAGGCGTGTGTAACTCTGTACTGAACCGACTCACTGTTCCGAAACATTTTAGTGTTCCGAAAGATTGGAACAGCAGTAATGTTTTAAATGCATCATTTAGAATAATTGGAACACTGAAACACTCTTTACTTTAAGTGACCGTCAGTCTTTTTAAAATTTAAATTAAAACGTAAATAGTGTAAATTTTAATGAACTGAACTAAAAACATCTGCTTTAAATTAATCTCAAATCAAAATTCAACTAAATAAAACTGTTGGTGTATATGGCGCACGGTAACAGATCACGATTCATAACAGTCAGTGTCTGTCTGTATCTTTCACAAAGTACTTTGTAATATACTCAAAGTATCTTTTGAGCCGTTGTTCTAAATGTTCCGTTTGTATCTTTTGAGCCAATGTTCCAATTGATACATAATATCACTGTTTAATAAAATGTGTCACTTTGCCCACGCCTACTAGTAGAGTGGTTTTACTTTTTACGATTTTTTAAAATTTTATGCTTTTTACCGGTTTTTAGTTAGTGATGCTATTCGATAATAGATGGCGCTATGGAGAAAGTTAATAAAGAAAAAGCAAATTTTTATTTTATTTTGGTCTGTAGTCTAACTGGAAATCGGGTCTGTTATCGGGCTAGTAATCGTATAAAATTTCAGCGAGCAAAAATAAAGAAAGAGGTAGTATTTTTTGTTTTAATTAGTGGCGAATAGTGTAGAGAGATTATATTTCTTGGTAGCTGTAAGTTACAAGCGCTGCGAATCTCAAACCTTTTTAGTAAATTAATTTTCTGATAATTGCAATTATCAGAAAATTGCAGTTAACTTTTTGAATTTTTACTTTGCACCCGTTGACCCGGCAACAGATGTCTGGAACTCTCGACACACAAAAAAGTTGGTAGGATTAAACTTTCTAAATATCAAAGATGTGTCATGCTTACCGGCGCGATGATTCAATTTCCTGAGCCAGCAGTAGGTCACCCTAAAGAATAGTAAACAAGATCCTTGGTCACCCTATGGCTACAAGAAAAGGTTTAGGGTTGTGAAAGGTTGATGCGGTGGTGCTACTTGGTACTACTTAGTTAGCTTAAAGGCCGGCTCCGGTACATAATTAGACCCATGCAGCTGTTGCTACTCTGGCCAAGAGCTACTTAGATGTAATATAAAAAAGACGGGTTGCACTCCGAGAGTGCCGGCAGAAGTGAAAACTTGATTATTAACGTTGAGCATGTTTGATATTTTGGAATGGTTAGGGAATAATTTTGCACCAATTGCTTTATCAGTATAAAAGTACTATCATTTATGTGGTAGAATACAATATTCATTTATTGCGCTATCGTACACAAACATGACAATTTATATTACATTAAAAATTTAACACTTTAAAACTATTAAGTACAATTATTTTACATTAAAAAGTTTATCTTCCGTCTTACGCTTTTTCGATCAGGTCACGTGTCCTGACGCGAGTTTAAGATTTTATACCCATTACAGAAAAAGTGCTCAACGCCGCTAAAGAAGTTTTCACTTCAATAAATAAAATATTCCACAACTATCACACAACATCGTCTAGTCCCAAGCTAAGCAGAGCTTATGTTATGAGTACTAGACAACTGATAAACATACTTATATATTTCTAAATACATTCATATTATAGATAAATTACACTCAGACACAGAACAAATGATCGTGCTCATCACACAAACATTTGCCCTGGGTGGGAATTGAACCCACGACCTCCAGCATAGCGGTCAGTGCCACTAACCAGTAGACCAACAGGCCAGTCAAAATGAGAGTGGTGGCACAATGTCCACAGACGCGCAGGTAGCTCCAAAGATAAGTGGTGGTCATCATACACTTGGTGTACGATTGCTCAAACCAGGGTGCAGTACGCTGTGCTGCTCAAACTGCCTGGCGTATTTTGAAGCGTCTATAAAGCTACGCGACGCCAACAGAAATATAATTTGTCTAACCCCCAGGTTGAATGCTTTATGCTAGAGTGGGAGAGTTGGGAGAGGTAAATAAAAAAATCGTGAAATCCCATCTATTATAATAAGTTTTATTAAAAGTACAAGACTACATTGCTTTTAATATTGTGTTATTGGAATCAGTTACTGCGCTAGTCACTTTAAAGTGTAACATTTACATCAAACTAACATCTAAGGGTCTCGTCACCCAATTATTTAGTTAGGGATACCGACTTACCCCTCTTCACATTACCAATTATAGTATATATGTTACCGACAATCTGTAGGTATAATTTAGGTATTCTATACAATACCTAGACAATGTGTAAAATACCTGGGGCGTCCAGGCAAAAGTATGTAATGGACAATAATATTCATAAAATTATATTGTATATCTATATATACTACTTTTAATTATTAATAATTAGTTTAGCCTTCTGCGCTAAAATATATAAATCTATTTCTAATCTACAGACTAAATACTTCAATAATACATTAATTTCGTATACAAATAACTAACAGTCAGTTTCATAGAGTACTGAGAAGGCCTTAGAATAGGAGGGCCTCCCCTTTTAATACATTACAATAGGACTAAAGAGGAATATATAAATGAGGAAATACAACCAGATATTATTGTTTGGGTGCCAAATACTAATATCAGCATTACATGCAGTTGTTAGAGGTCCTAGAATCTATACTCCATCGGTTTAGGTAGTTAACTAAACGTAAACAATCTTAATAAGTCTTTTTATTTTAAAAAAAATCGTATAAAAGACATAAAAAGATAATTTAAATTTAGTTAGTTACCAAACATCGGTACAGGTAAATAACAAATTGTAAATATTTTTAGATAAAAATTATAGACAAGTTTTAGATAAAAGACATGTCAAGATTGTTTACCTTTAGTAAAAACCTAAACAGATGGAGTCTATGGCCATGGATCGACTTCTGAACGAGATCAGTGGCACCTAGGGTCGCGTTGGTCGCGTTGTCCTGGGGCGCAAATGATAATTGAAGGAACATAGGTGAGGTTTTAGTCAGTGAAAGTCTGACACGCACTCCCGCCTCATAGCGGGAAAAGTCATAAGATGATTTTCCCAAATTTAAAAAAAGACCTGCTAGGATCACTGGCCCTTTTGAGTACTGACCCGCTTATTGCTCTCTCTATTAGTGAAAATCGCATTAAAATTAGTGTTGCAACAGAACTTTGCTTCTGCTTCCGCTTCCGTTTTCGCTTCCGCATCCGCAAAGATTTACTTTTGAAACCTGTTTCTGTTTCCACTTTCGTTAAGACACTTCCGTTGCATCTCTAATAAAAATCCGTTGCGTGGGTTATGACAAGTTAGCGGATATACAGACAGACGTGGAAGCGACTTTGTTTTATATCTACGCTATCTGGGGTTTTACCAGGACGTGTGCAAAGGTAAGGTATACGAGTGAGAAAGTGGAATGGAGCTGTACACTCTATATAACTCCATCCCTTTAACAGTTCAGTTCAGATCGTAAAAAGGATACCGTTAAGGAGGTAGGGCCCCTGAGACCTAAGAGCCTTTACTCCTTTCGGCGTATCATATTAAATTCTTCATAATGGAAGTGAATGAACTAATTGTAATGAAATTTATAAGCAAACGCAAGATTCCTAGGACTAAAAGTTATATTTAAATGAACTTATTTAAAAAGAATTTGGAATGATCTGTTGAATCATTTCAAGTTTTCTATAGAAAGTGAAAAATAACAGTGAATGAAGCGACGCTCTAACATAGGTAAATACAACTGCCGAAATGTGGGCATATTATTTACCTCTGCAATATAGTGCATGTAATGTTAATATCGTGGATGAGCAATATTCGCCGAGCAACTAACAACAGCTTCCTAGATAAACATTACTAATAAATAATTTAATACTTATTTGCACTCTTAAAATTGGGGTATAAAAAGGGTCTGATTAAAATCAGTCGTCAAAATTATACAATGCGTTCCAAATAAGAATAGGATCGATTGCCATGTGTTCACGTCACGTCATACTGTCAAATCGCATGAAATTAGGCAAAATTGAAGAACTAAATTCTGATTAAACTTTTTTTAAATTAAATAAAAAGTAAAAAAAAGTTTAGTTTTAAAATTAAATTTAAAAAAAAAACTTGCTTTGCTCATCCTATTAATTCTTCGATTTGACAGTATGACGCGACGTCACAACATGGCAATCGATCCTATTCTTATTTGGAACGCATTGTACTTAGAAGAGAATAATTTGTAGCCAAATATACCATCACGTTATACGCCATCCTACAAAAATACGTACAATTTTAGCCACTCAGACTTTTTCAATTATACCCTGTGTTGTGTAGCACTGTACCACATCACTTTAACTCTCAGACATTTTATGTCAATTTTAACACATAGAACATTCAGGTTTAAAATAAAACATAGCCGTAGATACTGAAACATAAACTGTAAAAAGAGTTTTCTTCATTTGAGATTCACCACATTTGAGATCTAAAGAGTGAGAAAGTTTTTGTTACTTTCGTTCGTTTTCAGTACCGTAATTAGAGACACAATAGAAAGACAATGACCGAGCGAAAGCCAGCGTTCGCTCGGGGTTTAATGAACTAAATCTGCTTCATAATTATATTATTATTTATTAATCTTTCGTCATTTTAATTTAAATGACCTCAGTGTATGATTTTAATCAATATCGTCAACCAGCGCAAACAGCGCCGGTTCTTCACACGCATTATAAAACTCTTCTAGCTCCGAATCTGACTCGTCGGGGGTCAGAGGCTCATCATCATTTTGATATGTCAAGAATGTTCTGATCAAGAGCTGTCGTCTCTCCCCTTCTGGTAATATATTGTTGCGTATCAAATCGCCCAAGTAATCGAAATTGCGCCACGCAACTGAGTTTACAGCAAAAGGATGGAGGTCAGACTCGTTATCGAACATCCTCCATGTTGGTATGCCGATATGCGGGATAACACAAACGACAGGATAAAGTCGAGCATCAATCTTATAATTAAACAGAGAGTATGTAGTGTCATACATGTTTTTGTACCGCATGTAATCCAGTTCATACGTCAGTTCAGGCCACATTTCGACGTATTTCTCCCTGATCATCTTATGGCATTTTTCTATTATTTCCCACTGGCGTTTAAGATTTTTTTGCCAATCTTCCATTGCGATTATCTCGCGGATGCTATCCATGTTTATACCATTAATCTCTTCCTCTATGGTAGTAAAACGTAGACGCTGATGGCTGATGAGCATGTCTCGTTGTGATCGTGAAACAGCGTCAGCACAGCCTATCTCAGGGTTGTTTTCTTTAGGAAGTTCCGCATGTACGAACTGACGCAATAACGGCATCATGGAAAGATACTCCTCTTTCACTTTATCAAAATAGTGGGCGGTAAAATAATTGTCTACTTTTAATAGAGCTTCTATTAATAGATGATTATTATCATCAAAATTTTTCCATAAAAGATCTAGAGCTTCGATGGATTTTTGAGAGTAAATTTCTTTCAGTTCATCCAACTCTGCTAAATTGTCTTCAATTAAATCATGCACCTTGTCAAATGTTTCACCGATAAGTAGCTGAGTGGAGATAAGTTCTTTCATCGTGAATTCCAGCAAGCCCCTCATTGTTAATAATATAATGTTTCAGGCATTTATAATCTCAATTTTCTTACTAAAATACCTGCCTGTGTTTAAACAAAACACTTCCAAATTTTCAAATTTAATAGCACTGCACAATCCATAATTATTAATTTCACTTTCAGAGTTTCAGTCACAACTGTTCGACGTTTACGACGGAGACTTTAATTTTTTGGAATTGTTAGTTTGAAATTTCATTATACTTTAGTGGTAAATAACAGGTGTGCTAATGGAAAGAAGCAAGAATGGCTCTCAAATTACATATCCAGGTAGTAATCTATCAATGTAAATGAAAAATCGATAACGTTAAAAAACGAATACAATTCAATTGCGCGCGCAGGTCCGTCATTGTCCAACACTAGCGCTATACTCTTTGGCACCACTATTGCCGTACGCTCGATGGCGTCGCCTTGCGTTAATTTCAAGAAAATAAATAGTTTTAATGTAATTTCGCCTAATTTTCTAAGTTAGTCGATAATAAGTAATATGTCAAATAAATTTCCTGTGAAAATAAGTTAAAAACGTGATAATGGATGCTAAAACTACGGATTGGCGAGCCGGCCCAAATGTTTGTCGGTGTTGCCTATCAGAGGGGTGCTACAAAGACATTTCGACGGAATATTTCTGGATGGGAAAGCGTGAGGTGTACGCTGAAATGCTTTCAGATACCCTCAGCGTCTCAGTAAGTATCAATTCTCTTATTTATCGATCCATCTTCGTGAAGACGCCACGGCAACCATTTTCTTGGGACTTGAGAGAGAACAAGTTTTTTTATAACCCGACCGGTTCGGAGTGTCTTTTGTTTTGTTATGAATGCTCTTTGAGTGAGACGACTTTCATTAGTCGGGTTTTAAAAATCGATTGAGCAAAGAATGAAGATGCTTGTTTTGGGCACTGAGTAGCTACATAAATGAAATTGTAGACCATACTCAGATTTTAGGAACTTTTTTTTTTTTTTTTTTTGTAGTGTGGCACTAGTTGTATCTTTGTGCCAATTTCAAGTAGTAAAAGGTAGGGAAATATTTTTAAGGAAAATATCGGAGAATCAGGAATTTTGTAAGGTTCAGGAAAGGTAATGGTTTATTTTCATAGGATAAAAAAGGATATAGATAATAAATATACTAACTAAATTTTTATATCATTTTTTAACAAGAATGCAGATATCACGTTAAAATATTTAATAGGTTTCATTATTAAACAAGAAACACAAGTAGGAAGGGGAACATTATAGGAAACAAGAGAACGGAGGAAGGATGAACGATCATGACGGGGACAGGAGAAGAATATGTGATCTAAAGTACCGACATCATCACCACACTCACAAACATTACTGTCCACAATATGCAACTTAGCAAGGTGGAAAGGAGTACAAACGTGGCCAAGCCGCATGCGAATTATCATGCTTGCAATAGGCTTAGAGCATTTTATTTTAAAAAACCATGGTTTGACTGGAACCGTAGGCTGAATTGAGGCATATACCTTGCCCTTTACTTGAGAGCTTTCACTCCAAAGAAGATCCCAAGTATGCCGCAGATAATCTTTAGGGAGGCTGACAAGATCATGGCAGAAGCTTTTATAAGAAAACATGTCACCATTCTGAATTGCTTGTTTGGCTAATTGATCAGCTTTTTCGTTCCCTTGGATTCCGGAGTGACTTGGAATCCAAGCAAACTGTACCATGTAGTTTTTCAGTATACATTTGTGCAACTGTTTTCTAATATCAAATACAATGGGGTAAAAGGGTTTCATTTTAAATGTAAATTTTTCTATGGTTTGTAACGCACTTTTAGAGTCGCATAATATTAGAACATTTTGAAGTTTCGCGATCAAAACATACTCTAATGCCTTGAACAAACCGAAGCATTCTCCAGTGAAAACCGACGTTTCAGGAGGAAGTTTTACCATTTGAACAATTTTGTACTGAGAATGAAATATACCAACTCCCACACAACTATTCTGGGTCTTTGATGAATCCGTAAAGATGTAATGACAGTCCATAAAATTTTCACCAACAGCTGCATTAAACTTTATGTTAGCCCCTACATCACTTTTTTCTATGCCGAGATCATAATGTACTACCGGAGAGACTAGTAAAGGTTCAAATGTTTCGCATTCAAATAAAGGAAGAGTAGGTGAACTATGTACACTTGATGATATAGAATTAAACTTTCTGAGACTTTTAACTAAACACGGAATATCTTTGTGCCGCCAATAGGATGAAATTTGTACGAGTTTGTCAAGTTTTAATAATTTTGAATGAAGCAAATGATTGGAAAACTGCATCGATTTAAATAAAAATCGGTCAGATAAATATTGTCTTCTCAGGTGAAGTGGAGGTTCTCCTACTTCTACCTGTAAGGCATTTAACGGGCTTGACTTCATGGCTCCAGAAATGATTCTAAGAGCCTTAGACTGTATGCTATCTAACTTCTTAAGACCCTTTCTGTTACCATCTTGAAGGAAGAATGTTCCGTAATCAAGTATGCTTCGGATTATTGCATTATACAACAGTTTAAGACTAAAAGGATGTGCCCCCCACCATACTCCGGAAAGACATCGCATAATGTTCAGTTGACGTTCGCATTTTTCAACCACAAAGTCAAAGTGTTGTTTGCCAGAAAGTTTTTTATCTAAGACTAATCCTAAAAATTTAAAATGATTTTTCACAGGAAGCGTAATGTTGTCATAGGTAACGATTGGGGGAGGAATGTTACGTTTCCTTGAAAAAACTACAACAGCACTTTTTTCTACCGAAAGACTTAACCCATTAACTTGTAACCATTGCTGCAAAAGACTTAGGGAGACGGTCAACGCGTTACATGCATCCGAGATGTTATTGTGAGTAGTATAAATTAAAAGGTCATCAGCATATTGTAAAACATCAGCAGATTTTTTTAGAGATGATTCTAAATCATATGAATAAATATTGTAAAGCAAAGGTGACAATACTGATCCCTGTGGAAGGCCCCTGAACACTGTCCTCGTTATTTTTTTGTCACCAGAAAATAGAGAAACAAATCGAACTGATAACAAATTTATTATAAACCTTATAAGCAGAGTGGGGACGTTTAAATTAATCAGCTTTTGTTTAAGGACAGATATAAGTACATTATCATACGCGCCTGTTATATCTAGAAATGCGCCAACAACTGACTCGTTCTTGGAAAAGGCTATGTGAAGGTCAGTGGTAAACACACTTAAACTGTCAGTTGTGCTTTTACCTTTACGGAATCCAAACTGGCTGCCTGCTAGTAATTGCTTGTTTTCTATATACCACTCTAAACGATTTTTAACTAAATGTTCTGCAATTTTAGTAAGAACAGATGATAGCGCAATAGGCCGGTATGATAGAATATCATTTGAATTTTTATTTGGTTTGAGGATCGGTAATATTTCTTGGGAACGCCAGGATTCTGGAATATTTCCAGAAACCATAACAGAGTTAATTATTTGTAAATAGTATGATAATGCATTATCACTACAATGTGAGAAGAATGAATACGGAATACCATCTTCTCCTGGTGCTGAGTCTTTTAAGCTCGTTATTACCCCTTTCAATTCGTACATTGAAAAAGGAGAGTTCAAAGATGAACTATCACCAATACTTAACGGAGGAAGATTTGGGTAAACTTGATCATACTCTGGAGCTGATGCTGGAGCTAACTTGTCAAGAAAACTATTAATAAGAGATGGAGGTAATTGTGTGAAAGGAGCAGTATCACTGAAGGCTTTTCTAAATTTTTTAATACTGCGCCAAACTTCTGACGGGCATGTACTAGGCGATAAAGACATACAAAATGACCTCCATCCCTGAAGTTTCTTATCTCTGAGAAAAATCCGTGTATCATTAATAATATCTCTAAGGTTGTCTAAATTTTCAGCTGACATGTTCTCACCATATTTTTTCTCGGCATCTTTTCGCTTTCTAACTGCATCGGAACACGATGAGTCCCACCATGGTGGCATAGGAATTTTATCAGGAGATTTTTTTTTTAAAGGGAATACTTGATCTGCTACTTTTACTATGCACAGCGCTAAAGCCTTAGAGCAATCGTTTTCTCCACCCTGAGTAATTTGCGGGAGCTCAGCCACTTTAGCATCAACAAGCTTTTTAAATTTATCCCAGTCTGCGCTTCCAAGTCTATACTTTAGTCTAGGGAGTCTTTTCGGTATTGTAATGGACTTTTCTGAGGAAGTAATTATCAAAGGAAAGTGGTCACTTCCAAAGGTAGAAGAAGAGAAGCAGGACCAAGTTAAGGATGAAGCCAAGCTAGGGGAGCATATAGTTAAATCTACAGCACTAGCACTCTCACCTACATTAGTTCTACGAGTAGGCTCGCCAGTGTTTAGAATACATAAATTGTGGTCGTCTATCATTTCTAACAAACGAATCCCCTCCCTTTTTGTTTCACCACTTCCCCAACATTGATGGTGACAGTTAAAATCGCCCATTACTAAGAATGGTCTACGAAGGGATGACAACATATTGCTAAGTTCTTGTAGGGCATTGATATTAGCAACAGGAATGTAAGTGGAAATATACGTAATATTACCAACAATTACCCCAACAATATCAATATCAGAACATGGAAGGAGAGAAACACGTGAAAATGGGGTATTATTTTTAATCAATATGGCCACTCCGCCATATCCGTCAGGTCTGTCATTGCGTACGCAAACATAACCTGGAATACCAAATATTTGGTTACTTTTAATCCAGGTTTCAGATAATGCTACAATATTTGGTTTAAATTTATTTATTAAGTAAAATAGGTCAGTTTTTTTAGGTATTACTGATCGGCAGTTCCATTGAATTATTGTGTCCATCTTTTAGGTTTTTATTTAGTAACAAACTACTTAAACGCTCCACGTCGTACGGTTCAAAAGATATATTTTTACATAATAACATTTTAATTAGGTTTATAATAACATCAACAACTTGCTCATTCTCGTTCTGTTGCAGTTTCATATCAGCTTCCTTAGGCAAAGCACACCCATTCGCTAAAGATGGGGGTTGAAGGTCCCTAACAAGGGCGTTATGTGCTGCTCTGTCATAACCCTGTGCTGACTTGGGAGGAGTTCGGGGTTTAAGAAAGACAGTCTTTTTGTGTGATGAAGAAGTTGATGTTTTTGGTTGTGAACTGAAGTAATTAGTTTTGTTGTGAAAATCAGGTGTACCTGTACTAAGAATATTTGCATAAGATTTTGAGGCGGCTGGATGTGCCTTGCTTGCCTCTGCATATGAAACACACGAGTGAGCCATTGTATGTTTGATGTTTTTTTGCCTCTGAAATTCAGGGCAAGTCTTATTTGTTGCATAATGCAACCCAGAACAATTCACACATGATGCAGAATCTTCCTCTACCACACAACTTTCACCCAAGTGATTTTGTGCACATTTGAAACACCTAGGGGCAGCTGAACGGCATTGAATTTTTGTGTGACCATAGCGACAGCAGCGAAAACATTGAATTGTTGGATACACATATGTCTCTACAGATAGTGCATTATAACATATATATATGCGTTTAGGCAGAGCTTGACCATCAAATGTTATAACAACAGTTTGAGACGGTTTCCAAGTAGGTGACCCATTCACCATGACTTTGTAATTAAGGCGCCTAATTTTCAGTACTACACCAGTGCCTATGGGAGTTGTTATATTCTCTTTTATTTCTTCCTCACTCCATTCTGATGGGACCCCTCTTACCAAGCCCATACGAGTGACATTAAATGTGGGTAAAAAGGCTTTAAATTTATTAACAGTTAAAAGATTACTATTTAAAAATGAGTTAGCAGCCAAAGGGTTTGTGAAAGCAACTACACATTTATTTCTGCCAATTCTTTTTACACTACCAGGAACAATATTTTGAAATTTATTTGTTTTAAGAAAATTACCAAAAGCAATAGGATGCAGAATGGTGCCACTGTTTTCTGTATTTGTAATTCGCTGGACATGGACTATGTAAGGCCCTGTATCAGAACCCTGGTACTCCTTCCTACCTACACCAACTTTTTGATCGGTTTGTTTGATTGCAGGTTCAGGATCTGACTGTGAGGTTTGATGAGTAGAAGTTTCAGCCGGTAGAAATTGTGGGACTGATGGATGATTAAGTTTAAGGATAGGTTCTATGCTGGAAGTACACATGCAATCAGTGTTAACAGAGGATGTTCCCTCAGGGATCATCCCCTGTCTACTTCTTTTTATTTTATTGCAATGTTTGCATATACTTTTATGTTTATGTGAGCGCCTCTTACGGGAAGCACTAACTTTTCCGGAGGTTGACGCGTCACTTGCAGTGGCTACAGACCCATCGGTGTCCATACCACTCACATCTGCTTTCGTGGAAATTGTAATATAGTTACTTACTGGGGGACTTAAGCCAGGGCCTAAATCCCCCACATCTATTATAGGCGGGTCGTTCATACGACCCGGGATTCGTCTTGTACTATTATAAAAATATTTACAAAAACTTACCTATAAACAGCAAAAATCTATACAAATATTATATTATTTACACAAAATAGAAAATATATTTACATAAAAACCTTAACTGAACCAATTTTATAATTAAATTTAAATATAAAAAATTTGCCGCGAAAAAATACACCCGGTCCGACCGAAATTTCCCGCGCTTTTCCGTTTAATCGCTTGTGATCAGCCGAGTCGAATTTTTAGGAACTTTTCAAGCTACAATGACAACCACAGACAAAGCTTTGCCTTTTTTATTTTAGGGTTTTGGCACCTTTGTTCAAGGTTTTTTACTTATAAGACAAATTACCTGTTATTGGGTCCCCCTTTTGTTGTGATGTGCATGATTTATTTTTTTTATTTTAATACACACACAAATATGAGTTAGGATACCATAGCAAGCTTAGATCAATATTTTCAACTCTAGCAATGGTAGTATTATGTGAATCTCAATGTTTAATGTAAAATTACGAATTAAAAATATTTAGAAATAAATATTTATTTCTTTCTTTGTAAAATTCTCAGATAAAGCAAGGTCTCTGAGACCCCATAGTAACTTTTATAGGAGAAATGTAATTAAACGTAATCATATTGCCATTAATGAGTCTTAAACTCACTTATGGACTCCTATTGTGAAATTCAAAATAGGAATTACCAATTACACTTCCCCACCCACAAATCAAACACAAAACTGCATGTTATGGCCTTATGGTATGCAACCATTAGACCAAAAAGGCATCTAAAAAAATAATTGTGACCTAAACACGATTTGCTGCTGAAACTGAAACCGTAATGGAACATTTGGTTCCTTTTCCAGTTTTGGTTACAAGTGGAACTGAACATTCCATAACTGACATGGTGATGTTAAAAAGCCTATGTCGAATAGTCAACATTGGCTCAGTTGCCAAAGAGGAAAAAAAAAACAAAACTATATTTCAATACAGTTATGCTGAATATATAGTTATAAACTTTCATAAAATATTAAACAATGAAATGAATGGAAGATTACATAAAAATATAAAAATTATAACGTACAAGCATAGAAAAAAAAAGTCGGTTTCGGCAGGATAATTCTGCCCTTTTTTGACCGAACCTAAAACTCTAGGAGTAACCATTATTTTGGTCGAAACTAAGGGTCATTTCACACCGAGATGTGCTGTGACGCTGCGCGTAGTGCGACTCAAAATATAACTTTAATTACTACATATCAAAAAATACACATTTCATTGTGAGAATTCAGAATTCTGAAATGTATATCTTTTTATGTAGTAAATAAAGTTATATTTTAAATCGCTCTTCGCGCAGTGTCGCGTCGCATCTCGCTGTGTAATGACCCTAACCGAAAATTAACTTTTGGTTGGCCTCAAAGATAAATATGTATTTATAAAAAAAAACTGGACAAGTGCGAGTCGGACTCGCGCACTGAGGATTCCGTACAAACCTACCTATGTAAACAGTTCAATTCCTAAATGGACTTTCGAAAATTTTTTTAATAATTTTTTTTTTTTTTGTGACGTAACACAAATTATTGTTTGCAGATTTATTACTACATGTGTGTAGGATTCTGGGTCAACGAGAACTACCCTATGAATTTTGATTTCCGTAACTTAGAAGTTTCATTTTTTTCACAGCATTAAGGGCAGCAGACCTGAGTATATGGTTTTAATTTGAAATCGATACCACCACGCGTTCCCGAGATAAAGGGTTTTGACAGACAGACAGACAGACGGACAACAAAGTGATCTTATAAGGGTTACTTTTTTTCTTTTTGAGGTATGGAACCCTAAAAAAAAAAGCAAAAGAATAATCTCCATTTTTCTCTTCTTGAACAGATTGCATACTCCCAATCTGGAGGTCCAAATAGCAACAGTCGTCTAATTTGTGAGCTGTGTATATCTCGGTTGCGTGATGCCTCGGACTTCAAGCGGCAAGTGCTGGAGTGTGAGAAGACTTTTATGCAGCACTTGGACGCTAGCAGCTCTGGGATAGCGGATATTGAAGGTATTGTCTTAATCTTTTAGCCGCCTACGTCGGATATATCCGACAAACAATTTCGCGTTTATTTTGTAGCGACATCTATGGCGTCACATAAGAACATAATCCTGCATCGCGCAATCAAAGTTCTCTGCGCGATTAGAACATGTAGAACGGTCCGAAATCATCTATCGGGCAGTTGCCCACCAGACATAACACCCGTCTGGTCGGAGGATCCTCCCTTTTCAACAGAGGTTTGCGGGACTTTACTCTCTGTTCCGCCTACCTCTAAACTGGTCACCCAGGTGGTGGTGAGCTTGAGGAAGTAATGATGACGTCACGAAGTATTGGCTGCACGAAGGCTGCGCTGACAACTGATAAAAATACTTATATATTTCTAAAAGATAAAATACATCCAGACACAAAACAAATAATCGTGCTCATCACACAAATATTTGTCCTGGGTGGGTATCGAACGCACGACCTCCGGTATAGCAGCCAGGGCCACTAACCACTAGACCAGCAGGCCAGTTGTATCCTCAGTGTGTGTTGTATCATTTTGATGATTTCTGATGATATATTTCTTCCTCACAGTAGAAGTGGAACCAACAGACTCGGAACTTGTCAAATTGGAGCGAGTGAAACAAGAGAAGCGGCTCAGCGATGATGATGATGATTTTGACGACCGATGCGGATTTGATGATGACGATGATGATCGTGAGTAGCGTTTTTATTTTATTTCAGATGTATTTTTCTATGTTTATCTAGGACAGGGATGGCGAATTCTTATTGGAGAACGTCTTACTAAATATATTTATGAAAAAAAAAAAAAAACCGGGCAAGTGCGAGTCGGACTCGCGCACTGAGGGTTCCGTACAAACTTACCTATGAAAACAGTTCAATTCCCGAATTGAGTTCGAAGATTTTCCCTAATCGCAAAACATGTTTTTTTTTTTTGTGACCTTACTATAAATTTACAGTTTTCAGATTTTTTCCTATACTTGTGCTATGATGAGATCTTACTTCATTCTAAATTTCAGGATTCTAGGTACCCTATGAGTTTTGATTTCCCTGAGAGTGTCGAAATATACTTTTGCGACGTAACGGCCGTATCTTTTTATTCGTTAACTCAGACGTTTGGTTTTTTCATAGCCTCAAGAAACCGCAGACCTGAGTATATGGTTTTAATTTCGACTCGATTCGTCAAGTGTTCCCGAGATAAAGGGTCTTGACAGACAGACGGACGGACTACAAAGTGATCCTATAAGGGTTCCCTTTTTTCCTTTTGAGGTACGGAATCCTAAAAATATGAAAGTTGCGTAGAAAATTAGAAAATTACGACGACTATTTAATTTTCAACTGAACCCTTTGGGAATAAGTAAGCTTTTACTGTCCACCCGTCTGTCAGTGGGTTGTATTTTGTAAGCCGTATCAGGTAGACTCGAAATTTTCACAGAATGTGTATTTCAATTGCCGCTACAACAACAAAATAATAAAATTAAAGGGTGTTTCCATACAAGAAACGTTATTAAGATTTTTATATTGTAGTACGGAACCCTTCGTGCGCAAATCCGACTCGCACTTGCCCATTTTTTTTTTTAAATATCTGCTATTTTATTTCGATCTACTGTTAGACCGATTGCCGATATTTTTTTTTTTTTTAAATATTATTATTTTTATTGTGCTTTTGGGTACAATGTCGACTGGTCTACACTGTTCTTACATAATGTCTATTAATACTGTAATATGAAAATATTGTAAACAATCATTTTTTTAAAAGAGTAACCATGGAGTTTCTTGCCGGTTCTTCTCCATAGGAAACGACCAATTTGGAACCGTGCACTAGCTTCTGACGTTTTATAAGTGCCCATGTAGGCCTATGTGAAATAAAAAATTTTTGACTTGACTTGACTTGATAGACATATGTCTATGGCATCCATTACACGATAGGTTTTGCTGTCAGTTTTGCCACAGTCAAATATTTTGATTGACGAAAAACCTACCGTGTAATGCGATCCTCAAGGAGATGTCAACAAACCATTGGGGCCCAGCAGGACCGATGCCCGCTAGCTAGGACCGCGGGGAATTTGTGAAAAGGAAACCCGTAATACTAGAACGCAAAGGGCAATTGAAGGAAACAGGTGTGGTTTTAGTCAGTAAAAGTCTGACACGCCCTCTCGCTCCGCCCAGAGCGCGAGAAGTCATAAGATAATTTCCACACCTAAAAAAAAACCGTCTAATGCGATGATGCGGTCGCGGGTTCAAACCCAGCCAGCCGCATTACTTTGTGTAATTTATTTCATCACCACTGCTCTCAAAACGGTGAAGGAAAACATCGTGAGGAAACCGGCATGTCCTAGAACCAAAAATTCGAAGATTTGTGACATCCACCAACCCGCACTGGGCCCGCGTGGTGGATTACGGCCCATTCTCTCTCCTAGAGAGGAGGCCTGAGTCCCAACAGTGGGAACATTATAAGGCCGACTATGCTATATGCTATAATGCGATGACTGACGTTTGCATGACGAAAACACAATGGCGATAACATTGCGTCATTCAAACATCATTCATGATTGATGGTTTTGATTGACGCTTGCGTGACCGTGTAATGGACGCCCATGACATACCAAAAATTACATAACCTCTTTTAAATTTCAGTCGATGACCAACCCCTTACGAAATTAGCGAGCAAAATACCCAAGAAGGAATCGGTAGACCTACTGGATCTCCTCGATAACACTAAGGCGACAGAGAAACGGAAATCATCCACAAAAACTAAGTCTGTTCCCGCCAAAAAGACTAAAACCTTGAAGAAAGAACCGGTTAAGGCCAGCGCCAGTAAAATGGCCGCCAAAACTGAGAAGAAGAAAAAAGGTAAGCATCTGGTTTTTTATTGTTTTTGGTTGGGCAGTTGAGTTGCTGAAGATAATTGAATTGGGTAGTTTCTTTCTTGTGTCCATTTTAACCCGCGTCGAAGCCTACTGGGGCCACGGGTAGTGTGAAAGTGAATCCCGGGGCCCTGGGACGAAGGCAAAGAAGGAACAGGAGTGGGTTTTTAGTCAGTAAAAGTCTGACACTATCTTTTGCTCCGCCCAAGAGCGAGATTTGTCGTTAGATGATTTTCCCACCCAATAAAAAAAAATTGACTGCTGAGAAGGGTTATGTTTTTTGCGCGTTCTTCTCTTGTATGTATGTATGTATCTTGTCTGTATGTATGTATGTATGTAATATTCTTTATTACCTCGATGTCTTCCTAACTGCTGAAAGGATTTATATAATTAAGATTTCGTTAGATTTATTTTGATAACCCAAGTGTTCTTAGTTCAGTGATTTTAAAAAAACGGGATGTTAAGTATGTTTATCAGTTGTCTAGTACTCATAGCTTGGAACTAGACGGCGTTGTGTGAATATTATATTATATATATATATTATACTAGCTACTGCCAGCGGCTTTGCCCGTGTAAAAATAGGTTTTTCTATACAAACTTTGGACCCCCGTTTTATCCCCTTAGGAGATGAATTTTGGAAAATCCTCTCTTAGTGCTCGCTTACGTCATAAAAGGAAGCCTTGTGCAGAATTTCATGTTCCTAGTCCCAGTAGTTTCGGCTGTGCGTTGATATGTCAGTCAGTCAGTTTCTTCTTTTATATATATAGATTATTCCTCTAACAGTACAGTTTACGTCGTCAAATGGATCGCGTTAGGAGCTAGGGCCTCTGTTCCTTTGGTTGCCTATTGTGTAACTTGCAGGTGAGACTGGTCTTCTAGTATTTCATAAGTGGCGATGACCACATTACAGGATGGTCACTTAAACTCCAAATAAGTTATCATCAGCAACTCCACTTACCAATCTTTTAATTGACAGGTTATTTACTGGAATAATGACATAATACACACACACATATATCTTTTCATTTTTCCGGTACTAGCTAATGATTTAAAAATTACTAGCATTTTGCTACTGACTTTACAGAAACTGCATTTTTTTGTTAAAGAAAGTAGCCTGGGTCACCAGCGGAGTTATTTTCTAGAGATTACCTCCTAAAGAGAGTTGCCTTTTTAAAAACTAATGTTAGAAATCGTCTTTATTCACTAAAAATCTTCATAAATATCAAAGTAAGCCAAATAAGACAAAAAAATAATAAAACTCCAGTACATAACTTGTGAATTCACACATACATACATTATCATAATGCATGATTAGTTTTAAGCTAACATATGGATATGTCTCACTAAAGAGTTCGTTTTACAAAAAATCATGACAGATTTATTAATATGGACCAAGTTTGATTAAGTCCAATTTACAAAAACTTCTGCTACAAAAACTTCTTTAAGGGCCTATTACACTACGCGATATTCAGCACACGATATTCAGACTGTCTTATTTTGTGTTCTGAGTAAGACCGGTCTAACCCTTATTACACTACGCGACATCGACTAAAACTGTCTGAATATCACGTAGTGTAATAGGCCCTTTAATTCCTCACTTACAGTGGAAGCTACGGGCCCTAGCGTGGCCATATTCTCGCTGATAATAGTGGCATTATTAGCTCTATATTTAGGCACTATAGTTAAATATATAAAAAGTCAGAATTAGGTGGATTTAGAAGTTATTATATGATTATCCCTACTGCCCCCCCTAGCCAAGTTACAATCGTATCGTTCGCGCCGAACGCCTCGAGTAGCCTCCGATTCCTTTGACCTCATCTCAACGCTCAGTTACGTGGTCAGAACAAAGGAATCGGACGCGTAGCTTCATAGACGCGTATTCTATGAAACTGTGTGTTGACGAAGCGGCAGCGTCGTGCGTCGTTGCCGCTTCGTCGACACAGTTTCGTATGTAAGCTTCACGCAGGCGTACATCAAGCGTACAATGTCGAATACGTGTCTATGAAGCTATGCGGACAGTAGGCCTAAGTTCAATAAAATATCCTTGACTTAATAATGCTCCCATACACTAAAAATGCGTTTCACTTCGTCGTCTCTAGCGATAGCTATAATTTAGATGTCTTCAAGGCTAGAGTGTATAAGCTCACCATCAATGATTGCATCACTGCTTACCATTAGGTGGGATCGCAGTCAGGCACTGGATTATATCAATAAGAAAAAAAACAAGATTAACTAAAAATGTTGACTTCGGCGCCATCTAGCGAGATCATGGCCACACTTGTGCCCGTAGTTTTCACGTCACCAAATTCTTTGGTTTCCTAACGCCGCGCCGTACTTATGACATGTTAATAACATTATAATTTTGTTTTGAAAATGGGATAGTATTTATTCGTACTGCACTCTGTCCCATTCTGATGGCTTTAACACTTCATAAGGCCTTTATTGCCATCGGTTCTTTCAATTTGTACATTTTTGGTAACAGCGCCACCTAGTATCTACATCTTGAACTACTAACAAGACGCCATATTTGTTGAACTGTCATCTGATTTTGTAAAACGAATCGAAACAGAGCTGCGGAATATTTAGTGTAGTTGGTTATTTTGTGTGTGTTTTTGCTGTGTGTGTTCTTCTTTTCAGCATTTAGGTAAGCTTGAAGTTTCTGATTAAGATTGCAGGTGTTATTAAACTGAATTTCAGTTCAAATTGATTAATTTTGTACAAGGACCTGTTTACTTTAGAATTTTAGAAGTGGAATAGAGTACAAAATCTTTTGTCTATGTATGTCTTCTGTCTTTTTTTTCTTTTACTGGTTTTAGTATAGGTATAAATAGATTTCGGCAAATAAAATTGGTCCTTGGGTTCGATTCCTAAGTCTTATTGATATAAATAAGAAAAAGAAGGTAATTTTTAATGAGATTTTTCTTAAAACTATTTGTTGTAATCTCAGGAAGATTCTGATGAGAAGAAAAGTTTTATTTATTTATTTATTTAATCAATTAATTACAACGGTTAAACAACCAATTACAGTAACTAAACAAAAAGTTTTAAGTTATAAACGACATGTACTTTCATCAATTCCTCTCACAGTACTTCTGACATACCAATAAAATCATCTTCCATTCATCCGCAAACAGATCGTTTGTTGGATAAGAATCGAAGAGATCATTTAGTGCAGCCAAAGTGCGAGGTATTGGAGACTGCGCACGGGCAACAGTGCGACATTGAGGCACAGCAAACATTCTGTGCTTTTATTTATTTATTGCCAACTTTATACTTACGGTATACACTATCCATATTATAGGCACACATTCAATAACTTAGACAAAAAAAAAATCATTACAAACAGACGCTTCAATTTTACTTATGTATTTTAATTTATCGATAATAGAGTGGAAGAGTTTTTTGTTTTATTTAAACGCGCTAATCTCTGGAACTATCAGTCAGCTTGGACAAAAAAAATCTATCTAGATAGCTAGGTTTATGATGAATAGTAAGGCTTTATATACCTTTAATTTTTAATTAGTACAAATATTTGGGCTTAGGGTAAAGTCTCAATAAAAAATCATCCCAAAATGTCACTCAATTTGCGGAAATAGGAAGAAAGAGAAGAAATAAATTATTTAGGAATGAATAAATGGCGATCACCTTTAATTTTTAATTAGTACAAATATTTAAAAGGCTTAGGGTAAAGGTTCAATATATAATCATCCCAAAATGTCACTCAATTTGCGGATTTAGAAAGAAAGAAAGAAGAAATAAATTATATATGAATGAATAAATGAAAAAACAACTGCGTGTAGTATTTTCTAGTAGCTGTTGATACGGATGATTGATTCAATTATGAATTTAGCATTTATGACAAATTTTCGTGGACAATTTTGGGATTTCGTCTTTTTACTTTTGACTACACAAATATGATCAGTAACGGGTACGGATAGAGCGCCATATTTTTTGTACTTTTAAAAAAATAGTGGTATTTTACGCTACGACCTACTCCAGCGGAGCAATAACCAAAGACGCGGGAGACAGCTAGTGTCATTTATAACAAGCAATAAAAAGTCATTTGTAAACTAGCAATATCTTTGACAACGTGCGACACAGCGGGTTTGCATCGAAGCTGGGTATACGTGGGTTCGAATCCCAGCTCATTAAATTGCGTTCTACCCTCCACATCGTGAACACAGGTATGTTCTTTGTTTTAGACTTTATGAACGTTGAAACAGTTATTTTTTACTACATATTCAAAATTTTGTATGAATCATTTTTTAAAGGGTGGATGCTTAAAGGAAGCCCCGATAATCAAATTTTTTGTTTTTTTTTTTGGCGCATTTTAGGTTAGTATCAATTTGTATGTTTATTAAAATATGATTTGTAGCAGTAAAAAAATTAGATTTACCTGAGCCCTTACCAAGACATATTAAAATGTCAAGCGTGCTAGCGAGAAAGGGATGGAACTATACACCCAGGGGCGCCGACTTGTATAAAACCTCATGGGCGCACCCATGAGTCATTTGATAGACTCGATAAAATGGCGAAGTGTGAGAAAAGAAATGCACACTGATCGACAGACAGTAGCGTACTTAATTACTAATTATGTTTGTTGTTGTGTTGTATGAAACCATTATACTCGTATAATGGTTTCATTTCATATTTTTATCAGAAATTAAACTAGTTTTTATCAAATATTAAATTATTTTTATTATAAAATATTATAATTTATAAGTAACCTAAAAGGATTACTGATCTGTTTCTTGATGTCTATTCTCAGGAGTGCTCATCCACTATTTATTTCTCATGCGTGCTCGAGCCCCCGAGCACCCACGGAGCCGGCGCCCCTGTATACGCCCTATATAGCTCCATCTCTTTAACAGTTCAGTTTAGTTGTCAAATTAATAGCATAAAGGCTCTACGCCTTTTCAAAGTGCAAAAAAACCTAAGAAAATTCTAATTTAGTGGGTTACCCATTGGCATTCCACCTTAAAAACTTATCAATGAAGATTGACTGTCACAATATCAGTTTCAATGTTCATAAGTTTTGTTTGATAAATTTGTTATGAAATAGCTCTGATTATTGATTTTTTTTTTAGTAAAAATGTTCTAATAATCCGTTAAAACACTTGAGACATATTCATATGTAGACGATTTCTGTCTTTAGGTATTTGAAAATAGTTTGGAAGAATAATAAACGTAATAATAAAGGGGTCTAGTTCATAATATCGACAGTCACTACATCGATGGGCTAGAGTATCGACAAATCGATGGTACCCTACATCGAGAGTACCCATCTTAAAAACTGGGTACTGTCGATGTAGCGTACCATCGATTTGGGGTACTGTCGATATTATGAACTAGACCCATAATAAAGAGTCTTATTCCATATTATTGTTATTTAAAAACTAATCTGGAATATTATTTAGACTCCTATATTTCTTCCACGCAATTTTTAATACCTGTAATATCTCAAAAATCAATACTTATTTTTAAATATTTTTTTTCTCATTAATACTTTTATGTGAAAATAACTATTGATTTTTGACATTGCATATAAATTTTTAAGATTATATTGAACCCTTATCGTGAACTATAACTTAGTATATTTATGAAATCTTTATGGGATTTATTTCCTGTCATAAAATAAACCTCCTTGAGCTTCGTTACCCAAATGAACTATCTTAGAAAGTTACCTTTTACCTAACTATAAACCAAATAATATTTCTAAAGTGAAGGCGTCTATCGTCGGTGTGTATAAAGAGTAATAGTTTATGGGCCATGAATATATATATTATATATAGGTATTGTATATACCTATATACCCAGTATAGTGATGGTTGAGGTCGGTGCGCTCAGTTCGAGCTGTTTTTACATTAAGACGAGTGTTTTCGTGCCCTATTCGCCAGGGTCGTGTATTTGCGACTGAGTACTCCATCTCGTTTAGCTCTTCAATCCCCATAGGTGACAGAAGAGCTGACGAGATGTGGAGTATTTGGTCGTGGATGTGCGACCCTGGCGGGATAATCTCGAGAATGTTTGTCGGATATATCCCACGTAGGCAGTTAAATGACGTTTAGCTGTCTGATTGGCTAAGAGCTTGGAGCAGACCAATCAGAGCGCCGAACTTCCTAAACGTTTCTATCGCGTTTATGTAAAACTCGCACTAGGCACTTAGATAGGCAGTTGCTTCATCTAAAATACTGGTCTGCAGCCTGGTAGACTGGAGGCTGAGGCAGGCCCAACATGGTTGGGAGAAGGCTGAGTTAATGGCTGAAAGCAGTTAAAGATACTCTATATTTCCCTAAAGTTCGAGGATGTAAGTAACATAGAGCTGATAAAACCTCTAAAATCTCGAAATAATTACATAAATCCTGGGATTTATGTAATTGAGCTTCTTAGTAGTTCTGAGTTGAGCTACAAGTATACTGACAAATGCTTGCACAGACTGGACAGTTCCACTCAAATCTGTGTGGTTCTTTCCTCAAAAGACCATCTCGGACACTAATCTGCATGGTTCTCATACGGTTTGACCGTTACATGTTTACTGTATGAACTTTAAAAGTGACTTTGACCTCTTGATTTTTTTTCGGTGTTTCTTCTCAGGGTAGTCAGCTAGGAAAAACCGGCCTCATCTAGTTTAAACTGACGAAAAAAATGACGTGTAAAATTGTTTTTAAATACCTATTTGTAAAAAAAATATAATTTAACATTTCAAATTACTTAGTGAAATACATTTAAACTAAATTATTATATTGAAGAATAATAATATGTATTTAGAGTTCCGTACTGAAACTGTTAGCTCATAACAACGCTCTTTAATTGAACAGTTTTAGTACGCAACTCGAAAACATAATAATTCTTCAATATAATAATAATTTAGTTCAAATTGTTTAATCCAGGCATTTAATCGTCTTTTATAAGATTTGGTAATTTTAGAAGAGGTATTTTCAACTCTATGGTACTTACTTTCACGAATTTTAGGTAAATATACTTATCTATCTCGATCTCTGGTTATGATAAACCTATGAATATGACTGACTTTTTTTATTTGTGACCAAATCAGTTTCATAGTAAAATAAAAACGTTTATATCCATTATGTATCATAAAATGGAACGTCTATCTATGTAGACCAAGATCCCAGAGCTGTCTGATATAACTTATTTTCACATGGATGAAACCTTAGGTTCTCAGCAGCGTCTCATGTGCTTTGAATACCTGTGCACTTGTGGAGCTCTTTGGAGCCCCTGGGCAGGTACCAGGTGAGAAAGGGAACTAAAAATAACGAGTAACTTTTAAACTTAAATTTTTATGGCTGATTTTTATAGATGTTTTGTGGAATATTATTCTAAAGTATAAATACTTTTTGTGGAGCTTTAAAACGTCTGACAGTTTTGTTCCATGGAAAGTGTCTACACTTATGATACCACTTTAGAATAATATTCTTCAAAACATATATAAAAATCAGCCATAAAAAATTAAGCTAAGTCGTTATTTTTAGTTCCCTTTCTCACCTGGTACCTGCTCAGGGGCCCCAAAGGGGAGATCCACAAGTGCACAGGTATTCAAAGCACATGAGACGCTACTGAGAACCTAAGGTTTCATCCATGTGAAAATAAGTTATGTCTGACAGCTCTGGGATCTTATATCTGTTCATATTTATCAGCACTCTACCCCTATAAATATTACAATTAACTTATCATAGTTACAAGATCTACACACTTGAAATTCGTATAGCTTTACGTATTGAACGAGCAGTACATACCAGTCATTATAGTATTGGTTTTACAAGGTCTTGAAAACCGTGTTCGACACTGGTACAGTTGTACAATGATAAATTGACTTGGACATGTTGTAGATAACATTGATGGATTTTTAGATTTAATCTTACATAACTACGTTAAAAAATAACTGAATATTTTCGCTTCAGTCACTTACAAAATATTCAAGAACCGTACAAGAATAAATAAATAAAAAAATCTCTTTATCGTCTTTTACAAGATTTACAAACAGCATCAAGTATAGAAGATAGAAGAAGTATACAACTTTGGTCTATGGTCTACAAAGAACTTTTTCTTTTTTAGCGGAAAGCTATGACGCGACGCGCTCAAACGCCGAGACTATAATCAGTAGCACAACTGCTTACCCATTCAGAGTGAACGATAAGTCTATACTCTGCGTCTACTGCCAGGAGTTATACGAAGACCCTGATGAGTTCCGGAGACACATGGACGGAGAACACGACTACTTTAGCATCAAGGTCGCGTTCCATCACCTCCCTAAAACTGAATTCATCAAAGCTGACCTCACGAATCTACGTTGTAGACTTTGCAACGCTGGATTTCCGAATCTAGAAGCTGTATTAGCTCATTTAGACTCTGAACATGATCGAAAAATAGATCCACACGGAAAATACGGCGTCATGCCTTACCTACTGCAGAAAGATGTTTACAACTGCGCCGTTTGCGAGAAGAACTTCCCGTCGCTCTTCCACTTAAACAGACATACAATAACACATTTTCTAAGCTATGTATGCCATGTCTGTGGCAGCAGTTATGTGGCAACTACAGGCTTGCTAAGACATGTCAGATCGAAACACCAGATCTACGAAGTATCCTGTAAAAGATGCAAGAAAGTTTTCCCTACAATGGAGGCCAAAGAAAAACATAGACGAACGCAGAAATCCTGCATGCCGTATTGCTGTCCGAAATGCCAAGAACGCTTCCTCGATTATAAGACCAGAAAAAAGCATATGGAAGTGGCACACGGTCAGTCGAAACGGACTTATCGTTGTGTGGATTGTAACATAGAGTTTACGACGGAGAATGCATATTATGACCATTTCAAGCTACATCATTCTGAAGACTGTGCGGTTTGCAAGCATTGTGGGTTGAAGTTTTTGTCTGTGTACCGCTTGAAGCGACACATTGCGAAGCATAATGTTTGAGTGACTGAAGCGAATTTATTGTGTAGAGTCCAATTTAAATCTGCAGTTATTGACGTTGAATAAAATTACGAGTGATTTTTAACCGACTTCAAAAAGGAGGAGGTTATATGTTCGGCTGAATGTATGTTTTTTATTTTTATTTTTTTATGTATGTTTACCGATTTCTCGGTCAATTATAGACCGATTTTAAAATATTTTTTTTTTGATTTGACGGTTATGCTTTCAAGTTGGTCCCATAAAAATATTGTTATGATCTGATCATGAACTTCGTAGATATGGAACAGAACTCCTCATGGGATTACAGCAGAACTGTCGTAACAAGTAAAATTGCTTTGTCTATACGTGTACGATGACTGACTGAAAGAAGAGGGGTAATATATCGAACTGATCTGATGATGAAGCCTGAAGTTAGGCACCGGAACTCTGTAATAAATTAATGTAATCTAACCGTGTTTGGTATTATTAGAATTGTCATGAGATGCACTCTGGCTATAAGGTTTTAAGTATGGCAGAGGGGTACTTTTTAGTGGTGGTACCATAACCTTTCGTATGCCGTAATTAGAGACACAATTAAAAAGCGATTGTGTCTCGCGTGGATCCGCGCACCGGGCATTCGAGTTAATCACGATATTTCAGAAATTATAACACCTACAAACTTAAAATTTGGCAGGTAGATTCCTTATACGGTGTAGACATCCGCTAAGAACGTATAAAACGGGGGGTTGGAAGTTTGTATGGAGAAACCTATTTTCACGCGGGCGAAGCTGCTGGCAGAAGCTAGTATGCAAATAAAAATATCAAATTGTAAAGAATAAAAAAGGCCAGATGAATGAGACACTCTCTCGGCTTCAAAGAATCGCACTTAGTGGTGGCGACATCCACATCTTACTACAAGTGCTTGCGACACGCTTTCCGGGTTGAGTGTTATTATTACCTACGTCACTACTGTACGGCAAAAGGAGCGGTGCGGGCGGGGGAGGGGAATGTGATACTAAACGTATCTTGTACTCCATTCGCAATAAGTTTAGACATTTAAACAAATATTTTTACTGTCCATTCAAACGATTTTGACTTTTATTGCGTTGGTGGCTTGATAAATGGCGGCTGTAGTAAATAGTTGGTATTGTAACCACTTTTTTGCTTTTAATGCCATACTTATGCATACGGAATAGAAGTCAAAATCGATTGGACGGACAGTAAAAAAAAAATTGTTCATTTAAATGTCTATTTCGAATGGAGTATAAAGTTTCGAACGCTCAATAGATATGGCATCTGTCTCCGAAATCTACCAATTAAGTTATCATAGACGTAGGAAATTCAAATTCTCGTGTTTCAAACTATAATAATCATTGAGTCGGATGTAAAGGTTTTGTAGTAGAGCGTAGCTGATAATTTTAAGATATTTAACATACTTTATTTATGGTGTTTGTATTTATAATTTATCAAATATCACAATAAACTATGATTACAATTCTTCTGTATTATTTTCGCCTTATGACAGTTTTTTTACTCTAAAAATACTTGACTTGTGACATCTTTGAAAATAAACACAATACAAAACAAACTCGACAGACACTTTATGAACTGCCTGTAAGTACTTGGTACTTGTGATTAGGCTATCGCAAATGTAATCATAAGACTACCTTAAGACAGGTGAATCATTTTCATAGTTTAACCTTTAGATCGGCTTCTATGAACACATGTCCTGTTTAGGGTAACCATTTGCCACAAAGCATTATAAATTAAGCAAAATAAAATTTAAAAAATGTAAGACCCTGCAAAGCGGGCGTGCTTCGGTCTCGTTTTACGGTCATTTGTCGCAGTTGCGTCACTCAAGTCCTTCATAAATTATTCTTCTTATCCATTTGCTAAAAAAAAAACTTGTAACGAAAATATCAAATTGCCTGTATACTTCTCATTCTGTCAGGTTATGGCTACGAGATCCGTTTTAGGATATCTCTGATGAAATTTACTTTCCACTACTTCAAGGGAATATACTCTTCAAAATCTTTAAGCAGTATCTTGAAGAAACTATTACTTAGTACAGAATCAGCCCAGCGCAGTAAAGCTCGTTTTCTGCTACAACAAATATGACAAAGGACCATTTCTTTTTGTTCTAGTGTTCGATTCGTTGTTCGAAGCGAGACAAAACGCTAAACTCATTTTGAGGTACACTACGGCTTATCCATTCAAGATACCAGGAAACGATATGGTGTGTGTTTACTGCTGCGATGCTTTTCAAGATCCAGAGGCGTATAGACAACACATGAGGACCGACCATTACCAGCCTAACATCAAGCATGCGTGCTCACACATCATGGGCACAGAGGAATGCCTTAAAGTCGACTGCACCGACCTAGGATGCAAGCTCTGCGCAAAGAAATTCGATTCCCTTACTTCCATAGCAGAACATCTTGTCCTAGAACACGACAAGCGTTTAAATCTGAACGCAGAAATTGGATTGCAGACTTTCAAATTAGGTCGCGAAAGATGGGTGTGCGCTACTTGCTTTCAGAAATTCCCGTCACTAAGATGCTTATCTCGACACAATAGCGTGCACTATCACAAGTACACTTGCGAAACTTGTGGCAAATCTTACATAAGTCGAGAAAACTTGAAGAAGCATATACTCTTCAGTCATAACGAGAAAAAGATCTGTCCTAAATGTAAAAAGTCGTTTCCTAACCTAGAAGAACGCCGCGCACATGTGCTAGCGAGCAAACGATGCTGGCCTTTCTGCTGCAATCACTGTGGTCACAGATTCGTCACCAACAAACAAAGAATGGAACACCTGGCCCAAGCCCATAACGTAGATACTAACAAGCTCTACACTTGTCCTGAATGCCAGGAATCTTTTACGGATTCAAGACTATACAGAACACATTATATGGTGACTCATACAGACGATAACTTCGTTTGCCAATTTTGTAGCGTGAAATTCGCTACCAAAAGCCGTCTGGAAGCCCATAAGCTCCTACATACGGGAGAAAAGCGCTTCCATTGTACTTCATGCAACAAATCCTTCCTCAGGAAGAAGAATTTGAACCAGCACATGTGGATTCACAGCGAGCATAAAAGATTTAATTGTGATTTGTGTAATAGACAGTTCAATCAGAGAGTCAGTTGGAAGACTCATATGAGGTCTTATCATCCGGAGTTGGTAGATTTTTGAAGTCTAGTTGGACGGGATGTGAAATTGTTCACATATACTTACCTATATTTTATCGTCCGTAGACAAGGCCAACCAAAGCTACTAAATATTCATAGCAAACTTTTTAGTTATTAATTTGTACTATTCTTTTTCGTAAAAATTCCGTCTCATGGGAGAATATCTTGCGTAATGATATACAATTTTCGCCAAACTCGGGCCCTTTTAGGGCGAAACAAAAGTTTTAATTTAAAAAGTGTAAGGCGGAATTGCTAATGATTAGGGCTATAAGTCCCTTTATATTGTATATTAAAAATTTGCTTTTTTTAAATACTGTGTATTTTAAAAAAACTTTGTATAAACTTCAAATAGCTAAGTATCTAAAAAAAAAAAACATTTTTTCGCGACCAACCTATTTGTTTCATTTACAACCATTCAAACCAATTCGATTACCTACATAGATATATCAATAACTCTTATTTGACTGAGTCCTAAACTCGGAAATTAACATAACACAATATCTAACTATAAAGTTAAGTCAGTGTGATAATCATTATCAGAACCATCAACATCAAAGACTGAACAGAAGAGCAGTTGAATGACTGGGCATTTCTTTTTGTTCTAGAGAAGCAAAATGACCCCAATTTCATCTCGAAACGGAACGCCGAGATAATAGTGAAATATTCAACCGTATACCCCTTCAAGCTGCCCGAAGACAATATGGTTTGTGTGTACTGTTGCGAAACCTACCCCGACCCAGACGTGTTCAGAACCCACATGAACGAAGAACATGAAACTTTTAACCCCAAAATGGCTTTCGTCCATTGCTCAGAGGGGTACATCAAAGTTGATTGCACTAACATTAACTGTAGACTCTGCTTCAAACATTACCAGAATTTGGACCAAATTGCAGATCATCTGTATTCCGAACATAATAAGCCTCTAGACTTAACAGTTGCGTTAGGACTGCAACCATTTAAGCTTGAAAACAACAAGCTATTCTGCGCGATATGTCACTATAAAGCTGTATGTTTGCGACAGTTGAGCAGACATACACAGAGCCATTTCTGGAGATACACCTGCGAAGCTTGCGGCAAATCTTACGCGACCAACACAGCCTTGCGCAGTCATATAAGATTCTCGCATATCGGCACTGAAAAGATATGCCGCAAATGCAAACGGACATTCTCGTCGATAGAAGAGAGGAGGAAACATTTGCTGGAATCCCGGAAATGCTGGTCACATTTATGCTGTGTTTGCGGAGAGAGATTCATGTCGTGGCATGCTAAGCAACAGCATTTAACAGAGTGCCACGGAGTTGAAAAGAAAGTTTACGTATGCCCAGAATGTGCGCAAATCTTCCAAGAACGCAAGAAATATAGGACACATTTCAGACTAACACACACTGATGACAATTTTGTGTGTTCGTGCTGTGGCATGAAATTCGTTACCAAAAAGAATTTGGAGGAGCACAGGGTTTCACATACAATGGAGAAGCTCTTTCCTTGTACGGTCTGCTCCAAGTCGTTTCCTAGGAAGAAGAATTTGATCCAGCATATGTGGATACATATGGAGCATAAACGGTTTGAGTGCAAGCTTTGCAACAAAAAATTCAACCAGAAAGTTAGTTGGAAAACGCATATGAAATCGTACCATCCTGAATTAGAAGATTTAGAAGGAAAAAATGATAATCTTAAACTCATGTTTTCGGTTTTAACCGAGTAATTGTTAAAAGTATTCCGAGTATATTTATGTTATTCATAGATCTAGTGTAAATTTGTTAGGGTAAAAATGAGGGTAGTTTTGGTAACTAGTCGTTTGAAATCTAGGGCCAGTGTTGTTTTTCGATTTATCATAAGCATTTTTATTTTGTAATCTTCATTACAATGATTTTTTTTTTCTATTATGGTCAATAGTTTAAAAACTTTTATGCGTGAGTTCGTTTTAAAATACTTTCTGATAACACAGATAGCTTTAATATAATTATTGATATACAATATGGATTTTATTCGGATCTAAATTCGAACTGTAGGTTGATATTAAAAGTTAAAGAGCTGTTGTTATTCTGAAATAGTCTCAGTTATGATCTTGGTAAAGTCGTGTTGAAATAGGCCCAATTGACACACAGACGTGTATTTTAGACCTCATTTTAAAAGATGCCATTGAAATCTCTTGGGTCTTAAAAGACCCATAAGCAACTTTACTACTAACTCTCATGGGTCTTAAAAGGCCCATGAGCAACTTTTTATTTGATTTAAATTACTAGTAGTAACCATTGTGGAGTCCAGTATTACTTAAGCACCGCAACGAACAACACAACACAGGATAAGTGATGGGACGTTTCTTTTTGTTCTAGAACTAAATCCGATGATCATCGCGCGACAGAACGCCAAAACGATCATAGAGTACACAACAGCTTACCCCTTCAAACTGCCGGAATCTTCCATGGTTTGCGTATACTGCTGCGATAGCTTCCCAGACCCCGCGAAATTTAGGGAACACATGAATTTAGAACATCAAGACTTCAAAGTACGAATGGCTTTTGTTCACGTTGCCGAAGCAGCCGTTAAAGTCGATTGTACCGACCTCAAATGTAGAATCTGCCTTGAAACTTTACTTAACTTAGAACAAGCTGCAGAACATCTCACAAAGAAACACAATAAAGATCTTAACTCTACACATGATTTAGGAATGCATCCGTTCAAAATATATAAAGATAGATACTCATGCGCTATATGTACGGAGAAATTTTCGACGCTGGCGTTGTTGAGTAAACACACGCATACACATTTTGTCCAATATACCTGTGATGCGTGCGGAAAATCTTATGCTTCTTTAACGTCATTACAGTGCCATCTTAGGTACAACTGCGGCGCAGAATCTGATAAGAACAACAGAAATAGATGCAGAAAATGTCGAAAAACATTTACGTCGGCAACAGAAAGAATGAAACATCTAGAAAAATCAATACGATGTCGTCAACACGTGTGTAATATATGCGGAGATAGGTTTACAACTTGGAATGTGAAACAAAACCATTTAAAGGAGACACATAACGTTCCACAGAAGACTTATAACTGCCCAGAGTGTCATACAGTATTTAGTAAACGCGACAGCCTACGGTTACATTTCAAGACTACCCACACAAGTGATTACGTCGAATGCTCTTACTGCGCAAGAAAGTTCGACACCGATAGGAATTTAAAAAAACACATTGTCATTCACACAGGGGAGCGAAATTTTATTTGTCAAGTTTGTTCTAAGGCGTTCCCCAGGAAGTCAACCTTAGGACAGCATATGTGGATCCATAGTGAAGTGAAAAAACACGAGTGTAAGATCTGTGATAAAACCTTCAATCAACGAGTGAGTTGGAGGACTCATATGAAGGCTAGACACCCTGAAATGCGTGTGTTTTAGAGGGTAGTTCCGTCTTATGTTGATATAACTACGTTGGTCGGAATGCGTTAAGTCGTTGGTCCTGACTGTCTTTCGTAGATCTTTGGCACAAAAAGTTGGCAACCAGTCCAACAATACCAAGAGGTATTATATTATCCACTAAATGGGTTATGAAGGTCAGATAGACAGTAGGTTCTATATGAAGTACTGGTACTTATTTAACCGCATTTGGCTAGACTAGCAGCCTATTGAAATGGCAGCGCAGATGATTGTTACGTTTATCGAAACTGTAGACTTTCGTATTTACAGCGACCTTTGGGGTCTCTCCCATACTTAAAGATTCTTTACTTACCTTTCTCCATTCCATGCAAATGTCATAATAATAGACGATTTAGCGAAATAAAGTACAATAAATGGGACTGTGTATTAGTGAAATTAAGTAGCACTAATAAAACAAAAAAGTGACCAATGTCTCTTTTGTTCTAGAAAAAAATCCGATGCACATCGCTAAAAGGAACGCCCAGACCGTAATACAATATACCACAGCTTATCCGTTTAGGCTCCCGGAAAGTTCCATCGTATGCGTATACTGCTGCGAAAGTTTTGATGATGCTCCTCGCTTCAGGAAGCATATGGACGACGACCATGAGGTAGTCAATGTCAGGCTTGCATTCTCACATCTCCACGAAGGCTATATCAAGGCTGATTGCACCGATTTACACTGCAGGATATGCCTTGAGACCTTCAGCAAAGTTGAAGAGGCAGCCATCCATTTGAACATAGTCCATAAACAAAATATAGACTTGGATCACGATATAGGCCTGCAGCCCTTTAATATACAAACCGACAAGTTATCCTGTGCCGTTTGCCAAGATAAGTCTTCGAATATTAGAAGTTTGAGCCGGCACATTCAAAAACACTTTTTCCAATGTACCTGCGAACTCTGCGGCAAATCTTTTGCATCTTCCACGTCTTTACAAAAGCATCTAGAGTTCTCATGTCCTTTCGTACCGAAACAGCGGAGGTGTAGAAAGTGCAAAATGGTTTTGTTTTCGACTGAAGATCAGAAGAGACACTTTGAGGTGTCCAGGCAATGTCGACAGCATTTATGCCCTGTTTGCGGTGACAGATTTAGCACATGGAAGATTAAGAGGAGTCATATGGAACAGGCACATGCTATACCGAAAAAGGTCTACCCTTGTCCAGAATGCGGACTCGTTTTCAAAAAACCGAACAAATTCAGAGCTCATTTTAAAATTGTACATACAGACGAGCACTTTGATTGCCCTAGTTGTGATCGAAAGTTCGACACTAAGTACGTTTTAGACAGGCATATGGTCGTTCATTCCAATGAGAGATTGTTCTCTTGTGATATTTGTTCTAAATCGTTTCCGAGGAAGTCTACGTTGAGACAGCACATGTGGATTCATAGTGAGGTCAAGAGGTTTGAATGTAAGATGTGTGATAAACAGTTTAATCAGAAAGTCAGCTGGAGAACGCATATGAAGTCATATCATCCGGATTTAGGCGATTTTTAATATTAATCGGCGTCCTAAGTGGGGAATTCAACGCGAATACGATTGCGAAGCGATTCGATGCGGTTTACGCGAATTCAACGCGACGCGGCTGCCATGTCCTAACTGAAGGGAATTCGCCGCTTAGCTGCAATTTATTTAAAACAATAATTTGCCTGCTACAGTCGTCCTATCTCATTATAATTTAGGTGGCTTCAAGGCTAGAGTAAACAGGCTCTTAATAAACTAGTGCGCCTCACCATCAACGGCTGTATCACTGCTTACCACCAGGTGGGATCGCAGTCAAGCACTAGTTTATATCAATAAAAAAAAGACAAGCCTTTTAAGCGCAAGAGTTTGCGCGAAAATATCAACCAAGCAATCACGTCCGATTCGCTTCGCTCGTCGCACATACGGTTGGTCACGTAAGCCACCGCAATAGACAAACCGCTTCGCTTCGCGATATCATTTGCGTTGGATCGCCTACTTGGAACTCCACAGTAGTAATCATTTTTATACCCGCTCATTGCGTATACATTGTGCAAAAATTTCAGCTGTTATAACCATAATTATCCCTTTTTTTTTTTATGTCGCTCCGCTTAGCTATACAATAATAAGAAAATACTCACAAAATGTTCGCCGAACACAGTATGTTCATAAGTAGTAAGTTCAAAATAGCACAACTATAACTATAATAGAAGAATTTTCTATATGTGGTCATATACTAATACATTTTGATACAAGTGCAGAAAGATTGTCATTGCAACCGAGGCGGAATTGCAGTGACAAATTTGCACGTGTATCAAACGATTTTTTTCAATACACTTACGAAGAAATTAATAAACGGGGGTTGACCGACGACTTGTGGGGGTCGATGCGCGCCCAGCCTGATACGATACATGTAATGAAATTGTGGTGGGGGAGAGCACGCTCACTTTTCTGCACTAGTGCGGAAAAAAGTATATTTAAGCCTAAAAGCGGTGGGATAAGAACGGGTTTTCAAGTAAGTGTATTGAAAATTTTTTTTCCGTGCTTAACCATTGGGGCAACCACGCCGTCGAAGTAACATGAGGGTAGACAAAAAATAAAATACAAATAGCCACCTGCTAAAATCTTGCATAGTGTTCTCTCAGATGCAACCAATATCTAAATATACAAACACAAAAATTTAATTTCTACATATGGCCGTTATAGACTTTAAAACCAGCCATGTTAAACATGCAGCACTACAATAGTACTTTTTTTAATTGAAATTTTTAGTAGATTGTCTGCTTTAAGATTAGGTATTGCGGCCTACCTAGTCTAAGATCTTCATGCTTTTGGCCCACCATTGATTCTGAGTTTGACATGGCCGTTTTAGACCATTAAAAAAAGTAAATTTCTTTTTTAAACAAATAAACAATATGTATTTCTTTTTTAACGTAGAGCACATTCGCTATTTGATTTATAACCATTTTCGCTTTCAATGTTTCATTATAATAAAACTACTAAGCGATAGGATAGTTACTTTGTTTTTTTCTATTTATATTAAGTATTCATAAAACAATTTGGTTAGGAAAAAGAATTTATGAAAATTAAATATTCTTTATGTTAATAGTTATTTTTCTTTCTACTATTAAGACTGCTATTTAGTTGTTATTTTGTACTGTTTATGGAAAATGACCTATATATATTAAAAATATATTAAGAATTTTTTCTAATATAATTTGTAACTTGTCCTTATTTAGAGGGTGTTTAGATTTTGAACCGTTTATCGAGGACGCTATTTTCTCTTCTAAATAGCTGAAATATTTTATTGTACTCTTAGCGTGTAAGTTTCAGACTCAAACGTGGTTATATTCTCTCGCTGAACTCATCATTTTTAAAATAGTTTTTGTTTTAGTGTACCTATATGGGAGCATTAGCAAGTTAAGGAAATGGTATTCGCGAAAATCCAACTCTATTGAGGGTCTAGATTTGGAAGATACGCGTAAACGCTAGCGATTTTAACGAGAGGAAAGTTGAGCGTGCATTTGCCGCCGAGTCAGGGCTGGGCCAGACTGGCAGCACGATGCGGGGCGCGGCGATTGTCATAGCACGGCTCGAACTAGTTTGAGATCCCCGCTACCGCGCGGGTTGCTGCTCGCCGCCCGCGCACACACTGCGGCCACTTTTATGAAAGAGCTATGGTGTGAGTTGTCCGCGCGCGTCCCGCGTCATATATCCTGCGCCGCTTCCTGCGCTCACGTGCTCACAATGGACACTCTAAAGAAGTTCTTATGTTTGCGTTCGCCGCGCCGCACCCGCTCCATGACCGCGTTTTCAGTCTGGCCGAACACTCGTGTGGCACTGCCCACGCTACCGAGGGTTAGCGTGGCAGCCAGCTCGCACCTAAAGAGATAGGTGCGCGGGCGCAGACGCGGAGTTAACTGACGCGCTGTTTTACAGTGCAGTACAGCTGTATTGCCCAGCCTGCAGTATAGCCCGATCGTCACCTTGTTTTAGATACTCTAATCGCTTTCTATTGTTCTTTGACAGTGGTATCAGTGCTTAAACGACTTTTCTGTCCAAATACCCTCTAAATTAACGATTATATCCAAAATATCTGTTGAATGTTCGCATAGTTTACAGAAGTAAATATGTTGGTATATTTCGTTATTTGTTTTATAATATTTTGTAGTTAGGTACATAGTATTTAATAAATTGATTACTATTTGATGTTTGCTTCTTATTACCTCGACCTTTTTGGTATCCCAGTTGCGTAAGATAATTTCATAATCCATTTATTTATTTAAACTTCATGCCATAATGCTTTTTTACCAGTCGACCGTTGGGTTAAAAAAGACTACGCTGTGGTAGGTGAGCACAATATATTAATAAATAATAAATATTTGATATAGAATGTAGTATCGTTAAAATTAGGTTCTTGTACTTCATGTTTAAGGCCTGCGCAGACGACGGATTTTTGTCCGCTAAAATACCGCTTACAACTGTATCGAGTAATGCAAACGAGGGATTAAAAGTACCGCGTACAAAAAGTCCCCCGAATTACCGAGGACATACACGAGGCAGAGAGCGGACCGGACTAAAAAGTACGGGGGAGTCCCCGAAAAAAATAGAACTCGTATGACTAGGCGAAGCAGCAACACACATGGCGGACTTTAGGCCGTGTTGTGCGCTCGACAGTGTCGTAAGTATGCACGACGATAAACAAACACACCGTGTGCGTTGAGTTCGCGGTAAAGCCGCGGCGGACTTTTTATTTGCGGAGCGTACTTTTTCTCCGCCGCAGAGAAAAGTCTGTCGTCTGCGCAGGCCTTTGGAATGGGCTACTGAATTGATTGTGTATTACCCAGTTAGGTACCAGTTATGCAATAATTATATTAGCTTTAATAGAGCACATACAAATTACCGTGACCGGTAAGGGGTACATGCCTAAAGACACAAGAAAAAAAATAGAAATGCCTCAGAAAATTCAATAGAATTCAATAATTTAATGTCCGAAAACGCAAACACAATAAGTCTTTGGTGGTATACGGAACAGAGAGTAAAGTCCCGCAAACCTCCTTTAAAAAGGGAGGATCCTCCGACCAGACGGGTGTTATGTCTGGTGGGTAATTGCCCGATAGATGATTTCGGGACGTTCTGTGTTCTAATCGCGCGGAGAACTTTGATTGCGCGATGCAGGATTAGTTCTTATGTGACGCCATAGATGTCGTTACAAGTCGTCCACATTTCTTGAATAAAGTTTAAGATGATAAAAAATAAGTTTGCGTTGTATGCAAACAAAACGATAGCATACCATTATCACCTAATATAAGTATTTTTACGCATTTACCGCCACGAGCTCGCCAGAAAGTGACCAAAGGCGTTTGTGTGTTTTAGACGTGATGCGTCCGTTGTCCATCGCGCGACGCAATGCAGAGACTATCGTCCTCAACGCCACCGTTTACCCCTTCCGACTGCCCGAAACATCCCTCATGTGCGTATACTGTGGTGAATCTTACAACGACCCCACGTTATTCAGAAAACACGCTAAAGAAGAACACGCCTCCTTCACAGTCCGAACAGCTTTCTATCACTGCTCCTACGAAAACTACTTGAAAATCGATACTACAGAAATGACTTGTAGAAGATGCGGTGAAACCTTCGCCAGAATCGACGATATCGCACGTCATTTTAACGAGAAACACGACGAAAAAATCAACTTTGACTTCCAGTTAGGACTGCATCCTTACAAGTTTTCTCAAGAAGCAATTATGTGCGGTGTTTGCGATCTAAACTTCCCCTGCTTAAGACAACTGAGTCGCCACATGTCTTCTCATTTCTTGAACTTTACGTGTGATACGTGCGGAAAGTCTTACACGACAAACAGCTCGTTGAAGCATCACATTCAGTTCTCACATATAGCAGACGAAAGAATCTGCCGGAAATGCAAACAGACGTTCAGCTCTTTAGAAGCTAAGAGGGAGCATACTCTCAATACTCCTAGCTGTTGGATATATCAGTGTTTTACTTGTCTACAACGGTTTATGACTTGGCCTGCCAAAGAAGAACATTTAGTACAGGTTCATGGACAATCCAGAAAGTCTTACGATTGTTCTGAATGCAGTCTTTCCTTCACAACAAGAAATGCATATAGACGGCATTTTAATACCACCCACGCTAAAGTAAATTTCCCTTGCGCACACTGCGGACGAAAATGCGCTTCCAAAAGATACTTAGAACAGCACATGCTAGTCCACACAGGCTTAAAAACCTTCCATTGTAATGTGTGCTCTAAATCTTTTCCTAGAAAGAAGAATCTTGTTCAGCACATGTGGATTCATAGTGAAAATAAGCGGTTTGTGTGCAGGATTTGTAAAAAGACGTTCAATCAGAAACATAGTTATAAAGCTCATATGAAGGGACATCATCCTGAGGTACCTGAAGAAGAATATTAGTTTGCAGTGTATGAATGTACTACAGAAGGAACAGATTGTGATTTGTAGACGTTTAATAGTAAAATTCAGTCTTCGTTACAAAATTTCGGCCATTACAACCAATCTGAACGGAAACTAACCATCGACAATTGAGATATTATAGTGCACAAGTGTGCGACAGGAGTCAAGAGCGAGAGCATCTTTTGAAATACTGTATCATATCCTTGTTGAAACGTTCTAGATAATATAATTATATTACTAAAAAGTTTCTTCAATTGTTAGTTCCGTTAGTTCTCTTTTAAAAATATACTTTGTTAACAAATTTTTATAATCCATTCGTTTGTTCAAGATCTTGTTATTTCTGTTAAAGTAAGGCAAATTGATTGAATTATATTTCTGTTATTATATCAACCGTTATTCTGTTTTAAATATTAAACTTGTCGACTCAATTTGAAGTTTTTATAATTTCAATAACCTCTTCTGTTTTTATAAAACGTCTTTGCATTAGGTTCCTAAAGTAAATAAATAATAAGAGGGTAGTACATTAAAATTTACACTACGTAGAAGTATAAGCAGTTAATTTTTTTTTCCTTGGTGGCAATGTACGCAATATACAATCTTAACCCATTTTACTTTGATACAACCCATGACCATGTAAGTTTTCGTTCAAAGAAAGAAGTGAGCCGATCAGTCACTGCGATATTTTCTTTTTGTTTCTAGAACCACATTTATGGGCGAAAGAGAACGCGGAAATAGTGTTGAAATATACGACCCTGTACCCATTCAGATTGCGAGGAAAAGCCATCACTTGCGTATACTGCTGCGAGGGTTACGAGGACCCCACGCATTTCAGAAGGCACTTCGATGTCCACCACCAACAGTTCACCATCGCTACAGCCTTCCACCACATGAGCAGTTTGAAAGAATATCTCAAAGTAGATATATATGATCTAAAGTGTAGACTTTGTCTCCAACCGTTCGAGAAAATCGATGATGTTGCTGTACACTTGAAAGAATCACACGCAGATTTAGTAAAGAAACTAAACCTTGAATACGATGTGGGCTTACAGCCTTACAAATTGGTAAATAATAACTATTGCTGCTTCCATTGCGGGAAGAAAATGCCAACTCTAATCAAGCTTTGTCGTCACACGATTGTGCATTACCAAAGATTCACGTGCGACACTTGTGGCCGCAACTACCTCTCAAACGAGGCTTTAAAGTACCACATTAAATGCATCCACTCCGTCAAGAAGCATGTCTGTAGGAAGTGCTGGACAGAATTTCCCACTCTAGCAGAGAAAAAGGCTCATATTAGAGAAACAAAACCATGCTGGACTTTTTGTTGTATCGTCTGCGGAGACAGATTCCAGTCTTGGGAACATAAGCAGAAGCATTTACAAGCTGAACATGGGTACGAGAAGATAGTTTATAACTGTCCAGAGTGTGATGGCAAATTTACGTCCAGAAAATATTTCTACACTCATTACAAACTGGCTCATACTGATGAAGGTTTCCAATGTGCTTGCTGTGGACTCAAATTCAACACCCAGAAACGTTTAGATGACCACTCTCTTGGACACACCGGAGAGAAACAATTCATGTGTAATATTTGCTCCAAGTCTTTTGTGAGACAAAAGAGTTTGAATCAGCATATGTGGACCCATAGCGAAACTAAAAGATTCGTCTGCCTTTTGTGCGAAAAGGGTTTTGCGCAGAAAGTTAGCTTGAAAACTCATATGAAGTCCAGTCATCCTGATGTTACCATTGATTTTTAATGTCCTTAACTTATCTTGAATAGAAATAAAACTTTGTACACTTAACTTAAGCTCGTTTTTTTCCTACTACCGGCTTAACCCCAAAAAAATAAAGGCAAATTAAAAAATAGTCTTTGTTTCTGGTCATGTTAGTTCGTTCTTTTTACAATTAAAGTTTATAGCTTCGGTATGACACTGACAATTTTCTTTTTTGTTTTTAGGGACCACATTGGAAATTCACGGACGTAGTGAGACTGAGAATGAAACAAAAAAGAAAATAGTCCTTGTTTACCAGACGCCGCAAAGGCGAAACGCTGAAATTATCCTAACTTACTCTACCGCATACCCTTTCAAAACTCGTTTTAGTCAAATACTATGCTCGTATTGTCACGAAGAATTTAATACCCTAACCGATCTCAGATATCACATGAAAACAGAACACTTAAACTCAGGTTTCAAAAACGTCTTTTACAGAGCAAGGGACAATTTAATCAAAATCGATATTACTAATTTAAAATGTAAAATATGCGCGGAAGAAATCCAAGACGTGGATGGTCTTATGAGTCATTTGTACAGGGAACATAGTAAGCCGGTCAAATTCAATGCTAGATACGGCGTCCTACCTTATAAGCAGACTTCTGATAACCACTGGACGTGTGTTTATTGTAACAAAGTTTTCATTTCATTTATCGCTTTCAATCGGCACATTGTTACCCATTTCATGAATTACAGCTGCGACAAATGCGGTACAACTTTCGTCTCGGATTACGCCTTGAAGGACCACCATCGGCAAGTCAAATGCTTCCGAACGGCTTACAAGGCTAGAAATGGAAGGGTTTTGAAACCTAGATCGAATGCTGAAATTATTCTACAATGTTCTACAGCTAGCCCTTTCAGAACTTGGAAAAGTAACTTCAATTGTGTGTTCTGTAGGGTCCAAAGCAATGATCCGAGTGGTCTCCGTATGCATGTCGTTACGATTCACGCGAACTATGACGTCAAAGCTGCTTTCTATAAGAAGTTAGGTAAAGACTTCCTGAACGTTGACATAACAGATCTCCAGTGTAAACTATGCTTCATGCCTATAGACTCCTTCGACAGTTTGATTTACCATCTAAAAACCGATCATCAGCAACCGATCAATTCTGACGCTCAGATAGGTGTCCTACCTTTTAGACTAAACGATGGCTCGATATGGAAATGCACGATATGTCCGAATGAGTTCAAAGATTTTGTCTCTCTAAAGAAGCATACCTCTGAACACTTTCAAAACTACGTTTGTGATACCTGTGGCGAAGGGTTTATTACGGAATCTGCAATGATAGCTCACACTAAAATACCGCACGAGAACAAATACAACTGCAGTAGATGTATAGCCACGTTCTCATCGCTGGACGAGAGGAATATACATGTGAAAACACAGCACACATCGCTTCCGTACGTTTGTGTATACTGCAAAGATAAACCACGTTTCGCAAACTGGGAGGTTCGAAAAAAACACTTGATGGCAGTTCATAATTATAAGACGGGAGCTGATAAATACGACTGCACGACATGCCAAAAGTCTTTCAAGACGAGGTCGGGGAAGTATAATCATATGGCAAGAGTACATCGAATAAAAAAAGATACGGAGCTCAGCTATCCTTGTCCAAGTTGTCCTAAAGCGTTTACGACTAAACTGTTCTTGGACAAACATGTGGCCAAAAAGCATTTTGATGTTTAAAGTTTTTAAGGTATTTCTCTTCATTGATTAACGATAATTTTCATTAACACGCAAATATTTATGACATTATTTAGATATATTCTCCATAAAGATCTCTAGAAGCCTAAAATTACCAATCGACATAAGCCGGGATGTCTTTCTCTCTCCGAAGAAAAGAAGCTGTAATGGAATATAATAATGATGCAAATTCTTTTCTTTTTTAGGGTCTACAAAGGATATTGACGGACTTAATCAAACCGAAAGTAAACCAAAACAAAGACTGTTTGAAAGGTCCGTTGGACAGAACCCACAAAGGCAGAATGCCGTTCTTATCCTAAAGCACTCGACAGCGTTCCCTTTTAAGACGCGGTTTAATAGGATCGTCTGTTCGTACTGCCATGACGAGTTTGAGCCAATGGCTGCTTTGAGGGATCATATGAAAGCTGACCATTCAAGTGCTGACTACAACAGTGCTTTCTATAAAGTCTACGATGCCCTCAAAGTTGAAATTACTGACCTTAAATGTACCGTGTGTACCCAAGAACTTCCGGACATAGAAACCTTTATGACTCACATTTCTCGAGACCACAAAATCAAAGTTAACTTTGACGTTCCTTTCGGAGTACTCCCATATAGGCAAGGACCTTCGGGAAGATGGACGTGTCTTGAATGCGATAAAACCTTCCCGAAATTCTCGCAAATCAACGTCCATTTACGAACGCACATGAAGATTTTTACTTGCGACAAGTGTGGAGCGACATTTTTGTCAGATCATGGTCTGAGGCAACATGAACGTAACTTTAAATGCTACAAGTCTTCCTATAATCCTCGTTTCGGGAAAGCCTTGAAATATAAAAGCAATACTGAGATTATTTTAGAATGTTCTACAGCCTGCCCTTTCAGGACTTGGGGGCAGAACTTCAACTGCGTTTTTTGTCGGGTCCAATCTAACGATCCGATTGGTTTAAGAGCTCATATGGCGTCTAGGCACGCGAATTTCGATATACAGCTTGTCTTCAGTAGAAAGATAAGGAAGGAATTTTTGAAAGTTGACATAACAGATCTGCAATGCAAACTTTGTTTTATACCAATCGATACTTTAGATGAATTGATGATACACTTGAAGAATGATCACAAACAGCCTTTAAACGCTGACGTCCAACCAGGGGTTCTTCCGTTCAAATTAAATGATGGTACTAACTGGAAATGTGCTATATGCAAAATTCAGTTCTCTGACTTTATTTCTTTGAAGAAACATACATCAGAACACTATCAGAATTATGTCTGCGATACTTGCGGAGAAGGTTTCATTACAGAATCTGCATTAAAAGCGCATACAAAGATACCCCACGATAACAAATACACGTGCAGTCGTTGCGTCGCCACTTTTACAACTCTAGAAGAACGTAACATTCACATCAAAACCCAGCATACGACGCTACCATACATGTGTGTATACTGCAAAGAAAAGCCTAGGTTTGCGACCTGGGAGCTCAGAAAGCGTCACCTGATGGAGTTTCATAATTATAAACCTGGAGCGGAAATGTACGAATGTACGACTTGCCATATGACGTTCAAGACCCGATCGCAGAAGTACCATCATAACGTGAAAGCACATCGAACTAAGAAAGAGACAGATTACAGTTATCCTTGTGGTAGTTGTTCTAGAGCGTTCGCTTCTAAACTGTCTTTGGACAAGCATATCGCGAAAAAGCATTTCCATGTATGATATTACTTCTAGACTCATTCAAGAAGCATAATCAGCCGTTTAATACTCCAGCTATTGGGACTTAGGCATCTTCTCCAGAAGGGGAAATGAGCCGTAATCCACCACGCGGGCTCAGTGCGGGTTGGTGGATGTCACAAGCCTTCGAATTTTCCGTTCAAGGACAAGCCAGTGTTGTCACCGAGTTTTCCTTGATTTGAGAGCAGTGTTGATGAAATAAATAACACAAAGTAAAGCGCCTGTCTGGGTTTAAATCCAAAACTAACTATTCAAAAGTTGGGGCCCCATATCACTGGCGACCACTGCTCATATCCAATAAGACTCTTATTTAAATTTTAACTCGAATAGTTTTATAGACTGATTTTATATGGACATTTTTGTCTGTCGAACGTTTTTTTTTATTAATTTGCTGGAATATTTACTATGTATGAAATAAAATAATTTTATTTATTGTACAAAGGGCAAGCGCCCTCTACTAAGGATCCCGAGGCTGTGGACTCGTTAGATCAATTTGTATTTAAATTAAATCTAATTCAGTTAGTATGTCAGACTTACCATCAGCTTTGGTAGTCTTTCCAATTGATCTTAAAATTCTACGCATAATTATTTGTTGTTAGGTAAAAAAGATAAAACGCAAATTATAATTAAGTAAACAGTATTGATCTGGCTTTTAAAATCCTAACTACAACAATTGTCAGCAGACAAGGTAAGCATGCTTAGTAACCAAGAAAAATCTGTAATAAAAAGTATCGGGATTAAATAAAATGTAACTAAATTGTTCAACGCTCGATACGTGTTGCATTTAATATTACGATTGATGGCGTTACTAAAAATTATAATACCCAATTTTGAGGGTAGTTTCGGTAGCGTAACACGCCATCTGTCTTTAATCTTAGTAAACTTTAGGATCTCATAAAAAAGGGTTGTATTCAAACGTGTGAAGAAATTAAAAGCAACGAAAATGTTACGCAAAAATGCTCTCTAAAATGCAATAATGTTGTAATAGCTCGGAAATATGCTGAAAATGGGATATTGATATCCAATAGACTCATTTGTCCTTAGTTATCCACCATAACACTTCGATGTATTTAAATCTTTATGAACAAAAGTACAATGACGGACTTAAGCAGTCCCTACCAGCCAACCAAGCAGGGCTTTGAATAACGTTAAAAATTTGGTATCGTTACTTTCATTGTACGAAGGTAACGTTATTAGTAGATGTAGGTAAAGTTATGCTTGATGATGTTATCGGTAAATAGTAACATTACCATGGCCTAAGGATTGATAACGTTACCAAATGCGTTATTAAACATAACATGGATGGACAACCACTTATATTTGAACAAGGTTAGAGGGTCTATTCCAGAACGTAAACTGAAATTTAAATCTTTTGATCACTTACGCGGTGCGTAAGTTAAATAAATTATGTCCTATTTCTATCTTTATGTCTTCCTGATGCCAGTTTATATAGGGTGACTGGTAATTAGTGACCGATACTTAAACACGTGATTGTACTCATGATTACAAACAATTTTCCCAAAGAAACATTTTTTTTTTTATATTGATTGTTATTTTTTTTTATATACACCGATGGGTTTGCAAGCCGAGCGGGTGCTCTATCACTATTGTAGGTAAGGTACAAAAAGTACATGAGACAACGGTATTTGGAGCGGTCGCAAACTCGCGCACGCAAATTTCAAACAGCTGTTTTGTTATTGTCTAAAACTAATGAGTATATAAAAAAGTTACTTTGGGAAAGTTGTTTGTAATCATGAGGACAATCACGTGTTTAAGTATCGGTCACTAATTACCAGTCACCCTATATATAGGTGTTTTTTATAACCTTGTCTTATGACTACTTAAAAAAGTACTTCAAATATCATAGTTATCTAATGTCTGAAACAATACATACTGATATTGTTTTATTTAGAAATGGATAGTTTCGTAAATCACCGTTAAAAAAAATAGTTAATATCCCATTTTCAGCGTAATTCTCAAATGTATTCTAGTTATTACGTAGTAAGTACGAATGTAATTTATTATTTACTTCAAATATTATAGAACTATCAAGTATAAGATATATAAGACGTAAGCAATAAGTCCAATAAAGAGATTATAATTTACTTTGTTCTTTTATTCTAAATTTTTATCTGTCTCATGATGAATTGACCTAATCAGCTCTTGCAGCAGTGAAATCATTAAATTCTAAAGTGAGCGGGCTCTTTTTATTAGGCCTCAAACATAGTTATCAAACTGTGACAAACATCCAAAGATTTTGTGATAATAACAAAGTCGAAAAATACAATTTTAAACAAAGAAGAAATAAGGAAAGTGGACACAGAACGATTGCGAAGAAATCTGACGAAAATTTTCTATTTTTAGGACAACGCTGTCAAACGAGCGAACAAAATGAAGGTGGTTATGAATTAGAAAAGATACCCAAGCCGAAATATACCCGAAGTGCTAGAACCGAAGCCAGGATTATCACCAAAAGTAATGCCTCAGCTATCCTTGAGTGCTGGACACTCCTGCCCTTCAGATGGAAGAAGAACAGATTTAAATGTGCCTATTGCGAAGATAACTTTACGGACTGTCAAGAACTAAGAGACCATGTCAGAATATGCTCTACAGGTCACAGCATCAAAGACATATACAGTAAATTCAAAGAGATGCCTTTAATCAACGTTGATATAACTGACGCTGTCTGCACCCTGTGTTCACTCCCACTTACAAATGTCACGCAAATAAGAGAACACGTTATTCATCACGGTTTAGAATTTAACACGTACCACCCCGATGGTGTGTTACCTTTTTCTTTAGACAAACAGTCCTGGCGATGCGTCATATGCTCGGAAATATTCAACAATTTTTTAAAACTTTACGAGCACATGAATGTTCACTATCAGCACTATATATGCGCGACTTGTGGGAAAGGATTCATGACTGCTCCTAGACTGCGAAAACATTTAGAAGTACACGTAACTGGTTCGTTCCCTTGCAATAAATGTGGTAGAATATTTATTATGAGAGCAGCCAGGGACTCCCATAAGGCTTCTGTCCATCCTAAAGCCCCAAGATACGAATGTCCTCACTGTAATATCCGCTTCGACAACTATTACGAAAGGATTGATCATATGAAAAATGCTCACAGCGAACGTGAAGTAGCCTATAACTGTTCACACTGCGAGATGTCTTTCAAGACGAGCGGAAAGCGTGCTATCCATGTACGAACGGTTCATTTTCCTCCGCAACTTAGCTACGGTTGTAGTTACTGCGAATGGCAGTTTCGGACCAATTATGAGTTGAAAAGGCACATGGTTCGTCATACGGGAGAGAAGAATTTTCATTGTTCTGTCTGCGGCAAATCTTTTCCTAGAAACAGGGCGCTGACGACTCATCTAAAGACCCACCAAGATGTGAACAGCAAATGGCGCGGTCCAGTGTTCAAGCAGAGGATGCCAAGGCTGCCTTCAATGCCACACGATTTGACTGACTTAGTTCCTACAGATATTAAGATTTAGCATAGATCTTTTATGTTACTATTTCCAGTATTATTTTTTTGATTAAAGTTTTTAAATTGAAAGAGAAACGTATTTTTTTCGTGTGCCTTGGTAGTGAAACCGACTAATGCCGTGATGTCAAATGGCATGATGCCCTCACTCGCTCTCGACTTCCTAGTGTGTGTATGTGCGTATACTAACAAAGATATTTGCCGAGCGTTCCGTGACGTGACGCCCAACCTTTTTTTTATAATAAGTCATGGAATGACTATTAGACACCAAAACACTACTATGGAGCGCTTAGCAGCGAAAAATACTCGAATAAGTAACCTTATAAATCGACCTGACCTAAATACTTACCTACGTAGCTACCGCTTCTGTGAATCAAAACGTAATAGGACAATGTCCGGATCATCATCATCATCATCATCATCATTTCAGCCGAAAGACGTCCACTGTTGGACATAGGCCTCCCCCAAGCGTCGCCACAATGACCGATCCTGTGCTTCTCGCATCCACCGCACTCCCGCGACCCTCACCAGGTCGTCGGTCCACCTTGTGGGAGGCCTTCCAACGCTGCGTCTTCCGGTGCGCGGTCGCCACTCTAGAACCTTTCGGCCCCATCGGCCATCTGTTCTACGAGCAATGTGCCCTGCCCACTGCCACTTAAGTTTGGCGATTCTTCGGGCTATGTCGGCGACCTTGGTTCTCCTGCGGATATCTTCATTCTTTATGCGATCACGCAAGGAAACTCCGAGCATAGCCCTTTCCATTGCTCTTTGGGTGACTGTAAGCCTTCTGATGAGGCCCATTGTAAGCGACCATGTTTCAGAGCCATATGTCATCACTGGCAACACGCACTGGTCATAGACTTTCGTCTTGAGACACTGTGGTATGTTGGACGAGAAGATACCGCGCAGCTTCCCGAACGCTGCCCAGCCGAGTCGGATTCGACGATTGACCTCTTTCTCAAAGTTCGACCTACCCAACTGGATTGTCTGTCCCAGGTAAACGTAATCGTCTACAACTTCGAGTGCAGAGTCTCCGATCTTGATCGGAGTGGGTGCTACATGGTTATTTACCATGACTTTGGTTTTATCCATGTTCATTTTAAGACCCACTCTTTTGGAAGCTCTACTAAGGTCATCGAGCATTGCACTGAGCTCCTCCGTAGTTTCAGCCATGACTACTATATCATCGGCAAACCGAAGGTGAGTGATGTACTCGCCATTGACATTAATGCCTAGTCCACTCCAGTCCAGAACCTTGAAGACATCTTCCATTGCAGCCGTGAACAGTTTCGGAGAGATGACATCTCCCTGCCTCACGCCCCGCTGCAGAAGGATAGGTTTCGAGGTCTGGTCCTGAAGTCGGACTGACATTGTGGCGTTTTCGTACAAACACTTCAGCACTTCGATGTACCGATAGTCAATCTGGCACCGTTGGAGAGACTGCAGTACAGCCCAAGTCCGGATACCTAATAAAAATCTCAAAAATCCCAATGTCCGGATACCTAATAAAAATCTAACGAGTATAATATTGTAGCACTAAATGCATGTTCCGGGGGGCTGGTATTTCGACAATTAATAAAATAACGTAGTATTTCTTGCTTTTAGGTTCCGCTACGGAAGCGGAGGGGAATCTAGGCCTTAGACGCATTAGAAAGTTGAAGGAGATCGTTAGCGACCGACAGATGCGCAGGCGACGACGTGCTAACAACCAGCTCCCCGAAGAATCGGAGAAAAGAATATCCAAAACTATGATGCGTCGAAACGCTCTGATCCTACTAGAATATTCAACAGCCTGGGCCTTTCGATGGTTCCATAGCGCTTTTTACTGCTCATACTGCGATGCTAAATTCGTCGATGTACCTCTTCTTCGCGCACACGTTAAAAACAATCACCTAAACGACTTACCTACTGACAGAATCTTCTCTAAGTTAAAAGAAAATAATATGGTAAAAGTAGATGTTGCTGAGCTTAGCTGCAGGTTGTGTAGTAGAATTCTTAATAGCATTGACGCTTTGAAAGACCATCTCCTCATACACGGGAAAACTTTAAACGTACAATACAGCGATGGAGTTTTACCATTCAAGTTAGATGAAGAAGGCTTCACTTGCCAACTGTGCTTCGCTCAATTCCTAACTTTTGCCAAAATGAACGAGCATATGAACACTCACTTTCAAAATTACATTTGTGATTCATGCGGGAAAGCTTTTTCTTCAAAATCGAGGTTTAGAAAACACGTACAGTCCCACGAAAAAGGGAGCTTCCCTTGCGGGGAGTGTGGTGAGGTTTTGGAAACGCGAGCATCTCGCATGTGTCATATAATGAGGATTCACAGGAAAGGAATTCGCTATGCTTGCCCAAGATGCCCTGAAGTTTTTACAACCTACCACACGAGAGCAAAACATTTAGTAGAAACACATGCTCAACAGAGAAAGGAATACTATTGTAATGCTTGCGACAAAACATTTGAAACCAGCTCCAAAAGAGCAGGACACATTCGTGTAACCCATGCGAATTTAGAAAAACGACACTTCTGCCCAAACTGTCCTTCGATATTTGTTAGCAAATCGAAATTGCTGCGGCATCTAAGAACACATAGAATGAAATACGACTGATTTTCGGAGATTACAACGTGTACTTATTTCTATTTTTAGGGGAGATAGAAGACAAAGATATGGCAGCAGATACGACCACAAAATTTTTTTGGAAAAGAAAACGAAAAATAAAAGAAGATTCGGCAAATGCAGCTAGTATAATAAAGTATTCGAATGCTGTAGTATTCAGATTGCATAGAGGCAAATTTATGTGCGCTTACTGCCCCAAAGTATGTTTAAACGTAATGGAAGTTAGAACACATACAGTTATTCACGAAAAGCTCGAACTATTTGAGAATCCTGCCGTGAGAAACTCATTTCCTCTTCGAATCGATATCACAGAGCTAGCTTGTAGTTTGTGCGGTGAAAATACACAAAGTTTAGAAAGTTTAAAGACACATTTAGCAGAGAAGCATTCAAAGATTATTGACCCTGAATATTCGGATGGTGTCATTCCTTTCCTCTTAACTGGCAAAGAATACAGATGCGTTCACTGCAGTCTACTATTTGAAGGTTTTAGGACTCTTTTTACGCACATGAATCAACATTACCAAAGCTATGTTTGCTCCTCTTGTGGAAAAGGATTTTCGGGTAGTAACAAGCTTCGTAGTCACGTAGTCACCCATCAATTTGGACAATACAAATGTTCAAAATGCGACACTGTTTTTCATAGTCGTGCAGCTAAGATTCGTCATTTGGCTACGGCCCATGGAAGAAAAGATCGATATAGATGTCCGATCTGTGATAAATACTTTACACATTACCGTTTAAGACTGAAACATTTGGATAAAGAACATGGGCTGGAGACTGGAAAATAGATTAGTTTACTCTCACTGGGCTCGGGAGCGGAAAAATTAATAAAAAGAAGAAAAGATATACATTTATTTAGCTGATACTGAAAATGAAGCAAAAAATTACTGTTAAAAAAAATTCAATGCAATGACTCGCACATCTGCCTCATAATGGCTGCGTATTGCATAAATACCGAACAAGCGCTGACTTGTAGACATTCCATTTATAAGTTAATTTAAGTGAGATGTAATATCTAATATTATTGGAAAAATTAACTGACGTATAATAAAAATAAGATACTAAAAATGTCGCTGACAACTTTTCAACAAATCTCTATCAGTGTCACATAAGTTTAAGGTACTGTTTTTCACCATTGATATAATAAATAATATTTCTAAACGTGTTCTTATACTAGATATACCTAGATCAGTCCGTTTACTTAAAATGATATATAGACACGGGCCACCTTTCGTCCGATTTCCGGATATATTTCTCAGACAACAACTTTCTCATCCAATGTAAAATTATACAGCGCTTCATAGTGATTTTTCTTTTTGTTTTTAGGGCTCGTCGAACTCACAGTAAAATGGAGACCGACACGCAAGTATAACGATCACAGAGATAATGCCGCTATCATTCTAGAAAGTTCCAACGCTTGCCCCTTTAGGTGGAGGCGGGGGTCCTTCGCTTGTGCGTTCTGCCCGCTCTCCTTTGGTGACTTCAGCGGTGTCAAGCAGCATACCGTAGACCACCCCAATCGGATCGAAGCTCTCCGCAAAGCGCGACCTTTCGCAAACGTCAAAATGGAAGTCACTGAGCTACGATGCGAACTATGTCTCATGCGAATGACAGACTTAGATGCTCTTTCCGAACATCTAATAAAAAATCATAATAAACCAATAGTCACTAAGCTCGGTTTAGGAGTCACGCCTTTCTATCTGACAGAAGGCAAAGAATACAAGTGCACTCATTGTGACGAAACTTTCGTTACCTTCACTAATTTGAACACGCATTTGAACTTGCACTACCCGAATAGTATCTGTTTTCAATGCGGGAAAGCATTCTCGTCTATACACAGGTTAAAATCTCATTTGCTTACACATGACGCGACAACCACGTCCCAGCATAAATGCACTAAATGTGACCTTGTTTTCCCTACTCGTGTCTTAAAAAATAATCACATAACCCAAAAACACGGCCCTGAATTCAGATATAAGTGTCCTTACTGTAAAGAATCTTTTAAAAGCTACGCGGACAGAGGAAGGCATTTGAAAACGGCTCATGACAAAAAGATCGAGTACCCTTGCAACTTGTGTACTTCTGTTTTCGCAATGTGTAATCAAAGGACGAAACATATTAAACAAGTTCATATGAGAATCAAATCCTTTGCTTGCAATTTTTGCCCGTACAAATTTGTCACTGCTGCTCAGTTGAGGAATCATATGATTAAACATGGCGGGGAGAGGAAATATCAATGCCAGGTCTGTAAGAAAGCGTATGCCAGGACAAAGACTTTGAGGGAGCACATGAGGATACACAATAATGATAAGAGATTCGTTTGTGAGATCTGTAATACTGCGTATGTCCAGAAATGTAGTTTGCAGAGTCATATGAGAACGCACCATCCTACTGCTGAGCCTCTGAAAAAGATTAAACTATCCAACGTGTTTTAATATTTGTAAATTTTTTTTAGACTTTACACGGGTAAAAAATCAGCATTGACAGCGATGCGTATATTATGTTTATTTTTAAGTGCAGTTTTATTTTTTGTAAATATCTGAGTATGTATTTCGTTAATAGTATTGTGATGAAGTTATTCATGGATCATGTCGAAGAAAACTATTGTAAAATATCAAATAAAGATCTATTATTTGAAAGACCTTGTTTTTTGTTGAAGTACCCACATTCCAAACTTAATGCTTACCGATATCCATATCATATAGCCGGACTTTCACAGTTTGAAATCACATGACTCAATACGATTGCTATTACTAACTTAATATAAGCATGTTGCTGCATGCTCAACCCATTATCCGATAAATTATCTATAAAAAGATGGTATAAGAATATCATCAGTGTAACAAAAAATCGCTTAAGTAGCTGTAGTACGAAATATGTCAAGGATAACGAAATGGAATGAACATGAAGAGCCTATATCGGAATTTTTCTATTTTTAGGAAGAAAAACTGAAGAAACAGCCATAAAGCTGGAAGTGGAATCTGATACTGAGAATAACAGGGCCCCAATGATCTCTACTGCACGAGAAGGCTACCAAAGACGGGCTATCTTCAGAAATAACATTGCCATCATCATGGAATCGTGTACCGCGTACCCATTTAAGTATAGAAAAGGAACATACCTATGTTTTTTTTGTAAAAATACTTTCCTAGAACCAGAGAAGTTGAGAGAACACAACCAACTTCACCATTCCGAAGTAAAACAGTTACTAAAGCCTAGAAAGTACGAACCCCTAAAAATGGATTTTGCCACAACGATTTGCAAAATGTGCGGTACAGGAATCGGCGATTATGCTGAACTAAAAATTCACCTTACTGTAGAACATGGGAAGATTATAGACTGTACGTACGGAGACAGTGTGCTTCCATACAAACTAAGCAAAGAGGAACATAGCTGTCAAATATGTGGAAAAACATATGAAATGTTTCTGAGTCTACACAAACACATGAATGATCACTACGAACATTTTATTTGTGAAACTTGTGGGAAGAGGTTCGCGACTTCACAACGAATGGTGAACCACGCTAGGACTCACGAAAGAGGAGACTTCCCTTGCAAACGATGCTCAGACACCTTCCCTTCTTACGCATCCTTATACGCTCACAACGCTAAAGTCCATAGGTCAAATAAGAGATATAAATGTCCTATATGCGATGAAAAATTTGCCTCGTACAAGCATAGACTAAAACATTTAAATACCATACACGGAGAGAAGACTGCTGTCTTCCCCTGTCCATCCTGCCCAAGAGTTTTTGACTTATGTAGCCGTAGAACGTCTCATATACGTTTCCAGCATTTGCAGGAACGAAATCACGTCTGTTCTATTTGCGGAATGAAGTTTTTCACTAATTATGAATTGCAGGAGCATTCTATCAAGCATGGTGGGGAGAGAATCTATCAGTGTGATGTTTGCAAGAAAGCTTATGCGAGGCTTAAGACTTTAAGGGAACATATGCGGATCCACAACAATGATAGGCGGTTTATATGCCCAGTTTGCGGGCAGTCCTTCATACAGAATTGCAGCTTAAAGCAACATATGAGAGTGCATCACCCAGCGCATTTGAAAGACGTGTTTTAGAATTAATAAATTATGTATTACATTTTCTGGTGTTTTGTTTTGAAGAGAATAACTCATTCATAAATAAAGGTTTTTGACTCAGTATATCTGTCGTGGCCAGTTCTTAGAATTGATCACTTCATGATATGGCCAATTAAAACTGGTCAGATCGTATAAACGTTAACATTTGATGATATGTCAATCCTCGTTTGGCCAAATCATTGATATAGGATTTCAATGATAAAAAAGGTCTAAAGAAAGTTGACCAAACGAAGATTGAAACATCATCAAACTTTAACGTTTAAAACGATCTGGCCATTTCATGAAGTGATCAATTTCTAAGATCTGGCCATGACATATCTATCTATCTATACGCCTATTTGTGTCCTGCCCCTTTAGCCAAGTAATAATTGTATCGTTCGCGCCGAACGCCTCGAGAAGGCCACGCCTCCGATTCCTTTGTCCTGAAGTCATCTCAACGCTCAGTCACGTGGTCAGAACAAAGGAATCGGAGGCGTTCGGCGCGAACGAAACGATTGAAACTTGGCTAGGGGGGCTGAAGGCCTAATGGTCAAGGCACTCGCCTCTCATTCATGGAGTTGCGGGTTCGAAACCGGGCAATTACCTTTGTGACTTTTTCAATTCATACGTTTTTTTCTAAGTTTATCTAGTATATAACTGACACCCTGCGCCTCGGACAGCACGTAAAGTTGTTGGTCCCGGTTGTTATTCGTAAATCTTTGACAGTGGTTACTGGTAGTCAGATGCCAGAAGTCTGACCATCAGTTTTTCTAAGGAGTATCATGTTGCCCAGTAACTGGATTGTGTCTAATAGGTGGTCGCCACATGTAAAACAGGTATTCAGCCGCATCCGGCTAGACTGATGACCGATGAAGATGACCTTAAGGTAGTTGAGAAAAAGGTTAGGGAAATTATGACGATATCCATCTATATGCATCTGATAAGGTATATGACGTACGTATTGATTCTCAAAGTAGGTTTAAGACAACAACATACTCGTACAATACTAGAAGTAAAAACAAGTTTCAACTAATGACTGCACGCGCACGAACTATAACTACGGCAAAAAAAAACAATACTGCGGGGTTACCATGACGTTCAAAGTAAGATTGTTTCATTCTTATTTCAGTGTGGGTAAGAGACAGAATTATACAGGTTGCCTAGCGCCATCTCTTACCCACACTGGAAATAAGAATGAAACAATCTTACTTTAAACGTCATGACTCATGGTACAGGTCCTGTTTAAAGGAGCACAGCTGTTTAACGATTTACCTACCCGAAGTATTGAAGAAATGTAATAATATTAATATGTTTAAATCAAAATTTAAAAAACATGTATATAACATATGACGTCATCAACACACCAGATATGAATATTACAATACTTCTAAGCTATTAATTGTATCTCATTTTAAGTGAATTGTAATTGATCTTAAGATAATAAATTCGTTAAACCTAAGTAGGTTTTACGATTATATTTACGCATTGACGCACATTTCTTTATTAAAAATCGTATTGTTTAACCAACGTTTTCAAAAAAAAATATATATATTTAAGAATCTACTAATGATTGCGTGGACAGTGAAATAAATACGGCTTTGATACATTATTAGTAAAATATTAATGCCTAGAAAGCATGTCTTGGGTAAAATAGGCAGCATATATCAAACTAGCTTCTGCCAGCGGCTTCGCCCGCGTGAAAGTAGGTTTCTCCATCCTAATTTGGAAGTGAATTTAGGAAAATCTCTTAGTGCTCGCCTACGTCATAAAAAGAAGCCCTGTTCAATATTTCACGTCCCTAGTCCCAGTAGATTCGGCTGTACGTTGATATGTCAGTCAGTCAGTTTCTCCTATATATATATATATAGATTAAACAGCATGAAAAACATTACAAAGAAGATAACGAGCTCCTTTCTCATTTTTAGGTGACGAACTAACTGAGGAAGATTGTCATGTAGAAAATAGAGGTGATGAATTCAAAGCACGGAACGCCATCGCAGACAAAAAGAAAATATTTACCGACGACATTAAAGCTAGAACAAGGCACGCAATAATACTTCTGGAATCTACGAAAATATGCCCTTTTAAATGGATGAAAAATCTATACATTTGTTTCTATTGCCATCAACAATTTTCAGACCCCGCAACTTTGAGAGATCATAACGCTGAACACGGTTTTTTAACAACTTCACAAGTCAAATACGCTTTATCAAAACTGAAGAAATACGAATTAGTTAAAGTTGATATCACTGATGTAGGCTGCAAGCTCTGCGATGACTTGATCCCTGATTTTCCAACCTTAAAATGGCACCTGCTAGAAAAGCATAAGAAGAATTTAGATCCGAAATTCGGAGACGGTGTCCTTCCATTCAAAGTTACCCTGAACAATTTTACTTGCGCCCTCTGTATGGAAAAATACACGGAATTTAAGTCTCTAAACCAGCATATGAACGTACATTTCCAGAACTTTATATGCGAGCAATGTGGTACAGGTTTCATAACTCCAGAACGTTTGAGGACCCACGCGTTTTCTCACGAAACTGGATCGTTTCCTTGTGACAGTTGTGCAAAAGTATTTCGATCCACTAATGCTAAGAACGAACACTATGCCACCGTTCATATGAAAGTCAAACGGCACAGATGTCCGCACTGCCCAGAAGCTTTTAGAAACTACTTTCAAAGAAATAAGCATATTTCCGCTGTCCACGGTTTAAAGTTAAAAGAATTCAAATGTACAATGTGTCCTAAAGTTTTCACCATCAGTGGTAAACTTGGTGTGCATGTGAGAACGGTGCATTTGAAATTAAAAAGATTTTCCTGTGATGTATGTGAATGGAAATTCTATTCAAAGTCTGAATTGAAGGATCATATGGTCAAGCACGGAGGAGAGAGAAAATATGAATGCAGTGTTTGCAAGAAGGCTTATGCGCGGAAATATACGCTTCGAGAACATATGCGAATACATGAGAATGATCGTCGTTTCGTTTGTACCATTTGTGGAAGGTCTTTCATACAGAACTGTAGTTTAAAACATCACACGAAGATTCATCATCCCACAGGGCAGCTTGATAAAGATGTTTTTGCTACGTGATTAACGTTTCCTTTTGCCTCCGCGAGAAGACTGATGTTATCAATACGTGCTAAACTTTAATATTTTTTATGTTACGAGCAAATATAGGTTATTGAAAATCAAATAAATTTTGCTACTCAACCATAATATTGTGTCAAAACATAAGATTATAAATAAGTATTCATTTTTAAACCTTAATTATATTTAATGAACATCTATTTTATTTAGAGTTACTTAAACAAAACGATCAAATTGAACTGAATAAAATGTGATCTTTTTTAAACATTAATTTTATTTACACTCAAAGATAACATAGCTGATATATCTACTTATTGGGAAATGGTACGCTAACCCTCACTAAAGCACTAAGAAATATCCCACCCAGACAGCATGAAGACTACTACAATTACTATTTCTGTTTTTCTAGGATCGGACTTCGAAATACCAGACGTGAAGCGAAGAATCATCCCGTTATTCCAAGTATCTTACGACAGGAGTCTGTGTAGACCTTTGGGGACATTAATAGATTTCAATAAACTTCGACAGAAGACTGTTAGACCCATATCTCCAACTCCAACATTAGATTCCTCTACGTCTCGTAGTCCATCTCCTGTTTACCCAGAGACTTTACCAACGCCTTATATTGATAGCCCGCCGACATTAGCCGTCCAAACTGTAAAGCCGAAAGCCATAAAAACTCCAGATATTAGGCAAAATGCTCTTGCTGTGTTTGAATTTTCAACGGTCTATCCATTCGTTTATGGCAGCAACAAATTCAAATGTTTCGTTTGCTCGCAGCCATTTTTGGACTTAAAAGAATTGAAGGTGCACATGCACTTGTCCCATACTTTCGCTCCACTCAAGAGACTCGTGAATAATAGAAGAGAGAATGTTCTAAAAGTAGATGTTAGTGAAATAACTTGCAAGATATGCTCTGATAAACCTCCCAGTCTTGTGGAACTCAAGCGCCATCTCAAAGTAATACACAATAAGCCATTGGATTTAGAACTCCAGGACAATATGATCCCGTTCAATCTAGAACTCATAGACGATGCTTACAGATGTGTTATATGCGAACAGAGTTTCATAAAAGTACGAATTTTAGTTATACACATGAGCGAACACTTTAATAACTACAGTTGCGAGATTTGTGGGTCCGTCTTTATGACCTTAAGACTGTTAAAGAAGCATTTGGAAGTTCACGATTCTGGAAACTTTCCTTGTGATCGATGCACTAAAGTTTTTAGTACTCTTTATAAACGGACCTTACATATAAGAGGTGTGCATCTAAAGCAATGTCCTAGAAGATGTCCAATGTGTCCAGAAAAATTCAACTCGAATTATAAAAGGACGATACATTTGCAGGATGTCCATAATCAGGAAACTAGGGTCCATAAATGCAAGACTTGTGGACGTGGGTTTAATCTGAAGTATCATTTGGTCTGTCATGTCCGATCGGTCCATCTGCAGGAAAGGAATCAGCAGTGTGATGTGTGTCATCAAAGGTTTTGTAACAAGGAGTCTTTAAAGCGTCACATGGTCATACATACCGGAGAGAAGAACCATAAATGTGACGTTTGTGGCATGGCGTTTTTAAGAAGGAAGAATTTGAAGGATCATTTGCGTCTGCATGATATTAGTTAGTTCCTATTCGAATGTATGAATGATGATTGACGAAGACTATTAAATACTCTATAGGTGTAACAGTTAGCTGAAGCTTGTTTGAGGTAGATACGGGGTCCGGGAAAGTAGGTCCCGTTAACGTAAAACAATTCGCACTTAGCGCACTGGGCCTCAAGTCTGCTATTACAATAGTGTCAGAATGGTCCATCATTGATTCCATAATTGTTCATTTTGACAAGTTTGGTAATCTACTAATATAATGGCGTCATTGTCGTTTATTATTAATTATTATGACTTTCCAATGGTCAACCACTGGCACTCCATTGAAAGGAGTGGCATAGAATGGTAATCTCGTACATATTGACAAATAATGTCTGACTTAAGCAGTAATCTGCTAAAATTTTGACAGTTCCTTTGATCAGTGACCTACCATTTGAATGTCATTGTACAGTCATTGCGTTTAATAAGCTCGATATTGTCATTCTACCACAACTCTATTACGAGACCATTGACCGATCAATGATCGTTAATTATGAATTAGCAGATTACGAACTTTTAGCAAAATGACAATGGGATCGGACCCGAAACCGATTTCCGGCCACCGTAGGCGCGGGTTTGCGGACGGCGAGCAATGGGTAGGTCGCCGTCCGACCGTCCAGTAACCGTCCGGACCAAGCCCAAGTCGTCGACGGCGCGTATAGTGCTCCACGCGCACCAGCAGGGTCGAAGCCTACTGGGGCGATGAGTTCGCTTCTGAAAGCAGTGGGTTTTTAGTCAGTAAAAGCTCGGAGATGTCATTGGATGATTTTCCCAACTAAAAAACAAAAAAAACTATAATGCATAATAAGTATAGCGGTCTGGCCCTTGTTTTTACATTAAGATCAAACAATACGCTAATTATATTTGACTGATGGTGGCAATACAGCATTAATTTTCGCATAAAAGTAGCTTTGTAACTATAACTATATAATTCATGAACACCAATAAATAAACGTATAGAACGTTGATTATTATAAAATCTTGCAAAATAGTTAATTTTATTACACTAATGTATACATTTTTTTATAAAGAGCTAATCTATTTTAAGAATTAATTATGTGAAATGAAGTATCTAATAAACATATTAAAATTATGAATTAATTATGATATAATTTTGTTTTTTTTTTCTTTAACCTAAAAATATATCACACAAATAATTATTATAAAGGTGAATATTTGTATGTATGTGTGTGCGTGTATGTTTGTTAGTTATTCCTTCACGCTCAAACGACTGGAAGGATATGTATATTTTACACATAAAACGCCCATATATATATACATTTTTATTCTGAAAATATGTTACGGACTTTGGGTTAATTTTCAACTTTCACGCGGGAAGTAGCTGGCGAAAGCTAGTATTAGATGATTATGCACGCAATACTAATCCTTATAATTTAGAACCTTCCAATAACTCATTTATTCGCATAACTACAAAAACTAACACTACCACTACTGGTAGATAATGCCTAAGGCATTAAGTCCGCCGCTGTACGTTTGTGCATAAAGTATTAAATAAATAAATAAATAAACATCTAAGTTTACTGTACTAGATTAACTCGTTTCATCTATTCTTTATAATACTAACAAAGAATCTTCGCAATCTCTCCTAAAGACAAGTATATCTTTCTCCTTCAATCTATTCTTCGACTATTATCACCTAAAACCTGTTATTAATTTAAAAGCCCACTTTCAAACCAAAGTGACAGACAGCCATTCATTTTTTTCTTTTAGGAATCATCCAGAAATCAAACTCAACGATCACTCTGAAAGATGAAGATGAGAAGCCTTGACGATCTTTGAAAACTCTTACGTCTATCCTTTTATTCACGCAGCTAACAAATACAAATGTGTTATCTGCGCCAAACCCTTTCTTGACGCTAGTCTGTTGAAAGAGCATACTGTTAATGAACACACAAGCAAGGAAATGAAACGAGCATTAAGTAACAGAGTCAGAGAAAACAATCTCAAAGTTGATGTTACATATCTCCAGTGCAAAATCTGTTTGCAAACACAATCTGATCTTCAGAACTTGAAAAGGCATTTAAAAGACCACGGCAAGAAAATAAAGCCGGAATTGCAAGATAATTTAATACCATTCAAATTAGGAGGCGAAGATTTTGAATGCCAAATATGTGGAGAAAAGTATCTCAAACTAAGACTGTTAATAATTCACATGAGTAAACATTTCAACAATTACAGTTGTGAAATATGTGGATCCGTATTCATATCGTTGAACTTACTAAAACGGCATTTACAGATTCACGAATCAGGAAGCTTTCCTTGCATCAAATGTGATAAAGTATTCACAACGTCCACAAAAAGGTCTCTTCACTACAAAGGAGTGCATCTTAAGCAGTTTCCGCGAAGATGTCCAATTTGTCCCGAAAGATTCAACTCGAATTATCAAAGAACCAAACATTTACGTATAGCCCATAATCAATCAACTGGAATATATAGATGTGACACTTGTGGACGGGAATATGACTTGAAATACAATCTTCTCGTACACATTCGGTCTGTTCATCTTCAAGAGAGAAATCATGAGTGCCCATTGTGCAGTTCGAGATTTTTTTCCAAATATTGTCTTTCAAGGCATATGATTATACATTCAGGGGAGAAGAATTTTAAATGTGAGGTTTGTGGAAAGGCGTATGCGAGGAAGAAAAACCTTCGAGAACATTGTAGGTCCCATGATGTTGGGATGTGTGCTATTTGTGGACAAAATTGTGGGGATCATAATAATCTTGTCGCTCATGTTAACAGCGTGCATTGAGTACCGTGACGTATAAATGGTGCTTGTCGTATCCCAAGGAGCAGTTTTAGGACCAGCAATTAAATAAAAAAGTCCAAGAGAATAATTCTGCGGTTTCATTAGCATATATCAATTTACTGCTAAACGGAGCTCTCCAATCACACGACATTTATAATATATAAAATATAAAAACAAACTTTGAACCCCCGTTTTAACCCCTTAGGGGGTCATCATCATCATCATTTCAGCCGAAAGACGTCCACTGCTGGAAACTGCCACAATGAAAGGTCCTGTGCGTCTCGCATCTATCGGCTTACCAGGTCATCGGACTGCCTTGTAGGAGGCCTTCCAATACTGCGTCTTCGGGTACGCGGTCGCTACTCCAGAACCATTCGGCTCCAACAGCCATCTGTTCTGCAAGCAATGTGCCCTGCCCATTGCCACTTAATTTTGCGATTCGTCGAGCTATGTCGGCAACCTTGGTTCTCCTGCGGATATCTTCATTCCTGATTCGATCACGCAAGGAAACTCCGAGCATACTACTCCCGTTGACCTATAATCTTAAAATTTGTTATGAAGCAAGATCTCATAGCACAAGTATAGGAAAAAATTTACGTCACAAAAAAAAAACAATGCACATTTTTTGCGATTCGGAAAAATCTTCAATTCGGGAATTGAACTGTTTTCATAGGTAAGTTTGTACGGAACCATCAGTCCGTGAGTCCGACTCGCACTTGCCTGGTTTTTTTTTATATAGACAGGAGATATAGTTCACATTCCTTTGTAATAGTTATAATCAGTATTACACTTGTAGCTGTACAATCAAGACTGTAAACTTGTATTTTTTAAGCATAAGGTAATAGCAAATAAATTTTGCCTTTACGAATTGACTTGTTTTATTTTAGTTACAGATTTCATAAAACTTACCTGTGATAATAGATTCTACCAATCTAAGCAATTTATTAGGGTCGTAGTGTTAATACTGTAGCTACACTTTGTTTGCAGAAGCCATTTTAAAAAGGCCATTATTTTATTTTCCTCAGGAGTGACGGCAAGACAACGTACGGGCCCGCGGACCAGTATCTGGCAAATGACCATATCAGAGAGACAGAACGCTGCTACGTTCCTAGAATTTACAACAATCAAGCCATTCTTTTACCAGCAAGCGAATTTTAAATGCTTTTATTGCAATGAAGTATTTCCAGAAATACACTCTGTCCTACAACACACCGCTTTTCACGTAACTCCTGAAAGATGCTGTTTACTAAAGCAGTATTTAAGAAAAGGAAAGAGAGTCATCAAAGTAGACATCTCAGGTCTCAAATGCAGGCTTTGCGAACAAAAGTATTCCGATCTCGACGATATTAGAAAGCATTTAACGTTAGCTCATAAGAAAGAGTTCAATTCAGCAGGAAATGGACTAATGGCGTATGATTTGAATACGAATAACGGCCAATTAGCTTGCCACAAGTGTTCAAAAACTTTCAACTCATTCTTCCTTCTCAACAGACATATGAACGTACACTTCAGCGTAGTTTGCGAGACTTGTGGCTTAGGATTCATGTCACATCAACGCTTAATAAATCACAGAATAGTACATCAGACAGGAGTCCACAGATGCGATAAATGTCAAGATGTATTTCCTACAAAATTGAAACTACGTTACCACTTATTTAAAAAACACGAAGTAACAAACGCCAAGAAGATAAAACCATTGAAATGTCCACATTGCCTAGAGAGATTCGCGGAACACTACAGAAAAATGACACATTTAAAAGAAGTTCATGGAATCTCGTTCACATTTGAATGCAGCGCTTGTAAAGCCGTCTTACCAACACGAAGAGCTTTAACTGAACACACAACCAAACTGCACACGCAGAAAATTCAATGTAAAGTATGTGGAAAGTGTTTCGGAACTAAATCGTTGTTGAAAATGCATATGCGAGGACATACGGGCGAACGGAATTTCTTCTGCGCGATTTGTCAAAAGGCGTACATGCATGAAAGAACTTTGAGACAGCATATGAGGGTACACGGTCCAGTTTGGAAGTTCACGTGCTCCGAATGTGGCAGCGGATTCCATAATAGAAATGATTATAATAAGCATATGAAGCAATGGCATCCACAATGGCAGTTTAAGACTATTGTTAAGAATTTTGGAAATGAACTTATGAATTGATTGCGTCAGTTTGTTATGAAAGTTGAAACCAATATAGAACGTGAAGAAATGAGAACACCTTCCATCTTCAAAGCATGTTTTTAAGTTGCACTGTCTCAGAAATAATCACTAAAGACAAACATATGGACACTATAATTGCATCGCTTTTACACTACCTTTGATTTTATTGTATTAAAGACTTAACAGCCTTAGATACGTTAGGAGACGAAGTGTCCCCCAATATGACGCACAAAGCTGTTTATGAATTTGCTTTGCAGTTTTTCTACGACGGAATGATACAATGGCAACAGGGAACCCGTCGCCAGTTTATCGCTACGGCGACGCAAAAAAAAATGTCACGGAACAGTAAGTGATTCGAACTGACAATATACTATAGAACTAATAAAATACCGAACTAAAGAGCGATCGCTGTAGGGTTTTTCGCAACAGAATTTTCGCATAAGCGTTACATCGCACCAATAAAGCATCGATGGAATAAAACATCGTAAAACTGAATTATCGACATACCGTGTTCGATATAATAAAAATTAAATCATGAAGTTTCGAAATCAAGTAAGCTCAGGTCAACTAGCTTACCTACCAAATAACTTTTAAAATGTCATATTGAGTTTCAACATTTCGAAAATGATGAGAAATCATTTTCCAGTACTTCAAAAAAGGTTTTTAAGTATAGCGCTGTAAGGTGCAGTATTCTAGTCATTAAACTTTTGAAATCGGAGATAATAAAAGAGTTTATACGCATTTCGATCTAGATTTTATTCCTACTCTAATACTTTATTATGTTTATAAATATCACTCACGCATTTCGGCCAGACAGCCTTTCTAACTCTCTGACAATATACCTACCTATTCTTTATTTATTTTTTTATGTTCTAATAAAATAGTTTCTACAACATTTATTTCTATCCCTATGATGGAGAGAGAGAGAGAGAAGGATGCCCGAGAAAAGATGGATAGATTGCGTGAGAAGCGACATGATAGGAAATAGTCAGTGGCAGCGTGACGGCTGACAGGATAGAATGGAAGAAAACATAATATGAGACAAAGAAGATGAAACCTTTATTAGATTAACTTTTAAGTAATTGAGTAATTTAATCATTACTTTAATTGTAATGAATAATGATGTATTTCAGTTACCATTATGAATGTAATACGTAAACAAAAAACTCAATTGTATGTAGAGTAGACCCAATAGAATCAGCCATAAAATATACAGGGTGTTTGCTATCCTTTCAGACCCCTAAACACTTCTCATGCCCTGTGGATTTTTTGTCATCGACCCTGTATAAAGGCTTTTGAGCGCCATCAGCAATGTTAATCGGATCTATAACCTCGAAATGCGATTCGTAATAAGGCGTGGTTTATCAGGCCAAGGGTGTAGATGCTCGTTACAAATTGAATCAATGTTAGCACTTCACTATAATCTTACTTTTAGTTCTCATAAAATAATCACCGTGGATAAATCACAACACAATAATCATTACTACAAAATAGGCAACACAATTAAGACACTCCACTGAACGCGTAGTGGACACATGTGTCTCCAACCGGGGCTCATTTAATACTGCGCCCCCGCCGTCGACCCACATCCCACCAGCACCCAGTGTTGCATCAAACTATCGTGGCCAGTCACGTGACACACGTCACTCTAAACAACTAGCGCTGCTCTAAACAATAGCTGGCACTAGTTGTTTAAATCTGTTTAGATCTCTCTGATATCTTTTGAAAACTGATTTAAATACAAAAGCGCTGTCATATATATTTGATATTAATTTATTATATGACATCTTCAAATTGTACATAATCTTAAATAAGTATGTATGAGTATGGTATAAGTAGTTATGTGTGTGCAAATGTCAATAAACAGTATTTTATATCTAAAAATCTCCATTTTTTTTGTTGATATACCTTAACCCTGAATAATCTATGCGCTGAGTGCGAGTTTCTTTTACGTTAAACGCGTTTGGCTCTGATTGGTTAAGAGATCGGAGCGCCGAACGTCACAAATGTGTCGAAACCAGCACTAAGCACTCTGAATTTGTAAGTTTATCCCCAAATCACAGCACATTGTAAAACAACAGCTATTCAGTGTAAAATCTACAAAATTCAACCACAATTTGAATGTGAAGCAATTTTTATTTGCACATAAGCCTTGCCTTTAATGGTGGATCAACGAAGGATCAAAGAAAAAGCAAAATAAATATGAACATTTTATTCCTCAGGAACCGAAGGGAAGCGTCGACAAGGAGCACTGACCAGTATTTGGGAACTGACACTATCTGAACGACAAAACGCCTCCATACTTCTAGAAAACACAACAGCGATCCCTTTTGTTTACTGCAGATACTATTTCAAATGCTTCTTCTGCAGAGAACAGTATTCAGAAATAAAAACACTCCTACAACACACGCTGACACATGAAACTCCAGAAAATACTGTGATTCTCAAAGAATTTCTCCCAAAGGGGAAACGGACTGTTAAAGTTGACATATCACAGTTAAAATGCAGAATTTGTGGCCAAATTTATAAAAGCCTTGATGAAATACGGAAGCATTTGGCTTTGGAACACAATAAGTCATTCACTGAGTCTGGACACGGCTTGGCAGCTTACGATCTGACTATCAAAAATAGCCAATTTGCTTGCCACATATGTAGTAAAATCTTTCAGACCTTTATTCTCCTAAACAGGCATATGAACGTTCATTTTAGTAACGCTGTTTGCGAAACATGTGGAGCTGGGTTTATGACTCATCAGCGCTTGATACAGCACAAAGAAATTCACTTACCAGGAGGGTACCCTTGCAATAAATGTAACAAAGTATACACGACAAGTTCAAACTTAAAGTATCACATGGAAAAAACACATGACGGGACAACGAAGATGAGAATGTTGAGATGTCCGCATTGTCCCGAAAGGTTCACCGAACATTTTCGGAAGTTGAAGCATTTGAAAGAAGCACACGGGATTACTTTTACATTTGAATGTGAGGTATGCCATTCGGTGTTCCCAAGTCGCAGAGCATTAACAATGCATACAAATAAATTGCATACCCAGAAAACACAGTGTGAAGTTTGCAAGAAGAGTTTTAGCTGTATAACATCTTTAAAAAAACACATGGTTTCTCACACCGGAGAAAGAAATTTCATTTGTACTCTTTGTCAAAAAGCTTACAGACATCAGAAGAGTTTGAAGTTGCATATGAGAACGCATGTTCAGGGAGAACAATATATTAAATTTAATTGTTCGGTTTGTGGGAACGGGTTTCCGAATAGGAACGATTTTAATAGACACGTTAAAGAATGGCATCCAAGGAACTTTTTTGATTATTCTGGACATTAATTAATGTTTAATTATTTAGCGTGTTCAATCAATAATATTAAGGGAGACTGTTTTAATACATTTAAGGATGAGGATGGCGCTAGACAACCTGTATAGCTCTGTCTCTTACCCACACTGAAATAAGAATGAAACAATCTTACTTTGAACGTCATGGAAACCGGGGAGCTCACATCGAAACCAATCGTGACGTGACACCGCGCACAGGCGACGTGAAGTGCAAGAACTCGCTAAACCAGTGTTAGGCCCCGCGTGTCAAAGATCGCTCGCAGTATTGTCGCGCTGCGCAGAGCGAAACAACTGGCTTTTTCAAGCATCGTCGCGACGCGTATGAATATGACCGGACCCTTATTCTTATAATGTCTTGTGTTATGGCGCCAAAAAATAGATATAGCCCCAGTCAGACGCCATCAACGGCTATTTATTTATAAACACATACTTAAATCGTGTTTTATTTTCATTTTAATATACTAGAACAAAACTGTAAGGTAATACAGTTTTGAGCAACCAAGCGGACACCAGTATCCTATCTCGGTACCCTCCATAGACTTTGTTTCAACTATCATGGCGCCCAACAGGTACACATAGACCGTTATCGTGATGTACACTTAGCGGCCATTTATTTATTTGTTTTTGTGATTGTTTAAATACACGAACGCCAGTATTATTATTGCGACAGTTAACTGCTGCCTGACTGATTTAATGGATCTCTCGTAGAACTAAGCTTAGCTATAAGTTTAATGAGTTATTAAATATAATAAGTGAAAAAATTTCGTTACTGTTTTATTTAAAAGAGAAGCCTTCTTAATAATTATTACTGCCCTTAAGGTTCTAAGCATCCATACCTACTTTAATTAGTAAGTATTCCAATATTTTAATCTTCGAAAATGCAGTTTAATTTTGTAAAATTATCTGAAATATTTTATTTCAATTTTCAGGCGACAACTCGGTGCCCGGAACGAGTATATGGCAGTTAACGGTTTCAGAAAGAAAAAATGCAGCTACCTTCATTGAGTGTACAACGGTTAGACCTTTCGTGTTTAGGGGAACTAGTTTCAAATGTTTCTTTTGTACGGAATACCATTCTGAGGCGGCAACGCTATTACAACATAGTGCAACCCATAAAATCGAAAATAGAGAAGAAATTTTTGAAAAATATGTCACGAAAAGCAAAAGATGCTTACAAGTTGATATTTCGAAACTAAAATGTCGATTATGTGATGAGAATTATCCTGATCTCAATACTATTAAAGATCATCTTGTAAACAGACATGGAATACAGTTCCATTCTACTAGTAACGGCATGACAGAATACAATATGGAACTCAAGAATCATATGTACGTGTGTCATATTTGTGACGAAGATTTTCATAATTTTAACTTACTAAACTGTCATATGAGCAGTCACGTTGGTAAAGTAGTTTGTGAGAACTGTGGAGTAGGATTTTTAAATCAACATCTGCTCATGAAGCACAAAGAATCTCATCTAACCAAGCTTTTGAAATGCAAGCAATGCGAAAAAAGTTTTGTTAAGAAAAGTCAATTGACGTACCATACAAATAAAGTGCATAAAGGAATGGACAGAGTAAAGTTGAAGAAATGTCCCAGGTGTAACCAAACCTTTAAAGAACATTACGCCAAGATATTGCACTTAAAGAAAGCTCATGGAATCGCTCACACATTTCCTTGCTATATCTGTAAAAATACTTTCACGACCCGAAGAGCAGTAACAGAACACCTTACACGATTTCATACTGAGAAATTCAAATGTGAAGTCTGCTCTAAATGCTTCGGCGTAGAGTCGAGATTGAAACAGCACATGCGTGGACATACTGGAGAAAGAAATTTCATATGTCCTGTATGTAAAAATGCGTATATGCATAAACGATCTCTAAATAAACACATAAGAAGTCATGAAGTGGTTTTTAGATATAATTGTTCTGATTGCAGTGCAGGGTTTCAAGGAAAAAATGAGTATGATAAACACATGAAACAGTGGCATCCTTCTTATGGTGATATTGTACTGTGAGAGAGAGAGACAGGAAATGTCTGGCTTGGTCAAAGACGCATGAACCAATTTACAATCATGTTGTTAGAAGTAATCATAAGATTATCCGTAAGTAAAGAAATAGCGTCAGGCCACGTGGTAGATCACCAATGAGATGGACAGACCAGATCAAGGCCACAACTAAGTGCTCGATTTACGAATGTACCCGGAAAGCTGCGGTCCACGATGAATTGCCCAGTATTACCAAGGTCTTCACTTATGTTGATTCACAATCGTGACCACTCTGGCAAGAGTGTACCGACTTTATAGATAGGCTGGCGATTGACCACCTATCTCAACTGATAGTATTCGAAGGTCTGGTTGATGATGGAGCGCGGTTGTTAAAAGTAACCTATTCAGTCTTGACTGAAAGGCTCCCTGGTTGTCGCTATCAGGAAACAGACTCCGTCAGGGAAAATGTGTTCCTAAAACGTTTTGTGCGCAAGGATGTAAAGGTAGAAAAGAAAATGACAAAAATATAAGTATCCAGTGAAAAAGACTCGACTACCTTCAAAAAATTATAAGCAACACGGAAACGAGGGTAGTCGATCGAGATTCCAGACTAAACAGATGTTAACTACTTACATCCTCTTCGTACGCCGTCGGCTACCTTCGTCACTCGTCGGGCTGCATCGCGGGAGCCGTCGCGCGAGACATGTGGGGCCGCAGGCCCGCCACACTTCACTAGTGGGACGACCGACGACACACGTGCACGTTGTAAATTCCTCACATTTCCTTGGATATACGTTTGTCAGTTTTACAGTCTACTGCCTTTTATTTAAATCCAAGTCTAGGTCTAGACCCTAAAAATCCTGTTACAACACCGATTTCAATAAAACAACGTAATTATTTGTACGACTTATATTAATTAACATAACAAAGTAACATGAGCATCACTGTAATGGCAGGTTTTAATAAATTAAGCCCTCTAGGCATTGTTACGATGACGTCATAAAGGTATGGTGCTATATATAGGGTGACTGGTAATTAGTGACCGATACTTAAACACGTGATTGTACTTATGATTACAAACAACTTTCCCAAAGAAACTTTTTTATATACTCATTAGTTTGTAGGTACATTCACTGATTAGGTACGTACACCTATGGGTTTGCAAGCTGCGCGGGTGTTCTATCACTATTGTAGGTACGGCGGCGTCACTCGGCTAACAGCTGAGCGGTCGCCGGCCGCAGGTGCGCGCGCGTATTTAAACAGCTGTTTTATTATTGTGATAAAACTAATGAGAATAAAAAAAAAGTTTCTTTGGGAAAGTTGTTTGTAATCATGAGTACAATCAAGTTGTTAAGTATCGGTCACTAATTACCATTCACCCTATATTTATATCAGGGATGTTATGGAGTTCCGTAGCCGTAACCGTAGCGGATATCCTAGATAAATAAAATAACCGTAACCAATATAAAAGTTTCGGATGAAAACGGAGTCTAAATGATAGGTTACGACAGATTTCTGTTTGTTTTGCCCGGTCAAACACATGATAATCTAAACTCAAAATAAAAATCAAATATTGCTCTTTTTTTATTTTATTTTTTTTTATTTATGGATAGGCTCGCGTTTGACCACTATCTCACCTGACGGAAAGCATCGACGATGGAGCACGCTTGCCTAGAAGCAACCTATACCCTTGATTTAAAGACCCCTAGGTTATAGCTATCAGGAAACACAGACTCCGACAGGGAATTCCACTCCTTATCTGTACGCATAATTAATGTGTTATCAAAACGCTTTGTACGTATGGGTGGGATGTCCATCGCCGTACGTCTTTGGTCGGATGATGGAACAGACTTGGTGGAATTAAATTGTGCAATTCCAGTGCACACTCCCCGAAATGTAAACGATTGGAAACCGACAGGCTAGCAACTCGGCGTCGATGCTCAAGAATTTAGAGTTTTGACTTGACAAGTGCTTCATTGCCGATGATCCTCTTGGCTCGCTTCTCAATCGACTCTAGTGCATCGAGCTGGTATTTGGCAGATCCATCTCAAAGACGAATATTATTTTACTTTTACCTATAATTTTAAAACTATAATATCCGTAACCAAAATTAGCCGATTATCCGAAATAATTTCACATTCGAAATCGATATATAATTTTATTCCTATATCCGTATTCCTGATTTTTAGCACAGATGGACAATAAATAGAGAGCTTACAGCAGACCTATCGTCTGCCAAATTAAGGCAGAAACAGGCTATTGAAATGCGACGCGACCCGACGCAACGCGATGCGTGTTGAGTCAAATCAAATCAACTATTTTCTATGATCAGAATCACATGAGGAACATTCACGCGACGCGATGCACGCACACGTCACCCGATGCAATCTATCCAAATCGACGTGTTGGGGGAAACACGCCACCCGACGCGGCGCACGCACTGTGTTTCCAGACAACACCCGACGCGGCGACGCCACGTGTCAATCGTTCGCGAATTTTTGCAGAATACGTATACTGTCAATTTATTTTTCTATAAAATCTTGGAAATCTTCATCTGACTCCTTATTTATTAAATCAATAACACACGACCATACAATACACAGCTGTCAGACAACGCTAATTGTGTGTCGTGGCATCGCGTGTTGGTAATGTGCACGGTGCACATCGGGTGTCGACACGTGGTGTCGCGTGGCGTTTCAATAATCTGTTTCCGCCTTAAGTATGTGTTAACCAGAATCTGTTATAATAAATAATATCAGGCCAGGTCTGGTTAACAATAGACAAAATAGACACTAAATAAGCACCATATTAAAACATAGGTACCTACACATAAAAGACTATATTGGTAGAGTATTTCATCATCATCATCATTTCAGCCGAAAGACGTCCACTGCTGGACATAGGCCTCCCCCAAGTGTCACCACAATGAACGGTCCTGTACGTCTCGCATTCATCGGAATCACGCAACCGTCACCAAGTCATCGGTCCACCTTGTAGGAGGCCTTCCAACGCTAAGTCTTCCGGTACGTGGTCACCATTCCAGAACCTTTCGACCCCAACGGCCATCCGTTCTACGAGAAATGTGCCCTGCCCATTGCCACTTAAGTTTGGCGATTCTTCGTGCTATGTCGGTGACCTTGGTTCTCATGCGAATATCCTCATTCCTGATTCGATCACGCAAGGAGACTCCAAGCAAAGCCCTTTCCATTGCCCTTTGGGTGACTTTAAGTCTTCTGATGAGGTAGAGTATTTGCGGCAGCACAATGTCCTTTTTTTTTTGAGGTGAGTTAAGACCAAATGTCTTCTCCTATGCTGGGCGGATCGAGAGGGCCTGTTCGACTGTTACTGACTAGTCTAAAACCCGCCTATTTTCTTTCATTTGCCCTTCGCGTCCTAGGGAAACGGTTACTCTTAGAAACATTTCCACTGAGAGTCCATTAGATAATTTTTAGAAAAACTAAATTTGATTTAATACATCCGATTTTGGTTCGAAAATTGTCTAGAGCAAATATTTCAATTAATAAACTGATGACAATCCTAAATTTTTACGCAACAGCTTATACAAGTCTACGGCTACTTCGGACCAACATTTCTTGTTCCCTTATTTTATAAAGATATAAACCAGTGCTTGTCTGCGATCCCACCTGATGGTAAGCAGTGATGCAATCATTGATAGTGAGGCGCACTAGTTTATTAAGAGTCTATCTACACACTATCATCATCATTCCAGCCGAAAGCCGTCCTCTGCTGGACCTCTTGTGTTGCCACAGCGGCTGGTTCTGTGCATTGCATTCATCGGATTTGAGCGCCCCTTTACAGATCATAAGTCCACCTTATGGGAGGCCTTCCAACACTGCGTCTTCCGGTACACATTCGCCACTCCAGAACCTTGCCTCCTGGTCGGCCGCCTCCTTTGCTCGCATTACTGTTCCGCAGGAAGTGATCGCCTTCCATTCCCTCTCGCTCCTTATCAGGTCCTGGCTGCTCAGGTCAGCGCCGCCTCAACCCTCCTCGAAGACATCCGTTCTCCGCCCATGCGGCGGCAGACTTCCACCGTATGCTCTACCGTGTCTCCGGCCGATCCGCACAAAGGTTACACCCAGGTGTTTCTTTCCGCCAAAATCGAGACAGGAATCTGCCGAACTACCACACTTTACAATTCACTATCTATTATCAAAATGTCAAATTTTCAACTACCAAACAAAATATTTGTCGCAGTACTTCAAGGCCACACCACACTCTCAATCCAAGGCACATAGAACTTGACCCTCGTATAAATGCCAGGTTGTCCGGAGTATCCGCAGTTTCGTCCATAAGAAGTCACTCCTATGACCGTGTGGAGGCATTTAGAGAGGTACGGCTTGGCTTGGAGAGGACCGCCACTGTCGCCCTGCGGAAGAAAGGAAAATTTGAAGATTAAAAAAAAAAAAATACAGTTACTGATTGACGGATTAAATTAGATTCTGCTGATTGTTCGTAAGTTTCCATGACCCTTACAAAGGCTGACTAATGGAACACAGGTGGGTTTTAGTCAGTAAAACACTGACACTCCCTAAAAACTAAACTATTTTATATGTCGGTGAAGTCAATAGTACGGAAGCTTCAGAACGAATGAACGAGCTAAGTGAAAAATGACACATGTCACTTTGACGTTTGCACGAACCGAGCAGATAAAAGTGCCGACCGCAGAGTTCCGGGCCGGGCTCTTTCCTCTGTCGGCAGCCGTGCAAACAACATCTAGTCTCGGAGACTGTTTCACGGCTCCTAATACCTAAAGCTTGCATCATAATAAATCAGTCGTGTGATCTGGAAAAGTTTGTTTTTTGCTCGATACCCAGGCATCACCAACAAATCCGTGGCATCCGTGCGCCGACATATAGATAATATATTATAAAACAAAGTCCTCCACCGCGTCTGTCTGTCTTTCTGTATGAACGAGATAAATTCAAAAACTAAACGCATTTTCATGCACTTTTCACCAATAGACAGTGCGATTCAAAAGGAAGGTTTAGGTATAATACATGCATAATTATATTAAAGAGAAAAGCCGAGAATTTCAAAGATTTCTAACACCCGTGTCAGTGGCGTAACTAGCGTAACTATAAACGAGTATCATCCGAGGCCCGTGGCAAATTCATTGGATGGTGTCCTCGTAGAGGGCGATTGGCGGCGGTGATCTCTCGCGCCAGGCTTTAGTACAGGCCATAGTCCGGAGCGAGGAGGAGTGGCAGGCGGTCGCCTCCTTCTGCGAAGTAGCAGTAATGCTAGCAAAGGAGGAGGCCGACCGCGCGAGGCCCTAACCGCCGCCGGGATTCCATTCCCGATTTCCGGCCACCATAGGCGCGGGCTTGCGGACGGCGAGCAGTAGGTGGCTCGCCGTCCGACCGTCCGGTAACCGTCCGGACCGAGCCCAAGTCGTCGACGGCGCGTACTGTTCCACGCACGCCTCAAAGAGATGTCAGCCAGTCGTAGGGGCCCGGCAGGGTCGAAGCCTACTGGGGCCACGGGTAGTGTGAAAGTGAAACCCGGGGTCCAAGGACGAAGGCAAATAAGAAACAGGTGGGTTTTTAGTCAGTAAAAGTCTGACACTATCTCTCGCTCCACCCCAGAGCGTAATTTGTCGTAATATGATTTTTCCACCTAAAAAAAATGTGATTTAATTTTAATATTTTTTGTAAAATTGGCTTGGTTACTTTTTGAGCTCGTTATAGTCACGCAACTGACTACACAAGAGACAAAGTATGATTAATTTCGACGATAAAGGCACTATATAAAACTACCCACCTCGCAAGTGTCCTTGCCTCCCATTTCATCACCGTAGCACATCTGGATGGTACCATTGAAGCCGGTGAGCAGGTGCCTGTGTGGGGGGTAGTGCACCGCACACGCTTCCTCGTAGAATGATTGGAGAGATACCTGCAATGTGAAATGATTTTCATATTAAAGCCCACATTCATTTAGTGCCTGAAAACTTGAAGAGGAATCGTTTATCTTGGTACGGTCATGTGAAAAAGAAGGATGAAACGCATGTTACTAAAATTATGAGTATATATTTGCATGGACGGAAGGGGAGAGGAAGACCAAAGAAAATGTGGATGGATTGTGTGAGGACTTGGGTGACTAGGGGTATTAAGACGGGTGACAGGACAAGGGCAGGAAGATGATGTTGATGATTCAGTCAGCCAGTTTGAGGGACCTCCACTCAACTTTAACTAAACTATAACTAGCAATTTAGTAGGTAAGTCGAGGTGGACTCCAGTTAGGCAAGTCCATCTTTTCTTCGTAGGTAGACATTCAATTCAATTCAATTCATTATTGCTATATCACATGTGTTACATAAGATCTTAAGAATAGTTAGTTAAGTGCACATGGACCCTGTCGGGCACAGCAATTACAAACAATACATAAAACAGGTAGAAGTACAATTTTAGAGAACAAAGTTATGATGAGAAAAAAAAAAGGAATCTGATATACAACTCGAATTAAATGAAATACAGCTGCCTCTAACATAGCAAATAAAAATAGTAAACGTCATAAATTCATTAAATGTCAAAGTACATTTTTCAACTGTCAGAACTAAATTCATTATAAAAGCCAGAATAAATTCATTATAATTGTCAAAATTAATTCGTTACAAATGTCAAAATAAATTGATTACAAATGTCAAAATAAATTCATTGTAATTGTCAAAGTAAATTCATTATAAATGTCAAAATAAATTATTATAAATGTCAAAATTATTTCGTTACACATGTCAAAATTAATTCATTACAAATGTCAAAATAAATTCATAACAAATTTCAAAATAAATTTATATCAACTGTCAAAATAAATTAATACCAATACAAAACATCAGACTCCCACCCATACGCACAAAACGTTTTCAGAACACATTTATTATGCGTACAGCCAAGGAGTGGAATTCCTTGCCGGAGTCTGTGTTTCCAGATAGCTACAACTTAGGGGTCTTTAAGTCAAGAGTGAATAGGCTACTTCTAGGCAGTTTTCCATCGTCGACCACATCATCGCTTGCCATCGGGTGAGATGGTGGTCAAACGCGAACCAATCATTAATAAAAAAAAAGGTACTTGGGTTTACTTTGGTTTAGCAGATCATTTCCGCATGGATTCAGTGTTTTTAAAAGAGATATCATCGCGCCAGATAGGGTCTATATACCTATGTAAAAAACTTAATAGGATTTTCCGACTTTGGTAAATAACAATTTTTTTTAAGGTGGGAATTCATCCAAAGACATCTCCCGCTCTTTCTAGACTTTTACTGACTAAAACGCACTCCTGTTCCTTCTTTGCCTTCATTCCAGGGCTCTGGGGCCTCTCTTTCGCATCACCCATGGCCCCAGTAGGCTTCCACCCTGCTGGGCCCCTTCGGTTGGGGTAAATGCCATAAAATGTCTCGTATATTGTAAGTACGAGACAGTCTTTACAGAAATCACATAAATTGGGATAAGAGCAGTAGTGTAATGATGAGTCACTCACAGCTTGCAGCGTGTCGGCTAACTGCATGTTGTGTCCCAACGCTCCCCATCCTGTAGCAGTCACCACTCCCAGGAACTGATCGTCGATGTTCAGACACGCTGGGTAGACGTGCAGGTTGAAGGTCACCCTGGAAAAACAGGCGTCATTGTCAGCGTCTAACCGGGTGAAACTAAATTACTGTAACCTCGTGTCATCGTCAGTGGCGTAGCCAGATGACCAACGGCCGGGTGCCATCATTGTGCGGACCACCCAGAGGACACGGTGGAGCATACGGTGGAGGTGTGCCCCGCTTGGGCGGAGCACCGCCGTATCCTCGTGGAGGCAATTGGCGGCAGCGACCTTTCGCGTCGGGCCCTGGTTCAGGCTATGGTCCGGAGCGAGGAGGAATGGCAGGCGGTCGCCTCCTTCTGCGAAGCAGTAATGCTAGCGAAGGAGGAGGCTGCACGCATGAGGGAACGAAGGTTCTCACGCCCTAGCCGCCGTAATTCCGACCCCGACTACCAGCCACGGTAGACGCGGGCTTGCGGACGTCGAGCACTGGGTAGCTCGCCGTCCGGCTGTTCGGTAATTAACCGGACCGAGCCCAGTCGTCAATAGCGCGTTGAGATCCTCGCGCTCCTCAAAGAGATGTCAGCAAACCGTAGGGGCCCAGCAGGGCCGATGCCCGCTAACTAGGACCGCGGAGAATTTCTGAAAGGGAAACCCGTAGTCCTAGGACGCAAAGGGTAATTGAAGGATACAGGTGTGGTTTTAGTCAGTAAAAGTCTGACACGCCCTCCTGCTCCACCCAGAGCGCGAGAAGTCATTTGGATGATTTCCCACCGAAAAAAAAAAAAGATGACCAACGGCCCCGGGGCAAAAAAAAACTGGGGCACCTTTTTTTTACGTTGACAATTATTAAATAACTCCTTTTGCTCTGACTGGAGCGGGACTTTTACTGATTATTACAAATTTCTATAATTAGTGTTGCAACCCATTTTATTTAGATTTCGATGGTGAGAGAATTTTTCGCTAGTTCACATGAGGTTTGTTAATCAGGTTTGGACCCCCCCGAACTTGGGGGCCCCGTGACCCTGGCCCACCTAGCTTTTTGGTAGCTACGCCAGTGGTCGTGTCCTTGCCGCTTCGTCGATAGAGTTTCATGGTTTTGTATGTAAGCTGCGAGTAGGCGTACACCAAATGTATAATGACAAATAGCGTCTATGAAGCTATGCGTCCGTGGAAAGTAGGCTTGAGTCCAATAAAATGAAATAATAATAATAATAATATAATAATATTCCACAACTATCACACAATGCCGCCTAGTCCCAAGCTAAGCAGAGCTTGTGTTATGGGTACTAAACAACTGATAAACATACTTATATATTTCTAAATACATACATATATAGATAAATTACACCCAGACACAGAACAAATGATTATGCTCATCACACAAACATTTGTCCTGGGTGGGAATGGAACCCACGACCTCCGGCATAGTAGTCAGGGCCACTAACCACTAGACCAACAGGTCAGTCCAAATGACCAATTTTAGTAAATATTAATAGTTTCGCTACACTAAAAACAAAATGAACTAAAATATTACATATAGCGCCATCTAGCGAGAAAACATGGCCTCTTTTCGGCCCCTAGTTCTCACTTCCTCGCTTGCGTCGCATTGGTCCGACGCGTGTTTTCGTGTCCTATTCGCCAGGGTCGTGTGTTCGCGACTGGGTACTCCATCTCGTTTAGCTCTTCAATCTCCTTATGTGACAGAAGAACTGATGAGATGGAGTATTTGGTTGGTTTGACGGATATATCCGACGTAGACGATTAAAAAATTAAAAGTCTTACTTGGTATTGGTCTCCAGCAGAGCTATGTCATGATACTTGGAGGGCGCGTGGTACTCCGGGTGGGGCAGTATCCGCGTCACGTGGTACCGGTGCCAGCGCTCCGGGGGGTCCGTGCGCTTCAGGATGCCCATCGCCACGAAACGGACTTTGCCTCTGAAAAACAAATAAATTCTACAATGTAATTACTTGAGTTTCAACTCCGTTAAATTGAAATTTGTAATGATTTCATATCGCCCTCTGGCTTGCTTATGCTATGACAATTATTGCAAAATGAATGCCTTTTTTTAGTGAGTAATCATCCAATGACTTTCCACTCCTGTTCCTTCTTTGCCTTCATTCCAGGGGAATAGCCTTCGACCCTGCTGGGCCCCTGCGGTTTGCTCTCTTTGAGGCTTGAGTGGAACACTACGTACTGTCGACGATTTACGGTTACCGGACTTCCGGACGGCGAGCTACCCATAGCTCATCGTCCGCAAGCCCAAAAATGAATGCCTTGCGTTTAATTTCCGCTACATGTATTTTCTTTCCAGAATGGTGATTTCCCTCTGGCATTTCGAAAAAAAATATATATATATATATTTTAATGCCACTTAAATATTTACCTAATTATTGAAACAGTTTTTCATATTTTCCAGCAAATGGTTACAATGAATGATTCATCGTCGTCATCATCATTTCAGTCGAAAAACGTCCACTGTTGGACATAGGCCTCCCCCAAGGATCGCCACAATGATCGGTCCTGTGAGTCTCGCATCCATCGAATTCCAACAACCCTCATCAGGTCATCGGTCCACTTTGAGGGAAGCCTGCCAACGCTGTGTCATCTAGTGCGTGGTAGGCGTGTACCTTACTTGACCCGACTCACTGTTCCGAAACATTTTAGTGTTCCGAAAGATTGGAACACTGAAACAATCTCTCTCTCTTCTTTACTTTTAGTGACCAGCAGTCTTTTTAAAATTCTAATTATAACGTAAATAGTGTACATATAATTCAAGATCTGAACTAAAAACATCTGCTTTAAATTATTTTCATATCAAAATTCAATTAAATAATACTTTTAGTGTGTATATGACGCAAAGATCACAATTCATAACGTTTGTATCTTGTGAGCCGATGTTCTAAATCATACATATCACTGTGTCGGAACATTTCAGTGATTCAGATGCAAATTTTCCAATCGCAAAGATGATCGCACTTTTCCCACGCCTAGTGCGCGGATCGCCACTCCAGAACCTTTCCATTTGTTCTGCGAGCAATGTGCCCTACCAACTGCAACTTAAGTTTTATATCGGTAACCTTAGTTCTTCTGCGTGATAAATGATTAAAGTATAAAAATATATAAATAGGTTATAACTTACAATACAGCGCTGGATATGCAGTGTCCAGCTGTCAGAATGAATTTATCACTGATGAGAGACCCCCCACATAGCCAGTGAGCTGAGTCCATTCCTCCACCGTAGCCTAGAAGCGCCTGGAAATAGACGAAAATATTTTATGAGAAAGAAGCGACAAAACTAAGAAACAAGTGCGAGGCGGACTCACGCACTAAGGATACCGTACTGTCGTCCGTAGCCAAAAACGGCAAAAAATCACATTAGTTGATGAGAGCCCCACTTCATCATCATCTTCCTGCCCTTGTCCCGTGTTATTTGGGGTCGGCGCAAAACGTTTTTGTCTTCAATTCTGCCCTGTCACTCGTCATGCTATCACTAACTTCCTTTTCTTTCATATCACTCTTCACACAATCCATCCATCTTTTCTTTGGTCTCCCTCTCCCTCTATATCCATCCACATGTATACTCATAACTCTTTTAGTAACATGCGCTTCATCCCTCCTCTTCACATGACCATACCAAGACAAATGATTCCCTTTCAATTTTTCGGTCACTGGCGCCACTTTCAAACTTCCCCTAATTATCCATGGGAGCCCCACTTAAATATTTATTTTCTCTAGCTATCGCGGTTCATGAGATACAGCCTGGTGATAGATAGACGGACAGTGGAGTAACATAACGTGATACTATTGCTAAGGGCCAAGGGTCTGCTTCTGAAAGGAAAACTCGGCCCTGGTACGAAAGGCGATGAAGGAACAGGAGTGGGTTTTTAGCCAGTAAAAGTCTGATACACCCTCTCGCACCGCCCAAGAGCGAAAAGAAAGAAAGAAAACACGTTTATTTGGCACACAGGCACACACAATGAGATAACAATTATATAGAAACTTAAATACTAAGTAACTTAAAAATATTGAATACTTAAACTTAAAAATACATCAACATTGTGTGTCTCACGGCTGCGCCAAAAAGGTCCAGTTCAGCATAATGTTAGGCCACTACGTAGCAGTTGCCTGACGCTGGTTTTCAACTGAACCTTGATATAGCTAGCGATTCATTGGGTGATTTTCCCACCGAAATAAAAAATGGCAATAGGATCACGTTATTGATACGGAACCCTACGTGGGTGGTGAAACCTCGACCACGGCTTTGCACTTAAAAAAAAACCTTCGCTCTTTAAGAACGAAAGTTTTTTTTATAATTTATTGGGTCGGTTTGACTACTATTTCACTTGATTGTAAGCAATAATGTGGTTGCGACAGTTGCTGTCTCGTTTTCAAATTTATGAAAGAAAAAGGCCTCGCTGACAGGGGCACTGACTCCGTGAGTGCTCGGGAGCTCGAGCACCCGTGAGAAGTAAACAGTGGCTGCCGAGCACCCCTGAGAATAAACATCAAGAAACAAATCGTTTTTTTTTTTTGCCTTTTAGGTATTTTCATTACGACGACGACGACTCGCTTAGCGCAGTGGTTTAGAGCGCCGGTTGAGCAAGGGTCGAGAGTTCGATTCCCGCACCAACACAAATGTTTGTTGATGAAACAGATATTTCTGATTCGCCTTCGCCCACTTCTAAATTACGCCACGTTACGCCTCTGCCACGCAGGGCGAAAGGGGTCATTTGATGATTTTCCAGCGAAAAAAGACCGTTGTCCACTTACCATATGTGGAAACTGCCCCCTCCTCGCGTCTTGCCCAATATGAGCGGCGTACACTCCATAAGACACGTGAGCGCCTCCTTTCGAGTACTGGTAGCACTGGTCCTCCTCGTGCCATCGCTTCACCAGCCCCGAGGTGGGACAACCCTCGTACGGCAGGTTGGCTAGGTGCTCCAGGCATACTGGGGAAAATAGGTAGGCATATTTGTCAGAAAAAAGAGCAAAATGTGTATTTTCTCTCGTTATGGGTAAGTAACCTAATGCAATAGTAGGTAGCTACTTATTTTTTTTATGTTTAGTTACTCAAACCTATAAAATACATGGCGATACATGGAGGGGGAGAGGGAGACCAAAGAAAAGATGGATGGACTGTGTAAAGAGTGATATGAAAGAAAAGGAAGTTAATGATAGCATGACGAGTGACAGGGCAGAATGGAAGAAAAAAACGTGTTGCGCCGACCCCAAATAACACGGGACAAGGGCAAGAAGATGATGACTTTCTCAAACCTATCTGTAATTCTGTAGGCCATGCAAATATTTTTAATATTAGGTCTTTATCTATGAACTTGGAGATTTGTATGATAATTTTAAAATATAAACATTTTGGTATTTTTTTTATTTCAGCTAATCAAAGTACTGGCCCAAATTATCTATACAATTTTGTCATTTTAATGGCAGTTTGTTTATCCCTTTACTGTAGAAGTCTGCCGGACGGGAGGCGATGAAGTCAGCGAAAGCGTTTTGTACTGCATCACGGGTGTTGAATTTTTTTCCCACTTAAAAAGTTGTCTAAATTTTGAAAAAAGTAGAAATCTGTTGGGGCAAGGTCCGGTGAGTACGGTGGGTGACGGAGAGCTTCTAGCTGTAACTCTTGTAGCTTTGCGATGGTCTGTCGTGAAGTGTGAGCTCGCGCGTTGTCGTGGAGAAGCAATGGGGAAGAGCGATTGACTAGTCTTGGTTGTTGAATTGCGAGCTTCTCCATCATTGTTTGCAATTCTTGGCAATAGACATCTGCCGTCACTGTTGTGCCATTCGGTAAGAAGCCGTGATGTACAAGTCCGGCACTGGTCTACCAGACAGTCACCATCATCTTCCTATGAGTAATCTTTTTTTTAGCGCACTGATTAGGTGCTGTACCCGGGTCCACCCACTGAGACGAACGCTTACGGTTATTGTACAGGATCCACTTTTCATCGCAGGTAACAATTCGATTAAGAATTCCCTCGTTTCTATGCCGATTCGGTAATGCTATGCATGCTTCGACACGTAAATCTCGCTGTTGGTCGCTTATTTCGTGTGGCACCCACTTATCTAGCTTTTTTATCTTTCCGATTTGACGCAAGTGCTTCAATGTTGTTTTGACACTAACTCCAAGGCCCGCAGCAAGCTCAGCTGTAGATTGAGATGGATCCGCTTCCACTATCGCCTTCAATTCGTCGTTGTCGACAATAGTTACCGGCCGACCGCGAGGCTCGTTCTTCAACTCAAAATTTCCAGATTTAAAACAATTGAACCAATAATGGACTGTGCGCTGACTATTCAAGCAGTGTTATGCCCGTACACGTTGTTAATGTTTCGTGTTGTTTGCGCAACGGTATTTCCGCGTAGGAACTCATATTCGAAAATTGTACGAATTTTCAGTTTATCCATAGCGCCAAAAACTACCACAATGTCACTACAACAAAAAACTATCTAAAAACAAATGACTGAAATTGAAATTAAATTAACACGTCTTTCGAATAAAATTTATTTGAATTTCGAATTGCGCGCCAATCCACAGATAATTAATTCTGAAAATGCTGGTTATAGAATCTCCAATTACATAGGTAAAGACCTATTATAATATGTAATATTCCACAACTTACTTTAAGCAGAGCTTGTGCTATGAGTACTAGACAACTGATAAACATACTTATATATTTCTAATTACTAATATAGATAAATTACACCCAGGTACAACGGAACAAATGATCGTGCTCATCACACAAACATTTGTCTTGGGTGAGAATCTAACCCACGACCTCCGGCATAGCAGCCAGGGCCACTAACCACTAGACAGACCGGCTAGTCAAACTAAAGTTCCGCGCGAATTTTTATATTTGTATGGCTTACAGATAGTGGTTCCGGGACATTTTTTTTTTCGTTAGGAAAATCATCCAATGACATCTCGCGCTCTTGGAGCGGGACATAGTGTCAGACTTTTACTAACTAAAAACCCACTCCTGTTCCTTCGTTGCCTTTTATACCAGGGCCGAATCTTCCTTTCAGAACCAGACCTTTGGCCCCAGTAGGCTTCGACCCTGCTGGGCCCCTACGGTTGCTGTCATCTCCCTGAGGCGTGCGACGACGAATTGGGCTCGGTCAGACGGCGAGCTACCTATTGCTTGCCGTCCACAAGCTCGCGCCTACGGTGGCCGGAAATCGGGACCGGAATCCCGGAGCTGGGGAGCGGGGGCCATTGCCTCGCCCGTGCACTTGCGGCCTCCTCCTTTGCTAGCATTACTGCTTCGCAGAAGGAGGCGACCCCTTGCCACTCCTCCTCGCTCCGGACCATGGCCTGTACCAAGGCCCGGCGCGAGAGTTCGCTGTCGCCGATCGCCCCCACGAGGACACGGCGGTGCTCTGCCCAGGCAGGGCACACTTCTACCGTATGCTCTACCGTGTCCTCCGGGCGGTCCACACAATGTAACACCCGGCCGTTTCTTTAGCACGAATCCGGTGCAGGAACCACCCGAACTTACCGTGTCGAAGGACGCCGTGTTGCCTTTCCAGCCACTCCTCAAAGAGGGGACTTACCGCCATAATTATGGCGTGCCCAAGTGGTTCCGAGTCTGGATGTATTATGCATATTAGTTAACATGTTTCGAACGTGCCCACGATACAGTAGTAATTCCTAGAGCAGTTAGGTGATAGAAATGTAAATACGAACCATCGTAAGCTTTTCTTCCTGTCCGGAAATGAATTCCACCAGTTTTGTCGACGATAGCTTGACTGCAAATAAAGGAAACTGCTATTAATTTTATCTGAATGTAGCTTTAACTAATTGAAAATTCTGTTCTCTAAAGATCGATTGACAACGGAATGGAGACCGGCGGAGCTGCTCTTAATGCGATCCATTTTATGACCTAAACAGAACTGTTAAAGGAATGGAGCGAAATAGGGTGACTGGTAATTAGTGACCGATACTCAAACACGTGATTGTACTCATGATTACAAACAACTTTCCCAAAGAAACTTTTTTTATATCCTCACTAGTTTGTAGGTACATTCATTGATTATAACGTACGTACACCTATGGGTTTGCAAGCTGCGCGGGTGTTCTATCACTATTGTAGGTACGGCGGCGTCACGCGGCTAACAGCTGAGCGGTCACTGGTCGCAGGCGCGCGCGCGTATTTGAACAGCTGTTTTATTATTGTGATGAAACTAATGAGTATATAAAAAAAGTTTATTTGGTTAAGTTGTTTGTAATCATGAGTATGATCATGTGTTTAAGTATCGGTCACTAATTACCAGTCACCTTATATACGGTGTACAGCTCTTTCCCTCGTTTTCGCTCGCACGCTTGACATTTTAACCTCATATGGCCCAACCTAAATTTAGGTCAATCTACATTACGTTGAAATATCGTGTCATAATTTTAGTTCGCAGGGCCTAAAATTATGACTTGGCCGCTATATGCTTTTGGTTGGTTTTATGATTTTAAAAGTATCTTGGGCCGTAATCTATAAGTGAAATACCACTCATTGATTAATCACGAAATCTCATGGACACTATAACACCTACAAACTTAAAATTTGGCAGGTAGGTCCCTTATAGGGTGTAGACATCCGCCAAGAACGGATTTTACGAAACTCTACCCTTAAGGGGGTAAAACGGAAGTCGGAAGTTTCTTTACGCGGATGAAACCTAGCAGAAGCTAGTGTCTAAATATTTTTATAATTAAATTAGGCCGTAACGAACGAACGTAAGGTCCACTTACGTTTTAGAATATTGTTATTTAGTAGGATTAAGATTCTCATTTAATTAAATAATGTACGTTTAGTATAAAAATTACTATTACCTATTATTAAGCTAGACTGAACTAAATAAATTATTATCTTAAAACCGATTTCCGATCTCAGAAAGTTTGATCGATATATCGATATTTTTTCCTAGATTTTTTCCGAGGCTGATATCGATAATTTTTTAAATGTCTCTACATCGATATATCGACATTTTTCATCACTGCCGACATCCCTACTACTCGCCAGGGTCGTGTGTTCGCGACTGAGTACTCCATCTCGTTTAACTCTTTAATCCCCATAGATGACAGAAGAGCTGACGAGATGGAGTATTTGGTCGTGGATGTGCAACCCTGGCGGAATACACGAATAACACGAGACAAACAACGAGGCGATATATCCAACGGAGGCGCAGTTAAACGTTAATTATAGATGTGCCTACCCAATGACAGTTTTTTAGAGAAAAAGCGTTACCTATATACAATGCGTTCTAAATAAGAATAGGATCGATTGCCATGTTGAGACGTCACGTCATACTGTCAAATCGCGAAAAATTGGCCAAAATTGAAGAACTCAGAGATGAGCAAAATTGTTGAACTGGATTCTGATTAAACTTTTTTCGTTCACAGTTCGTAAATTTTAAAAATTTCTTGTTTTGCTCACCTTAATAATTCTTCAATTTGACAGTATGACGTGACGTCACAACATGGCAATCGATCCTATTCTTATTTGGAACGCATTGTAGGTAATAGTGGTCATAATACTTACTCACTTTATATGTTTAACTTTTTTGCAGTCTGTACAGCATACTATGGGAGTTTTCCCTTGGTAGGAGCAGATCTGAAACATTACAGGACAAATCTTAGTACGAGCATGTAAGAGCGTACAGCCGCGTTCAGGCACCCTTATGAACTTAGGGCGGAATTCACCAATAAAACTAATCGCGTTTTAACGTTTGGCTCGCATAATCGCGTTTAGCCGCTGTCACTAGTGTCACTTGTCTGTATTTTTCTTTTGTTGTATTTTTACAAGTGACAGTAATTTACTCGAAACTTTGAAACTCTCCGTGCTAAAACAACTACGCACTACTCGAACAATATAACGTAATCAGTACTAAGTAAATGGGACTACGTACGCCGCTGAACAGTATCTTTTTTTCCAATGACATCTCATGCCCTTAGGCGGAGCGCGAGAGTGTGGCAAACTTTTACTGACTAAAAACCCACTCCTGTTCCTTCGTTGCCTTTCGTGCCAGAGCCGAGTCTTCCTCTCAGAAGCAGACCCTTGGCCCCATATAGGCTTCGACCCTGTTGGGCCCCTACGGTTTTCTGACATCTCCTTAAGGCGCGCGTGGAACAGTACGCGCCGTCGACGACTTGGGCTCGGTCCAGACGGCTCTCTATGAGAGGAAATGGGCCGTAATTAATGTTGCCAGGTCCAATAAGTGAAAATTCGGGATGAAAGATGAAAATAATTGGGAACAGCTGTCTCGATTTGAATACCAAATATTCAAATCGAGACAGCTGTTACAATTGGCAAAAAACACATGCACTATACCTGTCGGGGAGCGGACACAGCAAAACTAAATGAGGGCGCTTCCTTAAAAAAATTAAAATTTCTGATTTCTTTTCAACATTCATACCGAAATACGAGACTTATCAAAATACATAGTTTGATTGACAAAAACGGTGAAATGTGAAAGCGAAATTTATTAACAGCTTATTTCTATTATGACGACGATTTAGCGATCTAACAGACTAATAATCGGTAAGTGTCGCCAGACCCTTGAAAATCAGGACTACCCGCGCAATTCGGGACACCAGGCAATACTAGCCGTAGGTAATCCACCACGTGGACTCACTGCGGCTTGATCGAAAGCAGGTAACTGTGTACAACTAGAATAGTGACCGAAAGTTAGCATTAAAGGTGACTACCTACTTTCTCGGATAAGCTTGTGGCGACATCTGTGGAGTCACATAAGAACTAATCCTACATAGCGCAATTAAAGTTCTCCGCGCGATTAGAACATATAGAACAGCCCGCGCATCACCGTTTGGTGATATCCCTCACTGTAACATAAATCTTAGAGGTCAAAAATGGTCCGCCAAAGCTGCTATAGAATTACTATATCAGTGAATAACGATATAACTGCGCACAATCCGGGTTGTGTAAACGTTCTTTGGTCTATTATAGAACCGCTTAGTAGCACCAATTAGTTCTTGAGAAACATTCTATGGGCTGCTTTAGGATAAGGTTTTGCTGCTTGGGATATATGGGGCAGTTGCTCACCAGACATGACACCCGTCTGGCCGGAGGATCCTCCCTTTTTAACGGAGGTTTGCGGGACTTTACTCTCTGTTCCGCATACCTCCAAAAGCTCTTAAGAATATTATTGACAAAAGTTTCTGACTAACCTGAGGATACTCCCTTTTCTTGACATCCCCGATCATGGATAAACACTGACACGCGTTCACGCAGGTTCCGTTCTTGCCTCGTCCGTCGTAACACTGTGATCCTATGACGGAATAATCTATATATATATAAAAGAAGAAACTGACTGACTGACATATTAATGCACAGCCGAAACGACTGGGACTAGAAACGTAAAATTTTGCACAAGATTTCCTTTTATGACGTAGGCGAGCACTAAGAGAGTTTTTCCAAAATTTACCCCCTAAGGGATGAAACGGAGGTGTAAAGATTGTATGGAGAAACTTATTTTCAAGCGGGCGAAGCCGCTGGCAGAAGCTAGTAAATTATAAAATAACAATATCACGCAACATTAGTCCCAGAAGGGGTGGACACTCACAAAATGAATGTGTATCGATTCACCGGCGCTACTCGAGCTTGACCCAAAAACACACCATTGTATTATGTACCAATAGTGTGCTTTGGCAATGGGCAGGACACATTGCTTGCAAAACGGATGTTGTTGGGGCCGAAAGGTTCTGGAGTGGCGATCAGGTACCGGAAGACGTAGCGTTGGAAGGTCCCCTCCAAGGTAGACCGATGACTTGGTAACGGTTGCGGGAGTCCGATGGATGCGAGACGCATAGGACCGTTCATTGTGGCGATACTTTGGGGAGGCCTAGGGGGGGATGATGATGAGTGTGCTTTGTTTGCACACATGACTGCCCTGTTAGTCTAGTGCAGCAGTCTCCAAACTGCGGCCCACAGGCCAAATCCGGTCCGCGACAGCCTAATGACTTAAGAGGGTCCTTTTTCACTCGCCTATCGTCAACATCGAGCATATTAGATGGAATGATTTTAGTCTATACTCCATTTGTTTTTGGTAGTTAACTAAACGTAAACAATCTTGATATTTTCTTTTATTTAAAAAAAAATCGTATAAGAGACATACAAAGATTATTTAAATTTAGTAAGTTACCAAACATCTGTATAGGTAAATAACAAATTGTAAACATTTTTAGATATATTTTTTAGACAACTTTTAGATAAAAGACATGTCAAGATTGTTTACATACAGTTAATTACCTAAACAGATGGAGTATAGATTATATTGAGTGACTGAAGTGTTTCCAAAGAAACAATGAACAAAAACAGAAACAAAAGAAATACAGCATACATATTACAGCCTACTGAAACAATATTGATTTGGTTCACACCATAGATATGGGACTACACTTACACACATTACCAATGTAATGTGTGTCAGTGTTCAAACTTATATTTTACCAGAGGCGTAACGTGGACTAATTTAGAGGTGAGCGAAGGCACATCAGCGAGGCCTTTTTCTTTCATAAATTAGAAAACGAAACAGCGACTGTCGCAACCCCGTGTACGGCCACATCGCATCGTCGCTTACCATCAGGTGGCATAGTGGTGAGACACGAGATCAATTTAAAAACAACCCTCGTTCTTAAAGAGTCCTCGCTTGTTAAGGACAAGCGAGGACTCTTTAAGAACGCACCAATAAAACTAATCGCGTTTTAACGTTTGGCACGCATAATCGCGTTTAGCCGCTGTCACTAGTGTCACTTGTCTATTTTTTTCTATTGTTGTATTTTTACAAGTGACACTAGTGTAGTGATAGCGGCTAAACGACATACATTTTCACTGTTTTTCATACAACCGCTCTTACGCGATTATGACGTTATTACACATTTTTCATTAGATATTTTGGAAACACAGTATCTTGTAGATATTATCCAGGCTTTTATTGAAATAAATTTGTGTAAAACTAATCCAGTAAAGACCTCTGAAAATCTGATATTTTGCATGAACTTTGACACTTCATAATATACTCAAAAATCAAAAAAAAAATATAACAACAGAAGCCTTGCAAATTTAATCAAGATTCAGAACGAGGAAAATATTTTTCAAAAACATTTAACAGCTTAAAAAAAACACGTATTTCCTGGATCAAGTTTTGTGAAATATTCGAGTAAATTACGGAATTACCGAATGCAAACAGAGTTTTCAGGCGTTATCTCTCTTTTTCGTACGTGGTCGCTCACAATGGGCCTCATCAGAAGGCTCGTATTCACCCAAAGGGCCAATGGAAAGGGCTATGCTCGGAGTTTCCTTGCGTGATCGAATCAGAAATGAAGATATCCACAGGAGAACCAAGGTTGTCGACATAGCACGAAGAATCGCCAAACTTAAGTGGCAATGGGCAGGGCACATTGCTCGCAGAACAGATGGCCGTTGGGGCCGAAAGGTTCTGAAGTGGCGACCGCGTACCGGAGACGCAGTGTTGGAAGGCCCCCTACAAGGTGGACCGATGACCTGGTGAAGGTTGCGGGAATCCGATGGATGTGAGACGCACAGGACCGTTCGTTGTGGTGACATTTGGGGGAGGCCTATGTCCAGCAGTGAACGTCTATCGACTGAAATGATGATGATGATAATCTCTCTTTTTTGCATTGCCACTTCATCAAATATCGCGTTGGATATAGGCGAGTGGAAAAGGAGCCTCATAATCTACCCTGCCAACCACCACAAAACACAATCTACCCTGCCAACCACCACAAAACACACAATTTTCAACATACCTTCCTCCACATCAAAATCACATTTCGATGAATAAAAATTGAAAACTAACACATTTAAAATAATTATAGAATACTTATTTATCATTATAAAATAATTTAAAAGCTACACGACTCAGACGATCATCGCCACAAATGTTTCGATTAAAACTGATTCTTTTTTGCTATAATTATGGATTCCGAAATTATTACTTTGATTTGATCAGGATTTTACGACAAAAAACTGGGCAAGTGCGAGTCGGACTCGTGCACTGACGGTTCCGTACAAACTTGAAAGGTAAATTGCGGTATTGCGTATGCGTATTAAAAAAAACTACTAAGTAACTAGATCTCTTTCAAACCAATTTTCGATGGAAGTTTGCATGGTAATGTACATCATTATATTTTCAGTTTTATCATTCTTTTATTTTAGAAGTTCCAGAGGGGGGACATTTTACCACTTTGGAAGTGTCTTTCGCGCAAACTGTTCAGTTTAGAAAAAAAATATATTCGAAAGCTCAATATCATTTTTGAAGGAATATTTTTTTTGAGTTTCAGTTCTAAGTATGGGGAACCCCCAAAATTTATTGTTTTTTTATTCCATTTTTGTGTGAAAATCTTAATGCGGTATACAAAATACAATTTCAACAGTATAGTTCTTATAGTTTAGGAAAAAAGTGGCTGTGATATACGGACGGACAGACAGGCTGACAGACATGACGAATGCATAAGGGTTCCGTTTTTTGCCATTTGGCTACAGAACCCTAAAAAAAAATGCGTATAAAAACCACGCTACGATGCTGAGAGTCGTTTTTTTTTCCGGTATTAATTACTCATTTGTTGTCTAAGCGTCGTCCTACGTAGTAGGTCATCAAACATAATATGTGTTATGAAGCAATTGGAATTACCCAAAATAAAAATACTTATCTACCGGATACAGTGCACCAGTGTAATCCTGAGTCGACGACGGCGCGTTGTGGTCCAGACGTCAGCAAAACCGAAAGTGTCACTAAGGACACTGCCTACTGGGGCTTCGGGAATGATCGTAAAACTTCGGCCCTGAAAAGTGCAGTGCAAAGGGTTACTGAAGGTATATAGGTGGGTTTAAGTAAAATTCTAAGCAAATACTCGGGTAAGCGCAAAAAATCAAAGCGACAGTCATATCCGCCAAATCAGCTCCCCTAGCCAAGTTAAACCGTTTCGTGTCGAATTCCGTTCTCCAATCGGTAACGCCTCGGTGTCAGCAATTGTAGAAAACGATAAGTTGGTAGCCATGTTGACGCGCCTGAGTCGGCCGCTCGTTCTATAATGTCGTTCTACAATAACAAAGGATGTAGCGTTGAACATTGTAGACACGACAAAAATCATTCTGTCATTTTGAACGATGTGAACTTGGCTACGAATTTTCTATTCATTTGTTTTGACCACGTGATGTCTTTCCCATACATTTGATTAGTTTTCGACTAGCGTTAACGATTGCAGATTATGAACTTGGCTAGGGGTGCAGAGCTTATTGAAGAGATTCGAGGAATTCTATGGACAGTCTAGACTTCTAGAAGCCTAAGAGATGCTGCTGTCGAAACGGAGGCCTTGCGTCGTCACCAGGGAAGGCTCCTCGCCCGTCATCTTTTTTTTTGAGGTGGTCAATCATCGAAGGACTTCTCCCGCACTAGGATAAGGTCCCTAAAAACTAGTTTCATTTTTATGTAATGGATTCATTCTATATTTTTTCAAACATAATTAGTAATTAATTACGCAGTATACCTACTTATAAGTAGGACATTTATTTATTTGTCGATCTATCAGTATGTGCATTTCTCTTCTCACACTTCGCCACTTTCGAGTCTATCAAATGAGCATGAGCACCCATGAGGTTTTCTAAAAGCCGGCCCCCCTGAGTCCCAACAGTGGGAACATTATAAGGCGGACTATGCTATACGATAATAACAAACTCCTTAACATAAGGAAACTTCGTTTAAAAAGTCGCGAGCTCCTATCTGAATCAAAACACTTCGTCTTTAACCACGATGTTAGAGGACCGCGACCTCTGCAAAACCAGATTCGCTATTGTACTGACGCAGAATAGCGTATAGAATCTACTCAACGACCTTCAACTATAGAATTGATGACACCAACTAAACAGGTTTGAGCAATAAGATTTATTACTAATTAAAAAACAAGTTCACTTGCCTATAATTCACTCGATATAATATAGACTAGCTTCTGCCTGCGGCTTCGCCTGCGTGATAGTAGGTTTCTCCATACAAACTTTGGACACCCATTTCATCCGCTTTGGGGGTGAATTTTAGAAAATCCGCTCTTAGTGCTCGCCTACGTCATAACAGGTAACATTGTGCAAAATTTCACGCTCCTAGTCCCAGTAGTGATTAATTATGGAGGTCCTGTCCCTACCTTTCGGCTCTATCATCATCATCAGATCACTTTTGTGATACCATTTTCAACGTAACTATTCATAACTATTCATCTAATTGTATTGTCATAATCGCTTAACTATCTCCATTGTGATATCTATGTAAGTATGAAGTTTCCTTAACCATTTCTGGTCTTCTTCATCAGTTCTACTTCATCAAATGTTACTTTTTGATTTTAAATACTTAGGCGGTCCCTCGAAGATGTAAAAAATCATACTTCTAAGTTAACGAATAAAAAAGATACGGCCGTTTATGTCGCAAAAAACTTATATTTGGATACTCTCTAGCTAGGTCAACGGTCTACCTTGTAGGAAGCGCGCCATCGCTGAGTCTTCCGGTACGTGGTCGCTACTCCAGAAACTTTCGTGCCCATCGACCATCTGATCATGGATTGATTACCTCCGATCTGATGTCCACAATGAGGATCAATCCTATAATATTACCAAATCTGATTTTTACGAAGCACATCGTACATCGTACCTATGTGTAATAATTAACGAAGCATTAAATATTTTAAATTTTTAAAATCCATCAAGAAATGGTAGATTTAAGTACCTATTAAAGTTTTTCTGCCCCCCTAAGTTACAACCGTTTCGTTTGGATTCTCTTTTCGTCGATTGCCTCGAGTAGGCCACGCCTCCGATATCTTTATTCTGACGTCATCTCAACGCTCAGTCACGTGATCAGAACAAACGAATAGGAGGCGTGGCCGACTCGAGGCCATCAACGAAAAGAGAATCGAAACGAAACGGTTGTAACTTGTCTAGGGGGGCTAAACGGTTACTTGAAAACGCGCGCTCTCGCTGGACTGTTTATGATGACGTTATCTTTCATGACCCTTCCCACACTTCAGCGGCCATGTCTTACGCTAGCTCGCATTACTACTTCGCACGCGGAGGCGACCGCCTGCTATTCCTCCTCACTCCGGACCGTGACAAAATAAATGCTGTATTATTTGTCTGTCTTGTTTTGACTGCCGATGCTGTATGAATTACTAAATGCAGTTGTGCGGGCTCGGAATTTTTTAGGGCACCCCGACACGGACAGGTTAGGTTAGTTTAAGCTGAACTAGAGCCAAACGCGACAGCCTAGGTCACCGCCGCGCATCGCCATCACTCACACGGCGGGGCAGACTTCCACCGTATACTCCACCGTGTCCTCCGAGCGATCCGAATCTCCACCTACTAGTTTCTTGTAGGGGCCCAGCAGGGTCGAAGCCTACTGTGGCCATGGATGATGCGAAAAAGATCCCCGGGGCCCTGGAAAAAATGACAAATAAGGAACAGGAGTAGGTTTTTAGTGAGTAAAAGTCTGACACTATCTCCCGCCCCGCCCAAAACCGGGGATGTCATTAGATGATTTTCCCACCCAAAAAAAAAGCTACTAATTTCTAATACAATCCTGTCGCCCCGTAACTTTTACATTTTAATACGATTACAATGCGTTCCAAATAAGAATCTAACAGGATCGATTTCCATGTTGTGACGTCACGTCATACTATCAAATCGAAGAATTATTATGGTGAGCATTGTGAACGAAAATAGTTTAATCAGAACCCAGTTCTTCAATTTTGCTCATCTCTGAGTTCTTCAATTTTGCCGAATTTCTTGCGATTTGTCGGTATGACGTGACGTCACAGCATCGCAATCGATCCTATTCTTATTTGGAACCAGTACTAAGTACTATAAGTCGATGTTTAGAACGCATTGTATACTCGTATATGTGATTGCTTTCACAAACATTTTTATAAACTCACATGTACACAGTGGGTTACTAAAATGTCGAGAACCCTTCACTCGCTCTTGGCTTCTAAATTCTTACGAACATTTGCTTCCCTGAGCAAAAACCTGAGTCCGTGACTGCATAGATCACATGTTTGATTATAAATTAGGTACATAAAAACACGAGTCAAGTTCATTAACAAAACATTTGCATGAGTTAAGTATTGTTGTATTATTTATTCATAACGTGAAGATGTGGTCTGGTGACTGACATTTGGCGAGACCTTGAACTTGTATAGCAACTAGCTTTTGCCAGCTGCTTCGCTTGCGTGAAAGTCGGTTTCTCCATACAAACTTTGGACCCCCGTTTCAACCCCTTAGGTGGTGAATTTTGAAAAATCCTCTCTTAGTGCTCACCTACGTCATCACAGGAAACCTTGTCAAAATTTCACACCCATAGGTCCTGTAGTTTCGGCTGTGCGTTAATATGTCAGTCAGTCAGTTTCTTCTATTATATATATAGCTTATTGCTTCTACAGGGTGCAACGGACATAAGTGGTCATTTTCAGGGTTCCCTGTACCTAACCGAAATATGCCAAACCCAACGTACGGCGTATCGCAAAACCAACATATTTGGATGGACGCAGCATAGTACGCCTATTAGTCAGCTGATCAAAATAAGTAGGTATCATTTTTAGGGTTCCGTTCCCAAAGAGTAAAAACGGGACCCTATTACTAAGACTTCACTGTCCGTCTGTCTATCACCAGGCTGTATCTCATGAATAGTGATAGCCAGGCAGTTGAAATTCACAGGCGATGTATTGCTGTTGTAGAAATACTAAAAACAGAATAAAATAAATTGTGTAAAGAAAAATTGTATTTATAATGGTACGGAACCCATTGTGTGCAAGTCCGGCTCACACTTGGACGGTTTTTTTTTTATTTCTGGAAATCTGATAGGACATATTTGAATTTTATAATCTCTATTGGCAGAAATAATATCTAAAAGGATATCTCCCATAGTGAAATCGCCATTTTCCATCAAAGCCTGAAGGTCAATTGTTTTACGGGGCGATCCCCGTGCGTGGGTTTACCGAAAAGCACTCGTTTAACGCTTTTTATGTTAGGGCCTTTAAATAGCTTCGAATCTGTCTTTTTCTTATGTTATTGAATATTTTTTATGTTTTTTGCATTTATGTAATTTTAACTAATGTAAAAGGACGACATCTTTTGTCAATACTGTAAACTAATTAGTTTTGCTACTACACGCTAGATGGCACTGTTTTAGTAAGTTAAGGCTGTTGCTATTTACTAAATACTGGCTTCTACGCGACTTCACCCATGTAAACGTCTGAAATTATCCTAAGGAAAAGTTTTCCCAGGATAAACAGTTCTATATCCGTTTCCAAGGTACCAAATGTCTTTAAAATTGGTTTAGGTGTGAAGACGTGAAAGTGTAAAAAACATGTGGGGTCTGTCTAGGCATGTATTATATTCTGTAACGTCAGCGGTTAGGGGCAGTCGCTCGCTAACCGTCCCATGTATCAGTCGGACAATAAATATTATATTACGTAGTCAGTCATTTCATTTACCAGCCCACAGAGCACCTAAAGTGGTGACCCCGACAATAGTGAACAGTGCATAAATACAGTGATAGTGAAAATATACCTTTTAACCTTTTTTTGGTACTACTGGGCAAATTGTGGTGTACATTTTCTGAAGTTCAAGTTAGCGGAGCGAGCGACTCAAGCAGGATGTACAACTCTCCTCCAGCGCAAGCAGCGGCAAGTAGTGGGCTAGCGCCTCAGCCTAGAGCGAAAGAAGAGCAGGAGACCTCGGGAATAACCTTAGCGGCTATCAGCGTGTCTTCAAAGTTGCCTGATTTCTCAAATTCGCATTTATGTTGTTAAGTAAGGATTGCTAATTTTATGTTTCATACATACATAGAATAATTTTAACCCACATCCGAGGCGTGATATTGTTGAGATCGTGAGTTCATATCGAGACCCCGTCAGAGACTGGAGACGTGAAAACCACACCAGATTGCCTGGAAGAGATCGCGGAATGCAATAAGCCTGCCCATTGTGTGTGTATGTTTTAATTTCCTTTCTTGATATTTGTAATGGTGTAGGAAGAGAACTTGGCTAGATACAGTAGGTGAAGTCGGGCGGTGGATGATGATGTTAAATAGCAACAACAAAACGCAACACCAAACCCTATGTTCCAAATTGCGTCAAAAGCGATTATATTGCTAATCCGAAAATAAAAGGGCTATTGAGTATTAATTGTAACGTTGCGCGTTGATCGGATTCGCGATATTATAGCTTTTGACGCAATTCGGAACGCAGGGAAAATGGAAAATCCTCAGGGAAAATCAAACAATGTACTGTCAGTGTCAGACAATGTCACTGTCAAAGTGTCAATACTAATCAAAAGTCAGTCAAACAAATCAATGGGACTGGGTGTTATTTGAAATGAAAAAGGCTTGGAAATAAACATATTCCTATAAAATTAATCTATTAAAATGAACGTGAATAACCGCAAGGGTCCGATTGTGGACCCCGGCGTGTGCAGATGCTGTGGTGCAGTCAAGAAGTGTCGTCTATTGAACGTGGAATATGAGTGGTCGGGTCGGAAAGAAGTTTATGCTGATATGTTTGTCGATTGTTTTGGACTTGTGGTCAGTTTATATGTTTTGTTTTACTCATATTATGTTAGCTTAAAGCTGGCAAAGTCGTTTACCTGAAACAAGCAGGCATTTACGAGGACATTCCCTCAAGTTATGAGGAAATGCATTCAGAAAGAAACGTTTGAAACAATTTCTAGGTGTCGTGACAGCATAAAACTTTTTTTTTAATTGATATAAACTAGTGCTTGGCTATGATCATGGTAAGCAGTGATGCAATTGTTGATGGTGAAGCGCACTAGTTTATTAAGAGGCCTATTCACTCTAGCCTTGAAGACACCTAAATTATGAACTGCTTTAAAAATTGGTTGGACAGAATAAATGTCTCCAAACTATTTAAAACACGTGCATCAGCCAATGGCTAGTGTGTGTTACCAAATAATAATATTCTTTTTTACTAATAAACTAGTTAACTTGATCATAAGCAACACATTTCAGATTTATTATTCAAACTACAGAGTTCAAACCTTAGGTGGGCTCATTCCAACCAGGAGAGAGGTGGGCACCTCTCTCCAAACACAGATTAGGCCTCTTAGGTTGTTCAGGGCATCATTATGGGAGTTTGGGGATCCTAAGGTTCGTGTGCGTATTTCAGTGACACCTGTGCAGTCTAGGAGCACATGTGCAATTGTCGCCTCCCCCTCCAAACATGCTCTGCACAGGTGACTGTCTGTGATGCCTATTGTGTGGAGGTGCTTATTCAGTGTGCAGTGTCCGGTGATGGTCCTCTTCATCAGGCGCAAGCCGCCTCTATCTGGTAGGGACTTTCTACTAGCTAGAACCATCATCTGCCCGGCCTTTCCGAGTGCAGATTAGTGATGTAACGGAAGCTTCTTAATGGAAGCAATAATGGAAACAGATGTCAAAAGTAAATCTTAGCAGAAGTGGAAGCAGAAGTATGAAGAAAAATACAGATAATTTTTTCAAGATTTGTTTAATTAAATTTGTAAGTAGGGTTGAACATTTTGTATATAATTATAATTACAGAAAAAAAAAACAAAATTTTTGACATTTTGAATTTATTGAACAATTTTTAAATTATCTTTGAAAAGATGATGGAGTATGCTTACCTTGTTCACTCTTGACCTAAAGACTCCCAGAATTGTTGCTATCAGAAAACTCAGACTCTGGCAGGGTAAGCACTCCCCAGCAATGTTCATTGTTCATCCACCTATGAACAATAAATAACCTGGAGGTCTTTAAATCAAGAGTGAATAGGTTACTTCTAGGCATGCTTAAAATGTGTTGTGTCAATGGGTGGAATGTCCACCATGTACCAATGGCGCATGACCATACGTTTAGCAGTCTGAGGGGGGATGGGGCTTGGCAGAATTAAGTTATACAATTTCATGAAGGTAATTCGATAATTGACCTTCCATATCACTTAATTGTTCCCAGCTATCTCACTTGGAGGGCGAAGAGTCGGAGCGTGTGATCTGCGCGACGTGCGTGGTGCGACTGAGGGATGCGTGCGCCTTCAGACAGCAAGTTCTGGTGTGCGAGGAGAAGCTACTTAGCGCCACGGTCCATATTCATGATGGTAAGTTAAGCAAAACTAAGGGCGGAATTCACCAATAAAACTAGTGACGGCGGCTAAATGCGATTATACGAGCCAAACGTGAAAACGCGATTAGTTACGGGAAATGACGCAACCTTAACAAGCGATGCGTGATGGCGAGACGTTTTATTGAACGATTGTTTCGATTGTTCGAATATCTCGATTGTTTCGACTTTATCTCGAGTCCGACTCGATTTGTTATTGCGACTGACTGCTCCCTCACCCCGGTGACCGAGCGAGACTCAGTGAGTGAAAGTGACTGATTCGAACAATCGTAAATTAGCGGTCGAATCCGTTGACTCGAAACAATCGAAAAACATCTCGAATATTTTGTAGAACGGCGAGTCGAATATTTAAAATTTTGAGAGGAATGGTGTTTTAGGACAGCTGAGCCTGTGTGTTCCCGACAGGTACGTGTGGCGACGACGCGCGACCGCGTCTGCTGGTTGAGCCGCGCGGCCGGACTAACCTTTTAAGGGAGGCGCCACTTACGCGCGCACTTCACACGCTAAACCTGATAGCTAATGAGACGGACTTATTTTGTTGTATTAACAGAGTTGTTAGGATAAGCGCATTTATCGTATTGGGAATATATAAAAAAAACCTGTAAAAATATATGTAATATGTTTTCTAAATTACAGATAATGAGAACTTCAAAATGGAGGTAGAAGTGAAGCAAGAGACTGATGACGTACCACTGTCATCAACCAATGACTGTGATGGAGATGACGTCGATGACGACCACGCTACTGACCCCATTGATGATACCATGGAACATATTGATGAAGAGGCGGATGCAACTACTAAATGTATGTTTGATATTACCTTTCAGTAGAGCCATCTTTTATCTATATTCTTTTTTGTACACACAATTTTAAACAGACAATAAAAATAGGACATCCCACCAACCACCCATGGCCCCACCGACATCTTGTCCTATGGGCCGAATCTCAAAAAGGCGCCTGCAAACATAGCCCTCCTATAAAATAAGCAGCGCTATCACTGCAGACGCTTCTTGACTCCTTTACAAATTTTCTCGTCCAGTCCCTCCTTTGTTTTTAATTATTGATTGGCTCGCGCTTGACCACTATCTCACCTGATGGTAAGCGATGATGTGGTCGACGATGGAGCACGCTTGCCTAGAAGTAGCCTATTCACTCTTGACTTAAAGACCCCTGGGTTGTAGCTATCAGGGAACACAGACTCCGGCAGGGAATTCCACTCCTTAGCTGTAGGTACGCATTATGAACGTGTTCCCAAAACGCTTTGTACGTATGGGTGGGATGTCCACCATGTACCGATGGCGCAACGCCGTACGTCTAGTGGTCCAATGATGGAACGAACTTGGTGGAATTAAATTGTGCAATTCCAACGCACTCTCCCCGAAGTGTAATCGATAGAAAACCGACAGGCCAGCAACTCGGCGTCGATGCTCAAGGCTTTGGAGTTTTGATTCGACAAGTCCTCCTATTCCATTCTGGGGCGGCATACTAGCTATCCCCCCTCACGTGGGTAGGACACCACAGCACGGGTTCGCTGCCCGCCCGAGCCTTAGTCCTCCAACTCGCTCCTTTTCTGGTGTCACTTGTTGTGCGAACTCTTTCAGCCGCCGGAAGTTGACCTCGGAGGCAACGAGGTCGCAGTAATAAACCGGTCCCTCCTCCGAGCGAGTGATCCCGTCCATCATCTTTCGTCGCTGATCGTCATACAAGGGGCATCGCCACAAAACGTGGTCCAAACTCTCGTCCTCCTTTCCGCAGTAGCACACGCTGGTCTCTCACAACTTCATATATAATAAAAATAGGACAGTCGATGTACATAGGCGAGCTTAACCTACAACTCGGTTTTCTAACAGCAAACCATATATATCTATATATATAAAAACTTTAAAGGTTTTCATTATACAAACTTTGGAGTCCCGTTTCATTCCCTTAGGATGATAAAAGGAGAAACTGACTGACTGACATATCATCGCACAGCCGATACATCTGGGATTAGGAGCGTAAAATTTTGCACAATGTTTTCTTTTTATGACGTAGGCGAGCACTAAGAGAGGATTTTTCAAAATTCACATCCTAAGGGAATGAAACGGGGGTTTAAAGTTTGAAACCTACTTTTAAGCAGGCAAAGCCACGGGCAGAAGCTAGTAAAGAATATAAGAATAAGAAGTCGTGGGCATCAGCTATATAATAATAAAATAAGATAATCATTCATCATCATTTCAATAGACGTCTACTGCTGGACATAGGCCTCGCCCAAATGTCGCCATAACGCGCGGTCCTGTGCGTCTCGCATCAATCGAATTCGTGCGACCCTCACCAGGGCCTCAAGTCTGCTATTACAATAGTGTCAGAATGGCCTATCATTGATTTCATAAATGTTGTTTTTGCCAAATTTGGTAATCTACTAATATAATGGTGTCATTATACTTTCCAATGGTCAACCAATGACCCTCAATTGAAAGAAGTGGCATAGAATGGTAATCTCGTACATATAGACAAATGAATGTCTCGTGTATGCGGTAATCTGCTAAAATTTTGACAGTTCCTTTGATCAATTACCTACCATTAAAACGACATTGTGCAGTCATTGCTTATAATAAGCTCGATATTGTCATTCTACCACAACTCTATTACGAGACCATTGACTGATCAATGATCGATCATTATGAATTAGCTAATTACAAACTTTTAGCGAAATAACAATGGGATCGTGTTGGAATGACGAATTTATAAAAATAACAAGACTTGGGCTCCAGGTCATCGGTCCACCTTGTAGGCCTTCCAACGTTGCGTCTTCCTTTACGCGGTCGCCACTCCAGAACCTTTCGTCCCCATCGACCATCTGTTCTGCGAGCAATGTGCCCTGCCCACTGCCCTTTAAGTTTGGTGATCCTATAAATAATCATTAATGAACGTCATTATAATTTTTTTTTAGGTGGGAAAATCTAATGACAAATCGCGCTCTTGGGCGGCGCGGGAGATAGTGTCAGACTTTTACTGACTAAAAACCCTCTTCTGCCTTCGTTGCCTTCGTCCCAGGGCCCCGGGGTTCGTTTTTAGACCACCCTTGGTCCCAGTAGGCTTCGACACTGCTGGGCCCCTACAGGTGATGACATCTCCTGGCACCTCATTATAATGGTGTTTTCTCGTTTCCAGTGTCAGTACAAGTAAAAGTAGAAGAGTTACAAGAGAGTACAGTTGAGCAGCACTCGCCGCGGCCACGCGAGGGCGCCACCGTGGACCCCGCGCAGAGCGACATGCTCCACAAGTTGAACAGCATGAAGAAGAAGCTTGACCAAATGCAACAAATTGATGGTGAGACTATTTTTATTTTAACCGCCTCCGTTGCCCGACAAACACTCTCGCGTTTTTTTCAGAGATGCTCATCCACGATCAAATACTGGAATATTAACATAGGTGATAGAAGAGAAAAAATATACAACTGACTTCAAAACATTAAAAAAGTACAAAATAACTTTAATTTCGGACGTCGGTGTTAAATAACGAAGAGACAAAACTATTATAGAAAAGAAAGAAAGAAAGAAAGAAAACATTTATTTGGGACTCACACAGGACAAACAGCGATAAAATAAAAAAAAGTAATACTTAACTTAAAAATAATAACAGAAAACAATATTAAATAAAAGACCCGTGCGAGGCCAAAAAGGCTCCTATCTCAGCATATGCTGCGATATTATACTAAAAAGTAAAAATAACGCAGCGCTGGTATTCTGATAGGGCCTGGTGACAGGTGATGCCACAACAACACCGATGAAACACCGACTTCCGAAGTTAAAGTTATTTTGTACTTTTATAGTGTTTTTTTTTTCGTTAAAGTCAGTTGTTTTTTTTTTGTAATCATTTGTTTTACCTTACCATCCGATATTTAACTGCAAATTGCAAAAAAAAAAAACGTATAAAAAGTTCGGACTATCCTGAAGCATTCAGTTTAAGGGCTCTACTCCAGTCACATAGAGCTGAGACACACAATTCTTTCTGTTTCCAGAAACCCGCCGAGCTGATTCTCCTCTCCACAGACGCCCAGTGACAGTCGACAAAGACCTCCATATACTCAGGAACGCGGTCAAAATCGTCGAAAACTCCTACGTCTGTCCATTCATCACAGTTTTCAGCGATTATCACTGCATTTACTGTAGAGAAATGTTCCTAGATCCAAACCTACTTAGAGAACACACCATGACCCACGATCCAAAAACTTACAAAGACGTTGTGGACTCAAAAAAATTGTTACAAGTCGATATTGAAAGGATTGATTGCAGATTGTGTGACGAAAAAATCGATACAGTCGATGGTTTTAAACAGCATTTCACAACAATTCATGGTCAGAAACTATACAAAGATGTACAGAATGAATTTATGCCGTTCAAACTAAAAATTGGCTCGCTAACCTGTGTTGAATGTGGCAAGAATGTTAGCTTTTTCCACGCGTTAAAAAAGCACATGGCGGAGCACTTTGGTACTTATATATGTGATGTTTGTGGCGCCCATTACTTCGAAGAAAGACATTTAACATTTCACAAAAATTCTCATGATAATAAGAAAGATGTACCAATGTTTCCTTGCGATGAATGTGACAAGACTTTCAGATCGAAGAATAGTAGGAGTTTCCACATCGCACGTATACATAAAAACGAACCTGCGTACCCTTGTAATAAGTGCGATGAGATTTTCATTTCGTACCATATGAGATATAGGCACAAAATGAATGTACACGGCGAAAAAAGGAAGTTTCCCTGCGAAGGGTGCGACAAAGTCTTTGACAGTAGAAAAACTCTACGAGAACACAATCAACGGACTCATTTACAACTTTTCAGACACGAATGTTCACTTTGCGACAAGAAATTCTACTTACCATCCGCTTTAAGAGACCATATGACGTCACACACAGGGGAACGTAACTTCAGATGCGAGTTTTGCGGGAAAAACTACCCTAGGTCTAAGGCTTTAAAGGTGCATTTACAATCTCATAGTGCTGAGAAAAAGTACAAGTGTACATTGTGCCCGTCTGCGTATACGCAGGTTACTAATTTTAAGAATCATATGAAGACTAAGCACCCTTCGCCAGACTTAACTGTGGAAGGGTATCGAGCTATGGATTATAGTTAAATTGGTTATAATTTGAAAACATTCAAGAGCAACAAAAGTATCGGCCAAGTGCGAGTCGGACTCACGCACTAAGGGTTCCGGAGCAAAAAAAAACGGCAAAAATATCACGTTTGTTGTATGGGAGCCCACTTAAATATTTATTTTGTTCTGTTTTTTAGTATTCGTTGTTATAGCGGCAACAGAAATACATCATCTGTGAAAATTTCAACTGTGTAGCTATCACGGTTTATGAGATACAGCCAAACATGCGGACAGATAGACAGACGAACCCTAAAAATGACCTTAAGAACTGATGATGGCCGATGGGGACGAAAGATTCGCAGCGTTGGATGACCTGGTGAGAGTCGCGGTAATGCGATGGATGCGAGACGCACAGGACCGCTCGTTGTGGCGACACTTGTGGGAGGCTTATGGCTTATGTAGCTGTGGACGTCTTTCGGCTGAAATGATGATGATGCAGCAGGCACTCGGAAACTTTTGAAAGCTCCCACATTGAACTGCTTTAAAAATTGGTTGGACAGACTAAACGTCTCCACACTATTTGAAACACATGCATCAGCCTTTTGTCGTCGACGGCGCGTAGTGTTCCACGCGCGCCTCTAAGAAATATCAGCAATACCGTAGGGGCCCAGCAGAGTCGAAGCCTACTGGGGCCATGGATTGACTTCTGAAAGGGAAACCTGGGGTCCTAGAATGCATGGCAACGAAAGTACATACTCGTAGGTGTGGGTTTTAGTCAGTCAAAGTCTGACGAACCCTCTCGCTAGAGCGAGGGAAGTCATTGGATGGTTTCCCAACTAAAAATTAAAAAAAAAACCCATCAATTTCCAAACTCCAGGCTTAGTCCCGTTTGCAAACAAGAGCAAGAAAAACTTAAGGCAATGATAAAAATATCTCTGCAACTTTCCTAAAAGCCATTTCTTTGGCTGAAAGTGGCTAATGCCGATCCTTGGCAAAAGGTGGCCGATAACGTTCCTGTGGCCGATACTGCCCGAAGCCAATCCTATGGCCGAAGATAATCGATCGAAGCAGATTCTTTGGCTGAAGGTGGCTAAAGCCGATCTTTTGGCTGAAAATGGCTAATGCCGATCCTTCGGCAAAAGGTGGCCGATAACGTTCCTGTGGCCGATACTGCCCGAAGCCAATCCTATGGCCGAAGATGGTCGATCGAAGCAGATCCTTTGGCTGAAGGTGGCTAAATCCAATCTTTTGGCTGAAAGTGGCTAATGCCGATCTTTTGGCAAAAGGTGGCCGATAACGATCCTGTGGCCGAAACTGGCCGAAGGTGGCTAATGCCGATCTTTTGGCTGAAAGTGGCTTATGCCGATCCTTTGGCCGACGGTGGCTAAGATCTTTTGGCTGAAGGTGGCTACAGCCGATCGTTTGGCTGATAGTGGCTAATGCCAATCCTTTAGCTGAAAGTGGCCGATGACAATCCTTTGGCCGAAGGTGGCTGAAGCCGATCCTTTGGCCGAAGGTGGCTGAAGCCGATCCTTTGGCAGAAGGTGGCTAAAGCCGATCTTTTGGCTGATAGTGGCTAATGCCGATCCTTTAGCTGAAAGTGGTCGATCACAATTCTTTTATGTACGAAAGTGGCCGATAACGATCCTTTGGCCGAAGGTGGCTAAAGCCGATCATTTGACCGAAGATAGCCAATGCTGATCCTTTGGACGAAAGTGGTCGAAGACGATCCTTATACCGAATGTGCTTGATGCCGATCTTTGCCGAAAGTGACCGAAGCCGATCGTTTGGCCGAAACCGTAGTGTCTTTATTAAGAATAGATATGAACATAAGTTATTTTTATAAAGCGTTGTAAAGTTAGTACCTAAATAATCAAACTGAAAACTGTATCTACAATTCTTGCATTGTACGAGAGGGACTCGTATCATTGCAATTTAAACCTTATGTCAATGACGTAAAAGTCATCTATAGGGCATATGTCATTTGCAACGCCAATCGCTGCAACCACTGCTATGAGCAGCATTACTATAGAAAACGGCTATAAATATTATGTTAAAACATTGTAAAATTAAAAAGAAAGAAACCCTTAAAAGACTTTTATTTAAAACTAGCTTTTGCCCGCGGCTTCGCTCCAGTCAACTGACTACTCTACCCTACTCTACAAAGAATTGGCCAAATTGGTCCAGGCGTTGTTGAGTTATGCGCTTACCAACACATTTTGCGATTCATTTTTATATTATAGATAGCATAATCAGCCTTTTTTAATGTCTCCAATGCTGGAACTGAGGCCTCCTCTCTAGGAGAGGGAATGGGCCGTAATCCACCACGCGTGCCCAGTGCAGGTAGGAGGAAGTCACAAATGTCTTCGAATTTTTGGTTCTAGGACATGCCGGTTTCCTTACGATGTTTTCCTCAAACAATAAAAAAAAACGGCAAATGCGAGTCGGACTCGAGCACTGAGGGTTTTGTACAAACTACAATTCCCGAATGGAGTCTCGAAGATTTTTCCGAATTGCAAGTGTTTTTCTTTTGTGACGTAGTAACGATAAATTTACTGTTTTCAGATTTATTCCTATGCCTGTGCTGTAAAACCTTGCTTTATGCCAAATTTCAGGATTCTAGGTCGTACCCTATGAATATTGATTCCCTTGAGTGTCGAAATACACGTTTTTGGCGACATAAACGGCCGTATCTTTTTTTTTATTAACTCTGAAGTAATTTTTTTACTGCTTCAATTGACCGCGGACTTGACTTTATGGTTTTAATTTTAACTTAAAGACAGACGGACAGACAATAAAGTGATCCTTTATGGGTTCCGTTTTTTCCTTTTGAGGTGCGGAACCTTAAAAATGAAGTCAAGTGAAACGGAAACCCGGGGTTCTGGAACGCAAGGTAAAAAACGAACATGGATGTTGTTTTAGCCAATAAAATTCTGACACGCCCTTGCGCACCGCCCCAGAGAGGGCGACAAATTAGATGATTTTTTTAGATTCCCCACCTTAAAAAAAAGTAGCCGATTATAAAAATAAACAAATATTTAATTAAATTCATACACATTTAATACTGTCAAAATTACAATAAACAAAAATTTACATTCAACTATAATTAGGATCCAAATCGTATCCTTGATGATGTGATTTCATATGATTTTTCAAGCTGCCATTTTGTGTGAACGTAGAATTACATATATCACATTTATACCGTCGTTCGTTGCTATGCGACCGGATATGCTCCTGCAGAGATTGTAAACGAGGGTAGCTTTTATCACAGAATTCGCAGCGGAAGTTCCTTTCGCCCGTGTGTGTGGCCATATGCTCTTTCAATCTTGAAGGTAGGTAGAACCGTTGGTCACACAAATCGCACTGATGTCTGTACACCTTCAAGTGATTGCGCCGATTATGTTCCATTAAAGTCTTTCTTCTGTTGTAAACTTTGTCGCAGAGCTTGCATGCAAACGTTCGTTTGTCCCCATGCGCCTCGATCAAATGGCGGTTCCTTAACGCGTAAGACAAAAAGCTAGCTTCGCATTTATAACAATTAACTGTCGGTTTTTTCTCGTGAATTGTTGCCACATGCAAATATCTGCTGTATTTCGATTTCAACTGCTTTCCACATACCTCGCATGGGAATATTTTTTCGACTTTACTATGAGATTTTATGTGAGTTCGTAGAGAGTTGCGTTCCAGGAAGCAAGCGCCGCATACGTCGCATATGTAAGTACCGAAGTGATCGATCATATGCTTTTTAAGTACATCGAAATACGGGAACGCGCTATTACATTCTGTACAAACCAAATTGTCCATGGTCAGTCTAAATTTCAAAAACTCATTCGAAACGGGATATAACATTTTTCCGTGTACGCTAGTGATGTGCTTTTTGAAAATTTCCAAATCATCGATTTTTTCGTCACATAATCTGCAATCGATTCTAGTGATGTCTATTTTCGGTACTTTACGGTTTTCCATTGTACTCTGGAACAGTTCAACTGGGTTATGGGTTAGTGTGTGTTCTCTTAGTTCGTTGGGGTTCGTGAATTGGTCTCTGCAGTAAAAACAGTAGTATATACTGATTCTGTTCTGAAATGGACAGACGTAGGAATTCTTGACTATAGTGACGGCGTTCGTATATACCATGAAATCGTGGTCCAATTCTGTTTTCTGTAGTTTGATCTTCTGTATTTCGTTCTTGACCGGAACTTCAGGTGCAACTGAAATGTTGCAGAAATATGAGATGTTTTAGTAATTGCAATAGTTTAGAAAAAAACTTTATCTGAAGGTATTTTCGTACAGGCTGAATGGGCCTACAATGGGTAGTTTTATCAAGCTGCATGTATTGAATGGAGCTAGATAAACCATTCTGATTGATCTAATCGACGTAATAACATGGTGTCTACTATTTCATGGTGATAAAGAACAGATAAAAAAGACTAAAAACTGAATTGAATTTTAAAAAATATTTTTTTATTATATGAAATAAAACTAACACTTACCGACTGCTATTTGCCTAAGCTATCTTAATTATATATTTTTAGATTTTTTCTCACAGCGAATAAAATACCCTATTGACAAAGACAATAAAAACATTATACTAGAAGTGTATTATGAAGTAAATTTTTATTTAGATAATCAAGTCTGTCACGCCCTCTCGCTCTACCCAGAGCGGGAGAAGTTATTTGAACATTATTTTGATTATTTGGTTTTTGACCACATAAAAAGGTATCTTAAAAAAAGGGACCATAGACAAACGAGTCTACCTGGTTTTTCCAACATGTCATCCAGCTTAGCGCGCAGCTTGTTCATCTTGACGGTGATCTCTCTCTTGATCGTATGCTCGCTTCGCTCACTCTTGGCTCGAGTTCGCTCCGATACCGGAGACTCGTCGGACGGTTTCACATCTTTCATGCCATCTAGGTTCGTGTCTAAGGCGTCTGGAAGAAATATGGAGATAGATGAATGTGTTTTTAAACAAGTTCTTTATTTATAGGTCGATTTAAATTTAATTTTGCTACTGAGTCGCCTTTTAATCATCATCATCATCATCATCATTTTAGCCAAAAGACGGCCACTGCTGGACATAAGCCTCCCCCAAGTGTCGCCACAATGAACGGTCCTGTGCGTCTCGCATCCATCGGACTCCCACAACCGTTACCAAGTCATCGGCCCACCTTGTAGGAGGCCTTCCAACGCTACATGTTCCGGTACGTGGTCGCCATTCCGGAACTTTTCGGACCCAACGTCCATTTACTGTATTAAATAAATTATTATTATGATTATTTGTTTTGATTCTAGTTACCGGTACCCAATTATTATTGCACTTAGCCATTTAAAACAATAAATTAATTTTAATGAACACTAACAAATACTTGATCTACTTATATTTTAGTTAGGTCGGCTTTTTTTTTTTCTCTCTCACTATGCAACTTACCCTTAAAGCAGGAGGAGTTTACCTATAAGTGATTGTTACACTATTGTACTCTATTTTGTTGCATGTTACCTTTAGTATAATACCAGTGTAAACAATTGTTGGTGAACCAAAAAATAAATAAAATCTAACAATTATTAATATGGTCTACAGATTGTTCCGGGCACAAAATAGATAGGTTCAGAAGTCAATCTCATGTATGTACTTCACTTTTCATACAAGTATCGGCACAGATCTTGAGCGCTGATTTTTACTTGCGCAGAAGTTAAATATCAGGTCTCTTTGGTGGTATGAGGTGAGACGCGGGGGCGGGGTGTGTCAGTGATTGGCTCGCCGCGCATCGCATCATAAACGGTGATTGGTTCCCTGCGCTTGCTGTACGTACCTAACGACGACAAGTACACATACGTGCCAATAAATTAACTCGTGATTTTTAATCCATCGATTTTATTTTTATTAGTGGTTATTATGTCACCAAAAATGGTTTATAACAGGCACACAGAGAAAGTTCCTAATAAAAGTAGGTAAAATGTTAGGAATATCTGCGTAGGTGTGTTACAAATTGAAATTTTCGTCTTTGCTACAATATGCATACCTTCCGGTAGAAATTTTCTAAAAGATAATGAAAACAGTATGAAAATCTGTTGCATGGTTAATAAGTAAACGGAAAAACAGACAGACGAAAATAGCGACTTTGCTTTAAACTATTTGTTTTTTTTTTTTAACTTTTACATTCAACCAGAACTAAGAAGATAGCAGGTAAAAGAAAACTTAAAATAAAATAGGTGTATTTTTTTTGCCATCGCCGAGCGCTCAAGATCCGTGCCGATACCTGTAACTACGCTCGGCGATCGTGGGGCAGCGCGTGGCACCAAACTGTTCGAGTGCGAACGGGCGCGGTGATAAATGCCTACCGAATCTGAATCGGCCACAAAATCATCTTCTCTTTCTCGGCGCGGGGCCTGTTCTCTGCTACGTTAAAACAAACTATCAAAATGCAAGCAAATCGTAAATCTACTTGCCTCTGAAACAACTGGTAGCCTAAAAAACGTCAATTCACTATTTAATGTTGAATTTAAACAACCGTCCACTGAACAGTTCGAATAAGGTTTTTTTCGTTGGTCCATTGATCCAAAAAAAAGGTCACAGACGTGTGTCTCAAACGGATAGCACTCGAGCTCGCATTGAGCTGAATTGAGCCGAGACATCGTGTCCGTGAGGGGTGTCTATGTGTGCGTTGCTCGAGAACGCTTTGTATGTAGATTGACTTCTGTACCTATCTATTTTGTGTCCCGGGTTTGGGTGTCTTATATATGTGAGTTAACATGTCTGTGAACGCACCCACGAATCAGGAGTCACTCCTAGTGTGAGATGGTTTATAAAAATAAAATTTTTACCAATCATATCATGGTCCGGTAGATCATCCCTATCATCCATAGCATCAGAATCGTCTCCATCAAGCGGTTCCGCCTTTATTTCCACTTCCAGTTTACCAATGCCATCTGTTAATGAAAATACACTTATATTAAAAAGCAAGAAAAAAAAATGGCAGAAGGCACACACACAATGGTTAATAGCTAATACACACGACTGGCATGTTGCCAACTGCGGCCGCTACCGTCGACCCATGTTGACGGCTGCGGTCGACTTGTGTCGACGGCTGCAGTCACCTCAGACGTTGGCAACATGCCGCACGTGGGTATTAGCTCTAAGTTAACATGAAACAATAAAACTGGGCAAGTGCGAGTCGTACTCGCGCGCTGAAGGTTCCGTACAAACTCACCTTAGAAAATAGTTCAATTACCGAATCGAGTTATGAAGATTTTTCCGTATCGCAAAAAGTTTATTTTTGTGACGTAACTACAAATTTACAGTTTTCAGAATTTTTTCTATTCTTGCGCTGTGAGACCTTCATGCCAAACTTCAGGATTCTAGGTCAATGGGAACCCTATGAATTTTGATTCCCTTGAGAGTGTCGAAATACACGTTTTTTGCGACATAAACGGCCGTATCTTTTTTTTTTCGTTAACTCAGAAGTTTAAATTTTTCACAACTTCAGGGGACCGCAGACCTTAGTACTCGTATATGGTTTTAATTTCAACTCAATACCTTCACGCGTTCCCGAGAAAAGGGTCTTGACAAACAGACAGACGGACGGACAACAAAGTGATCCTATAAGATCCTCACCGCTGCACCAAAATAGACCCAGTTGAGCATGAATTCAGACAACTAGTGCATGAAGGTGAAAGATGTTTTTTTCGAGGTTATTTGTCAGTATGAAACCACACTGTGGCCTTCAGTTACTCTTTGCATTCTTGTACCACGGTTTCCCTTTCAGAAATTCCCCGCGGCCCTAGCTAGCATCGGCCCTGCTGGGCCTCGGTTTTGCTGACATCTCTTTGGAGGTAGGCGGAACAGAGTGTAAAGTCCCCCAAACTTCCGTTGAAAAGGGCGGATCCTCCGACCAGACGGGTGTTATGTCTGGCGATAGATGATTTGGGCTGTTCTATATTTCGTTCGAATTGCGAGGAGAACTTTGATTGCGCGATGCAGGATTAGTTCTTATGTGACGCCATAGATGTCGCTACATCTCCTTGAAGCGCGCGTGGAACATTACGCGCTGTCAACGACTCGGGCTCGGTTCGGATGGTTACCGGTCGGCCGGACGGCGAGCTACTCAATACTCGTGGTCCGCTAGCCCAACGCCTACGGTCTAGGAGACGACGAGCATTGTAAATCATGACTTCTCCTGCTCTAGTGTGGACCGGGAGGCGTACCAGACTTTTACTGACTAAAACCACACCTGTCAGTTGACCTTTGCTTTCTAGGCTTGCGATTTGCCTTTCAAAAATTCTCGGTGGCCGTAGAGGACATCCCATCTATGCTTTATAAACATCTCTGATGCGCGCGTGGAACACTACGTTACAGTTTTGATGTACGCAAAATACCTACGCGCTTTAGATTGGCGTTTTGGACACCAGCTCGAAATACAAATACAGTTTTGATGTAGAAACAAGGCGGGATTCCTACTTCTTCTTAGCGTATCGATGGCAAAACTAATTAAATTCCTATCCTGGCTCAGTATTCGGCCACGGCAGTGCCGTCCGCTGATGCTGTCATTAGGTCCCTACGTGAACAGGTAACAGGGCACTTGATGCAGGATGTGAGGTGGGACACGGTCTGCGGAAAGACGCCGCACAAACACTAAAGATCGAGATTGTCTTTGCTGCGCCCAACTTGGGTGCGGAGTCTGTTTAGAGTTATCCAGGTGGGCCATGGCGACTTGTGTCCAGGAGAGAGGCTCTCCGACGGCTCGAAAATCATCAGGTTTAAACTTCTCCCGCCAGAGGTCATTTCTTACTATGGAATAATTATAGAATTCGCCTTTGAAAAGGTCGAATGACGAGACTTTCGCTGGGATATAGCTAATGTTATAATGAGTGACATAAGCTTCTATTAATATTCTCTCAGGAATGGTATTTAATTTCTAAGGGGGGACATCTTAATTCCCAGGATGAGAACTTTTTTTTAAAGGTGAGATATCATCCAAATGACTTCTCGCGCTCTGGTTGGAACGAGAGGTGTTAGACTTTTACTGACTAAAACCACACCTGTGTCCTTCTAGGTCCTAGCTAGCGGGCATCGGCCCTGTTGGGCCCCTACGGTTTGCTGACATCTCTTTGAGGAGCGCGTGGATCACTACGCGCTGTTGACGGCTGGGCTAGGTCCGGTTAGTTACCGAACAGCCGGACGGCGAGCTACTCATTGTTTGACGTCCGCAAGCCCGCGTCTACCGTGGCTGGTAGTCGAGGTCGGAATTACGGCGTGAGGACTAGGGTGAGAGCTAGGGGCTAATTATTATTTATTGATATTTTTTTTTCTATTTTAAATTTACCTTCTTTAAGTTGCAATTTTGAACTTAGGAAGGCCTCCTGTGACTGAAGAACTTGTTGCCTGAACGCACATGCATCTCGCAGACGCACCACGCATGTTGCACATACTCCGCAGTCTTTAGTATCTCCGTCCAAGTGTGATAACTGAAAGTTTACATTATAAGGGTTTTAGAGAAATTGTTTGCTAATAATAGTTGTCAGGGTATCCCCCATTGTATCTTCACTAATCTATATATTTTAAAGCGAAATACCACTCCCTGATTAATCACGAAATCTCAGAAACTATAACACCAACAAACTTAAAATTTGGCAGGTAGGTTCCTTATAGTGTGTAGACATCCACTAAGAGAGGATTTTCCGAAATCCACCTCCTAAGGGAATGAAATGGGGGTCCAAAGTTTGTATGAAGAAACCTACTTTCACATGGGCAAAGCCGCTGACAGAAGCTAGTCTAATATATAAAAATCTTGTATCACTATGTTTGTGATCAAACTCTTCTGAAACAACAGATTTTTATGAAATTTTTGAATATATTTGGCATGTCTGAGATTAGGTTGTGAGTGATTTTAAAAATTATTTCACCTAATGCTACTTTGTCATTGAGTGATTAGGCTATATCTTCTACCTTCACAAAGGCAAAGCCACAGGCAGAAGCTAGTTCCGAATAAAAACGTATCTATGTGAAAGAGTTATAATACAGTTTTGATGTAGAAATAAAGTATCTGCTATTCATCGGAGTGGTTTCATTAAAAAAGCTGCAATTAATTTGTTAATACTGTCTGTAAATTTTTAATGACAGTTTTTGTGAATAAAAGTACCTACCTCCATGAAATAATCTTGAACGTATACAGTCACTTTGTTTTTAAAAAAAATTCATAAGTACTAAAAAGTTGTGAACACTCAAAACATTGATTGATATTTGCACCAATAACTCATCCTATTTACTAGCATAAATCCTGTAATAAATATTAAAAGTAATGCGAGAATTTTATAATAAATATAACTGTATGTGTTATAGTTTATGTTTAGAATTCTCCCAAGTGGCGAAACAATTATTTAGCTTTTTACGAACCAATTCAGTCTACTTTAGAAATTTTAAGACTAGCAGTTTACAGTAAACTGAGTATAACATACTGGTAATAAAAAACTTACTAGAAGCCCAAAACAATCCATAAACATTTCAGAATACACTTCCTTCTTATCCATCCATTCGTACTCGGTTGTTAAAAGTCGACATTTCTTAATAGATCTGCAACAGCGGCACAAAGCAGGGTCTAGTATTGGGCCTTTGCCCTTTGCAGGAGCTGCTGGAGTCTCCATTTCACAACAATTATGTTATCTTTCCATTTAAAAACAATATTTTCTACGACCGATTATAAGATCGTAAAATCGAAACAATTTCGTTTTGACGTTTGCGTTCCAGTTCCGCTCCTGGTAAATTTTGGTATTGTAGCATTCCAACTGGTATATTTTGTCTCGTATTAATCCATCAAAACGTATGGAACAAAGTGTACCTAAGCGTTTAAGAGCGTCCTTCCCGAGTATTCCCGAGGTACATTACGCTCTTGATTACGAAACGTGATTATGACGTTATCACTCATCTCTCTCTAGATATTTTGGAAAAATCTAGGTTTCTATTGAAATCAAATTATTTTGTGTAAAACTAATCTAGTAAAGACCTCTAAAAATCTGCTTTTTTGCATGAACTTTGGCCCTTCCTTCTGAATAATAAAACTATTTTCCAAGCAGTTTTCGGGCATTATCTCTCTTTTTTCGCGTTAGATACCTTTTGAAACAAACAAGCTTTTAAACCATGCCCTCTATACAGACATGAAAGCACCCCCTCCTCAAAGAATCGTTCTGCGATTCTTTGATTCGGTGAATCTTGTGGACCTACGGGAGGGACCTCTCTGTCAGTCCCTGTGGTATCTCTGCCCTATTGTCACGTTGCATTGTGTCTCGGTATCATTGATATATTGGCCCTGGGCCATGCTGGAGAGGGGTTCGATACTTACTTAATCAAAAGTTTACGTTAACGTGATGGCTTCAGATGCTTCATCATGTCAAGAGTAGTCGAGTGGGGGCAGAGATTTACGCGACGCAGCGATAACACCCGCCATTAAGGAGCATTGACTGGTGATACGGCAGTGCGTCCTTACATTGCGACCGCCAGAGGCTCTGTCTAAACAGGAATTTCGACCTACCTTTATCGTAAGGGCTGGGAGCCGAGACCGTAACCACCATTGTAGTAACGGTGCTCCTTGTAGTAACGGTATTATTTATTTTATTTATTTATTTATATAGGCACACCAACGACGCGTTTACAATTTGTATTCAATAATATAATAATAATTAGTATGAGGTGATCCTGTGTAAAAAAGTCACTTACAGGTATGCACAACATTCACAAAAGTCTAACTAATTAAATAGGTGACAAACCGTTAAACAATGAACACATAAAATAACAGAAATTAAAAACCTTATGTCCAAACTTTAAAATAAATAAATAATAATAATACTAAAATAACATTATTCTCAATTTAAAATTAAAATCAAATTACATTATTAACATATCAATCAATCACATTATTATTAAAATTAAATTACATAAAAAAAAAACAAACAATTATCTAGATTAATCAAAATATCAAGTGTAAAATTACAATTTTTATAATGTTAAAAAAATAATAAAAAATAATAATAAATTAAGTTAAAGTAAAAGTAAAAGTAGGCGGCTGATCACAGGTCAATTTGAATGATTTTGGCTCTAAATCTTGGCAGACTATCAAAAAAGACGTCAATGCTGCTGTCGACAGAGCAGGCCTTGTTATAGAAGGTCAACATTCTATTTAGAGGGGCGTGCCGACCCTGGTTGGTTCGGCATGGCTTAGTGGCAAACGTTCTATTGGCACGCTTGGTCCGAAGGTGCGAATGACGAGGTACGTCTATGTTGACTCTACTTAGTAGGTCTGGCGTTGATGATGTCCCGTTAATAGTTTTGTAAAATGTCAATAGGTCGTTGAGAACCCTTCGTTGCTTCAATGAGTCTAATTTGAAGTAACTTAGTCGTTCTTCGTAATTGGCTCGGTAAGGGCATTTTTGATCTTTAAATCGCAAGTACCTAATGAACTTTTTTTGAACGCGTTCAATTCGGTCTATGTAAACATTATAGGTTGGGCTCCAGACGGGAGACGCATACTCCACCAGACTGCGCACAAAGGTATTATATAATACTTTCAAAGCCGAGGTTCCCTGAAATTCTTTACCGATTCTATTAATGAACCCCACCATTTTCATAGCTTTTCCAACGATATTATTGATGTGCGCGGTAAAAGAAAGATCGCTGCTAAGCACTACTCCTAGATCCCGTATGTTTGTGACTTTTTGCAATAATGTTCCATTGAGGGAATAAGTGGATGGTATGGGGTGCTTTTTCCGTGTAAATGTAATATGATGACATTTGCTGGCATTCAAAGCCATTCCATTTGCGACACACCAGTTCTGCAACGAATTTAGATCGGATTGGAGCAGAGCAATGTCTTCTGGACTTTTTATTTGACTATAGATCTTAAGATCATCGGCAAACAAGGAACATTGACTATGTTTGATGCAGTCGACTATGTCGTTTATGAACACTATGAAGAGTATAGGCCCGGTATGAGATCCCTGGGGCACACCGGAGGTCGCAAAGTACTCTGGTGACCGATAACCATTCACCACCACTCTTTGTGTTCGTTTGTACAAATACGATCCAAACCATTCCAGAAGGGGTCCATATATACCAAAATGATGTAGTTTCAGCAGCAAGATTTTATGGTCGACCTTATCGAAAGCGCTACTGAAGTCTGTATATAGAGAGTCCATCTGTTGACCAGAGTCAATTTTCATGCAGATCTCATCAAGATACGTAACTAAATTAGTGACAGTGGATTTGTTGCTGCAGAAACCATGCTGTTGAGGGGAGATCTGCGTTTTGACATGGGAGGTTAATATTGGGCAGACCATAGACTCGAAAAGTTTTGAGAAAATGGACAAAATAGAGATTGGTCTGTAATTTTTAAAATCTGCGCAATTACCCTTTTTAAAAATTGGCACAACGTTGGCCTTTTTCCATTCTGTTGGAAATTTTGAGGTTTCAAGAGATTTATTGAAAATTACCATAAGGGGATATGCCAGACTGCGAGCACATTTTTTAATAAAGAAAGGTGGCAACCCGTCCGGACCAGCACCTTTAGTAACATCGATTTTGTTGAGCGATTTCAGAACTTCCTTCTCAGTAAAGGTAATTTTATTGAGTATAAATTGAGGGAATATTTGGGACTTGGTTGATGTTCTATTTATTCCACTAGTACTAGAAAATGTAGACGAGAATTGATTAGCAAAAAGTTGGCATATATCGTCTCCCGTTGTTGCGACCAAATCGTTTAATGTCATTTCGGAAGGTATAGAGTTAGAATTAGCAGTTTTAGTTTTGACGAAAGACCAGAACGCTTTGGGATTTGTCTGGATATTATTTTCAACAGAGTGGACATATTTTCTATAACAGTTCTTAATCATTGACTGTGCCCTATCGTCGAGTAGTCTGTACTCAATTTCGTCCCTTGGGTTGCCATATTTCTTAAAGCGTTGTCTTATTTTTTCTTTTTCGTTAAGAACTTTCGCTAAAGTTTTAGAGTACCATAAAGGAAATTTTTTGCTTACCCGCTTAATTTTAGGAACATTCTCATTAATAACTGTTTGAATGGATTCATAGAGCGCCCCCACCATAAGGTCAACATCTACATTTGGTTCTAGTCGCTCTTTCCAGTGAATCTCTGTTAGCTTTTTATTAATTAGCGTGTAATCAGCCGCCTTAAAATTAAACGTATTTGATTTAACACATTTTAGTGGCACATACGCCTTCAAGGCAAAATCTATTTCTAAAGACGGGTGGTGACAATCTTCTTTACAGACTGGAGAAGCAGAGCCTCTGACCACTACACTTCGCATATTGGAGAGCACTAGGTCCAACGTTCTATTTTTATTATTTTTAACAATGTTATATTGGAACAGGTTGTTTAGAGACATAAAATCTATAAGAGAGTAACCTAGGTTGTTTGCATAGTTGGACGGAATAGTGGAGGTAGAAGAAGAGTGACTCGGGTCATGCTTCCATTCAATGAAGCCGAGATTAAAATCTCCGACTACTATAACATCATCGCCAGTAGTTTCGTTAACGGTTGTTACGGAGCCAAGAAACATATCCAAGTGCTGCTGTGTTGCAGGGGGTGGTAAGTAGATGGCACAAATGTTAATTTTCTTTCTGTCGTTTATTCTAACGCGAACCCAGAGGTCTTCTGCGGTAGTTTCCCATTGACAGGCCCGCACGGAGTCATAAGTTTTAGATACAGCAATAAGAACGCCACCTCCTTCTCGTCCCGAAAGTGCGCTGGAAGCAATATCTCGCCTGTACACATTATATCGGGTGTCAAATATCTCTCCATCATTAATATTATCATTAAGCCATGTCTCTGTCGCCACAATCATGTCATAATTATTGACATTAACCGCAGCATTGATATCATCCAATTTCGTAGATACTGCTCACCGTAGATATATTCTTTAGGATTCAACCTGGGCTATATTATGCACTCGTAAAGTAACCGTGTCCGTGTCACTCGCCCGTACTGGCCTATCTGTGGCCTGAGCAGTGTACCGACGTGGGGTGCAGGAGACCTGTTAAGAATCGATCTACACGAACTAAGCGTGCTAAGATCTTGATTGAGAAAGAGTAGACTGTGACCTACCCCAACCCACTCCCTTCACCCCGCACCTATATTTTAAATCCAAAGCTCGACTTCTTGTAGACAGTTTGTTTTGTTGCATTAAGTTAAAATCTTTAAATAAATGTAAACAAAAAATATGCTAGCTGTTGTGGCTCAAAAGCCCAACTTAAATGGTACTGGGCAGGACATATCTGCCGCATGTCCGTCGAACTGTAGGTGAAAATAGCACAAAATTAGTGAAACAGTGAGGCGGGGTCACGGAAGGCCACGAAGGAGATAGCGGGACAAACTAGACAGATTTCGCCAGAATTGGAAGAAGTGCGGGCCCTCGAAAGTTGGAAGGAGTGGGTCACAAGAGGCTAGCAAAAAAAAAACCATAACGCCATTATTTACTATAGGAGGTACTCTTTCTATAACGGGACTTGGGCTCGGTCGGGCTGGTTACCGGACGCTCGGACGGCGAGCCAATAATTGCTCGCCGTCCACAAGCCCGCGCCTACGGTGGCCGGAAATCGGGATTGGAATCGCGGCGGCGGCGGTGGCGGTTGGGGCATGAGCGTGTCCTTCGGGCGGTCCACACAGTGGCGACACTCGGGCGTCGCTTCCGCACGAATCGGGTGCAGGAACTTCCCGAACTTAAGTGTTCGGTGAGAACCTGCGTCATGCGGAAGGTGGGGACGTCGTGAGGTCTTTCCAACCACGCCTCAAAAAAGACTTACCGCCATAATTGTGTGCCCAGCACTGGGTCGTGACAGTCGCTGTAGCCATTTCGCCATGAGATCCCGCCGGAGCTCTGTCCGCCATGGTGCGACTTGAATATATGGTTTAGTACGTGATTAAATTACCTACAGACCATCAAATGAACTGGTGATCAAACTTAATAGGTACAACACCATCTTGTACTGGTGTTGGGCTTTTTTTGAGGTTTTTTTTTTTTTTCGGGTGGGAAAATCATCTAATGACAACCCCTGCTCTTGGGCGGAGCGGGAGATAGTGTCAGACTTTTACTGACTAAAAACCCACTCCTGTTCCTTCTTTGCCATTTTTATTTTTCCAGAGCCCCGGGGGTCACTTTGCATCACCCATGGCCCCAGTAGGCCTCGACCCTGCTGGGCCCCTACGGTTGCTGACATCTCCTTGAGGCGCGCGTGGAACACTACACGCCGTCGACGACTTGGGCTCGGTCCGGACAGTTACCGGACGATCGGACGGCGAGCCACCCATCGTTCGCCGTCCGCAAGCCCGCGCCTACGGTGGCCGGAAATCGGGATCGGAATCCCGGCGGCGGTTGGGGCGTGAGGACCGTTGCCTCACGCGATCGGCCGCCTCGTTTGCTAGCATTACTGCTTCGCAGAAGGAGGCAACCGCCTGCCATTCCTCCTCGCTCCGGACCATGGCATGTACCAAGGCCCGGCGCGAGAGATCACTGCCGCCGATCGCCCCTACGAGGACACGGCGGTGCTCTGCCCAAGCGGGGCACACCTCTACCGTATGCTCCACCGTGTCCTCCGGGCGGTCCACACAATGGTGGCACACCCGGGCGTCTCTTCTGCACGGATCCGGTGCAGGAACCTCCCGAACTTACCATGCCCGGTGAGGACCTGCGACATGCGGAAGGTGGGGACGTCGTGAGATCTTTCCAACCACGCCTCAAAGAGGGGACTTACCGCCATAATTGTGGCGTGCCCAGCACTGGATCGCGACAGTCGCTGTCGCCATTTCGCCATGAGATCCCGCTGGAGCTCTGTCCGCCATGCCGCTACTTGGCGGGCTTTTTTTGAGGTAGGAAATCATCCAATGTCATCTCTCGTTTAGGGAGAAGCAAGAGGGCGTGTCAGATTTTTACTGACTAAAACTTACCTGTGTCCTTCAGTTGCCCTTTGCGTTTCAAGAAAATGGTAACTCCTTTAAAAATTCCCGTGGCGATAGCGGGTATCGGCGCTATTGAGCTCCTTCGGTTTGCTGACATCTCTTTGGGTCGCGTGTGTAATACTCTCACGCTGTTGATGACTCGGGTTTCCATGACGTTTAAAGTTAGATTGTTTTATTCTTATTCCATTGTGGGTAAGAGATGGCGCTAGACAACCTGTATAGCTCTGTCTCTTGTCCACACAGAAATAAGAATGAAACAATCTTACTTTGAACATCATGGTAACCCACTCGGGCTCGGTCCTTGCCGGCCGGAAGGACGGCGAGCTACCCATTGCTCATCATCGACAATAAGTCGTCAGTCGGGAGGAAACGGAATGTGATTAAAACAAACCAACCATCATCGTCATCATTCATGTATTTATAAAACTTATAAGTATACTTAATTACTGTGATCGTTACATATTATGCATCTACTTATGGCTACCCTTAATTTACTTAAAATAAATAATATATTACATTAAGTTATTTAATTTAAATTACAATTATTTGTGTTATTACAGTCCAACAGCTTTACTTACACATTTTTACAATAAAAAAAAGCCGATTTTTTGGAAAAATAAAAATACTGAATCCGAGATTCCATCATAATAAGGCAGTGTCAGAAAATAAAAATTTGAGATCATTTATAAATCTTTTTTTTTTATAAATCTTTATTACAGTTCGAGTCAAACTTGATGGCGGCTGTGAATTGCGGTTTTCGTTACGAGTCAGTTCACACCGGGACGCGAAGCGACGCGATGATGAGTGCGACTCAAAATATAACTTTACGCTTAAATATACAATTAATTAAGCTTTTGACCTAATTTACTGAAATTTGAAAAACTTGTTAACTTGAAGGTTCAAATAAACAATTTTTAATTTTTTATTTACTACACGAAAAGATACACATTTCATTGTGAAAGTTCAGAATACGTTGCACCACGCTGCGCTGCGAGACGTATCGGTTTAAAATGTATATCTTTGCGTGTAGTACCTAAATCAAGTTATATTCAAATTGCGCTTCGCGCAGTGTCGCGTCGCGTCTCGGTTTGAACTGACCCTTACGCAGTACCACGTGCGAACCACATAGTATCCCGAACAGCCATTATTTTTGATTCGAACTATACTTATTATACTTTTAATTTGCAATATTATTTAAAAATTGTATTCAAATCCTTAATTTAATTAAATACATTTAAATTCTAAACTATAGGTAGGTACATTTTTATTCATATGTTACGTTTTATTCGCATAAATAATAATTATATCACTGTTCTGAAATTGCTTGCTTTATTTTTACTTAGCTTAAATTAGAGTACAAGAAATACAAACAATTATTAGGGCCTACTGACCACGGACGCGTAGCTTCACAGACGCGTAGTCGTCATTACATACTAAACTATGAAACTGTGTCGACGTCGATGAAGCCGTCGGGTCGTTGCAGCTTCCGTGGACAGCCCCCCTAGTCAAGTTACGATCGTTTCGTTTGCGTCGAACGCCTCGAGTAGGCCACGCTTCCGATTACTTTGTTCTGACCACGTGACCGAGCGTTGAGATGACGTCAGAACAAAGGAATCAGAGGCGTGGCGTACTCGAGGCATTCGACGCAAACGAAACAATCGTAACTTGGCTAGGGGGGGGGGGGCGGAAGGCCTAAATTTTAAAGCGTGAATGGGTCGCTTTACTTTTCTATCAACAATCCAATTGTCCTCTCGAAAAATATTTTTATCGTATTTACCCTTGTTATATATTTTGAAGTTTTTTCATCCTATTTTATTTTAAAATCTGAGACATCCTAGGGGACAAAACGTCACCCAATAAGACGCGTAAGCGCAACACTGTCAAAAGTGAATGCATTGCAAAATGTCGAGAGACGAGTTGCGGGATACTGAGCAACGTTACAGCGTCATTAGATTGAACGGTGCGCGTCATGTTGGGGGACGATTTGTCCCCTAGTGTATCTGAGGCTTCAGTTATACTGGTAAAATACTTAATATTATTCAAGGGTTTTAAATTGGATAATAGTATAATTATTTTTTATTTTATTTGCGAAGTTTCGTACTCTTGGCACTCCACTAAATGCTGGATACAAGTATATGAGCCAACACACAGAGTAGTAAGCAAATGGAGCGCAAACCGAAGGCATTTAGGTGAATAAAACAAACAGCAGAATTTTAAAATTCATTTCACACCGCTCAGTTATTTCATAAATATATTTAATTTAAAGAACCACAACGTTACACCTTCAGAAGCCATTTATTGTCTAGTAAAGATTACACGGAAGAACAAATTGAGACCCGAAAACTTAACTTTTCGCACTTCAAATCACAAAATATTATAATATTCCACAACTATCACACAACGCCGTTTAGTCCCAAGCTAAGCAGAGTTTGTGTTATGGGTACTAGACAACTGATAAACATACTTATATATTTCTATGTATTTAGAAATCGCACTGTCCACTCACCGTCAGCAGCAGCGGAAGACGCCGCTGAGAGGAAGAGGGTGAAGTACGCACCGCTGGTGGACCGTTACCTCTTTGTACCCATTGCCGTGGAGACCATGGGTGCTTGGGGCACTGAAGCCAGGAAGCTCATTAGTGAGATAGGGCATAAGCTCCGTGATAAAACGGGTGACTCCCGCTCCGGCTCGTTCTTGGTGCAAAGGTTAGTCATTGCTATCCAACGTGGCAATGCAGCAAGCGTTTTGCGCACCTTTTTGCGCGCCGGGAACAGTTAGGGGCGGGTTATTTGACTAGCTTGACATGTTGTGACTGTAATTATTATTATTGTAGTATATTTTGACGATTTAAAAAAAAAAATTTAGAAATATATAAGTATGTTTATCAGCTGTCTCATATATAGATAAATTAAGCAAAGATGGCTAAAATCACATAAAGAGGACGTATTTCTCAAATTTAACCACTCATGGCTCGAAGGAACCTTTGAGATACCCGCAGTTTCAGAAAATCGTCCAGGACGGCCATCTAAGTTATAAAACGAATCGAGTGAAAGGACCAAGAGGAGGAAAACTGAAGAAATTCGATCTGCTGTGGCACAAAATATTATTATTCATGCAGCTCAGGTTGAGTTGCGGAAATCTGCAAAAAGAGATGCTTCCGAAATACTTAAAGAGATCACCAGTACTCCAACTCGAGCACCAAAATATAAAAAGGCTTTTTCTAAGTCAATAAGAGAAAAAACATATTCACTTACTCCAATAGAAGCATTGTCGATGTTTGTCGAAGCCAATCTTACTCGTCGACAATACGAAACAGTAAGAAATACTAACACGAAGTTCTTTCCTTGTTACACTCATGTGGTGTGGTTACGATTAACTATATTTAGTAATAAATGGGACATTGAATCAAACACACGTGTATCATTTATCAGAAAGCTCGCCGCACGCATCACGGCGGCCCTGCCAGGATGCCGTGCCGTGTCGGGCGCGGGCATTTTTGCGTGCTCAGCACATTCTTGCACGTAGGCACTGAGGCCCTGATGATACAATGGTTCGCAATTGGTTCGGTTAGAGAACAATAACACGTCCAAGTGAGCAATTGCGATTATTGAAATCAAAGTTAGAAAAATCGCGATGGAAAAAACTTATTCAAAACAGGAAGAAAAGGAAATTATAATCGCACAAATTGGACAAAACCATGCGAGTACACAGGAAACGGAACTACACACGACATTGCAAGTTAATACCATACTCTTGGGTATTATTTTGGCCGCCGTAGCTGCGGACGTGCTGTACCTAATGTGGAGCCGGTACAAGAGGAACCAGCAAAAGTGGATACGTCGCCATGATGCGTGCGGGGAGCTTTCTGATAAATGATACACGTGTGATAGATTCAATGTCCCGTTTATTACTGAATATACCTAAACTACAACCTAACCTAACCACACCAAACTCTGCTACAGAAAGCGAAACAAGAATGTTATCCGCCCCCAGAATCATGCAGGGTGACGAGTACCTATGCTGAAACCTATTTACAACCTTTGGTTGACCATATGGAAGAGGTTTTAACAACATTAAAAGAACGAGAGAGCTTAAAATTAATTTCTAAATGGGGATGTGACGGCTCACAGCAATCACAGTTCGAACAAAAGTTTGCAAATGATGCAGACTCTGATGCCAACATTTTTAAAGTAGTTTCGTACCTCTATGTTTAGTTTCCTGCAGTGAAGGTGAAAACCTTGTATGGGAAAACCCACCACCTTCTTCTCCGCGATTTTGCCGCCCTATAAGATTCCGGTTTGTTAAAGAAAATAACTTCGTGAAAAAATCCTTTAATTAGCTAAGGGCCACAGAGGTTAACATGAATGAGACTAGACTAATTATTCGGTCTGTCATGTCTTTGTCATGACATTGGTGGATGGCAAAGTCTGCAATGCGGCCACTGGCACGAAATCTACAAGTCGATGCTACATTTGTGGTGCAACTTCTAAGGATTAAGAGAAATAAGTCCCGAAGCTATCGAGTTTGAACTCTCAATTTTACACGCTCACATTCGTCTATTCGAAAGCATTCTCCATTTAGCTTATATCTTGCTAGTAAAGAAGTATAGAGAGAGGAGGACAGAAAACGAAAAAAAAAACTCGAAATCCAGAAAAGATTTCGCGAAGAAACTGGATGGATTATTGGTGGATATACCACAGGCAAATTTTGGCAATATCAATGATAGTAACACAAATAGGAGATTTTTTGAAGACCCAAAATTGGCATCTGACATAACAAGCATAAATTATGAACAAATATACAGACTTAAGGTCATAAAATAAACTATTTCGAGCGGCCATGTAATTGATTCGGAAAAATACGAAAAAACGCTTTGGATACTGGCCGCTTATATATCGATCTATATACCCTTGGCACTCAATCACTCCTACAATGCAAAAAATTCTAATTCACGGTGCAGTGGTCATAAAAAAAAACGCGCTGTTACCTATTGGGCAACTATCAGCAGAGGCCGCAGAAGGGGGTAATAAGCATTTTAGATCAATCGCCACGATTTTGCTCGAAATATTTCAAGAGAAAACTGCAATAAAGATATTTTGAACGAGTTGCTTTTGACATCAGACCCTCTTATAAGTTGTATGAAATGCTTAAAAAGAAGATGCATTATTAGTATTGGTTGTGGTCGGGCCAACTTGAACGAGCTAGCAGCTTTCATTAATTTGCCACTTATTAGCAAATAATCGACCTACCAGAAATGTCACGACAACTTGAATGACTGGTGGAAGACTACACCTGAATCATGTATGATTGCTGCCGGTAAACAAGAAGCTTTTATGGCTTTGGAAAGATGTAGTGTGAGTCCATCAGGTATACCATCAATATCGGTAACAGCTGATGCTGCTTGTGGGAAACGATCCTACAAAACAAACTTATCTTTCGCAACAAGTGTGGGAGCGATAATAAGAAACAATACAGGTAAAATATTACACGTTGGCATTAAAAATAAGTTTTGCATCGTATGTTCTCGTGCAGCAAACAAATGTGTTACACCTCCGGAACATCTATGAAATGCAAACCACTCGGGTTCATCCACAAGCATGGAAAAAAGCAGTTATTGTTGAGGGATTCCGAAAATCTGTGGAAAAACATAATTTCGTTTACGCGAAACTTATAGCAGATGGAGATTCAAGCACTTATAAAAAAAATTGGAAAATAGGCCGTATCCAAATGTGATAGTAGAGAAAATAGAGTGTTCCAATCACCTGATGAGAAACTATAAAGGAAAAAAATTGAGTTTAACTAAAGATACGTCAGTCCCATTGAATCAACGCAAACTGTTCAATACTGGCCGTGTTAGGCGTTTACGTGTAGCTGCTAGAGCAGCAGTAAGGTTCTGAATGGCTCAGAGTTTGTCAATTGCGGAAAATATTAAATACCTCCAAAAAATATTATAAACAGTCCTAAACATCTATTTGGAGACTACTACTGTGGAGATGAGAAGAAGTCAGAAGTAAATCTTGTGCCTGAAATAAAAACATTAATGCAAAAACTGAATGCGATTGCATCTATTTTGGCATTTAATGCGCGAAGTTTACTGCACAATTTAAATGATAATAGAGCTAAAGAATTTAATTCTATAGTAGCTAAATACGTGGGTGGCAGGCACATCAATTATTCTTTAAAACCATCATATGCCTATGTTATGCTGCGATTGTAGCTTTTAATAGTGTCGTCGCACACAGGCCACATGCCACAGCCACAAACGCCACCACGAGAAGCTAGAAGCGGCCACGTAGGAAGCTGAAACGCGCGACCGCCACTTCAGGCCGGTGGCTGCTACTTTTTAACCCATACGCGCAGTATCATAATGGACTCTGTCCAAGAAGGTTTAAATGCGCAAATGCATGCGGCGGAGTTTTGTATCAGCGCTTACTGGCCAGTGCGGGCCACAAGAAGCGAGCAGCAGTGATTTGTAGCGCGTGGCGGCCACCGGCGTCAACCTTTTGCGGCGAGTCCGTATAGAACGTATGAAAACTACAGAAAATATGCCGGTGGCGGCGTTTTGTGGTTGTGGCTCGTGGCTCGTGTGCGGCGACCCATACTGGAAAACCCATAAACCAATCTTATAAAACTATTTTTAATAGTAGTCTATCAAACACAACAAAAAAATTTGAAGCACTAAAGTGCCAGACGAATCAAAACGTAAATAAACACAAACCTAGACGGAAATTGGTATTTCATAACAATAATTTAGACTACGGCGGTGTTTTAATACCAATAAGCAATGTTCGCAAAAGAGTCGCCTCCATGACAGGTAAATTTTGGGGCTGCCATATACAGATTTTTTCCCGATTGATTTACAGATTGGAATTAAGTTTTTTGTTTTTTAATTGCAAGATTTTTATTAAGGAAAATTTGAAAAGGAATTAACACAACACAACATTATTATATTATATTGTTGAATATAACTTTACAACAAAAATTTGTAAAGTTATATTCAACAATAATGTAATTAAATACGAAAATAATATTTGTTTGAATTTTTTTTTTTATTGTTCATTTTATTGCAGGTGTACTTCTAAAGTTATCGTCACCCCAGGGAAGAGTCGCCCGCATCCTAAAAAGTTCGACTTGGATGGATTTGATTTGTGCGCTATACGGCAAAAAAATCACAGTTTTTATGTTGTGAAGAAGAAATTACCTACATTGATTAAATTACGTGCAGCTTTGAGAGAAGACATAAATTATTAAGGAAGCATCACAACATTGCATAGCATCGGTTTCAAGTATAAGCGATGCCAATCGAAACGTAAATTACTAATGGAACGTTATGATATTACTGCATGGCGTTCAAGATATTTGGAGAGAATCCGAAGAAATCGCAATGTGGAGAAAAAGCCTGTAGTATATTTAGACGAGACCTATATACACATAACTTATCATGCCAAAAGTTGCTGGCAAAGTGAGGAGGAGCCTGGGATGTTCGTGTCAGAGTCATCAGGGAGTCGTTGGATAATTGCTCATGCGGGAACTGAAAATGGTTTTGTTAATGGTGCATTATTAATGTTCAAATCCCAATCCAAATCCTCTGATTACCACGATGACATGAACTCAACTAATTTTTTGAAATGGATGAGTGAAAAAGTCATTCCTAACTTACCTGAAAGGTCACTTGTGGTAATGGACAACGCAAATAGATAAAGCACCTACAATGTCAAGTATTAAACGTGACATGCAGGAATGGCTGCGAGAAAAGGGAGCATATTTTGAAGATACTTGGACAAAAGCTGTATTATTTGAATTAATTAAACAAAACAAAGGTCCACCTACATATGCCGTGGAGGCATTATTAAAATCTCACAATCATGAATTGATAAGATTGCCGCCTTACCACTGCGATCTCAATCCGATCGTTAAAATGTGGAGCCTTGTAAAGAGACGGGTAGCGGATAAAAACGTGGGCCAAGATCCAAAAGAAATTGTACGCCTAACAGAAGAGGCTTTTGAGACTGTTACAGCGGAAGATTGGGCAGTTCAATGTAAACATGTACAGCATTTGGAGGAAGAATATTTAAAAATTGATGGTCTTATGGATGAAGCAATGGATCGATTTATTATATCCACGGCTAGTGATAGTGAAACAGAATCCGATTCTGTTTCTATTCACTCTTCTGACAGTGATCATAGTATGACCGATCATAATTATTCAATAAAAATTTGAATAAAAGTTTTAAATGTTATTTTATTTTTCTAATTTAAAGTTGGTCGAACATCTCCATTTTATATTTTAGAAATTACAGGAAGATTTATTTTTCACTAATCTGAACTTAGCAGTATGGACATCAAATGGTACCTATTATATTAAAAATACATTCTATTAAAAACCTTTTTTTTCTTATCTAACTATTCGAGTAGGTACCTAGTTAATAAAATGAAAGTAAATGAACTATAAATTATTTCCCCTGATTTCTCCATATTTAACCGTGGCAACATTATGTCGCGCGAATACAGGCGCTGCGTCTGCGGGACTTCTTTCGTGAAATGGACTTTAGTAATGATTTGACTGCAATAAGTTAAAAGTCACACGTCAAAACTACGTATAGTTGTAAATTCAAACAACATACGAGGTTTCATGTCATGACTGTTACCAGTTTTACGGCTTTTCTTTAAAATTAAATTGGTAATATTACTTTTTTTTAGGAAAAATGTTCAGTAGAGGAAAAAAATTAGTGGCGGCGTGTCTTAAGAACCATTCGCCACCAGAAGACTTAATCACCCTTGCTGACTTAGACAAATATCCGTCTTTGTTACAGTCAGATCCAAATATTGACAGACTGGCAGAATTGTCCGCAATGATGTCTTCAGAACAGACACTGGAAAATCTTTCATCTAAAGCGAGATGAAGAAAATTCCGATTTTGAAAATGATGAAACAAACACAGTATTCAAAATTTCACCAACGGGACCGTCTACTTCTACTATAGGAAACAATGAAAACACTGAGAATCTTAATTTAGAAGTTTTAGAGACTGAAGATGATACAGATTTCAGCAGCGACGACTCTGTGTGCAAGATCGAGAAAAAAGAGCTAAACGAGGAACAAGTGATAAATCTCAAAGGATCAACAAAAAAACAAACGATCGAAGGGTGAGGGATATCTGGGAAGAAGAAAAAACGAAGATTGAAAAATTGTCTACGATGTACAAAAGGCACCAAAAGTAATGAAACTTCGGTATGAACATAACAACAACGCCAAATATTTTGAGTGCTGTAAACTCTCGGATGATTCAAGATTACAGATTTTCGAGCATTTTTGGCTGCTGAATAGGGAAGCAAAACATTGCTTCGTGTCATCACTTGTACTGAAAAAAGGTACTGCGCAAAAATAAAAACGGCTAGCTCCCGCAGAAATTATTCATATAAGTATCATTTTAAAGATAACGGGGCAATATTTAGAGTCTGTAAAAATATGTTTTTAAACACGATAATATCGGTGAATGGTCTGTTCATAACTGGGTTGATCATGTGTGTATCCATTGTGGACGTTCATTAAGGAATGTACGATCCCACCGTCTCTGACCCAATCGTGAACGAGAACAAAGAATATTAAATGTTATATCGGAATGGAGTACACCCCGAACTGTAAGTATTATTCAAATAACTACAGTTGTATTTATACATTAGTTGTCTGTTTATTTTAAAAGAAAAGAAATAAAAGAAAATAGATGGGTATATCATTTGCCTGGGAAGCTGAATGTAACAATGTCCCTCCTATTGTATCCGAAACAGATTTTGGGCCATAAGTGGGGTGTTTTTAGATAGATGATAATTATCATTTCATTGAACAATTAGCTATCATGAAAAATTGTTAACGTCAATGATAATCTATTTATTTTAGGTTGGAGCTTAGACTGCGGTATGTCATTGTTGCTGGGTGAGGACAGACAGAGCTGCTCGCCACTTTGTCTCACAGTCATCAACATCAGCATCATCACCAACTGACACATCTATTACATATATCTTACCGACGCTCAATTTGAGCCTCAAAGGAGCAATCGAGGAAAACAGTTTCATCAAAACCGTGGTAAAGGTCCGCGCGGCAGAGGCCGTGGTCAACATAACAATGCTGTTAAAAAACAATTTAATACCCAGCGGATGGAAAACCATAGATACAAGACCGGTATGCAAACACAACAAAAGAATTTGGAAGACATTAAATCAGAAATATTCGCTTTTGTAACTAGTGAGCAATTAGAACGATTTACATCAAACATAAATAAGAAGCCACAAATGTTACCCGTTACGTCACGTAATATTGGTATTTCCACAGTTTCACTACTTAGTACGGCAAATCAATATAGAGAAAATCTCCTCTGACACATCTATTTCACAAGAAACTCCTACATCAGAATTGATGGCGATTCCGATTAAAGATTAGCATGTTTGTTAAAGATCCCTAGAGCAACTTTGAAAAAAGCAAGAGAAATGATAACTATTAATTGTGTGCACAGCATTTAGACCTCAACCATATCTATAAAGATCAAGTGTGAACCATTTAAACCATTTTTTACCTATAAAAATGATAAAATCTACACAATTTTAGATGCATGTCGTTTATTAAAATTAATAAGAAATACGTTTGCTGATTTAAAGACATTCCGACAAACAGACGAAATAATATCGTTTAATTATATTAAACAATTAAACTGTTTACAAGAAAAAAAATGAGTTATATTTAACCAATAAGTTAACGCACAAACACGTTAACTATTTCAAAAATAAAATGAAAGTTAAACTTGCAGCTCAACTCCTTAGTAATTCTGTAGCTACTGTTAGGTTTTGTTCCTGATAATAAATAGTACCTTATGTTTTTAAAGATAATTGTTAAAATTATTTAAAATTGTAAGCTTTTCTGATTTATATAAACATTTGTGTTTTAAGTAATATCTAAGGTATGTTGTATAAGCGATTAATTTCTATTGTTTAAGAATGTTAACCCTTGATCTATATTGATCGCTAGAATAAGTCGCTAGAGTGATTGGGCCACGATCCTCACATCAACTGATATTATGGACCAATTGGAGAGCGATATTGACGGCAGAACGATCGGGGGTTGTTTGGCATTCGCTCCCGGGTCGCCATTGGGGACACTCGATTAGAATATTCGTTGAGTAATGTAAAGTGAAGTGCTAGTTGTTACTAGTGCTTAGTTGTTTGTTCACAACGTAATTAATAAAACTAAATAAACAGTTTGAGTTTATCTTTATACAGTCCTCCCAGTTCAAATAGTTTCCTCTCAAGAATCGTGACTGCTAAGGCAACGAGTTTTATACTACGAGCATATTGTGCCAACCGCACAAATATTCCAGAATTTAAAGGAGCTGCAGCTATTGTAAACTTTGTTAGACCCGTCAATAACACTTTCGATATTTATAATTCGAGAAATTTATTAAGTACAGGTTTTAAAAAACCTATCAATTCTAATAATTCACTTGTGATTTTTAATAAACTAGACGGCCATCACGGTCGAAGGCCGAAGGCTTTTGGTGGGCTGAGTCTCCGCGCAGGTAAAACTGCTGGAGCCCAGACCTCTGCGTTGCTACCGCTGCCACGTGGGATACTACGTGCGCTGCGGAGGTGGGAAAAATAAATTCAAAATAAGTGGAAATCACAAGACACAAATTGACAACTTCATCGTTAAACGTAAGATTGCAAACGTACTCCCCTTGGAATACGTCAATAACAGATTCGTTATTGACAAAACAACCAAGAAAAACCCTTGAGGGTCGGGGAGTAATGGAAAATGGAAAATATTCAAAGATAATTGCAACAACAACTCCTAACTAGTATACACTGAGTTACAGACATCGACACAAATCCTTTTAGTGCTGGAACTTTGCTATTCTAAAGAAAACATATTTAATTATATATTTATGTTGTCGATTTCCGACTGCATAAAACATATGCTAAATAATTGTAGCATGTTTGCAAGTAAAACGGAAAGTAAACACACGCATTCATAAGAAGTGGTTTTAGAAAAACTACACCTAATAACGTACAAAAGTGGCAATCACAAGACACAGATTGACTACTCCCCTTGGTAAACGTCCATAACAGATTCGCTAAAGACTAATCAACCAAGGAAAACCACGGAGGGTCGGGGAGTAACCAAAGACAGCGGAGTTCGTAAGAATCAGCGCATTCACATTCATAGATAATTGCGTCAAGAACTTCTAGACGGATAGACACTATATTATCCAGAAGGGCACCATATTATGCCATAGGTTAGACGAAAGAGAACCCCGGGGTCCTGGAACGAAGCAAAGAAGGAACAAAGTGGTGGGTTTAGTCAAGTCTGACACGCCCGAGCTTGGCAAAGGGTACCCTCCACTGTAAAAAATAATAAACAGCCTTTTAATGTTCCCACTGCTGGGACTCAGGCCTCTCTAAGAGAGGAAACAAGCCGTAATCCAACACGCGGGCCCAGTGCGGGTTGGTGAATGTCACATGTCTTCGAATTTTTTGGTTCTAGGACATGCCGGTTCCCTCACGATGTTTTCGATAATGTTAACAAAGATTTTCTGAAAAATGTTGTTGTTGGCGACAAAAAGTAGCACCGTGTGCCACTGCGACGACCGGAGGGCGACAGCGGCTTGCGGGGAGCGGGGGACGAGGGGCAGAGCACCGCCGTCCGCACCGCTGCGAAAACGCACCGCCATTGACTCATACGACACGGACCAGAGGCGCTCGTTCTTATAATCAAATATACGAACTTACCTATATTTACAGTCCGCTATTTTATTTCTACCACCTCTGAGAATCACCAACAGTTGTAAATCTGTCTACTAACCGAAAATATTCTCCTTCTCTCCGAAACTTATGAAATGTAAGCATAACGCAAACCGTTATGCTTACATTTCATAAGTCCACATGCATACAATTTCGTAAGAAAAACTTAACTCTTGTTTGCCACATCCACCTTAAGTTCTTGGTATAAAAGTGTTGACGGTAATCCTAGATTCACTAAAGAATCTTTAGAATGTATTAAGGTCTTAGTGAATCGTGCTTAAGCGCAGAGTAAGACTTTATTTTGTGCACTAAGTATAGACGAGATGGCGATACGTAAGCATGTCCAATGGGATGGAAAAAAACGCGTAGGGTTTGTTAATTTCGGGGAATCATTAGAAGGTGACAGTATGTCTGTTGCTATAGAAGTGCTAGTATTTATGCTTACGACAATCAATGATTCCTGGAAAATTCCCATGGGTTATATTTTAGTAAATAGTTGTAATGGCGGACAGAAGGCAAATTTAGTAACGCAGTGTTTAGAGTTGCTAAACTCTTGTGGTGTCCAGACTATATCACTAACTTATGATGGGTGTCCCGCAAATTTTGCTATGGTCAGGAGTCTAGGATGTCTCTTAGAGCCCTCAAATGTCACCAATCTTAAAACTTCATTCAATGTAGGTGATCAAGAAATTATGATTATGCCGGATCCTGCTCATATGCTCAAGCTAGTAAGAAACACACTCGGAGAAAAAAGAAAACTCTTAAATTCAAGTGGCCAAAGAATTGCTTGGAATTATATTGTCCGACTTCACGAATTGCAGCACAACGAAGGACTTCATTTAGGGCGGAATTCACCAATAAAACTAATCGCGTTTTATCGTTTGGCTCGCATAATCGCGTTAAGCCGCTGTCACTAGTGTCACTTGTAAAAATCCAAATATTGACAGACTGGCAGAATTGTCCGCAATGATGTCTTCAGAACAGACACTGGAAAATCTTTCATCTAAAGCGAGATGAAGAAAATTCCGATTTTGAAAATGATGAAACAAACACAGTATTCAAAATTTCACCAACGGGACCGTCTACTTCTACTATAGGAAACAATGAAAACACTGAGAATCTTAATTTAGAAGTTTTAGAGACTGAAGATGATACAGATTTCAGCAGCGACGATTCTGTGCAAGATCCGAATTTTCAGCCAAATGACAGTCCTGAAACTTTGAGGGGAAATCTCCAATTATCAAAGAAAAAGAGCTAAACGAGGAACAAGTGATAAATCTCAAAGGATCAACAAAAAAACAAACGATTGAAGGGTGAGGGATATCTGGGAAGAAGAAAAAACGAAGATTGAAAAATTGTCTACGATGTACAAAAGGCACCAAAAGTAATGAAACTTCGGTATGAACATAACAACAACGCCAAATATTTTGAGTGCTGTAAACTCTCGGATGATTCAAGATTACAGATTTTCGAGCATTTTTGGCTGCTGAATAGGGAAGCAAAACATTGCTTCGTGTCATCACTTGTACTGAAAAAAGGTACTGCGCAAAAATAAAAACGGCTAGCTCCCGCAGAAATTATTCATATAAGTATCATTTTAAAGATAACGGGGCAATATTTAGAGTCTGTAAAAATATGTTTTTAAACACGATAATATCGGTGAATGGTCTGTTCATAACTGGGTTGATCATGTGTGTATCCATTGTGGACGTTCATTAAGGAATGTACGATCCCACCGTCTCTGACCCAATCGTGAACGAGAACAAAGAATATTAAATGTTATATCGGAATGGAGTACACCCCGAACTGTAAGTATTATTCAAATAACTACAGTTCGCCGCCGCCGAAGTGCCTTCGTCGGTGTCGCGGCGCCCCAAGCCGCCAGCTGCCGCTGACAACATCTGTCACCAATGACTTTTTTTCAGTATTTTTGTCAGTTTTTTTCTACGATAATGTTTCTTTTAAATTATTTAATTAGTGAATAAGTGGAACATTTGTACCTTTTTATATACATAAATCTAAGATAAATGTTATGTGGCAGCAGTGATGTGGTGGAAGTTAGTGCATGTCAACCTTCAACATCACTGAATGTTTTGGAGAGGTGCCCTCTGTGCACCCAGGCACGGTTTTTTAAAGGTAAGCGGGGTCTGAAGGTGCATATTGGGAAGGCACACAAGCCCCAAAATGTCACGTCAGACCCTGTTATTGGTTCTTCACCTCTTACGCCGACTACATCAAGTTTTGACGCGCTTTGGAAAACGCTCACAAAATTCAAAAACTCTGTTTCTGTCTTAAAGCGAGTTCCTCGCGGCGCTAGGCCTGCAGTAGCGCAACACTTAGCAGGATGCATTCGACTTGCTGCCCGGGAGAACTCGCTAAGTGCCTGGGAACAACTGCTCACCTTCCCTTACAGAATATTGCATGTTGAAAAGAATTTGGCAGCTAAAAAGACTTTAACCACACAAATCAAAGAAAATTGTAATATTTCGGCCTTTAATTTGGATTCAAAATTATTATTGACTCAGACTCAAAGTTATACCTCTGCAAGAGGTATATCATATCTAGTCGAATCTAAATTAGGGGAAGGTGACATTAGCGGAGCAGCCAGAATTCTTTTCAGTAGTGATGTGATGGCTCCGTGTTCTACAGACACTCTTGTAGCTCTGGAGAGTAAACACCCCGCCCCAGCGGATGGCCTTTCCTATCCTGACCCTCCTGATCCCGACATTCATACCCTCACCGTTACAGGTCGAGAGGTAGTCTCAGCCGTTTGCTCTTTCCGGAGCGGCTCTGCCGGCGGCCTCGATGGCCTGAGTCCTCAACACCTGAAGGACCTTATCTGCTCGGGCGCCGGGGAAGCTGGTGAGTTGCTCTTGAAAGAGCTTACGGCTCTGGTTAATCTAATGCTCGCAGGCAAGGTGAACGAGGCCGTCATCGACACTCTGTACGGGGCCAATTTATGTGCCCTACGCAAGAGAGATGGCGGCATCCGTCCAATTGCCGTGGGCACTACCTACCGGCGTATGGCAGCCAAGATTTGCTGTAAATTTTATGGTGAGGCTGTTTCGAAAAAATTTCAGCCCCTGCAGTTAGGTTTCGGCTCAAAAGGGGGCTGCGAGGCTGCCGTACATGCCTTGTCGACCTACCTAAATTCTAATTTAGGAGGGGTCATCCTGAAGGTTGACATAAAAAATGCCTTCAATTCAGTTAATAGGGACACCTTGCTGACAGAATCTAAAAAAGAAGTACCCCAAATTTTTAGTTTTCTTTGGCAATGTTACAGACACCCATCTAAATTACTATATCGGGACAACATTTTGGAATCCGCTGTTGGCTGTCAACAAGGTGATCCCCTCGGGCCAGTGATCTTCAGTTTAGCTATTCACCCAATTATTCGACAATTAAATTCCAAATTCAACGTTTGGTATCTCGACGACGGAACCCTAGGAGGCGATGCAGACACAGTTTTAAATGATTTAATTTTCCTAAAAAATCAACTTCATTCAATAGGACTTGATCTGAACCTCTCAAAATGCGAACTTTTCTTATCCGACAGTACCGACAGACAACTGACTCTTTCTAAATTTAACACAATAGCCCCAGAAATTAAAATTATTGAAAAAAGCTCTCTTCGTCTCCTAGGATCTCCTATTTTCGAGGATTCCTTTCCCAATTTTGTTGAGGAAAAAATTCAAAATTTTAATGATATTTCGGAAAGATTACTACAAATTAATATGCATTCGGCCATCACCATAATTCGTTTCTGCTGTTTCGGCCCTAAATTAACATATTTCCTTCGCGCTTCTCATTTATGGAAACATCCCCATCTTTTGGAAAAAATGGACCAAATTATCCGACATACTCTCACGTTAATTTTAAACGTGGCCATGGATGACCGAGCTTGGGCTCAAGCTTCCCTTCCTATCCGTATGGGTGGCCTCGGCGTCCGCAAAATTACTAGTATTAGTTTACCAGCCTTTATATCCTCGGTTCACGGCACTGAGAAATTAATCAGGAATATCCTATCTCCCTCACTGAGTAATTTCAATGTGCCGTGCTTCGTCGAGGCTATAGATACCTGGAGACTCGCTTGCCCGAATTCTAATCCGCCCGATGAACCATCTTCCCAAAGACGGTGGGATGAGCCGCTCTGCAAAGAAGTTCAAAAAAACTTGATTGAAACATCTACTGCTCCTGCGGAGCGTGCGCGCCTGCTGGCTGTGGGAGAGTGGGAGTCGGGTCTCTGGCTTCACGCACTACCATCATCGAACATAGGCACCTTGCTCGATGATAATACTTTCCGCCTCGCTGCTTCCTTACGTCTAGGCGCTCCCTGTTGTTCTCCTCATCGCTGTCACTGTGGCGAAGTCGTCAACAGCCTCGGACACCACGGTCTGTCATGCAGCCGAAGTGCGGGTCGCATAGCACGACACGCGAATATCAACGACATCATCAGACGTGCTCTTGTCTCCGTCGGCGTTCCAGCCGTATTGGAACCCCATGGCCTGGCACGCGACGATGGCAAGAGACCGGACGGCATGTCGTTATTCCCATGGAAGATGGGTAGGCCTTTAGTATGGGACGCTACTTGTGTCGATACTCTTGCGCCATCCCATCTTCCTAGCTCGTCGTGTTGTGCTGGTGCTGCCGCTGCGGCTGCGGAGAACCTCAAGCGGCGAAAATATAATAACCTTGTTGGAAGTTATATTTTCGAACCGTTTGGGGTTGAAACTCTCGGTTCGTGGGGTCCGAGTGCTCACAAGTTGTATAAAGATCTGTCAAAACGTCTAGTTGACACTTCGCGTGACCCAAGAGCTGGCTTTTACCTCGGACAGAGGATAAGCATTGCCATACAGCGTGGCAATGCCGCCAGTCTTTTGGGCACATTACCAGTCGACAGCGATGTGGAAGAGTTTTTTGACGCCATATTTTAGTTTTAGTTAGTTGTAATTAGATTAGGGTTTTTATTATTATTTATTTTATTTTATTGTAATTATAGTTAGTATTTTTAAATGTAAATAATACAGACGTTATTGTGTTAAACCTTCTAAATAAAAAATTTGGATTACTGTTTCGTAATTCAGAATCTCGATTTAATAACTACAGTTGTATTTATACATTAGTTGTCTGTTTATTTTAAAAGAAAAGAAATAAAAGAAAATAGATGGGTATATCATTTGCCTGGGAAGCTGAATGTAACAATGTCCCTCCTATTGTATCCGAAACAGATTTTGGGCCATAAGTGGGGTGTTTTTAGACAGATGATAATTATCATTTCATTGAACAATTAGCTATCATGAAAAATTGTTAACGTCAATGATAATCTATTTATTTTAGGTTGGAGCTTAGACTGCGGTATGTCATTGTTGCTGGGTGAGGACAGACAGAGCTGCTCGCCACTTTGTCTCACAGTCATCAACATCAGCATTATCACCAACTGACACATCTATTACATATATCTTACCGACGCTCAATTTGAGCCTCAAAGGAGCAATCGAGGAAAACAGTTTCCTCAAAACCGTGGTAAAGGTCCGCGCGGCAGAGGCCGTGGTCAACATAACAATGCTGTTAGAAAACAATTTAATACCCAGCGGATGGAAAACCATAGATACAAGACCGGTATGCAAACACAACAAAAGAATTTGGAAGACATTAAATCAGAAATATTCGCTTTTGTAACTAGTGAGCAATTAGAACGATTTACATCAAACATAAATAAGAAGCCACAAATGTTACCCGTTACGTCACGTAATATTGGTATTTCCACAGTTTCACTACTTAGTACGGCAAATCAATATAGAGAAAATCTCCTCTGACACATCTATTTCACAAGAAACTCCTACATCAGAATTGATGGCGATTCCGATTAAAGATTAGCATGTTTGTTAAAGATCCCTAGAGCAACTTTCAAAAAAGCAAGAGAAATGATAACTATTAATTGTGTGCACAGCATTTAGACTTCAACCATATCAATAAAGATCAAGTGTGAACCATTTAAACCATTTTTTACCTATAAAAATGATAAAATCTACACAATTTTAGATGCATGTCGTTTATTAAAATTAATAAGAAATACGTTTGCTGATTTAAAGACATTCCGACAAACAGACGAAATAATATCGTTTAATTATATTAAACATTTAAACTGTTTACAAGAAAAAAAATGAGTTATATTTAACCAATAAGTTAACGCACAAACATGTTAACTATTTCAAAAATAAAATGAACAAATGAGTTAAACTTGCAGCTCAACTCCTTAGTAATTCTGTAGCTACTGTTAGGTTTTGTTCCTGATAATAAATAGTACCTTATGTTTTTAAAGATAATTGTTAAAATTATTTAAAATTGTAAGCATTTCTGATTTATATAAACATTTGTGTTTTAAGTAATATCTAAGGTATGTTGTATAAGCGATTAATTTCTATTGTTTAAGAATGTTAACCCTTGATCTATATTGATCGCTAGAATGAGTCGCTAGAGTGATTGGGCCACGATCCTCACATCAACTGATATTATGGACCAATTTAGTGTTGCCCAAATTCAGTCTTGGTCTTGCAGTCTTGGTCTTGTTCTTGCGTTTTTGCAAGACCAAGACCAAGAACAAGACCGCGTATTTTTAGCAAGACCAAGACCAAGACTGACCGTGCAAGACTTGAGCAAGAACAAGACATAGCCTGCAAGACTCTTGCGTCTTGCAGCTAGGACTTAGCGCTATTTCACTGAGTAGTTAGGTGTAACAGTTCGGTGTATAGGTAGGTACGCTTAGGAATTCTATGAGACGCAAAAAACTGTATCAAAGAATATGAAAAACTGGACCTATGCGCATTACGACTAATACCATAAACATAGCGAATAAAAAAATATCTATTAAAATCAAACTGAGTGCATGCATAGTTATGTTTTAACCATCGGCACTTTGATAATGCGGCATCAAAGGTTTTGTACTTACTTCTCAAAGAAATTTGCCGCTTTTCGGAAGTACATGGTTATGATACACGCGCCGGCAGCTTCTTTTGAAATCTAAAACAATCGTTGCCGCCACGCCGAAATCATAACATTTGACACTATTTGATTGCCGCCATAGGGCGTAGGTATACTCATGCAAAATAATTTCCTAGTAGAGTACCTACATGTGTTCCAAAGAATAAATAAGTTTCAGAGTGCTTAGAATGAAAATGAATACATTATACTGATCACGCAAGTAGTATTATGATTAGGATAAAATGGTAAGGATAGGTAGTAGATGTCATATTAATTCATTCTAGTAAGTATATATTATAATATTGATTACTTATATGGTTTTAAACTAATTACTTAGGTACTATTATTGTACATTTAGTCATTATATTTCTTAAGTTTTTACAAGAAAAAATAGCAAAAAAGTGTTCAAATATCACCCGTTTAATAAATATTGTAGCCACTTTTAAATATACTTGAAACGTGTAAAAAAATTCTACAAAACTAATAAAATAATATAAAAAGCGTAGGTACTTACCTACTAATAAAATAAAAAGCCTGCGATAAGAGTTTTGTATTACTTACCAGCCCGAATATCTCTGAGAGAGATGATGAGAGTAAGTATTTACTAGCTGTGCCCGCGACTTCGTCCACGAGGAATAGTAACTTTGGAGGTATAGTGACGTTCAGGACTTATTTATTTATTTTAAAACTTCTGTCATCAAACATACAAACGAACTCTTCAGCTTTATAATATTAGTATAGATGTACGCCAAAACATTCACTTATATGTAAAGAATAGTGATTGGCACTAATTCTATTTTATTCACGCGTCGCGTCTGTACAAGTAGGTAATATTTAGTGTGTGTTTGTACGCCGCACGCGGCATTGTTTGATTTGCGGCGGCATCCTTTTCATAGAGCCGGCACGTGGCGAGGCGGCGCGGTAAAAAGCAAGGAAACGTACTATAAATAAAAGAATTATTTTAATTCCAGTCATTTCCAATTGAGCTGTGCTTCGAGTCTAACTTAATAATTGTTTTTACTAATTCTCGTTGTTTTCTAAAAACGTATCACGTGTACAATTTAATATGAGTGACGAAGATTCAAATTATTCTAGTCCGAGTAACGAGAGTTTGAGTCACAGATCTAAAAGACCCAAAAGCAAATTTGAGGAGTTTTTCGAAATAATTCATGCATCCCAAACTGCCTTCTGTAAATTGTGCCAACATAAAAAGATTGAAATAAAAATGAAAAACAGAAACACTTCAGGCTTAAGGAAACATCTAATATCTTTCCACAAAAAGGAATCAGAAATATTTCTTCCTGTTAAACCAAAATTAAGTGGAGATATCACAAGCTTTTTAGTAACCGCTGGAAGAAGTGGACAGGTAAGAATATTTTTTTAACAGTTAAAAGAATTTTAACTCCGCGTAGCTATTCATGCGATACTTTCAAAAACGCCATTAACTTACGTAAGTATTTTTGAGTTAGTGGTGTTTTCACAGTTTTCATCTAGGGGTGCGACATATTAAGTATGTAATTATCGTCTTAAATATTTTTTATAAACACCCATATTTTCATTTAATCGGCCAGTAACAACTAAGTACTTTATTTTGGTAAATTACAGTACAGTGCAACCTTAATATAACAAATATCAATTTAACGATTTTCTCGATTTAACAACAACAAACCTCCTCCTCTTATACGCTCAAACCTAGTATATTTTAAATAATAACACAAGATTTATTGTTTTGTTTCAGTCGGAAAACAGCAGTGACAACATCACGACAGCTACAGTTGATTGGGTGGTGAAAAAATATCTTCCCTTCTCATTTTTCGATGACGAAGCTACACAAGTATATTTTCGACGTATTTGCCCTAATATGGTGTTTCCTAAAAGGTCTACACTTAGAAGGAAAGTCAAAGAGCGATTTGAAGAGCTCCAATTGAATCTCAAGGAACGACTTCAACAATTATCATCTAAAATGTCTTTTACCATTGATGGGTGGACGTCAATTGCTGGTAGGAGTTACTACGGGGTTACTATTCATTATATAGACAACGAATGGAAGTATCAATCTGTAGTTCTTGATTTTATACCATCACGCGGTCGACATACTGGGGAAGATATTGCAACGATTTTCCATGAATGTTTATTGGAATATGGCATAATTGATAAAATACAAGGTATCACGGTCGACAACGCAACTGCAAATACCAAATTTATGTATGAACTGGGCAAACAGCTGCCGCCACACTTTGATTCAGACAATCAACATTTCCGGTGCTTTGCTCACATTTTAAACCTTGGTGTACAAGATTTATTAAAGACCTTAGCATTACACTGTGAGTCTGACACTAACGCGCAAGATCAGCAGTACGAAGACTATGCAGACGAAACTGAGGATGAGGAAGATGAAGAATCTGCACCAAATATTGCTGACTCGCGTACATCTGTAACAAAGTTACGCAGTATTTCCAGTAAAATAAAAAGAAGTGAGATAGTGAAGAAGAAGTTTCAGTCTGCTTGTGAAGCAGCTGGCGTGCCATCAAATCTAAATGCCATTCTTGACTGTCCAACGAGATGGAATTCCACACATGATATGATTGGATTTGGTTTAAAAGTGAGAGTGGGCATTGACATATTGTGCAATTCTGTCACCGAATTAAATGATTTTCAAATCACAGCTAATGAATGGCAGGTACTCGAAAAATTACATAAATTTCTAATAAACTTTAAACTTTTAAGTACAAAACTTGGTGGAGACAAATATGTTACATTACCGCTAGTCATTGTATCATTCAATCTCTTGCTAGATAAAATTGAATCCATGGTAAAACAGTTAGATGAGAAACCTAATCGATCTGAAGTGGATGAAAGGCTCATTCTAGCTTTCCAAGCAGCTCGAGACAAAATGCTTAAACATTACAAGAAGAGCAACTGGATTTATTGTACTTCTTTAATTTTAGACCCAAGGCATAAGGCTCAGACTTTTGACCTGACAATGTGGGGGAAGCAACTTAAAACAGAAAGTCTGCGCAAGTTCAATGAACTTTATGAAGAATATAAAAGTCTACACTCACTGAACAAATCTCTGGAATTACCAGAAAAAGAAAATAAAGTATGTAACGAAGATGAAGACGTAATAGACTTTGATAAACTCTATGAATGTCCCTCGACGTCATCTGGATCTTGTCTTCAAGGCTTAGTGATAGACGAGTTGGAGGAGTACCTGAGAAAACCAAGAACTGCCAGCTCGGAAGACATTTTAGATTGGTGGAGGACGCATGAGACAGAGTATCCGATTTTATCGAAAATGGCCCGTGATTTTCTCTCAATACCTGCAACTTCAGTACCTGCTGAGAGGTTATTTTCTAAAGCATCATTAGTAATTAGAAAACATAGAAATAGGTTAAGTGATGAGTCAGCCAGATGGTTACTTTGTATTAATTCTTGGTCAAAAAAAAATATATAAAGTATCATAACCTAATGATAAAGCTGTTGATTTGTGTTGTATTTTATTTTTTATTCAAATAAATGATAAATCGTAAAACTCTTTTATTAAATTTCTTATAAGTTGAGGGTTCAATCTCTTTCTAGACAGATAAGTATTGTTCTTTAAAATACAGTCAAGTTATTGTAATTAATTTGTTTTTTTACATGTTTTAGCAAATGTAAGCTTATAAATCATAAATGTTTATTAAGAAACAGTTACTTCCATGGAAAACGACATATAGGTCAGTTGATTTTTCGAATTTCTTATCAAATCTTCAGTTATTTAGTAATCTGCTTGATCTTTACTATGGCTATGTTAATTCAAGCTCACAATGTTCCAATTCTAATACGTTTTTCTAAGATTTAAAGTAAACTTTAATAAATAGTAATAGACTAATAGGTAATTGCAAGACTTGCAAGACTCTTGCTGCAAGACCAAGACCAAGACCAAGACTGGGAGCGCAAGACCAAGACCAAGACCAAGACCAGGTGTATTGGCGCAAGACCAAGACCAAGACTGGCTAAGTCTCGTCTTGTTCTTGCATTTGGGCAACACTAGACCAATTGGAGAGCGATATTGACGGCAGAACGATCGGGGGTTGTTTGGCATTCGCTCCCGGGTCGCCATTGGGGACACTCGATTAGAATATTCGTTTTGAGTAATGTAAAGTGAAGTGCTAGTTGTTACTAGTGCTTAGTTGTTTGTTCACAACGTAATTAATAAAACTAAATAAACAGTTTGAGTTTATCTTTATACAGTCCTCCCAGTTCAAATAGTTTCCTCTCAAGAATCGTGACTGCTAAGGCAACGAGTTTTATACCACGAGCATATTGTGCCAACCGCACAAATATTCCAGAATTTATAGGAGCTGCAGCTACTGTAAACTTTGTCAGACCCGTCAATAACACTTTCGATATTTATAATTCGAGAAATTTATTAAGTACAGGTTTTAAAAAACCTATCAGTTCTAATAATTCACTTGTGATTTTTAATAAACTAGACGGCCATCACGGTCGAAGGCCGAAGGCTTTTGGTGGGCTGAGTCTCCGCGCAGGTAAAACTGCTGGAGCCCAGACCTCTGCGGTGCTACCGCTGCCACGTGGGATACTACGTGCGCTGCGGAGGTGGGAAAAATATATTCAAAATAAGTGGAAATCACAAGACACAAATTGACAACTTCATCGTTAAACGTAAGATTGCAAACGTACTCCCCTTCGAATACGTCAATAACAGATTCGTTATTGACAAAACAACCAAGAAAAACCCCTTGAGGGTCGGGGAGTAATGGAAAATGGAAAATATTCAAAGATAATTAAACACATACACAACTCCTAACTAGTATACACTGAGTTACAGACATCGACACAAATCCTTTTAGTGCTGGAACTTTGCTATTCTAAAGAAAACGTATTTAATTATATATTTATGTTGTCGATTTCCGACTGCATAAAACATATGCTAAATAATTGTAGTATGTTTGCAAGAAAAATGGGAAGTAAACACACGCATTCATAAGAAGTGGTTTCAGAAAAACTACACCTAATAACGTACAAAAGTGGCAATCACAAGACACAGATTGACTACTCCCCTTGGTAAACGTCCATAACAGATTCGCTAAAGACTAATTAACCAAGAAAAACCACGGAGGGTCGGGGAGTAACCAAAGACAGCGGAGTCCGTAAGAATCAACACATTACCTATTCATAGATAATTGCGTCAAGAATTTCTAGATACACTATATTATCCAGAAGGGCACCATATTATGCCATGGGTTACACGAAAGAGAACCCCGGGGTCTGAGATCAGATTTTGAAAATGATGAAACAAACACAGTATTCAAAATTTCACCAACGGGACCGTCTACTTCTACTATAGGAAACAATGAAAACACTGAGAATCTTAATTTAGAAGTTTTAGAGACTGAAGATGATACAGATTTCAGCAGCGACGACTCTGTGTGCAAGATCGAGAAAAAAGAGCTAAACGAGGAACAAGTGATAAATCTCAAAGGATCAACAAAAAAACAAACGATCGAAGGGTGAGGGATATCTGGGAAGAAGAAAAAACGAAGATTGAAAAATTGTCTACGATGTACAAAAGGCACCAAAAGTAATGAAACTTCGGTATGAACATAACAACAACGCCAAATATTTTGAGTGCTGTAAACTCTCGGATGATTCAAGATTACAGATTTTCGAGCATTTTTGGCTGCTGAATAGGGAAGTAAAACATTGCTTCGTGTCATCATTTGTACTGAAAAAAGGTACTGCGCAAAAATAAAAACGGCTAGTTCCCGCAGAAATTATTTGTGTGTATCCATTGTGGACGTTCATTAAGGAATGTACGATCCCACCGTCTCTGACCCAATCGTGAACGAGAACAAAGAATATTAAATGTTATATCGGAATGGAGTACACCCCGAACTGTAAGTATTATTCAAATAACTACAGTTGTATTTATACATTAGTTGTCTGTTTATTTTAAAAGAAAAGAAATAAAAGAAAATAGATGGGTATATCATTTGCCTGGGAAGCTGAATGTAACAATGTCCCTCCTATTGTATCCGAAACAGATTTTGGGCCATAAGTGGGGTGTTTTTAAACAGATGATAATTATCATTTCATTGAACAATTAGCTATCATGAAAAATTGTTAACGTCAATGATAATCTATTTATTTTAGGTTGGAGCTTAGACTGCGGTATGTCATTGTTGCTGGGTGAGGACAGACAGAGCTGCTCGCCACTTTGTCTCACAGTCATCAACATCAGCATCATCACCAACTGACACATCTATTACATATATCTTACCGACGCTCAATTTGAGCCTCAAAGGAGCAATCGAGGAAAACAGTTTCCTCAAAACCGTGGTAAAGGTCCGCGCGGCAGAGGCCGTGGTCAACATAACAATGCTGTTAGAAAACAATTTAATACCCAGCGGATCGAAAACCATAGATACAAGACCGGTATGCAAACACAACAAAAGAATTTGGAAGACATTAAATCAGAAATATTCGCTTTTGTAACTAGTGAGCAATTAGAACGATTTACATCAAACATAAATAAGAAGCCACAAATGTTACCCGTTACGTCACGTAATATTGGTATTTCCACAGTTTCACTACTTAGTACGGCAAATCAATATAGAGAAAATCTCCTCTGACACATCTATTTCACAAGAAACTCCTACATCAGAATTGATGGCGATTCCGATTAAAGATTAGCATGTTTGTTAAAGATCCCTAGAGCAACTTTGAAAAAAGCAAGAGAAATGATAACTATTAATTGTGTGCACAGCATTTAGACCTCAACCATATCTATAAAGATCAAGTGTGAACCATTTAAACCATTTTTTACCTATAAAAATGATAAAATCTACACAATTTTAGATGCATGTCGTTTATTAAAATTAATAAGAAATACGTTTGCTGATTTAAAGACATTCCGACAAACAGACGAAATAATATCGTTTAATTATATTAAACATTTAAACTGTTTACAAGAAAAAAAATGAGTTATATTTAACCAATAAGTTAACGCACAAACATGTTAACTATTTCAAAAATAAAATGAAAGTTAAACTTGCAGCTCAACTCCTTAGTAATTCTGTAGCTACTGTTAAGTTATGTTCCTGATAATAAATAGTACCTTATGTTTTTAAAGATAATTGTTAAAATTATTTAAATTTCTGATTTATATGAACATTTGTGTTTTAAGTAATATCTAAGCTATGTTTTATAAGCGATTAATTTCTATTGTTTAAGAATGTTAACACTTGATCTATATTGATCGCTAGAGTAATTGGGCCACGATCCTCACATCACCTGATATTATGGACCAATTGGAGAGCGATATTGACGGCAGAACGATCGGGGGTTGTTTGGCATTCGCTCCCGGGTCGCCATTGGGGACACTCGATTAGAATATTCGTTTTGAGTAATGTAAAGTGAAGTGCTAGTTGTTACTAGTGCTTAGTTGTTTGTTCACAACGTAATTAATAAAACTAAATAAACAGTTTGAGTTTATCTTTATACAGTCCTCCCAGTTCAAATAGTTTCCTCTCAAGAATCGTGACTGCTAAGGCAACGAGTTTTATACTACGAGCATATTGTGCCAACCGCACTAATGTTCCAGAATTTATAGGAGCTGCAGCTACTGTATGTAAACTTTGTCAGACCCGTCAATAACACTTTCGATATTTATAATTCGAGAAATTTATTAAGTACAGGTTGGTTTTAAAAAACCTATCAATTCTAATAATTCACTTGTGATTTTTAATAAACTAGACGGCCATCACGGTCGAAGGCCGAAGGCTTTTGGTGGGCTGAGTCTCCGCGCAGGTAAAACTGCTGGAGCCCAGACCTCTGCGGTGCTACCGCTGCCACGTGGGATACTACGTGCGCTGCGGAGGTGGGAAAAATAAATTCAAAATAAGTGGAAATCACAAGACACAAATTGACAACTTCATCGTTAAACGTAAGATTGCAAACGTACTCCCCTTGGAATACGTCAATAACAGATTCGTTATTGACAAAACAACCAAGAAAAACCCTTGAGGGTCGGGGAGTAATGGAAAATGGAAAATATTCAAAGATAATTGCAACAACAACTCCTAACTAGTATACACTGAGTTACAGACATCGACACAAATCCTTTTAGTGCTGGAACTTTGCTATTCTAAAGAAAACATATTTAATTATATATTTATGTTGTCGATTTCCGACTGCATAAAACATATGCTAAATAATTGTAGTATGTTTGCAAGTAAAATGGGAAGTAAACACACGCATTCATAAGAAGTGGTTTCAGAAAAACTACACCTAATAACGTACAAAAGTGGCAATCACAAGACACAGATTGACTACTCCCCTTGGTAAACGTCCATAACAGATTCGCTAAAGACTAATTAACCAAGAAAAACCACGGAGGGTCGGGGAGTAACCAAAGACAGCGGAGTCCGTAAGAATCAACACATTACCTATTCATAGATAATTGCGTCAAGAACTTCTAGATACACTATATTATCCAGAAGGGCACCATATTATGCCATAGGTTAGACGAAAGAGAACCCCGGGGTCCTGGAACGAAGCAAAGAAGGATTAAAGTGGTGGGTTTAGTCAAGTCTGACACGCCCGAGCTTGGCAAAGGGTACCCTCCACTGTAAAAAATAATAAACAGCCTTTTAATGTTCCCACTGCTGGGACTCAGGCCTCTCTAAGAGAGGAAACAAGCCGTAATCCAACACGCGGGCCCAGTGCAGGTTGGTGAATGTCACATGTCTTCGAATTTTTTGGTTCTAGGACATGCCGGTTCCCTCACGATGTTTTCGATAATGTTAACAAAGATTTTCTGAAAAAAGTTGTTGTTGGCGACAAAAAGTAGCACCGTGTGCCACTGCGACGACCGGAGGGCGACTGCGGCTTGCGGGGAGCGGGGGACGAGGGGCAGAGCACCGCCGTCCGCACCGCTGCGAAAACGCACCGCCATTGACTCATACGACACGGACCAGAAGCGCACGTTCTTATATTCAAATATACGAACTTACCTCTATTTACAGTCCGCTATTTTATTTCTACCACCTCTGAGAATCACCAACAGTTGTAAATCCGTCTACTAACCGAAAATATTCTCCTTCTCTCCGAAAGTTTGCGTTATGCATACATTTCATAAGTCCACATGCATACAATTTCGTAAGAAAAACTTAACTCTTGTTTGCCACATCCACCTTAAGTTCTTGGTATAAAAGTGTTGACGGTAATCCTAGATTCACTAAAGAATCTTTAGAATGTATTTAGGTCTTAGTGAATCGTGCTTAAGCGCAGAGTAAGACTTCATTTTGTGCACTAAGTATAGACGAGATGGCAAAGATGCGTAAGCATGTCCAATGGGATGGAAAAAAACGCGTAGGGTTTGTTAATTTCGGGGAATCATTAGAAGGTGACCGTATGTCTGTTGCTATAGAAGCGCTAGTATTTATGCTTACGACAATCAATGATTCCTGGAAAATTCCCATGGGTTATTTTTTAGTAAATAGTTGTAATGGCGGACAGAAGGCAAATTTAGTAACGTAGTGTTTAGAGTTGCTAAACTCTTGTGGTGTCCAGACTATATCACTAACTTATGATGGGTGTCCCGCAAATTTTGCTATGGTCAGGAGTCTAGGATGTCTCTTAGAGCCCTCAAATGTCACCAATTTTAAAACTTCATTCAATGTAGGTGGATCAAGAAATTATGATTATGCCGGATCCTGTTCATATGCTCAAGCTCTTACTAGCTTGAGCATATCACACTCAGAGAAAAAAGGGAACTCTTAAATCAGCAAATCGTAGGGGCCCAGCAGGCTCGAAGCCTACTGGGGCCATGGGTAGTGTGAAAGCGAAACCCGGGGCCCTGGGACGAAGGCAAAGAAGGATCAGGAGTGGGTTTTTAGTCAGTAAAAGTCTGACACTATCTCTCGCTCCGCCCAATAGCGAGATTTGTCATAAGATGATTTTCCCACCTAAAAAAAAAAAGTGTCCAAAGAATTGCTTGGAATTATATTGTCAGACTTCACGAATTACAGCAAAACGAAGGACTTCATTTAGGGCGGAATTCACCAATAAAACTAATCGCGTTTTATCGTTTGGCTCGCATAATCGCGTTTAGCCGCTGTCACTAGTGTCACTTGTAAAAATACAACAAAAGAAAAATACAGACAAATTCATTTTATAATGAGAAAATTTGATGCTACAACTTGTATTACCTTGTTTCAAGGAATGCACGCGTATCAATATTAATATATTTATCAATGACCATTTCGACAGTCAGCTATTTATAGGAAATCACAGAACTCTCCTCATTAAATTGGTTGCAATGCATTATTTTGAAATTCGCATTCACCATGGTACTAAACAAAGTTTAGAACCAAAAACACGAGTCAGAAATATAAATAATAAGTTAGTTTTGGATTTGATTTGATTTGGATTGACCGGTCAAGGGGCACAAAATGTTTCGAAGCTCTACCGCGCGTGTTTTTATGCAACAACCACAACAACATCGTGATAAAAACCGATGTGATGATCGTAGGTAATTATTATGATCACAACGAACCGAATAAGTTAGTGCTTTTTCAAGGACAATGATTTGTGTGTTCATGAATAAAACATTGCTGTCAAATCGATTTTTTATTTCTTACCCTTTAGAACCTTGGGTAAAATTTACATCACTTGGTAACCCTAAACAATAGGATGTACTTTATGTCCCTTACGATGGCACAGATTCCATCCGTCTATAGGAATACTCTGTCTATGAGTTAAATTGTTTTTTTTTAATAACCTATTTGCAAAATAAATAACATGTTTTATTTAAAAAAAATACCTCTTTCATTCCCTTTGCCATATTTTCAAATATTCGGTTACTCGTTCCCACTTTATATTTTAAATGGCTTAAACTAATATATATGAAAAAAAGTCTACGAAATACGTGTGAAAATCAGCTTAAAAAAAAATAAACTCATGCCAATCAGTTCACACGTACAAGAGCTACGATGCTACAGACAGACTCTCACACATTTTGGTAAGTTTGACCACAATGTCTTTGCTGGGTTTAAAAATAAGCTGAATAATTCAGCTAAAACACTGGGAAGTTGTAAAGGCGCAAGTTTTAGATGTCTTATGTAACATTGACGTTCAAAAAGAGTTAATTGGCAAATCCAAGTCTAATTAAAATGTTCAAAAAAAAATCTCAGCCCAATTAAAATTCGCCTCCTTCTGCAGTAATGCTAGCGAAGGAGACGCTGCCCTCGCTCTTATAAATGTTGCATGGAAGAAACGGCCGAAACATCAAATATTTGTAACTTTATGGATAAGTTCCAATAACCTCAAGAAGAAAAAAAACAAGTTTGCAATGAGATATGTATGTCGTGGCCAGATCTTGTCTGTCTGTGATCGTGGCCAACTAAAACTGGCCAGATCGTTTAAAAGTTAAAGTTTGATGATATGTGAATCATAGTTTGGCCATATCACTGATGAAGGATTTCTATCATAATAAAAGGTCTAAAGAAAGTAGGCCAAACATTTTACTTGGCCATTTAATGAAGTGATCAATTCTAAGATCTGGCCACACACTGACTACCTACTCCCCATGGAAAATGTCCAGTATCAGATTCGTTAAAGACAATATTTATCCAAGGAAAACCCTCAAATGCATGGTCGGGGAGAACAAAAAACAAACTTTTTTAGTTCCTGTACTAGAAATTGGAAGGACGGATAAAAATAAACATTTTTAACCATTTGGATTAGCTGTCGCAACAATGAGACGAGCGGAAGACTTCATCGGAGGTGATCCCGAAAGTTTTTAAAGTATCTACAAGTGATTTGTGTTTTTTGGACTAGTAATTCTGCATCGTAAGCGACTCCTACGGGCGTGGCAGGAGCACATCGGACCACGTTGGTGCAGTGAAACGTATTATAGCACGTGCAAAATTTCGAACATTGCAAGATGTCGTTAACTACAGTAACCGGAGCAGTAGGATCAATCTTGACTGCCGCCTTCGAGGTAGCAATGATAATTAAGTGACAATGTGTATAACCCTAAGGTATTTAGAGTAAATATTATTTTAAAAAAAAATTGAAAAAGGGGTGTGTGACGTAGCGGCCTGGCGGCCGGAATATGCTGAATTGCATTTCGATAAGGGGAAAGTTCTGTGAGCTTGCGGCTCGCCAGTCGCTAACATATCAACGCCACATCCCGCCTTACATAATAAGGCACCTTTGTAGAACCCGTAATAAACGTTCAATGTTATGTATTTGCAAGTTTAATTTTCAGAAGTACACCCGAACAGACACACGATGTGACACGCGCAACACTGGTGACCCCGAACAGGCACAAGAAGTCACACGCGCAACACTGGTGACCCCGAACAGACACAAAAAGTGACACGCGCAACACTGGTGACCCCGAACAGGCACAAGAAGTGACACGCGCAACACTGGTGACCCCGAACAGGCACAAGAAGTGACACGCGAAACACTGGTGACCCCGAACAGGCACAAGAAGTGACACGCACAACACTGGTGACCCCGAACAGACACAAAAAGTGACACGCGCAACACTGGTGACCCCGAACAGGCACAAGAAGTGACACGCGCAACACTGGTGACCCCGAACAGGTACAAGAAGTGACACGCGCAACACTGGTGACCCCGAACAGGCACAAGAAGTGACACGCGCAACACTGGTGACCCCGAACAGACACAAAAAGTGACACGCGCAACACTGGTGACCCCGAACAGGCACAAGAAGTGACACGCGCAACACTGGTGACCCCGAACAGACACAAGAAGAGACACGCGTAAAACTGGTGACCCCGAACAGGCACAAGAAGTGACAAGCGCAACACTGGTGACCCCGAACAGGCACAAGTGTCACGCGCAACACTGGTGACCCCGAACAGACACAAGAAGTGACAAGCGCAACACTGGTGACCCCGAAGAGGCACAAGTGTCACGCGCAACACTGGTGACCCCGAACAGGCACAAGTGACACGCGCAACACTGGTGACCCCGAACAGACACAAGAAATGACACGCGCAACACACATTTACTACATTACACATTTACTAAAATTAAAGCGCACGATGCAATAGGAATATGTAAGGATCGTAACAAATGGTTTTCTGTAGAATCTGCATAACCCAACGGGAAAAATCATCGTGTGGATATGTGTATGCATTGGTGCATATTAATAATTTAACACTCCAGCCGCCTAGAGGGGTTACCATGACGTTCAAAGTAAGATTGTTTCATTCTTATTTTGGTGTGGGTAAGAGACAGAGCTAAACAGGTTGTATAGCGCCATCTCCTATCCACACTGGAAATAAGAATGAAACAATCTTACTTTATACGTTATGGTACAGGTCTAGGTCGGATATATCCGACAAACATTCTCGGTTTTATTCCGCTAGGGCCGAACGACCAATAGAGTATTTTACTCTATATGAAAAAATAAATAAAAATATATTATTAAGATAGCATAAGTAAAATGCAGTCGGTAAGTGTTGGTTTTAGTTCATTAAATAACAAAATAAAATTTAAATTTCAATTCAGTTTTTATTATCTGTTCTTTATTACCTTGAAATAGTAGCCACCATGATATTACGTCATTCGAATGTTTAAAATAAAGGGACAACTGTCAACTGTCAACTGATCGGCCATACTGAGCGCATTTGTTTACACAGCCAACTGACGTCACGACCGCAGAGTAAATATAGCGTCCACTGCTATCTACATTGTCATCAAATACGCGCGAAATTTGAAAATGTAAATTTTAAATACATTTTTAGTATACGACTGAATAAAAATGTGTTTTTTGTGGTTTATTAGCAATATAAAGTCTAATTGAGACAGTTTTCAAAAATGAGTGTAATAATTCCATCTCGTCAGCTCTTCTGTCATCTATGGGGATAGAAGAGCTAAACGAGATGGAGTACCCAGTCACAAACACACGACCCTGGCGAATAGGACACGAAAACACACGTCGGACCAATATGACGCAAGCGGTTAAAGAATTCATCTAATTAAATGTGAGGTTGATTAAATCCTCTAAGGCCTGATTTTTTAATAGTCAGAAAACTGTTATCTAAAGAATAAATATGGTGGTGTGATATACAGGGTGGGCCAGAAAGGCGTACGATTTTAAAAACATTCTTGCGTTTGAAGCTTTAGAGAGGGGACTGCGCGGGTGGTGGGGTAAGTAGCTCGGTTCTCGGAAATTTAGTCGCGATGGATCACTTCACCGGAGCGCAACGTGCATTCTGCGTTAAACATAATTACAAAAATCCAAATTCGTGCGCTATTATTCGGCGTGAGTTTGGATTACCTACGATACCTATGTATTTTCTATTCAAAAACTGTTAAACCGCCATTTTTATTCCTGAGTTTAAAACATCTGGCTATTGAAAAACCAGCCCTAGTAGGAGTTATTTAAATGGAATCTTGACAAGATCTCGCGGACATTTTGTAACGTAGCGAATGAAATAAGAAATATCACGCATAACCGCACAGAAATCAAAGAATCCTGTATACGCCACAAAAAAAAACACAACTTACGCTCCTCGAAGTCAGTAAAAATGACTTGTAAGTAATAAATTTTACCTTTTCGTAATAAATAAATATACCGTGTATGGAATTTAGTAGATAATTAGATACACAATTGTACACTCCATTTGCTAACTGCTCTATAAACGCGTTTTTTTTTTCAGGTACAGCCAACAAAACAAACAAGTATACAAGCTATAAATAAGTATTGGAGAACGTGTGTTTCGTCGAACTCCAATTGAGATAAGAGAATGCTGACACCTAGCTTGCATACCTACCTCTTTTATCGAGTGTACTACAACCATAAATAATTTGTTTTTTTTTTTTTAAAATAAATAATGTCATAGCTTGTAGAACAAATACACTGTGATGTTCTGTCACTAATATTAGAATAATTAAAGTACAATACGTCTTTAAAAATAATTCAGACTATTTTTGTTACCTATTAATCCCAAAACAATGATTAGTAACTTGGTGGCATAAACTTTATAGGAAAAAAAAAACAAAGTTAAAGTGAATGCTATAAGGTACAGCATAGTTCAAATTTTTGTAAGTTTTTTGCATTTTTAACCAACTCCAAAAAGGAGGAGGTTATATGTTTGGCTGTATGTATTTTAATTCACTGTTTTTTGTTATCAATTTACTAAGAAAATGTCTCTCTACTAATTTTTACTGTTTTACGAGAAAATTCATACTTAATTTATGTATTTCCTTTTCATACCACCAAACTAATAACCATAAAAGCCTTAAGCTCGATTTCTGGAACGAAAATCATCTCAAAAACGTCACTTGACATGCATTTTTGCCTGGCATGTTGATCTAGTGGTCAGTGGCCCTAACTGCTATGCCGTAGGTCGTGGGTTCGAACAAATGTTTGTGTGATCAGCACGATCATTTGTCTGGGTGTAATTTAACTATAATGTTATGTATTTAGAAATTTAAAAGTATTTTTATTAGTTGTCTAATACTCATAGTACAATCTATGCTTAGTTTGGGATTTTCACAGGAGTCTTCACGGGGCACTATGCCACCAACAAACAGCTCCACAACTTGGGACTAGCAAGCAACCCGACTTGCAGGATCTGTGGAGATGCAGAGGAGAATATGCTACACTTGCTGTGCGACTGTGCAGCACTAGGCTCCAAAAGACTAAGATATCTGGGCTAACCATTTCCAAGACCAGAGGACTACAGGCTCAGCCCCATCAAGGCCATACTGGAACTCAAGAAAAAGGTGCACGGAGGGCTAGGGGTTGAGTAGACAGGAGGGGCATAGCACAAAAGATTCAGAAGGGTCGAAGTGGTCTCGCCTAGGGCCTGCCCCACAACTAGATAATATTGGGACTAGATGGCGTTGTGTGAAAGATGTGGAATATTATTATTATATATTTTCGATAATTTCGTTCCAGAAATTGAGTTAAATTTTTTAAAATTAAAAGTAGCATCCTTCAATATCACATTCCGGGTGATTGCTTTTGATATGAGATTTCATGCTAGCATTCTGTATAAACGCCTGCCCACATATGTGACAGCGGTACCTCCTGTCATTCGTATGTGTCCGTATATGATACTGTAAAGATTTCAACCTAGGATAACTTTTTTCACAATACTCACATCTGAAGTTCCTTTCTCCGGTATGCGTTGCCATATGTTCTTTTAACCTAGAGGGAAGATAGAACCTTTGATCACAATATTCACACTGATGCTTCAACACTTTCTGGTGGTTTCTCCGCTGATGTTCCGTTAATGTTTTCTGCCTATTGTAAACCTTGTCGCAGAGATTACACGGGTACGTCCGCTTCTGTCCATGAGCTTCAGTCAAATGCTTATTCTTCAAAGCGTACGACATGAAACATTCGTCGCACCTCGGACATCGTATTATGGCCTTCTTCTTATGTACTATATCGACATGCATATCTTTATAATGGTTCGATTTGAAGACTTTACCGCAGACTTCACAGGTATGCCGTTCATCATCTTTATGTCTCTTCAAATGGGCATCTAAACGAGGTTTTTCTAAGAAACATACACCGCAAATATCACATGTGTAGTTACTGAAATGTTCTACCATATGAGTGTTTAAAGTGTTGAAATCTTCAAAGACATCGTTGCACATTACACAGACTAAATCATTCCAAGTGAGTTTGTAAAGTAGCATCTTGTCTGGTGCTTCAAAGTATATCTTTTTCCCGTGAACTTGGTCAATGTGTTGCTTGAACACTGTGAGATCGTCGATTTTTGTCGGACAAAGTCTGCAGTCTATCCTAGTGATGTCGATTTTGATCATTTTCTTATAACCCATCAGCAGTTGGAACGGTTTCGTGTCATGTGAGACAGTGTGTTCTCTCAAATCTTCCGGTTTCGGGTAGTAATCTTTGCAATAGAAACAGTAATAGTTATTTCGTCGATTCTTGAATGGGCACACGTAAGAATACTGTATGATAGTAAGGAGGTTTTCTTCAGACATACAGTCTAAATCTCTATCGTAGTTATTTTTCTTCTCAACGGGCGGTTTTTTTACTGTTTTCGGTGATTTCTTTGTTGATGTACCTGGAACGAGCGACATAGAAGTTCTATGAATACTATTGCATCAAAGCGTATTACAAGATTAAAGACTACGTTGAAGACACGCTTGTTTGACTATGACTACGTCTGCACCTGTGGCTTCCTTGGTAGCTACTTTTCTGCATTATTGTGTAAACATCTATTAGTTGTTAAAATGAGAAATCTTTAAATTACTTGTTTCGGTATAGGTGAAGCGAGAGAGAGTGTAGGACTTAAACTGACTAAAGTTGCCCTTTGCGTTTCAGGGCCACAGGTAACTCTTTCGAACAATTCCGCAGCCCTAGCAGGCAGAAAATGCTTGACGGGACCCGCCAATCTCGCTGACCTCTTTGAAGCGCGCGTGGAACACAATGTTCCGTCGACTCGGGCTTTGTCTTGACCAGACGTCGAGTAAGCTCTGGTATAAACACTGAAAGGTGCAGGACGGGCAGCAAAGCAGATGAAGGGGCTCCACACTTATACTGTTATTTATGCTGGTAAAGCATCTAATGATTCACATTTTGACAGCCGACCATTACCACAGACTATAACCTACATCTGCGCCCGCGCGTTCCATTCGTTTGTCTGCTATAGATAAATGTTAACGGAGCATCGGGTGAATGGTTAAAATAGTACTTTTATTTTACACTTTTTTGAAGTTTAATAGATTTGTTTATATGTTTAGTATATTTCATTTTTTTATTACCTATATATAGCTGTGTTCTGTGCGTGGGTCCGTGGCATCACCAGGCCCTATCAGAATACCATCGCTGCGTTATTTTACTTTTTTGTTAAATATCGCAGCATATGCTGAGATAGGAGCCTTTATGGCCCCGCACGAAAATAATATTAAAAGATAAAAATAAATGACCTCATTTATTTTTATCTTTTAATATTATTTTCTTTTATTTATTTTAAGTTAAGTATTTCTAGATTAAATAGTTACTTTTTATTTTGTGGTTGTTTATCCTGTGCGAGTCTCAAATAAATATTTTCTTTCTAATGGCTTCTGTGGCTCAAGAGTTTTACTAACTTAAACCACACATAAGTTCCTTCAATTGCTCTTTGGGTTCCAGGACCACGGGTCACCTTTTCAGAAGTCGACCCATATGGCCCAAGCCCACACTGGCACAGTTTCGAGTTTCAAACTCTCCTTAATACTTGGACTTGTTTGACATAAATGAGCACGGCAGTTGAGAGTTTGTCATGCTCACTTAAATGTCTCACTGATGGTAGCGCATGTGTTGGATCATTCGGTTCCCTTCAAAATGGTTGAGCTGAGTGGTGCTATTGTTAGCGTCATGTTCGTGAACGGGCGCTGTCAGTTGAGGCTGGTCATCTCTTAGCTGCCAGTTGCTATTTTAATATCTATAGTTTTTATTTTTACTGTATTTACATTATTCTCACATGATAACGACAAGAAACATGTAACAGAGATATTTGTAATTACAAAACATGATTGAAAAGAGTGTCCATGCAGTTTCTTGCACATTCTTCTCCATAGAGATCTACGCTTTGGAATGTGCAATTAGCATCATTTTTTTTTTCTAACTGACTTCTTGACATTTCAAAAGTGTAAATGGTTTATTTGAAATAAATGCTTTTGAATCTTTGAAAAATACAACTGTAAGCGACATCCATGACGCCACATAGAATCTAAAATTAAAAAACTGGGCAAGTGCGAATTGGACTCGCGCACTGATGGTTCCGTACCTTGAAAGGTAAATTGCGGTTTACGATTTATGACGTACTTATTAAAAAAAAAACTTACTAGATCTCGTTCAAACGAATTTTCGGTGGAAATTTGCATGGTAATATATTTTTTTTAGTTTTATCTTTCTCTTATTTTAGAAGTTACAGGGGGGACGGACACATTCTACCACTTTGGAAATGTCTCTCTCGCAAACTATTCAGTTTAGAAAAAAAATATATTAGAAACCTCCTACCTCAATAGGTTGACAATAAAAAATTGAGTTTCAGTTCTAAGTATGGGAACCCCCCAAAATTTATTGCATTTTTTTTCTATTTTTGTATGGAATTCTTAATGCGGTTCACAGAATACATCTACTTACCAAGTTTCAACAGTATAGTTCTTGTACTTTCGGAAAAAAGCGGCTGTGACATACGAACAGACAGACAGACATGACAAATCCATAAGGGTTCCGTTTTTTTCCATTTGGCTACGGAACCCTAAAAACCCTGCCTGGTGGTATTAGAGATCTCCGTGCAAATAGAACATACATAACAGTGTGTCTGATTGACATTATTATTTTTATCCTGGATGATTTACTTTTTATTTCCGTTTGACATTATTATAGATGGCAAAATATGGAGGACTGGTATAAAAACACCAATGTACTATTAACAGTCCAAAATCAACTTTTGGGCAGTAGCCTGGACCAGACACAACACTCGTCTGGTCGAAAGATTCTCCCTTTTCAACAGAAGTATGTGGGACTTTACACCCTGTTCCACACACCACTAAACAGTCAACGATTTAAACTTACCAGCCTTCTGCTTCTTGGCAGTAACCTTTTTCTTCTTAGCCGCTCCATTAGTCTTCCCTTTCTTCTTAGCCTTCTTTTTGATAGGCTTGTCGGAGTCCGAGGAAGACGCAGACCAGTCACTCTCATCATCATCGTCGCCGACATCTTCTAACTTCGAGTCTTCTTCATCCGGAGGCAGTTCTGGTTTCTCTGAAATCTCTTCCTCTTTGGGAGGTTTGATTTCATCTGGTTCTATGTGGTGAGAGTCTGGAAAATGAGAAATTCATATATATTCGAAAATAGGGGAAAAGCTGAAAACGTAACTCTAGCGAATGCAGTTTCTACCTACTTTTACGCAGGCGAAGCCGCTAGCAAAAGCTAGTATAGATACAGGAGTGAAATTCCCTGCTGGAGTCTGTTTTCTAATGGCTACAAACTAGGGATCAAGAAGAGTGCATAGGTCTAAGCTAGCAGGCTCCACTGTCGGCCACATCATCGCTTACCATCAGGTGAGATAGCGGTCGGCGCGAGCCTATCAAATAATAAAAAATACCGGGCAGATGCGAGTCGCAATGAGGTTTCCGTACAAACTTACCTATGTAAACAGTTCAATTCCCGAATCGACTAGAGTTTTTGACATTAATTTCTGCTTCATACTTCCACGCATTCCTGGGAAAAATATTCTCGACAGACGGACAGATAGACAATAAAGTGATCCCATTAGACTACCATTTGTGCCGACTTAGGTACCGAACCCTAGATAAAAACATAGCTTTCTTGATGAATGAAGAAGAAATTGGTGAACCTGATTTGGTCAAGTCTAATCTGCAAAGCCTGGAACACAGGCGTAGAGTAGCCAGCCTATCGGTATTTTACAGGATGCAATTTGGCCGCGGCTAATGCATGACTTGATTTTCTCCATCACCTTTCTACCATAGGACAACCCGACGTCCAGCGAGTATCCACTCTCACGTAGTTGAAACCTGTAGAGGATTGTATGATCCGTACATAGAAGGCCTGGAACAATTTGACTGCTGTGATCTTCCTGTCCTATTATAATTTGGGTGTCTTCAAGGCTAGAGTGAATAGGCTCCTCATAAACAAGTGCGCCTCACCTTCAACGATTGCATCACTGCTTACCATCAGGGATCCCACCTGCAGTCAAGCACTAGTTTATATTATTTGAAAGAAACCTACCTTCAACAGGTTCCGGTATCATGATCCCGTAGTCCATACACATATCATCATCGTGGTCGACGCCGCCCGAAATGTCACTGCAGTCGTCTTTCGGCTCGATCTTCAACTCTACGTCCATCTGTGGTTTGTGTAACTTGGGTTCTGTGACATAATAGAAGGTTATAGCAAGATTTTTTTAAATAATAAACTATCCTGTTGGGCTCGCGGATGTAACCGCGATAGCTGACCGTGGGGTCCTGGATTCGACTTCCACGTCGGGTAAATATGGGTATCACCATTGTGTGAACAGCCCGGAGGACAAGGTGTGCCCCGCTTGGGTGGAACACCGCTGTGTCCTAGTGGAGGCGATCGCCGGCAGCGACCTCTCGCAGCCCCGGTTCAGGCCATGCTCCAGAGCAGCAGTAATGCTAGCAAAGGAGGCGGCAGAGAAAGTAACAGACTAACAGTGTTCATGCTTGAAAAGGATTATTCAATTTTGACCTTTATCATTTAATGGGGGTTAAATCATCGCCACTGTGCGATACATGTCAAGTGCCCGAAGATATCATTCATGTGATGGTGGAATGTGACCAGTATCGCGAACTGAGGAGGAGCCTGTTACCAAATATCGATCTCCACAATGGTGGAATCAATATGATTCTGAGCTAGCCAATTTCTGAAGCAGCACAGACTATTTACAAGTTCCTAAAATGATGTGTGAAAGAGAGAAAGGATGGAGAGGGGCAGAGAATATGAGTATAGAGTGAGAACTATATTTGAAGATGTGAGTAGGGGATAGAGTAGAGTAATAGGTGGCTTGCAGTCTGCAAGATGCCCATTATGCTACAATAGGATTGATTCCATAAGACTGGCATAGTCACCCAGAGTGCACTGAAGCCTATATTAGAAAAAAAAAAAAAATTGACCTTTATCCACTTAACCCTTCAATTCTCTGCTATTTTGTACAACAATTAAAAGGTATCTCTTACCAGCTAAAGCATCCTTGTCTTCCAGTTTAGCACTTAAGAACAGCTCTTCACACTGTAGCACTTGCTGCCTGAACGCTAAAGCATCCCGTAGACGTACAACACAAGTTGCGCAGACTCCGCTATCTTTCTCATTGTCATCTACATGTGATAACTGGGGGAAGAAGGAATAACTCCTCAATTTCTCATTCTTCAAATTGTACACAGTTTTTTTTCTTCAAAGTTTTGGGAACACAATCATCGTGCATACAACTAAGGAGTGGAATTCCCTGTCGGAGTCTGTGTTTCCTGATAGCTACAACCTGGGTATCTTCACACATTCAGTGGCGCCGGCTTCTAGAAAACCTCATGGGTGGTTATGCTCATTCGATGACAGTGGCGAAGTGTGAGGAGAGGAATGCACACTGATCGACCAACAAATAAATAAATGTCCTACTTACATACTGCATACTTAATTACTAATTATGTTTGATAAAAATATAAAATGACACCATTATATAAAAATGAAATTATTTTATTATCAAGAAATATAATTTAAGCGTAACCTAAAAGGCGATTAAAAAGGCGATTACTGATCTGTTTCGTGACATTTATTCTCAGGGGTGCTCGACACCCTCTGTTTATTTCTCATGGGTGCCGGTGCCCCTGCACACATTCCATTCAAACCTTGCTAATATTTGTGTCATTAGTATAATAATGAAAAAGTCCTAGTTTCTTTTTATGGCGGAAACCATAAAAAAAACTGCTCCTGCTTTAGATGGAGCGAGAGAGATAAGTCAACAGTGAATAGGTTACTTCTAAGAGTGTTCCACTGTAAGCATAGCATAGCATAAGCCTAATCAGCCTTGTAATGTTCTCACTGCTGGGACTCAGCCTTCCTCTCTAGGAGAGGGAATGGGCCTTAATCCACCATGTGGGCCCAGTTCGAGTTGGTGGATGCAACATATCTTCGAATTTTTTGTTCTAGGGCATGCCAGTTTCCTCATGATGCTTTTCTTGACTGTTTTGAGAGCAGTGGTGATGAAATAAATTACACAAAGTAATGCGCCTGGCTGGGTTTGAAACCGCAACCTACAACTCGTAAGTCGGGCCTGTAACCACTGGAATTTGGAATGTGCAATTTAGCTAACTTTTTCGAATGACTAACAATTAGACAATTAAAAAGTGGCTGTAAATTATTTCTTTGAAATATATGTTTCTGATTAATTAACTTGATTTGATAATATTTAGTAAATAAAACTTCTTTGATAAAACAAATTTTCAAGTCTTCAATATTATTTCTACACTGGTTGCTATGTAGTTTCATTTATTATTGGCTTTTCCTGCAGTTTGACTCGTATGGCCTATCACACGGTAACCAAGCATTTTTCTAAGAAATAGTGCCAAAGACAAAACTAAATGATAGTATAAAGTATCAATGAAAATATTTTCTGAATCGTATTCCGATCACCATATAAAGATTACATTTGAAAAACATATAAACAAACAAATTTATTACATTCTAGTAGTTTAAATAAAAACAGGATAACGAAATTGCAAAAATAAACAACAAAAAAACTATCGGGATTTTTTTGAGATTATAATTGTTATTTAATTATACATCCACTATGCCAAAGTGGTAATTTCTTACTAACCAGAATTCCGAAACAGTCCATGATCATTTCAGCGTAGACTTCCTTTTTTTCCATCCATGTATACTCAGAGGTAAGCACTCGACATTTTTTAATAGCCCGACAACATCGACACAGTGCTGGGTCTATTATAGGCCCGTTGTTCTTAACTGTAGCCATTTTTATGTTTTATTATCCTCAAAAGTGGTAACTAACACAACTTCTTCATGATATATATTCAGTATTTATCATTATTCTGACTTTTTATGTGATTTTTTGCAAAAGAAAGCTTTGCATAAAGACATAGGCAGTCTCAACGCCAAGACATGTCAGTCAATAGCACAGAGTAAAAAATAGCGCAGAGTTCTTCAATTGTAGGGTTGTTTCTTTATTAGGTATTAAGAAACAACTCAATCGTTTAACATTTACATTAATTAATAAATTCAAAGTAACATTATAGAAAATAAATAAATAGATGTGGCAACAGTTTTACGGCGAGATATTTGCAAATAAATTCAAATCATTTGTAAAGCGAAAACTTAGCCAAAAGGTTTTTTATGTTTTTTACACTACTATATCCTCTGGGCTGTGGCCGCCATTTTTTGCAAAAGAAAGGACTATGTTGAAGACAAAAATACTTTAGGTTGACCTGCTCCAGTACGCAGCGCATTACAACTAGCAATTACTGTTGTCTTATTTTTTTCTCTTGTTTTTAATTTCAATTGTGCTTTTTATTACTATTATTTTTTTCAGTTTGATATTGTAGATTATTTTTATTTTACAATTTGACATTTATTTTTGTCAATAAATTTTTGACATAAATATTTACTTTACTAAGTATTATATTTGGTAAGCTATAAGTAATAATAAATTTACTTTTATTATTGTGTACGCGAGGACTATGTTGATTGTTTTTTTTTCCTTTTCATTAATTTTAATGTATGTCTGGCAATTTGAGTATTTTTTGCAGCCTACCCTAATGTCCTTTCCAATCCGTCAAGTCGTTGAGCTCCTTAGTAGTCATGAGTTGAGCTTTGCGAATACTGACAAATGCTTGCACTGACTGTACAGGTCCACTTAAATCTGTATGGTTTTTTCTTCAAAAGACCATCTCAGACAAATCTGCATGGTTTTCATGTGATTTTTGACCATTACATATTTACTGTATGGACTTTAAAAGAGACTTAGATCCCTGAGTTTGTTTCGGTGTTCCTTCGCAGGGTAATCAGTTAGGAAACACCAGCCTCAACTATAGTTTAAAATGACGAAAAATTTATATAGATTATTTTTTATCTAATAACGACATAATAAAAAAAAAATTACACCTCTAGCTAAGAACTGCACTAACGGCCGTTGAATCTCGAAGTCAGCTGTGGTTGCAAAATCTCGTTTGTGGAGTTTTGCTTTTCCTTCTATTTTGCTCTCTCATTAAAGTAAGCCATGCATTAATTTGCATTTTACATATACCATAGACAATGATAAGCTCTGACTCGAGCGCGGCAGCAGCACTACGCTTTTTCGGCATTTTTAGTCTATGCTATAAAATGGCGGTGGTTCTTTGAGGAAATCTTTTATCAGTTTTGTGTAAAATAGCAATCATGTCGGTTGAAAAAACTGAAGTAGAGACATTTTTCGGTAGATGTAGGTGTTGCCTCGCGTATGGCTACCTAAAAAACATGTGGATAGAACATCGATTCGATGGAGAACCAGAGGTTTACGGAGAGATGCTTGTCCAATGTTTTGCTTTGACTGTGAGTTTTCTTTCTTGAGTTTTGATTAAAAGCCTATTTGCCCAATATTTATGCTTCATGACTTTGTTTCAAACTTGTAATTTCGAAAAAGAGTTGTGGCGGAGATTCTAAAAGTTCTAAAGTTTTATTTTAATATTTTTACATCAAAACTGCGGAGTCTTCTTACGCGTATTGTACCACGTTATACCATGCTATTTCATAGTCAGTTTCAGTCCGTATGGTGTAATTAATTATATAATTTTCTAGTCCTAAATACCTAATTATTGTACGAAAATAATTATAATAATTAATTAGAAATTCATTAGGTACCAGAAAGAATACGAAAGCCACTAACCTCGAACCGACAAATTTTGATTGAAAAATACGGTTTGCAAAGAAAATATAGCATAACGGGTTGTTTTTTTGCTTTGTATTACTAAGTCTTAATTAATTCTAGTTAAATTAAAAAGGTTATTTTTTAAATCTAAATTATCTAATTAAATATTATTTAATTCATAATTAGTTTAAGAAAAACTATTTTCTTATTTTCATTGTTACTAGGAACAATTCGCCTTCTTATTCCATTTGCCACTACTCAGACACACACAGTGACACAGAGATTAGCAAAATTGAAGAACTGGATTCTAATTAAACTTTTTTCGTTTACAATTCGTAAATAAATCAAATTTTAAAATTTCTTCACCCTACCCAATGTCTTCGATTTGACAGTATAACGTATGAACAACATGGCAATCGATCCTATTCTCATTTGGAACACATTATAATTGTACTTTTTGCCACGGCAAATAATGCATTCAAACTTAAAAGCAAACTTTTCCCTTGGCAGCATGCAGTAACTACTGGATGCCACCTTCTACGATCCTCACGACTTTTTTTTTGCTTAGTTTATGTTAAAGCTTAACCAGTAAATCCAACATACTGCCTGCAAAGAGTTTAGCATCTTAAGAGCAATAGTTAATGTGCCTATATGCTAGGAACCCGTATGCTAGGAACGACAAAATCCACGACTATTTAAATATGCCATCACTGACCTCTGAAATCGAGCGACATAAAACGCAACACAAGGAACGCATGTCCTTGCATCCGAACCCACTAGTTGCTGAACTGTTAAACCCAACTGCGGTGGTGAAAAGGCTGAAGAGAAACCATCTTCTATAAGTGGGAGGAGCAGCACTGGCCGCTCCACCACAATGCCACTTATATAACAACTAATTTGCTTATGGTCTAATGACCGATTGCAAATTGGAAGGAGAAAGAAAAGAAAAAAAAAGATGTTTAAAACTTTGTTTAAAAAATAAATTATGCTTATTTTCCAAAATAAATGATACTTCAAATTTTTTTTAAATAAAAGTACAACAACTGGTCTTACTATTTACTATCTATCTATCACAAACAAGCTGAATTTCATACATTTCTAGTCAGTGTTCAATAAAGTAAAAAATAATTGCATAATATTAGGGGTTAAAGTATGAAATTGCCGTTTTTTAAAATGCTTTACTTTGAAGTGTTAATACGAAATATTACGTTCATTATCATTCAAATTTCCACGACAAAATAATGCGAGTTTTCTTATATTTCATACAAAAATAGTTACAAGTACTGCAATATTACAGAAAATACAAAACACAAAGAATCCAATAAATGCCTAATTTCTGAAAAAGAATAACATACCTTTAATAGTGGTTAGTGGCTCCGACTGCTATGCTGATATTCAAAGCAACCCGTTTAAAAAAAACAGCAATTTCATACTTTAACCCCCTATTATAACATTATTTCTATGTCCTAACAGTGGGATCACTCGGAGGATTCGATGGAACAAGATCAGATATGCGAGCAGTGTATCTTTCGGTTGAGAGATGCGAACGACTTTAAAAAAGTGGTCCTGAACTCACAAGAGGAACTGTTGCAGGAGTTTGATTATGGTAATTTTTCTTTCATCATCTCTGCCCTTGTCCCGTGTTATTTAGAGTAGGCGCAACACGTTTTTAGGGTTCCATAGCCAAATAGCAAAAAACGGAACCCTTATTTATTCGTCATGTCTGTCTGTCCGTCCTTATGTCACAGCCACTTTTTCCCGAAACTATAAGAACTATACTGTTGAAACTTGGTAAGTAGATGTATTCTGTGAACAGCATTAGGATTTTCACACAAAAATAGAAAAAAAAAATATTTTGGAGGTTCCCCATACTTGGAATTGAAACTCGAAATCTTTTTTTTCATCAAAATATATGTGTGGGGTATCTGGGGATAGTTTTCTAATATAATTTTTTTTTCTAAACTGTTTGCACGAGAGACACTTCCAAAGTGTTATACCACTTTGGAAGTGTCTCTCGTGTGTCCCTCGCCCCTGTAACTTCTAAAATAAGAAAATGATAAAACTAAAAAAAAATATGATGTACCATGCAAACTTCCACCGAAAATTGGTTTGAACGAGATCTAGTAAGTAGTTTTTTTTAATACGTCGTAAACCACAATTTACCTTTCAAGTTTGTACGGAACCCTCATTGCGCGAGTCCGACTCGCACTTGCACAGTTTTTTTTTTGTTTTTTCTTCAATTCGGTCCTATCAGGCTATCACTAACGCCCTTTTCTTTCATACAACTCTTCTCACACAATCCATCCATCCTTCTTTGGCCTCCATCTCCCTCTCCATCCATCCAATTATTTGACCTCTGTGCCTATCTCTCTTTTGTGCCTTCGTGGTCTAACGCGTCACGTCTCGCGATTTCATGTATAGTTACCTAACCTTAAAAAAATCTTTTGACAGAAAACAACGTAGAGGTAGATATAGACATAAAAGAAGAAAGACTGGATGAAGAATTCTTGGAAGAGAGTGGAGCGAACAGTGCTGACACTACGCGCGATAACACAGAGTATGTAATGGACACTGCTGACACTATGACCAGTGTCAAAGATGAGACGGAGTATGAGGAGATTGAGTATTTGGAAGACGAAGACGTATCAGGGGTTAATGACGCCTTTGATACTGGTAAGCTTTGTTTACTTAGCTTTGTACTCCTGCCCTGCGTTCAAAAATAACCAGAGTATGGTAGGTTACTCTAAACGTTCAAAAATGCTTCGAGTTGCAACCCAGGGTCGTTCTTTTATAACTCGAGTAGCTACCCTAGAGTTAACCCAACTAACTCTTAACTCCGAGCAGGGTAGGTTGGTGTAAGCGGCAGGAATGACAGTTGCTTGGCATTGTCAGTTGAACAGCTCTACGTTCGCGTTCAAAAATGCGAGCGTTGAGTATCTACCCTGATGACGTCATTAGAGTTAACTCTAGCCTCATTTTTGAACGCAGGGCTGTGAACCGCTGCAGCATCGCATTATATAAATAAACCTTCCTCGTTAATTGGGTATTTGCCTGAAGCTTATTTTTCTAAACAACAACACTAAAAATAAAACATCTGAAAACTGCATCGAAATTGGTAATTAAATGAAGCGGCAATAAAGGGGTGACCAGATGGTTGCGAACCAACATTCCAACCAAGGTCACCTTGTTAGTTTCAATCCGTGTTGTTTCAAGCAGTTATAAACCATGACCTTCAACACCCTTGGTTGGGAAGCGCGTTTTCCCAACCACCGAACGTGTTGGCGCGTGGTTTACATCCATGTAGCCGCAACACAAACCAGATACATAAAGCAAGGTCACCTTGGTTGGAACGCTAGTTTGCAACCATCTGGTCACGCCTTTAGCATTCCGAATATTTGTTTGCGAGTGAGGGCGTGGTGGGAATATTTCGCTATCTCTTTTAAGCACACGTCACCTAATGGCGGTGACGTCACATTTCAGTACGTGCATCCTTGTTTGATAGTTTCCCCTTCCATCAGATTTGAAACGTTTTTAAAACTTGTAGGTAACTTATTCATGGGCCTATCACACTACGCGTTATTCAGACAGTCTTAGTCTATGTATTTTTATGTGTCTCATCGTTCTGTTTCATTCCTTTACACGATTTACTTAAAAATTTAAAAAAGTATTACAACAGAAGCCTTGCAAATTTAATCAAGATTCTAAATGATGACAGTTTTTTTTTTTTTAACTTTTAAGGGTTTAAAGAAAAACACGTATTTTCTGGAATTACCGAATGCTAACACAGTTTTCAGGCGTTATCTCTCTTTTTTCGCGTTGCCTTTTCGTCAAACATCGCGTTGGATTGCGTTAAATGAAGTAACAAGCTTTTAAACTATGCTCGATGTTTACGATAGGCGAGTGGAAAAGGAGCCTCTTAAGTCAGGACAACGTCTTTTGGGTGAGCTAGTAATAAATAAAATTTAGACAACTACCCAATTGGAAAGGATTTTGCCACCAGTCAGCGCACACTAACCGCTTAGATACCTCGGCGTTGCGCCTTGCCACGGCATGCCGCATCACGTCGACGTATGCCACAGCAGCTTCAGCTGCCCGATACACATTTCAGTCATAAGTAGCGTTTGACAGTGTTGGCGGGTGCCGGCGTCCTTAGGCATGTCGTCGTTGCCTACTGCAGCGCGCCAATGCGTCCCGCCATGCGATCATATCCCTCTCCGCCACAGAATCATATTAAAGCATAGGAATTCGTATCGTATTTCTATATCGATATGTTTGAATTTACATTGGTAAACATACATATTTTGACTGGCCTGTTGGTCTAGTAGTTAGTGGCCCTGACTGCTATGCCGGAGGTCGTAGGTTCGATTCCCACCCAGGACAAATGTTTGTGTGATGAGCACGATCATTTGTTCTGTGCCTGGGTGTAATTTATCTATAATATGTATGTATTTAGAAATACATATATAAGTATGTTTATCAGTTGTCTAGTACTCATAACACAAGCTCTGCTTAGCTTGAGACTAGACGGCGTTGTGTGATAGTTGTGAAATATTATATTATATATTACATATAAACCCTTTGCCATGCTGTCCCGGTCTGCATAGGCCTTTAGTCGTTACAACGGCGGTTCCAACAGAAGATTAATTTTCAAGTTGCTCTTAATTTGATATCTTACTCGTTCCAGACTCCTCACAGCAAACGGACCAGTCTAAACAAGTCAGAAGTCGGAGAAAACTGCTCCGTCACACCGACGTTCATGATGTGGAGCCACCGAAACGCAAGTGGCCCAAAAAACTGCCCAAATCTGAACGACAGAAGACTTATAAACAGTACTCGGAAGTTGATCTAAGGAAATGTCTGGAAGAAGTAAGGAATAATGTTCTGACAGCTGGTGAAGCGTCTGCCAAGTATGATATTCCTAAGAAAACTATTTGTGCGAAGATCAAAGCGAAACCAAACGGTGAGTGGAATCAGTATCTGTTTGTTTTTTTTTCAAGTGTGCAATCAAAGTGGATTATCTTTTGACTATCTTTTCGTTATCAGCATGAACAAGCTTATAATGCAGAATAAACACGTCTCCACTGTTTTGATTGCGCATTATAAAGAGGTAAAGTTTTTGTTTGTAGGAGGTAATCTTTGGGAATACTGGTCTGATTGCTAACATTTTTTCACTGATAGAAAGCTGTTTTATTCCTGAGTGAGATAGACTATATTTTAAATACGCGAAGCCGCGGCCAAAAGCTAGTTTTTAATATTTTTGGAAAACTGATCGAGATACTCTTATTTCTTTGAATTTCAACATTTATAAAACTGTGTAAACGATAATTTATTCTGATCAGTCCGTAAGATTTTTCTATAACATGATCATGTCATGAAGGTTGACATTTTGTTCACGTAAATATCCTAGAATTGAGTGACGGTCTGAATTCAGCGTAAAATAAATAAATACAGAAGCAGTCTTCTTTAAAACTTAAGAAATTCCCAGTTGGGTTGTGAACGTCACAAAGGCAGTCGTTCCATGTAAAACGCTGGTATTCAGCTCCATCCGGACAGACTGGAAGCCGATGGAAACAGAGTTGGGATAAGGCAGGCAGATTTGTAGATTTTAATTTACAATACGAGGTCAACATGAGAATCGACCATGCTTTTATATCTAATCAGGGGCGCTAGCTTTTAGAAAACCTCATGGGTGATTGCTCATGCTCATTTGAGGACTCGATAAAGTGGCGAAGTGTGAGTAGAGAAATGCACAGTGAACGATCGGCAAATAAATAAATGTCCCAACTGCTGAATAATGAAGGTACCACAAACACCTAGACCCAATACAAATATCTGGTTTATCAACAAACATTTCTGTTGCTGCGGGAAACGAACCCGCGACGTTTGCGTCTCAACCGGCGCTATAAACCACTGCGCTAAACGGGTCGTCAGCTAATGAAAAAACGGCAATCCGTAAAAGGCGATTACTGATCTGTTTATTGATGTCTATTCTCAGGGGTACTCGGCACCCACTGTTTATTTCTCATGGGTGCTCGAGCCCCACGGAGTCGGCGCCCTTATGTCTGATACCACTACTACTCCGTAACATTTTGCAACTTATGCTTCTAATAGTGACCCACACGGTTGCAAATCATACACATATATCCTCGTTTAAGGCACTTTCTATTAGTAAAAACCAGACCGAAATTCGTTGCGTTGTTTAATAGGAGTCTTCTAACTAACGGCTAACTAGCGGATAAACAGCCAGCCAGGATAATACTATGTAGAGAAGCCAAAAGATTCTCCATTAAAATCTCCTGTCGTGACTGGCAGTTAGAACTTACTCTATCCACTTCTATAAGATCCTTTCTTGTATGTTCTCTTGGATATTCCATATTATATTCGGCCGAAGCGTTTTCGAAACTGGTAAAAACATTTAGAACCAGATACGCCGGAATCCAATAACCTATTATTCTTGACTTTTTACACGTTTACACCTAAATTTACAGACAATTTTACAGCATTAAAAGTTACTATCATCAATTCGATGTCGGTATGGGCCCAACAAATTGCCTTGAGGCATTCCGAATTGCTCAGCACGGTTTTTTTTTTAAGTTTTCTTCATTATTTTGTGCTTTTGGTTTAGACTTAAGGATATGAGCTTAACTGATGCCTAGGGTGGTAATTCAACAGCATCAAGATCTACTTTCCCAGCAAAACTGAGTGACGATTGAGCCAAAACCTTGTGTCTGATCGAAGACGTTCTTACAAAATTTGCTCACTTATTTTTCGGGAATTAGGTATCATACAAAGAGGCGACGTTATAGACTAGATATAAAAAGCCCAAACATGAACTAAAAACCGAGCTAACATTTCCTGAAAGGTAATTGTCATTTCAAAATACACACGCTTTTGGAACCCTAGCATATTACACAAAAATAAAGAAATTGTAATGTTTGTAGATATCCGGACAGACGTCCAGAACTCTACAAATAACACAACTCCCCGCGAAACTCGAACAGCGAATCCCGTGGACGCACTCATAATAATTAACGAGGACCCAAAGTCAACAGACATAGAAGAAATACCGAACAAGTATCTAATGCGCAAACACAAGCATAATCTCAAAATGATTCTTAAATATTCCAACGCTACGTTGATAAAAGGAAGTTCATCTGCTGGGTACTCTTGCTGTTTCTGCGACAAATATTTTAGTGCTCAGAAACTCAAAAAACACAACTTTGAACATGGAGATGTCTACGATGAAGCTATTAAAGTAAAATACGTTTCAGATCTGATAATTAAACTTGACATTACTGGACTAAAGTGTAGACTATGCTATGAGGAAATTGACAGTCTTGAAGAATTGATAAGTCATTTGCAAGAAGATCATTTCAAAACTATACATACAGACGTCGATAACCATTTCATACCGTTCAAGTTTGATACGGAAGCGTTACGATGCGCTATTTGTGCGGCAGAGTTTAAATACTTCAAGCTGCTCTCTGAACACATGTGCAAGCATTACAGCAACTACAAATGCCCGGAATGCGACCGTGTCTTTATAAACAAACAATCAATGCAAACTCATAGTTACAGACATAAGAAAGGGGAATATAAATGTTCACAATGCCCAAAAATTTTCGACAGTCCGTTAAAAATACGCGAACACGAATATGTAACTCATAAACTGGCTAATAAGAAGCGGAAATGTGGGTTTTGTAATGAGAAATTCTCGTCAGCAGATTTGGTAAAGAATCACGAGGCTAGGAAACACGGTGTTGCCCGTACTAACCTTACTTGTGAAGTTTGCGATAGGCCTTTCGCGACACAGAAAAGTCTGGCAACACATAAGAAAAGACACAGCCTCTTAACGCGTCCTTTTGACTGCGATACATGTGGGCGTGGTTTTTATACGAAACAAGAAATAGACTGGCACACAGTAACACATACTAAGACTAAAAATTTTCATTGTAATCGATGTGAGAACTCGTTCGCCACTAAACCAGGGTTACGGCAGCATTTAAAGGCGCATATAGGCTATAGGAAGTATAAATGTGATTACTGCAAAATGGCGTTCGTGCATATGAGTACTTGGAAAAGGCATGTCTCTTCAATACACAGGGAACAAGCTGGGAGTAGCAGAAATAGATTTAAGTAGTGTTTCGTTGCCAATTATAAAGGGTTGACCAGACGGTTGCAAACTAGCGTTCGAACCAAGGTGACCTTGGTTTAAGTGTTTGGTTTGTGTTGCGGCTACATGGATTTAAGTTGTCAAGTCACAGAAAAATGATACACTAAAATGTGACGTCACCCTCATTAGGTTACGTGCATACAAAAGAGATAGCGAGATGTTCCCACTTCGTCCTCTATCTTCCTCATTCCAATATTTGAAATGCCAATTTTAGAAAAAGATATGTGATTTTGTTAAAAACTACCTACTATGACTATGACTAATACCTTTAAAGATTTTGTCATTGCTTATTGTTATCAATGGGCGCACCCTGACTAACCCTTCAGGAAACAAAGTTGTGATGATGTTATTATGTGGGTTTGTTTGTAGTTTAGCCATCCACAAGGGTGGACCGAGGATCTGATGAGGGTCGAAGTTATCCGATGGATGCGAGTTGCAAAAGACCGATATTAGTGGCGACGCTTCGGGGTTACCTATTTACGGCAGTAGACGTCTTGTGGCGGTATTTTGTGTAAGAGCAGTGGTAACGCTCCCGACTTACGAGTAGTAGGTCGCGGGTTCAAACCCAGCCAGGCGCATTACTTTGTGTAATTTATTTCATCACCACTGCTCACAAAATGGTGAAGGAGAACATCGTGTGGAAACCGGTATGTCCTAGAACCAAAAATTCGAAGACATGTGACATCCACCAACCCGCACTGGGCCCGCGTGGTGGATTACGGCCCATTCCCTCCTAGAGAGGAGGACAGTGCAGCAGTGCGAACATGCTATGCTTGTGCTAATGTTCATTGCTTGGACTCTTGAATGGTGGAAGAAAGAGAGGGAGGGCTTTATTCAGGAGTGAGTCGGAATCATCATCATCCTATACTTGTCTCGTGTTACTTGGGGTCCGATCAACACCATGTTTTTTGTTCTTTTTCATTCTCATTCATATCAGACTCCCTTTTCATTCATATCACTCCTCACATAATCCATCCATCTTTTTTTTGCCTCCTTCCTCTCCATCTATTCACGGAATGAGTCAGAAGGCTGTTTCAGACATTTCTATCTGTAATCAGCTGTACCCGCGTCAAACTAGGTTTCTCCATACAAACTTTGGATCCCCGTTTCATCATCCAAGGAGTGAATAGTGCAAATTCCTCCCTTAGTGCTCGCCTGCGTCATAGAAGGAATCCTTATGCAAAATTTCGCAGTCTTAGTCCCAATAGTTTTGGCTGTGCTATACTTCAGTCAGTCAGTTACTCCTATTATATATACAGACTAGCTTTTGCCCGCGGTTTCGCCCGCGTGAAAGTAAGTTTCTCCGTACAAACTTTAGACCCTCGTTTCACCCCTTTAAAGGTGAATTTCCAAAAACTGCTTATTGCTCACCTACGTCGTAAAAAGAAGGGTTGTGCAAATTTTCACGCTCATAGTCCCAGTAGTTTCGGCTGTGCGTTGATATGTCAGTCAGTCAGTTTCTCCTTTTATATATATAGATAATCGAAGTACCGTCGTATATTATATGCCAAAAAGACAACAAAATACTCACAAAAATAGTTACTAAAGCTGGGGTTCGAACTTGCGGCAAATGCCGTTCAATACCGACATTTTAGAATATTTCTCACCCCCCTTAGCAAATAGCGTGATAATTTATAGCCTCTAAGTTGCCCTGACCTATAAGGATCATTTATACAAAATTTTAACAGGATCGGTTCTGTAGTTTTTGCGCCAATTAATACCATCGGAGAATAATTTTACTGTTTTATTATATGTAAATAGATAATATAAATGAAAGCAGAGTTAATGATTTTTACTCAACTGGACCATTACCCCTTTTTCTGGGTAATGTTTTGAATATTATTATTAACCAGCATACACAAATCAATGTAAGGCTTTATTGTTGTAGATGTCCTGATTGACAATACAACGAAATCCAACAATGGAATGAAATTAAGGAAAAGATCTACAGCGTCTAATACCAAAAGACCCACAGCGTCTAAGACCAAAACGAAAGAAACGGAAACCAAACAAGATCGTAATTCGAGAGACACAAAGACAAACGTTGACAAACAAGTCACGAATCCAGACGATCAACGGTTCATGTTCAAACATAAAACCAATATAAAAACTATATTACAATGCTCTAACGCAACACTCATTAAAGCTTACGCTAGGGACGGATTTTCATGCAATTTCTGCGACTTTCAAGCAAAAGATCCATTTGAACTAAAAAAACATAATCTAAAAAATCACATCAATGACAAAGATACAGATAATGCAATCAAAGTAGCATATGTCACAGATTTAATAATGAAGTTAGATACAACCTATTGGAAATGCAATATTTGCAAAGAACCGTTGAATACTGTAGAAGATTGTATGGGACACCTAAGTGAAATTCATTCCCGAGATATCTATACAGACGTGAAAAATTATATAATTCCTTTCAAATTTGAATATGACGATTTTCGATGTTTTATGTGTGATAAACGTTTTAAATATTTTAAGCATCTCTCAGAACATATGCCTGAACATTACCGGAATTTTGAGTGTTCAGTTTGCGAGCGAGGGTTTATAAACAAGCAAGCTATGTTGGTGCACATGTATAGGCATAAAAGGGGAGTTTTCAAATGCTTTTATTGCCCCAAAGAGTTTGACACACGACCGAAGAAAACTTTTCACGAGAGATATGCGCATATAGCACCGGAGAAGTATAGACAATGCACGTACTGCAAACTTAGGTTCTCTTCGTGTGGTATCGTACGTAACCATGAGGTTAAGGCCCATGGGGTTGAGAAACCCTCACATACATGTGATGACTGTGAATAGACGAGTAGTGAGTAATGTGGGTTGTCAGAGCATTAAAATCGGCGTCACTCTTTTAAAAAAAAACTCATAGAAAGAAAGAAAGAAAATTTATTTGTGAAAAATGCTTTTACATAAGTTGACTAATCAGACATGCAAGGTATTAAATTAATATGTTGTGAGCGTCCATGTTTTGCATAGAACGGCGTACAAATTTTGTAGGTATAAAAATTACATTTAAATGCATTTAAGTACTTAGTCATTTTAAATTTCATTACAAAATACACAAGAAATAAATAATAATTTATGTTACGATATTTTTTCATAAATGTTTCTCTTGTCCTCTGTACGAAAGTAAAGCTAAATGATATTTATTTTACAATTTATGAATTTTATTTTAACTTACAATTCCAAGTCAATCCAAAGATCAACCAATTCCAAGTCAAGCCACTTCAAAGCAACACATTTTAAATAACGGCATATTAAAAAAAAGTAAGCCGTAATAGGAAGTAATCTAAGAATTCAAGTCTACAGTGTTCTCACATTCACATTATAAAAAAGAGGCTAAGTATATAAAAAAAAGCAAGACAAATGAGATGTTAACAAAATAAATTACTGACTAATTTAAGGTAATTGAAGTCTACATAATTTAAAAAATATTGCAAAACCCATGTTCTCAATTCTAAAACCGAGGGTTAGGTTTCTTCTGACCCATGAGTGATGGCGTAAAGTAAGGACCAATTTGTTTGTATGTTCTTGATAAGTTTCTAATATTTAAGTAAAAATGATTTGTTTTACTTTAAGTTTTTTAAACCGATAATAAAAAAAATGTTACTTACAAGATATTTTTTTTTAATGAATCCTTTTCGCATAAAATACAGCTAAAAGTCTCGTGTGTGTTCATATACAAAGCGATCATCGCTCGGATAAGCGATCATCTGTACTGTATGTTATTTTTAACTGTGCTGATTGTCTTAGTCTGTAGTCTGTCACTGTACTTATTAAAATAAAATAAAATAAATAAATCTCATTGATTTGTATGGCAAAACGAGAAAACGCCCTCAGCCGTCGATCAATACTAGTAAGGGAGATACATTTTTTGGGGGTTAACGAATTCCTAAAATGAAATTGTTCATCTCCATGGACAGAAACAGTTCTTAAAACATGACCACAGCTTTCCACTAAGCGCATTATGCAAGCAAATGAAGAAGATAATGAAATAATAAATACTTTAATTTTAATAATAAGTTTGATCAAGTTGTGGATATCAATGTATGAATTTCTTGTTGTAGATGTCCTGATTGACAATACAAAGAAATCCAAATTGGAAAGACCTAAAACGAAACCAAGGACAAAACCCACCATCTTTAAAACGAAAGCATCATCTTTGGATGAAAAAACAAAAAAACTAATCGAATTGAATAAATTAAAAGCAAAAAATTTAACAAAAGAGGTCGTAACACCAATAAATGACAATGTAATTGATAAGGAAACGAAAGCAATTGCAATTGAAATCAATGTGGAACCTAAGATAGAAGAAATTGAGGTCCCTGTGAACGCCGACCAAATCAGGACCCGATACAAAGCACTAGTTAACGATAAATTCAAGAAAGAAAAGAAATTTGAACCCGGGAAACTTGAAGTTAACGAAATGAATAAACACAAAGACAATATAAGGACTATATTACTAAATTCTAATGCTACCATTATCAAGGGATTTTGGGGAATCGGCTATTCTTGTAACTTTTGCGACGAACAAAGAGAGATACCTTCGGAACTGAAGCTTCATAACTTTGAAGCTCATAGCAATGTTGCAGACGAAGCTATCAAAGTGAAATACGTATCTGACTTAGTTATAAGACTCGATATTACCGATCTCAACTGTAAACTATGCAATACAAGTATACATTCCTTAGAAGAATTTACGGATCATTTAACTAAAATACACTCACAATTCATACATAAAGATATTAAAAATCATATTATTCCTTTCAAATTCAACACGGAAAATTTACAATGCGCAATGTGTAACAAAGAATTCAAGTATTTCAAGCTGCTCTCAGAACACATGAGCGACCATTACAGAAACTACGAATGCTCGGTTTGCGAGCGAGCATTCATCAACAAACAGTCAATGCAGACACACAGTTACAGACATAACAAAGGTGTCTTCAAATGCTCACATTGTCCTAAAATTTTTGACTCGCGACCCAAGAGAAGCGTACACGAGAGGGTTGTACACGCTTTGTCGAATAAAACACGGAAATGTTCGTTCTGTAGCGAGAGGTTCGCGACTAAAGACTTGGTCCAAAGCCACGAGGTCAAAGCCCATGGGGTTAAACCGACCGTATTTAATTGCCAAGCTTGCAATAAGTCTTACCACAGTCAAAGTTCGTTAACAACTCATAGGAAACGCTACCATTTGATGTTGCGCCCACATAAATGCTCTTACTGCGAAATGGCGTTCTTTTCCAAGATCGAGTTGCGTTCCCATACGGTTACACATACGAAATCGAGGGATTTCAAGTGCGATATGTGTGCGAAATCTTTTGGTACGCGGTGTAGTCTGAACCAGCATGTAAGGGGGCATTTAGATGATAGGAGATTTAAATGTGACAGCTGTGAGAGGACGTTTGTACATCGAACCGCTTGGAAAGTGCATATGAGGAGCAAGCATAGTAGGATAGTTTAGGCAAAATAACGTTATTTGTCACATCGTTGTGAAATGTTGAACAGTGGCATAAAAAACAATGTACATATAGCGACAGCTATAACTCCACATAAGAACAAACATTCAAAATCTTGCTTCGCGGTATCGAAGTTCTACAACAACACGACAACAAACACAATACAACAGTCTGAAATCAATTATGGGGTAGTTGCCCTGACCAGATGGGTGCTTGTCTCGTCGGAAGATCCTCGATTTTCAGCAGTGGTTTGCGGAACTTTACACTCTATTCTGCCTATCTCTGAACACACAATGAATTTATAATAGCTGAATTAATTAGTCTTGTTTCTCGGTCATTATAAACATCGCTCCTTACTAGTTTAGTTCGGTCAGTGAACTAGTTCGAACTTTCAGTTCTATTCGGTCATCGGTTTAAATCTAACCAGTCCAAGCTACTAATAAGTCATTAGCTTTTTTTGAGGTAAACCATTCGACGTCTAACAAAATCAAAGTCGTTTGATTTTCGATTGCCGAATTTTGAAACGCTCCTCAAGAACTACTTTGACCTAATAAATTCTACAACTTCTAATAATACATTGTTACGCGATTGAAAATGGCGCGATACAAGAAAGCATTCTACACCGGTCAGCTCCACGGAGACTCCGAGTTGAGGTGTCTTTCTAGAGGATAGGATAACAACAAACAACAGGGGGATAGTAACATAATTAAGGAGATAAGCTAAAATATACATTACTAGCTTTTGCTCGCGGCTTCCCTCCCGTCAACTGACTACTCTATTCTGCTCTACCCTACTCCACCCTACTTTACCCTACTCTACTCTACCCTACTACCAATTTTAACAAAATGATCCGCCATTTATTGAATTCATTTGTTACAAAAAATGTGATAAATAGTCCGAACAAGGCCTAAACATTTGGTTTGGATAGATGAGCCCGTTCTTGAGTAATAAAATTACAACGAAAAGTGGCATTGATTTTTATATATATAGATTAAATTGACATAACATTCACTATTTCACACAAACGAATTGCGGTGTTATCATATTTATCATCTATAAATGATTATACTCAGTCCCTTATCAGATCTGTTTCTCTTTCACATTAGTTCACATTCGCCGCGCGAACTATCAGACTGACTGACCGATTAGCAATTTGTGTTCGGAAACGTTTCTTTTCGTTCAGTAAGAAGATAAGGTTCCTGTTCATGAACTACACAAGACTAAAATTAACAGAAATTTAAAACATTAGTCAAAAGTGAATAGGTTACTTGTAGGAAAGCGTGCTTCATCGTCGACTTCATCGCTTACCATCAGGCAAGATGGTAAACGATGATGTATGATGTTTGCGGTCTTCCCGTCCAATTATAATTTAGGTTCGGTAGAGTGAATAGGCTCTTAATAAACTAGTGCGCCTCACCATCAACGATTGTATCACTGCTTACCATCAGGTGGGATCGCAGCCAAGCACTGGTTAATATCGATTATAAAAAAGGTGAATGTTGGTCAATCGCGAATCTATAATAACTGAAATTAATTTGAAATCTTCAACAAAGCAGTACAGTCTTTTGCTTGTTAACGTGTAAGTTCCAACAGTACTTAATATAAATAGTCTAGGTTCTGCCAATGGCCTCGCCCGTGTGAAAGTAGATTTCTCTATACAAAATTTGGACTATCGTTACGTTACGTTCTCTAATGACCTAAAACAACATCATCTTCCTGCCCTTGTCCCGTGTTATTTGGGGTCGGCGCAACATGTTTTTTTCTTCCATTCTGCCCTGTCACTCGTCATGCTATCATTAACTGCCTTTTCTTTCATATCACTCTTCACACAATCCATCCATCTTTTCTTTGGTCTCCCTCTCCCTCTCCATCCATCCACATGTAAACTCATAACTCAAAAACAACAACAATCTTTATTATTTAATAGGTCACTAGTTGTGGTAACTTTCAACTATATTGGCACACGGAATGAGATTTTGCATAAAAACGAATTCCTCCTTTTCACCCCTTTAAAGGTTGAATTGCCAAAAACCCCTTATTTCCTAGGCCCAGTAGTTTCTGTGCGTTGATAAATACTTGTGAGTTTAAGTTTGTCCTATGCAGACTTGGCCCATACTATGTAAATACATAGATAATTTTATTTTTACATTATGTTCTCTATAAAATCCCACAAACTGAGATTATTTGAATAAATATTTTTGGATGGCTAAACCTTTTTTAATCGCGCCCCTCCTACCTCTTAACACTTAATATTAAGAAGTAAAATATAAGCATTTTTATGTTTTATACAAGACAAGATTATCTTGTAAAAAAGTTTCTTTAGGAAAGTTGTTTGTAATCATGAGTACAATCACGTGTTTAAGTATCGATCACTAATTACCAGTCACCCTATATAGAAAAAGAGTTTTTATATTTGTTTATACGCGCTCTGAAACCGCCTGTTGGATTGCAATAAATCTGCCTGTATGGGATAGCCAGGTTCATGTCAAATAGAATAATAAAATATCTTTATGTAATGCGGCTATTCTACAACAGCCCCCCTAGTCAAGTTACAACCGTTTCGTTTCGATTCTCTTTTCTTTGATTGCCTCGAGTCGGCCACGCCTCTGACCGACCACGTGACTGAGCGTTGAGATGACGTCAGAATAAAGGAATCTGAGGCGTGGCCTACTCGAGGCGATCGACGAAAAGAGAATCGAAATGAAACGGTTGTAACTTGGCTGGGGGGGGGGGGGGGGGCAGATGCCGCTATGAGTGCTTTACTTTATATGTCTAAAAGAAAACAATTACAAAATTCGAACTAGCTGTCCCTGCGGTTTCACCCGCGTCTTTGGTTACTTCTTGAGGCTATATAGCCTTTCGCTAAATATGGGCTAGTACCTGAGATTAGCGCGTTCAACCAAACAAAAGCACAACAATAAGTCCACAACCATCCTCAACAGCAACCAACTACAAGTCAGTAACAACCAACAATTACTCAACATAATTGAACAACAACTCAAAGACATCCAGCAACAATAACCAATTACAATTCAATAACAACCAATAACATTTCTACAACAACCGACAATGACAACTACTCAACAACAATCCACTACAAGTCAATAACCACAAGCAACAACTTAACAACAGTCAACAATAACGAACAAAAAATTAATAACAACCAACAGCTCAAATACAACTCAACAACAACAATTTATAATATTAAGTGTAGTAGATGGATATTTTTTTTAAATGGACACATGACTATTGATTGACTTTTTTAGTTATTAGTCAATCATTAGTCATGATTGAATATTTTAATCATTAGTCATCAATCAAACTAAATTCTGGCCAACACTGCCTGCAAACAAGAAATTAGTTTTAATCACCTTATGTGTAGAAGATTTCAATAACCATATCTTAAGAGTGTCTCCTATACAAACTTCTGTGAACTTAGCGCTGAAAACTTTAATTTACTATTTATTTTAAGAAATTAGTGAACGGTAACTCGGATATATGCAACATGTTTTAATGTGATCCATCAAAAACGTATGAACTGAATGTGAAGTGCTATGTTTAAAGCAGCAACTCCTTGTTGTAGATGCCCAGTGGATTAAAAAGAAACTGGATGGCGCAGGTAACAAAAATATATTAAGGAAAAATCAAAACGATGCCCGAATGAGTAAACACGCTTTGGAAATCGATGACGAAAGAGATATAAGCAACGTTCAGAAGAATAGGAATCTTCTAGCGAGGTTCAAAGAAAGCGTACGGACTATCCTAAGATGCACGAACGCTACACCAGTCAGAGGTCACTGGGGCATCGGATACGCTTGCATATACTGCAAATATCAAACTCCATATACGTCTGAGCTAAAAAACCATACCCTAACAACACACTCTGAAAACGTCGACGAACTCGACAACGTGAAATACGTAGCAGACATGATCATAAAACTTGATATCACAGACCTCAAATGCATGATTTGTGATAGAAATTCTGATAATCTTAAAGAAATCATGAATCATGTAAAGTATATTCACAAACAAACCATATATCTAGACGTCTCCAATCACATCGTACCGTTTAAATTCGGAAAGGAGAATCTAACATGCGCTCTTTGCGAGAAGCAGTTTAATTATTTCAAGCAGCTATACGAACATATGAATGAACATTTCCAAAATTATAAATGTAACAGCTGTGATCGGTTCTTCATCAACCAACGTTCGCTACGAACGCATGCGATAAGACATCAAATAGGTACTTTCATTTGCTCATTTTGCTCCAAGATCTTTGACACCAGAATCAAAATGAAAGAACACGAAAGAGTTTTGCATCTGAGAGGTTCTAAGACACGTAAATGTGGGTATTGCGATGAGATGTTCATGGATGTTGTAAAAAGGGCTGAACATGAAGTGAGGGAACACGGCGCTCCGGTCCAAAATTTCGGTTGCAAAGCGTGCGAGAAGAATTTCGAAAGTCAACGTTCACTTAACAACCATATGAACCATTTTCATCTGCAGTTGCGACCTCATAAATGTCCGGAATGTGAGAAAGGATTCTATAACAAAAATGAGTTGAAACGACATAGGGTGAAACATACCAAGATAAAGGAGTTTCAGTGCACTATTTGTTCTAAATTCTACTCATCGAAGGGTTCTCTTAGGAGTCATATAAAAATACATGATAGTGATAAGTGTTTTACCTGTGAGAGATGCGGGGAAACATTTATACAGAAGAATGTTTGGGTAAATCATATGACGAATCATGCTGAGTCGCTAGCAGCGCTGGAGCAGCAAGAATAAGCTCTAAAAATGCGTAGGTCGCACTAAAAGTTACTAAGTGTTGTCTGTAGACATGTGTGTTGTTACGTTTGGCGGGATTTCTTCGAGTGAAGTTCAGTGGCAGTTTTAATTTATTTATTTTTTAATATTAATGATAGGCTCGAGTTTGACCACCATCTCACCTGATGGTAAGCGATGATGTGGTCGAAGATGGTGCACGCTTGCCTAGAAGTAGCCTATTCACTCTTGACTTAAAGACCGCTAAGTTGTAGCTATCATTAAACACAGACTCCGGCAAGGAATTCCACTCCTTGGCTGTACGCATAATAAATGTGTTCTCAAAACATTAATTATTCCCAAATTGATTGCTATAAGTGGTGCGGGTGACAGTTATCAGATTCATATACTTAACCTATTCTCTCATCATAGAGATGCATATTTTCGTCCTGCTGACATCCTACCCATGCTATGTTAAAATGACCTTAGTGGATATTGTGATGTAAAATTAGTAGAGTTTTGTATCTCAAGTGTCTGCGCAACTGGACTTTATGTGGAATCATTTAAACAGGCCCGATCTCGGTAAAATGAAGCTGAGAATTTTATTGTAGTTTTTTGACTACCCCAGCAAAGTTTGTCAAGAAGGTTGACTTGAAATATTTGCTGCCAAAGACACCAAAAACATTAGAATGTGTGTCATTTGTTTTAATGTGGATGTGTCAATGTTCATGTACACATTGTCACTTACCGAATTCAAAATAAATCACACGAAAACTCACAACAAACAAAGAACGAACTGCAAACACAAACCAGTCACAACATGATTAGGCACGTGGACGCGGAAATTGTATTCGTCGCTTACTCGTTTGGATGGAATTTAACACGCCGAACATGACCGATCACAACGCGAGAACTCCCGAATGCAGTTTCGGTTTCGATATAAATTAAACCTATGAGAAAACAAACCAAACAACAACGCAACCTAGGGATCTTTAAGTCAGAGGGAATAAGTTAGTTCTAGGCATGCCACCTCCATCGATGACCACATCATCACTAACCATATAGTACTCAAACGCGAGACTATTAAAAAAAAAACTGAGCTTTTTTTATTATAAATATCTATTTATTATGTATGGAAAAAAAGTAAATGTTTAGATTTCCATAAAGCTGTTCGTCTGTTTATAACTAAAGTTAGTGTTGTGTTGTGTGTGTTGTGTTAGTGTTTAAAATTACTTGATATTATGTATAACTAGCGACCCGCCCCGGCTTCGCACGGGTACAATGCTGATACCACCGCAACCGCTATATCCTTGCATTTTAAATCTGTTATATCTTCGAAAATATCCAATTAAATTACATGCTGTAAAGGGTCATATTGATTATTGAATAAATGTTTATATCAAGGATCAGAAAAAAGTTTTTTTTTTTTGTTTTATGTATCTCAGGTTTAAAACTAAACCAGGCTTTTGATCAAGAACCGGAAGAAGACAAAATTATTACTTTATGCTATCGCAAACCTGAGTAAATACAGTTTTTGATCAAAAACCTGAGGCCACGAGCCCGTTTACCGCGATCCATTTGACCAACCTTAACTGAACTGTTAAAGGGATGGAACTATATAGGGTGTAAAGCTACATCCCTATTTCTCGCCCGCACGCCTGACATTTTAACTTGTCATGGTAAAGACTTGGTCGTATGATAAAATTTAAACTTTTGACACGATCGAATGGAAGATTTCGGTCGATGGGGATTTACCACGCGCCCCGCTTCACCTGCGGTCGCATGCGCCTCATCCTCAGTCCCAAATTACTACACAAAGGGTCTCCCCGTGTTCGTTACTGCGACAAGTTATACTATACCTGCTGATACCATCTGCTGTGCAAGGGCGAAGGAAAATATCACAAGGAAACCGACTTGTCCTAAGACACGTAACATCACCAATCTGCACTGGGCCCTCGTGGTGGGTTATGGCCCATTCCTCTCCTAAAATGGTGACCTGACTCTCAGCAGTGGGATTATTATAAGTCTGATTAAATTATGTTATACCAGCAGACGGTTCAGGGCTCTTCCAACAATATTACAATACCTCATTCATCAAAAACGTACTTAGATTATAACTCCTCTTTTCGGCTTTGCTGTAATCGACTAAAAATTGACTGCAGCATGGATTAATTAGTAGTCTTCTAGCACAACATTAATGAAGAATAGAACCGCAAAGTTGTGATCTGCTTCGTCGTTGTCCAACTGTGAGGACGGCTTCCAGTCCAACAGGATGCAGCAGCAGCACGATGCTGCTTGGCAAGTCTGATCGGACACTCGGGCTCCGGGCAGCCGCTAACCACTGTCGAAGATAACAAGTAGTTACCTTTACTGGGTAAAATGTTTCATATCAATTTGGATTTTATTATTGCATATAATGTTCTTATTCTTAGAATTTTAAGCGAACAAGGACATTATTTACAAAACCTTGAGGTTCATATTCATGAATAACGATTGTAAGTTCGAAATAAATTCTAAGTATGCTAAAGTAACTGAAATGAGAACAAATTTATTCCTTTCAGGTGATGAAGAAGTAGACGCGAACCGTGAGAAGATGTTCCAACTCATAAAAGAAATCAAAACCATCCTAACATTCACGAACGCGACTCCATACAAGTCAAAAAACATTCGCTACTACTGCGCTTACTGCTCCACCGATGGTCCTCATTTCGAGGACCCCGACGACCTTCGGACCCATACGAGGACCGAACACGTCGGCCACAGAACTGATAAAATCGAATACGCTATGCGGCCGTACTGGATGAACGAGGTGATCAAACTCGATATAGAGAACCTCCTTTGTACCGTTTGCTGTGTAGTCATCAACAATTGGAACGAAATGTTTAAACATTTGAAAGATAAGCACAATGTTCACTTAGACCAAGCTTACACTAGAGTCATTCCATATGTGCTAAGAAATAATCTTCAATGCGCGCTATGCAAAGAACCTTTCTCCAACTACCTCCATTTAGACGGTCATATGAACGCTCACTATAACAATTACGTCTGCGATGATTGCGGAGACACATTTTTAGCTCGTACCCGGTTAAAACAGCATGTACAAATACACAACATTGGAAAATTCAATTGTAGTTTCTGCGAAAAAGTTTTTACCTTACAAAAATATAGACGTAAACATGAAGAAACGGTCCACGAGCAACGAACAAAGTTCAAATGTCAGTACTGCCCTGAGAGATTCGCTGGGGAATATCTGAGACACTTGCATTGCTTAGCAGCACATCCGGAGACGGTGAAGACTATAACATGCGAATTTTGCGGCGATTGCTTCACATGGAAACAGTACTACACTAGCCATATCAGGAAGAAACATCAGAATAGGAAGCCTTACGAATGTGATAAGTGCAATAAGAAGTTCTTTGGGAACTACGAACTGAAGGAGCATATGCTGAGGCATGTGGGTACTAAAAACTTCGAATGTCCCATCTGCCATAAGAGATATGTATCTATGAATTCTTTGAAGCAGCACGCGAAACAGCACAAGGTAAAGTTAAATCAGAAGATTCTGTATACAGTGAAACCTGGTCAACTACCATCCCAAAGGAGAGCACTCCATTCACAATAAGATTAGACAAACAAACCTTTTTCTGTCCGTTCAAGCGATTCTGCCTTTTATTGTGTTGGTGGCATGACAAATGGCGGCTGCAGTCATATTTGGTATTGTAACCACTTTTTTTGCTTTTAATGCCATCCTTATGTCTACGGAATAGAAGCCAAAATCGGTTGAAGGAACAGTAAAAAAGATTTGTTTAAATATCTAATCTAAACTAAATGAAGTGTACGTTTTTTTTTAATTGACTTGCAGTTATTGTATATGTGTTAGTTTGTTTAGGTTAAGTCTCTTAATTGAATTTTAAAACTGTTACCCCTAATCGATTGACCTGTTTTGCAGACATATTCAGTTTCAATGATAATGCGTGATTAGCTAAGTGACGTCATTCTAAATCCAATATGGCGGGCCAGTTTTAAGTTAAACCCTACTCTAATACCACAGAGATTGAGACAACTTGACTGACATGTTAGAGTAGAGTTTGGCCACTGGCATTTCTAGGTTTATTTTTCTGTTTTTTTTTTTTGTGTGAAGTTTTTCGAATCGGTAGCCCAAGCCCAACATACTGAGGTAGGTTCTAGACCAGAAGGATGTGTACACGGCCCAATCGGCTAAAAAAAAAAATTACTGACTTACGGTAAATTACTGTCTCACTCTTAGTCAGTGCGTCTTAAAATGTAACCATTTATTACCTAGTATACAATTAAGTTACTGGATAATTGCTAATTAGTTTATTATAAATATTGTAAAATTATGTATATATTTTTAGGTAAGACTTATTGCAGTCGAAATAATCTGTTAACAATGTATTGAGAGCTCCTTACGCGAACCATTTTACGACCTAAATTGAACTGTTAAAGAAATATACAGTGTTATTTGTAAAACACTGGCAACCTCTCAGGACTATGTTACTAACTTCATAAACAACAACTTTTGTTCTATAACTTTTAAAAATTTATCAAATTTTAGTTAATTACATTTTCAAACAAAAATAAAAATATTTAAATTGAACCTTCTATGCGAAGCAAGCGATAGTACAATATCGGAGGGGAGCGGGGATCGGGCGGCGGGGGTGGACGTGGGCCGACGTAGGTAGATACAGCAAAATACAGAGTTGAAATGTGTTTGATAGAACAACGAAATCTTGACGGTTTGTTTTTGGTAAATTAATTATGTTTTGTAAAAAGTTATAGAACAAAAGTTGTTGTTTATGATGTTAGTAATACAGTCCTGTAAGATTGTTAGTGTTTTACAAATAACCCTTTATAGGGTGTATAGCTCGATCCCTTTCTCGCTCGCTCTACTGACATTTTAACACATGGTAAGGCACCTTCAATCTGACGGGTGTTTGATGAGAAAGTAACATCGTTTGTTTAGTATTTAAATAAAAATAAATCTATATTGTTATCACAACATTTTTCTATATCGTAGGTTAATTGTAAAAATTGTTTTTCTTTGTCAAAATCCTAGGAATTTTGTACATTATACCAAAGTAAGCTTCATGAAATTGTCAATTATTTGTGTAATGTAATTATAATAAATAAATACACAAGGGCTTGTTTAAAATGTAGTTTTATTTGATATTTCATAGATTATTTGAAATGCAGGCACTGTTAGGGTCTTGACTTGAACTTGAATAAAAGGCAGTGGACTGTATAAACTGACAAACGTATATTCAAAAGAATTATACAGAGATAGAAAACGTAAGGTGCGCGTGTGTCGTCGGTTGTTCTCACTAGTGAATTACGTGGGCCCACGGCCTCTCTGGTACAACCGAACCGTCGCCCGTGCAGCAGCCCGACGCCTGACGAAGGTAGCAGAGACGTAGGGTGGACTAATTTAGAAGTGTGCGTGGACGCACAGTAGAGCCTTTTTTGTTCATAAATTTGAAAACGAGTCGGCCACTGTCCCTACCCAGTGTCCGACCACATCGTCTCTTACCATCAGGGGAATTGGTGGTCAAACGCGAGCCTCTCAATCGTAAAAAAACCTTCGTTCTTAAAGAGCCCTCGCTCGCGCGAGGCCCCTTTGGGTGCAAGACCGTGGGCGAATGGCCACTTCGCCCACGCAAAGCTACAGTACTGCCGATGGCGCCCGAACAGGATGATTTCGATCCGTTGGGATTGGGAGTCACAGGGCGATCCCCGGCAACCGCAGCCGCGGCCTTGCGGATGACAAGCAATGTGTAACTCGCCATCCGGCCATCCCGTAAGGACTGAACCCGTCTTCCAAAGCGCGTAGTGTTCTACGCGCGCCTCATAGAGACGTCAGTAAAATAGTAGGGGCCCAGCAGTAGGGTCGATGCCCGCTAGGGAAATCGTGGTCCTGAAAAGCAAAGAGCAACTGATACAGGTAACTTTTAGTCAGCAAAACTGACAAACCTTCTGTCTTCACGTAGAGCGAGAGAAGTCGTGGGACGATATCCCACCTTCAAAAAAAAAAAGCTGTGTTAATGTCAATTACGTGTTTCAAGTAACTGGCACACGATACTAACGCAACACTGAGTGCTAGTGCGATATACGCCGTTGACGTAGGAGATTGATAATAGTAATCTTTGTTTATCTATTTATTTATCTAATATTTATCTTTACTCGCGGTTTCGCCCGCGTACATAAAACATATATCACTCACGAATAAAACGGCTTTCTATCGGTGAAAAAATTTTAGCAATCGGACCAGTACAGTTTAGAGATTACCTCCTACAAAAAAAAAAACAAACTACCTCTTTATCATATTAGTATAGATGTCGTAGCCAGATCATAGAAATTGAGGACTTCATGATATGGCTAACTAAAACTGGCCAGATCGTCTAAACGTAACATTTGATGATGTGTCAATCCTCATTTGGCCAAATAATGTAGGATTTCAATGATAATAAAAGGTCTAAAAAAATAGGCCATACGAAGATTGAAATATCATCAAACTTTAACGTTTAAAACGATCTGGCCAGTTTTAATTGGCCATTTCATGAAGTGATCAATTTCTATGATCTGGCCACGATTTATAAATAAAACTCCTCGTGTGACAGTATTTGTAAGGTAGGACTGACAATTGAATATTGTGGGGTATATTTTACCCTCCTACCGCATCAATTTTTTTTTTTATAATTTACGTGGCCTACCTGTACTAAATCTAAAAAAAATCTGTTGTCAGAAATAATTTTAGACATTAAAGAAGAAAGACTGAATGTGGTATTCTTGGATGAGTACATACCTGAGAGAGGAGCGGACACTGGTGACAATACGACCAGTATCAAAGATGAGATGGAGTACGAGGAGGTTGAGTTTCTGATAGATGAGGACGCAGCAGTGGTTAATGATGCCGTTGTTACTGGTAAGTTTTGTTTACCCAGCTTTTGTATTCCCGTGACCAGCCGCAGCATCACAAGCTTGCAAATTATATACATAAGCCTACTTCGATTATTTTTATTTTAATCAGCTTCTTGCGGTCTTCCTGTTCGTTTATAATTTAGGTGTCTTCAAGGCTAGAGTGATTAGGTTCTTAATAAACTAGTACGCCTCACCATCAACTATTGCTCATCACTGCTTACCATTTGATGGGATTGCAGTGGATCAAGCACTAACTTATATCATTAAAAAAAAAACAAATCCAAAATTCGTTGTGTAGTTTAAGAACGAGTTAGCAGAATAAACAGACACGCGAAATGCGACTTTTTGTTATGATTTGTGAAGATAAAAGAGAGCCCACCCCATCCCAGTCCCGGGCCTTGGTACAGGCCATGGTCCGGAGCGAGGAGGAGTGGCAGGCGGTCGCCTCCTTCTGCGAAGCAGTAATGCTAGCAAAGGAGGCGGCCGATCGCGTGAGGCAACGGCAACGGTCCTCACGCCCCAACCGCCGCCGGGATTCCGATCCCGATTTCCGGCCACCGTAGGCGCGGGCTTGCGGACGGCGAGCAATGGGTGGCTCGCCGTCCGATCGTCCGGTAACCATCCGGACAGAGCCCAAGTCGTCGACGGCGCGTAGTGTGCCACGCGCGCCTCAAGGAGATGTCAGCAACCGTAGGGGCCCAACAGGGTCGAAGCCTACTGGGGCCATGGGTGATGCGAAAGTGACCCCCGGGGCCCTGGAAAAATAAAAATGGCAAAGAAGGAACAGGAGTGGGTTTTTAGTCAGTAAAAGTCTGACACTATCTCTCGCTCCGCCCAAGAGCGGGGGTTGTCATTAGATGATTTTCCCACCCGAAAAAAAAAAAAAAAAAAAAACCCATCCCAGTCACAGCTGATGATAAGTGATGACAGCTACTGCAGAAGGAGCACTGCGTAGGTGATGATGCACTAGTCGAGTCGAAGGGTCAAAGTCTGGTGAAAGGAGAACCTATTAACAGAATAAGAATGCCCTTATTCTGTTATGTAACTGCAGGCTTGCCTTAAAAACCAAGATCCCAGAGCTGTCTGACATAACTTATTTTCACATGGATGAAACATTAGGTTCTCAGTAGCATCTCATGTGCTTGTGGAGCTCCTCTTTGGAGCCCCTTGGCAGGTACCAGGTGAGAAAGGGAACTAAAAATAAGAGTAACTTAACTTAAATTTTTATGGCTGATTTTTATAGATGTTTTGAAGAATATTATTATAAAGTAGTGTCATAAGTGTCAGACTTTTCATGGACCAAAACTTCTGTCAGACACTATAAAGCTCAAAAAAAAAGAACTTTACTTATATTTTCATGTCTGATTTTTAAATATTTTATTAAAGTAACTATTACAAAGTTATATTTCAGTAGTCAGACTAATTGTAGTGCCCAAACATCCCCCATACAAACACAAAAATTATTCAGCCGAGAGTATGAGCCCAAGAGCACGCATGCGTTTCAGAGCGAGTGAGACGATATCATGCACTGACTGGATGTTTGGTCACTACAATTTGTCTGACTAATGAAACTAATCTATTTGTATGACTATGACTTTGTATTGTGAATGAACCGAACCTGCGGAGTAGTCACGTGACAAGTGTCATGACAGGTAATGTCTTGACGTAAATTTTGTGCTACTACTTAGCGTTTGGCGGGAAGAAAGAAAGAAAGAAAACATTTATTTGGGACTCGCACAGGACAAACAACGATAAAATAAAAAGTAATAATTAACTTAAAAATAAAACAATATTAAATAAACAATACACAAATACAAAAAACAATATTAAATAAAAGACCAGTGCGAGGCCAAAAACGGGAACGCTAACAGTAACTTCCACCAGATTTGATACGTTTCTAACTTACTTAACATTGAGCGGGTTTGAAAAACTCTTTCTATTTGCGTGTTTCAAAAAAGTTTTCTTTTTGATACAAACAATAAATAAAATTATAGTTGACCCCATTGCCACAAAGTCGTTATACCGGCGTTTCCTACGGGGTGATTAAATGTTAAGCTGCTCTTAATTTGCTATCTTACTCATTCCAGACACCTCACAGCAAACGGACCAGTCTAAACAAGTCCGGAGTCGGATAAAGCAGCCCCGTCGTCCCGACTCTAATAAGAAGGCGCCAAAACGTAAATGGCCCAAAAAACTGCCCAAATCTGAACGTTGGAAGACATATAGACAGTACTCAGAAGATGATCTCAGGAAATGTTTGGAAGAAGTCAAGAATAATGTTCTGACAGCTGGTGAAGCATCTGCTAAGTATAATATTCCTAAGAAAACTATTTGTGGGAAGATTAGAGCTAAACGAAACGGTGAGTGAAAGCATTACCTGTTTTCTTTACCCGACTGATTTTCAAGTGTGTATTTAAGGAGTGGAATTCCTTGCCGGAATCTGTGTTTCCTGACGGCTGAAACACGAGAATCTTTAAGTCAAGAGTGAATAGGTTACTCCTAGGTAAGCGCGCTCCATCGTCGACCGCATCGTCGCTTTCCATCATGTAAGATAGTGGTCAAGCGCGAAACTATCAAGAATAAAAAAAAAATTGGATTAACTATCTTTTCGTTATCAGCATGAATCATAATATAATTTAAATAAACACGTCTTTCCTTTTTTGATTGCACTATTTTCAATAGTTTAAAAAAGTAATGAAGATATTTCTGTTAAATTTCAACATGTGATCTATAAAACCAAATCTTTTTTAATGAATTTCAATGAATTATTTACTAAATTCGATGTCAGCATGGGCCCAAAAAAGTGCCTTGAGGCACCCCGAATTGCTCAGCACTGAAATATCTTGAAATTCTCTTCAGTAATTTGTGTTGTTTATTTAGAAGTAGAAAGATGAGCTTGACTGATGCCTAGATTGGTAATTCAATAGCAGTAAGAGCTACTTTCGCTGTAAAATCTGGATGAAGACTGTGTCAAAGGCTTGTATCTGATCGAAGACGTACTTACATGATTTTCGGGCATTAGGTATCGTAAATGCGGCGTTTTGAACCATCAGATCTAAAATTAATATCACACATTCATACTGTAATTAGATAAATTCTAAGTATGCTAAAGTCACTGAAATAAAAACGAAGATATTCCAGAAATGTATGAAGCTTAGGCTAGCACTACGTACACTTCATGAAAACATCGCTATACAAGAACCGTACCGTTTTAATGTTAATTTTCCATATTTTGACTTTGTTTTACCGAGCAACACTACTTAACTATATAATTATATAAAAGGAGAAACTGACTGACATATCAACGCACAGCCGAAACTACTCGGCCTAGGAACGTGAAATTTTGCACAAGGCTTCCTTTTATGACGTAGGCGAGCACTAAGATGGGATTTTTAAAAATTCAACTTTTAAGTGGGTGAAACGGGGGCCAAAGTTTGTATGGAGAAACCTACTTTCACGCGGGCGAAGCCACTGGCAGAAGCTAGTCATAAATAATATGGACGTCTAGGAAATTTCGTCTATGTAGGTTATTTATCTATATCTATATTTCCAGCTACCTTATTTATCTACGAGAAAAGAAAAAAAAGCACGAGTCCCGAATATACTAGTCGATTGCGGCAGCATATCTTATATTTTACCTACTGTGAGGTTTCAGAATAAAACACATTATATTTATTACGATGTCTGGATCTGGATTGACACGACCGACTTGCTTGGTGGCTAGCTTACAACTGAGGGCCAACAATCCCCGCCACCTAGCGGCCGGCCTGTGCGACCAATAACTACATACTCTTTATTTTTACTATACATCACACCCACACACAATACAGCTATAGATTAGTTTACGTCCGTGTCAAGAGGCGCAAGCAACGACGACGTGACGGTTTGACGTTGTTGTGTTTATCAAACTGTTCTGGCTGCTTCAATCTGTAGTGCCTATCATTAGTCTTAACTTTCATCATTTATAGGAGAGCAATGAGATATGCAGTACCTGTTAACTGTAAGTTATTGTTTTAGTAGTTAACTATTACATTTATTTTTATGTTATTTTAAACATCTTTCAAATACCGTTATTAGAGACACAAAAGAAAGAAAATGACAGAGCGAACGCCGGCGATCGCTTGGGTTTAAATGAATTAAGAGAATGAGAAATCAGTCATGAGAAGTATACATATCAATAAAACAACTTGCTGAGACTTATGATTTTAATCATTTTCCTCAATTGCATCCCCTATTAAGATTTCATCCAGGATCATTCCTGGATGGAATTTTAATAGGGAATGATTGCCGGTTCTGCTATGCTCTCCTGGTACCTGTCGAGCCCAACACAAATACCGCACAATGGTCATGAATTATGAGCACAGCAACACACTGTCCGTTTTCCTGAGAAACTACAATAATAGCCGATTATTTTATCATCCCAACTTGGTTCTTCCCGTACCAACAATATATATGTATAATAGGTCCGTCCTGAGCTTTGTCGAGACTTTATGTGGCCCCTGGTTAAAAGAGAATCAAGCTGGGGTAGGGTTACTTCTGCTACAAGTTCCAGTCTCCAACAACTCCGAAAAACATCCAATTCAATCCTCGCGAAGTGCGATCACAACGATTCAAAGTTAAACAGAAACGAAACTTGGAACTGCAAAACACCACTGTCATGGCTACCTTAAAAAGGGTTATCTCACTAAAAAAACTTTCCAAATAATCAATTTTGTACGCCTGTACTTTTATTCTAATTAAGTTGATTGTATTTTTATATCTATGTAGTGATAGTCAAAAATCAAAAATCTCCTTTATTCTTTTCAGGTGATGAAGAAGTGGACGCTAACCGTGAGAAGATGTTCCAACTCATAAAAGAAATTAAAACCATCCTAACATTCACGAACGCGACCCCATATAAGTCTAAGAACATTCGCTACTACTGCGCTTACTGCTCCACCGATGGTCCTCATTTCGATGAACCCGACGACCTTCGGACCCATACGAGGACGGAACACAACAGCCACAGAACTGAGAAAATAGAATACTCCATGCGGCCGTACTGGATGAACGAGGTGATCAAACTCGATATAGACAACCTCATCTGCACCGTTTGCTGTGTAGTCATTAACAATTGGAATGACATGTTTAAACATTTGAAAAATAAGCACAATGTTGTCTTAGAGCAAGCTTATACACGAGTCATTCCATATGTGTTAAAGAGTAATCTTCAATGCGCTCTATGCAAAGAACCTTTCTCCAACTACCTCCATTTAGACGGTCATATGAACGCTCACTATAACAATTACGTCTGCGATGATTGCGGAGACACATTCTTAGCTCAAACCCGATTAAAACAACATGCCCTAAAACACAACACCGGCAAATTCAGTTGTAGTTTCTGCGAAAAAGTATTTACCTTACAAAAATATAGACGTAAACATGAAGAAATGGTTCACGAGCAACGAGCAAAGTTCAAATGTCACTACTGCCCTGAGAGATTCGCTGGGGAACATCTGAGACACTCTCATTGCTTAACAGCACATCCGGAGACGGTGAAGACTATAACATGCGAGTTTTGCGGGGATATCTTCACGTGGAAACAGTACTACACTAGCCATATCAGGAAGAAACATAAGAATATGAAGCCTTACGAATGTGATAAGTGCAATAAGAAGTTCCCTGGGCACTCTAAACTGCAGGAGCACATGCTGAAGCATGTGGGTGTTAAGAACTTCGAATGTCCCATCTGCCATAAGAAATATATGTCTATGAATTACTTGAAGCAGCACACGAAACTGCACAAGAAAAAGGATGAAGCTTGATATCAGATGATTTTCTGTTTATAGTGAAACCTATACAAATCGTAATCGTTTGAGTAAAATCGGCCGACTCGAGCCGACTTTACCCGAGCGAGCGTTACATAGCCGAACGTGACGATGCAGTCTTATTCAGTACCCACAAAATAAATTGTTCAGCACGCCTCAAGAAACATGCTATTGTCAAGCATGATGATACGTTGGCTACTAGTATAGCAACAGAACTCTGCTTTCGCTTCTGCAGAAGTTCCGCAAGATGTTTCACTTCCGTTTCTGGTTCCGCAAACTTTACAACAGAACTCTTCTTAATAGAGGAAGCCGTCTGTTGTTTTGTTCTTCTTTTGCCAATAGTTCGCCAATACTTATCAGACACCCCCCCCCCCTCCAGCAGTGTAGCCAGTGAGCAGTTATGAAGAAGACCAGAACAGACTTAAAGGTGTAAAAGCGGCCAAATTACTTTTTATTAAATATAATTTACCTCTGTTTAATATCGTGTACTGTAGTAAGTAAAGTACAAAAAACATCATATTAAACAACTCTTAAAAAAAAAAAACACTTTATCTTCATAGTATAGTCACTGCCGGTTCCGCTTCCGCTAAGAATAAAATAGAATAAACTTTATTGTACACCAAAAAAGAAATACAACTTATACATAAACTTAAATCTATGGGTACAATGGCGATGGCAGTCTTAAGATTTACTTTTGACATCTGTTTCCGCTTCTGCTTCCGTTAGTACACTTCCATTGCATCACTATTGGCTACATATTTACAACGCCAGTGCAGCAATAAAAAATTATAAAATGTGGCTTATATATTAAGCAAAATATTCTTGTTATTATTAACAATTAATTTAAGTTTATATTTTATTTACCCTCGTCCGTGCGTCACTGCGTGGTATCAACCAGCGCTGAGTGTCTGATTAGGCATCAGAAAGCTAATGCTAAGCTAATGGTGAGGTGGCGACTCTTTCGGTGCGAGCACGCTTTGCTCATTCTATTTTGTTTTTCTATTTTTACTTAGTCTTTGTAACCGTAGGGTTACAAAGACTAAGTAAGTAGTGGCTAGGGGGGCCGGACAGACAGCAATACTGCTGTCTGTCCAGCCTAGCCAAGTTACAACCTTTTCGTTTCGATTCTCTTTTCGTTGATCGCCTCGAGTCGGCCACGCCTCCTTTTCCTTTGTTCTGACCACGTCACTGAGCTTTGAGATGACGTCAGAATTAAGGAATCGGAGGCGTGGCCTACTCGAGGCGATGAGTATTTGGATTTAAGAACGTGTTACATTATTTTAATGCCAAATTTTTAGTTTAGGTCATTGGCTAGTCCATTTTCCAGTAGAACCTGGCTCCTGGCATGCCTGATTTTTGTTTGTAGTTGTCAGTATTTTGGCGTCCATCATTTGATTTTGAATCGGTAGCCCGACATCCTGTGGCGGTTACGACTTACGACCCACTCGGCGGATGTGTTAGTGATTCACTGTTGTCCAATGAGTCTTAAAATGTAACCATTTATTTGGAAGATACATAACCTAACTTAGTATATATGTTTCTGGATAATAGGGTATTACACTCATTTTCTAAAAGTGTCTCAATTAGATTCAATAGTGCTAATAAACCACTAAAAAATAACACAAAATTTTTATTCAGTCGCTAAGTACCCTAAAAATTCATTAAAATTTTCATTTTCAAATTTCGCGCGTTTTTGACGAAAATGTAGAAAGCACGCCATATTTACTCTGTGGTCATGACGTCAGTTGGCTGTGTAAACAAATACGCTCAGTATGGCCGGTCAGTTGACAGCTGTCGCTTTAGTTTACACAGCCAAATGACGTAATAACATGGTGGCTACTGTTTCATGATGATAAAGAACAGATAATAAAAACTGAAAACTTTGAATTTAATTTTAAAATTTATTTCGTTTTTTATGAACTAAAATTAACACTTACCGACTGCATTTTACATATATGCTCTCTTTGTCATATAATTTTAGATTTTTTCTCATATAGAGTAAAGTACCCTATTGCAAACTGCGTTAGTTTATTATAAATCTCGTAAAACTGTACATATTTTAGAGATAAAGAGTTTACACCAGGATCGAGATTTATTACAATCTGACGGTGTTTGCAATAATCCAGTGACATCAACGTCTGTTTAGTATTTAGTTAAAAATACATCTTTATTGTTATCTCAAAATATTTCTTTAACGCAGGCTAGTTGTAAAAATAGTTTTTTTTGCTAAAATCCTAGGATTTTTGTAAACTGGACCAAATTAATACTAGTACCTAGTAATTTCTTCATGAAATTGTCATATGTTTGTGTAATGTAAATATATAAATGAATACACAAGGATTTGTTTATAATGTAGTTTTATTTGATATTTTTAATATATAATTTTAAATGTAGACATTTAAAATTAAATATCATAGATGATAGACACTGATTTCCAATTTATCAATAATAATTAGCTATAACTTTAAAACAGCTAAAATATCATCAACGCTATGCTAGAACAGTGGTGGCCGAGTGGTAATGGCTCCGACTTACGGAGTTGTAGGTCGCGGGTTCAGACCCAGCCAGGCGCATTACTTTGCGTAATTTATTTCATCACCACTGCTCTCAAAACGGTGAAGGAAAACATCGTGAGGAAACCGGCATGTACTAGAACCAAAAATTCGAAGACATGTGACATCCACCAACCCGCACTGGGCCCGCGTGGTGGATTACGGCCCATTCTCTCTCCTAGAGAGGAGGCCTGAGTCTCAACAGTGGGAACATGATAAGGCCGACTATGCTATGCTATTATTATAAAGAGGTGGGTCGTTTTTTATTTGTTGGAGGTAATCTCTGGAAGTACTGGTCCGATTGCTAACATTTTTTCACCGGTAGAAAGCTGTATTATTCCTGAGTGACATAGGCTTATGTACGCGGGCGAAGCTGCGGGAAAAAGCTAGTACGTCAATAAAAAAAATTATATTTAATTCACATTGATCAACTTGATTTTTGAAACCTAATAAGTATCTATGGACTCTTAGCGTTGAGAATTCTAAGGGCTGAAACGTAATATTACATTAAAGTTCTCCATCGACACGACTACATGCACACCGTTAAAGTTGAACTAGTGATACTGCGTAGGTAATAATACGGTTTCCGCTACGGGGACCGCCGCATACGCGCGACGACGCTTGCTTATCGCAGCGTTGGCCCTGAGACTCCGCTGTAGATTCGTTTGTTAGTATCTCATGAACCATTATAGCTAGGCAGTTGAAATTTGCTATATAGCTATTAAGCTGTTACCGCTATAACAACGAGTGCCAGATAAAAACAGATTTTTTGCTACGTCCCTTCGTGCACGAGTCCGACTCGCACTTGGCCTCTTTTTTTTTTTCAAATGATAATAGAAATTACAGTTAGGTCCCTCAGGATCTAATATAACCCTCAAAAATAGATCTACAAATAAAAGACAAAATCTTTAACACTATTTTATTCAATAAATATAATAATTTATTTACTGTAAACTAAATTCTAAATGATGCGTCTTCAAATGACCTTTCAGGCTGCACTTCTGAACGAAAGCCTGCCCACAGACCGCACAGGCAAACCTGCGGTCATTATTATGTATCCTCATATGTTCTTTCAAAGTTTTCTTCCTCGCATACGACTTCTTACAAACAGAACATTCAAAGATTCTCTCTCCATTGTGTTTTATCATGTGGACTCTCAACTCGTTTTTAGTAAAGCATTTGTACGAACAGGTTTCGCATTGAAAGTCCCGTTCTTCTAAATGATCACGTTTCATATGACGCGACAATGTGTAGCGACGGTCGAAGCTCTTATCACAGACGTTACATTTATACTTCAGTGGTGCTACACCATGGACTTGCACCAGATGTTTTTGCCTTCTAAAGTATTCAGCGAAACGTTCCGGGCATTTTGTACACTTGAAACGTTTCAGTAATTTGTGAACGGCATTAACATGGTTCGTAATCTTCTGTTGTGTTGTGAATACTTTGCCGCACTGCTCACAAGGAAAGTTCCCCATATTATGCATACTTTTCGAATGAACTTTCAATCTGTACTTTGTTGCGAAACCCGTACCGCATTCTTTACAAACGTAGTTCCTGAAGTGCACGTTCATATGACGTTCTATTGAGCCGAATGTTTCGAAATTGAAACCGCAAACTTGGCACTCGAAGGCGCCATTTTGAGCCAATTTAAAAGGAATTACCCTATCAGTATATTCCAAGTACAATTTCTTTTTATGTACATTTGTTAAATGACTTTTCATTTCATTTATATTAGGTATATTTTTGTCACATAGCGTGCATTTCAGATCGGTGACATCGACGTATACAACTAAACATTCCGCTCCGTATGTTTTGAGTATATTTTTTATTTCTGATTTTTTATGTTGGTTTGTATGTTCTCTTAGTTTGTCAAGGTTTTCGAAGATATTTCGGCAGTAGAAGCAAGGGAAGCCGGTTCGACTTCGGCCTCTGAACGGAGTCACGTTGGAACATTCTAGTATGGTGCCTGCGTTCACTATGTGTGCTAATTTCTCGGATATGATGACTCGGCGCGGATTGGTGGAAATACGCCTGCTGTCTTGTTCTTCTATTAGCTTTATGATCGTCCTTGGTAGTACTTTTATATCTGAAACATAAAAAAATAAAAGATACATTTTTGTAGCATAATAGCATAGCATAATCAGCGTTATAATATTCCCACTGCTGGGAATCAGGCCTCCTCTCTCTAGGAGAGGGAATGCGCCTTAATCCACCACGCGGGCACAGTGCGGGTTGGTGAATGTCACATGTCTTCGAATTTTTGGTTCTAGGACATGCCGGATTCCTCACGATGTTTTCCTTCGTTTTAGAGCAGTGGTGATGAAATAAATAAAACAAAGTAATGCGCCTGTCTGGGTTTGAACCCGCGACCTACAACTTGTAAGTCGGAGCCATTACCACTCGGCCACCACTGCTCTCTACATTTTTGTGATAGGCATTAATAGTGACCAGCCTCAGCTTTGCAAGAATGTTACAAATCGAATGATTTGTAACATTACATTGAGACACGGATGCCCAGTGTCGCCAAAAACACGTTCCTGCTATGTCCCTGTCAAAGCACTGATGTGTGGGGATAGACCTTAAATCCCACCGTGTTTCTCTAGTTGCCCTTTGCGCTCCTACGCCACGGTAAGTCTTGCGAACAATCCGGCAGCACGTGAGACACCTAATTACCTTGGATTAAGTCCAGTTGTCTGCAATACTCGGGACATATCTCCGGCAGCTGCTGTCTGGTCGGCAAGGGAGGCAGTTTGATCCGCGCGAACCGCCCCAGTAACGCAGCTTCCCCATCCACCAGGTTATCTGAAGGGCCGTCGGAAACGTAATCTGAAAAAAATAAGGAAGGTTTATAGTAAAAAAAAAAAAAACTAGGCAAGTGCAAGTCGGACCCACGCACTGAGGGCTCCGTACAAACTTACCTATGAAAAATGTTCAATTCCCGAATTGAGCTACGAAGATTTTTCAAATCGCAAAAATGTTTTTTTTTTTTGTGATTGTAACTACTAATTTTCTGTTTTCAGATTTATTCCTATATCTATACTATATGACCTTGCTCTATGCCAAATTTTAGGATTCTAGGTCAACGGGAAGTTGTCTATGAATTTTGATTCCCTTGTAAGTGTCGAAATACACGTTTTTTGTGCCAAAACGGCCGTATCTTTTTTTTCGTTAACTTAGAAGTTTGGTTTTTTCACTTTAACTCGATACCTCCACGCATTCCACAGATAAAGAGTCTTGACAGACAGACAGACAGACAGAGGGACAACAAAGTGATCCTATAAGGTTTCCGTTTTTCCTTTCGAGGTACGGAACCCTAAAAGTGCCGCCGTATAGCGCTATACTTAAGCACTATAGCTAGAGACTAGACACCGTTGTGTAAAAGTTGTGGAATATTATATTATAGTGAGTACTCGAATCCTTCATATTGAAATGAAATTCGTCATTTAGACAAACCTTTTATACTGTCCATTCAACCGATTTTGACTTCTATTCCGTAGACATAAGGGTGGCATTAAAAGCAAAGTAGTGGTTACAATACCAACTATTTATTGCAGTTGCCATTTGTCATGCCACCAATGCAATATAAGTCGAAATCGATTGAATGAACAGTAAAAAAGATATGTTTGAATGTCTTATCTTATTTTGAATGGAGTATAAGTACTTACCACTGGGAACGTAGTCAGACTCGTAGTCAACCACATCTGTGTCTTCATCAAATTCCACCTTCACCTCAGATTGTCTCTCAATCTTCACATCTATTTGACTGTCCAACGTATTCTCTTCTACGTTCACTGAAATTATAGAAATATAGAATTAATCTATATATATAAAAGGAGAATCTGACTGACTGACATATCAACGATCAGCCGAAACTACTGGGACTAGGAGCGTGAAGTTTTGCTCAAGGTTTCCTTTTACTACGTAGGCAAGCACTAAGAGAGGATCTTCTAAAATTCACCCCCTAATGAGATGAAACAGGAGTCCAAAGTATGTATGGAGAAATCTATTTTCACGCGGGCGAAGCCGCCGGCAGAAACATGTTTGATAATAATTTAATTGTGTAGTTGATAGTGTCATGTCACAACTGTCAGCCGAAACGGAACATTTGGCAGCTTCTCCAGTGTCGGCAGTTGCCGAAACCTAATTGAAAATCTGTAATTTAAAACTTTAAAATAATATTTTGATATTGTTACAATTAACTACCGGCCAAGAGCAAGTCGGACTCGTACATGAAGGGTCTCGTAAATATATCGACAGTTGAAAGGCTAATTGATCTAAATGACATTTAAAAAAAAAAAATTGAAACATGACTCAAACAATGGAGAAAAATTGACCGATTCTGAATATGTATATAACTCAATATTGTAAAAAATGGAATATTATTATTGTCAATATTATAACTTTTTTTTTTAATTTTGTATGGGAGCCTCAATGAAATATTTACTTTATTCTGTTTCTAGTATGTGTTGTTATAGCAGAAAATTTCAACTGTCTAGCTATCACGGTTCATGAAATACAGCCTAGCAGTAGATAGACAGACGGACAGAATGGTCTTAGTAAGACGGTCCCACTTTTACCCTTTAGGGTACAAAACACTAAGAACATAAGGAAATTTGAATTTCCCAGGCTACCAGCACTTTCACCATGTATTATTATACATAACGCACGCTTGCACGCGTCATGCTCGTGAACGGGTGCCGTCAGTTGAGACTGGTCATCTCTTTGCTGCCAGTGACTTAATTTCAATTTTTATATTTTTAAATTAGTTTTTATTTTATTTTTTATTTTAATTATTATTACTTGTCTACATTGTGCTCACATATTAGAAGCGACAAGAAATATGTAACCAAGATTTATGTAACTCATAATATGATTTAAAAGAGTGTCCATGGAGTTTCTTGCATGTTCTTCTCCTTAGAGATCTACGCTTTGAAACATGCAATTTAGCTTCACTTGTATTTTTTTTTGACTGACCGACATTCTGACAATTCAAAAGTGCCTGTAATTGGTCTATTTGAAATAATCGTTTCTGATTTCTGATTTCATACCATTAACAAAAACCGTGTCCTTGTTATCTCCAGCGATAGCTTGCAGCAGTTGCCTTTCTGTACTAACCACCATCATGCGGAAGCTTGTTGCATCTCGTAGACGTTTCACACATGTTGAACATATTAGTGTAGTCAAAACAGCGTTAGTTGACAACTAAAACAGAATAAACAAATTAGTATTGCACCTTTAGGATTATAATGCAAAAAGTTTTGTTTTAGAAAAACAGCGATTACATACTGTATGATTTAACAAACTGTACATTTAAATAAACTGTACATGTATACTTCAAACTCTATTTTCTCATACTAATGTAATTCTACTGTATGTGAGAGGTACAAATAATTGTGTTTTCTTTTCTTTCTTTCTTTCAAACTCTAAATAATACAGAAATAGAGCTATTTATAATATAAATTTATTGAATCAGTTAAATACTCAACAGATAATTTAGTAAAACAAAGGTTTAGTCTTAACTTACAAATAAATTAAAGCATTCCATAAAAATGTCGAAATAAACTTCGCGTATGCCATTAAAATAGTGTTCTTTCATTAAATCTCTATGATAACCCTTCGCTAAGCAACAGCGGCACTCCCCATAGCTCGTATTACTTTTCTTTTTTTCCATTGCTATTTATTTTATTGAATTATTTACAAAATAAACAAACATCTCAACTTCAACTCTTTATTAATGGCATTTGTGGAAGAGACACCGCAATTATGCCAATAACATGTGCGAACTAATAAACCGTCAAACACTGGAGAATATTTAAAGAACTCTAATATTTTTTATTACTGTTAATTAATAAAAAATATTAAAGTTCAAAACAGAGAAATGAGAACAACCATTGAACAACGCAAACATTGACTGACGTTGACGTTTCAGTTTTGACAATTCGTTTTGTTAAATTAGTGATGTTACACGCAGGTTTATCAATTTATTCAATATACGTTTTAGGAGAATAGATTTACGGTTTCTAAAAAAATAAAAGTCATCATTTAATTAGCTGTCCCCCGCAGTTTCACCCGTATCTTGTTTTGCTCCCGTGAGTCGTAGCGTGATGTTATATAGCCTAAAGTAATTTCGAGAAAGTGTTGTCTTTAAAGGTGGACCGGTTTGATCCGATTTAGCATGGCAAAGTAAAATTCAAAAAAAAAAAAATCTAAGGCTAATTTCTCTTTCAATGCAATATGGACTTATAGATTCTGAATAATTGATCATTATGATTCATAGCCACAATTTCAGCCGAAAGACCACCAATGCCTCGCTAAGTATCACCACAACGACCGGTCCCGTACTCCTGTGCGTCTCTCATTCTTCGGATTCCTGTGACCCTCACCAGTCATCAGTCCACCTCATAGTTGATACATAAATATTATAATAGCTAGACCGGCTTAAGTGAGGGAGGCCTTTCAAAGCTGCGTCTCCCGGTACCTGTTGGCAATTCAGAACCTTTTTGCCCCATAGACCATCTGTTCTGCGAGCAAATTTTCCCAGCCCTTTTTACTTTAGTTTTATTTCAATCATAAATGAATATTTAACACCGTAACCACCACATACCGATCAGAAGGGATGGTATACCAGTACGTTTTTTGAACGCTATGGGTAGGTACCTACTAATGTTGTCTTGCTAACTACACTTTTACTGTTGAAGGTGAGATAGGTAACAAAGTGCAATTTTAGGTGAAATAGGCAACAATCTAAATTATGGTTAGCCCACAATTCAGCCCCCCAGCCAAAATACAACCGTTTCGTTTCGATTATCTTTCGTCGATCGCTTCCTATTCCTTTGTTCTAACCACGTGACTAAGTGTTGATATGCAGTGACGGATTAAGACTACTTGATGCCCTAAGCAATCTATGCCTGTGGCCCCCTATCCGTATGTCAACTAGAATCGGTCTTTAAACCTTTACCGCCTAAAACATTAGTTTTTTGTAAAATAAGGTGATGAGATGTAACGTACCTTAGAAGTGTAGTTGGTGCGACAACAATGAAAATCAAAGCACAATTTATTTTTAGGGGTTAAAGTACGAAATTGCCGACTAGTACTGAAAAATTTAAATTCGTTTTTTTTTTTCAATTAAAATTTTTTTTTAATCAAAATAATTACCATTATTATCTATACATTGCTGCCATCTAATAATATGAAAGTCATTTATGCCTTTGAGATAAAACTCTGGAGATCTAGATTCGACAAACTATGTGAAAGCAATTTGTACTGTCTCTTGAGAAGAAAACTTTTTATCAAGTAGAAAATTGTCCAAATAACGAAAAAATGGTACTCCGTTGGAGCTAGGTCTGGCGGATACGGAGGGTGACGAATGGTTTTTAATTGCTGTTCCTGTAGAGTTAAAATGGTTTTTCGTGCTGTATGAGGTATCGCGTTATCATGGAGCAATAATTTTGAAGATTGATTCATGAGTCGGGGCTGTTTCACTGCTAGTTTTGCTATCATTGTTCGGAGTTCAGCACAGTAGACATCTGCCGTTATTGCTTGAATAGATCGGAGAAAGCTATAATAACACCATGCTGAGACCACCAAACAGTTACCATTACCTTTTTATTTGTAAGCTTTGCTTTAGGACACTGTTGCGGCGTTTGACCTGGGGTCAGCCATTGCATTTTTCGCTTACGGTTACAGTAAAGAATCCACTTTTCATCACATGTTACAATTCCATCCAATATTCCTTCATTTCTGCATCGACTCAACAAGACAACATAAGTTTCAACACGCGTTTCTTTCTGCAGATCAGTCAAATCGTGAGGCACCCACTATTCATATTTTTTCATTGTTGGTAAGGTAACGTTAAACCATGCCGCTAATTCCTGGGTAGTTTGGCTCGGATCGGCTTCCACCATCTCTTTCAATTCATTGTTATTCACCTATGTGGGCGGTCTTCCACGTGGTTCGTTCTTCAAATAAAATCCATCACGAAAGCGTTTAAGCCAAAATCGCATGGTGCGTTCATTGGCCCCTCTCCAAATGCAACATTGATATTGCGAGCTGTTTCCGCCGCGTTAGTTCCGCGTCGGAACTCTTATTCAAAAATCATCCAAATTTTCGAAGTATCCATCTTTGTCTGAGCTGAATAAAAAACAACTGAATGTCGATAATCGTATGTTGCACATTTTTAACCGACTACCAAAAAAAGGAGGAGGTTATCAATTCGGTTGTATTTTTTTTTTTAATTATGTTTGTTACCTCAGAACTCCGTCGTTTATGGACCGATTGGCATTTTTTTTTCCTTAGAGTTATGCTTCCAGATTGGTTCTATTTTTTTCAAAATCCAGTTACCATGATGAATGCATGAGGAATCGAAGGAACTCCTCACATATTATAGGCAACCATATAGTTATTTTGGTATTTTCATCGAGGACTTAAGCATTTATAGTCAAAAAGTAACATTTGATGATTGATGAAGAAGACCAGAAATGGCCAACGGAACTTCATACTCACATAGATACCACAAGTAGATAGTTAAGCGAATATGACAATACAAATAAATAAATGGTTCTGAATAATTATGTTGAAAATGGTATCATCAAAGTGAACTAATGATGATGATGGAGGTGGAAGGTAGGCACTGGAACTCCGTATTTAATCAATGTAACCTCGCCGTGTTTGTGCTTATTGGAATTGTCATGAGATGCACTTTGGCTATAAGGTACTATCGAACTGATCTGATAATGGAGCTGGAAGGTAGGCACAGGAAATCCGTAATTAATCAATGTATCCTAGCTGTGTTTGGGCTTATTAGCATTGCCATGAGATGCACTTTGGCTATAAGATACTATCGGTTTGATCTGATGATGAAGCCGGAAGGTAGAAGGTAGACATAGGAACTTCATAATAAAACAATGTAACCTAGCTATGTTTGGGTTGATTGGAATTGTCACGAGAATAGGCAATCTAGTTAAAGTGTGCCGCAACTAAAAAGTGTGAAATAAAAAAACTTAAAAGAAAAATAGTTTTGGAAGTCAGTGTTAAATAAGAAACAAAAAATACCGAGAAATACCGACTTCTGAAATTAAAGTTATTTTAATTCTTTTAGTGTTTTTTTTAGTGTAGTCGGTTATTTTATTTTTTGTAAAATGTTTTTTTTTTTAAAGAAGAACTTCAAAGGTACCTACTATATGAATAAAGTTTCACTCTAAAATCTCAAACCATGAAGGTTTTATGTCAATTCGAAGTACCTATTACAATAAAAAGGCAATGTCATACTTTAACCCCTATTATTACGTATACATAGAAGCCGACCGGCACAATTACTCAAAAAACAAAACATTTGATTGAAACAGATTTGCGGGGGGGCCGCGGGGTAGGGGTGGTTTGTGATTGGCTGATCGCAATTCCGGTGCATTTGAATTGAATGAATGCACTAGCGGGCGGCGAGTGGGCAAGCGGTAGCGGGGTTATGACTCTACGTCGGACTCTATGTCAACTTAAAACCCGTTAGTCCTAGAAGCTTTTTTTGGTGTGGTTTTTGGTGACATGAGAGTGAGACGTGATGCCCTAAGGACGGATTTTTTTGTGCTTCTTCTGGTGCCCCCCCAGACGTGATGCCCTAGGCAATTGCTTAATTTGATTAAGGGTTAATCCGTCACTGTTGATATGACGTCATGAATTGTGGGTTATTTTAACCACAATTTAGATTGTCGCCTGTTTCACCGATAATTGCTCTTTGTTCCGACCACGTGACTGAGCATTGCGATGACGTCAGAACAAAGGAATCGGAGCCGTGGCCAACTCGAGGCGATCGATGAAAGAGAATCGAAACGAAACAATTGTAACTTGGCAGATCTTCGTAGCTCGCATGTGTACGAATCACGATAACTCCTGTATCGTGGGTGGCTCACGTAACAAGACACCCAGACCCAAAACAGCAACCTGAAGGCTATACTAGTACCAATATTTGTTCCGTGTTGGAATCGAACCGGCGACACGCAGCGTAGCAGCCAATCTCTTAATCACTACGCCAACCGTGCTATCAAGTTTTGTGTACAATAAAGAAACAGAATAAAGCTTCTCAAACTTGGAATCGACGTCCATATGTCGTGGTCTTTAATGAAGTAGTCAGTGGTCCTGACTGCTATGCTGGAGGTCGTGGGTTTGATTACCACCCAAGACTAATATTTGTGTGATGAGCATAATCAATTGTTCTGTCTGGGTGTAATTATTTTATCTATATATTTAAGAATGTTTATCAGTTGTCTAGTATTCACAGCAGAAGCTCTGCTTAGTTTGGGGCTAGATGGCGCTGTGTGAAAGTTGTGGAATATTATATTTATTATTATTCTCAAGAATGTGTTGTATCCAATTAGCATAAAATAAAACAAAAACTTATAAAATAATATCTTTACTAAAAACAGATTCAGATTATGATATGATGAATGCACGCAAGGTGTTACAATCAATGGAGTTGTGCTAGCTACCATATTGTCATGGTGTGCAAATATTATTATATAATGTGTTCAGGATTAAAAATAATTTAAACATTAGATTTAGAAAATAAGTTAAACGTTAAACATTAGATTACACTGCTTGACTATAAAATAACAAAACGACGAATAACAAATTACGTAAAGCTACTGTCCACAGCACCACATAAAGTGTGTTTAGTGTACAGGCGGGACACCCAGACAAGTAGTATGACTTAGATTTTTTTTAAAAAAAAGCTATTTCATTACAGTATCAGGTTGGCCTTGACCATATAAACCAACTAGAACGTAAAACTGAACGTAGAACTGTTTCCGAATTATATTTCATTTTATTATAACCCTCTCTAGGTAGTATATTTCTATAATGGTGTAGCACCGATGAAAATCGACCCTGCTAGGCCCCTACAGTTGCTGACATCTCTTTGCGGCGCGTGTGGAACAGCACGCGCCGTCAACGACTTGGGCTCGGTCCGGACGGTTACCGGACGGACGGTAGGCGCAGGCTTGCTGCGCCTACGATGGCCGGAAATCGGGATCAGAATCCCGGCGGCGATTGGGGCGTGAGGAGCGTTGCCTCACGCGATCGGCCGCCTCCTTTGCTAGCATTACTGCTTCGCAGAAGGAGGAGACCACCTGCCACTACTCCTCGCTCCGGATCATGGCCTGTAGCAAGGCCCGGCGCGAGAGATCGCCGCCGCCGATCGCCCCCACGAGGACACGGCGTTGCTCTGCCCAAGCGGGGCACACCTGCACCGTGTGCTCCACCGTATCCTCCGGGTGGTCCACACAATGGTGACACCCGGTCGTTTCTTCCGCACGAAACCGGTGTAGGAACCTCCCGAACTTACCATGTCCGGTGAGGACTTGCGTCATGCGGAAGTTAAGGACGCCGTGTTGCCTTTCCAGCCACTCCTCAAAGAGGGAACTTACCGCCATAATTATGGCGTGCCCAGCACTGGGTTGCGATCGTCGCTGTCGCCATTCCGCCATGAGACCCCGCCGGAGCTTTGTCCGCCATGCCGTGACTTGTCGCGGCAGCGGAGTTTCGCCCCGACGTTGCATCTCCACGCGCAGGTCGTGCATGCGTGCAAGGCCTGTTGCCTCCAGATCTCATGGTGGCTGGCCAGCAAGGAGGCTCGCCGCTTCACGGGAAACCATGCGGTATCCCCGCACCATCCGTATGGCCATGACCCTCTGGCACGCGTTCAGCTGGGCCGCCGGTCGCTTTCGCAGTGACGGCGCCCCATAAATGGCCATGGACCGGACGATGCCAGCGTAGAGCTTCCGGCAGGAGGCGTCTGGGCCCCCGAGGTTGGGCTGGAGCCGCTTGAGGGCAGCCCCAGTCCGATTCAGTTTGAGAGCCAGTCGTCGGAAGTGCTCCTCGAAATTCCACCGGCTGTCGAGGACGAGTCCCAGGTACTTCAACGTCGACCCGACGCCGATGTGAACTCTTCCTACCGTTAATTGGGAGCGTCGAGGCAGCGTGCTCCGAGGGCCGTAAAAGCACATGGCCTCGGACTTGTGCAGCGCCACCTCGAGTCCCAACTGCTGGATCCTATCAACGACTAACGCAACCCCGCGTGTCGCTAATTCGACCGCCGCCTGGTACGACTCTCGCGCGAGCTCGCCGCGCAGCAAGTAGTCGTAGCCGATGTTCCACAAGGGCGGTCCTAGTACCGATTCCTGCGGAACACAGCACGACATCTCTCGCCATTTCCACTCTCCCTGGTGACCAGGGTAGATGATGTACCTGTCCGACAGGTAGGCCTCGATCACACGACAGAGGTAGTCGGGCACCTGGTGAGTGCCCTCGTAATGCTTCTCCAGGGCAGCGAGTTGAATGCGTTAGCGATGTCCAATGACACCGCCACGACACATCTGCCCTGGGACACCGCATCCCCCGTCGTGAGAAATGACATGGGGGATGGGGGATCTGTCGAAAATTAGACTTCATGGATCCATCTTTTTGTCAAAAACATACTAAAACTAATCAAAACAACTTAAAACTAATAAGAAATTAAAAATAAATCTTATAAACTAAAAAATATAACAAATGAAATCTTATTATCTAAAATAAACAATGAAAAACCAATTAAAAAAACTACTAAAGCAAAAGTTTTATATTATTGAAAGTCCGAAACAGAAAAAAAGCAAATGTAAAATTTTTTTTTAAGAATGTTGCAAAATTTTTTTTTTGTTGGTCATAGTGCCCCTAAGCGTATACTCCAACTCCTAAAAATCCTTCCCAAAGGCGACCCACTGAAGAAGTCTTCATAAGTAGTCACGTATTTTCATGAATTACTTCCATTTTTTCTAGACCAACTTGCCTGAAAAAAATTATACACAAAAAAGATCTTGATTTAAAAAAAAATTTTTTTTCTTTTTTTAAATGTTACACTCTTCATATTTAAATTAGGAACAGTTTCTCAATTATTAAAAAAATGCTCAATTATTTTTTTTATCAAGCAGGTCCACATAGGCACAGTCGATGAGGTCTTCATCTTTAACTCCAAGCTTGTTTTGTAAATCCCGAGCAATGGCCTGGCCTTCTTCTAGGGTTTGTTCATCCCAGAGCACTACTTCTAGTTCCATGTAGTTTCCTAGATCTTCGACAGAGTCTATGTGAATGCGAGTCTGGTCTACCATGAAGAGTTTACTGAAATAAAAAAAATTGATTTATAAGAATTTTGTAGGTAGGTCAATAAAAAAAATTACAATAAATATGCGTGTGTGTGTGTGTGTGTGGTAAGTAATAAAATGTTATTCTGTTATTTTCAACTATCTATATCTATACTGACCGTTCTTTTACAACTCGTCCACGAATACCCAAACATTTCTTCAGCATTTCGTCTAAAAGTTTTGCTTTAACACATTCGTTAACGGAGAATTCCAATAATTCGTAGTTGCTTAGTTTCGGGCCTCCTTCGTCTGCTCGATCGTACCTCACTAGCGTGGCCGAGGAATCTGCGTAATTTCTCATCTTCAACCGACCTTCATTGACTTTATAAAATGTATCGTCTTGATTTATTATTTTTGGAGGACCACCGCTCAATCCCTCTGCCACTTTGCAGATGTTTTCATAGTCGGTTATTTTCGCTTTGATTTCTACGTTGCGCATGGTTGTTTCGTGAAGAAAATAGGTTTTCAATTGAGTGTAATGTACAACTTAACAACAAACACTTGAATTAGACACAGACACAATGACAATCGTTGAATCGATTCAGTAGACAAGTTTGATTAAGAGAGTCACCAAGAAACAGCAAGCAGCCTGTTTTCCTTTTTTCCCGCCATGCACCATGCACCCACCAAAGGTTTTTTTTATGAAACATTCGATCAACAGTCAATTATCACAATGACGTAATAAACTACGTTCAAAAATATGTTTTGAATTTTTGGTTTATTATTTTTCGGAATTTCTCTACATGAGTTGAAGTGATAAAATTGAATTCATACTTGAAGAAATACGGTACGGTATGAAGAGAAGTGTTTAATAAAGAGCACTGGTTTGGTGCATTCTAATTTTCTCATACATAAAACAGAAAACAGAAACAGAAACACAAACAAAACAGTGTTAAAGAAAACACGTGTTCAAGAACAAAATTCTTTCCGAACGAGACAATCAATTTCAAACCATCATGATAATGTCAGATTGATGTCAAATTGACAAAATAAAAATGTATTTGTATTGTAATAATACAATTTTTTTAAAGATTATAAATTAAAACAATGGATGTGGAAAACGTTCAGAGCTGGGCGTTACAGCCCGACGTCTGCCGCTGCTGCCTGTCTGCTAGCGGGACGTGGGATGTCACCGCTTCTTATATTACGAAGACCGGAAGTAAAGAGATTTATTCTGAAATGTTACAAGAGTGCTATGGGATTTCGGTACGTAAATAACTAGAAAACTTACACATTAGTGTCCCTAGGGTAACCTTCTGACCGTAATTTACATTACACCAGGCATTTTTAGATTACGTTTGCCTGGATGAAAGCAATGATTCCCAGCCTGTAAATAAGTACAGTCAACTGAATCAATAAGTAAGCAGACTTGAAATAATATTTTTGCTCTACGAATATTGCGTCTCGCGGCGCGCTTTATGTTTTTAGGGGTTCCGTACCCAAAAGGTAAAAACGGTACCCTATTACTAAACTAAACTGACCGTCTGTCTGTCACCAGGATATATCTCATGAACCGTGATAGTTAGACAGTTGAAATTTTCTCAGATGTATTTCTATTGCCACTATTAAAACAAATCTAAAAACAGAATAAAATAAATATTGTAAAAAAAAGTTGTATTGCTTGTCGTAGTTGTACGAAAAACTTCGTGCGTGAGCCCGACTCGCACTTGGCCAGTTTTTTTCATTTTTGGAAAAACAGCATGACTGTATGTACTTAAAAAATCTATTATAATACAGCGGTTCCGGCAGACGTTGTCCTAACCGAAAGCTGGCGATTTGTAAAAAAAAAAATAAGGAACCTGATTGCAGCGCCACCTACCGTGTCCATTTGTATTTTTAAACCTTCCATTTTAAACCCCCAAAAGTTAATTACAATTGGCCAAGCTATTTAAGAGAAGTTAGGTGACAAATATGGATACAGAGGAATTATTAACTAAGTGTAGCAGTTATTATAATAAGAAAATTATTGACTCGGCAAACATTGTTCTGCCATAATTATAAATTATCAAAGACAAAATGGATTGTGGGGGTAGGAAGATAAAAATAGTTAACGTCCTATTCTCAGACCTACTGAATATAAACACAAAATTTCACAAGAATCAGGCAAGCCATTTCGAAGGAGTTTCGTTACAAACACTGTATTTGAGATCATTCAAGATGTAACTTGTTTTTTCTGACAGCTGTCATACCTCATGGAGTGGGGTCCCAGTAGAATGGTGTGTGCCCTCTGCGTGACCCACCTAAGGGACGCATGCAGCTTCAGAAGACAAGTGGAAGATGCAGAGAAGAACTTTGTTACTTATTGTGGTAACAAGAAAGGTAAAATTATTTCATCTTAACTTATTTGAATAATAACAGCTGTACGAGTTGATCTCCAAAGTTAAGTAACTGCCAAGGTCGGTCTGCGGATGGGGATTGTTCGCGACGATATGTTTTTTTTGCAATATGAATCAGTTTTTCCATAGTTCAGATTTAATTAACCTTTTAACCGCTGGCGTCAGATTGGTCCGACAAGTGTTTTGTGTCCTATTCGCTAAGGTCATCTGTTTGCGACTGGGTACTCCAAGTCGTTTATCTCTTCAATCCCCATAGGTGATAGAAAACAGACGAGATGGAGTATGTATTTGGTCGTGGTTGTGCGACCCTGGCGCAATAAACGCGAGAGTGTTTGTAGGATAACGCGTATAGCGCGATTTTTTGTATGTAACGAGTTGTTTGTAGGCGAAAGCATCGCAGTGTATCTGATAGTAATCGGTGAATGTGGTCTACGATGGAGCATGCTTGCCTAGAAGTAGCCTATAAAATGTGAACCTTTTCTTTATCTCTATGTTTCAGATACCTTGAATTCAGAGAATATTAAGGCTGAATTAGATCAAATACCAGATAATTTAGAAAGTCCACACTGTTTAATAAATATTGGAGATGAAAGTGAAGGTAGGTAAGGTTTATGAAATAGTTTTACTATTTATAAAATTTGCTTTCAAAACGAGAAGCCCATTTTCCCTATACTTCTAGGCCCACCCGTAGAAGTCATAAAATTGTTGTTATTTTATAAAGAAATACACCAGGTGTAACATTTGATTTCAATTGTATTGGTAATTTCTTTTTTGAGATTTCTAAATTTTGAATTAGTAACGTTTGAAAGAGTTACCATAGCCCTGAACAAAAAAATGGGTAACTGAAGGATACAGGTGGATTTGAGTCAATATACGTCTAACACCCTCTCTTGTTCCCTTCTCCCTTGAGCGGGAGATGCCATTTAGTACTTTCCCACCTTAAAAAAAGTTTGTTTTCAAACAATTGATCTTGATGTTTTGGTGTTTAATCTCAGATTTGAAAAAGAAAACATAAAATTTAATGTAAAACTTTTGCAGATGACAATAAGGATGTTTTAAAAGCTGAATCAACAATTTTAGAAAAAACAAATGATCTTTTACTAAAAACATCAAAATTAAATAAAATCCGCACCACAACGAAGAGGAAAAAAACACTTCTAAAAGGTAGAATAAAGACACAGGAGAATGATTCGAGAGAAGACTTAGATTCAGACACTCCTATAGCTGAGTTATCAAAGAGAAATGTGTCTAACGAAGGACCGAGTAAGGATGAAAATGAAATCACAGACAATTTTCTACAAGATAATGGAAACATAAATGTTGAAGCCTCTGTTGTTGAAATAGGTCTGTTAATTAGTGCCTACTGCTACTCCAGTCTAGAAAAATATCATTTTTGCCATTTTTAACGCCAATTTCCAGTAAACTGAAACTTCTTAAGGTTGAATTTCACATAATATACGTTTGATTTTTCTTTTAAGTTTGAATAGTTTTGTCATCAATCATCAAAAGGCAAATTAACTAGAACTCATTTATGTTTTAGGCTTTCAACACACAAGAGCGCAGAACGGAGTTAAACAAGTGTCCGAACGAAAACGCGTCATGCTCACGTGTGACACCGTCCTAAGAGACACCACCGCTTGCCCCTTTAGGCACCATAAGAGCTGGTTCCAGTGTTTCTTCTGCCCACAAGAATTCATGGAAATAAACCTCCTTAGAAATCACATGCTAAAAACCCACGCCGATATAGACGTCGAAATAAAAAAAATAAAACGCTACCCTCGCTCCCTTCAAATCGAAATTTCGAATCTCGAATGCCGCCAGTGCAATTTGAATTTGACAGATGTAATTTCGATGTGCCGTCATTTTGTTGAGGTGCACAAGAAGGTTATTTACAATGAGTGTATTGCCGACTATAAAGTTGATGCTAGCCCCTACACTTGCCACTTATGCGGCCAACAATTTCATGTTTTCAGAACTTTGACAACACATTTAAACGAGCACTACGCGAACTGTATTTGCGACGTTTGCGGAAAATCATTCTTAAACTCAAAACGTTTAAAAGTCCACAAACGGACTCACGAAAACGGTAATTTTCCTTGCGCGGAATGCGGTAAAATACTCAAAACTAAGACTTCTAAAGCGAATCATATGGAAAGCGCTCATTCAAAACGCGTAATCAAGTGTCAGATATGTTTTAAGCCGATGAAACATTATAATGACAGAATAAAGCATATGTCAGAAGCTCATAACATAACTCATAAATTCAAATGTCCTATTTGTGGGCGAGAGTATAATATAAAGCACTACCTAGCGACACATATTCGTCAGACTCATGGGCAAAAGAATAAAAATTGCTCGGAGTGTGGTATGGCTTTTATAACTAATCATGGTTTGAAGAAGCATATGTTGAAACATAGTGGCTTGAAGCCTTTTAGCTGTAGTATTTGTTGTAAGTCGTATGCAAGGAATTATACGTTAAGGGAACACATGCGAGCTCATGATAATGAGAAACGGTTCGTAGAAGCTGACTGAGGGAATGTTTTGTCATTATTTTTTAGGATCTTGAAGAAATCAATATGTTCTGGAACCGAAAATTTGAAGACAATTTTAGATATCTACCAACCCGAACTGGGACCGGTTTGTGGATTACGGCCTAGGCCCTCTGCCAGAATGAAGGCTTGGATTGTCAAATTCTTTTACAAGAAAAATAATATTGTTTGATTTTAAAAGGGAGTAACTAAAATATTAAAATAAAAAAAGTACTCCTTTTTGTTGTTTTAAAGTAATTGTTCGACTACATAACGGTATCAATAAAGCCATAATAGTGCTTTTCTTATATCACCAGTTTGCAATTTATGGGCGAGGAAATCAAAAATAACTCTGTAAGATCCTGAAGTTGTAGGATTTCATTCAAATTACATGAAATTAAAAATAAGAATATTTTACCGTTCTCTTAAAATAGAGCACAATACTCTATATTAGAGTAGGTATGGTTGACAACCCTACATGTTTTCCAGCATTGAAAACATTATGGGCTGATAGCGCTATGATCTGCTAAACTCACGCGGTTGCAGTATTGGAACTTATTTTAGTCTTTTTCTGTAAAACTTGTGATCTCCAAAAAATTATGAATTTTTATATCCAGACTTGTGACCAGATTGTTTCATTCTTATTACTTTGTGGGTAAGAGATAGCGCTAGACAACCTGTATAGCTCTGTCTCTTACCCACACTGAAATAAGAATGAAACAATCTTACTCTGAACGTCATGGAAACCCCGCTAGTCTTTATCATGAACTTGGTCATACTTAGATATCATAAATCATACATATGATGTAATCAATATATTATACGTTTATATATATATAAAAAAAAAAACACTGCTCGCTAGGTATTATCTCATTCTTCGGTTGTCTATCTATACATATTTTTAAGGCCGACTGTACTTTTTTTATCAACAAATTTTTATTATAAGTAGGTAAATATTAAGAGTTCTGTAACTTAGTCAGTATTGTTATATTTATATTATGTTTAAAATTATAAGTAGGTACCTCAACTAATTTGTATTAATAATTAAACATAATGGGAGTTAAACTACAATTGCTGTAGGATGGTGCGGATGACAGCTGTCAGATTCATACAATGTAACTACTTATCCTTTTCTCTCATCTTAAAGATGCATGAGGTCGACGTATCCATGTGGATAAAAACCCCGAATTCAATAAATTGAAAAAAATGGTCGTATTTTCTTCCTGCTGTTATCCTATTCATGCTATGTAAAAAAGACCCTAAGGTGCGCGTGCTGCTCGCGTGCGGTTACAGTGCGCCGCCCTACTGCAGCTCCGGCTAGGCTCGAGAGAGGCGTGCGTGCAGCGCGCACGTAGCTTCTTTCGCGTTTAAACTATGTGAATACCGCGACCAGCACGCACGCACTCCCTGCGCCGCTCGAGTACAGCGCGTAGCATGCGCGCGAGCAGCGCTGGTGCAGGGCCTTCGTACAAACATGAAATGCACGCGCGCATTTTGCGAGCGGCGCGTACCCCAGATTTGGACACATCCAAAGAGTATGTAAAGCTAACGCACACCATTACAGAGCGTGGCGGCGGGTGACAGCAGGTTTAGAATTCCTGTTAGGTCACTTGTGTCATTGTCATACATTTTGTTCATAGCGTTTGGCGGGAACGTTAATTTGTCTAACGACAGAATGGAAGCAAAAAAAAAGTGTTCCACCGACCCTTTATAACACAGGACAGGGGTAGGAAGATGATAATGATGACTTAAGGCCCGTGCCTCACTAGGACACCATTACAGAGCGCAGCGCTGCCAGTACGCGCAGCCAAGACATTGCATGCAGCTTTATAGTGTGTACAGACACCTCTCAAAACCCCCAAGCGAACGCCGGCGTTCGCGAGTGATTTCGCACCATTCGTTTAAACACCAAGCGAACACCGGCGTCCGCATAGATTATAAAATATTGAGCGTTTTATTTAAAGGGTATTTATCCAAGAAAGTAAATAAAAAGTTCTTCGTTAAGTAGTTTATAAATATCGAAAATAAGCAAACATTTCCGTTATTCCCTATACCTACCTATAATAATACAAGCTCGATCGGTAAAATGTATATACAGTATGTTAGATACCCCAAATTAATCGTTTTGAACACCCTCTAAATCGCTATAAAGGCGTAATTTTATTTACTTGTGTTACTAATTACGCTGTATTTCAGGAATATGGGCCCTAGAAATATAATTTTGCATACAAACAAATTTCCCTCCTTAAAGGGGGTCCTTTCAAGTTGAATTTCCAAAAACCCTTTCTTACTGCTCACCTACATCATAATAAGAAGCCTTAAGCAAAATTTCACGTTCCTAGGTCAAATTGTTTTAGTTAAGTCAGTCAGTCAGTTTCTACTTTTATATCATTATTTAAATTATTACCTAATAAAAACAATTGTGACCATCATTTTTTTTTTTTTATATCTCTACATGATCTCATGACATAATATGTCATTAGAGATTATAATTTACGATGGAAAATACTTAAAAAAAAAAATGAAATTATTATTATTATTTTTTCATTTAAGCTATTGACATTATTGTAAATATTTCTTTTTTTTGGTACACAACGTGTCGCAACGAGTTTCTTTATTAACATATTTTTTTGTTCATTCTGCGCATCACCGCGCAGTCTTGTCGAAGACAAGTTTACGACGTCGTAGACAAGTCTGCGTAAGACAGTTTTGTCTCAAGTGTGCGCAGGCCCTAAGTGACATAGGATATACTTCTCTCTTCACCGGGCGTCAATTATTTTTCAGCAGTCAGCTATCTAGTGTGTTTTATTATTTCCGCTGTAACAGAAATGAACAGTCAACAAAATAAATAACTATCCAGGCAGTTAACTAATAACTTAATTCGTTTTATGCTTAGTAAGAAAAGGGATTAGTTTTCTATTAGTCCTCACTGGCGCTACTACCGAAGACCTAGATGTGGCAATGCCCCGGGGCCCCCAAACTCGGGAGGGCCTGAAACCTGATTAGCAAACCTACCACATTTTCTTCCACCTTTGGAATCTAAATAAAATAGGTTGCAAGTAGTGGTGCAGCAAGGTGAACAACGGCCCTGGGGCAAAAAAAATACTGAGGCCGCCTTTTTTACATGGGAAATCATCAAATAATCTCTCCTGCTCTGAGTGAAGTGGAAGGGAGTGTCAGATTTTTACTGACTAAAATGAGTGGCCATGATTAAAGTAGTGTTGCAACCTATATCATTTAGGTTTCGAAGGTGGGAGAGTTTTTCGATTCGTTAAGACGTTTGCTAATCAGGTCTCGGGTCCCCCCCGACCTTGGGGGCCCAAGAAGACCACCCCGCCTAGCCCTTTGGTAGCTAGCTACGCCAATGGTTGCAAGACGACTTTAATCAAGTCATCTCATTTAAAAATACAGACAAATTACCGTCAAGTTTCAAGTTTTACGCTTACGGGGAATTCCCTATATTATTTCTGTTGTTTGTGTTGCCTCCCCAAATCCTTTCAGACATTTTTATTATTTATAGGCTCGCATTTGGCTACTACTGAGATAGTGGTCAATTGCGAACCTATAAAAGGTGAGCCTGATGTTAAGCGATGATGTAGCCGACGATGAAGTACGCTGGCCTGGAAGAAACCTATTCAGTCTTGACTTAAAAACCCCTTAGTTATAGTATAGCTATCACGGAGATTACCTAACCTTTTTCTTGATTATTTAATTTTTGAGTTTTGACAAATAGTGCCACTAATCAAAAATGGGCCACCACAAAGCTGATGTGCAATATATTAATAACACCTGAACAGATAAGGGGCCACAGTTTTTTTTCCCCCTTGAGCCCTTGGTCACTAGCTACTGATCTACTGACTGTCCTAAGTTTATTAAACCATTGTGTACTTAATAATAAAGAACATAATTTTTGTCAGCAAGGGTACTTAATTCTGTGGTCTAAAATTGGTGTAGTTTTGTATCTCAAGTGTCTGCGCAACTGGACAATAAGTGGAATCATTGAAAAAGGCGCCATCTCGGTTAAATGCAGCTGAGAATTTTATTGTAGTTTTGGCTACCTCAGAGAAGTTTGCCGAGAAGGCTGACTCGATACATTTGCTGCCAAATATTACAAAAACGTTAGAATATGTTGCACCCCCATTCTAATGGTAAACTAATGAAGTATTCATATCAAGACAAGACTTAAAAGACTTTTATCTATAATATGTATGTATTTAGAAATATTTATGTATGTTTATCAGTTGTCTAAGTACTCGTAACACAAGCTCTGCTTAGCTTGAGACTAGACGGCGTTGTGTCATAGTTGTGGAATATTATTATTATTGTTACTTAGTATTTAAACCAAGAACATTAAAAAAAAATACATTAATATAGTCGGCACAATTCAGAAGTTGGTAAAGGCACAATACCACAGAACAGTAATGTAACAATACTTTTGTATTTTACCTTGCATACAGGTTCATACTGATATCTATAGCATAGCATAGTCGGCCTTATAATGTTCCTACTGTTGGGACTCAAGCCTCCTCTCTAGGAGAGGGAATGGGCCGTAATCCACCACGCGGGCCCAGTGCGGGTTGGTGGATGTCACATGTCTTCGAATTTTTGGTTCTAGGACATGCCGGTTTCCTCACGATGTTTTTCTTCACCGTTTTGAGAGCAGTGGTGATGAAATAAATAACACAAAATAATGCGCCTGGCTGGGTTTGAACCCGCGACCTACAACTCGTAAATCGGGGCCGTTACCATTCGGCCACCACTTCTCTGCTCTGGTATATATACATCTAAATTAAACTGAAATGTCTGCTTTTAATATCAAAAACAATTTTTTGAAGTGAAACTTCTTTACGCACGCTTGACTTGGGGAGTAAGCTGGCGAACGCGTGACGTAAGCGTTACGAAAAGTGTGATCGGGCAAGGCGAACGGAAGTTAAGTGGGGGATATAAGCAAGAGACAGCAGTGCGCGCGCACATTTTCTTTCTCTCTTCCTCTCATATGTATATGTGTATACATGTATATATTGTACACACATATATATATATATACATACAGATGGAGCGAAAGAAGTTTCACTTCAGTCGTGTGGTCATAAGCACACTCGTTTTTTTTTTTTATCTGTCTCTCTCTCTGTTTGTTCCGACTAAACTCCGAAACGACAGGAATGATTTGACAGGACTTTTACTGACAAATAGTCGATGTTACAATGAGTAACTAAGATAATTTTTATGTCCCGGGCGGGGAACGTGATTTCAAACTGCGGGATACGTCTTTGAAACGGCTAAAAAAATCTACGTGCACGAGTCCGACACGCACTTGCCGCTTTCTTGATTAACAACAATCAACAACAATAAAAACAATAAAACAACCATTTTAATTAAAAACTTATCATTATTTATGTTTTATGATATTTTGGTACCTAATATTATTTTTGGTATAAAATTGCATGCCACTTAAAATTCGTACGTAAATCATAATCTAGGGACCAAAGTGACAGCTATAGCAATGGTCTAAAGACAGGGATTTGATCATCAACAGTCGGCGATGTCCACTGTTTAAAAATCAGAATATCGATTTGACACATCTGTGACAAACAAAAAAAGGAATACTGCGCGCGCACCACGAACTTAAAAGTGAAGCCTCAAAATTGTGCGCTTTTTCCCTGCAAGTTGATATGTACGCGATAACGCACACAGGCACACAGCTACTCTAAAACCATGCTCATCGCTCTCAGAGCGTCGCGAATCGTCGCCGCGTCCTCTAGTTACGGTTAATAAAATAAAAATATAAGAATGCCTTCCTGTGTTGTAAAGAATTGTAAAAACAACAGTAAAGCACACAAAAAGTATCATGGAGTCACTTTTCACTTGTAAGTACTTGATTTACATTGTTTCATTAGTATTTTTAAGGAATTTATGGAAAATTGAAACAAAAATCTCTAGATAGCAGTGACATAAGTGCTAGGGTTGCCATAATATGATTTAAAATTTCCCCTTTTGATTAAACTTAAATATTATTTCCTAACTGCAAATTATATTCGTTTTATTTAATATTTTAGGTTTCCCATTAATAATGAAATAATAATTAAATGGATAGTAGCGATAAGAAAAAGCAGGAATGACCCAGAATGGCTTCCATCGAAAACCAGCGTGGTTTGTTCCGATCATTTTGATAATAATGACCTCTACACTACCAATCGTGGGCTTCGTCGTGTAACCAGAAGTGGATATCCTAAAGAGGTACGTGCTATTTTGATAAAATAGAGATTTAATTAACACAATAAATAGAGGACCAGAAATTCTCTGATTTGAGTTAGTTTGTCAACTTGGACTGTCTCATTATAATACTGCTTTTTTTCAAAAGAGTTAGTCAAAAGCTGCTATTACTCAAATTTTTTTTTTTGGACGTTTTGTATTGTTGATCGAAGAACGTATCAGACTTATCTGATGTAACCATTGACAATATAGCATTACTAAGTGCATTTTCGGCCTTTATTTTCGTGTGTTTTCTTGCTACTGATTACTTGTTTACAAGAAACGAATTATATAGGACTTACTTGATTAACACAATGATATTATTGATTGCACTGTATAGCCAGGATTCGTCCTCTACATTCGTAGGATGTAAAACACTTAATTTTTTTTTAAATTAATTTTGTGAATTGTAAAAATGTAAGATTCTTTAATACAATTTAGCCGCATTACCATACTCGACAAAACCTTACTCCTACAATATTATTCCCCAAATTAAAGGGAAAAAATTCAACAAATGGCAACTCTTCGTAACACCGATACAAATAAGCTTCACTTTTGAATTTCGCGGTGCGATTCGGAACATTTTAGTTATTCATATTAAATATCATTTCGTCGCAAATGTAACAAAATTCACGGGATTTTGCAGAATTTTCTTATATTTTTTTACTTTTTTGTTTTATCTCTTAGTACCTGATACAGAAACAAGCATCGAAGCGCAATATTTGTTTTTTTTTTATATACAATTATATAAATTATGTAAACTAAATGAGGGTATCGTATGATTGAACCACTTGTTTCTGGAAATCCATAGTAAAGAAAGATAAAGAAGATAGACCAAAACTGGTCAAACAATGTATCTTGTCGCTAAATCAAAATAATATACAAATATATTTTTTTAAGCTTTTCACTTTGGAAATATTAGTTTCCTAACATATTAGATTTTAAGAAAAACAATTGCTTTTACATTTTCGATAAAGTTACGATTCACGTTTCGATTTCTTCATTTGTACGTTAAGCTTTTTAAAAAAAAATACATCTATGATTTCCCCTTTCGAAATTTAATTAGACAAACCTTTTTATACGGATAATTTTAATTTAAAAAATAAAAATATTTAATTTAAGGTTGTCTGGTAGATATCGCTGTTAATAGGACCGCCATTGTACCCATAGATTTAAGTTTATGTATAAGATGTTGTATTTTTACAAGTGACACTAGTGAAAGCGGCTTAACGCGATTATGCGACCCAAACGTTAAAACGCGATTAGTTTTGTTGTTGAATTCCGCCCTAACTCTAACTCAAAACAAAGTAGGTTGTAAGTGACCGACCATAAATGACACTTGCTCGTCATTAGCAGTTGAGCTCTACGTTCGCGTTCAAAAATGCGTACGTAGAGTATCTACCCTGATGACGTCATTATAGCTAACTCTAATCTCATTTTTGAACGCATGGCAGTGTGGCATGACAAATGGCAACTGGAGTAAATAGATGGTGTTATGATCACGTTTTTATTTTTGTTGCTACCCGCCTACGGAATACGCCAATCGCCGCCGGGATTCCGATCCCGATTTCCGGCCACCGTAGGCGCGGGCTTGCGGACGGCGAGCAATGGGTGGCTCGCCGTCCGATCGTCCGGTAACCGTCCGGACCGAGCCCAAGTCGTCGACGGTGCGTAGTGTACGCGCGCCTCAAGGAGATGTCAGCAACCGTAGGGGCCCAACAGGGTCGAAGCCTACTGGGGCCATGGGTTATGCGAAAGAGATCCCCGGGGCCCTGGAAAACAAATGGCAAAGAAGGAACAGGAGTGGGTTTTTAGTCAGTAAAAGTCTGACACTATCTCGCGCTCCGCCCAAGAGCGGGGGATGTCATGAGATAATTTTCACCCGAAAAAAAAAAAAATCCCGCCTACGGAATAGAAGTCAAAATCGGTTGTACGGACAATAAAAAAGTTTTGTTTAAATGTCTAATAACCATATTATATTTTCAAGGTATCAATATATGTGGTTGTATTGAATATTTTTGTGTTTCGTTTCACGCAGACGCATCTGTCAAACTTAATGACAGATGTCTGTGTTATCTGTGGCTATTGTTATTGTTCGTTAGCTTTACAAACTCTTTGCTGTTTTTGTGTTGATTGAGAATAATCACTTTGATAATCTCTCCACTATAGATTTAGAAATCCTGTGGTTGTGTTTGTTTAAAACAACTTTGCGTATATTTCTAAGTTTCATAACTTACGAAAGAACGTTTTATGTGTTGTGTTTCTGAAATCTTTTTGGATCTGCTGTAATCATGTCGATGCTCGATTTTGATCAACTAATACCGGTGGTACGGAGAAGCCGATGTGTGAATTGTTCGCTTTTGATACCCAAAAATCACCAGAAGCATTCCTTGCAGCAAGCGACTACGAAAATCGTTACCATATTAAAATCTTGGATAACTCCTACTGAGGTAAGATACAATAAATTATTACTTGATTATTTATTTATTAAAACTTTATGCACTAGTAAGTAACACTACAAAAGCTGACTTAATGCCTTGGGATTATCAGACTAGAGTAAATGGTACTATATTGATTTGGATGCAATTCAGATTCACTTTTTTTTGACTTCATGACCAACATTTTCATACTTAATTCAAAAGTTCCTGTAATTGATCTATTTTAAACTAGCTTTTGCCCACGGCTTCGCCTGCGTACGTAGAATATAGCCTATGTCATAGCCTCACAGGAATAATGCAGCTTTCTATTGGTGAAAAAAATTGTAGCAATCAGAATTTCAGATTTTAGCTTTTAGAGATTACCTTCCACAAACAAAAACCACAATCTTTACCTCTTTATAATATTAGTGTAGATAAACGTTTCTGATTTCATGATTTTTTGTTGAAAAGGTTTTATGTCTAAAAAGTAATCATGCAAAGTCTCAATGCTAGAAAACATAAATTTTATTGTTTTTAGAAACAAAAAAAATAAATAAATGGTCATTATTTCCTAATATTTGATGATATTTTGACAGGTTTCATTTTTTATTATTACTTTTTTTTTGTTATTAATGTTTATGTCAATGTTAGTAGTTCGTACGGCCACAATGAATACTTGCTTAAATATAAAGGATAGGTCAAAAATGCGCTATTATTAAATAATATTCATCTTGCATATCTTCTCTTAGCTAACAACACCGCATAAGTCATTTTTACCTACTTTACAGCAAACGAAAAAATCTGTTTGGTGTTGAGAGGCCAGACTTGCACTCTATAACTACTTCTCGAATTATGGCTTCTGATTGGCTGAAATCTATATATCATGTGACCAATGGTTAGAGGCGCAATGAGCAGCTCCATCTAAAGGCATTCAAATGTGAAACCTGCCAACTTGAGCCGTGTTGTAAGCTAAGGAACCATATAGGTTTAAAAAAACACTTATCAATATTTTTTTTTGTCAGTTTATACTAGATGAGGATATTGTAAACGAATTTGAACACCAATGTGATATAGATACCTTATAAGAAAGCTTATTTATTATGCTACTCAATCTTGATTAAATAAGAATTTAACAGTTGACTGATTTTGAAAAAAGCAGATAAAATATTTCAGTAATTTCAATAAATAGCACACAAATTTTCTAGAGGAATGAGGTTGTAAGTGGACGTTAACCTAGTATTCTAGGAGGTCCGCGGATGGTGACTTATGACTATAGTCCTGGTATGGGGGTCTGTACAAGTAATGGTATATTTGGAGGGAGAGAAGGAGATTTTGAGTTTTATAATTAAGTCTCACAGTGCAAAAGTAACTCTGTATAATTATAATTTAAATTTTGTAGCCATATTGTTAATTGTTTTTTGTATTCAATTCTTTTTCTATCTTTTATAAATATAACTTTATTAATTTTGTTGTACAAGAAGGCTGACCGTTTTTTATGTCTGTTGGCAAATTCTGTTTTTGTTGTGCGAACGTTTATTATTTAATGTTTCTTTCTCTTTTCAAGTATTTTAGGATCATATGGTGTCTCTTTGTGCGTTTTGAGGATGATAATCAGGGTGTACAATTTTCTCACATACAGCAGATTACATAATTTGTAAAGCATAATAGGTGTGTTAATAGCGAGAAATAATAAAATTGAGTTGAGACAATTTTTTAATACGTTACAATATAAAATATAATTATTTTATACAATGTTAGAGGAGTGCCCCAAATTAGAATTATATTTTTTCTGAGTTTCTGAAAGTATACATTTATTATGATCCCCCGAGTTCAAAGAGTCAGCTGTATTGAAAAGTTTTTTTTTTAATTTCAGCTTTCTTCAGAAAGTGTGCTTTGTACAGAGTGTATGGTATTACTTCGAGATCGAGCAAACACATGCGTTGATGAAGGCAGTGATCCATCATTGCCTGCTTTTGGCCACAGAAGCGTTTGCTTTTCTTGTGGTATTTCCATTTTACGTGCAACAAGAACATATCCTTTGAGATCTGGCCGCCAAGAAAGGAACATTATACTGAAAAAGGTTCCACTGCACTTGGTAAATAGTTTTTTGACTTACAAATATTTCTATAATGCTAGTTTTCATTCCTTAAGGGAAAACAACTCGACATACATTTTTACTGTTTTTCACACAACCGCTGCGATTATGATGTTATTACACATTTTTGTCGTTTATATTATCTCGGCTTCTATTGAAATCGATATATAAATTTGTGTAAAACTAATACAGTAGGTAAAGACCTCTGAAAATCAGCTGTTTTGCATGAACTTTGACACTTCATAATTTACGACAATTTTTTTCAAAAACTTTTAAGGGTTTAAAAAAACCTGTATTTAAAAACAATTCCTGTACTTAACAAGTTTTGTAAAATATTGGAGTAAATCACGGAATTATCGAATACTAACAGAATTTTCAGGCGTTATTTCTCTTTTTTCGCGTTGCCTTTTTTGTCAAATACCTATCGCGTTAGATGAAGTAACCATGCTCGATGTTGACGATTAGGTTGAGTTAAAAAGGATTCTTAACTGTAGCATAAGCTGTCGTCAGTTCATACATTCATTGAGGGTTTTTTGACGGAATTTCTTCGAATGAAGTTCATTGGCTGTTTTAATTATTCGCAAATTGATTCCTAATGCATATTGTGATGTAAAATTGGTGTAGTTTTGTATCTCCAGTGTCTGCGCAACTGGAAAATATGTGGAATTATTGTAACAGGCGCGATCTCGGTAAAATGGAGCTGAGAATTTTATTGAACTGCTGATTGCTGAAAAGGTTGACTTTATACATTTGCTGTCAAATACTACAAAAAAAATTAGAATGTGTAGATATTTTAATGGTACACAAATGGCCACCGCAGGCGCGGGCTTGCGGACACCGAGCAATGAGTAGCTCGCTGTCCGACCGTCCAATAACCGTCCGGATCGAGCCCAAGTCGTCGACGGCGCGTATTGTTCCACCCGCGCCTCAGGAAGATGTCAGCAAATCGTAGGGGGTTTGTGTAATGAGCACGATCATTTGTTCTGTGTCTGAGTTAGTGAAAAATTATTGCGACATATGAAAACAAAGATAAAAGGGCTATGGTTTTTGGAGTCATAAGTGGACTGGTAACATATAAATTCTATGTTGAGAGTATGGCCCCTGCCTGAACAATGTTATTAATATCTATCGATAAATGGCAGGGGGTGACTTTTTAAGCCCGCACACTCAATAAATGTGCCCCCCAAAAACGGTCGCTATCACGAAGTGACGTAGCAACAAGAGAGCAAATATTTTGAGGTGCTTGAGGAGTGGAGAGTTACCACGGCTATCAAGACAATCCCGGAAGTATGGTCAAGATCCATATACTGGCAACTTACTGCATCCTTCTCCCGAGCATGTTTGCTCTTGCGTTTCTCCACTTAAGCCAGCCAATAAAGGCAAGAGACAGGTGGGAGCTCTGTTCCTCGTCAGTGCTCACTACGGCCGGTCCATAAAGGCAAGCAGTTGAAGAACAAAAATTCTCCTCGGAGTACGGGTCCGTGGAGTCGCTAATGCCCAACAGTTCGCCACAAAACTGTCCTGCGGATTGTACCTTTCTTAGCCTGGCCACTCACCCTAGGCATGTAACGGCACGCCGTGGGGGAGATCGGCGTCAACGATCTCTCGCGCCGGGCCTTGGTACAAGCCATGATCCGAAGCGAGGAGGAGTGGCAAGCGGTCTCTTCCTTCTGCGAAGCGGTAATGCTAGCAAAGGAGAAGGCTGCACGTGCACGCGCGAAGGCGCCGCCCTCACGCCCCAGCCCGGATTCCGATTCTGATTTCCGGCCACCGTAGGCGTGGGCTTGCGGACGGTAAGCAATGGGTAGCTCGCCGTCCGACCGTCCGGACCGAGCCCAAAGCGTTGACGGCGCGTACTGTTCCACATGCCCCTCAAGGAGATGTCAGCTAACCTCGAGAGGCCCAGCAGGGTCGAAGCCTACTGGGGCCAAGGGACTGATTCTGAAAGGAAGACTCGGCCCTGGTACGAAAGGCAACGAAGGAACAGTAGTGGGTTTTTAGTTAGTAAAAGTCTGACACTATCTCCCGCTATCATAGGATGATTTTCCCAACTACAAAAAAGGCATGTAACGGCAAAATAAACGCTACCGATACAAACAAAAGGGTTTATTGGTTTTTAGTTTTTTTCTTTAATGCTGAATGTCAATTTATCCTTTTTTTAGGCTTCCAGATTGGAAAAAGTATGTGGTCCTTGTTGGTTGGCAGCTCATAGAGAAGCGAGACATCAAAATGATTCCAATCGCCCAGTTCTGTCAGATGTAGGAACGTGTGGAGAAACTAATATACCTGCAACACCAACCCTTCCGCAACTTACCTCGCAACCTTCTCAAGTAAGGAATAAAATAATATCAGTGTACAGATGGGTAAATAACGGCCTTTTCAAGACTTCGGTCTCGGACTTCGATCGTGGCGAGCGGCGCGGCGGGGGCGTTGCGGAGGCAAGCGGGACGAATTGTACACAACGAATCGAAGTGGCTCGTTTGTTGTTTGACTCGAATAAATCGATTAGTATAAGTCGTAGTATTTATTTATTTATTTATTTATTAAAACTTCATGCAACATAAAGGTACAAAGGCGGACTTAATGCCTTAGGCATTCTCTACCAGTCAACCAAGGGTAGTGAAGAGAAAAACATGGCAGGTGCATAAAAAAAAAGGAAAGAATAATGAGAAAACAAGGGATCCAATGTATATATACATAAAATAAACATACATACATATTTAATATAATATAAACCTACATATATATATATTATTTACATAAGGAAAAATGAAAGGATTTTTGAGACTACTCCACTATTTGCGTAGAAAATGAAGCCGCAACTTCCGCTTAAATGCATATTGACTGGTGGCCGTCCTGATGTCAAGAGGAAGCGCATTCCACAGAAGTATGGACTGTATATGAAAGGAAGAATGAACAAAGTCAGAAGTATGAGAAGGACAAAGCAGTAGAAGATTGTTAGAAGAACGCAGATTCTTAGCATGAGAAGAAGATAGATATTGAAAGTGTGATATAAGATAAGAAGGAGGGGTGGGAGAGTTAAGTAAAGAGAAAAGTGTAGTCAGTGCGCGCAAACCTCTTCTCTGGCGAATGGGCATCCATTTGAGCTCGGATCTATAACTAGAAATATGGTCATATTTTCTTAAGTTAAAGACAAACCGGATGCAGTTGTTGAGGAGCCTGTCAAGCTTGTCTAGCAACACCGCATTCAGGTCAAAGTAGCACACGTCACCATAGTCGATTATAGGAAAAATTAAAGTCTGCACAAGCATTATCTTCGTCTTTGCAGGCAAAAAGTTCCTCAGACGATACAGATACCGCAAAGTCCCGGTGACTCTTTGGCAGACACTTGAAACTTGACTTTGCCAGCCAAGCGTCGAGTCAAGATGTAAACCGAGATCTTTAACGCTAGGACTGATGGGTATGACGGCACCATTAAAAACAATTGGAGGAAGAGAGTTAACCACCACTTTACCCATCATGCGCGAGCTACCAATTATAATGGCCTGACACTTTGAGGGGTTTACGGACACCCCAAATCTATCAGACCAATCCTTGATAGCATCCAAATCCCGGTTTACATCCTCTATAGCGTCTGACAAACTCTCTACCCGTGCAGCTGCATATAATTGTAGATCATCGGCATATAGATGATACGAACATCGAAGACAGAGAGTTATAAAATTTATGAAGATGGAGAATAGCAACGGAGAAAGAATACCGCCCTGTGGGACACCAGAATCTAAATCACGCCAACTCGAAAAATTCTCGTCAACGCGAACCGACTGCTGACGTCCCCGAAGATAAGAAGAGAACCATTCCAGTGCCTCAGACGAAACCATAAGATGGGAAAGGATAGATAGAAGAATATCGTGACTGACAGCATTAAAGGCATTTGAGAAATCAATTAAAACCAAAACAGTAACCTTGGTATCCTCCATGGCTTCTCTAATGTCACCAGTCACTTTAAGGAGAGCAGAGGAGGTACTATGGCCAGGCCTGAATCCGGATTGAAACGAGTTAACAAGGTTGTTACGGTACACAAATCCTGAAAACTGTTTATGAACGCAGGCCTCAAGTACTTTGGACAGGAAAGGAAGAATAGAAATTGGGCGAAAATGGTTAGGTAGGGAGGGATTAGAGATTTTAGGAAGTGGACGCACGTAAGCCATACGCCACAGGGATGGGAACTGACCGGAATCAAGGGAAAAATTAATTATGTGGGTAATCGGAGGAAGAAGAAAGTCAAGGATTAAGGTAATCATATAACGACTGATGTCGTCACAGCCCACAGCCTTGGACTTTATGGATAGGATGATCTTTTTGATTTCGTCCAAGGTGGCCGGGGAAAAATGGAACGGTTCAATGATAGGACCTGGTAGGCTAGTAATGAAATCAACCGTCCGAGACAGCATTTGCGAATCCAAATGACAGGTGGTAGTGAAGTGACGGTTGATGTCATCAAGGGTAATTGTCTTAGGAAAATCCACATGACGCGATTTGCCGATACCGAGAGTTCCGAGGAATTTCCAGATATCAGCAGGAGAAGAAGAAGATATGTTTTCGAGAATATGGCGGCGTTTAGCGTTGCGTATCATCTGATTACACCGATTTCTTGCAGTCCTGAAAAGGTCTCTATTTTCGGCACTACGATCCTTTTTAAATTTTCGAAAGGCATATTTAGTATATATAATATATATATATAATATAAGTCGTAGTATAAGTAGCGATGGGCGAGTGCCCATCGCTACTCTGTGGTCGTGACTCACGATCACTCGTGACGTTGACGTCAGTTGGCTGTGTAAACAAATGTCTAAAGCTTTGTTTATTAGACTGTAGAGATAGCTAAGTACATAATTATTTCCTAGGTTGATGCATTAGACAGACGCCCCGTAGATTATACGTATATAAATACTCGACGATCGACGCACACGTGTAATATGCCTGCTTTACTGTACTAACCTATGTAAAACGAACAAGTTTATACATAGTTTCCTCATTTTTTTCTTCGATTCTCAAAAATGAGTTATTATTCAACTTATCGTTGGTGTGCTGTTCCGAAATGCAAGAACACTAGTGTAAAAACACCGGAAAAATTGTGGATTCAAGTGCCAACTGATTTAAATATGAGAAAAACTTGGTTCAAAGTTGCGAGAAGAAATCTAGAACTATTACATAATAAAACCCGTTTATATTTTTGTGAAGATCACTTTGATGTAAGTACCTATACGCATTACCCATCTGAAATATCTTTCACAATAACTTTCATCAAAAAATATATTTTTTTGGAATTTATTATAGATCATATTTGGAGGTTATAAAAAAGCAAGTAAAATAAGTTGCCAATTTTCAAACTTACGACTTACGTTTCAGTTGGAACACGACATGGAAAACTATATAAAGTATAAAATAATGGGTTCAGTAAAAAGGATTCAACTGAAACCTAATTGTATACCCTCCAAATTTGATTGGGATAGAAAGCTCAAGGCTTCGTCAAATGAATGTCGTCTTGCTGAAGCTAAAAGGCTAAGAGTATCTATATCTAAAGATTCTTTCCAAGATCTTCATGAAGAAGATGATGTCAAAGCATCATTAACCTGCTTTAAAGGTAATTTTATATTTATTTCATGTAAATATGGGTAGCTTCAAGTAGTTAAAAGTAAATGAAATTTATAACAGCAGCCTTGTATCAAATCACTAAGACCATTTATCATACTCTCTTCTCACTCATCACTTATAAGGTATAAAATATTATTTGTAATACAAACATTTTGATTATTATTCATTTACAGATTCACAGACAACACTGGGAACACCCAGTGAAGAAACATCTTCTGTGGAAAATAAATATGATAAAGCTGTTCAATTCATTGAAATACAGGTACATACAGCAACACAAGTAGTTCTAACCGAGAAACAAAAAGTGATTCATGCATGTATAAAGGTACAATGCACAAGTAAACAGATTCAAATTATATTAAAAATCAAAGATAAAATAACTTCACCAATCAAGTTTATTGTATCAACTGCCATATATTATGAGAAATATGCGCTTTAGTTGTGAATTTGTGAATAACAGCCCGACATATATACATTGGTTTGACTGCTACATTACCCTTAAAAACACCTATGAAAAATGCTACCAAACTTACATTTCAATCAACTGTATCTCGAATAATTTTTTCATTGAAGAAATCCATGATAGTGATACATCTTGTACATCATCTTTTGATCAAGACTATTCTCCATTTAAGGCAAGTCTTTCTAAAACAACTTCAGACACTAGCATACAAGTTGAAAAGGCTTGAAAAGATAAATCTGCTAAGTACTTTATCCAAAACTAGCTTCTGCCAGCGGCTTCTCCCACGTGAAGTTAGGTTTCTCCATACAAACTTTGGACCCCCCGTTTCATCTACTTTGAAGGTGAATTTTGGAAAATCAACTCTTAGTGCTCGCCTGCGTCATAAAAGGAAATCTTGTGCAAAATTTCACACTCCTAGTCCCAGTAGTTTCAGCTGTGCGTTGATATGTCAGTCAATCAGTTTCTCCTATAGATAACATACTGAATTAAATGAATACGAAAACAAAGAAAGCATATTGTTTTAATCATTTAATGTTGACAATATGCTATCTAATCCGCAGCTAGTGAAACATTAACACAATATCTTTTTGGTATCTTGTCCATCTCAAGTGCAAAAAGTACAATAATGTTGCTGGCTTGACTGACTGAAAAATCAATTTGATGTTGATTTGTCAGTCTCTCAAGTTATTTCTTGTTTTGCTCACCATAATAATTCTTCGATTTGACAGTATGATGTCACAACATGGCAATCGATCCTATTCTTATTTGGATTTTTGGAACGCATTTTATCTAAATATGTATCTCTGCCCTGTGTTAAAAAATGAGATTAGTGTTTGTTAACTCTAATGACGTCATCGGGTAGATACTTTCAAGCTCGCATTTTGTAACGCGACCGTAGAGTTCAACTGTCAATTTCAAGCAACTGTCATTCCTACACTGACGTATAAATATGGACTTGAAATGTTTGACTATAGAAAAAATAGTTATATAAATATCGTGCTTATCGACGCCAAAATTAAAAAAATACCGCCATCTCTTTTTAACTTTCTTAATTTTGCGTAAGTGAAAAAGGATAATAGTGTTTTTGACAGTTTTTATACTGGCAACTTTTCGTTCCTAACATCATTGAAATACCTATGTGCGGCCGGTCGCCATTTTATCCTCTCGCTGTTTAGAAACAAAGTTTAGTACGTCAACTGTCAAATGCTCTTGTTCTCTGGATAAAATTTGTGGATTTTGAAGTAATTTGCTGTGTTATTGTGTTTGAACTCGGTTCTACAGTGGAAATCGTCAATATCAAGATGCCCAATTGCAATATAATCGGATGTGGCACCAAAAGAAGCAGAAATCACCCGAACATAACTTTGCACCAGTACGTACCCAATTTTAACTGAAATATCTTTAGATTTAGATAATAAACAAAAGATTCTGCATTCGTTGAAGAATTTCAACAGTAAAGCATTCATAATTTCCCCCTTTTGCCTTTATTTTCAACACTTTTATGAAATCATTTTCTCGTTAGTGAAAGGATAGAGTAGTGCATAAGACATTTTTTATATTTTTCGATAATGCTATTTTATGGTTCTTTATTGGTTTTATATTTTACTTTCAAGGCTGCCTTCTAATAAAGAAAAAAAGAAAATATGGCTGGAAATCATCGGTGTTGAAAATTTAAAGATGTCAACAAAAACTATTCATATTTGTTCTCTTCACTTTGAAAAATCATGTTTCAACCGGACACTGAATAAAGTAACATTGCGTGATGATGCTTTACCTACACAAACCTTGGTAAGTAACACGTGCATGTTATAAATTTGGCCAACATGATTCATAGTGATAACCTTTCAACCGAACACGAACGGTGAAGAACTGTCAAACTGCAGGGGCGCCATAAACAAAATTGTGGCGGGAATATGACGTTTTACAAATAAAAACGGAAAAAAAAAAAAATTGAAGGTAGAGACTATAAAATATAATGCGTTCAATTTATAGGAAATTTATCCAAGAACGTAAGTAATCAAACTTGTTCATACAAAATTAATGTTATATGATTATGTTCTCATTATTGCAACACTTGTTTAATCGACACAAAGAGTGAAATAAAGAATGTGTTCGAGTGTGGTCTTAAGATTAATTAATAATCCTATTAATAAAATCAAGAAGCATCAAAAATATTTACCATTTATGTACACACATATATAATCATTTATTGCTTGTTTACAGCCTGCGATTCAATCAAACATGTTTGGCATTTTAATTGAAAATAATCAAAATCTGGCAACCTCACAATCAATATCTGGAAGTGGTGCTCCTAATAAGGTAATTTTTTTTTGTGAATAAAAACAATAACATAATCATAAAAAAAAAAACATACTGTTTTTGAAGTCATACAATTTTTCAGTATTTGCTTTTCTATTTTTATTCATATTTATGTTACTAATAAAGAATGGTTTTCAGGTTGAAACTGTTTGTGTACCTAACATTCAAAATCAAGAAATCCTTTGTAGAAATTCCAGAGGATGATAGTGACTTGTACGAAGAGTTACTTGATTGTATGTACAGTAATCTTTCAGGATATACAGAATCTGTATTAACTTACATCGCTGGGTTTGTGGTTAGAAAATTGTCACGTTTACTGAAATGTGAAACTTGTAACAAACTTCCTTTTGGAGTTTCTAAGCTTTATAAAACAGTTTAATTACTTTAAAATCTCGGGGTGGTCTGGTTTATCCTTCCAAAGACGTTGTAAATATTTTGAAAAATGTCGAATAAATATTAAAAGGTGTTTTGCATGCAAAAGATAGAGAGGAAAATTACTATTTGTATGTTTTTAAGTTTTTCGTAGATTACTATGCCGAACCAAATAATTTATTTGATTCTGGGGATTGTGAACATGATACGAATCATAAATATTTATTAATTAAAAGTGTAATAGTAGTATACATGAAAATTTGAGATACAAATATTATGCGAAGAAATCTACTGAAAGAATATCACATCGAAATTACCTGAACAAAATTGTATTGTTCAGAAATGAATGAGATTGATTTGTTTGTTTTTTTTTTTTTTTAATACATATGCTTTAATAAAATGACTTTTAATTAAAGCCCAATAACATCTGCATGTTAGATAAGATAAAATATTAATTATGGTTGTTCCGTCAATATAGCTCGAGAAATTCAAATTTTCATACGTTTTTTTCTTTTTTTGCAAATTGCAGCTCTGTGTTAGGTCGTATGTTGATCATGATGAGGTGATATGTGACAAAAATTTAATTATTATTAAAATTATTATATTTTAATTACCATCAGCGGCCAATTGACGGAAACACCTCTACAGTCCTGTTTCCTTTGTATACTTGGCTGTACCCTTGATGGTACAGTGGAAGATCAATTTTAGCCGTTGTACCTTTGACCTTGAAAACCGATCAACTTAAACGAACAGGATGTCATTAAAATCTTATTATTTAAATGTTTCATGGCACAGTAAGACCTACTTATTATAAGTATAAACAAAATAAATACTGTATCATCAAAAGAACATTGGATAGAACTTTTTATTGTGCCATTTACAAAAAGAAGACAAACCTTTGTTTGAAGAAGACAATGAGATAGAAGAAGTGTTTTTACCTTCAACACAAGGATGTTCTTCGTCTGTTGAAATGTCAGAAATCTCATTAGAAAGCTACACTAAACCTGTAATACAGACCCAGATAAGCTTTATGCTTGACCTTATTAAAAAAACATTATTTTTTTTTAACTATTTAATTTTTTTTATTAACTATTTAGAAAGTAATCTGAATGTAATATTAACATCCTGAGGCAAAGGTTCTTTATTTAAAATTTTTGACCATGTATTTTGTTTTTTTTTAGTGATTTATACTGAAATTAAATATTTGGATTATTATCTTATTACAAAATGTTACAATTTATTGAATTAAAAAAGTAAAATATTTATGCTCCATCAAACCTGAGTCGAAAATTACCTTTTTTTTAAAGTTAAATTATCTGGTGAAGGTACTTCTTCTGAATCAATCCAAATATTGTTTTACATGAAGTTATTTGTTCTATAAAGACCTTTTTGCTCTATTACATTATAATAATGTGGAAAAAAAAACGTTTAACTCTAGTGTACCTACAATAAATAAATAAAATATTGTTACAGAAGCTGAGCGACCCCAGCGAGGCGAACTCCAAAGATGCGGATGATCTTGAGACATCATCTGACGAAGCGGTAAGTCTAGTCTAGCCATCGACTTACATAATATGTTGTGGCCAGATCTTAGAAATTGATCACTTCTTGATATGGCTAAGTAAAACTTGCCAGATCACTTTTAACGTTAAAGTTTAATGATATATTAATCCTCGTTTGGCCTACTTTCCTTAAACCTTTTATTATCATAGAAATCCTATATCATTGAACGATGGCCAAACGAGGATTGACATATTATCATAAAACGTTAACGTTTATACATTTTGGCCGATTTTAATTGGCCATATCATGAAGTGATCAATTTTATGATCTGGCCACGGCATATATATTTTATCGATAAGTGTAGCATAATCTTTCGTCAATACGTATTCATATATTCATGAGTTTTTGGCGGAATTTCTTAGAGTGAAGTTCAGTGTCTGTTTTAATTATTCGCTAATTGATTCCTGGTGGACATTGTGATGTAAAATTGGTGTAATTTTGTGTCTCAAGCGTCTGCGCAATTGGAAAACATGTGGAGTCATTAAAACAGGCGCGATCACGAGGCTAGCAAGGAGCTGAGAATTTAGTTGTAATTTTGACTACCTCAGCAAAGTTTGCCGAGAAGGTTGACTTGATATATTTGCTGCCAAATATTACAGAAACATTGTAATGTGTACATCCATCCTTCCAGTGTATTCTAATCTTCTAAAACAAATTAGGTATTCATACGATGACATGATTTAAAGTATAAGTCCTTTAAGCCATATTCAAGCTTTTTGACATTTTAATAGAATAACATACCCAATTCTAATAAACAATGAAAAATTTTGCGCAGCGCGAGTTTTTTTCAATTTGTGACCTAACGAATTACTGTATTGGTCTTGACGAAACAAAAAGATTTAACAAAATCAATGTAATGTTATCAAGCCTTGGACCATGGTAGAATCTGTGCTATAAGAGAACAGTCGTGGCCTAAAGTGAAACTAAGATTAAGGTTTTTAAATGGTAATCTAACCCAACTATCCATCAGGTGCAAAACTTAATGTCGTGTTGACAAAATTTGTTATTTTATTGTAATTTTCATTCCAAATTATGTCGAAAATAGTTTTACACAGTTGCACAAGGGAGATAATATTTAATATTAGCTGACAGGACAAACTTCATACCGCATAATAGCCTATGATGGCTGACCTTTTAGGTAAACTGTGAAAGGATAACGCCATCCACTGGCATTACCAGAACCAGCTTAATTCATTTTTAAATGACATTTTAATTAGAGATGACGTTGTATTCGGTTTTTTTTTTTCCATATTTTTTTTTCAAGTTTAAACGGTGAGGCGTTTAAACCTTCCCTGGACTATAACGAATATTTCAAGCTCAAAATTACCCAAATCGGTCTAGCTGTTCTCGAGTTTTAGTGAGACTTAATTTTTTATATATTTAACTAGCGACCCGCCCCGGCTTCACATGGGTGCAATGCTAATACTAAATATACTTGTCTTTTTATACTAAAATGTCTTTTTATACAACGTTCACAGCTTCTCTGTCATTAGACAATACAAACATTTTCTTTTGAAGTAACTCTTTTTTCTTGATAGAGCGACACGTAGCCCCCGGTACCACCGCAACCGCTATGTCCCTGTATTTTAATCAATAACCTCGATCTATCAAATGTTGAGTGAAAAGTATGGTTTGCAAAGAAAACTTATTTGCGTTCTAAGAACCTAGTATTTGTTGTTAATATCTCCAAATTCTACACTTAGTTCGCAATAGAGGGCCTATTACACTACGCGACCCAGACTAAGACTGTCTGAATATCGAGTAGTGTAATAGGCCCTATAAGAATTGAATTGATTCAATTTATCACCATGTACCCATATTTGCAAAATAAATGACTTACTATGTTACATTTTTTGATACCTTTGCTATTAACCCTTAAACCGCTTGTGTCGCGTCTGATTAGATCAACGACTGTTTTCGTGTCCTATTCGCCAGGGTCATGTATTTGCGACTAGGTGCTCTATCTCGTTTAGCTCTTCAATCCCCATAGGAGACCGAAGAGCTGACAAGATGGAGTATTTCTTCATGGATGTGCGACCGTGGCGGAATAAACGCGAGAGTGTTAGTCGGATATATCCGACTAGTTCCTGCCAGCGGCTTCGCCCGCGTCTAAGTAAGTTTCTCCATACAAACTTTGAACCCCAGTTTCATCCCCTTAGAGGGTGAATTTTGAAAAATCCTCTTAGTGCTTGCCTATGTCATAAAAGGAAACCTTGTGCAAAATTTCACGGTCCTAGTCCCTGCAGTTTCGGCTGTACGGTGATATGTCAGTCAATCAGTTTCTCTTTTTATCGGATATCGATGTAGGTTATGGTTAATAGGTTAACTGACACCACTTTTAATCTTTTAACTGCCAGGCCCAGGGCTTAGGATTGTATGGAAACGTATCTGTACCCGTCGATGGCCGAGTGGTAACGGCCCCGACTTACGAGTTGTAGATTGCGAGTTCAAACCCAGCCAGGCGCATTACTTTGTGTAATTTATTTCATCACCACTGGTCCCAAAACGGTGAACGAAAACATCGTGCGGAAACCGGCATGTCAATCGGCAGCGGGGGGGGTGTCGGCATGTGTGTGTGGTGTGTGTGTTGTGCGTGTGTGTGTGTGTGTGTGGTGTGTGTTGTGGCAAGAATTCGAAGACATATGACATTCACCAACCCGCACTAGGCCCGCGTGGTGGATTACGGCCCGTTCCCTCTCCTGGAGAGAAGGCCTGAGTCCCAACAGTGGGAACATTATAAGGCCGAGTATGCTATGCTATGTATCCGTCTCCTTTGACAATTTGTTTTTTTTTTTGCAGGATCTGGAACCGGAACAATCTATATCGAGTGGAAATGAAGACACATGTTATCCGCAAAGTAACGCTCCAGTCGCACACACTGCAGAAAGGATACACGAGGTGATTACTCACATAATTTTGACTGGTCTGTTGGTTAGTAGCCCTGACTGCTATGCTGGAGGTCGTTGGTTCAATTCCCACCCAGGACAAATGTTTGTGTGATGAGCACAATCATTTGTTCTGTGTCTGGGTGTAATTATTCTATAATATGTATGTATTTAGAAATATATAAGTATGTTTATCAGTTGTCTAGTACTCATAACACAAGCTCTGCTTAGCTTGGGACCAGACGGCGTTGTGTGATAGTTGTGGAATAGCATATAGCATATAATTATTTCTCAGGATCATACTACTATGGGCTTGTGAACGACGATGGGTAGTTCACTGTCTGGCTGTCCGGTAACCATTCCGACCTAGCCCGAGTCGACGACAGTGTTGCACGCGCGAACAAGCCTACTGGGGCCATGGGTTGGCTTCCGAAAGGGAAACCCGGGGTTCTAGAACGCAAAGGGCAAAGAAAGAAGATAGGTGTGGTTTTAGTCAGTGAAAATCGGTCACGCTCTCCCATTCCGCTCTAGAGCGGGAGAAGTCATTGGATGATTAACTATTAAAAAAAATGTACAAGTGCGAGCCGAGCTCGCGCACTGAGGGTTCCGTACAACTTTTCTATGAAAACAGTTCAATTCCCGAATTGAGTTACGAAGATTTTTCCGAATCGCAGAAAAATGTGATTTGATTGTTTTTTTTTTCGTGATGTAACTACAAATTTACAGTCTTCAGTTTTTTTTCTATATTTTTGCTATGAGACCTTGCTTCATGCCAAATTTCAGGATTCTAGGTCAACAGGAAGTACGTTATGAATTTTGATTCCCTTGACAGTGTCAAAATACACGATTTTTGCGACATAAATGGCCGTATCTTGTTTTTTCGTTAACCCAGAAGTTGATTTTTTCACAGCTTTAAGGGATCGCAGACCTGAGTATATAGTTTAATTTCAACTCTATACATCTACGCGTTCCTGATATAAAGGGTCTTGACAGACAGACAACAAAATGATCCTATAAGGATTCTGTTTTTTCCTTTTGAGGTACGGAACCTTAAAAATCTTGAGTGCAGATTGAGCACTTATAGATTCTCTTTTTGATGCGTAAGGCCATTTGAGTTAATTTAAATTTCATAATATTATTTTTATTGATTTTTGACTTTAAATCATTGAAATAATTTTTGGGGTTTCTTTTTTTCATTTTAATTAGTATTTAATACAATAAATACGTTATTTGTTCCATTATAGTGAAGCGACTCCTTTTTCAATTAAAATCGATCTATTAAACGTTAACATAAATCGAGGTACAACAAATTAATCTACGTTCGCAACTAACAAGTTTCACGAGTTGTCATTATTATTTAATTATGTTACTAGTTTTCGTTAAAAAGCAATTTCGAGGCATAATTAAAACAAGATAATATCTTATAACTTATCTTTAATACATTAGTTTTGTTTCTATTTTGGTGAGCAATAAAGTAATAAACTTTATTGATTTTGATTTTATTATAATCGATAAAGATATTTTTTGTGTCACAACACTATTCGTTGAAATGTCAAATAAAATTGTGTTTACTTTTGTGTTTACCGTATTGTGTTAGGTTAACTGCCGGTAAGCCCAAGCCGAGAATATTGTTTTTAGCTTTTCTCTGCTAACAAATATACATTCGTGTCGAGTTGAGTTGAGATTCCTCCACGTCTATCTACTACATCGAGCAATTGGACTCGTTTTGTGCGTGTGCTGCGAAGTGAATTCTTAGAAAGTTTTTACAAGTGTAACATGTTGCGCTGTGTGAATTGTTCCTTTTATTAGGACACCCGCTGCCTAGACGCCAAATCAGAGAGGCAACGGATTCCATGGTCAATATTTTACGTAGATGGATTTCTCCTAACGCGGTGAGTAATTTATTCTATAACATTCATATCCTTTCGAATAGTAAAATGTCTTCAGGACGAATATTATTATTATTTCAAAATAACGTTTAGAAAATAATGTTTTCACATTGCTAATAGTAGAATATCTACATAACAAAATCTTATTCATAATTAAAAGCTACTAAATAATATAAATAAAACAAACTAAGATAATAACTAATGTTTTCACATTATGAGTTAATATTTACACATTTGTAACTATCAATTTCATGGAAAAGAATACTTTTGGCACTACTATTTTATTATGGATTATTCACGTAACATCTACATGAACATAATAATACACTTTATATTGAGCAATGAATACTAGCCGGCAGGCATAAACCAGGTTCGTTGCTGGATAGAATCGTCAGGGTCACCACTTTGGGGATGTACCATTGGAACGTTTGTCCCGCGTTTTTCAAACCAGGGCACATACATGGGAATTCGAATAATCCCATGGGTGTGATAATGGCGGTTTTCTCGACATCCTCTTCTCTTACGCTTAGCAATTTTTATTATTTGTAGGTATCAGTAGATGATTTTATATGTCAGGAATGTTACATTATACTTGAAAGAGAATCTGGCAACTACTTACGAGGCACTGTTCCTACACAAACCTTTGGACACCATCAAGTGTGCTTAAGCTGTGGTAAATCAGTGTTAAGAGTTCGGACTCACATAGTACCACTCAATAGCCCTGAACGGGATTTCATTATATCACATACACCTCCTCAACAGGTAAATAACTCTAGTTATCTTTATATTTCAAGTTATAAATTAATCAGGCAAGGAATCAATGAGCAGGCAACTTATTCTTCCTCCTATCTGCTTTTAGAAATCACTTTACTCTTTTTATATTGAAATTTTGCAAGAGGAAATATATTCATAGATTCTTATAACTATGTTTAGCATCATAGCGCACGCACATAGAATTTATTTACCTTATCTAAATAAAAATAATCTGAAAACCAGGGTCACTACTTGTGACTGTTATTCTTGTTACATGCAGAATTTAAATATATGGTGGTATTTTATATTTATATATTTATTTCAGGTTCACCGTCTTGAAAGAGTTTGTTTAAGCTGTTGGTCTAAAGCATATAGAAGAGTAAGAACACATGCTGAGCGTAATCAAAGTAGACTAGCTTTACAGAGTGGGTCTGCTAGTGAAGCCAGTGGGACTCTGGAAATTCCTTCAACTTCCAGCAGCAATGTTGTGGAAATATCTATTAGTCAGGTATCAGTACCCACACCTCCTCCACTACCACCATCAGCACTGCTTAACTGCTTAGTCCAAGAATTACTTCACGCATCTACAAACGTTCTGCTGCTTCTTCACGGCATTGTGTTTTTAGTGAATGCTACAGTGATGAGCGTATAATAGTATCATCAGAAATTAAAGTGATGTAACTGTTGCATTATAGATTGTATCATGTGCCACGTAGTGCCCGAATATGTAGTCATCATTTATATAGGGTGACTGGTAATTATTCAAATACATAATCTAATGAACCATTGAATTGTGCGTGCAATGGTTCATTAGTTATTTATTATTATAATTTAATTTTATACTAACATTAGGCTATGTTGTACTACTACTAACACATATGGATGTTTATCTGAAATAAATATTTTGAATTTGAATACTCAATTATTTTGTACTAAAATGCGGATTTCAAAACGAATTGTTTTGAGATGTAACATAACCTCAATAGATTTTTTTTCTCAATGATTATTTCATTACTATGCTGTTTCAAAAGTTGCGCAACCAAGTTCTTACTAACTTGCTTGATCTCCTTTGGCATAAAGCTAGGTCTTATATATATAGAAATTAACCTGAAAACTGAAGACTGTTGGCCAAATCGTACCTTATTGCGTCTCTATATGCCATATACTTGAAAATCCTCAATTTATTAGTATTTTAAAAAAAAAAAACAAGAAATATCTCGATAGGAAGCCACCAGAAAAGAAAAAAAAAATTGTTTTGATTTTTTGAACGCACGTTAAAAAAGTAATTATGTTTATTGGGATTTTTCTTAATTATTAGCATTAATTCAGTTAATTCTACATTTTATTATACTAATTTGAAACAAAAAGAAACTATGATATTCGAATACGGAAGACTTAATGCACAGGAAAACATGGGCGGAAGACTAAGCGATATGGGCGAGCGACTATAGCCTTCACTAAGGGGGAAACAAAAAAAAAAAGTTACGCCATCGATTGACAGGTGACACTGTGACAGGTAAAATACTATTCACTCGCGACTCGCGTGCACGTTTCAGCGTTTGTTGTGAATTGTGTGATACGTACTGTGCGATTTTGTCTTCCCTTTTTTTGTTTTGAGCCTGGCTTTATTACGAGTACAGCACAAGTACAGTATTATCGTCACAAGCGGTAGATATTAGCTACGATAATACTGTGCTTTCGACCCCCTGGATACCGATTTTACTTCCGATTTGAAGTGAATGTTGTTGTTGTTGTGTTATGCTTGAAATCAATATGCAGACGCCACAAGCAGCCCGGCGATTGCTTTGTGTTAATTGCAATATACGTGTTAACACACTTCGTCGCCATATCGTCTTTGAGCTTGACTCGAAAGTTATTTCTTTGATGTGCGAGTGGAATTCTTCAATAATAGTATGTATTTCTACATTTACCAACCTAATCTTATATTAATATTATCTGAAGTTGAATCATATAAAGTAATTCTAAATGTTGTTTTAGATTACTGAAGAAGATTACGTATGTGAAGCTTGTTATGAATTGGCGTTGCAACATATAAACATCAGATTACCTATTGCACCTGGTGCTTCATCCTGCCGTGGCCACATTAATGTTTGCATTCTTTGTGGAAGTTCGGTGCTAAGACGTAGACGTGATCCTATTGTGAGACAGAATGCATCTCCATTACAACTAGCAATACAAAAAGCAATTGAAAACAGAATTGCCCCACGACAGGTATTTATTTATTGTTTTGTTTATTATTTCCATTTCTGCCTCCAATATTCTCGCTGGATGCATCAGCAATTTGTCATTTTTTTTGATAACTACATTTATATTTGTATGGTTTTATAAGAAACAACTAGTCATAACTTTTGTATATTAACCTATTGAGTAGCGTAATTAGAGCCACAATAGAAAGACAAATGAATTTATAACAGGTTTTCTGGTTGTTTCAGGCTAGTGCTTCAGACAATGTATGTCATCCTTGTTGGCTGAGATTTAAGAGATATGTAATGCGGGACAATTATGAGCTGCAGGCACAGCCTAAGCCACGGGCAGATTGTGAGCAGCAAGCACAGCCTGAGCTACAAGCAGAGTCTGAGCTGCAGGCAGAGCCGGAGCCACAGGCTAAGCCTGAGCCACAACCTCAAGAAGCTGTAAGCTCTATTAATTCTGACCATGACGAGCAAGCCTACAAAGTATCCGGAGTGATTAATCTACCTTATTATAGACGAACAGCGAATACTGCATCACATTGTATATTTTATGGTTGTCAGAATGTTGATTTGTGTAGAATGTCGGACCCATTGAGATCAACAACACTATCCCAACATAGATATTACTTGCCTTTAAATGCTTGAATCTGTGTAGAACATACATTTAGTAATAGTTGGGATATGTTGTTTGATTCAAAAAACAGTATTAGCACATGAACAGCTGAACAAATTGATCATATATTTTAGTTTTTAATGAAGTAATATTATTTGCCTGAAGACCATACCAGATCTGACGGGCTAAGTCATATTATAGTAAAAATATCAGCCTCCCTAGCCAAGTTACAACTGTTTCGTGTCGAATTCTGTTCTCCAATTGGTAACGCCTCGGTGTCAGCAATTGTAGAAAACAATAAGTTGGTAGCCATGTTGACGCGCCTGAGTCGGCCGTCATTCTATGATAACAAAGCATGTAGTGTTGAACATTGTAGAAACAATAACATTTCATTCTATCATTTTGAATGATGTGAACTTGCTACGAATTTTCTATTTGTTTGTTCTGACCACTGAGATGATGTCATTCCCATACATTTGATTAGTTTTCGACTAGTGTTAATGATTGCAGATTATCAACTCAATGAAACCAGCACCCCTAGTGCTGGTTTCATTGAGTTTAGAAAATCGAAGTGTGCAGAAAAAATATTAATACATTAGAGTATAGTTTGAGAGGAGGTGGAGAAAGTACCCTGATTAGAAAAAAATCAAATCCAGATGTATTTTAAGAAAATATATATTAATTGAAAATAATGTGTAAATAAAGTGTCAGCATTGTAGAATACTGCGGTAATTGTCTAGTGGGAAAAATAACTATTGGGTGCTGTGCAGATGTTATGACGCTTGTGCGGTACCTTGGATGGAGGTACCACACAAGCGCAACAGCTGCTAGGCATCAACCAACAATATCAGTGCCAGCAGAATTCCACGATGCTGTAGTTGTGAGAGGATGATGAACAAAATGTATTTTTGGACAAAAGACTTAATTCTTTACCCACTCCCTAAAGTTTTCTGGTGATTCCCTAATCTATACCGTATTATGCTAAGTAAAAAAAAACGGGGTTCCAAAAAACTGAACATTATCTGTCAGTAAATCAACTTATTTTTTTTATTCTAACCTCGAAAAGTATTTTTGGTGTTAAAAAACTATTGCGGCCATTTAGATATTATTTTCACACTGGATAGTGTTTACAACATAAAAACAATCTAATCTCACTATAATTTGTTTTTGGACGCGAAAAATAAAAGGCAATTGCTATAGAAATTTAGTCGATGTTCTATGTAGTTACGTCACAAAAAAAAACTTTTTGTAATTCTTAAAAATCTTCGTAACTCAATTCGGGAATTGAACTGTTTTCATAGGTGAGTTTGTACGGAACCCTCAGTGCGCGAGTCCGACTCGCACTTGCTCAGTTTTTTATCCTGGGGAGTATGTTCTCTTTGTGTTTTAGTGCTACACCGATCGGTGGACCGACAATTTGTAAACGCGTCCATTTCGTGTACGTGTTTATGACTGTACCAGTCCGGCCAATAGTTGGTCAGGAGAGCACTGAACGTTACAAACTGACGATCGGTTGTGCATATCGTCAAGAACGATGGTACGCACCGATGGGCGAAGTCTCAGGCAGAAGCTAATATGTAATTTAATATTTATTTTAGAGTAAGATTGTATAGTCTTTAATTTCCCTCTCCTAGAGAGGAGGCCTGAGTCCCAGCAGTGGGAACATTATAAGGCCGACTGTGCTAAGATTGGATAGTCTCCATTCCGCCAAATAAATTACTTTAGTGTTATGCACAGGAACAGGTTGTGCTTTCCCGCTAACCTTCAATACTTACCTCCCGACTTGACTTGGTTGTTGTCTGGTCCGGACCACTGCCCTTACTATTTATTTTCGAATTGTTGTATACATTCTAATCGCACGGAGAACTCTTGATATCGCGATGCAGAATTTTGTATTTTATTTCGTATGTGGCGACATACTGCCGTTTTGAGCAAAAAGGGCACAACTGACATTTTTTTTTTCGAAATTCAGTTAAATAATGAATAAAGACTAATAATGTATTTATTAGTTTATAATATTAGCTTAAATAAGTATTTTACTATTGTAACGTAATGATAACTACATTCTACTTTATATATGTTATTTATTTATTGTGCACACCTACCACAGTGTTGTCTCTTTTAACCCAAAGGTTGACTGGTAGAGAATGCCTTGTTGCATTAAGTCCGCCTATGTAAAACTACTGTAAATGAAGTTAAAATAAATAAATACATATTTATAAAAAAGTTTGATTCCGAATAATGTATTTAAAAATAATGAAAAACATGTTAGTTGTCCCCTTTTAACTTGAAACGGCAGCATACATGTCGCTATATAACAATTCTCATTCTCAATACTAATACTGATAATATCTCCTCAGGATCAAACAAAGGCGTTCATCGCAAAAGTATTCCACTACTTAGAGCATGAGTTCGAGGTGTTGAAGAAGATGGATGCGAAAATGATACTGATTAACCTGTCGAAATTGCCATATCGGACTGCGATGGCGACGGGAGTGAGCGAGACGACGGTACTTGAGATACTGCAGGAGGAAGCGAGACAGAATGCTGCCATGCGAGAGTTGGGTGCTCAAAATGATGGAAAGCCTGAAGCATCGGCTGTGAATGCTGGAAAGACACAGAGACCCGCTCGGAAACGACGCAGAGTCTGCAAGAAACAAAACCTGGCAGAAAGGTTGGTCAACACTATTTTTTTTTACATGCTTTTACTTAACTTTCAATGCTTGTTTGTATGTTTGTTTAGTGCAAATCTTAGTCATTTTATTTTTACCCGACTACGGCAAAGCCAAAGGAGGGTTATGATTTTGACAGGCTATGTATATATGTATTGTGAGTATGTTCATCTGTTCCCTCATAGCTCCTAATCTACTTATGGGAACACGACGTATGAGGTATCGTTAGAACCGTCTTAATTGTCCGCTGAATGGCGCCCTCTAGCGGACAAAAAGTAAAATGTATAAAAATAATAATGAAGATAAATACGCCTTGTTTGGAGTCATTTGAAAGGATTTCACTTGAACATATCTAATTTAAAGTGACGCCCTCTAGCGGACAAAAAGGCATGTGTTAAATTTAACACCAAAATTGTTTAAATAAAAATAAGGTGCCCCATCGTCGACCACATCATCGCTTTCCATCGGGTGAGATGGTGGTCAAACGCGAGCCTATCATTAATAAAAAAAAATGTAAAAAACTAAAACCCGACCACGACAAAAAAAACGACGCTGAATATGTATGAAACGAGATTTTTATACTTCAAACAGAACAAAAAGAAAAACCGTATTCACACGTTTTTAAAGTGTAAATCTTGTTTCATACTTTTTTAGCGTCGTTTTTTTTTTGTAGCCGCCCACCTTGTGAGGTCTCCCAACGTTAATAAATGATATCATATTGAAAACTTATTTTTCTGTATTGTTTCAGTTCAAGCGAAGCCACAGACGGTAGCATCGAGGAGGCCGGACAATCAAGCGTCGCTCAAGAGTGAGTTTGTTTTATTTTGAACCATTTACCAAAGCTTTTAATAATAAAAATAAATAATAAATTATTTTATTGTCTCATGACAAAATTGATGAAGCGCATACATAAAATTTATTTCTTTACAGCGCAATAAAACGTGTCAGGCGCCCCTATATCTTTTTTAGGTTTTCGTAATTCAAAAGGAAAAGGATATAGGATCACTTTGTTGTCCGTCTGTCCGTCTGCCTGTCTGTCTAGACCCTTTATCTCGGGAACGCGTGGAAGTATCGAGTTGAAATTAATCACACTCAGGTCTACGGTCCCTTGAAGCTGTGAAAAAATCAAACTTAATTTAACGATTGAAAAAAGATGCGGTCGTTTATGTCGCAAAAAACATATGTTTGGATACTCACAAAGGAATCAAAATTGATAGGGTAGGGTTCCCGTTGATCCAGAATCCTGAAATTTGGCATAAAGCAAGATCTTATAACATAGGTATAGGAATAAATCTGAACAGAGTAAATTTATTGTTACCTACGTCACAAAAAAAACTTAGTTCAATGCAGAAAAATCTTTGACACTCCATTCGGGAATTGTAGTTTGTACGGAACCCTCAGTGCGCGATTCCGATTCGCACTTGCACAGCTTTTTTTATTATCGTCTTGTGAAATCAAATAACTCGGCTGGTTTCCATTCACGATCTTTTCCTGTACCGTTACAAAAGCAGTGGTGATGAAATGTTACATATTTTAAAACAATATCCCTTACTGCATCTGTCTGTCTGTATGAACGCGATAAACTGAAAAACTACTGAACGGATCTTCTTGCAGTTTTGACTAATAGACAGAGTGATTTATGAGGAAGGTTCAGGTGTGTCTTATCTTACTGTAGGGCTGGCCCTGAGCCGGAGTTTTCGACCCTTTTGGTTCTTTTGTGCCATGCCCTTCCTGTTTACTCAACCCCTAGCCCTCCATGAGTCCCAGTATGGCCTTGATACGGCTGAGCCTGTAGTCCTCTGGTCTTGGGAATGGTGGGCCCAGATACCCTAGTCTTTTGGAGCCTAGTGCTGCAGAGTTGCACAGCAAGTGTAACATAGTCTCCACTGCATCTTCACAAATCCTGCAAGTCGGGTCGCTTGCTAGTCCCATGTTGTGGAGCTGTTTGTTGGTTGCATAGTGCCCCTTGAAGACCCCTGTGATTGTTAGTGATCTACTGTAGGAAAAAAATAATTTTGCATGCTTCTGGTCTGTTGTGTGGCGCCAGTGTGTGCTGTGTATTTCTATCTGTTTAGGCGTTTAATACATTCATTTCATAGTAAAGAAAATTCAAGAATTTCAAAGGTTTCTAACACCCATGCGAAGCTGGAGCGAGACGTTACTTAATTAAAATAAGTAAGGTAGATGTCTAGGTTCAAAGCTAGGATATTGTGATGTAAAATTGGTGTACGTTCTGTATCTCAAGTGTCTGCGCAACTGGAAAATATGTGGAATCATTGAAACTGGCGCGATCTCGGCAAAATGGAGCTGAGAATTTTATTTTAGTTTTGACTACTTGAGCGAAGTTTGCCGAGAAGGCAAAAACATTAGAATGTGTTGCACCCGCACTCTAATGTGATACATAATGCAGTGTTTTGAAAAATAAAATAAGACTTGACTTCAAGGTCCAATTGACCAAGTCAAAAAACCCAAAAAAAAAATGTTACCACAGAGGCCTACTATCCACGGTCTCGTTGCTTCCATAGACGCCTATTCGTTATTATACGCTGCCGCTTCGTCGACAACTCGACACATTTTCATAGTTTAGTATGTTAGCTTCACGCAGGCATACACCAAGCGTATAATGACGAATACGCGTCTATGAAGCTACGCGGCCGTGGACAGTAGTAGTCCATAGTTTTGTATGTAAGCTTCAAGCAGGCATACACCAAGCGTATAATGAGACCGAGACTTAGTTTGTAGTGTAATTGAGTCGCGGGAACACGTCATAATCTTCCTACCCTTGTCGCAACACGTTATTTCCTTCCATTCTGTCTTGTCACCCGTCACGCTATCACTAACTCCCTTCTTTCATATCATCATCATCATCCATCAGGCGTGTGTAACTCTTTACTGAACCGAACACTGAAACACTTTACTAAGTGACCTGCAGTCTTTTTCAAATTCAAATTAAAACGTTTACTCGTAATTAACAACCTGAACTAAAAAATCTAGCATAGCATAATCAGCTTTATAATGTTCCTACTGCTGGGACTCAATCCTCCTCTTTTGGAGAGGGAAGGGGCCGTAATCCACCACGCGGGCTTAGTGCGGATTGTTAGATGTCACATGTCTTCGAATTTTTGGTTCTAGGACATGCCGGTTTCATCTCGATGTTTTTCCTTCACCGTTTTGAGAACAGTGGTGATGAAATCTTTAAATATAAAAGAAAGTCGTGTTAGTTACACTGTTTATAACTCAAGAACGGCTGAACCGATTTGGCTGAAAATTGGTGGGGAGGTAGCTTAGAACCAGGAGACGGACATAGGGTACTTTTTAACGAGTAGGGTAGAGTAGGGTAATTTTTTTTTTTTTACTAAATCCCGCTTTTGGGCAGAACAACGTCTGCCGGGACCGCTAGTAAATTACATAATGTAATGTGCGTGGCTGGGTTTAAACCCGTGACCTACATCTCTTTAAGTCGTGGCCGTTATCATTACTATTATTATAACTCTTAGTAAACTGCGTTTCATCTTTCCTCCATTCACATGACGATACCAAGACAAACGATTCCCTTTCATCTTTTGAGTCACTGGCGCTTTTAAACTTCTCTAATACATTCTGAATTTCTGTAAAGTCGCGGGAACACAATCAATAATATTGTTTTTTTTTTTTGCAGTATAACAATTGAACCTGAAGTTAAAATGCTCGTCGTGAAGGCAGAACCATTCGAATATTACAAGTGAGTCGTATTTAGAATCTTCTCCTTACTCCCGGTTTATTCCAGATATCCCCACCAGTTGTACTTATTTTATACAAAAATTACCACTATTCTGATATTGTTTAACTAGTGGAGATTTCTGAAAAAAAAAAAAAAACAATCCCCACATCAAACAATTTCTGGAATAAACCGTAAATGGGGACCCCATTTACGGTATATTCCAGAAATTCCCACCGACAAATTTAACTGGCAGTCGATGGGGACGAAAGGTTCTGGAGAGGCGACCACATGCCAAAAGACGCAGCGTTGGAAGGTCTTCCGCAAGGTGGACCGATGACCTGGCGAGGGTCGCGGGAATCCCATGGATGCGAGATGCAAAAGACTGGTTGTTATAGCGACACTTGGGGGAGGCCTATGTCCAACAGTGGACGTCTTTCGGCTGAAATGATGATGATGTGCTATTCTTGGACACGATGCAACCCGTAAGCCAAATTTCCTCCAAATCTCTTTAGCAGTTTTAGCGTGAAGGCGTAACAAACATACATACTCACAAACTTTCGCCTTTATAATATTCGTTATTTATAATATTAGTGTTATTCTAAGTGCTTCTTTGTTTTCATTTCAGTGAGGAACCCGCAATCAGTATAGAACCAGTAAATGCTACGGCAATAAATAAGTAAGTACATCATGTATTATTCTTTTAAGACGAAACCGACAGGAAAGCTGGCGAAATTCAAATTTTCTTAAGGAGAAGATATACATATTTATTTACGTCAATACAACGACGTAAATAAATATGTATATCGTAAGACCACCAATCATATTTTAATTAACATAGAACTGGACACTAACCTGCAAAGAGCAAAAAACATTAAAAAATTTTTTTTTTTGTTTTCCACAACTATCACACAACAGTGTCTAGTCCCAAGCTAGGCAGAGCTTGTGTTATGAGTACTAGACAACTGATAAACATACTTAAATATTTCTAAATACATATATATCTACTATATAAAAATAAGTCGGGTTTTCCTTCCTGACGCTATAACTCCATAACGCACGAACCGATTTCCACGGTTTTGCATTCGTTGGAAAGGTCTCGGGCTCCGTGTGGTTTATAGCAAAGAAAAGAGTAGGGTAGAGTAGGGTAATTTTTTTTTTTTACTAAATCCCGCTTTTGGGCAGAACAACGTCTGCCGGGACCGCTAGTTATGAATAAATTACACCCAGGTACGGAAGAAATGATCGTGCTCATCACACAAACATTTGTCCTGGGTGAGAATCGAACCTGGAGGTCGTCCTCCGGCCCTGCGTTCAAAAATGAAGTTAGAGTTAACTCTAATGACGTCATCAGGGTAGATACTGTAAGCTCGCATTTTTGAACGCGAACTGTCAATGCCAAGCAACTGTCGTTCCTGCCGCTTACACCAACCTACCCTGCTTAGTTAGAGTGCGGCGTAAGAGTTAGTTGGGTTAACTCTAGGGTAGCTACTCGAGTTACAAAAGAATGATCCTGGGTTGCAACTCGAAGCATTTTTGAACGGTTGGAGTAACGACTCTACCATATTCTGGTTATTTTTGAACGCAGGGCGGCATAGCAGTCAGGGCCACTTACCACTAGACCACCAGGCCAGACAAATTTGAATTTCGCTGGTCACTTTTGGACATTTCAAGTTCAAAGATTCAAAGATTCAAAGATTCAAAAGCATTTATTTCAAATAAACCGTTTACAGGCACTTTTGAAATGTCAAGAAGTCAGTTAGTCAGAAAAAAAAAAAAAAATGTTGCTAATTGCACATTCCAAAGCGTAGATCTCTATGGAGAAGAATGTGCAAGAAACTCCATGGACACTCTTTTCAATCATGTTTTGTAATTACAAATATCACTGTTACATGTTTCTTGTCGTTATCATGTGAGAACAATGTAAATACAGTAAAAATAAAAACTAAATATAGATATTAAAATAGCAACTGGCAGCTAAGAGATGACCAGTCTCAACTGACAGCGCCCGTTCACGAACATGACGCTAATATTAGCACCACTCAGCTCAACCATTTTGAAGGGAACCGAATGATCCAACACATGCGCCACCATCAGTGAGACATTTAAGTGAGCATGACAAACTCTCAACTGCCGTGCTCATTTATGTCAAACAAGTCCAATAGTAACATAAAAAACCATAAAATAGCTCCATGGTACTCACATTTACAAACTTTGAAAATAAATGCTTCTACATTATACAATACTTATAATATTTTACAATTCCCAAAAAAAAAAAAGCATTAAATAATAATAATAATAATTTCCAAACTAATCAATTTGTATACCTCGGTGGTAGAGGAGCTGGACCAGCATTGAGCCAAGCATTTTTATCTTGAATATAATCCTCCAACTTATAATATGCTTGCCTGCATAGTGTGCGTTTAATACAAGATTTAAATTTCGTTTCATTGAGTTCTAATATTTGTGGAGGTATTTTATTATAACATTTCAAACAGTACCCCATGAAAGAAGAGGCCACTTTAGCCAGTCTAAAACCTGGTTGAACTAATTGGTCCCTATTTCTTGTAACATAATTATGTCTATCGCCTCTTTTGCTAAAAAGATGAAGATTTTTTCTAACGTACATGATGTTTTCATAAATATATTGACAAGGCACCGTCATAATGTTAATATCCTTAAACAGTTCCCTTAGAGAATCGCACCGGCGAAGATTGTAAATAGCTCTGATAGCTCTTTTCTGTAGTATAAAAATTGAGTCAATGTCTGCAGCCCGTCCCCATAGTAAGATACCGTATGACATGATACTATGAAAATAACTAAAATAGACTAGTCTAGCGGTATCAACATCCGTAAATTGGCGGATTTTTCTAACAGCATATGCAGCTGAGCTAAGCCGTCCTGCAAGAGATGTTAAATGAGGACCCCATTGTAGCCTTGAGTCAAGCGTAATCCCCAGGAAAACCGTTTTATCGACAAATTCTAGCTTTTCATCGTTTAATACTACGTCACAATCACTGCTTTTGACATTAGGTAAGGAAAATCTTATGCATTTAGTTTTTTTCCCGTTTAAAACTAGATTATTAGCAGTGAACCAGTTTTGGACCTGCAGTAGGGCATAATTTTCGTCGTCAAGATTATTAGTCCTTCTATTTATCTTAAAAATCAAAGAAGTGTCGTCAGCAAACAACACCATATTAAGTTTATTTTCCAACAAATAGGGTAAATCATTAATATAAACTAAAAATAAAAAAGGACCTAAAATTGAACCTTGGGGTACCCCCATTTTCACATTTAATCCCGACGAATTGACACCGTTTATTTGAACTTGTTGCTGTCTGTCAATCAAATAAGATTTTAATAAGCTTAAAGCTGTTTTGCCTAGTCCGTAATGCTCAAGTTTCAAGAGTAATGTTTCATGAACCACGCAATCAAACGCCTTAGACAGGTCACAGAAGATGCCTATAGCATCCTGTGCCTCTTCCCACGCATTAAAAATGTGTTTTAGTAAGGAGACACCAGCGTCAGTTGTACAACGTCCTTTGGTGAAACCATACTGTTTATCGTGTAAGATGTTATTTGTGTTAAAATGATTAAGCATTTGATTTAACATCACTTTTTCAAATATCTTGCTAAAAACTGGCAACACGGACACCGGCCTATAATTATTAGTGTCTTTACTGTCCCCGGATTTAAAAAGTGGTATCACTTTACTATATTTCATTAGATCAGGAAAGACTCCTTGATCTATACACAAATTAAATATTAAGGCTAAGTACGGCGCTATAGTCTCAATAATTGAGGTACAAACTTTGATAGACATACCCCACAAATCTTCTGTCAATTTAACTTTGATTTGTTTAAACGCTTTTATTACTGTAAAGGGGTTTATATGCTTAAAGTTAAATTCAGTCAAACAGGCTGCAACGTTTGCCTGTAATAAACCAAAAGCATGCGATGGCGACGAATCTAGGGCTTCAGTGGTTTTAGTTGGTATACTAGCAAAGAAATTTACAAATTCTTCTGCAACTAGTTTGTTATCGCTAATAAGACCATGATGTGTCTCCAAAGTGTAATCATTATTATGTATTTTGTTCCTGTTGTTTGGATATGAATAGTTTGTACGGAACCCTCAGTGCGCGAGTCCGACTCGAACTTGCCCAGTTTTTTTGTAATACATTTTGGTTTCGCACATTTTATTTATTTATTTAACAATTTATGTACACACAATAATAAAAGAAAAGGAGAAGGAAACAGAAGAATAGTACTTAGGTTTTTTTTATGCTTATTTCTAAAGAAATGTCTTCCAGCATACCTGCGAAAAGGTAAGTTGGAAAAAATAGAGATGTAGACACTGTGTGTAGAAGTAAAAGGAATATTGGTACACACATATGACAGTTAACAATGAAATAATATGACATTCAAAAAAAAGATATATTTATATAAAAATTAATCCCCATTTCCCTTGGTCACGCCATCACGCGTGAACGGCTGGACCGATTTCACTAGATTTTTTTTGTTGTGTTTTTTATTGTCAGAAGAAGGATCTTATGACAAAAAAAAATAAAAAAGTAGGGCAGAGTAGGGAGAAATAGGGTAGAGTTAGGTAGAGCAGAATAGAGTAGTTAGTTGACGGGAGCGAAGCCGCGGGCAATAGTTAGTACTATTATAATTATATACATAAACATAGCAGCGTTTAGTGCATTTAGCCAGTGTCAAGTTGAGACAGTATTTGGCAAGATAAGCTTAAGCATTGCCATACAACGTGGCAATGCCGCCAGCCTTTTGGGCACACTTCCAGTCGACAGCGATGCGGAGGAATTTTATGACGCCATATTTTAGCTAGTAGTTTTTGTCTTTAGTGTATATATAGTTTTAATTAGTTAAGTGTTTTTTTTTATCAATTAATCTTATTCAAAATGAATAAAGAGTACCCCTAGACAGTAATAAGTTTTCCGTTACTTTAAATTATTTTGAGTCCCATTAAAATGCGGATGTAACTCTTTCTAATGTTTTTGCAGTATTGTATCAGGTCAGCCTTCTCAGTAAGCTTCGCTGTGGTAGTCAACGCTGCAATAATTCTCACCTCCATTTTGCCGAGATCGCGCCTGTTGCAATGATTCTAAACTCCATCTGTTTAGGTAATTAACTAAATGTAAACAACCTTGACATGTCTTTTATCTAAAAGTTGTCTATAATTTTTATCTAAAAATGTTTACAATTTGTTATTTTCTTAGACCGATGTTTGGTAACTAACTAAATTTAAATAATCTTTGTATGTCTTCTATACGATTTTTTTTTAACAAAAAGACATACTAAGATTGTTTACGTTTAGTTAACTACCTAAACTGATGGAGTATACCTATTGTCTAGTAGCGCAGACACTTGAGATACAAAACTACATCAATTTTACATCGCAATATCCACTAGGAATTAATTTGTGAACGAGTAAAACAGCCACTGAACCTCACTCGAATCAATCCTGCAACAAACTCCTGTTTTGAAATGGGTCACCGTGATCGAAATTCTTTCGTGAACGTTATTATTAGTTCGGATAACATAGTTAGTTAGATTTAAAAACTAGTGGGCGTCACCATCAATGACTGAATCACTGCTTACCATCAGGTGGGATCGCAGTCAAGCACTGGATTATATCAATATAAAATATACATATATATATGTTTAGTGGCTTGTTAAAAAGATGTTATTATTTTGGTTTTCAGAGATCAAGCTCAAAAAGATCCAATTTCGTTAGACGTGAAGCCGGAGTCGCCCGATGATGACGAAATGAATTAGTAAGTAATCTCCGTTAGCCTATATCTTTCATTTACATATATATATATAAAAAACAAAATACCACTCATTGATTAATCACGAAATTTTCGAAACTATAACACCTACAAACTTATAATTTGGATGGTAGGTTCCCGCTCGAATGGTCTAAGGAACTAAAATCCCTTTTTTATTATATACGCTAAAGCGCTCTAAGGGACTAAAGTCCCTTTTTTTTGTCCTTGACGTTTCTAGTACGATACGACCTCTTAATATACACCCCTATGTTTTAATTAGTACAAAAAAAAAATTATGGGTCTATCTGTACCCGTTACTCATCATATTTATGTAGTCAAAAGTAAAAAAAAAAAAAACAAAATCTCAAAATTGTTCACGGAAATTTGTCATAATTGGTAAATTCATAATTGAATCAATTATGCATACCATATTGCTACTAGAAAATACTACGCGCAGTGTTTTTCCATTGGTTTTCAGTTATAATCAATAGCCTGTACAATATTTCCATAAATTGAGTGACATTTTGGGATATAAACAAACGCTAATAAATTCAAATTCAAATTCAAATTCTTTATTGCGAACTAAGTGTGAGTTGGGGGTGTTAACAATAAGTGCTAGGTTCTTAGAACTTAGTTACCTGTTAAGGCATTGCAACATAAATAGTTAAAATATTAAGAAAAAAGAAAAATACATGCTAAATATTACAGGTCAACGGTTTACATTGTCTATTATATTAATTATCAATATTCATATATTTTACATAACTCTAATATTAATTATTACTATTCTTATATTTTACATTATCTATTATATTAATTTATTTATAATTTATGTCACACTTACATCACATGGTTATCATTATCTATATTATTAATTATCATTAATCATAAATTTTGTTAATGGTAATTCATAAATTCATTTTTATTATTTATAATTTATGTCACATTTACAATACATAATTATCACATTTTAATTATCACAATCATTCTAATATATTCGTTATTTTTCGTCAAGGAATTCTTTAACAGAGTAATATGCTTTTTTGTTCAGGAAATCTTTTAGCTTCCTTTTAAAAATACCAATAGGATGTAGGTTCTTAATGTCTATGGGTAACTTATTATATATTTTTATGCCCATGCAAAAAATACTATTGCTATATAGTGCAGTGTGGGATGTTTTATTGCGTAATGTATTTTTATGTCTACTGCTTATTAAGGTGTCATAGGTACTAATGTTTGATTTAATTAAAATTGAGGCCTCGTAGATATATAGAGCAGGGAGGGTTAATATCTTGAGGTTTATGAAATGAGGCTTACAAGAATCCGTTTGGTCTATCCCACATATATCGTTTGATCTAATACACTTTTTTTGTTCCTTGAATGCAGTTTCTTTATCGGTTGAGTATCCCCAATATAGTATCCCAAAAGAGAGAGTGGATGCCACATAGGCATGATAAGCGCTAAGTAGTGTGGTTTGGTTAGCTACTTTTTTGAGCATGTAGAGGGAATACGAGAATTGATTTAATTTGCTACATACACTATTTACATGTGTTTTCCATGACATATTAGAGTCTATATATATACCTAGAAATTTTGTGTGTGTAACCTCACTTACAGTTTCATTATTGTACTTAATAGATAACGGCATTGATATTGCGTTTTTATTTTTGAAATTCATGTAATGAGTTTTTGCAAGATTTATTTTTAGGTTATTTATTGTAAGCCAATTTATTAATTTAGAGAGGGAATCGTTTATTTCTAGTTCATGTTTATCATTTTTATTATTTGTGAAAAGAGCAGTACTGTCATCTGCAAATAAAACCATCGGGTGTCGAATAGCGTTAGGTAAATCATTTATATAAATGAGAAATAGTAGTGGTCCTAGTATAGACCCTTGTGGTACACCATATTTTGTGTACCTTGGGCTCGATGTATATTTAATTTCTGTTTTTGTAAATGGACATATTTGTGTTATTTCAGTGAACTGTATTCTATTACTGAGATAAGATTTGATTATTTCTAGTGCCTTTCCTCGTACTCCGTATATTTCTAGTTTATGTAGGAGTAGGCTATGGTCAACATAATCAAACGCCTTTGTCATATCCATGTATAGGGCTGTGACCTGATTCTTTTTATCAAGTTCCGTTATAATTTTTTGTAAAAATTGATGCATTGCAGTATTAACCGATTTCCCTTTTCTGAATCCCAATTGGTTATCTATTATTATTTTATTTTTCTCGAAGTATTCACTAAGATTATTATAAAGTACTTTTTCAAATATTTTGGCCATTATTGGAATGAGAGCAATGGGCCTATAACAACGTACATCTTCCGTGTTTTCTTTTTTAAATATTGGTGTAACTAAATAACTTTTCTGTTTATGAATATTATTTGTTGAGATTTTACTTAAACAATAACAAGCCCTTTTCTAATAAAGGAGTTCGATTACAAATACTGTGACACGATTTAGATATTACTAGCTCTTACCCGCGGCTTCACCCGCTTGGTTGTGAAAAATATGTAGCCTATGTTACTCAGTGATAAAGTAACATCAGGTGCAATTTTTTATTTTTATTTTACACTAATTTTTGAATTTGTTCATTACAAACAAAAATGCGTTGGTCATCATCTTCCTACCTTTGTCCCGTTTTATTTGGAGTCGGCGCAAAACGTTTTTTTCTTCCACTCTGTCTTGTCACCCGTCACCCTATCACTAACTCCCTTTTCTTTCATATCACTTCTCACACAATCCAACCATCTTTTCTTTAGTCTCCCTCTCCCTCTCCATCCATCCATTTCTCTTTTTATTATTAATAGGTAGGTATACATAAAGATGGATGCAAGACGCACGGGACCGTTCATTGTGGCGACACTTGGGGGAGGCCTATGTCCAACAGTGGACGTCTTTCGGTTGAAATGATGACGATGATAGATAAAGAGAAAAGATTTGTTCTTTTGTGTGTAATGAATAACTCAAAAACTAATAAACTGATTTTGAAATTTTCGTCTTAGAGCGAGAGCAGTCATTAGACTTCCAACTTAAAATATGAAAACCGGAGGATTGAATGATGAAGGGTTCCGTAGCGTCCGTTTTAAAAAAAAAAGTAAACTGTTTTTAAGTATTTGTTGGTGTAACAGCAACAGAAATACATCATCTGTGATAATTTCAAATGAGCAACTATCACGGTTCATAAGATACAGTCTGGTGACAGACGGACGAACAGCGGAGTCTTAGTAATAGGGTCCCGTTTTACGCTTTGTAATATGGAACCCTAAAAATGACACTAAGGTAATTTTTTTTTTAATTGCAGTACAAACGAGTCACTCGCAGTAAAACCAGGTTCTTCAAAAAGAAGAAGAATATCAAGAAAAAGCGACGCAGCATCTACACAGTAAGTAACTAAGTACTGTCGCATTCTGCGACGGTTTATTAGAGGAATCGGACAATCGGACTTTTACTTCAATGAAATGCTTGGGAAGCTTTATATATCTACTAGCTTCTACCAGCGGCTTCGCTCGCGAGAAATTAGGTTTTCCATTCAAACTTTGGACCCCCATTTCAACCCCTTAGGGAGTGAATTTTGGAAAATCCTCTCTTAGTGCTCGCCTACGTCGTAAAAGGAAACCTTGTGCAAAATTTCACGCTCCTAGTCCCTGCTGTTTCGTCTGTGCATTGATATGTCAGTCAGTCAGTTTCTCCTTTTATATTTATAGACTAGCTTCTGCCCGCTGCTTCACTCACGTGAATGTAGCTTTTTCCATACAAACTTTGGACCCCCGCTTCATCCCCTTAAGGAGTGAATTTTGGAAAATCCTCTCTTAGTGCTCGCCTACGTCGTAAAAGGAAACCTTGTGCAAAATTTCACGGTCCCAGTCCCTGCAGTTTCGGCTTTACGTTGATATGTCAATCGGTCAGTTTCTCCTTTTATATATATCTAATATATAAAATTCTCGTGTCACAGTTTTCGTTGCCATACTCCTCCGAAACGGCTTGACCGATTTTGATGAAATTTTTTGTGCTTATCCGGTATCTATGAGAATCGGCCAACATCTATTTTTCATCCCCCTAAATGTTAGGGGTAGTCCACCCCTAAATTTTTTTTTTATTTTTTAGACAAATAGTCATTTATATGGCAAAACAACGTTTGCCGGGTCAGCTAGTAGATTATACTTTTCTTCAAGAATTACCTCTCGCGCGTTTCTCGTACACACGGGTGTACGAGAGTGACTTGCACCGATTGGATATTTTTTCTGTGACGTATATTTTCAAGTTGCAACCCGTTCTTTATTTGATTGAACAGAATAGTTCATTCGCTTTCTATTAAAATATTTTCCATTGGCAATATCGATACATGGAATGAAGAAGATTGAAAAAAATAAAGTGATCCGTCATTCAGCTTTCTGTCACTTTTTGGAGCCATTGTTGCGTGTGGTTGCGTGCGGACGGAAATCATGTTTCCAATTAGAAAACGGTGAGTAATCTTATAAGATTTATATAGAATTACTGAGAAATAAGTGTAGATTACGTTGCGTTTGTTTTTGGAAAAGTAATAAATATGCCAGTGAAAAAGTGACGAAACTTGTGAAGATGCGTATTTTTTTCCGTCATGGCCGTCGTGTTTCGACTTGTTTTAGTGCAAAATTTATCTCGAAATGCTTTGAAATCTACATAAGTTGTTAGTTTATTTACCTATAAACATAATGAAGTTACTACAAAGTGATATAATTGCATATTGTTATCATAATCGTTGTTAAAAGAAAATAAACCGGTAAAAATGGCGCCAAATTCGCAAACATTGCATAAAGTACAGACAGCAAAAAAATTTTTTCGATTATTTTTTTGTTGTGATTATTGAATATTCAGTATAACGTAAATATTGTCTTAGTGTTCATATCTGTGAAAGCCAAATGTAAAGATTGTTTTATTTTTCGATTTTATATTTTTCATGATCAAAAAAAAATTTTTTTTCTTCTTTTTTACGTTATTTCGCATTTACTTAGGCAGGGTATTATATTATACTTAGCAGGCATTTATGGGTTGAGTTGGGTGATCAAAACATTGTACAAGTACTAATGTTTTTCATTTTATTTTAAGATTACGTTCTCGAAGCGTCACCCCTGTTGGGGATGATCGGGACAGCCGTGGCAGCCCCGGGCCTAACCGACTACCCTCGGCTCGTCGGGCCCTGTTATTGGACCTCATAAGGAAGGCCCCGGAACGGGAAATTTACGGTTCCTCACCACCACGGTGAGTGTCTTTTTCATAGCGTTACCTACAGTGTTTCTTTAGTTTCAGTGGTGTAATTTGTAATTGTTTCTTTTTAGTTCTCGAGCTGTCGTCGTCGACCAAACACCTGGGGATTCTCTACGGTTGACCGATTCGACGGTGCCGATCGAGAATTCCCCAGGTGGAAGAGTCCACATCAGCGAAGCAGGGCAGTCCAGGCCTAGCCGGGACTTGCCTATTGGGTAAGTTAATTTTCCTTCACAGTCCTCCTAGGCTATCACGGTGCCATGGGTGTACGACATTGCATTTATTTGTATTATCTTTATCTAGGGCTGATGAGGCAGAGCTCCTGGATGATTTAGACTTGGACGACGACGAGATCATGGAGCTCCAGTCTAAACATCCCGGGTTCATCCAGCAGAGGTTGAGGAGGCTGCGAGGTGGCGACGCACCGGGGCCATCGAAGGTGCCAACTAAAGCCAGCGCCAGCAACACGGTTGCTCTGGCTTCTCCTGTCTCTAGTGCCATGTCTAAGGCAAGCGTTTCCTCCGAAATTGATGTTCGTCCATCAACTTCGAGGGAAAAATTGCCTTCACGGATGGTAGCTAGAGATTATGGTAGTGACCCCGACAGCGATATCGAGGACGTATACGATGTCTCGGCCATACCAGTTGTCAGGAATGGAATTCCTGACTCCGAGGAGCTTGAGGAACCGGTAGAGGCTTTGATAAACGAGGTCGATACGGGGATGGATAACGCTATCGATACTCTTTTGGGTGATTCGAGTAGTTTCAAGTGGGAAGAAGACTTTGGATCATTCAGGGCTGTTCGTGAGAATTTCTCAGGTCCTACCCCTGGGTCAGTCAAAGACTACGATTCACCCTATGATGCCTTTACCGATATTTGGGACGAGGAAATCATAGGGTTGATAGTGACGGAAACTAACCGATATGCCCATCAGGTTATCGATGCTGAGCGTGAAGCAGGGACATTGAAAGCATCATCTCGCCTTCATTCGTGGACGGACACAAATGCAGACGAAATAATGACTTTTTTCGGGATGTTTATGTATATGGCTATCGACTCGCGGTCGTCGATAACCGAATATTGGTCATCAGACGATGTGCTCCATTTGCCGGGGTTCAAACGTCTGATAACCTATAATCGGTACATTTTGCTAAATAAGTTTCTTCATTTCGTGGACAATTCAGCTGACGCAAGTCAGCCAATGTCGCGAAATGAGGGTGCTTATTTAGCAAAACAATCGGCCAAGCTGAGGAAGGTGGCTCCTATTATTGAACATCTCAGTAATAAGTTCAATTCCTTGTACAACCTAGGTGCTGAATTCAGCATCGATGAGTCTTTGACCTTATTCAAGGGTCGTTTGTCCTGGATCCAAACAATAAGGTCAAAGGCTGCACGATTTGGAATCAAGTCATATGAACTATGTGAGTCCCGCACTGGTTATATGTCGAGATTCCAAATCTACACCGGTAAAGATGACAGTACTGATGGTAATCCATTACTTGGCGTCGATTTGGGAGGGAAGAGCACTAAAGTAGTTCTAGAGCTTTTGCAAGGTCTCGAACATCGGGGGCATTGTGTGGTGATGGACAATTTTTACAATTGTCCAGCATTAGCACGGTACCTCAAGAGTTTAGGCTTTGATTGCTTTGGAACTCTTCGTGTGAACCGTCGGAACGTCCCTAGTGCCATTGCAAAGGTTCCGAGGAAAGTGAGCAAGGGGACTATTATAGCTCGCCATTGTGGAGATGTATCCATCATTGCATGGATGGACTCCAAAATGGTGAATATAATATCCACCTATCACACCCCCGAAACGTACATGGGAACTAGGGCCGGAAAACCACTTCAGAAACCGGTTTGTGTGAAAGATTATAACGGAGCCATGGGGGGTGTTGATCTAAAGGATCAAAAGCTCTCCATGTATCCGTTAGAGCGAAAGAGATGCCTGAAATGGTATATGAAGATTTTCAAAAGGTTAATGAATGTGAGTGTGCATAATGCGTTTGTGCTGTACCGAAGTTCAATGGCTCGCAGAGATAAATTGGCTGAATCGCATCGTGAGTTTCGCTTTGAACTTGCAAGGTCTCTGATCAAACGGCACCGGCCCTGTTTGACCGAGATTAGCCAAGTTCCAGGGGATCTCATAAGGCTGAGGCGAGATATCGTACACGAGCCAATGTACACATCGGGCAGATCGAATAGAAAGCGATGTATGATATGTTATCGACAGAAGAAAACTAAATTGATTCATTCTCGGTGCGTTCAGTGCGATATATATCTTTGCTTTGAAGACTGCTGGAGAATTTGGCATTCTGCAGCAGAGCTTCCGGGCGAAGATCTTATAGAGCGGCCGAGACCGAAGCGCCGAGACTAATCATTTTAGGGCATGGTCGTGAAGCGTGGTTGTTTTATGAATGTGGTGTGGTGATCTGGGGCCTCTCGTGCGGGTCGCGTTTCGACGGGACGTCTAACCGTTGAACATATCTCGTTTATTACTGCTTCAGTTGCTGCTATCGGAGGCGTTACTACTATCGGGGACGAGACGATAGCCTAGTAGCGCCTTCTGCGTTGGCATATTCATCGGGGACTGGTATCTTACGGGACAGATATCAGTCTCAGTTTGTGCATTGTAAATAATGTACGAATACTCATTATATGTAATGTACAAATACATTTGTAATTTTTGCTTTAGTCTGAGATTGCGCATTGTGAAAATGTATATTTTTGAAAATAAAACCCATAATACAGGACAAAACCCCAATGTATATCCTAGCTGTTACAATAAAGTGTACCACCTTCAATATATCTATGTAAATGTACGAATACATTTGTTATTTTTGCTTTAGTCTGAGATTGCGCATTGTGAAATTGTATATTTTTGAAAATAAAACCCATAATACAGGACAAAACCCCAATGTATATCCTAGCTGTTACAATAAAGTGTACCACCTTCAATATATCTATGTAAATGTACGAATACATTTGTTATTTTTGCTTTAGTCTGAGATTGATTATTGTGAAATTGTATATTATTGAAAGTAAAACCCATAATACAGGACAAAATCTCAATGTGTAAAGTGAACCTTATGACAAAATATATGATTTTACATTTTTATTTTTATTCTTTTATTTTTTCATAACATAAATAAATTCCCTGAAAAGAAGTACATTTTATTCCAAATCATTCAAAGGCTTCTCTGAGAAAGGAAGGAAGATTGGTGGTTGATGCAGTTGTTAGTAAGTATATAACTGAACGAGCGACGACTTAGTGAGGGTCGTGGAAATCCACTGGATGCGAGACACACAGAACCGGTCATTGTTGCGATGTTTGGGGTTAGGCCTTTATCCAGCAGTGGATGTCTTTCAGCTGAAATGATGATGATATGTATAAAGATCATCGTCTAGTTTTTTGAATGACGTAGGGATCCGATAAGAAAGGATTACTCAAAATTCTATATAAAATTCTATCAAAAACGGGGGGGGGGGGAGCAAGTCTATCATCATCATTTCAGCCAAAAGACGTCCACTGCTAGACATAGACCTCCCCAAAGGGGGGGGGGGGGGGTTGAACCATAACCCACCACGCTGATCCAATGCGTGTTGGCGGGTCGGCATAGCTTCATGGCAAGGGTGCACCACGTGCAGGTGAGGCTTGGGTCCCCATGGATGTTGAATGGGACCCCTATACACCCCGCCAGTCTAAAGCTAGTCTATATTGGTATATAACTAACATATCAACGCAAATCCGAAAAACACATGAAATAGGAGTGTGACATTTCGCACAATTCCTTAGCACTGTTCTTTGTATGACGAAGGTATCCGATAAGAAAAGATTAATCTACATTCTATGCCAAAGGGGGAGAAAAATTTTCATTTTCACTCAAAAATATAGGTACATAAAACATGCAATAATTAGCCACTCTGAGATAATAATACAAGACGTACAATGATTTAGTTTCACTATATCAGATCTTGACAAAATTTATACGAATCTACCTTGGGAGTATTTTGCTTTTCAAATATATCTTTTTTTATCCATACTAAATCGATTGAACTACTACTGGCTATTTTTACTTACCACAAAATCTAAATAGCTTGATAAAAACATACTTACACGCGAACAACACCTACTATTCTGGTTCTAACGGTTTTATAAAATATAAATGAAAATAAAATAAAAAAACTTTTTTTGTAAAACAATATTACAAAAAAAGTTTATTTACAATAAAGTAGCATTACTAACAGTAACATAACAAAAATCATTATAAACACCACTAATAACACATTATAAAAATACAGTAAAAAATTTATAGTACATCGAAAATTTCTTCTCGTAACCTTTTTCTGGCAACAGTACACCGAGGTACCTATCTCGTCAGTGTTTACATTTTGCGCGCCAGTAATGGCGCGGCTTTTTGTTGAGTTGCGGAAAAAGTGATTGTGTCGTGTAATTATTGTGTTTTGATGTGATATGAGTTATATTGTTTTTGCGCAAATGTATGGACTATCGTATTCAAGTGTTTTTTTCGAGAATATGTGTGTGGTTTTGGTGTAATGTGAGAAAGTTAAAGGTTATGTGTAAGAAAATTTGCAAAATGCCAATTTATCTCGTCGCTACGAAGTCAGGTCAGTTTCATTTATTTATAATCTTACACAGTTCGATAGGAAAACTAATGGGCTTTCCGGGAAGGTTTATTGCATATAATTATCAATATAACCACGAAATTTGCGTTTTTCTCAAGGTCAAACAAAAAAAAAAGAATAATCGAAAAATGCTCGACGCGTGAGGTATTTTGGGTGAATGTTCGCGAACGTTCGAGAGGATATAGATTATACTTTTCTTCAAGAATTCAATATTAATACATCGTGCTATAATGGTCGTGCTGTAATGTTATGTCCGAACTTCAAAAAACTAGACATTTCTTTGTTCTACTCAGTTTTCAAACCTATTCTAGAACAACAAAATCCTTAAAAGTATATTTTACATGCCAGTTCGTTAACCTAACTCATGCGATCTCCTTTCGATATCACAGTACTGTCAAACAGGTTGAACAGAAATACAGCAAAAGGGGAATGAAACTTTTGCCATACATAGCTGGCGTATAATTTCTTTTCTTTTATCCAAAAGTTAAACCTAGGCCATATCTTAACAACACTGTATGAAAAATAATTAGCAAAAAGAATTATGTCTACCCACCGTAACCAAACGAAGTTTGTCTATTTCATATATATATATGTCCCTTGTCTATTTTACTGTCCCAGGTACAGGGTTTTTTGTATGGTCTAAGGAATTTGTATTTTACCATGCAAAGTACGATTTGTCTCGTATCTAATCATATCCTATGACTGGTGCATAGATTGCTTACTAAATTATTATTTTATTTTTATTTTCAGTCATCAATATCAAACAGATCCAGTTTCGTCAGCCGTAAAAGTGGAGCCACCCGATGGAGAAATGAATATGTAAGTTATGTCCGTTAATCTGTGTTTTTGTTTTGGACACTCAGTGCGCGAGTCCGACTCGCACTTGACCGGTTTTTTAGGGTTCCGTACCTCAAAAGAAAAAAAACAGAACCCTTATAGGATCATTTTGTTGTCCGTCCGTACGTCTGTTTGTCTGGAAAAATCTTGGTAACTCAATTCGAGAATTTGAACTGTTTTCATAGGTAAGTTTGTATGGAACCCTCAGTGCGCGAGTCCAACTCGCACTTGACCGGTTTTTTTTTAGTGGCTAGTTTGATTTTTCAAAAAACTTTGTATGGCGCACGGGCAAAGCCACTAGCAGCAGCTTGTAAGGAATAAAAATCAATTCCTAACACTCGTATATTTCTGCACAGACAACGGTCTCAAGCCGAGTACACTACGGGAGCCTCGAGTAGCCATCGGCGCTTGATAGAGTTAGATGGGTGAGTACCGTGATGTAGTGCAGTATAAGTCAGGCAATGGCACTAGTATGGTAGTGTCAGACGACGTGGTAACGGCCTAGCTCGCCTTCGTCCGTCCGGTAATCGTCCGGACCGAGGCTAAGTCGTCGACAGCACGTAGTGTTTTCCACGCGCGCCTCAATATGTCAGCAACCGTAGGGGCCCAGCAGGGTCAGAGCCTACTGGGGCCATGGGTGATGCGAAAGAAAACCCCGGGGCCCTGGAACGAGGGCAAAGAAGGAATAGGATTGGGTTTAAGTCAGTAAAAGTCTGGACGTCTGGTACGCCCTAAAAGGGCAGGAGATGTCATTAGATGATACCCACCTTAAAAAAAAAAAAATGGTAACGGCCGAGACTTACGAGTAGTGCCATTATGCCGGATTAGGCCAGCGGAAAACTCTACTAAAGCGCCCAAATTGAAACTTTTTCAAATTTATATTTCTCACAGGCTGCGGGGATTTTAATAATAATCATTTTACTTCCGGTTTCGATAGGGCTATATAGGCCTACAGGCAATTGATTACATAATCCGGAATCGATTAGATTTTATATGATATAGGTACCCCTGACGTCCAAGTCGGGCCCTCGATGAAAAACCGACCGAACCGTGAGGAAGCCGTCACGTCCTAGAAACAAAAATTCAGTCATGTGACATAATTATACCAACCCGCACTGGGTCCGCGTTGTTGATTCCCAATCCTTCTCCTAGAGAGGAAGCCTGAGTGCTAGCAGTAGGAATATTACAAGGCTGATTATGCTAATGAGGATCAGTCATGATTTTTTGTGGAGTATGCAGACTTATAGCGTCAAAAAAAAAACAGTAAGTACTGTGAAGAAATAATTAAAAACAGATTAAAAATGATGAAGATACAGTAATTTTAGTGTATTAAGTTCCAGAAACGCTCCCGAAAATGAAGCGACTCGCTGTGACGTCACCTGTCATGATCAGTCTCCACCGGCGAAAGAATACGATCAAGCCGTTCGTTGCACGGATCATGACAGATGACGTCATCGTAAGCAATCCAGCGAGAGCGCGCGTTTCCAAGTGGCCGTCCAAAAACTTAAATAAGTTCACCATTTGTTGACGGATTTTAATAATTAAAAAAATTAAATGCTCAGTAAATTATTACACATACGATATATTTAGTAAAAATCGGATTTGCTTTTATGTGATTGATCCTCAAAACCATTTTCTGCTGTCACACGGGCGAAGCCACTAGCAGTAACTTGTAAGAGATAAAAATCAATTCCTAACGCTCGTATATTTCTGCACAGACAACGTACACAAGCCGAGTACACTACGGGAGCCTCGAGTAGCCATCGGCGAGTGATAGAGTTAGATGGGTGAGTACCGTGATGTAGTGCAGTAGGACAAAATGGCAAAAATAATAATATTGCACAACTTTCACACAACGCCATCTAGCCCCAAACTAAGCAGAGCTTGTGCAATGAATACTACGCAACTGATAAACTACAGCCCTATATAAATTACACCCAGACACAGAACAAGTGATCGTGCTCATCACACAAACATTTGTCCTTGGTGGGAATCGAACCCACGGCTTGCGGCATAGCAATCAGGGCCACTGACCACCAGACCAACAGGCCAGTCGATGGTATTAGTATGGTAGTGTTAGACAAGGTGGTTACAGCCCCCGGGTCCTGGTATACAGGCCATGGTCCGGAGCGAGGAGGAATGGCAGGCGGCCGCCTCTGCGTACGAAGCAGTCATGCTAGCGTAGGAAGCGACCGCACGCGTGAGGGAACGGCCCTCACGCCCCAGCCGCCGGGGATTCCGATCCCGATTTTCGGTCACCGTAGGCGTCAGCTTGCAGAAGACCGAGTCCGATTCATCGACGGCGCGTAGTGTTCCACGCGCGCCAGGACATGTCAGCAAAACCGAGGGGCCCAGCATGGCCGAAATCTACTGCAACCATGGGCAACCATTGACTTCCGATAAGGAAACCCGTGGTCCTGGAACGCAAAGGGCAATTGAAGGAATATAGGTGTGATTTTTCAGGAATGAAGATATCCGCAGGAGAATCAAAGTTACAGACATAGGCTGAAAAATCGCCTAACTTAAGTGGCAGTGGGCAGGGCACATAGCTCGTAGAACAGATAGTCGATGGGGACGAAAGGTTCTGGAATGGCGACCACGTACCGGAAGACACAGCGTTGGAAGGCCTCTCAAAGGTTTATCGATGACCTGGTGTGGGTCGCGGAAATCTGATGGATGCGAGACGCACAGGACTGGTCATTATGGCGACATTTGGGGGAGGCTTATGTCTAACAGTGCACGCCTTTCGGCTGAAATGATGATGATGAGGTGTGATTTTAGTCAGTAAAAGTCTGACATTCCTAGAGCGGGAGAAGTCGTATCATTTCCCATCTAACAAAAAAGCTCTGATGTTACGATGTTAATTTTATATGATTTTCTTTCGTTTCAGGCGCAGTCTGTTGCGAGTTAGCGAAGTCAAAGTGAAGAGAGAAAGTGATGACGAAGGATTTAGTTAATATATTAGGATTGTCAGTAGGGTTCGTCACCTTTATTTGGGTGAAATACAATATTTTTCATAAATTATTGCTAACACTTGGTTGCTTGACTCATTTTTTTAAATTATTTTTATTTAAAAAGTAACTTCATAACATCAATAATCGCTAGAAAGAATTTTTCAAATCTGTTCAGAATTAAGTAAGTTTGAATCCTTTCAAATTTGGTGGAGGGGGAGGGGGAACTGTCAAGTAACAGACAACTGAAATGCGACGTAACCACCATTAGGTTACGCACGTAGAAAAGAGATAGCGACATGTCCCCACCACTTGCCTACTCTTTCTCGTACGAATATTTAAAATGTCAATAGCTGCTTTATTTTGTAACAAAATTTGATGCGGTTTTCAGAAAAAGATGAATTTTTAGTGATATTTGTTGTTTAGTACAATCTAATATATAAAATTCTCGTGTCACAGTTTTCGTTGCCATACTCCTCCGAAACGGCTTGACCGATTTTGATGAAATTTTTTGTGCTTATCCGGTATCTATGAGAATCGGCCAACATCTATTTTTCATCCCCCTAAATGTTAGGGGTAGTCCACCCCTAAAATTTTTTTTTATTTTTTAGACAAAATTTTTAATTTAAATTATTTATATGGCAAAACAACGTTTGCCGGGTCAGCTAGTATATTGTATAAAAATTATCACAGGTACCCAAAACAACATTAGTTTTAATATATGCGAAACCCGAAACACGTGTCTATTATTTTTCTGTACAGAGATTCGGTACAGATGTACAGAACAATTTAACTATATCATCATGAAGATGGTTGTCTGCACAAATACATGGTCACCGGGCCATCCGAATGACTGAGGGGTGGTTTTACTCCCGCACCCAGCTGTGCGCTGGCGTCTAATGCCCGCTATGAGCTGCCGTTACCTGTATTGTACTTAGTGTCGGTGGTGGCCAACATCTGACCTTTTTTTAAATATTTTGGAAAAAAAAAATTGGTTGCCTGTAAAGTCGGTATACGGGCGAAAGTTTTACGTGACAACGACTTTGAGTGGTAAAATTATTTTAATGTGAATATTCATTCGTATAGTAGGAAGAAGGATGAAATAATAGGGGACGCGTGCCTTTCACTTTTTATGTCTGTCTCTCTCGCTCTTAGGCGGGCTAACCATGCCCGAGTGGAAGGGACGCGTGCCTCTCACTCGCTCTCATTGTGAGCGCATAACGTGAGCGGAGCGTAACGCAGTTTCTTGAAGTGTCACCCGGCAAACCAATTTATAAGACGTTGTCACGTCAAAAATTTAAGATGGTGTAAAAATTATTGGAATCAATTCAGTTACCAATTCTGAACAAACTTTATTCAGATTTCGTATATACTAAAAATAATGTTGTACAGAACTTGATCCATTTATTTTCAATTTGTTGTTATTCTTATTAGATTTTTGAAGACTATGGTCGAAATTCACCAATAAAACTAATCGCGTTTTAACGTTTGGCTCGCATAATCGCGTTTAGCCGCTGTCACTAGTGTCACTTGTAAAAATACAACAAAAGAAAAATACAGACTAGTCCGACCTATTTGGCTGGACCGATTTTGAGTTTTAGTGAGACTAACGAACAGCTATTAATTTATTTAGATGTATAGATTATAAGTTAGAACATTCCCTAAAAATAAGGGAACTATACCACTTTGTATTTTCTTTGTATTCTTAGTCTTGTTTTTTTTTTATTACTTCAAGGTCCGAAGCGAATTTCATTCCTATGGAAATGTATTATTACGTTTAAAATTTTAAGGACTTGGTAATTAAGTTTTTATTTTACTGTAAATTGTGGAAGCAAGTAGGCAGTCGCTCTGTACCTAATAAATAATGTATTTGTGTAATAATGTGTTTCGAACTAGCGGGGCCACTCGAGATAGACCGAATCTAGTAGCATTGCTTTGTTTGTTCGTTCAATGTACATATTATATATTAGATATTTCTTCAAATTACAAAGGGCCCCGCTGGATAGACAATTTTCTTTTTCCAAGTTCCTGTTGTTTTTAAATATTCATTGAAGTTAAAGTTACGATCAGTATTGTTATTTTAAATTCCATGTGTAATACAACCGAGGGCCCTGCTGGATGGATGAGGCGATTGTTATTTCTATTAAAATAATTGAGGTACATTGGATCTTGTTAATAAATTCGGGAGGCCCCGCTGGATAGGAACACATGTGAACACTAAGATGTTAATTCTATTGAAAAGCATTTGCAAAGAAATTGCTGGTTCTTATCAAGAGAAATGGCAACCCCCGCATACAGGCTTTGTTTTTCTGTACCGATTTTTTTTTCTTTTAAAAAGGCAAAAAAAAATTAAGACAATGTACGTGACGTAAAAGTTGATTTACAGTACTAAGTTTTATGTAGTATGATGATAACAAATTATCAGATCTCAGATAATTTTGTACTTGTTTTTTGTAAAGTTATACTTGTCCCGAACATATTATAATAATAGGTACCTCATTATTTATAATAAAATTTTAAATGATAAGATTTTGTTTTATTTTATACCTGTTACAAAGAAAAGAAGTTGCTTCGCTTAGATTTAAAATAAATTTCAAAGTATTATATGCCGAGTAACGAAACACGCAATGAAAAGAATTTGCCGTCCAAATTGTCGCAATGTAACAGAATTCCCATAATGTGGACACCGACGCCTTGCACGCGCGCACCGTGCACACTACGCGCGCGGACAGAGCATTTCAACTGTGTGAGGAGGTACATGCGAGGTGAGTGCGCGCGCACAGTCCACACGCATGAAATGCTCCGTAAGAAGCAAGGTAACATGAAAGGTACGTTACAGCAGTCTGTATCAACCTAAGCGAAAGCTGGGGCCAGAGCGTGACACTTATTATATATCTATAGTATATCTAGTGCTTAAGTACCTATAAACACAAGCGCCATGACTAGGACAATGCCAGAACTGGCGTAGCTACCGAAGAGCTGGTCGGGGCAGAGCCCGGAGCCCCCAATATCTGATTAGCAAACTTCAATATAGAACCAGCGAAAAATTTTCCCACCTTCGAAATCTAAATAATGGGTCTTTACCTATTGGGCACGCCATAATGGCGGTCCCCTCTTTGAGGCGTGGCTGGAAAGATCTCACCGTCCGCATGACGCAGGTCCTCACCGGACATGGTCATTTCGGGAGGTTCCTGCACCGGATTCGTTTTTGGGGTTCCGTACCTCAAAAGGAAGATATTTAACCCTTAAAGGATCACTTTGTTGCCCGTCTGTCATAAAACCCTTTTTATGCCGGGAAGGCGTGGAGGTATCGACTTGAAATTAAAACCATATATATACTCAGGTCTGCGATTTCTTAAATATTTTAAGAAATTCCCAATTCTCTAAAGTGTAACTTTACAGATTATAGATGTTTATCTTTCTCTATTCTAGCAAATGCACTAAAATTAAAAAATAATAATGTTGAGTTTAACGCCATCTAGCGAGAACAGGGCTACGCTTGCTCACTGAGCGCGTTACTCCTTCACGACAGTTGCATGCCGCTTCACTGCGGTAGGCTCGATTCGCAGCCTCGTCTCGTCTCGCTCGCACTTCGCGTATAATGCTCTGTCTCTCACCACAGATGCCGCCGGCCACAAAATACGTTTTTGGCTGAGCCGAGGTCTTTCAGAGGTAGGGCGTGTGTCGCTCTCGTAAAAATATTAGCGTAGACACAGTATAAAAATATGGAATAATATAATATTCCTGTATTGAATATTTCTTTAACTATACTGTGGCGTAGAGTTCCGCGAGTCCTTGTTGCGACCGGTGCATATTGATACTTTTTATTATAATTATATCAAAACTTTGTTGAGTACATATTTTATTGTAATGAAGTTCAATAACCTATTAAGATAAAATTAGACTACTATGTCATGTATGTTTTTATTTTTCACAGCTTTTTTTTAGATATGGCTAACAAAAGGCGTTATATCGGAAAAAAAAGAAAACATTACGGAAATTTGGTTAAGGCTAATGAAGCCAGAAGGTAAGTTACAGAGGAGCCACTTTTAAAAACAGTTTAAAGCCAATTCACAATTCCCTCCCTCCCTAATAATAATTTTCTCCCTATTATTGACCGATTTAAAAAAGAAAGGGGGATCTCAATTCATTGGAACCTTTTACTCGAAGATACCATGATATAATTATTTATTAATGGATGTAAGAACAATTTGGCAAATTCTTTTTTTGTTTGAAAGGGTAGACTTTCCAAGTAGTCTCATGATCACTCAGTCAGAATCTGATAATTCGACCTTGGAGACATCATGAGAACTCATCTATAGGACAACATATAGCGTTTTTGATATTTTCATCAACAAGTGAAGCATTCGCATTCGGAAAGAACTATTTAGTAAAATGGATCTGATGCCTGAAGGACAGGCACCGGAACTTCCTTAATAGACAATGTATCCTACCTGTGTTTGGACTTGTCGGACAATTCTAACAAGCCCAAACACAGGTAGGCCCAAATACAATTATTGAGATGCACTTTTTAGCCATATGTGTTCGATGCGCAAAGCGATCCCCACTCTTTCGCGATCGCTCCAGTTCCATGCTGATACCTGTACATCTCATTACAATTATTTCAACAAACCACGGCTGGGATACGTTGTTTTATTATTGAGTTCCAGTGCCTGTTTGTGCATTTTTTTTTTATAATCGATTTATTCTTTTAGGAAGAAAAGAGCAGCTCAAATCCTTGAAAATAAAGATGCTCTTGTAAGTTTAAATTTCTACTTAATACTTATTTTATATATATATATATATTATATATATTATTATATACTTACTATATACAATTATACTTATTACTTACAAATGTATATTTTGAAATTGTGTCCATTGTTTTCTTGATTTTGGTTGAGGAGTTACTAACAAAAATAAATATGACATTATTCATTATTTCAAGCCGGCTGATTTTTGATTTCTGAATCGATCACCGATCACGATATAGTGCTTACTGTTTGTATTACTGTAAATTATACCTACATATTATTTTCAGACCCAAACAAATGAAAACCTTAGCAAAAACACAATGGAAGTTCAAAACAAGTTGCCAGCATCAGAGAATCAAATAACGTGTGAAATTGGTGTTGATAAAACTCTACACATCCAGAATGATGCATCATTGTCTCCAACTCAAGATCCTGATTTAAGGAATCTTGTAAGTGTTATTTGTTCATTTATAGGTACTTCATATTTTAGCACGAATACAACATTTTAGTTATGTTGTTACAAATACATTAAATATATACTACCAATAGACAGGGCATTGCGAAGAAAATCGTAATCCGATACTAATTACCTTGTGGTCATAAGTCTAATAAGAAGTCACCCCTACACACGGTATAAAGAAAAGTAGAGGAATTGCCCCACAGATATCGACCGCGTGTCAACATAAAAATGTACTCTGTGGTCAACATTCTGCAGAGCTGCGCGGCTCCGCAACATTTAGCTTATTCGCCGTCAGATACTTGTCGCGTTTGGTGTCTCAGAAATACGCGAAAAATTACAAATTATGCCTTATTGTGCGGTTTTGACCTGCAAAAACGAAAGCAGAAGTATAAATGTATCTTGTGGAGGTGTATCGTATCACCGGTAAGTACTAAACTTTGTTAATTTTTAATATAGTCGATTTTAGTGACAATACCACATTTTATGACTTCAATGCAAACTATAAACAACCTTTTCTTTCGTTGATATAAAATCTAAATGCACTTAGTCGTCATCTGGAAAATCAGAAAATCACAACATAAATTCTAGCGACGCTACCCAATTAGGGATGGGACACATCCGCAAAGTAGGTCGGTATCGATAATTTTTATTTCTGTCTAACTTTTCATTTCATGACTGGCACCATCATCCAAAATTTTTGTCGGATGGTTCATGTGTATAATTTATAAATATTAATTAACTAAGATTGCACAGAAATCTCGAGGTTTTAACAACACGTAACCTGCATCCATCCGAAGTAGGTGCGGGTTGCTAATCACTTTCTTTTACTACTTCACGTTCGAAAGGCTGAACGGATTTCAATAAAACTTGGTACATGGGTAGACCACGTCACGAAATTATGTTGCCTCGGGATAACTTTCTACTTTCAGGCGGGTGAAGTCGCTGGCAGCAGATAATAGTTAATGAAGATAATATTACATAATATTAATCATAATACATTAACTTCTGTATAGATAGACCTAAAAAAAATTAAAAAGTATTTAAATATTTCAGTTTTCCCCAAGATCCGTTTATTAAGAAAAAATGGATAGGAGCTACGGGAAGACAATACTGGATGCCAACAAAATCAAGCACAATATGTTCAGAGCATTTCCAAGATCAGGATATACATATTTCAAATAAAGGATATAGATATTTGAACGATAAAGCTATACCTACTAAGGACATTTTAATTTTTAAGGTAGGTACAATTGAATTGAATAATAACAATAATTCCGCAGGGCAGTTTTGTGGCGAACTGCTGGGCATTAGTGACCCCAGGGACCCGATCTCCCGGGAGAATTCTTGTTCTTCATCTCCGGCTTGCCTTTATTGGCCGGCCGTTGTGAACACTGACGAGGAGCAAAGCTCCCACCTCTCTCTTATCTATATTAGCTGGCTTGAGTGGAGATTCGCAAGACCAAACGTACTCGGGAGAAGGATGTATAATCCAGTAAGGTGCTGGTAGGGCTCTTGACCGTACTTCCGGGATTGTCCTGATAGCCGTGGTATACCCCTCCACTTCTCAAGCACCTCAGGATATGTAGCCTCCTTGTTGCTGCGTCACTTCGTGCTAACGCCCGTTTTTGGGGGCCCATTTATTGAGTGTGCAAGTCACCCCCTGCCTTTTTATCGATGTATATTACCTTAGTTCCTGGGAACCAGTCCACTTAATATTCCAAAAACCATAGCCTTATAGTCTTTTTTTTTTCATATATCTCAATAGTTTTTCACCAATCGGGGGTTATTCTTGGGTGCACTAGCATAGCGCGTACAGGGATAATCGTCGGTTGGTATCACATTCACTTAAAAGTGACTAAAGGGCCTCTGTGAGTTGGTTTCGGCTCATTGTACGCCTTCCAAAGGTCCGGGATCTGAGGGTTCCGAGATAATAATGATGTGGGTATGCACCGAGATGCGGTCGCAGTGGACAAAGGACTCACCCCGTTATCCATGGCTAAAGAGGACTGGCGCAAACCTGTAGTAATGACAACTGATGACTGCAAGGAAGAATGGAAAGGCAAGGAACTTCACGGGCGCTGTTACCGACCTCTTCATGAGCCTGATGTAGATTTGTTGGCATCCGTGGCCTGGCTATGTTTCAGCGACCTCTTTGGGCAAACTATAGGTTTTGTCTGTGCGATTATGGACGAAGTTATCTTAACGAACAACTACCGGAGATATATAATAAAGGACGGGACGGTTGACGTGTGTCGGGCATGCCACAGTCCGGGTGAGTCTATCAGACATATTATCTCTGGTTGCTCTCGTTTGGCTAACGGCGAGTATTTGCACAGACATAACCAAGTAGCCAGGATTATTCACTAGCAACTTGCTTTGAAGTACAACCTAGTGGATTCTGAGGTACCGTATTACAAGTATGTGCCCGACTCAGTTCTCGAAAATGACCATGTCACGTTGTACTGGGATCGGTCTATCATCACTGATTGGACTATTGCAACCAATAAGCCGGATATAGTGGTGATAGACCGATTAACGCGCCGTTCATTGATAGTCGATGTCACCATCCCGCATGACGGGAATCTCGACTTAGCACACGAGGTTGTAGACATGTAGAATGTGGGCTCGGCTGAGATTTTACCGATTGTCGTGATTGCCAATGGCCTTATAGCCAAAAGCTTCGACGACCATCTGTCGAAGCTGTCGTTGCGCGGTTGGTTCAAGGGCCTGATACAGAAGGCAGTACTCCTTGATACGGCTCACATTGTGAGGAGGTTCCTGTCTCTGGAGCCCTAACCACCTGTAGCTTGGGCCTTGCCCCCGACACCGGCGGGTTACTATTTTTTATATTTTTAAATGTGTGTTTTTTAAGAAATATTTAAAAATATATAATATATGTATATAAAAATAATAAAGAAAATAATATTTTTTATTATCCACAAATATACAGTTATTACACGAGGAGATATTGTTTCCAATAAAAACTGTAACACAGATTAACGACCTCTGGCACCCAAGCTAAGATTAAACTTGTGGTATGGGTGCCAGGGCTTACTCCATTAAAATTCTACTTTGTGTGAACATGTTTGATTATTTAATATAATTATCCATTTTAATTAATCAATTATTAAATTGGTTTATATACACATACATTAATTGTTTTATTAGTGCATGGTTTTGGTATTATCATTAACTTATTGTCCTTGTCCCATGGTCCTTAAGATTGACACGTACACTGTATTAATTTGTTACATATACATTTAGGACGATTGATAGAGTAACGGCTAACAAAGAAGAATTGAAGATAAAAACGCACTAAGCGTTTTTATTTCCATTGTCAAAATTGAAGAACTGGATTCTGATTAAACTGCTTTCGTTCACGATTCGTAAATAAAATAATTAAAAAAAAAAACTTTTTTGTCACCCTACCCAACTTCTTCGATTTGACAGTATGACGTGACGTCACAAAATAGCAATCGATCCTATTCTTATTTGGAACGCATTGTACTTGATTATATGAAAATAAGATAATACAGTATACCCTAGCCATACACATAAATACCTCTTTAACATCGCTATTTTAAAGATAATCAACCTTTTCCATTATTAAGCATTTGTATGATGTTAACAAATTATTACATTGCTCAGCCGAATAAAATACGTAGGATCTCCCTTGTTTGTTCGAAATTAATTTGACAAATTATCAGTACCCAAAAATTTTTTCGCATAATTTCATTTGCCAAATTATTACTTAGCAAAAATCTATTCACAAAAAATTTTAACGCAAACCTATTGTTTGGGAAATTAACGTTTAAACTATAACTTGTTTACCAACTAGTACTTTTAACATTTTTTATTTAGTCAAATATTTCAGTTGGAATAACAGTTTTCAGTAGTAATAATAATTGAATATTAACTATTCTTTTTTAGTTATCAGCGTTTTTTTTATATTTTTTTTTCTACATAATGTAGTCGTTTGTAGAAGGTCACAGTTTTAACCTAACCTAACCAATTAATTTAAAATAAATAATTCATCATCATCATCATCATTTCAGCCGAATAACGTCCACTGTTGGACATAGGCCCCCTCCAAATGTCGCCATAATGACCGGTCCTGTGCGTCTCGCATTCATCGGATTTCCGCGACCCTCACCAGGTCATCGGTCCACCTTGTGGGAGGCCTTCCAACGCTGCGTCTTTCGGTACGTGGTAGCAATTCCAAAACCTTTCGTCCCCATCGGCCATCTGTTCTGCGAGCAATGTGCCCTGCCCACTGCCACTTAATTTTGGCGATTTTTCGGGCTATGTCTGCAACCTTGGTTCTCCTGCGGATATCTTCATTTCTGACGCGATCACGCAAGGAAACTCCGAGCATAACCCTTTCCATTGCCCTTTGAGTGACTTTAAGCCTTCTGATGAGGCCCATTGTAAGCGACCACGTATCGGAGACGTATGTCATTACTGGCAACAGGCATTGGTCAAAGACTTTCGTCTTGAGACACTGCGGTATATTGGACGAGACGACACCGCGCAGCTTCCCGAACGCTGCCCAGCCGAGTCGGATCCGACGATTGACCTCTTTCTCGAAAAAAAAAAAAAAAGTTAGGCCTACCCAACTGGCCCGTCTGTCCCAGGTAAACGTAGTCATCCACAGCTTCGAGTGTAGAGTCTCCGATCTTGATAGGATTGGGTGCTACATGGATGTTCACCATGACTTTGGTTTTGTCCGTGTTCATTTTAAGTCCCACTCTTTCGAAAGCTTTACTGAGGTCACCGAGCATTGTACTGAGCTCCTCCGTAGTCTCAGCCATGACTGCTATGTCGACATTTATGCCTAGCCCTCTCCATTCCAGAACCTTGAAGGCATCCTCCATTGCGGCCTTGAATAGTTTCGGAGAAATGACGTCGCCTTGCCTCACAGCCCGCTGTAAGAGGGTAGGATAGGTTTCGAGGTCTGGTCCTAAATTCGGACTGACATGGGGGCGTTTTTGTATAAACACTTCAGCATTTCGCCTCCCGAACAAGCCGGATTTCGAAAAGGCTTCAGCACCGTGGACCACATACATACGCTGCGGCAGGTTATATAGAAGACTGAAGAGTATAATCAGCATCTCTGCTTAGCATTTGTGGACTACGAGAAAGCCTTTGATTCGATCGACACTTGGGCTGTACTGCAGTCTCTCCAACGCCAGTGCCGATAGTTAAGTGCCAAATTGACTATCGGTACATCGAAGTGTTGAAGTATTTGTACAAAAACACCATCATATCAGTCCGACTACAAGACCAGACCTCGAAACCTATCTTCTTGCAGCGGGGCGTGAGGCAGGAAGACGTTATTCCTCCGAAACTGTTCACGGCAGCAATGGAGGATGTCTTCAAGATGCATTAATGTCAATTGCGAGTACATCACTCACTTTCGGTTTGTCGACGACATAGTAGTCATGGCTGAGACTACGGAGGAGCTCAGTATTGCTTCCTAACTGAATGAGTTGGACTTAAAATGAACATGGATAAAACCAAAGTCATGGTAAACAGCCATATAGCACCCACTCCTATCAAGATCGTAGACTCTACACTCGAAGTTGTGGACGACTACGTTTACCTGGGACTGACGGTCCAGTTGGGTAGGTCTAACTTCGAGAAAGAGGTCAATGGTCAAATCGGACTCGACTGGGCAGCGTTCGGGAAGCTGCGCGGTATATTCTCGTCCAATATACCACAGTGTCGCAAGACGAAAGTCCAGTACGTGTTGCCAGTGATGACATATGGCTCCGAAACGTGGTCGCTTACAATGGGTCTCATCAGAAGACTTAAAGTCACCTAAAGGGCTGGATGGAAAGGGCTATGCTCGGAGTTTCCTTGCGTGATCGAATCAGGAATGAGGATATCTGCAGGAGAACCAAGTTTACCGACATAGCACGAAGAATTGCCAAACTTAAGTGGCAATGGGCAGGGCACATTGCTCGCTGAATGGATGGCCGTTGGGGCCGAAAGGTTCTGGAATAGTGACAACGTACCGGAAGACGTAGCGTTGGAAGGCCTCCTTCAAGGTGAACCGATGACCTGGTAAGGGTTGCGGGAATCCGATGGATGCGAGACGCACAGAACCGTTCACTGTGGCGACATTTGGGGGAGGCCTACATATGGCCAACAGTGGACGTCTTTTGACTGAAATGATGATGATAATCCCTTGAACATCTGGCTGGAGTTAAATGCACACCATTTTCTTTGTGAGATATTGATTGATTTACATAATGTAAGTACATTCTGAAGATAAGTGTTCTTCTTCTGTACCAGTATTTTTTTTGTGTAAACATATTTCTGAAGATCAAAGTTTGAAAGGAGTAGTCACAGTCAGTCTTTCCGATCGGAAATAAAAACCAATACCGAGTTACACAACGTGCAGCAATCAGGAAGTGACAGAATGGCGAGGCGGTGCATCAAAAAAAACCCCTATTTATTAAGGTTTAGGTACTGCTACCGATTCATTTATAGAAGTTATGGTATTGCTACCGAAATCATTATAAAGGTTATAGTACTTGTACCGAAATATACCGGTATGTATTTCCAACCTTAAAATTCCGCTAATAAACCTATGCTACGGTATCGAAATATTGCGGTAACCCTTATTTAACGGTATGACGTCATATAAAGGTATCTTAATTTTTGGGTAATTCAGTCCCTGCTTGGTACATGGATAGACCACGTCACGAAAGTATGTTCCCTCGGGATAACTTTCTACTTTCAGGCGGGTGAAGTCGCTGGCAGCAGATAATAGTTAATGAAGATAATATTACATAATAATTATCATAATACATTAACTTCTGTATAGATAGACCTAAAAAAGTATTTAAATACATCAGTTTCCCCCAAGATCCGTTTATTAAGGAAAAATGGATAGAAGCTACGGGAAGACAATACTGGATGCCAACAAAATCAAGCACAATATGTTCAGAGCATTTCCAAGATCAGGATATACAAATATCAAATAAAGGATATAGATATTTGAACGATAAAGCAATACCTACTAAGAACATTTTAATTTTCAAGGTTTTCATTTTTATTTAATTATTTATTTTCTTTCTTATGCCTATTTTTATTATAATAATTTTGGGCTAAGATTATCACCTTATCATCGCCGTCGTATGTCAATTTACCACTTAAAATTCTATTAATTGACCTGCACCAACTGTAAAAAAATTGGTTGCCTGTAAAGTCGGTATACGGGCGAAAGTTTTACGTGACAACGACTTTGAGTGGTAAAATAATTTTAATGTGAATATTCATTCGTATAGTAGGAAGAAGGATGAAATAATAGGGGACGCGTGCCTTTCACTTTTTATGTCTGTCTCTCTCGCTCTTAGGCGGGCTAACCATGCCCGAGTGGAAGGGACGCGTGCCTCTCACTCGCTCTCATTGTGAGCGCATAACGTGAGCGGAGCGTAACGCAGTTTCTTGAAGTGTCACCCGGCAAACCAATTTATAAGACGTTGTCACATCAATAATTACATTAATAACATTGTCTTCAAAATATTGTGTTAATTTTTCTTTATGTTCTGAACAGTCGAATGGGTATGCTACAAATATATCACAAAACATGTTGGTATTCTTTGTCCTGTGCCCTTACACGTCAAGTCGTGTTTATATCCGCTTCATGCACTGAAAGAATTGAGAAAATACTGCGCAATACGCTATTGCAAATCTTGTTATGGTAAAATGACTGGATCTAACTTCGATTTATTCTCGTAAATATTTTTGGTATTTACGAAGTAATTAATTAAAATTCAATCATTTTTATACATAGTTCCAGAACATTCATTCATTGTGGTAACGCCATCTATTGCTGAAAAGCTCAACCACGAGGTCATAACGTGATCCATTTTTCGACCTAAACCTAACGGTTACAGGGATGCAGCTATAATTCCATCACTCTTTTTGACTCGTACGACTGACATTTTATCATTATCATGGTTAGGCCGCTGGCCACCTACCGAGCGATAGTTAAATAATTATTTTGTTATTGTTTGTGGCGAATAAAGATCTCTGCTAGTAAACCGGCATTTGATTACTCACGTTTGTAACAATATTTCTAAGATTAATGTTGATGTCATGTTCATAATTACTAATATTTGTGTATTTTATTTGTGCTGTGCTGTAATCGGCTTATTTTTTATATGATTTTTTTTTTGACAGACACGTCCAGATGTTTCAAGTAACACCCAGTATCAATCGTCGCGATCAAAGAAAAATAATGCATCTTCCAAAAGCAAGGTAATATTCACAAATAACGATGATTATCATGAATATCATATCCTGGTTTTAGTGATTTGCTTTTATCACCAAATTAATATTTATTTGTGTTCTAAATTCAGAACCATTTTAAATTTCTTATTTTTAATATTTAGATATAATAACGGCTTCATACCTTTGTTTTCATAACATTGTTTATAAAAACTATTTATATATTTTACTTTTAAAATTTTTCGTTCCATCATCAGCTTTCTCAAATAACTTAAAGTTTTTAAATCAGTTCACAAATGACGCAGCAATCACTGGATGTACATAAAAAATAATAATATAAGCTCCGCCTTTTTTTTGAAGTTGGTTAAAAAATATAAGCATCGTACAAAGAACCTCCTTTTTTTGAAGTCGGTTAAAAATAATACCAAATCAAAAGATTATATAAGAAAAATTTAATCAAACCTAATCCATTTTAAAAACCAATGTAGGTATATTTTGTTTGGTTTTAATAGAGTCTCTTGATAAAATCCTGTTTTATTACAAAATCGAACCCATATTTCGCAAACAAAGCATTATACTACTAATAGGTTAAATAATTATCGATATCGATGTTCTTATATTACTTTTTTGCAATCCCTAAACAATCTGTTGTCATTTCATCCCCCAATCACAGCGGGCGAGGCTGATGGCCATTACACCAATCGATATTCAGGCAGTCAGTTGAGATAGTGGTCAAACGCGAGCCTATCAATAATAATAATTAAAAAAAAAACAGTCTGAGTCATACGCAGCGTCACACAAGAAAAAGCAACTTACGCCTATGTCGTGTAAAGGAATGAAACAGAACGTTAAGATAAATAGATAAACATAGACTAAGACTGTCTGAAATTCTGAATAACGAGTGGCGTAATAGGCGCTTTAGAATAAAAACGTACGGATGCGATGCTCTCTCCACGGAGGTCACCGCTACCGCTATATATACCTAGCTATACATTTACTTATATAAATAGTTCCCTTAGCGAAAAACTAGATGTCGCTGAGTTCGACAACAAAAATACGGTCGAGTTACCTGTCTATAGCCAGTATACTATTGTAGTCTTTGGCTACCGCAAAGTTGATTGCTAACGATACACACACTGGCAGGACTGTCACGTGTGTGTGAGAGGGAATCGACCGACCGACGACGCACACGTGGGCTGAGTGTGTTTCGATCCAGCGGGACCACTTGAGCTAGATAGAAAAAACTATGGCGTTATTTTGTATTTAACCCCTAGAAGACCAATTGTACATACGTTTGTTCAACTTTATAGACCTTGAAAAACGCTTAATTGTCGTTTTGTACACATGTTTGTACGATTTCTTTTTAGCCGAAAGTTTTTTTTTGATGATTTACGTAAAAACGCGCAATTACGTAATAATATTACCCCCGGGCGCCCGAGGGGTTTAAATAAAATGTAAAAAACTCGTGAAAAAGGAGGAGGGTTCACAAGATGCATTTTTCACTCAAAAAAGCAAGGTTCTGTTTTCGATAATTTTTAAATGCATTTGTACTACTTATACAAAAATAAAGATATACATTTTTTTATTCAATGACATTTACGCGATAAATAATAAAGTCAATCAAAGCATTAACTGCCTAAACAGTCTCGCCTTTTTTGTACATTTTTGTCGGTTTTTCAATGTTATTATTTCAGAAACAAGCTCCCATTGAACCAATTTGTTTTTTATTTCCAAACTAAGCAGAGCTTGGGCTATGAATACTAGATAACTGATAAACTTTACTTATATATTTCTAAATACATACATAACATAGATATAAATTACACCCAGACAGAACAAATGAATGAAAAAAATGAAATGAATGATTTTGAGTCTTAATAAACTTTCTTGAAGCACTAATTTATTTTAGTTTACAGAGCGCTTCTATTCTATACGGCTAAATGTATACGTTCACAATCGCACGCGATGTTACGCCAGAGTTTATTTTTCCGTATAGCATAGACTGTCACAGTAAACCAAATTAAATTAGTACAAAAGTTTATTAAAAATAGTATCATTGAGACTCAAAATGAATATATTTCGTGCAGCGCTTGTTCCAGAAATAATAACTCAAATTGAAAACTGTACAAAATAAGAGGTGAAACAAACTGTTTGGTCAATAATCGCTTTAAACAACCGTCCACTGAACAGTTATAACTTTTTTTTGTTCCTCTATTATTGCACATAAAAAGTTCACAGAAGCTATACTACTGTACTGTACTGTACTTTACTATATTATTTATCGCGTAAATGTCACTGAATAAAATAAAAAAATTATATTTTTAACTATACAAATGTATTTAAAACAGTCGGAAACAGAAACTTTTATTTTTTGAATGTGTGATGGGCGACAAATGTCTTATTTACCCTCCTCCTTTGGTAATAATGAAGAACTCAAAGGTACATTGGTAATACATAACGATGGTTTCTTTTTGCACTTAAGAACTCAAATTACAAAGGGACCTGATGGACAGACAATATTTTTTTGCTGAATTTCTTCAAATATCAAATCTTTATTGCAATCCATAATGTACATGTCAGGTGATACTTAAATAATAAAAAAATGAAATAATTATGGATCCTGTCGGGCACAGCAACATTATAAATGGTAGGAGAGAGGAAGAGCGCTAATATAAGAACCTATTTAATTTTATATTTATTATTTCGTTTAGTTCATTTCAACTGATTACTTATTATTGCTATGAGTATATACTATAGTTTTATATTTAAATTTAAATTAATACTTATTAATTATACCAACCCGCACTTAGCCCGCGTGGTGGATTACGGCCCATTCCCTCAACTATAGAGGAGGTCTGAGTCCCAACAGTGGGAACATTAAAAGGCTGATTATACTTAATAATTATATTCGTATGTTTTAATGTCAGATAAAAAAAAAACTTCTGTTCTATTAAAGATTCATTGGCACAAGTTACGATCATTATTATTTTTATGTATTCCGAGCATAATGTAACCGAAAGCCCCACTGGATGGATGAGGCGATTAATCGTAATTTGTATCAAAATAATTGTGATACATTAGATGTTGTCAGTAAATTCATAAGGTACAATGCGTTCCAAATAAAAATAGGATCGATTGCCATGTTGTGACGTCACGTCATACTGTCAAATTGCAAGAAATTAGAAGAAAGAACTGGATTCTGATTAAACTTTTTTCGTTCACAATTCGTAAATAAATTAAAATTTTAAAATTTCTTGTTTTGCTCACCATAATAACTCTTCGATTTGACAGCATGACGTGACGTCACAACATGGCAATCGATCCTATTCTTATTTGGAACGCAATGTACATCGAACAAACGAAGCAATGCCATGAGCTTTTCAGTTTAGCTCTAGTGGCCCCGCTGGTTCGAAACACAACCGCGTCGCGTCACGTTAGCTTTACATACTCTTTGGTCGCGTGGCGATGGCGTGGGTCTACGTAACTCTACAATACAACTCTACAATCCCGACATGGATCTTGAGCGCTGACTTCTACTTGCGCAGAAGTAAAATATCGGGTCTCTTTGGTGGTATAAAGTGAGACGCGGGTGCGGGAAGTTTCAGTGATTGGCGCGCCGCGCATCGCATCTTAGACGTCACTCGTGATTGGTTCCCTGCACGTACCTAACGACGACGAATACACTTCCGTGCCATTAAATTGACTCGTGATTTTTAATCCATCGATTTTATTTTTATTAGTGGTTATTATCTCACCATAAAGTTTAAAAAAATATGTATATTATTATTTGATTGTCATTAAATAGGTACTTATTTATTTTAATATTATAGCAACGACGAGATCTTTATAATTACTTATCATCACATTAATTATCGCCAAGTAGTGCGGGCGGAGTCGCGTCGAACCGACAGGGGCAAGTAATGTAATACTAGTTTTTGCTAATGGCGAATCTTTCACATATTTCCCGTATTTTCTCATTAATCTGGTATTTATAAAGCCTATATCTTTCCCCGCCTCCACATCTCCGTTTACCTCTATGTATGCCAATTGTTATTATGATGGATAAAAAATGGTTTAGCTGAGATCGCATAACAGGCACACAGACAATGTTCCTTTCAAAAGTAGGTAAAATGTTAGGAATTTCTTTGTAGGGATGTTACAAATCTTTGAAATTTTCATCTTTGCGACAATACGCATACCTTCCGGTAGAAATTCTCTAAAAGATAATGAAAAAACCGTATGAAAATCTGTTTCATGGCTAAAAAGTAAACGGAAAAACACACAGACGAACGCAGCAACTTTGCTTTAAACTATTTAAGTATGTTTTTTTTTTTAACTTTTACTTTCAATCAGAATTAAAAAGATAGCAGGTAAAAGAAAAAATAAAATAAAATAGGTGTACATTTCTTTTGCCATAAGTGTACGATGCGCAAAGCGATCCACACTCTTTCGCCGAGCGCTCAAGATCTATGCCGATACCTTCTACGTAGCTGTAGCTACCAGTCTAAGTGTATAATCTATGGTTGTAGCTCTACAAGTCTAGTCGCCATTTATGTATAGAAACAGACGCGCCCAGATCGGCGTACGTGATCCACATGGGCCCATTTCAGTTCAGTATTACCTTGAATTGAATTGAATCAACACACGTATTCCGTGCAAAATTCTGTAACTATCTATCAACTGTAATCTAAATCACGTAGTGCGAAATAATAAAACATTAGTGACAATGCGTTATTGTTGTGAAGTTGACGGATGTCGCAGTCAAAAGACTAATGAAAAGTTGTCGTTTTTTACATTGCCGAGAGATCAAGAAAGGTAAGTTAGATTATGTTGTTTTATTATAAGTAGATACTCTGTAAACTGAATAAGACTGAATAATTACGTACTTATTTAGTTAATAAAGAACATAAGAAAGAAAGTGTTTTTTAATAAGGTTTGAGAAGATGTACACTTAAAAAATCGCTATGTTAGGTGCAGTACGGTCGACATATCTTGACCGGTCTGAACTTCGAACAATTGATGGCGAATGCGTATCGTATTTTTTTCGAGTATGCGCAATAGTTCGGAACCAGGGTTACCAGACTTAGAACTTTTTTTCGTACATAAACAACTAAAAATCTCGTATTTTAGCTACCGAAGCATTAAATACATGTTTAAAAAACTACGAACATATTCATTCATTATTATTTTCTATTTAGCATTATATGTAATGTATAGTCAACGCGGAAAATTCATTTTCGATATAAAAAGTTGACCACAATATACTATAAAATTATATACATTTTTTTTATTTGTTTAATTATAAAATTTCCCATAATAAAATCTCGTACATACTTGTACGATCCTGGGCCCTGTTTAATAAAGCTGACAATCCGACAAGTCCGACATATGTCAAAAAGTGACAATTCGACAATTTTTCTGCGTAATAAAACTTACAGGTAAAATAATTGTCATGGTGGAAAATCCTGGCATAATTCGCATTGTCACGACAATCCGACATTTTCCTGTTGAATAAAACTTTTTAAGGAACAGGTGACAATTTGTCGTGAAAAACATGTCATGACATATTTGTAGAATTGTCCGACAATCCTGACAGGAGCGTTACCTTATGTCGCGAAATCATATTGTAAAAACGATTTTTTTTTGGTGTAAGAAAATGTTTTTATAAAAACTTTATTACAAAAATGATACTCTCACATCGAGCAGTGAGAGTAGTAGTGATGATGAATACTTATCAGGAAAAATACGACGGTCATTTAAAAGCAGAATCCATGGTCCTTTTGCGCCAATTTTGCCATGTAGTATCGCGAAGATACCTATTTCTAGTCTTTATTGAAAATACCTAATGCTGTTAATTGTTCTGCTATTTCCTTCCATTTTTTTATTTTTTTGTTTTGTAGGTCAATTAGTCACTAAATTTCCCAAAGAGTATTTTCTATTTTCATAGATAAGACCAAAATGCTAAGTTTTTTGTTAATTTCCATTTTACACGCGATCAAAATTCAAAACAATCAAACTTGTATTATTGGTTGATTCGTTCTTTTACTTTATTAATATTTTTTTTTTTCTATTTTACCCTCGCGCATCATAAAACAAAATTATTTTTTTTTTTTTATGGCAATTGAGCCGATTGCGACACACAAAATTATTTGTAGATATGTCAAAAGTCGACATAATTGTCGTGACAATGCCACAATTGTCAGAAATAATTTGACTGGCTTATTGACAATTGTCGAGTTTTATTAAACGCGTCTTTCATTGACAAATATGTCAAGGTTTCATCTTTCGCTTTTTAACATAGTTGTCACTTTTATTTAACAGCCTATGCGCGACGATTCTACAATGATGTCAGTTTTTGACATATATGTCGAATTTTCAGCTTTATTAAACAGGGCCCTGATCGTGTCCTCGTAAAGTAGACTACAAATTCGTATTTGTACGAGGAACTTGGTGAGTCTGGCAACCCTGTTGGGAGCGTCAAGTTTAGAGCGGCCATCATATTCCGACCGTACTGCTGTACCTGCTAGGGTTGCTAACCATACTCTAATATAGAGAATTGGACTCTATTTTGCGAAGAAGTACTTTTACGAACACAACAGCGTACGCTAAATTACGCTGGGTGTGTATTGTCTTATTATTTGATTCTGATTTTGAATAAAATTATGAAATCTCGGTCATAAATTGCAAAGGAAAAATAAGAAAACCATGACTCAAGCGAACCTGTTCGATAGTCGTACAGTTATTTTAAAACGAAGATAAGTTTGTTTTAACAAATACAAAAAAAAAACTTTTTTATTCAAAAATGTACTTTTTCCCCTCTATGTAAAGCCAGATATAACCTATTTCTTATCGTAAAGCGAAACCTGTTCTGCTACTCTTAATATGGGTAGTTTAATCTAAATCGAAAGCAAACAATTTATTTAATTATTATAATAATTAAATTGCATTGTATTAAATATTTTATACATGGCTTTTCAGAAAAACATTTTTAACAGTTTGTAACGATTTTGTTTGTTTTCCTAAATAATATTAACATTTTCATTTTCATAAAGGTAACCCGGTATTTTAGATACAAATATCTGTTATTCCTCTGCAAAATAGAGTATATTACTTATACTCTACATTAGAGTACAATTGGCAACCCGTATACCAATTACAGTTCGTTTGCTATATGAACCAAAATTAACAAAATATATTCAGCTACAAAAATATATTATTTTGTATCTTTTCAGGCGGAAGAAATGGCTTGACGTCATGGGCAGACCGGATTTATTGAACAAAAAGCTATCTTGCCATTTCGTTTGCTCATTACATTTTGATAAAACACTTATAAAATACAAACCGCAGTTGCAGGCTGATGCTTTACCTACAAAATTACTTCCAAGTCAGGCGAGTACCTCCAGCGCTGATACCGATGAAGATTACATTGATGTTTCGACGCAAACGGAAGAATCCTTCTGTCTACAAATTTCGCAAGACAACAAGAAAACCATTGGTTCTGTTAAAGTAAGTTTTTGAATTTATTCAGTGTCTTAGATACGGCAGTAACAATACGATGGGCCCCTAAATCTTGGGGGCCCCGACTCCTATAATCTAATAACAGTATGTGTAACAAAACTCCTCCGAAACGGCTTCACCGATTCTTATGTTTTGTGTATAAGTTCAGTAGCTCTGAGAATAGATTCTACTGATAAAAGAATTTAAAATCGGTCCAGTAGTTTTTTTTTGAGTTTATTGATTACAAACAAAAATGCATAAATGTTAATCTTTTCTCTTTATAATATGTAATAGTACAGATGAGAGGCTCTTAAATTGTTCTGCTGTAACATTTCGGTGCTAGTTGAGCCTATTTCATAATAAAATAATATGCCTTAAAAACTTTGTAGTCTGGTAAAATAACTTTTTACAAAAAAAAAAAAAACATAACCGTCTTCACTAAAAAAATACACTAAAAGGATCAGAATAACCTTAATTTTGGAAGTCGGTGTTTCTCGGTATTGTTTGTTTCTTATTTAACACCGACTTCCGAAATTAAAGTTATTTTGATCCTTTTAATGTATTTTTTTAGCAGTAGTTTTTTTTTTTTGTAAAAAGTTTTTTATTCTACTCTTTTAAGTTGCCATACAGTTATATACAGGTGCCTATTTCTCATGACAATTCCAATTAACCCAAACCCTTTTAGGTTACATTGTTTTATTATGAAGTTCCTGTGTCTACCTTCCACCTTCCCGCTCCATCATCAGGTCGGTTTGACAGTAGCTTATAGCCAAAGTGCATCTCATGACAATTCTAAGAAGCCCAAACACGGCTAGGATACATTGATTATTTACGGAGTTCCTGTGCCTACCTTCAGGCTCCATCATCAGATCAATTCGATAGTACCTTATAGCCAAAGTGCATCTCATCACAATTCTAATGAGTCCAAACACGGCTAGGTTACATTTATTAATTATGGAGTTCCAGTGCCTACCTTCCGGCTCCATCATCATCATCAGTTCCAGAACCATTTATTATATATTTTCATAGTCGCTTAACTATCTTCATTGTAATATCTATGTGAGTATGAAGTTCCGTTGGCCATTTCTGGTCTTCTTCCTCAGTTCCACTTCATCATCATGTGTTATTTTTTTACTGTAAATGCTTTAGTTCTCGATGAAAATACCAAAATCACCATAATGGTTGCCTATAATATTTGAGGAGTTTCCTCGATTCCTCATGGATCCCATTATCAGAACTGGGTTCTGAAAAAGAATGGTACCAATCGGAAAGCATATGCAATTCCATTCCAAAAAAAAAAAATTTTGTAAATCGGTCCATAAACGACAGAGTTCTGAGGTAACACACAGAAAAAAAAAACATACAACCGAATATATAACCTTCTTCATTTTTTTTGATATCCGGTTAAAAAGGGGCCCCAATGTTTTGATAAACTCCTTGGAGTCCTTGGGATTTGCTACGCTACTGCCTTTATTGTTATTATAGGTACTTATAGTATTTAAAAGATGGTCGAGTTTCTATCTTCTTCAAATTATTTTCATTATGACATCTTGGGTTACGTTGTTCTAATTTAGCTAGGGAAAAAAAAATATAATACAGCCTATGTTACTCGGTGAATATGTAGCTTTCTAATAGTAAAAGATTTTTTTAAATCAATCGAGTAGGTTTTAAGTTAGGTAAATCATAAAAAGAAACAAATTTTCTTTTTGTAACATTAGTTGAGATTTATACCAAAATAGAATAACAGTAAAAACAATATCAAAATCAGTAAAAAAACAAACGAGATATTTTAAACAAATATACCCAGTAAAAAAGGTCAAATAGACATCTCGCGGTCCTTGTTGCTGCTGGAAGCCAAAAAACTGAACTTCTGTATGTAAACATACACACATACATACATCAAACTGCGCTCGTTTTCGGTAGTATAACACGGAGTGCGTGCAGTGTATTTGACAACAAAATGCCGTCCTGTGTAATTAAATCGTGCAGAAATAGAACAAACGTCAACAAAAACGCTGAAGGAATAACGTTTTACATGTAAGTACGCACCAAACTAATATATTTTTGTATTATTATTAATAATAATAATAATGGTTCAATGATGCACTGGGTGGTGTTGCCAGTATTTCTTATTTCTGTTACCCAAAAGTGTGGCAAAAATTGCAGTCTATAATAGAAAAAATAATTAAGTTGAGTTAACAATTTTTAAAAAAATCTTATTTTTACGTTACATAAAGTGAAGATAAATATTATTTTTTAAACTCCTTTGCTTTTGTTAAAATTTTTGAGTAGGTACTTACATACGTACTCATCTTTCATTTTTCTCGTTTTAGTTTTCCAACGAATTTTATAATGAGAGATGAATGGGCTGCAGCTGTTAGACTGAGTCGAAATGAACCACAATGGCAGCCATCCTCATCTAGTGTGGTATTTTCAGACCATTTTGATGAGACGGATATGTACATTATAGAACGTGGACTACGCCGAATACATAGAACAGGTTATCCAAAAAAGGTATTCTGACTGACTTCAATTTATAAAAAAAATGCCCTCTTTGCTTCTCGCATAATTATATCCCATGTAAACTATATAACAATTTTCTCCGCATATCTTTCGTTACTATACTTAATTTTTTAATATTAAAATACAGTTTTGTTTCTTTGACAGAAATTGTTTCTTCCTTCCGATGGTATTGGTGATATAGTATCGCCAAGTATATCCTCTCCATTTTTTTCTGTGAATATGTAGTAATCAGCAGAGGTCGGAATTAAGTAGAGTTATTTAAGTACCTACTTATACTGTTTCTATACAGCGAAAGAATAAAGTGGATATGCCTCAAATCCCGAGATTAATTTTAAAGAGCAGATTTTTTTATGACGTTATCACAAATATAGCAGAAAAAATATCTTCCTGCATTAATGGCGAGGAGGAGGAAGTCTACAAATTTGTTAACCTCGCCTCAGTTGACGTAGAAAGTTTTCAATGAAAAATACTAATAAAAATGGTATGTTAATTATCTTTGTTTTATTTGTCTTATCTATCTCTGAGATTTTATTTGCAATATTGTTGGCCACACGGGATTTTTCATTAGAAATCCCGGGAAGATCCATATTAATATCAACATTTCGATGCAAGTACATGAATAACTACCTAATTCCGACCTCTGGTAATCGTCAGGCATAAAATATTTTCGTTAGATGTAACTAGCAACCGATTTATCCATAACGAATATTGTATTTATTATAGGACTTGCCAAACTCGTCTAGTGTGGACAGTAACTGTGTAATATTGCCGAGTACATCTGCGACCGTTTTCGTAATTACTCGAAAGTGTAGACTTACGTATATTTTTTTTATTTCAATTGAGTAATGTTCTTGTCAATCAATACGAATATTGTATTTAATGTAGGATTTACCAGTCTCACTTAATGTGGTCGTTGACAGCAACTGCGTAGTCTTGTCAAGTATGTCTGCGGCCTTTCTCGTAAGTATTTAATAAGTTAACTTACGTATATTTTTTATAAGCTGCTGCCAGCGGCATCGCCGCGTGATAAGTAATAAATTATCCCATAGGAACATACTCCCGCGGTTAAAAGTACCCTATTTATTTATTTAATAAACACTTAATGCACAAACGTACAGCGGCGGACTTAATGCTTTAGGCATTTTTTCCCAGACAACCTTAGGGAGATAAATAATAGTAGGTGCAATAAAAGAGAAGAAAAGGCGAATAGGTACAAGAATAGTTATACTAATAAACCATAAATATCATACAATACATACACAAATTAATAAACTATCTAAAGAGTATATATCTACACTAATAAAGTCAAACAATTGGTTCAAATCGTCAATTTGAAAATATTAACGCTGTGATGACACTACTGCCATCTTCTTACGAATCCTATGTGCTATTCCAAGACATGGTGTACCCGTGTACCAAGTTTCATCGAAATCCATTTAGTAGTTTTTGCGTGAAAGAGTAAAAAACATCCATACATACAAACTTTCTCGTTTATAATATTAATAGTACTTCAATTGTGTGATGTTTTTGTTCACAATACGAATATTGTATTTATTGTAAGCCTAAGTCTCGCCTAATAGGGTTAAAGCATGACAACATTGAATTTAGTAATTGGATTGTGAATTTTGCTTATCGTTCGTCATGTCTTAAGCTCGCTCTCGAGAGACGAACGCTACCATGTGAATTCATTGCAGAGGGCACCTTTATATTTAATAAAAATAAGCTTATTTTTTACCTTTCAGTTTTTTAACAAACGGATTTATTTTCGCATTCGTTTATTATCTATTTATTATTACGAAACTTTCAGGGATTTTTTTTTAAAGTGGCACGACCGTCAGACGCCCATAGTTAAAAAAATGAGTGTGTTATCTACTTATGTTTTTTTTAATCTACGAGTACCAACAAAGTTACACTTGTCAAAGTACCTATCACTTGACATTATTTCATTTGTTTAGATACCAAACTAAATGTAAATAATCGCTTGACATTAATTATATGAGATCGACAATCATGGGAGGCCACGGTAGTCCGATCTTATATATGTACATAAAAAAAAAAACATAAATCAAGCATTAAGTTTATAAGGTATATTGTACACATCCTGAGCCAGCAAAGCCTCTCATATTATTTTTACTTTTTTATGATGTCATAGATATAATTGTAAAACGAGCGTTTCTCGCCATCAAACTATAAAGTTTGGCGAGCAAAAAATATGTAAAACTGTTGTTAAAAATGTATGAGACAAATAAATAATAAAAAAAAAATATTCCACCACATCTTTCTAAAACACCTTCCTTTTTTAAGTATGAATATAAACTATATAGGTACAGTTCAATTATGTAAAATCTGAATGTATTTTATGCTATAAAACGTAGATACTTATTTTACATTTATCCAAAACACAGACAAACAGAAGCGGCATGTTCAAAGGTGCATAACGGGCGTAATAAAAGAAACTCTCGTCGCGTGGACTTAAGGTGTATTTTAATTCGTTACGAGCGCGACTGCTGTGCAATGTATTACGAACATTAGAAGTGCTCTTAGTAGGTTTATATTCGCATGTTTGCTATCACAGAGTGGGACTTCTGTACTTGTACTGTTAGCTTTTACCACGGTAATATTATATAAACAGTATTCCAACTTCTCACAAACGGACGAAGCGCTAGTAGGGATGTCGGCAGTGATGAAAAATATCGATATATCAATCAAACTTTCTGAGATCGGAAATCTAAAATCGATTTTAAAATTGTAAGGAAATCTACAGAGAAACACTGAATAACTGCCAATATATATTTAATCAACTACTTTACATAAATTCAAGTGAACACGTGTAACGGTATTCTAACCTCAAAACATAATCACAACATTTATAAAATTGAGAAGATGTTACTCACACTGTATTCGCCAGCCAAGTGAACGATCCCTCTACAATTTATTATTAAGCACAGGCTAGTGTCGCCCCACCATTGCCCCGGAAGTTTGCAACGGACCAATAGTAGTGCGACACCAGTGTTGCCAACCTAAATAAATAGCATTTAATAGTATTTAAGTTCAGACACAAGTCTTTTAAGCAAATAAATCGACTATTAACAAAATCATAATTCTAATGATACCAAAATAATTATATCTATCTCTAAAAATGAACGTCCATCTTCGAAGCGACAACAAAATAATAATTTATTTAGTTCAGTCTAGTTCAATAATACTCGTAGGTAATAGTGATTTTATACAAAACGTACATTATTTTAATATACGAGAATCTTAATTCTACTAAATAACAATCTTCTCTTATTTTTATTTTTATTATTAATATATATAAATCTCGTGTCACAATGTTTGTCCTCAATGGACTCCTAAACCACTTAACCGATTATAATAAAATTCGCACACCATGTGCAGTTCGATCCAACTTGAGAGATAGGATAGTTTAAATCTCAAATTATAGTCGCAATTTTAATTTATTGCTAATTATTTGTCTGTTATTATTTGACAGTCACAATTATCTGTTAACTCCAAATGATTCTAACAGATGTCGATACCTTTCGACTGGGTTGAGTAAGTAATCAATAGATGGCGCTGCTATGGTAAATCTACGAACGTGTCATATAAGCTACATTTTAACAGCATAATTACCACGTGTTGTTGACGCTATAAAATTAATTAAATTTATTTTGTAGTGAACGAAATACCGTATAATTCAATTATTTCCACTTTTTAAATTTTTGGTGTTAGCATAGTCGGCCACGTGTTACTTAGACTAAAGTGTAAATTGAATTCATATTATAATGAAGATAATACAGTGAAATTAATCCTGTTTTTTACTTATTTGTGCTTCATTGATCAAAACTTTATAATTTAATTTGAATATATGTATGTAAGTATTATCACATAATTATAAAATTTAATTAAAATGTCAATGCAAAAATGATACACAATTTCCTACACTTTTTCAATAGTTGTACAATTTTTTTTTTTTATTGTTTATATTTAACCTCTATTAAAAAATATTTAGCACTTATTATTTCAATGTGCTATGATAACAAGTTTTTCAGTTTTTTTTTCTTATATTTAAACGATTAAATTAGTATTTCAATTCTTATTGAAATTATTATTTAAACTCTATAATTTAAATATGTACATGTCAGTATTAATTATCACATAATTATAAAAGTTAATTAGAATGATTTTCAATTTTTTTTTTCTCATATTTAAACGATTAATTTATTATTTTCAGTCAATGCCACGGAAAAAATCTAACCTCAACAACGCGAGCACCAGAGAGGCACGACGCAAACGTATTAAAAGAGCCCATCAGTTGGCAGAACAAATTGAATCAAGAAATCCAGCTCAAAGAATCAGGACAGCAGAAGGTCATGCACAAGAATCTCAAGAACAGTGTAACGAACGTCTTCAAGAGAATATCATAAGAACAAGAGCAGCAAGAGAACGAGACATAGCCACAGTAGGAGCACAGGAACAAGAAGCAGTAAGTGGACAAAGATTTACATTTGGCGACTTGGTTGACTATTTTAAAGAATGATGTATACGAAACATCGCTCTGATCACAATCGATAACTCGCATGCCACGCGCTGTTGTCAAACCGCGTCGTGGTGCCTGCCGCGCGCTGTTGCCAAACCTACTCGTGCCATAATGCGAGGGCACGTCTACTTCCGAGTGCAGTGATACCAGATTTGGGGGAATCGCACAAATTTGGGTTTTTTTTTATAGTTATGGGGCACAACATTTTTGGGGGGGATATGTGGAAGTAAAGAACTGGGTTTGGAGGGTATTGGACTATTTTTATGAATAAAACTATTTTTTTTATTTATTACAATAATTATTGATCAAAAAATATAATAATTGAACGCTATCAAACCACTAACTAACCTGCAAAAATTAAAACACAAGAAAGCGCAATACTGTGCACGATGATATCCGAGTGTCTCCGAAGTTGACACGCCTTTGCCCCGCGCACGCATCGTCTGCGTCCGTGCCTGTACTCTTACTCGCTTGCTAAAAAAAGCAGGTTTTTACCGTCACTCACCGTTGTCGCCTGCTAAAAAGTAGTAGTGTATATTAAAATTTAGGTCTTTGTGCTTTGGCGTGTGAAGATAAATCCACCAACAAACAAAAAAAAAAAGGAAGTTCAGACGACGCGAGTGAAGATTCTGATTCAGTAATGGAAGCTTCCATTACTGAATCAGAATCTTCACTCTGATTCATTGCTGAAATAGTATAGAACTGTTTTTTTTTCATCAATTTAATAAATAAATACTATTTTGCCATATGTGGGGATCTTCTGCAAAACCTGAATTTTGGGGGCATTTTGGGGAAAGTTTGGGGAGAAATTGAGACGGTCGTCTGGCAACACTAGTGATAGGGTAAGGACGCGTTTGAAAATCCGACAAAATAAGCTGTTTTTCGGTAGACTACCTACTATTGCTCTAAGCTCTATGCTAGATCTATATATCAAACGTAACTAACAATTGCTACAAAAAGATAACTTTTTATCTCCAAGTAGTGGTAATTTTTTTGGGTTTGAAATATTACACGACGAAGGCTCTGCCGCCTGGTGGCGCAAATCTGAAACATTTACCCTAACAATTTATTTGATTACTATCTATTTTATTATTTTACATACATATAAGGGCCTGAGCGCACCACGTTTTTTAAACGCGCCGTTGACGCGCATTTTAGAAACGTGGCGTCGACGGCGCGCTTTTTTCGTATTAGGGCCTGTGCACACCACGTTTTTTAAACGCGTGTTTGTAGCGATACAGACGCGATACACACACGAGTCAGGCGCAGCTTGTTTGTTGGCCGTACTCCGCCAGCAAATAAAAAAGCCAAAATATCCTCCTTTTCCCCTTGGCCAGCACTGTAGAATTTTTCCACATGACCGTTCCTGACGGGAACTTCTTTTTTATGCTTTCACATAAGTCTCTAAAAGATATATTTGCATTATAAATAAATTTAAAATAGGCCAGAGCCGGTCCATCTAAATATGCACCCATGATCAACGCTAGGTCGTTTTCCGGCCATTTATTAATTGCTGCGATTTGGCGAAATTGAATCAAGAAATCATCAAAAGAGCCGCACACCCGAAAAAAAGTAAAATTGGTGCCATGTTGCACTTTTTTTTAGTCAAAACCACTTAGTTTTACTCCCAGGGCGGCCTCCTCCACCATTTGTCGCAACTCAGCTCCGGGAGGCCTCGGTTCGGGATCTTTATTTGACTAAAACGACTTTGCAAGGAATAATTTATCTATTTTTCTTAAAGCTCAATATTAGAATACATAATTTCATTAAAAAAGTCACGTCAATACTACCAAACTACACACTTCTTTTTCTATAAAATTTGAAACCTATTTGTAATGCAAAATCCTTAAAAGTACATTATAGAAGCCAGTCCGTTATCTATAAAAAAACAACTCATGCGATCTCCTTTCGATTAGTTTCGATATCACAATACGTACATTCATATTCTACGTTAATTAAATTATTTACGAAAATGTAATCTATTATTCCGCCAAAAAAACTTGGTTTCCATGACCAAGAAAAAAATTAAAAAAAAAAAAACCATAGACTACTTTTGACAGGTAGCTAGCGTCACCGACGCTCCATCGCTCGGCGCCATATTGATAAGCTTATAACCTACAACAACTCTGTGTGGCTGTGGTGTCAATCGCGTTATACGAAAAATATTGCTTGTTTGGATGATTTTAGACTTAAAATTAGTAAAACAAAATGGTGAAGTGCAGTGTGTACCGGTGTAACAGTGACAGCAGCAACAAAAATCCTGGATTGACCTTTCATCGGTAAGTTTTATTTACATTGATGTGATCTCAAATGAATCAAATGTTTCGATGATGTATAGTAGAATATTTAACTATCATGCGATTCGTCCATACTTTCACTTAGGCGTCCATTACACGGTCACGCAAGCGTCAATCAAAACCATCAATCAATAATGATGTTTGAATGATGGAATGTTATCGCCATTGTTTTCGTCATGCAAACGTCAGTCATCGCATTACACGGTACGTTTTGGTCTATCGAAATATTTGACTGTGGCAAAACTGACAGCATTCGGCGTACATTACACGATAGGTCGTGTAATGGACGCCGAATGAATCGAATAAAAACTGAAAAGACACAAATTTGGTTTAGGAGTTCCTTATAATAAGAAAACCGATAGTAGTATTTATTTTTTTAAACTAAAATACGCATAAAAATTTAAATAATTTAAGATTAAATTAAACAAACTTAACACAAAACTAACTAGCTCAAAAAAAAAAACACCCACGTTTTTTTTTTATTTTTTAAAAATGCCTTCTATTTAAACCGTATTCTGATAATTATGAACACATAAAAAAATAATTAGCTAAATAGGTGCAGTCGTTCTGAATAGCATAATCAGCTTTTTTAATGTTCCCACTGCTGGGACTCAGGCCTCTTCTCTCTAGGAGAGGGAATGGGCCGTAATACACCATGTGGGCCCAATGCGGGTTGGTGAATGTCACATGTCTTCGAATTTTTGGTTCTAGGACATGCATGTTTTCCTTCACCGTTTTAAGAGCAGTGGTGATGAAATATATGACACAAAGTAATGCGCCTGGCTGGGTTTGAACCTGCGACCGACTCGTAAATCGGGATCGTTACCACTCGGCCACCACTGCTCTCGTTCTGAATGCATTTATAACTCATTCATAATTGTACCTACCTACATTGTATGTACTTAAAGCTCACCTTACCCAATTTCTTTGATTTGACATCTGTAGCGTCACAACATTGCTAAAAATCGATCGATATTCTTAGGCTCAAATCACACCGAGATGGCAGCAGCCGGCAGCGAAACGGCGAGCAGTCAGCATTATATAATATTTAGTATCGTTTGAGCCATGGGAGTCGTCGGAGTGCCCGTGGAGCCGCGGGCGGCCTCGCGACTTTTTCAAGTTTCTCAAGCTATAATAAGTCTTAGTAATTAAGAAAAAGTTTAAAATTATATGACACTGAAACACAGTATAGATATGGAACAGTACGGAAACTACCTACAAATATTCGAAACGGCTCACTCACACAAACATACGCATCGACGAGATACTTCCTTAAAAAAAAATCTTTAAATAATAATGCTTGCTAATTAATATTTTTGTTGCAGGTTTCCAAAAGATGAAAAATTAAAGAAAGCCTGGATTATTAATATGCAGATCAAACCTACTCCATCTGGTGTGCTCTGTTCGAAGCATTTTGAACAACACTTGTTAGATCCCAGCGTCTTTCGTACGAGGTTACGTCCTGGATCAATTCCTACGTTGCTGAACGGATTGCCTCCAGTTCCGCGTGTATGTAATAGCTATTAATATAATAAATAAAATATAATTAAATTTCACGACTTACACAACGCTATTTAGTCCCAAACTAAGCAGAACTTGTGTTATGAGTACTAGACAACTGGTAAACATACTTATGTATTTCTAGACACATACATAGCATAGCATAGCATAGTCGGCTTTTTAATGTTCCCACTGTTGGGACTCAGGCCTCCTCTCTAGGAGAGGGAATAGGCCGTAATCCACCACGCGGGCCCAGTGCGGGTTGGTGGATGTCACAAGTCTTCGAATTTTTGGTTCTAGGACATGCCGGTTTCCTCACGATGTTTTCCTTCACCGTTTTGAGAGCAGTGGTGATGAAATAAATTACACAAAGTAATGCGCCTGGCTGGGTTTGAACCCGTGACCTACAACTCGTAAGTCGGGGCCGTTACCACTCGGCCACCACTGCTCTCACACATGCATATTTAGGTAAATTACACCCAGTGTTGGCGCCTACTTCCATACGACTAGCATGCAGTCACGTACAAATGCGCGGTGTAAATTGTATGCGCCTACCTTGGAAATATTCGTGAAATACAAGCTAAAAATATTGAAGGCTTTCATTTATGACCAATACGAGACTCCCAGACACAGAACAAATGATCGTGCTCATCACACAAACATTTGTCCTGGGTGGGAATCGAACCCACGGCCTCCGAGGTAGCAGTCAGGGCCACTGACCACTAGGCCAACAGGCCTGTCAAAATTATAACAACAATATCTATATATATAAAAGCGAAATACCACTCACTGATTAATCACGAAATCTCAAAAAATATAACACCTACAAACTTAAAATTTGGCAGGTAGGTTCCTTATAGGGTGTAGACATACGCTGAGAATGGATTTTACGAAACTCCACCCCTAAGGGGGTAAAACGGGGATTCGAAGTTTGTATGGAGAAACCTACTTTTACGTGGATGAAATCGCTGGCAGAAGCTAGTATTTTATATTGTACTGGTATTTATAAAAGTTAAATTATATAATTATAATTGGTTTTGTCTATTTTTTACAGGACAAGGGCAATTTTATAAATAACCCAGAAACCTTGCCATGAACACAAACTACTGCCGGGATTATTGGTTCTGGTCTCAAAAGAATACAAATAAAATCAGTACCCGCTGTTTCAAATGTAATTACTATAATAATGAGTATTATATTTTAACATTGTAGTTGGAAAAGAGATTTAGGTTGACATGCGCCTACACAACGGCGCCGTCTTTTAGAAAACCTCATGGGTTCTCATGCTCATTTGGTGACTCGAAAAAGTGGCGAAGTGTGAGAAGAGAAATGCACATTCCGACAGACTGATTGACTGATTTAATAAATTGAGAAAACATCACATACATTGTCCTGGTACCAAACTAAGGTTTCCCTTGTACTGTGGAAACCAGGAACAACGAAGGTGCCACAATACCCAGATCCAACACAAATATCAGTTTCATCAAAAAAAATTGTGTTGGTGCGGGAATCAACCCTTGCGTCTCAACCGGCGCTCTAAACCACTGCGCTAAACGGGTCGTCGGGTAATGTAATAACGCTCATCCCTAAAAGGCGATTACTGATTACTGATCTGTTTCTAGATGTCTATTTTCATGGGTGCTCGAGCCCCCGAGCACCCACGGAGTCGGCGCCCCTGCACTTACACATAAAAATAAATTAAAGATAAATAACTGTATAAGGTCCAAATGAATAGCAATATTGCCATGTAGTTTCTATTTTGTAAGGACGTAATAATGATAATAATAATTAATAATCCCGAATTTAGTTATGAAGATTTTCCTATGAAAACTGTTGTTTTCTTAAGTAAGTTTGTACGGAACCCTCAGTGCGCGAGTCCGACTCTCACTTTTTTTCTAGCTGGATTTAATTAATGTTGTTAAATAAGGGTCTGTGCGCACCACGTTTTTTAAACGCGCCGTTATTCTTAGTTATATTTTTGTTTTAGATAGATTTTGACTATAAGGTACTATCGAACTGATCTGATGATGGAGCCGGGAAGATGGAAGGTAGACACGGGAACATAAAACAATATATGCTAGCAATATATGAGAAATAGGCACTCTGGTTATAAGAAGTGTATCGCAACAAAAAAGGGTGAAAAAAAAAACTATTAGCAAAAAAAAAAAAAATAACCGACCACTCAAAAAAATATAACATTAAAAGGATCAAAACAACTTTAATTTTGGAAGTCGGTGTTAAATATGAAACAAACAATACCGAGAAACACCGACTTCCGAAATTAAAGTTTTGGAGTTATGCGGAACAGAGAGTAAAGTCTCGCAAACCTCCGATGAAAAGGGAGGATCCTTCGACCTGACGGGTGTTGTCTGGTGGACAACTGCCCGGCAGATGATTTCGGGCTGCCCTATATGTTCCAATCGCGCGGAGAACTTTAATTGCGCGATGCAGAATTAGTTCTTATGTGACGCCATAGATGTCGGTTCAAAGTTTTTTTGTAAAAAGCTTTTTAATTGTGTCTAATTTTCACTGCAGATATTGAGTCTACAGCCTCGCAACAAATTGCTATAGTAACTTGCCCAATCTATATTTTTTTTAGTTGGGAAATCGTCCAATGACATCTGCAATGCATCTGCAGCTCTTGAGCGGAGCGAGAGGGTGTGTCAGACTTTTACTTGCTAAAAACCCACTCTTGTTCCTTCGTTGCCTTTCATACCAGGGTCGAGTTTTCCTTTCAGAAGCAAACCCTTGGCCCCAGTAGGCTTCGACCCTGCTGGGCCCGCTGCTGTTGCTGGCATCTCCTTGAAGCGCGCGTGGAACAGTACGCGACATCGACGACTTGATCTCGGTCCGGACGGTTACCAGACGGTCGGACGGCGAGCTACCCATTGCTCGCCGTCCGCAAGCTCGCGCCTACGGTGGAGCCCAATCTATCTTAGTTGCTGATTATATTGATTTCTCAATTTTTGATTCAAACTATCCTAGATAGAAGTTCATCATCTTCCTGCCTTTGTCCCGTGTGTTATTTGTGATCGGCGCATCATGCTATTTTTTCTCCCATTCTCCCCAGTCACCCGTCACGCTATCGCAACTCCCTTTTCTTTCATATCACTCTTCACACAATCCATCCATCTTTTCTTTGACCTCCCTCTCCATCCATCCACATGTACACTCATAACTCTTTTAGTAACATGCGCTTCATCCCTCCTCTTCACATGACCATACCAAGACAAACGATTCCCTTTCAACTTTTCAGTCACTGGCGCCACTTTCAAACTTCCTCTAATATACTAATTTCTCACTTTATCCATTCTCGTCACACCACACAACTTGTAGATTTTTATCCTTCAACTTGAAGGGTATCCGTGGGTTACAAGTTGTTTCAGTGGCCTGTCACCACTTCATCGATTCTGAATTGATCCGACGTGTTACCTACAAATCATAAATAAAGCTATGTACATTCATTTTAATGGGAAGTTTGAAAGTGGCGCTAGTGACTGAAAAATTGAAAGGGAATCGTTTGTCTTGGTATGGTCATGTGAAGAGGAGGGATGAAACGCATGTTACTAAAAGAGTTATGAGTTTACATGTGGATGGATGGAGAGGGAGAAGGAGACCAAAGAAAAGATGGATGGATTGTGTGAAGAGTGATATGAAAGAAAAGGAAGTTAATGATAGCATGACGAGTGACAGGGCAGAATGGAAGAAAAAAACATGTTGCGCCGACCCCAAATAACACGGGACAAGGGCAGGAAGATGATGATGATGACATTCATTTGAAACAAATACTGTTAAGTTTTACATTGCTTTATAATATAAACACGCATCCAAAGATGTGCCTCAAAGAGATTTCCTTTCAGAAAGTTATTTTATTTCAATATAAATAAATATAAATATTTCAATGTTTTATTTTTTATTATCCCTATTACTAAAATACCGTTTTATTTCTATAGTTAATAACATTTTAGTCAAATAGTGTAAATACTTATGATTACATGAGCATAGCGTAGTCGGCCTTATAATGTTCTCACTGTTGGGACTCAAGCCTCCTCTCTAGGAGAGGGAATGGGCCGTAATCCACCACTCGGGCCCAGTGCGGGTTGGTGGGTGTCACATGTCTTCGAATTTTTGGTTCTAGGACATGCCGGTTTCCTCACGATGTTTTCCTTCACCGTTTTGAGAACAGTGGTGATGAAATATATTACACAAAGTAATGCGCCTGGCTGGGTTTGAACCCGCAACCTACAACTCGTAAATCGGAGCCGTTACCACTCGGCCACCACTGCTCTACTTATGATTACATTTCCGCTTATTTTTTTTAATATAGGTAAAGTTAACTTATTCATTAAAATGTTAAAAACTACACAACTGAAATGTTTTTTTCGCTTCTTGTAAAATATTGATTTCGCAGTTATGTATCAGATATTTAATACAACACCATCGATATGTAGGTACCTATATCATTCTACAATACTAATACCGATCATAGTTCGGCCCTGTTTAGACAATTTTTTTCATATGTACATTCAGGGGTCTAAAGTGCAGTTCCACCTTACCAATGCTAAAATGTCTAAAATGTATTTATAGAAGAGGGTCAATGGACAGACCTGTTGGTCTAGTGGTTAGTGGCCATTTATAGAAGAGGGTCAATTGACAGACCTGTTGGTCTAGTGGTTAGTGGCCCTGACTGCTATGCCGGAGGTCGTGGGTTCGATTCCCACCTAGGACAAATGGTTATGTTATGAGCACAATCACTTGTTCTGTTTCTGGGTGTAATTTATCTATTATATGTATGTATTTAAAAATATATAAGTATGTTCATCAGTTGTCTAGTACCGATAACACAAGCTCTGCTTAGCTTGGGACTAGGCGGCGTTGTGTGTTAGTTGTGGAATATTATTATAATAATGGTGTTGACTGATTTAATTGATAGCATATAGAATCTAAAGTATTGAATAAACTAGTTATAGACTAATGGACTTCTACAACAAAGAAATTTTAGACACTAGCATTGGTAGAGTGCAACTGCACTTTTGATCCCTGACTATACGTGAGTGTAATGATGACTTCATAATTTTTTAACTAATATTAAGTATATAGGGTCTGCAACTCATTATATGCCTGTGGTATTAACGTACACATCAATTTACAAAAGATTTTCCTTGCTTACAGAATGAGAAGTCCGTGCGGGGTAAGCAAAAGGTTCAGAATAACATTAAAGTGTTCTGTCCGAAATGCAACAGCAAAGTATCTCATACCGCAGAAGGAATACAATTGGTAAGTAACTAATACGCGCGTATTCACGTTAAGGCCCTAAGGCCGCTATCCCACTGGCGGTTTACGAGCGTTGCCGCTTCTCCAACGTCTACGCAGCGGCAACGTTAAGCAGACGCGATGGTAACAACGCGTTTTTCTAGTGGTCAATCGCCAATGTTGAGCAGAAGGTGTACGGAAGGAACTTTCAACGTTAACGTCGCGTTTGCTCAACGTTGGCGCTGCGCAAACGTTGGAGAAGTGTCAACGCTCGTAAAACGCCAGTGGGGTACCGGCCTAACTCCCGAGCAGTGCTATAAAACAGTGGCTTTCTGAAGCCTACTCATCGGTACCGGCCCAGTCGAGAGAGTAAGGGCCTTAAAAAATAGTAGAAGTCCATTAGAACCGGATGTAACACATTCTAATGTTTTTGCAGTATTTGGCAGCAAATGTATCACCCTCCTAGCCAATTTACAACCGTTTCGTTTCGATTTTCTTTTCGTTGATCGCCTCGAGTCGGCGACGCCTCCTATTCCTTCGTTCTGATCACGTGACTGAGCGTTGAGATGACGTCAGAATAAAGGAATCGGAAGCGTGGCCTACTCAGGGCGATCGACGAAAAGAGAATCGAAACGAAATGGTTGTAACTTGGCTAGGGGGGCTAGTCAGCCTTCCGGGCAAGCTTCGCTGTAGTAGTCAATACTACAATAATTCTCAGTTCCATTTTAACGAGATCGCGCCTGTTTCAATTATTCCACATGTTGACCAGTTGCGCAGACACTTGGGATACAAAACTACAAAATCAATTTGCGAATAATTAATGTACCAATTAGAAAGTAAAAAAATTAGAAAACCGTGTTCACGGTGTTCACATTGACCAGTTGTATTAAAGCCTACAATCTGTGCGGACGCGTCATTTGTCAAATTAAAAATTACTATTTCATCTTATCGTAAATACATATAAAAAAACTTCACAAAAAAAAAATACAACAGACTTTTCTATAATAGTTTTGCCTCTTCGTTATTTAACACCGACTTCTGAAATTAAAGTTATTTTGCACTTTTCAGTGTTTTTTTACATTGAAGTCATTGTTGTAAAACTAGATATCAACTATAACATGTTTTCTTTATTATTATTATGGATAAGCTCGCGTTTGACCACCATCTCACCTGATGGTAAGCGATGACGTGGCCGACGATGGAGCACGCTTGCCTAGAAGTAACCTATTCGCTCTTGACTTAAAGGCTCCTAAGTTGTAGCTATCAGCCCCCCTAGCCAAGTTACAACCGTTTCGTTTCTCTTTTCATTGATCGCCTCGAGTCGGCGACGCCTCCTATTTCTTTGTTCTGATCACGTGACTAAGCGTTGAGACGACGTCAGAATAAAGGAATCGGAGGCGTTGCCTAAGAGAATAGAAACGAAACGGTTGTAACTTGGCTAGGGGGGCAGGAAACACAAGTTTTGAGGGTAGATTAAGCATACACATAATAATAATAATAATCTTTATTTATATGAAAAACACAGATTGTAGTACATGTAACATTTTTAACAAAGTGGGTAGTCTAAAATCTGTGGCAATCAAATGGGTGACGTGCTGCTCTCCTTGCTAGGCTATGACATAGCCTGTATTAAGGAGTAACAGTGCCTATCCCCTCTAATTGTATATATTACCTACTACAATTATCATTTTTTTTTTTTTTTTTTTTTCTGCTATTGTTTTTTAAATATAAGTATTATTGCGCGAGCGCATTTGTGTGTGTGCTTGTGAGTGTGTAAGTGTGCTTCTGCGTGTGTGTGTGACCATGTGTGTTCTGTGTGTACGTGTAGGGTCTGTGTGTGTATGTGCGTGCGGCTGTGTAAGCGTGCGTTAGTAAAGGGATTGGATCACTGACCTGTATAGTACAAGTTACGCATTATAGAGGTCAGTGGATTGTATTAGTGTGGGTCAATGTTTTTGGTGAGTGGTACAAGATACAAACTTGTCAGAATTAGGTTAAATATTTTTCTGTTTCGTCGTAGGTTTTATTTTGAAGGAATGTGCGGACAGTCTTTTTACAATTATGATAAGACAATTTATATATTGGGCACTTTCTGTTTATTGTGTTGTAAAGGGACGGACCTAAATAATAAAAGAATCTTTTAGTAAACGACAGTCGGGTTTTTGGAGGAGTACATATTTTATCTTTTCGACGTTTAGTAAGTTCAATATAGGGGGTTATGCGGTGTTGCAAAAGAATTGATTGTAAAATAAAGTGTTGCCGCACATTGAGGACGTTGCAGGTTTTGTATAACTGATTAGTTGGATACATTAGTGGACGGAAGGTAGCCACTTTCAGTACAGCGCGATGTGCAACTTCCAATGGTTTAAGGATAGTTTTTGCAGCACCACCCCAACAGGAAATACAATAGGTAATAATAGATAGGCATAAGGCAAAATAGACATTACGTATAATTATAGGATTAGCAACACTTCTTAAGGTCTTAAAGATATATATAAGTTTGCGAACTCTGCCAGTAAGAACATTAATATGAGATTTAAATTTAAGATTCTTATCTATGACTATACCTAGGTATTTGATTTCATCCGTAGAGGATATGGGTTCGCAGTGGCAAGAAACTTGAGTTTGCAAATTGCATGTGTGAGCTTTTAGTGATATTGGTGAGTTTGGTTGGGTGGCAGAACTGATCGAGTAGGTAATGAACTTGGTTTTAGAGGTATTAAGTGTAAGCTTGTGGAAGTAAAGCCAGTTTAACGCTACATTAAAGCCATGCTGTGCTTTGTCCTCGAGTTCAGACCATGTGTTGGCGACAAAAGTTATAGCAGTGTCATCTGCAAAGGATGTTATCTTGGCATTTGGGATATTTATATTGCATAAGTCATTTATAAAAACTAGAAATAAGGTGGGACCCAATATGCTTCCCTGTGGAACGCCATAGTAGATGGGGAGCTCATTGCTGCTGTGCCGATCAATCTTCACTACTTGGGAGCGATTTGTGAGGTAGCTTTGAAAGAGATCCAGTTGCAACCCCCTGACACCCAACCTTTCAAGTTTGAGTAAGAGAGAAGAGACGGGGACGGTGTCGAATGCCTTCGCAAGGTCCAGAAATATTGTTAGGATCTTTTTATTAGTGTTCAGGTTTTGTATGATATTATTTACATATATGGACAAGTTCATTTGAATGGATGGATCTGGAACTCTCAAATTATAAAAAAAATCCTTTGCAGGCCATTTTAAAATTAATTTTAAAATATCTGTGATTACATAAGATCTCATAATTCATGTTTTTAGAGCAATGTGAGGGTTTTTGCTATGACTCGGATTTACGGACTGTTGATTTCAAAATTTTATTTTGTCACTCCTCAGGATCAAACGAAAATAATCGTCGCAAAAGTATATAATTACTTCGAGCAAGAGTATGAGGAGTTGAAGAAGACGATTGAGGGGATAGACCAGACCCCTCTGTCCAAGTTCCGACAACGGACTGCGCTGGCCACGGGAGTGAGTGAGACGATGGTAGAGGAGATAATGCAGGAAGAAGCGAGACGAAATGAGGACATGCCCCAGCAAACGCTACAGAGACAAAGCCTGGCTCGCAAGAGACCGAGACAGACGGATAGGTATGTAACAATGAGATGTATACAATTGTGTAAACTGAAGGTTTATATTGTTTAAGGAAAGATAATACTAAAAGTCCTAGAATATGTAGACCAAAAATGCATAGTTTCGAAGATATCATCAATCATAATACATAGTTCCGTTAGCCAATAAGGTATTTATCATATGGGTACTGTTTTTAGAGGTAGGCGGAACAGAGTAAAGTCCCGCAAACCTCCGATGAAAAGGGAGAATCCTCCGGCCAGACGGGTGTTATGTCTGGTGGGCAGCTGCCCGATAGATGATTTCGGGCTGTTCTATATGTTCTAATCGCGCGGAGAACTTTGATTGCGCGATGTAGGATTAGTTCTTATGTGGCGCCATAGATGTCGCTACATCACTCCTCTCCGGAGACCGAGATCGATGGTTCTTGATGCTTCTTGATGCGTGCCAGGCCAGTGGTAGGTAGGTTCCAGTGGGTTGGAACCGAATGCCGCATAGTTCTCGGTGAGTCGGAACTGTCTGCGGTGATGCCTCAGTGAGTCGGGATGATGCCCCGGTGAGTCGGGGTGATGATGTCCCAGTGAGTCGGGATGATGCCCCAGTGAGTCGGGGTGGTGCTGTCCCAATGAGTCGGGATGATGCTGCAGGCTCCAGTGAGTCGGAGTAGTGCTGCTGGCTCCAGTGAGTCGGAGTAGTGCTGCTGGCTCCAGTGAGTCGGAGCGGTGCTGTGCGACGTAGTGGCTAAGTGGCTTGACTGCTTGCGTCGACCAGGAGAGGTTCTTCGTGGCTCTTCATATGACTGGCCGAAGGTGCAGTGTGCTTCGCCAAAGTCGCTGATGGGGCTGAGGGTGATGACCAGGTATGACCGGGTAGGCATGCTGGTGATCAGGATAGCCTTTATAGCCGTGGGTGATGGCTGTATGGCTCGCTGCTCGAAAGCTTGAGGAAGTGATGGTGACGTAACGAAGTAGTGACTGCACGAAGGCTGCGCTGACATTCATTGTCAAGGGTCACCATTTTGGAGGTAGGCGGAACGGCTTAACGATTTGACTAATTTTGGTCTTGAAATATTCGAGATAGTCTAGGGAAGGTTTAATCGGTAATAAAAAAATCACGAAAAAAAAAATATCAACGCCATCTCTAATTAAAATATCATTACAAAATGAATTATGCTGTTCTGGTAATGCCAGTAGATGGCGTTCTCCTTTGAAAGTTTAGCTAAAAGGTATTAAATTAACATTCATTGACCATATTAGGCGGTACGAAATTTGCTGGGTCAGCTAGTCTGAAATAAAATGATTATTATTACAATTAATTTAGGTAAAAAATTTACACCCATATGACAAGTCTTTACTTTTGTGAAATTGCCAGTCATCGATGAAATATAAAGTAGTTTGCAAATAAACAAATTACATTACATATATACACTGTCATATTTCACGTAAAAAAAAGAAAGAAAGAAAACATTTATTTGAGACTCGCAAAGTACAAACAACGATAAAAAAAGTAACTGCTTAATCTATAAATACTTAACTTAAAAATAATAATAGAAAACAATATTAAATAAAAGACTAGTGCGAGGCCAAAAAGGCTCCTATCTCAGACACATATATATACATAATATATATATTATATTTATATTTTTTATTTATTTATTATATTTATATTTATGGTGTTTTACATAAATAATGGTGAATTTATCGAATTATTGGAAAAAAAAAACAAAAAAAAAAGATAATTGAAAAATAATTCATATGCCATCTCTGATATTGTCTCATTCATACCCTAGAGTTATGGGATATAAAAAAAAAACACGTTACATACTTATACAGTCAACTAAGGAGATAATCAAATATATAAAATTCTCGTGTCACAGTTTTCGTTGCCATACTCCTCCGAAACGGCTTGACCGATTTTGATGAAATTTTTTGTGCTTATCCGGTATCTATGAGAATCGGCCAACATCTATGAAACCTTTTTGGCTAGGTTTCTACCGCCGACGGGATAATAATGGTGACGAATCGTGGCAAGTAAGAGCTGCGGTCCAGCATGCAAAAGGCGCAGGTGGTACATGTTAAATATTAGTATACAAATAATATGTGAACTTGATAAAAGAATTGGATGTTTTACATTAAAGTCGTAAAATGAATTGCTTAATCGCCCACCTACTCGAATCAAACCACTTGATTTGTCTAGAAATGGAGACAATGACAACAATTTATTTTTAGTAGGCAGTTGTTTATCTGAAATTAATAATTTATATTCCTCAGAAAAGGACTCCTGTTGACTATGTCTAAGTAAGAAATGCAATGACATAGTCAATTCAGTGTTTGTGAGTGAGCCACACTCTGTAGTACATTTGTGTATAAAGCGCATGATATGTGCGACCACACGCTGCAATTTAGTAAAGTTAGAATACTGTTTACATAGTAATGTAATCCAGTTGTCAACAGTATCCGTAGTATCAACATGATGAGATGATACTGTTTCTAATAAGTGTGACTTATCCCCTAAATTTGACTCAGGAAATAAAGGCCATGAAGAAGGTTCTTTGTGTAGAAACTGAGGACCTGACCACCACAAAGAAGAAGACAACAATTTATCAGCTCTAAGTCCGCGTGAAGCGAGGTCTGCGGGGTTTTCAGCTGACGGAACATAGTGCCAAGCCTCTCCTCCTACAGTTTCCTGAATTTCAGACACGCGATGACGAACGAATGTCTTTAACTGGTTTGGTGGAGTAGATAACCATCCCAAGACGATGGTGGAATCACACCAGTAATGGACTTCATCAAAATTTAGAGTAAGTGATTGACGAACCTTTGAATACAACCTTGAGCCCAACAACGCACCGCATAGCTCGAGCCGCGGTATGGTTGTGGACTTGATTGGAGCTACCTTGCTTTTAGCGGTAAGGAGATGTACGTTAACCTCGCCGTCTCTCGAAACACTGCGAACATAAACACACGCCCCATAAGCTTTTTCGGATGCGTCAGTGAATATATGCAGCTGTAGACAGGACGCAGATTCACATAACACCCATCTAGGTATCTTGAACTCGTTCAAAAGATGTAGGCTATTTTGAAATTCATTCCAAGCATTCTGAATATGCGTGGGAACAAGCTCATCCCAAGAGCATTTTGTCAGCCACAGTTGCTGCATGATAATTTTGGCTTCCACTATGCATGGAACGACCAGGCCAATGGGATCAAAGATTTGCGCTATGGTTGATAAGATGTGACGTTTTGTAGCCTTGTCAGTGTTGCTTAAATTTATAGAAAAAGAAAATGTGTCACTTAAACTCTTCCATAGAAGCCCCAGAGTCTTCGACTGCTCATTGTCGCTCAGGTCCACAACGTCAGAAACGTCGTGTTCACTGCTAAGCGCCTGCAGCACCTGACTGGAATTGGATCTCCATTTTCGAAGATTGTACTTTGCTGATCGAAGAACATCGTCAACACGACGACTTTTTTCTAAAGTTTCTGAAACAGATGATCCACCGGACAAATAATCATCCACGTAGAAGTCACGTGCTATCGAAAACCTTGTTGAAGAGTCTGAGCACCCCTCAGCCAGCTGAAGTAAACATCTCGTGGCTAAATTTGTTGCCGATGCCGTGCCGTACGTCACGGTATTAAGCGTGTACTCCTTTAACGGTTGAGTCGGTTCAGCCCTCCAAAGAATTTTTTGTAACGGACGTTGACTGTCATGAACGAGAGTTTGTCGGTACATTTTTTCAATGTCCGCGCTTATGACTATTTTATGCTGGCGGAATCGAAGTAATATTGACAACAAGTCATCTTGAATAGGGGGACCAACCATCTGTATTTCGTTAAAAGACTTTCCTGATGTAGTTCTAGCGGAAGCGTCAAAAACTACCCTTAGTTTGGTAGTTGTTCTTGACTCCTTCAGAACACCATGATGTGGTAAATAATTTGAACATGCTGAGTCGAGGGGGCGTCTAGTAGATTCAGACATGTGTCCCAGCTCTATGTACTCATTAATGAAGTCTACATATAGGCATTTAAGGTGAGGATCTCTACCCAAACGACGTTCAAGAGATAGAAATCTTTGTTTTGCCATCATGTATGAATCTCCCAATACGTCCAGTGACTCCTTAAAAGGAATACTTACCACAAATCGTCCATCAGAATTACGATATGTGGTATCTATAAAATGTTGTTCGCATGATCTCTCTTCACCCGTGTGTTTATGTAAAGATGATACAGAATCTAATTCCCAAAACCGATCTAAATCTACTTGCAAATTATTAGTATGTAGACAGGCATGTGAAGAGGAATCAGACTGATGGTGTGCGCCCGAGATGAGCCAACCTAGTTTTGACTCAAGCAAAGTGGGCTTATGCGCACCTAATGCGATACGGCCCGTGCCTATGATACCCCAAAAGACTTCCGCACCGACAAGGACGTCGATAGAAGACGGAACATAAAATGTGGGGTCGGCAAGGCGCACGTTCGTAGGTATACGTATGTTGCTAGTATCAACATAAGTATTAGGAACTGATGCTGATACTTTTGGCAATACGAGACAATCAATATTCAGTACATACTCACTATCATCAATTGATTTTAATGACACTGAGCACCCCTGAGTACAACTAGAAGTTTGTGAATTTATACCTGTTACCTTGGACTTGGTAATGTAGGTAGGAATATGTAGCTTACGAACAAAGTCTTCCGAGATGAAGTTTGTTGTACTTCCACTATCCAGCAAGACTCGTGCTGTGTGATGATTACCGTCAGCGTCGGTCATCCTCACGAGCGCTGTGGAAAGTAAAATCACTCGAGATGTAAACAATTGACTAGCTGATAATGCAGTGTTTTGTGCACTAGAAAGAACATTGTCTCTGTCGATGTGTAACAGGGTGTTGTGTTTTTGTTGACAATATTTACAAGGGCCCAATTTACATTTGGCAATATTATGACCTGGACGTAGACAATTCATGCATACATTTGAACCCTGAGCCTTTTTAATGCGAGCCTGTACTGAGAGACCTCTAAACAGTTCACATGCATAAATAAAATGATTTTGATGGCACATGGGACATGACAAAGGTTTTGTTTTTGATTTCTCAGATAGCTCAGCGCTGCCTTTAGGTTTAGGCGCAGGTGTGGTGGGTTCGCCCTTTGCTGTTGCTATGTGCTTAGACTCCTCAAGTGTCTCCAGTAAGTCAGCCCTGCTACTAATGAAGTTAGTGAATGCTACTAGAGTTGGAGGTTCAGAATAGGTGTTTCTGTACTCTTCCCACTGTCGATTTGTAATGTGGTCCAGCTTACTGGTCATTATGTAAATGACAAGAACATCAACGAAGGCGTTTTGAACTGGTTGACCAAGGGTTGCCAAAGCTCTAAGATTCTTATTTGTAGTGTCAATTATGTGACGTAGTGACTTACTTGACTCTCTTTCTATAGGCTGAACGTTAAAGAGCGCTTGCACATGGTTGTTCACAAGCAATCTTTTGTTGTCATACCTCTCACAGAGTAGCTTCCAGGCAACGTCGTAGTTTTCTGACCTGAAGTCAAGGTTATCAACAACAAGAGAAGCACTCCCCTTTAAGGAAGCACGTAGATAGTGCAATTTGTTTATTTTATCCAAAGCAGTGTTGTTATGTACTATAGAGACAAAGGTGTCCCTAAATTCCAGCCAATCATGATAGCTGCCGGAAAATTTGGGTAAGTCAATTTTGGGTAAACGAATTGAGTTGTGTTTGTGTGTGCTAGTAATACAAGAATCCACCTGGCTTGCAGACTCTTCTTCAAGAACCTTTCTTGCTCCGCTAATCAGCTGGCGTGCAGAAGCCACCAAACTGTAGTACAGCTTTTCAAATTCTTCGCGTTCCGAATATTGCTCGCTGGGGTTATCCGCCAATGCTTCCAATTCATCCTGTAACGTATCATATTTCTCGTATAAGCTCTCAAATATATTAAGTCGATATTCGATTTCGATGACTTGTACCTCACTCAACTTTTCGCAAGACTTTGAAATATTTAAATATGAAGAAAATTGCGTAAGCTTGGCTTTAATTGAAGCTCGCTTCTTAATAAAGCTTTTCATGTCAGCCATCTCGATAGCAATTTAGCAGTTGCAGTAAGAAAAGATAAAGGTAGGTAGAAGAAAAAAAAAAGAACCGTTATAAAAAGAAAAATCTAATAAGCGCAATTTGAAATGGGTATGAAAAAAAAATAAAAAATAAAAAAAAAGAATAATCTAATAAGCACAATTTGCTGAAACGAAAAGTTTAGTAACAATGAAGTCGTGAAATGGCACTGGAGCAATATGCTGCAAGAAATGTGATTGCTATTAAACAGCCACTATAAGGCATATAATATAAATAGATACATATATGTTTTTCGTATAGGCGTTTCAAATTGAATCTGCTGAGTAATGCTAAGCGGGTGATGCAATAATTTATATGTAGGTACACACAATAAAATTCAATTCTATTTGGTAAATGGATTAAAATATATCAGTTGGAATTTGTAATGAATAAGAATAATAACGTCACAAATAATAATAGATTTGCGATCGTTTCAAATGAACAAAATTTAATGTTGAAATTACTACTGTGAATGGCTTATGATTATGGAAGGTTGATACTGTGAAGATGAATTTTTTAAACAAGTTGATAAGCTGGAAAATGGATAATGAAGTGATGTATTAGCTAATTGAAATGTAACTATAAATTAGTTAAATCAATTGAAGATGGCAAAATGATTAGGTAGGCAAAATGATGGAATAAAGGAATTGGAACGTTCTCACGGTTTTATGCTGTCAACCACTAATGATGAGCTGACGACTCCAATGAGTAGATTCTGTCTTCAAAGTCTTCTTGTGTGGAAGCCTCGACGATCTTTCTTTGCGCTGCCCGATGGTGTGAAGTCGATGAAGACGGCTGTTGCCGCACCGAAGATCACGATGACCAAATGCAGACGATGACGCGTAGAAAAATGAAGACCTCTTGACTCGAAGATGAAGTCCTTTGTTCCTCAACCGACGAACCGTTGGTTTTTGAAAATTTTCGTTTTTTCTTTGTTCGACTTGGATCAATTGTTGACGGTAGAAGGACCAATGTGCGCGACGATAGGTCTTGGTAGACGAAATGAAAGAGATGAGTGGACTGTATAACAAGTATAATGATATAAAATGAAAAGAAACTACAACGGTCGGTTAAAGGTTACGTAAATATGAAAAATGAAAGAAATGCGCAAGCGCAGCTGTGCGTGGAGGCGTGCAACAGCTGACTGCCGGTCGACGTGCAGTGTGGGGCGCGCGACGAGCCGGGCGGCCGTCGCCGGCCAGCTGACTCCCCGCTGCACCCGCTTCCCTCGTTCACTCCCGCCGGCGCGCGGCGGCGCGCGTCGTTGTTGAGAGCAGTGGTCTCAACAGGGTTACATATTGAACCACCTTCTATTACTGTTTTATACTATGTAATTCATAAAGTGTAACTTTTCCAAATAATAAAATAAAAATAAAACAGAACAAATGAACGTGATCAACACACAAAAGTTCATCTTGGGTGGGAATCTCGAACCCACGTCCTCCGGCATAACGGTTAGAGCTACTGACAACTAGACCAACAGGCCAGTCAAGATGAGTAACCCACGTTTCATAAAATGAATTTTGTCTTCACCACTAATAAGTTACTCGCTAACATATCCACCACGCTCAACTCTTTCCTCATACCAATATTTGAAATGCTAAATGCCGCTCAATGTTGCTTCATTTCATAACCAACTAGCTTCTGCCAAAAGTTTTGTCTTTGGACCCCCGCTTCATCCCCTTAGGGAGTGAATTTTGGAAAATCATTTCTTAGTGCTCGTCTACGTAATAAAAGGAAACCTTGTGCAAAATTTCACGCTCCTAGTCCCAGTAGTTTCGGCTGTGCGTTGATATGTTTATGAGGAGCCTATTCACTCTAGCCTTGAAGACATATTAATTATAATCGGCCGGGAAGACCGCAGGAGGCAAATTGTTTCAGTCCTTCGATGCACGCCGTATAAAGGACAACGCGAAACGCTTAGTCTGGACCGTAGAGGTTTCAACAACGTGAGGATGGATACGCGCCGTATGTTGGGGGAGATGGCGGAATCTACTCATGCAATTCCCGCACACACTCTCCAAAATGCATCCTATAAAATACCGATACGCTGGCTAACCTACGCCTGTGTTCCACCAGGGTTTGCAGATTGGGCTAAACCAAATTTGGATCACCAATTAGCCTCTTCGCACTTCTTTCCTCTGAGTCCAAAGATGCATTTTGCAGCAGCTTCCTAATTTCTTCAATTGACGTGCTGTTATTTTGTTTCAGGTCAATTGAAGACGGCAGCAGTGATGAGAACATTGCTAACGATGATGACGAGTAAGTTTTATCTGTTTATGACGTCTTAACAAATACAGTAAAACCTGAATAGCTGGGAGCTTAAGAGAACTAGGATTTTTATCAGGTACTAGCGCCTGCCCGCTGCTTCACCTGCGTGGTATTAAATTATCCCAAGGGAACATACTCCAGGAATGAAGATATTCGTAGGAGAACCAAGGTCACCGACATAGCCCGAAGAATCGCCAAACTTAAATGGCAATGTGCAGGGCAGGAACGATTGGTTGATGGGGACGAAAGGTTCTGGATTAGCGATTATGTACCGGGAGACGCAGCGTTGGAAGATCTCCCATAAGGTGGACCGATGACCTGGTGAGGGTCGCGGGAATGCGATGGATGTGAGACGTACATGACTGTTCGTTGTGGCAAAACTTGGGGAAGGCCTATGACCAGCAGTGGACGTCTTTCGGCTAAAATGATGATGATGATGACGAATGTGATATATTTATATTTTCAGGACACAGACGTTGGTCATCAAGGAGGCACCGGTTGAACCGTACAAGTAAGTAGATATGATCGTCATGTTATAAAAAAACTGCTACTCAGCAGGATCCGTTTAGATTAGAAGCCGACACCGACATGGTTGGGGAAAAGATGAGAAGGATGGAGGAGCCCGTGGGACGCGAGACTCACTGGAATGATGTGACGACGCTGGGGGGAGGCTGTGTCCGGCGGTGGATGTCTTGCTGCTGGAATGATGATGAGGGACGATCTGAGGAACTTGTGGCTGTGTGATGACAGCCGCATGCGTTGTTCTTCAAGCTGGACCAACGCTTGAGCAAGTTTGTTACGCCATCGGTACATGGTGACCATCAACACAGCCATACATATAAAGTGTTTTGGGAACACAGTCATTATGCGTACAGCTTAGGAAATTCCCTGCCGGAGCGTGTGTTTACTGATAGCTATAAGTTTAAGTCAGAAGTGGGGCCATGGATTCGCTTCTGAAAAGAAAACCCGGCCCTAGAATGAAAGGCAACTAAAGAACTAGGGGTGCGTTTTAGTCAGTAAAAGGACACGCCCTCCCACTCTGCCCAAGGGTGTCATTAGAACTATCTTAAAGCCGGGTACAGACTGCTATAACGTAACATGCAATGTAACACGTTATTCAAGAATTTGCCGTCCACATTGTCGCAATGTATCATGCAATGTAACAGAATTCCCATAGTGTGGACGCCTTGCACGCGCGCACCGTGCACACTACGCGTGCGGAGAGAGCATTTCAACTGTGTGAGGAGGTACATGCGAGGTGAGTGCGCGCGCACAGTCCACACGCATGAAATGCTCCTTTTATGTTACCTTGCATCTTACGTTACAGCAATCCGTAACCGGCTTACGGCCCGTTCACGACCTTGCTGCTGTGAGCGGGAGCTAAGCGCGGGGCGGCGAGCGGTAAGATCAAAGGTATGAAAATGTTTGAAGCACGCCACGAGACGCCGCTCATAGCGCTCCGCGCCCGCTTACCGATGCCGCCCCGCTCGCCGCGCCCCTCGCTGCTAAGACCGAAGTCGTAACCAGGCCGTATTTAATACTGCGCCATTTGTTCTTCTATCACTCTTAAAACTTTTTAAAGTATTCTTAAAGTTTTTCTATTGATTTCAGTGAAGAACCAGAAATTTTTGTCGCACTGTCAAACGTGAAGCAGGAACCTGGCGTATTTGGAGACAACCAGTAAGTTATTATAGCTTATATTAGACTTTTTTAGCTTAGCTTATATTGGCTTGGCACGTGGCGATGGGAAAAGGCCAGACGGGATTACCGTTATTATATCTTGGTAGTTCGCTCGACCTTTAGTGTGGGATGCAACATGTGTCGACACCCTAGGGCCATCCCATCATTCAGAAATACTCTAAAGGCGCAGATATTACTGACTTGACTGGCCTGTTGGTCTAGTGGTTTTTTTTTTATTACGAGCATGGCAGTTGAGAGTTGTCATGCTCACTTAAATGTCTCGCTGATGGTGGCACATGTTATTAGGTCATTCAGTTCCCTTCAAAATGGTTGAGCTGCGTGAGGCTGATGCACGCGTCATGCTCGTGAACGGGTGCCGTCAGTTGAGACTGGTTCTCTTAGCTGCCATTGGCCTAATTTAATTTCTATTTTTTAATTCGTTTTTTTTTTTAATATTATTTACTTATCTACATTGTGCTCACATATTAGAATTATTAGAAACGATAAGAAATATGTAACCAAGATTTATGTAACTCATAATATGATTTAAAAGAGTGTCCATGGAGTTTCTTGCACGTTCTTCTCCATAGAGATCTACGCTTTGGAACGTGCAATTTAGCTTCACTTGTTTTTTTTTTGACTGACCGACATTTTGACAATTCAAAAGTGCCTGTAATTGGTCTATTTGAAATAAACGTTTTTGATTTCTGGTTAGCTGCCCTGACGGCTATGCCAGAGGTCGTGGGTTCGCCTCTCACCCAGGACAAATGATCGTGTAAATCCATCTATAATACGTGTGTATTTAGAATTTTATAAGTATGTTTATCAGTTGTCTAGTACTCATAGTACAAGCTCTGCTTAGTTTGGGACTGGAAGGTGTTATGTGATAGTTGTGGAATATTAATAAACTGTAACAACAATACAGCACATGTCTTTTACCACGTTTCGATTCCGTCAAGAAATAATAAAGCTGACAGTTCTGAAAAGAACTTTTGGAACCGTTTATATTTATTTATTACTAGCTGACCCGGCAAACGTTGTTTTGCCATATAAATAATAGAAATTAAAAATTTTGTCTAAAAAATAAAAAAAAAATTTAGGGGTGGACTACCCCTAACATTTAGGGGGATGAAAAATAGATGTTATACTCCTCCGAAACGGCTTGACCGATTTTGATGAAATTTTTTGTGCTTATCCGGTATCTATGAGAATCGGCCAACATCTATTTTTCATCCCCCTAAATGTTAGGGGTAGTCCACTCCTAAAATTATTTTTAGGAAATTATTTATATGGCAAAACAACGTTTGCCGGGTCAGCTAGTTTTATATATTAGATTTCAAAAGTTTACGATACTCTTACAGGCTAGACCCAATGCGATATTGTTATATCCTTATTTTAAATAGTGCCACTGTTTATATATATGTTTGGGGTTGTAACACAAGGGTCGTGGGGTCCGAGTGCTCATTGAGTTATTCCGGACATCAGCTAACAGCTACTTGGCCACGTAACTTCCCAATTTAAAGAAAACGTTAATCTATATATATAAAAATCAATGCCACTTTTCGTTGTAATTTTATACCTCGCCTATCCAAACCAAATGTTCAGGCTTTGTTCGGACTATTTAGTAGATGATTTATGTGAAGTTTGGAGTAGAGTAAAGTAGGGTAGGGCAGGGTAGAGTTGGGTAGAGTAGATAGTAGAGGGAAAAATCTAGTGCTATTTAAAAATAAGTTTTAGTTTTTAATATTTTTTTTTGTATATTTATTTACTGATTAACTAGTTAGATAGCGACTATGATAACTAGTTAGAGATCTGTGGTGGCCTAATAGCCCTAAACGCCTAAGAGTGTCCATGGAGTTTCTTGCACATTTTTCTCCATAGAGATCCACGCTTTGGAATGTAGAATTAGCATCATTTTTCTGACTGACTGACTTCTTGACATTTTATAAGTGCCAGTAAATGGCTAATTTGAAATAAATGCTTTGATTCTTGATTTGAAAGTTCATATTGACTTGTTTATTTCTAGGGAGCTGACTGACCCAATTGCTATAGAGGTGAAGACAGAACCACGGGACGAGGAAGAGACTAAGTAAGTTACTACAATAAATTATATAAAACTGGTGTCCCACCTCATCTTTTATTAAAATTCTTGGCTTATTGGAACGAAGTTCCTTATCGCGCGTTGTGAAAAGGGGCTAGACGGAAAAAAATCTTACGAAAAGTTGTCACGACACTTTCTTACGAAAAGTTGTCACGACACTTTTTGCTAAAGTAAGCTATTGTAAGCTGTGCGGCGTCGCATGTTTCTCTGTCTGTCTCTCTCTCTCTTATCCTCTGGGCTGTGGCCGCCATTTTTTTCGAGTTGAAGTTTTCGAGGGTGCTTAAACCGACAGTGAGGTCAAAATGTAAATCCAAGATGGCGGCTATGAAAGTTTTTAAACTTTTTGACAAGGGTGTCGTTTTCGTGGTTTTCGAGGGTGTTAAAGCCGATAATGAGATCAAAATGTAAATCCAAGATGGCGGCTATGATGAACGTTTTAAATTTTTTGACATGGGTGTCGTATTTATGGTTTTCGAGGGTGTTAAAGCCGATAATGAGATCAAAATATAAATCCATGTCAAAAAATTTTAAAACGTTCATCATAGCCGCCATCTTAAACAAAGCCGATAGTGAGATCAAAATATAAATCCAAGATGGCGGCTATGATGAACGTTTTAAAATTTTATGACATGGGTGTCGTATTTATGGTTTTCGAGGGTGCTGAAACCGATAGTGAGGTCAAAATGTAAATCCAAGATGGCGGCTATGAAAGTTTTTAAATTTTTTGACATGGGTGTCGTTTTCGTGGTTTTCGAGGGTGTGAAAGCCGATACCGTACCCGTACCGCCGTACGTCGTGCCGTGCCGTACTTTTTTTTTCACCCTACAAGCTTTACAAAAACGACTACCTGACGCGATCCAAAAAAAGGCAAAAAAAACGGGCATGATGATACTTAAAATCCGAGGACACTGTGAGTCAAGTGGCTTTGGTTTTCGACTAATACTTAAGCATAGTCTACAATCTTATCACAAAAAAACTTTCAGCTGTTAAAAGTGTCAAGTTTATTAGAAATGAACACTGTACCAAGCACTTGAAAATAATTTAAAAAAAAAAATCCCTTCAAAGTACTTCAAACTTTGGGTCGTAGGGTAAATTTCAATGGATTTATTTTAAATACAAATTAATATTTTACAATTTGATAGATTTTACTAATCGACAAGCATAATAAAAACGTTCGTTGCCTTACAAAAACATTGCAAAAATTATCAACCAATTATTAATTAAATTGTCACTTTCACATCAAAACCTACCTCCTAGAAATCGACCAAAAACAAGGGAACAATGAAATAATCTATGCACAAAGAAGCTTACAATGAAAACATACCTTAAAACATACGTAACAACGACTTAGCTTATCGTCATTTGATATAATTTCTGTTCGTAATAATCAGTGACGGATTAAGACTATTTGATGCCCTAAGCAATCTACGCCTGTGGGCCCCCTATCCGTATGTCGACTAGAATCGGTCTTTAAACCTAAAAACATTAGTTTTTTAGAATAAGGTGATGAGATGTAACGTACCTTAGAAGTGGAGTAGGTGCGACAACAATAAAAATCAAAGCATAATTTATTTATTAGGGGTTAAAGTATGAAATTGCCGATTTGTACAGAAAAATTGAAATTCGTTTTTTTTATTTAACATATTTATTTTTAATTAAAATAATTACCATTATAATCTATACATTGCTGCCATCTAATAGAAAGGTCATTTATGCCTTTGCGATAGAACTCAGGTGATCTAGATTCGACAAACTGTGTGAAAGCATTTTGTACTGCATCCTGAGAAGAAAACTTTTTATCAAGTAGAAAATTGTCCAAATCACGAAAAAAAATGGTAGTCCGTTGGAGCAAGGTCTGGCTAATACCTAAATACTAGTAACGAATGGTTTCTAATTGCAGTTCCTGTAGAATTAACATGGTTTCTCGTGCTGTATGAGTATAGTACGTTATCATGGAGCAATAATGGTGAAGATTGATTCATGAGTCGGGGCTGTTTCACTGCTAGTTTTGCTATCATTGTTCGGAGTTCGGCACAGTAAACATCTGCCGTTATTGCTTGACCACATCGGAGAAAGCTATAGTGAATAACATCATCCTGAGACCACCAAACATAACTATTTTACCATTACCTTTTTATTGGTAAGCTTTGCTTTAGGACACTGTTGCGGCGTTTGACCTGGAGTCAACCATTACATTTTTGACTTACAAATATTATAGGAACACCATATAGTTATTTTGGTATTTTCAATTTACAGTCAAAAAGTAACATTTGATGAAGTGGAAATGATGAAGAAGACCAGAATGGCCAACGAAACTTCATACTCACATAGATATCACAATGAAGATAGTTAAGCGACAATACACGAAATTGTATTACCCAAATGGAGATTAGCTAAGACCAGCAAGTCATTTTTAGTAAACAGCATACGCTTTTATAACAAGCTACCAAAGGCGGTGACTGAACTTAGCGAGAGCAAGTTCAAAACCCATATTAAGCGTGTCCTAACTAAAAAAGCGTATTACAAGGTTAAAGACTATGTCGAAGACACGCTTGTTTGGCAATGAGTGCTTCTGCACATGTGGCCCCCTGGTAACTCATAATATTGTGTACATCTATCTATTAACTGCTCCACATTTGTTGTAATATATACATTTTTTCTTTTCTTCCTACACATTGCTTTTGCAATATTTTTTATATTAGTAGACGCCAACCACCATAAATTCGTTAGTAATTTTCTTTTTGTTGGCATGTCATTTATTGATAATTGTAATTACGTATTGTTCTTGTTTTTTTTTTTATATAGCTTCCTTTTTTTTTTTTTTTTTAATGTGAATGTGAGAACACCGTGGACTTCGCGAATTCTTAGGTTACTTCCTATTAAGACTCACTTTTTTTTTTTTTAAATATTATTATTTTTATTGTGCTTTTGGGTACAATATCGACTGGTCTACACTGTTCTTACATAATGTCTATTAATACTGTAATATAAAAATATTGTAAACAATCATTTTTTTAAAAGAGTAACCATGGAGTTTCTTGCCGGTTCTTCTCCATAGGAAACGATCAATTTGGAACCGTGCACTAGCTTCTGACGTTTTATAAGTGCCCATGTAGGCCTATGTGAAATAAAAAATTTTTGACTTTGACTTTGACTTTGAAAATAACAATACAAATAAATAAATGGTTCTGAATGTGTCAAAGTGAACTGATGATAATTATGGAGCCGGAAGGTAGGCATTGGAACTCCGTAATTAATCAATGTAATCTCGCCGTATTTGGGCTTATTAGAATTGTCATGAGATGCACTTTGGCTACAAGGTACTATCGAACTGATCTGATGATGGAGCCGGAAGGTAGAAGGTAGACACAGGAACTTCATAATAAAACAATGTAACCTAGCAGTGTTTGGGTTAATTGGAATTGTCATAAGAAATAGACACTCTGGTTGTAAGTGTATCGCAACTAAAAAGTGTGGAATAAAAATACATTCTACCAAAAAATTAAAATAATAGACTTCACTAAAAAAAACACTAAAAGAATCAAAATAACTTTAATTTCGGAAGTTGGTTTGGGTTAATTGGAATTGACATGAGACTAGGCACTCTGGTTATAAGTGTATCGCAACTAAAAAGTGAGAAATAAAAATAATAATAATCGGAAGTCGGTGTTAAATAAGAACAAAAAATACCGAGAAACACCGACTTCTGAAATGTAAGTTATTTTGATTCTTTTAGTGTTTTTTTTTTTAAGTATAATCGGTTTTTTTTTGTAAAAAATTTTTTTTAAAGAACTTCATAGGTACTTACTATGTGAAAAAAAAAATACTAAAAAATCTCAAACCATGAAGGGTTTATGTCAATTCGAAGTACCTATTACAATAAAACGGCAATTTCATACTTTAACCCCTATTATTACGTATGCATAGAAGCCGGCCGGCACAATTACTCAAAAAACAAAACATTTGATTGACACAGATTTGCGGGGGGCCGCGGGGTAGGGGTGGTTTATGATTGGCTAATCGCAATTCCGGTGTATTTGAATTGTATTTTTTGTTCTTCTTCTGGTGCCCCCCCAGACGTGATGCCCTAGGCAATTGCTTAATTTGATTAAGGGTTAATCCGTCACTGGTAATAATATAAACTAGCGGAGCTCGACTCGCGGCGCCGTAATGGCGCGCAAAATGTAAACAATAGTTGTTGGGGTAATGACCTTTGTTCAAAATCTTAATGAAATACACATTCTATGATTCAAAAACTGTTTATCACTTACCTATTCATGATTTGATTCAATATTTTCCTTGTATTCTTTCGTTTCTTTGCACAAAACGATAAATAAATCACGGAGGTACACAATTATTCACATCTGTGGCGGCCATACTGACAGGCGACATTTCAAACTTAATAATAATAATAATAATAATCTTTATTTGTTTATAACGTTAGTACAATTTACACAAAATTAGGTACATCAGTTGACTTATAAACTAAAATAAACAATATATCTCTGGCCCCCACACTAGGATACCCTGTGTCGTGAGGTCCAGTCCCTTCCGTAAATTTACAAATAAATTAATAAATGCAGGTTTTGTGTATATTTCGCTATTATTATACTTTGAATTTAAAAAGTTAAAGAAATAAACAAAAGAAAAAAAATAGTTAGCTACTTTAAAAAAATAAAATAAAAAAAGGAAAAATTTAAGAAGCGTTTATGTGTGTGTAAGTGGTGGTGATGTGATCGTGTGATTGTGTGTGTGTGGTGGTGGTGTGATCGTGTGATTGTGTGTGTGTGATGGTGTATGTGTGTGTGTTTTGTTTTGTTTTTTTTTTTTTTTTTATTAAGTTCGTATGCCTGCCTACGCATGATATCAAACAATAGTATTTAAAAGTTTCTCGGTATGGGCATAGTCTTTGGGTATTAACCATTTGTGAATTGTGATTTTAAGGCGAAATAAAGTCAGGTTTATTATAGTTTTATCAGTCTTAAAGAATTTGTTATATAAATATGGACCCATAAAAGTAAAAGATTGACGAGCAAAAGCTGAGCGTGCTCTTGGTGTATCCCATTTAAGAGTTCTGTAAGAGGTTCGAGCTGTTATCTTCGCAAGTTTATGAAAGCGAAGAAGCACCGAGGTAATGTAAAGCTGTCTCACGCTGAGGAGATCACATTCTGAATACAGTGTACTTGTAGGATAACGCCAGGGTTTTTTAAGCGCTACTTTTAAAATAGCTCTTTGAGCTCGTTCGAGCTTGAGAAGATGTGTTTTTTTAGAACCTCCCCATGCAATGATGCAATAACCTAAAATAGACTGACATAAACAGAAATATACAGCTCGAATAAGTCGCGGTTCTGCAACAGACCGAATTTTTTTAAATATATGTGTTAGCTTCCTTACACGTTTCGTAACTGCATCAATGTGTGATTTCCATGAGAGGTGCTCATCAATGATTACGCCCAAGTATTTAATGTAAGAAACTTGTTCAATAGCTGGGCATTGGCATTGAGATGAAGATGGTTGCTTGACAGACTCACATGTGTGCAATTTGATGCATAGAGCTTGCTTAGGAGCAGACTTTTTGCTTATACTTAAGGCTACAAGTTTAGTTTTGCCTGTGTTGAGGGTTAATAAATTATTTTTCAGCCAGCTGGCAGTAGTTCTAAGCCCCTTCTGAGCCACATCAACAACCTCTGTCCAAGTCTTAGCATGAAAAATTATAGCCGTATCATCTGCAAAAGTAAAAAAATTAGCAAGTGACAGTTTAAGTGAACAGAGGTCGTTGATGTAGATCAAAAAGAGAGTGGGACCCAAAATACTGCCTTGAGGCACGCCATAAGCAATATCTACATAGCCACTAGTGAGTTCTCCTATTCGTACTCGCTGCTTCCGTTCGCTAAAGTAAGATTGGAACCATTGCAGCGGTAAACCTCTAACTCCCAACAGTTCTAACTTTTTTAGTAGTAAGGGTCGCGAAACAGTATCAAATGCTTTCGCCAGGTCCAGGAAGACACCGACACATTTATGCCCTTCGTTAATTTTATCAGTTACAAAATCAACAAGACCTGTGACGGCATCTTCCGTGGACCGGGCCGAGCGAAAACCATATTGGTTAGAAGCTAGAAGGTTATTTACCTCTAAATATTTAAGTAGTCTTACATTGACTACCTTTTCAATCACTTTTGACACTGTGCTTAAAAGTGAAATTGGTCTGTAGTTAGACGGCTCCAGCGAATCACCTGCCTTGAAAATAGGTATTACTTCTGCAATTTTAAAGTTATTCGGAACTATACCTGATGATAAACTTAGGTTACAAATATAAGTTAGGGGCATGGCAATCACATATTTGTTAAGCTTTAACATGTCATTACTGATGTTGTCGTGTCCTTTAGCTTGACTGGATTTTAGCGTACCTATGACTTCAAATAACTTTTTTTTTTAATTGTAGGTGTGATATTGAGACTTGAAGCATGACTATATGCCATCCTTATCCTTTTCCCTATTATTTGTATAAGTTAGAACAGTAACATCCAGTTATTTACGACGTATTGAGGTTAAAATATTGCCATTGCGTCATCACGCTTTAAAAGCGCGCGCCACAGACAAGGGGTTCCTATACGCTGTTGTGTTTACGAAGTCGAGACAGTATATATATATATATACACTCTGTTGTGTTTACAAAGTCCCGCACATCTTTGACGTGTATGAAAGAATAGACAGACAGAGTACATATATATATGTATATATATATAAATGTTTCGGTGTGTGTATGTATATGTACAATTTTTTTGCTTTTTTATTTGAATAGCGAATCAACTAAAGCATCGACTGCTGAGGTACAAACTATAACATCAAGGAAAAGGAAAAAGACAAACGCACAAAAATGTAGAGAATATCGTGAGAGAAAGAAATTACAAAATACAATGGTACAAAACATAACTGCAGAGAGATCAGATGAATGTAGTGAGACTGATCAAATACCAGCCAAAAAACCTAAAACTGATGCAGAAAGAAGAAAAAAATATTATGAAGCGCAGAAATTAAAGAAACAAAAAAGTAAAAAAATACCTAAAACTGCTAAACAAAGAAATAAAGAATGTTACGATAGGAAAAAGAAATTACAGGCTTTAAACACTTTAAATCATCATTCAGATGTGTAAGTATGATTTTTTTTGGAACGAAGTTCCTTATCGCGCGTTGTGAAAGGGGGTTAGACGGAAAAAATTCTTACGAAAAGTTGTCACGACACTTCTTTTTCTATTATATATTTTGGAACGAAGTCCCTTAACGCGGACGAAGTGCGGCGTGCGCGTTTCTGTCTGCCTCTCTTTCTTTCTCTCATAGAAAGCATGCACATGGAATGGAATGGAAAACATGCTCATGGAATGGAATGAAGTGAAATGAAATGAAACGAAATGAAATGAAATGAAATGAAATGAAATGGAATGAAATGGAATGAAATGCAATGAAATAAAATTTTATTACAATTCCTTCACTAATCAATCGAAAAGAACTTCGTTCCATCAAGGGACACTGACACCTCTCAAGTTTTTTTTTTCTAAATTGTAATATGCGTTAGTGATGTAACGAATGTCAGATTTCTCACATTCGCGAATGCGAACGTTCAAATTCAATATTCGAGAATGCGAATGCGAATATTGACTTTTAAACAAAGTGCACGCAAAATATCATACAGGTTTGACATTTCGTGTCAACCAATGATATATTCGACGCCGATGTGGGCGGTTAAAGGGTTAACGCTACTATGGGGTCACAGTTCAACCTGCGGTTCTGCGTCTGTCTGTCTGTTCGCGTATAACTCAGAAACTACTGACCAAATTTTCATTTTTATAGGAGGGAAATCATCCAATGATTTTTATCGAGGGCGTGAGGGCGTGTAAAAGTATTACTGACTAAAACTCACTCCTGTTCCTTCTTTGCCCTGGTACCAGTATCACCCATGGAGCTAAACGAGATGGAGTACCTTGTCGCAAACACACGACCCTGGCGAATAGGACACGAAAATATTTCTTTTAATTTTCTTCGTTTTTGTTTCAGTTCAAATGAGACAACAGCAGTACAACGTGCCACTAAAGGTTTTAAGAAAATAAAAACGGAACGAAATACTGATGGCCCGCCTGCTGCATCTGCCCCACCTGCAACATCTGCCCCCCCTGCCCCACCTGCAACATCGGCCCCACTTGAACGGCAGTAAGTACACAGTATTTCAATTCAATTTAAAATTATTTTATTTCAATACCAGCTTGAGGCGCTAGAGTCGATTGAGTAGCGAGCCAAGAAGGTCATCGTCAATGATGCACTCGTCGAGTCGAAGCTTCAAAGTCTTGAACATCGTCGCCGAGTTGCTAGCCTGTCGGTTTTTTTATGGTTTACATTTCGGGGAGTGTGCATTGGGGGGCGTTCAAGTATTAAGTAACGCAATTTGGGGGGGAGGGGGTGTCTTGTGTAACGTTACAGGGGCGGGAGGGGGGTTCGAACAACGCGTTACGTGACATTGTTTTTTATTTAAATAAAAAAAAAACTAGGGTATTATATCTCACAAGTTGGCAACCCTTTTTGTTTATGGTTTACGGAGAAAACGGTTTTTTTAGGTGGGAAAATCATCTAATGACAAATCCCGCTCTTGGGCGGAGCAGCAGATAGTGTCAGACTTTTACTGACTACAATCCCACTCTTGTTCCTTCTTTGCCTTCGTCCCAGGGCTCTGGTTTTCGCTTTCACACTACCCGTTGCCCCAGTAGGCTTCGACCCTGCTGGGCCCCTACGATTTACTGACTCCTTCCTGAGGCGCGCGTAGAACAGTTCGCGCCGTCGATAACTTGGGTTCGGTCTGGACGGTTACCGGACTGTCGGACGGCGAGCTACCCATGACTCGCCGTCCGCAAATCTGCGCCTAAGGTGGCCGGAAACCGAAATCGGAATCCCGGCGGCGGTTGGGGCGTGAGGACCGTTGCCTCACGCTATTGGCCGCCTCCTTTGCTAGCATTACTGCTTCGCAGAAGGAGGCGACCGCTTGCCACTCCTGGCTCTGGACCATGGCCTGTACCAAGGCCCGGCGCGAGAGATCGCCGCCGCCGATCGCCCCCGCGACACGGCGTTGCTCTTCCCAAGCGGGGCACACCTTCACCGTATGCTCCACAGTGTCCACCGAGCGGTCCACACAGTGGTGACACCTGGGCGTTGCTTCCGCACGAATCCGGTGCAAAAGCTTCCCGAACGTACCGTGTTCGGTAAGAACCTGCTTCATGCGAAAGGTGAGGACGCCGTGAAATCTTTCCAACCACGCCTCAAAGAGGGGACATAATTGTGGCGTGCCCAGCACCGGGTCGCGACAGTCGCTGTTGACATTTCACCATGAGATCCCGCTGGAGCTCTGTCCGCCATGCTGCGACTTGTCGCGGCAGCGGAGTTTCGACCCGGCGTTGCATCTCCATGCGCAGATCGTGCATGCGTGCAAGGACTGTTGCCTCCAGATCCCATGGTGGCTAGCCAGCAAAGAGGCTCGCCACTTTGCGGGAAATCATCGATACCGAAGGCCCGGCTGCTTCCGCAGCGTCGGAGCCCACACCGGTGCGCCATAAAGAGCCATGGACCGAACGATTCCCGCGTAGAGCCTCCGGCAGGAGGCATCTGGACCCCCAGGTTGGTCAGGAGCCGCCCGAGGGCAGTTCCAGTCCGATTTAGTTTGAGAGCCAGACGTCAGAAGTGCTCCTCGAAATTCCATCGGCTGTCGAGAACGAGTACTAGGTAATTCATCGTCGACCCGACGTCGATGTGAACTCCTCCTACCGTTAGTTGGGAACCCGGTGGGTGGTTCCGAGGGCCGTGAAAGCACATGACCTCGGATTTGTGCAATGCCACCTCGAGCTCCAACTCCTGGATCCTGCCCACGACTGTCGCAACCCCGTGTGTCGCTAGTTCGACCGCCGCCTGGTACAACCCTCTCTGCGCCAGGACCAGCGTGTTGTCTGCGTAGCAGACCACGCTGACCTCGTCAAAGAGGTCGCCGCGCAGCACGTAGTCGTGGGGAAGGGGGGATGAAAATTTTCAAAATTTGTGTTACGTGATAAAAACGAACGCCCCCTTGGAATTCCACAATTTTATTTCGCCAAGTCCGTTCCACCATCGGACCACTAGACGTACGGCGTTTCGCTTCAAGCTGGTATTTGGCAGACCCATCCCAAAGATGAAAGCGACGTCAGGTCTTTGTAGTTCGTACAGATCCCGGCATGGATCTTGAGCGCTGACTTCTACTTGCGCAGAAGTAAAATATAGGGTCTCTTTGGAGGTATGAAGTGAGATGCGGGGGCGGGAAGTGTCATTGATTGGCTCGCCGCGCATCGCATCATAGACGTCAATCGTGATTTGTTCCCTGCACTTGCTACGTCCTCAGTAGGGAGCGCCCCCAAAGCCGGCACTCTCATCGCTGGTCGTCTCTCGCTGGGCTTCCTCCGGGCAACCGGGGGTTCCACCCGGCGGTGACTGACCGCCGAGATGTCGTGAAGAATCGGCACTACAGGAGCAGTGCCGAGGCGCTCCTACTGAACACAATGCAGTTACTCTTAGGCAAGCTGCGCATGCGCGCCTGCCCTGAGGTCGCCGCCTATAGGGCGCCCCCAACGCAGGTCCCGTATTTACGGGGCCCTAACCCGACACCGCGGGATAAAGGCCCTGCCTACACCCCGCCGCCGCGCCCTCTTGCGGGGACGCAGCGACTTCCACGGAGCCCTGCACTTGCTACACGTACATAACTAAGACGAGTACACTTCCGTGCCATTAAATTGACTCGTGATTGTTATTCCATTGATTTTATTTTTATTAGTGGTTATTTTTTGGTAAGTAACAAACTAAGATATTTTAGTTATAATAAGTAATTAGGTCTATTTATTCTTTTTTAGTTCTGATTTTAAATACTGATGTCAGAATTAAAACTTCACTTAAATAAAAATTTAAGAAAATATCTGTGTGGCTGATAATTTTGAAAATCTATATATAGGGTGATTGTTAATTAGTGACCGATACTTAAACACGTGATTGTCCTCATGATTACAAACCACTTTCCCAAAAAAGCTTTTTTATATACTCATTAGTTTTATGACGATAACAAAACAGCTATTTGAAATTCGCGCGCGCTCGGGAAAGGGTAATGAACTATGTAGTAGAGCACCTCACGAGTCATGTTCCTCCTCACCCCCACAGTGGTGGCGACCACTGTAATAATAACAGTCAATTCGGAAAGCGCGTCGCAAACACTTGTACATGATTTGTTTTTTGTTTTTTTTTTGACGCTCGCGTTTACGGTACCATTCAATTACACAACGAGTGAGCATGGTGAATATAGTGATATGGTGATGTCAGTGATGTGTTACTACTCGGAAGGGGGTTCACACAACTCTTGTACACAAGAAGAATGGAAACTTGAAATAACTTTACAATCGAGTCAGTTAATAATGTTGTGGTATCTTATAAGTAGCTTCTAAACATCGTAGATAAGTAACAAAACAAACATAATTTTTGACGTTTGTTAAGAAAGATTATGAATTTATTTAGAGTAGCGCGCGCACGTAAAGTAACAAAATACTTGATAATTTATTATTTTAATCTCCTCACCGTGTCATAAACAGAGAAACTTCATGTAGATATAACACTGTACCTAAATGGCCACGCGGCGGCCGGGGCGTCACATCTGCAGCGTAGGCCTATGTTCCATGACTCAGGACTAGGCATTTAAAAGCTCACGGTTCCTAGTTAGATTAACTAACTGTTTTTGAATATTATTTAACCGAAACTTGTAGGTACCTACACACATTTGTTTCTTTTTTTTTATTTATTTAATAACAAGGGATTTTCTTTTTAGAAAAGGCACACAATTAGACACCTGGGGTCTGTCTCAGTGTGCCACAACCTGACAATTGGTCAATGCGCTATAAACTGTCAAGGTTCAATTACCTGAATAGATTATGTACACCGATGGGTTTACAAAAAGTACACGAGACAACGACAGTGGCAAGTTCACGTCGCACGTGAATTTCAAACAGCTATTTTGTTTTTGTCATAAAACTAATAAGTGTAAAAAGACTTTTCTTTGGAAAAGTTGTTTGTGATCATGAGTATAATAACGTGTTTAAGTATCGGTCACTAATTACCAGTCACCATATATATGAAAATGAATAGCTGTTCGTTAGTCTCGCTAATACTCAAAAACGGCTGGACCGATTTAACTAATTTAGGTCTTGAAATATTCGAGATAATCCAGGGATGGTTTAAACGGTGAGAAAAAATTGAAAAAATATCCGAATACAACGCCATCTCTAATTAAAATATTATTATGAAATGAATAATGCTGTTCTGGTAATGCCAGTAGATGGCGTTATCCGTACTATTAGAAGGTACGAAGTTCGCCGGGTCAGCTAGTTCGCCGGGGTAGACAGTTTTTAACAATTTTTTTTTGTGCAATAAATATGACCTATTATTGTAGTAAGGCATTACATTCATATTTGAAATGTGTCTCAATTAGATTCTATAGTGCTAATAAATCACAAACTTTTTATTCAGTCGCTAAGTACCCTAAAAATGCATTTACAATTTTCTTTTTCAAATTTCGCGCGTAATTTGACGAAAATGCGAAAGCAGTGGACGCCATATTTACTCCGTGGTCTTAACGTCAGTTGGCTGTGTAAACAAATGCGCTCAGTATGGCCGATCAGTTGACAGTGTCACTTTAGCTTACACAGCCGAATGACGTTAACATGGTGGTGGCTACTATTGAATGGCGATAAAGAACAGATAATAAAAACTGCAAACTTTGAATCGAATTTTAAAATTTATTTTGTTATTTTATGAACGTGTTAGTTTTATAACACTTACCGACTGCATTTTACCTAAGCTATCTTAGTATATATTTTTAGATTTTTCCCTTATAGAGTAAAATACCCTATTCTTTTTAGGTACAAGATGCCAAGAAAAAACACCGTGTTAGACAGACATGCCAGAAAAATAGTTTACCATGTAAACAGTTTTATGAAAAAAGAGTCTGAATATGGAGTGAAAAACTTAAAACAAGTTCATAAGAGAACAGCGGAAGCCACAAACGTATCTGTAGCTACTGTGCGGCGAATTATAAAAGAAAGTAGTGGTGGTGACTTCCTTTCTGTATTCAGAACACCAGGGAAAAAGCGACCTCGAGCCAAACCTATTACAGGTATAGATAATTTTGATCAGGGAGTAATTAAGCGATGTATTCATAATTTTCATATAACAGAAAAGGAATTGCCGACTATTGAAAAACTGAGACAAAAATTACAAAGTAATATTAATTTTCAAGGGTCCGAACGAAGTTTGAGAAGAATTGTTAAGAATTTGGGATTCAAATGGAAAAGAACAGAAAACAACAGACAGATTCTTCTAGAAATGTCAAATATCAGATATAAGAGAATAGAATACTTATGGCAGATAAGCCAGTATAGGCAAGAAGGAAGGCCTATAATATATACGAACGTATCGTACGTAGATTCTTCGCACTCAACTCCCAGAGCCTGGTCTGACGAATCAACTAAAGGACTTTCGCCGAAAAAGCCGATTTCAAAAGGACAACGAGTTGTTATTGTCCTTGCAGGATCCGAGACAGGTTTTATTCCAAATGCATTGCTAACATTTAAAGCAGATGTTAAGACGGGTGACTACCACGACAATATGAACTGGGAGATTTATGAAAAATGGCTACGTACTCAGTTGGTACCCAATCTGCCAAATAATTCCGTCGTGGTAGTAGACAACGCTTCTCACCACAATAAACAATGTGACCCCGCACCTTCATCAAACGCTAAAAAATCTGACATGGAAGCCTGGTTGACCGACAAAGGTATTAGCTTTAACGAGAACTTGTTTAAACCTGAGTTATACAATTTGATTAAATGGCATAAAGAAAAATATAAAACTTTCAATATAGACAAAATATTGGCCGACAATAATCATGATGTTCTTCGTCTGCCTCCACGTCACCCAGATCTCAATCCGATGGAGATGGTATGGGCTGCCATCAAAGACTACGTATCTAGTAAAAATGTGACTTGGAGCGTCGAAGGTGTGACTGATTTAGTCAAAGAGAAAGTTAGTTTAATGGGTGCTGGCGACTGGGATGAGTTGTGCCAAAAAGTAAAAAACATTGAAGAGGATTATATAAAAAGCGATCATATCGTTGACATTTTGACAGACGAGTTCGTTATTCGGGTTGATAGTGATGACTCGGATACTGAAAACAGTGATGAAAGTGACAATTTTACTGATGAAGATGACGAAATACCTACTGCTAATACCAGCTATATTGGTGAAAATGATTTTTAATCAACTCGAAAAGGAGTAGGTTCTATGTTCGGCTGAATGTATTTTTTTTTGTCACTGATTTCTCAGTCTATTGTGGACCGATTATGAATTGTTATTACTTTTTTATTGAAAGGTTATGCTTCCGAGTTGGTCCCATAGAAATATTATTATGATCCGATCATAAACTTCGAAGATATGGATCAGAACTCCTCATATGATCACAGCAGAACCGTTGTAAAAAATAAAATTGCTTTGTTTGTTCGTGTAGTCGATGACTGACTGAAAGAAGAGGGGGAATATATCGAACTGATCTGATGATGAAGCCTGGAGTTAGGTACCGGAACTCTGTAATAAATTTTGGTATTATTAGAATTGTCATGAGATGCGCTCTGGCTATAAGGTATTTAAGTATGGCTGAGAGGTACTTTTAAGTAGTGGTGGTACCATAACTACAAAGTGTAAAATAAAAAAACTTTTTACAAAAAAAATACAACCGACTTCAATGTAAAAAAAAACACTGAAAAGTGCAAAATAACTTTAATTTCGGAAGTCGGTGTTAAATAACGAAGAGACAAAACTATTATAGAAATAGGATTCAAAAGTAGAATTGGCATTAATTTTATTTTAAGCATTTTAGTTTACTTCGACTCAATAGATGGTATTGTAAATTTTTGACCGTCCGCTGAATGGCGGTGTTAAGATTTTCCGCGGTTCCATGACCTCCCTTGTATATAGTAAATAAAATTACTTGTTCTGAGCTTAGCGTTTGATTCACATCGTAAATTCCTTGAAGGCTCCTCAGATCTTTTAGGGAAATTGTACATGGTCCTTCGAGCCGGATGATGAATCGGCTGATTGAAGTTGAGCTACGCAGCGACATATCCAATACAGGAAACGGTATCGGACGGAGCTGAATTTTGGACCCTATTTCAGTTAAAGTATAAACTAAAAAAATTAATTACTCTTTGCAATATTGACTTTGAGAAAATTTAAGGAAAATAGAACTTTCAATACAAGAAGAAATAGATTTAGAAAAATTTTGAAGTTGTTTGAACTTTATACGAATATTTTCGCAAAAAGTTAAAAACAGACGGGGAACCCACGCCGGTTTTCCTACACAAGTGCCAAACACCTATGAAAACATGTATAGTGTGCAGGACGCCCACACATGAACGTTGTGATTATGTGAACTTTGTTTAAATATGTGGGTGTGTGAAGGATGCTCATGCGCGAACGTAGTGTAATTTTAATGTAATGTAATTATACTATAAGTATTAGATAGTTCAACATACTTTCATAAGTGATCATTTACTGTACCTTTGTTAAATAAGCATTTTGGATCTCATATTTGTTCGATGTTTGTATCTGTGACATAGGATCTTTAGAATCCATAATGTAAATAATACTAACTTTGTCGTGTTAGGAACCATGGCCAGGAATTGATCTCGACAAGTTTGAACTTGTCGAAACCTGTCTGAGTCCGGTCGAGAAATGAGCGCCTGTAATTGTTTAATCAAAATCGGGCCTCACCCGAGTTTTATTTGATTACTGGAAAATTATTGGTAAAGGTTAGCAAAACCACTACTTGTGCCTAGGTGAAAGGCCCCTACCCCGAAAATGTGTGTCCAATTCAGTACTCAGTTCTCATTCCTCAATTCTCGTTCAGTTCCAGTAATGAGTCGAAACTCTGCAGTACTCAGTGTTCAGTATTTTCAATGCTCCTAGAACAGTTTTTTATGCCGAAAATCTCTGTAAGTTAGTGTTTAAACTCTAAATATCTGTGAACAATTATTTCTAATAACTTTTAATATCTCAAAACGATGTAATCAGTGATAAAACTGTAAAACCTGTGAATTAGACTCTAAATAATTAAAAACTGTGATTAAACAATTTAATAGGTTAAATAAAACAATGGTAAAGTGTACCTACAAACAATTTAATAGTAAATAAATTGTGTTCAATTTCATTTACGGAGTCTTTAATTTCGATTTATTAGTGAGTTTCCTCCAATCCTAGCTGGATTGGCTTGACTTAAGGTGGGATAGGAACCCAATGTCCCACACGCATTTTTTTGAGATCGGGCATTCAAGTTAATTGAAAATTTGAACAACTTAATTGAGATAATATAAACAAAACATTTAATTTAAACAAAATTTTGTAAAAATGGAAACGTATTTTACAATTCAAGAAGATACGAAAACTAAGATTCAAAAAGCCAGAGTTAATTTTAAAAAATCTCCTAAGGAAAGACTTACACAAACCAGAGTGCAACACAGCACTCTAAAAGTTTTGTAACCGTAAGGCTTCAGTCATGTCCTGATCATAGGTGAGGCATATTGTCAGATTATAATGGATGTTGTTATCAAGGGTCTACCTGGGTTTTCCATGGCTCAGAATACCAACCTCGGATGGATCCTGTCTGGCTGTATAAACTCACAAAGTAACCAAGGTTTCCCGCGAAATAAAATCGTGAACATGCACACTGCGATAGTGACAGATGATCTCATAAAGAAAAAGGAATCTTCTTCTGAATAAGGGCTTTTATCAGAGGAAGACCAAGCCTGTGAGGATTTCTTTGCAGAAACTGTTTCAAGAGACTCATCAGGTCGCTATATAGTGAGATTGCCTTTCAAGTGGACCTGAGTGTAAGTTTGGCGACTCTTCCGAAATTGCTCGAAAAAGGTTTTATTTACTCGAGAAACGGTTGCTTAAGAACATTGAATTTCGGACTAAATATTCTGATGTAATTGAAGAATATTTAACCTTGGGTCATATGGAGGTGGTTCCAGAATTACAGAAAGAGAATCCTAGTGCTGTCTATCTGCCACACCACGCAGTTGTCAAAAATGATAGAACTACAACAAAGGTTAGGGTTGTATTTGATGCATCATGTGTTCTAAATTATGGATTATCATTAAATAGAGACATGCTGATTGGTCCAAGGCTACAACCTGAACTGAGGCACGTCATCATGCGTTGGCGCTGTCATCACATAGTAAAAATGTACAGACAAGTGAAGGTATAAGAAAAAGATGTTGATTATTAACGCCTTTTATGGCGTAAAGACATAACTTCAACATCTAAGGTTATTACGTGCAACATTTGGTACATCTTCGGCACCTTACTTAGCTGTACGAGCTCTGCAACAGCTTGCACATGATGAAGGTCATAAATACCCTTTAGCTGCAGATAGGGTTTTAAGACAGTTCTATGTCGACGATCTTATGACAGGTTGCGAAAGCGTTGAAGAAGGTATACAAGTATTTCATCAAATGAAGAATTTTCTTAGTCACGGGGGGTTTGAGCTTCAGAAGTGGTCTTGCAATAACATTTGTTTATTGCAATAACATTTGTTTATTGCAAGAAATTGGTAAAGACAGTAAGGATAGGAAGGATCCGGATGGTGCGGGGATACCGCACGATTTCCCGCGAAGCAACGACCCTCCTTGCTGACCAACCACCGTGGTATTTGGAGGCAAAAGACCTTGCACGAATGCACGATCTCACATAGATATCACAATGAAGATAGTTAAGCGACTATGACAATACAAATAAATAAATGGTTCTGAATAGTTATGTTGAAAATGATATCATCGAAGTGATGAAGAGATGGTGATGATGAAGCCGGAAGATAGGCACCGGAACTCTGTAATTAATTAATGTATCCTAGCCGTTTTTGGGCTTATTAGAATCATGAAATGCAGTTTGGCTGTAAGGTACTATCAAACTGATCTGATGATGGAGCCGGAAGATGGAAGATAAAACACAGGAACTTCATAATAAAACAAAGTAACCTATCAGTGTTTGGGTTAATTGGAATTGTCACGAGAAATATCACACACACGCACACACACTCTGGTTATATATAAGTGTATCGCAATCGCAATTAAAAAGTGTGAAATAAAAAACTTTTTCCAAAAAATATATAACCGACTTCACTAAGAAAACAAAAAAACTCTAAAAGTATCAAAATAACTTTAATTTCGGAAGTCGGAAGAAACAAACAATACCGAGAAACACCGACTTCCGAAATTAAAGTTATTTTGATCCTTTTGGTGTTATTTTTTAATGAAGTCGATTTTTTTTTTGAAAATGATTTTTTTATACAAACAAATGTACGGACCATTAGAGAGCGAGGAAGAATGACAGGCGGTCGCCTCCTTCTGCACTAATGCTAGCAAAGGAAGCGGCACGCGGGCTTGCGGACGGCGAGCAATGGGTAGCTCGACGTCCGAAAGTCCAGTAACCGTCCAGACCGAGCCCAAGTTGTCGACGGCGCGTAGTGTTCCCACGCGCGCCTTAATGCTGATGTCAGCAAATTGTAGAGGCCTAGCAGGGTTGAAGCCTACTGGGGCCCTGGGTTATGTAAAAGTGAACACCAGGGCCCTGGAACGAAGGGAAAGAAGGTACAGGAGTGGGCTTTAGTTAGTAAAAGTGTGACAGTCATTGGATGATATCCCACCTAAAAAAATCGGTCCCTTAGAGATTCCCGACCGTACTTCCGGGATTGTCCTGATGGCCGTGGTATACCTCTCCACTCCTCAAGCACGAAGTGACGTAGTAACAAGAGGGCAACATTGCCCTCTCGTTACTACGTCACTTCGTGCTAGCGACCATTTTTGGGGGCCCATTATTGAGTGCGCAAGTCACCCCCTGCTTTTCAAGGCAGGGGGTGACCCTGCCTTTTTAGCGATGGATATTAATAACATTGTTCAGGCAGGGGCCATAGTTTTAACATAGTTCCAGGCTACCAGTCCACTTAAGACTCCAAAATTCATAGCCCTATTGTCTTTGTTTTCCATATGTCGCAATAGTTTTTCACCAACCTGGGGTTGTCCTTGGGTGCACTAGCGTAGCGCGTACAGGGATAATAGTCGGTTGGTATCTCGTTCCATTAAAATTATCTAAAGGGCGAGTTGGTTTCGGCCCCTCGTACGCCTCCCAAAGGTCCAGGACCTCAGGGTCCTGAGATAAATAAACGTATAAGGTAATAATAATATTTTTATTGACACTTCAATGCTAATTATAATCTTTGCTTCAGAATGATGCTGCTAGAAGACTTTGAAGTCAAAATGGAGAAAATAGAAATTGGTGAAGAAGGCTTCAGTTAATATTAAGATCGTCAAATAGATATCTTGTATGTTTATGATTAAAATTGTTATTTTTTACGACTTTTTTTTTCATTTTATAAATAAAAAACATAACATAAATCTAATAATAACGTAATTAAAACTAAAAGCCCTAAAGTACTAAAAAAAGCAATATAAAGTACGGCGTCGAAAAACTCCTCCACATCGCTGTCGACTGGTAATGTATCCAAAAGATTGGTGGCATTGCCTCACTGAATGGCAATGCTTATCCTTTGCCCGAAGTAAAAGCCAGCCCTTGGGTCACGTGAAGTGTCAACAAGGCGTTTTGAAAGTTCTTTAAATAATTTGTGAGCACTCGGACCATACGATCCGAGAGTTTCGATAACTTTTTCCCCATTTTAATTTAAGTATGTGCAAATACATCTGAAATTATTACATTTCTTATTTATTTATTTAAACTTCATTTACAGTAGTGGTACATAGACGGATTTAATGCAACAAGGCATTCTCTACCAGTCAACCTTTGGGTTAAAAGAGACAACACTGTGGTGGTTGTAAATAATCTATGGAGCCGGGGGGCGCTTGACACGGACGGCCATCAGTGGCGCATGCGCTTCAATGAGCTTAAGTATAGTCCTATTCAAAATCTCCACCTTCTCATCGACAGTCGCTGCTTGTTCGACATCGACCCTACCAACGACAACTGTTGAGCTTGTCCTAAGTAACTTGTCTAACCTCGCAAAATTTCGCAGGAATACTATAGCAGGAAACCGGCATGTCCTAGAACCAAAAATTCAAAGACATGTGATATTCACCAATCCGCACTAGGCCCGCGTGGTGGATTACGGCCCATTCCCTCTCCAAGAGAGAGGAGACCTGAGTCCCAGCAGTGGGAACATTAAAAGGTTGATTATACTATGACAGGCCATTGTTTCGGTGGCTTAATTTTATACGATAAGTAAACTAAATCGTGCCTCGATAACCCAGGGACCGCAATCTGGCCATGGTTAGCAACCAGATTCACAGTAGACATAGACACTAGCCTGAGATCAAGCCAGGAATCGTCTGTATCAAGATTGTGATGAGTCGGATTGAGTAAGAGTAGTGGATTCCAGGATTGCTCTCACCTTGCGCGATCTGGAGATATCCTTCACAAGATCGGTGTTAAAATAACCCATGACTATGAGATTTTTGTACTCTGAGGAAACAGAATCAAAGAGAGAATCCAGACTGGAAAAATAATCAATGGCAGGTGGGCAGTATACTACTCCAAGAATTTCTTTTACCCCTTTGACATTAATTTCAAGGAGTAAGCACTCAGGGTTGCCGCTTGCAACTGCCGGCGAAGAGAAAAGGATCTTGTAAGGAATGTCGCTGCGTAAGTAAATGGCAACACCCCCGGCTCTTTTTCCCGTGCGATCATTGCGAATTAGGACAAAACCGGGCAGGCTTTAAAACGTAGATGGAAGTTCGGGCTTGAGCCAACTCTCTGAAACTAGGATAGCATGTATGATATGAGTGATGTTGAGGGATACTCTGTGCGTTCACATGACATACATTAAAACAATTAAATCCCTGAAACTCACTACTCAAGAAATAATTTATTGAAAAAGAATCGTCTAAAGATGAAAATGACGTAGATGAACTATGGCAGGAATAGAATGAGTCGTATAATTATTATAAAGTAAAATAAATAGATATAAAAATACGATAGATATGATATAAACTAATACTATGTGAAATAAAGTTCACTAGCAAAATTGTATAACCTGCCGGCAGACTGTTCACAAACAAAACTAAACTATAAAACTAGTGCGTGTTTCCGAACGCAAACGCAATTCACAATAAACAACTTGACTAAAGGTTCAAGTAACTAGGTCATTAAAATAATAAAAAAAACATAAACACAAGCATTGACATAATGAAATATCACACTTGACATTGACACTGACGTATCACCACTATCAACGGATTGTTTTTACGTCAAATTAACAGGCCTAAAAAAGTTGCTCGGACGCTGCGGATTTGTTATTGTTTTCTAAATAAATATTATTTCAAGTGTTTTTCATGACATACTTACGTGAAATTTTTGAGTTTCTGGAAGTAGATAACACCGCGTCCAATAGTGCACGAACAACATCACGATCAACAAATAATTTCACTGGAATATACTGTTTAACTTTACCTTGATTCCATGATGTCCATGTAAGTGTACAATAAGTTTCAAGCATAGCATAAAAATTTTACTTCGTTGGTTTAATTAGCCGCTTCGAACACCAACCACTTGAAGACAGATTACTCTAAATTTAAGCACTTGAAAACTATTTTAATAATTAATAAACAAATCAAACTGATAAGAATTTTGCCTAAGAGATGATAGGTCTGATGGGTACTGTCTCTATCCTTTCCCATATTTAATGATTTTTCTGTGGTAGCTGCACAAATAAATAATACTTGTATTGTTTCTGTGTATATTCCTTCGTCAGCCCTTCAAAAATTCAACGATCTTGTATCTAATTCTTCTCATCCTTTCTTAATTTTATGTGACTACAACTGTCACCATATTTCTTGGGTTTGTACTCTTTCATCATATTTTGGTGACATACTGTTAGATATATTTTACCAACATAATATTTGTGTTTTAAATACTGGGTCTCCAACTCGACGTACAGGACCAAGAGAAAATTTGAGTGCAATAGACTTTCCATTTGTAACTAAACTTCATCTTATATATTCACACTTTGCCATCTTCTTATGGAAGCGACCACATTCCAATCCTTATATCGCCCATCGTTGCATGTCTCCTAGTGTGCCGAGGCAGTCACGTTTAAAATATACACTTTGTGAGGATGGGTTATGGGATAGATATAGAACTCTTGTAAAAGTTACGCTTTCTAATTTACAGAATAATATATCAAATGATCTTATTGATTGCAATAATAATTTTACAAATGCACTTTTGTATAAGTGCTGCAGATGAAACTTTCCCTTTAAAGAATTCAGCCAATGATTGTGCACTTAATATTGTTTCCATTACACTTAAAACAATATAAAACTGAAAATGTTGACTTCAGCGCCATCTAGCGGGAAAATGGCCACGAGCAACCCGTCACCTTAAGATGGAAACAACACTCTCCTGCAATAAAATATTATTTTTAACTGACTTCAAAAACGTGGAAGTTCTATTTTCGGCTGAATGTATTTTTTTTTATGAATGTTTGCCGATTTCTCGGTCAATTGTGGACCGATTTTCAAATTTTTTTTTTTCATTGATAGGCTATGGTTTCGTATTGATCCTATAGAAATATTGTTATGATCTGATCATGCAACTTCGAAGATATGGAACAGAACTCCTCTTAGGATCACAGCAGAACTGACGTAACAAGTAAAATTGCTTTTTTTGTACGTGTAGTTGGTGACTGACTGAAAGAAGAGGGGGAATATCGAACTGATCTGATGATTACGCCTGAAGTTAGGCACCGGAACTCTGTAATAAATTAATGTAATCTAATCGTTTTTGGGATTATTAGAATTGTCATGAGATGCACTCTGGCTATAAGGTATTTAAGTATGGCTGAGAGGTACTTTCTAGTGGTGGTACCATAACTAAAAAGTGGAAAATAAAAAACTTTTTCTAAAAACAAAAAAATACAACCAAAATTAATGTAAAAAAAACCGAAAACTGCAAAATAACTTTAATTTCGGTAATCGGTGTTTTAATAACGAAGAGACAAAACTATTATAAAAACACCTACTTCCGAAATTAAAGTTGTTTTGCACTTTTCAGTGTTTTTTTTACATTGAAATCGGTTGTAGGTATGTTTTTTTTGTAAAAAGTTTTTTTACGTTAATACTGTGTCATTTGTTCTTCTATCACATTAAACACTTTTTAAGTATTCTTGAAGGTTTTTTATTGATTTCAGTGAAGAACCATATTTACAATACTCTTTGGAAGAACCTGAATTTTTTGTCGAAGTACCAATCGTGAAGGTGGAATTTGGCGGAACTGGAGACAACCAGTAAGTTATAACATACAGGGTGTAAAAAGACCGATCACATACCCGTTAACTACACATTCTGTACATATAACTAAGTCATTTTGAACAAAAAATATTGCTGGGAAACAAACTTTTTTTTCCATCTTTAAAAAAAAATATGCTTTTTATTGCGAGCAATGTAAAGCGCGCAACTGATTGTGCCGGTGTGTGTGTAATAGGTACCGTGTATACGATAGGCGAGGCGCGGCGCGGCGGCGCCTCGGCGTCGCGCGCGTTTTGCATGGTGTAGGTATTAAATAGGCTCTTGGTAATTAAAAAAATCTGTTATGTACAATTACTTAAGTATACGAAATACGTACAGTTTTTAAATAGCCTGAGTACTTACCTACACTGTCCATCACTTTAGCTTTTATCCCGCACAGGTGGCCTCTCAACACTGACGAGCTTCGGTTCAAACTGCCGACATTCCACGCGGAGACAGATGCGCGCCCTAGCCCGTGTGTTTTCATGAACTCGCTCCAGGGACCAGGATCCCTTCTTGCGCTGACCACTGCTTAAGTTCATCACATCAATAATTTTCTGTCGCATTGCCGCAGCGGTCTCGCAGGGGCGGTCAAACACCCTATCTTTGACGTAAACCCACAATAAGGCGAGCGTGCTGGCCATGCGTTAGGCCCAAACCGTCCGATCCAGTTGTTTTCGAAAATCGTCGTCAGTTGCTCACGAACTGGTCTCACAACATGAAGCGGCGCACCGTCGTGCTGGTACCACAACCCAAGCTTCTGAACTAGTGGCATCTCTTCCAAAGTGTAGGTTAGGTAGCCAGTAACAAAATTGAGGTAGGCAGGCCCGTCCATTCTCGGTGGCAAGAAAACCGGGCCTAGGATCTGGTTTCCCACAATGCCAGCCGTGTCTGGAAGCCCGTTTCTTGGGTTTGATTTGGATTGACGGAACACCAATAATGGGTATTTCGGCGGTTCCACATTCCATTATTTGTGAAAGTGCTCTCGTCGGTGAAAATTATTTTTTGGATGAAGTCTCGTTCCTGGCTCAACAGCCACCTGCAGTAATCCATGCGACGTATAACGAGCGCTCGAGCACTAGCACACGATGGATTTTGTAAGGCCGTTGCCTATCCCGCCTCAACACTTGTGTGCACATTAGAATGGGAAACCATGTGCCGAACGTGATGAACATGCCGCCTTCGCAATATTTTGGCTGCTGTTCGTACGCCCAATCGTGGGTTTTCCTGCATCACAGCGAGAATGGCCTCATCGAACGCTGGTCGTACTTGTCGGCCGCCTCCCAGAGAAATTGGTACTAACGGTTGGTTGTCCAGCAATCGCTGAACAGCTCTGGTGAAGATCCGCGAATCCGTGGGTTGATACGCGGTAGGATGCTTAATCCTGTACAGTCACAGAGCCGCAGGAGCGTTTCCATGAGCCATGCCGTAACAATAAATAATATTCACGTACTCGCGCACCGAATAAACATGAAAAGGCATCTTAACGCGCGATAGGTGCCTACAACTAAATGAATCCTGAAAAGAACACACTACACACACGAACATACAACGCACTCACAATACATCTACACTAAGCCTATCACTCCAACGCTTTCACTACTATCAGTCTATCACACAATACTACACAAACACAACTAATAACAGTAATTCGCAAAAAAAAATATCCACAAGTGCATTCGATGACGTAAGAAACCGAACTAATAACAAACACGTAGGTAAGTAAATTCGCAATAAATAAAATTCCTTTAAATTTATTTGCGGAGGGGGGTCGGACCGCTGGCGGCCTTTTTGATGCTTTGAGCACAGCCGCGCACCGCCGGTGGGCGGCTTTTCCCTTTCATAGAACACGAGCCGCTCGCGTGCTACTGGCGCTAGCGCCAGCCTGGTGTAATAACAAAATGTGATCTCATAGATTTAGGTGTCGCTCTAGTTATAAATAATTTCCTAAATTGAGTTTGAGTTCTAACGAGCATTTAGAGGCTTCATCAGTTTACGCACTTAAATTATTCTGTAGGTTGTCTCGTGATTACATTAAAAAAAATGTTATCAATGAACACAGATAAATGAAATTCTGACCGAATTCTGGTTAGTATTTGTGAAATAGCTAGCAAGTAGTTTTGAAGGCCGCTCTAAACACTAAAGACAAATTGTATCTCAGTTCAGACTGCTGCAGTTGTGTACGGAAGCGTGAGTAGCTTTGTTTTTTTTTTAACGTTGTGAAATCATCAAAATCATCTCGCGCTCTGGTGGGAGAGGGAGTTTTAGACTTTTACTGACTAAAACCCAATGTTGATCCTTCGGTTGCCTTTGCGTTTCAGGGTCGCGGTACCTAAATCTTTGGAACATTCCCGCGACCGTGCCTGGCATCGCTCCTATCAGGCCCCATCAGTTTAGCTGACAGCTTCTTAAGGCGCACGTGGAACACAACGCGCTGTCCACCAGGGCTTGGTTGTTATCGGACGGAGAGCTACCCATTGCTCTCCGTCCGTAAGCCCGCGTCTACGGTGGCCGGGAATCGATCTGTGACTCCCGACAAACTAACGACTTCACGCAGGTAAAACGCGCCGCGTGCTCGTTTATGTTTTAAAATGTAATTTATTAGGTGGGTACCTACTAAACATTTTTATAAAATGAGGTACCTATCTACGACATTTATTTCCAATCATGCTTAACAGGATAGCTTTTAGTGCATAAGCCTTACAGCCTTATGCACTAGAAGCCATCCTCACTAGAAGTCATCCTCAAAAATGCCTACAATACTTACGGATTGTAGGCATTTTTGAGGGGCTTTATCGTTATCGTATTATCCGATAACTAGGTTGTGCAGGCCAAATAGGCAGTCCGGTTAGATTGAAAGGAGACCCTAATAGTTGGGAGAAACCTAAGCAGGTGATGATTAAGTGTATGGAACTTTGTGTGATTTTTCCGATAGCTTTAGGTAGGTACCTAATTCAAACATAATAAATGAAATTACGAAATTTACTTTTCCTTTATCATTGTGATCGTAAATGCAGCAATCACGTCGTTTTACCTGTTCGTATCACATCTTATTTACCTACTTAGTGAGGTTTATGTTATGCTTATGAACCTAGTGAGGTTTATCAAGTTGTTATTTAAGAATTTTAAATTGTAGGTAGGTACCTACCTAGGATTTAAGTTTAGTTTTTAGATAAGTAGAAAGTAACTTTTTTGCGATAGGAAATCATCAAATGTCCCCTCGCGCTCTGGGTGAAGAGAAAGGGAGTGTCAGACTTTTACCGATTTTTAGTCAGTTAAAAGTTTGAAACTCCATCTCTCTCTCTCTTTGTTCCTTCAGTTGCCGTTTGTATACCAGGGCCGCGTTACACCCGGGCGTTTCTTCCCGCTGAATCCGACACGGGAACCTTTCGAAACAACCGTGTCCGGCGAGGACCTTCGTCAGGCGGAAAGTGAGGACGCCGTGGTGCCTCACTAGCTACTCCTCAGAGAGGGAACTTACTATCCTACCTAGGATTTAAGTTTAGTTTTTAGATAAGTAGAAAGTAACTTTTTTGCGATAGGAAATCATCAAATGTCCCCTCGCGCTCTGGGTGAAGAGAAAGGGAGTGTCAGACTTTTACCGATTTTTAGTCAGTTAAAAGTTTGAAACTCCATCTCTCTCTCTCTCTTTGTTCCTTCAGTTGCCGTTTGTATACCAGGGCCGCGTTACACCCGGGCGTTTCTTTCCGCTGAATCCGACACAGGAACCTTTCGAAACAACCGTGTCCGGCGAGGACCTTCGTCAGGCGGAAAGTGAGGACGCCGTGGTGCCTCACTAGCTACTCCTCAGAGAGGGAACTTACTATCCTACCTAGGATTTAAGTTTAGTTTTTAGATAAGTAGAAAGTAACTTTTTTGCGATAGGAAATCATCAAATGTCCCCTCGCGCTCTGGGTGAAGAGAAAGGGAGTGTCAGACTTTTACCGATTTTTAGTCAGTTAAAAGTTTGAAACTCCATCTCTCTCTCTCTCTTTGTTCCTTCAGTTGCCGTTTGTGTACCAGGGCCGCGTTACACCCGGGCGTTTCTTCCCGCTGAATCCGACACGGGAACCTTTCGAAGCAACCGTGTCCGGCGAGGACCTTCGTCAGGCGGAAAGTGAGGACGCCGTGGTGCCTCACTAGCTACTCCTCAGAGAGGGAACTTACTATCCTACCTAGGATTTAAGTTTAGTTTTTAGATAAGTAGAAAGTAACTTTTTTGCGATAGGAAATCATCAAATGTCCCCTCGCGCTCTGGGTGAAGAGAAAGGGAGTGTCAGACTTTTACCGATTTTTTGTCAGTTAAAAGTTTGAAACTCCATCTCTCTCTCTCTTTGTTCCTTCAGTTGCCGTTTGTATACCAGGGCCGCGTTACACCCGGGCGTTTCTTTCCGCTGAATCCGACACGGGAACCTTTCGAAACAACCGTGTCCGGCGAGGACCTTCGTCAGGCGGAAAGTGAGGACGCCGTGGTGCCTCACTAGCTACTCCTCAGAGAGGGAACTTACTATCCTACCTAGGATTTAAGTTTAGTTTTTAGATAAGTAGAAAGTAACTTTTTTGCGATAGGAAATCATCAAATGTCCCCTCGCGCTCTGGGTGAAGAGAAAGGGAGTGTCAGACTTTTACCGATTTTTAGAAGGTTAAAAGTTTGAAACTCCATCTCTCTCTCTCTCTTTGTTCCTTCAGTTGCCGTTTGTATACCAGGGCCGCGTTACACCCGGGCGTTTCTTTCCGCTGAATCCGACACAGGAACCTTTCGAAACAACCGTGTCCGGCGAGGACCTTCGTCAGGCGGAAAGTGAGGACGCCGTGGTGCCTCACTAGCTACTCCTCAGAGAGGGAACTTACTACTGCTATCATGGCGCGCCCAGCGCAAGGTTGCGACAGTCGCTGTCTTCAAGTTCATACCATACCACCACAAGATCTCGCTGGAGCTCTGTCTGCCGCGCCGTGCCGCGATTGGACGCGGCAGCGGAGTTTCCCTTCGACGGCGTTGCATCATCACGTACTAGGATTGTTGCCTGCAAAATCCCACAGTGACAGGCCAGCATGCCGGCTCGCCTCGCACCGCGCGGTATCCCTGTATCATTAGGATGGCCATGACCCTTTTACTCACCTTCAGTCCGAGTGACCGAGTCTAAACCGGGGCCCCGTAAACGTCCATGGACTGCACAAACCACGGGGTCTACGCGGAGCGTAGACCCTCTGGCAGGAGGCGTCAGGACCTGCCAGATTGGAGAAGACCTGCGTCAGCGCAGCCGTGCTTAGTTAAGTAGGTACGGTAGGTAGGTACCTACTTTTAATTTCTACCATTTAATACCTAATTTCAAAATTAAATCAATAAACAAATAATAATCAACGTTTTTATCGAAAACGTAAAATCGTAAACTGTTCAATTCATAAAATAAATAAATTGTCCATACTGTCATCAGCTGAGCGCGTTTCGCATTTGTTCGTTGAACTCGGAACCTCGCACGCTAGTGTGCGCGCCACAGCCGCACAGCTGCGTCGAAGCGTGCGTAGTATTTTGTATTCATTGCATTTTTGTAACTTCAAATGCGTAATTTGCTATGAAAAATTAATAATTTTGATAATGTTTGTTCGGAAGAAAGTTTTCTAATGACACTTGGAATACGATTTTGAAAAAAAGTCAACTTTTTTTTTCTTACTTTGACCTTGAATATCTCTGGAACCAGTGATTTCCCAGGTATGTTCTAGAAGAAAAAAACTATCCCAGTGATGGGTACAATACGTAGTTTTCGTTTACGTTAAGGGTCTTTTTACACCCGATATATAACTTATAATATTATAAAGAGGTAAAGTTTGTTTTTATGTTTTTTTGTTCGCCCAGGTGGAGTCATTGGATGATTTCCCTCCTAAAAAAATGTAAATTTGGTCAGTAGCTTCTGAGTTATACGCGAACAGACAGACGTTGTGGGGGAACTATGACCCCATCTTATATTGGGCTTGTTTCCGCACTTAGCTCCTAACGGACCATTGTCCGGCCCACCTCATTCCAGAAACAGATGAGTCTCTTCAGTTTGCTCAGGGCTTCCATCAGTGAATTCAGTGCTCCCAAGGTCCGAGTTCTTATCTCGCTGACGACTGTGCACTCAAGGAGCACATGCGCGACAGTTTCTTCTGACTCCATGCATCCTCTGCACAGAGGGCTATCTGTGATATTCATTGTGAAAAAGTGTTTGTTCAGGGAACAGTGTCCGGTGATGGTTCCTGCCACCAGACGCAGGCTGCCTCTGTCCAGTCGCAGGAGGTTGCTGGTTAGGGTTCTATTTAAATTTGGCATGGCTTCTTTAGCCTGCCTGCAGCCCGGTGCCAGGGACCACCACCTTCCTGCTTGTGCATTTGTGTGCTCTCGTAGCCAACCAGGCAGCTGACTAAAGGGTATTGGCACGATGGGTTCCGGCCCGAAGACCACCGTGCCAGACCCCCCCCTTGCTAGCTCATCAGCTGCGTCGTTGCCCAGTGAGCCGCTGTGTCCTTTTATCCACTGCAGTGTCACAGTGTTATTACGAGTATTTAACACTGTGATGCGTTCTAGTGCAGAGTGGCACTTTTGTATAAGTTTCGAGGTTGTTGTGGGTTTTCTAGCGATTGTAGTACTGAGGTAGACTGTGACCTCATTATAACGTTAAAGAGCGGGAAAGTGATGATGAAATACCTTGTATTAGGTATTATATTCCTCTTATGACATTCTTTCAAATAATTCCCCTTTTAACTGCTTGCGTCTGATTGTTCCGACGAGTGTTTGCGTGTCCTCGCCAGGGTCGTGTGTTAGCGACTGGGTACTCAATCTCGTTTAGCTCTTCAATCCCCATAGGTGACAGAAGAGCTGACGAGATGGAGTATTTACTCGTGGATCTGCGACCCTGGCTAAATAAACGTGATTGTTTGTCGGATATATATCCGACGTGGGTGGTTAAAGTGTTAATGAACGATTTGAACGAAATGAATGAAATGAATGTTATTTATTTATTTATTTGTTATGGGAAAACAAACAGTAACACATTACAATTTATAGAAAAATAAAATACAAAACAATATGGTTAAACGTGTAACCAACAACGTTTACCACGAAATACACAATAGCAAAAATATGTTATATATATCGTTTTGGTATTGTGTATTTCGTCTCATCTAGTCTATAATATAAAAATGAATCGCAAAATGTGTTGGTAAGCACATAACTCAACAACGCCTGGACCAATTTGACCAATTCTTTTTTTAAAATGTTCGTTGAAGTTCAAGGATGGTTTTTACGGCGAGAAAAATTCGAATAGAGTAGGGTAGAGTAGGGTAGGGTAGAGTAGTCAGTTAACGGGAGCGAAGCCGCGGGCAAAAGCTAGTTTAAAATAACAAAAAAAAAAATGACGTGTAAAAGTGTTTTATAAACCTATTTGCAGAATAAATATCATTTATCATTTATGAAATGAATGAGATGAATGAAATGAAATATTTTATTTGCTATGAATGTAGGTATTAAATCGTATCCATTGCGGATACACTCACTATGTATGTTTTTAATTTTCTTCGTTTTTGTTTAAGTTCAAATGAGACAACAGCAGTACAACGTAACACTATAAGTTTTAAGAAAAGGAAAACAAAACGAAATACTGATGGCCCGCCTGCTGCATCTGCCCCACTTGCAGCCTCTGCCCCACCTGCCCCACCTGCAACATCGACCCCACTTGAACGACAGTAAGTACACAGTCTTTCAATTCAATTTAAAATTATTTTATTTCAATACCAGCTTGAGGCGTTAGAGTCGATTGAGAAGCGAGCCAAGAAGGTCATCGTCAATGATGCACTCGTCGAGTCGAAGCTTCAAAGTCATCATAATCCATCGATTTTATTTTTATTAGTGGTTATTTTTTGGTAAGTAAAAAACAAATATATTTTATGGGAGTTAATTTGATTGCTAATAAATAAATATATTTCTAGTTATAATAAGTAATTAGGTCTATTGATTCTTTTTAGGGTTCCATAGCCAAATGGCCAAAAACGGAACCCTTATAGATTCGTCATGTCTGTCTGTCTGTCCGTCCGTATCCTATAGCACAGCCACATTTTTCCGAAACTATAACAACTATACTGTTGAAAATTGGTAAGTAAATGTATTCTGTGAACCGCATTAAGATTTTCACACAAAAACCCCGCTGACATCTCCCTGAGGCGCGCGTGGAACAATACGCGCCATCGACGACTTGGGCTCGGTCCGGACGGTTACCGGACGTTCGGATGGCGGACTGATCGGACGGCGGGCTAGTGTGAAAGCGAAGCCCGCGGCTCCGGGATGAAGGCAAAGAAGGAACAGGAGTGGGTTTTTAGTCACTACACAAGTCTGACACTATCTCCCGCTCCACCCATGAGCGTGATTTGTCTTTAGATGATTATCCGACCTAAAAAAAAAAAAAATACTTTGAACTGAAACTCAATTTTTTTTTTTTCTCAAACCCTACTTTTTCGGTTTCTAATATCAGTTTTTTCTATCCTGAATAGTTTGAAAGACGCTTCCAAAGTGGTAAAATGTGTGCCCCACCCCTGTAACTTCTAAAATAAGAGAATGATAAAACTAAAAAAATATATATCTGACGTCGGTGGAAGATTACAATGGACATTGCCATGCAAACTTCCACCGAAAATTGGTTTGAGCGAGATCTAGTAAATAGTTTTTTTTTTAATTGTCAGTCAATCGTAAACCATAATTTACCTTTCAAGTTTGTACGGAACCCTCAGTGCGCGAGTCCGACTCGCACTTGCTCAGGTTTTTTTTAGTTCTGACATTGGATACTGATGTCAGAATGAAAATTCACTTAAATAAAAATTTAAGAAAATATATGTGTGGCTGATGATTTTGCGAATCTATATAATTATATAAAAATGGATAGCTGTTCGTTAGTCTCGCTAAAACTTAAAAACGGCTGGACCAATTTGGCTAATTTTTGTCTTGAAAAATTCGAGATAGTCCAGGGAAGGTTTAAACGAGGCAAAATGGAAAAAAAATAGGAAAAAACCCGAATACAACGCCATCTCTAATTAAGAATAATGCTGGTCTGGTAATGCCAGTAGATGGCGTTATCCTTACTATTAGAAGGTACGAAGTGCGCCGGGTCAGCTATTTATTTCTGCTTCTTAGCAAAAATATAGGGTCATCATCATCATCTTCCTGCCCTTGTCCCGTGTTACTTGGGATCGGCGCAACACGTTTTTTTCTTCCATTCTGCCCTGTCACTCGTCATACTATCACTAACTTCCTTTTCTTTCATATCACTCTTCACACAATCCATCCACCTTTATTTGGTCTCCCTCTCCCTCTCCATCGATCCACATGTAAACTCATAACTCTTTTAGTAACATGCGTTTCATCCCTCCTCTTTACATGACCATACCAAGACAAACGATTCCCTTTCAACTTTTCAGTCACTGGCGCCACTTTCAAACTGCGCCTAATATACTCATTTTTCACTTTATCCATTCTCGTCACACCACACATCCATCTTTAACATTCTCATCTCCGCTACGTGCAATCTTTTTTCAAAATATAGGGTATTACACTCATTTTTCAAATGTGTCTCAATTAGATTCTATAGTGCTAATAAACCACAAAATTTTTATTCAGTCGCTGAGTACTAAAAATGTATTTAAAATTTTTATTTTCAAATTTCGCGCGTAATTTGACGAAAATTTAGAAAGCAGTGGACGCCATTTTTACTCTGTGGTCATGACGTCAGTTGGCTGTGTAAACAAATGCTTTTCAATTTAATTCAATTTTTATGTAGGCTCCATCGACGAACGTTCGATGGTTTTATCAATGTCAAGTCCTCCTTTCTATTTTTTAAATTGAGCCTCCTAGCATTGATAACTTCTCCACAGTTGTGGGGTGTTTCAATGCCAAGAACTAATTCCTCGAGAGTCCAGTCAGTGAGAATAGCTTTTACAACTCCCACTCGCATGGCAGGCTGGCACTTGAAGACGAGGAATAACAGCTGTAAAATTGTTGTTCCGTAAAATAGTGTTGTTACCAAAATTATTGGCGTCGTTTAAAATCGACAGACATCCCGTTCCGTCCCATGGACTTGACGCTGCCTTGAACCACCCCTTTTTTGAAAATAAACTGGACAAACTTATGTGAATTCAAGCCTAAATATTGCTTAGGGTCTGACTCAATTCTGTAGATAAATACCTTGAAAGGTGCTCTATCATTTTCGCTATAAAGCATTTTGGGGTCGTTCTCAAAACCTGGTTTCGTGAATAGGGAATGAATAGAGTCTGACGGCGAATTATTTCTTTTCGCGTCGACAAAGATCTCAGGACCTCCAGGGCGCTTTCTAGATTCAGGTCTAACGCGACATTCATCAGTTTCTTGAGAGCACTCAACGACCATATTATTATCATTCATTGACCCTCCACCCCATCAGGGGGTTCTTCGGCACTCATAGCCGAAGAAAATGAGTGCCAAAAAATCTTAAATTACTAACCTTACAACTAGATTACCACACCAGACGATTCAAAACAATAAACTCAACACCAAAAACAGATAAAATATATTGTGAGGTTAAGAATCGCGTGCTTAATCTCACTCAGACGATGGCATAATCAACACAAATGCGCTCAGTATGGCCGATCAGTTGACAGCTGTCACTTTAGTTTACACAGCCGAATGACGTAATAACATGGTGGCTACTATTTAATGGCGATAAAGAACAGATAATAAAAACTGAAAACTTTGAATTGAATTTTAAAATTTGTTATTTTATTAAACTAACACTTACTGACTACATTTTACGTAAGCTATTTTAATAATATATTTTTAGTTTTTCTCATATAGAGTAAAATTCTTTTTAGGTACAAGATGCCAAGAAAAGACACCGTGTTAAACAGAGATGCCAGAAAAATGGTTTACCATGTAAACTGTTTTATGAAAAAAGAGTCTGAAGATGGAGTGAAAAACTTAAAACAAGTTCAAAAAAGAACAGCGGAAGCCACAAACGTATCTGTAGCTACTGTGCGGCGAATTATTAAAGAAAGTAGTGGTGGTGACTTTCTTTCTGTATTCAGAACACCAGGGAAAAAACGACCTCGAGCGAAACCTATTACAGGTATAGATAATTTTGATCAGGGAGTAATTAAGCGATGTATTCATAATTTTCATATAACAGAAAAGGAATTGCCGACTATTGAAAAACTGAGACAAAAATTACAAAGAGATATAAATTTCCAAGGGTCCGACCGAAGTTTGAGGAGAATTGTTAAGAATTTAGGATTCAAATGGAAAAGAACAGAAAACAACAGACAGATTCTTATAGAAACGTCAAATATCAGATATAAGAGAATAGCATACTTAAGGCGGATAAGCCAGTATAGGCAAGAAGGAAGGCCTATAATATATACGAACGTATCGTACGTAGATTGTTCGCACTCAACTCCCAGAGCCTGGGCTGACGAATCAACTAAAGGACTTTCGCCGAAAAAACCGATTTCAAAAGGACAGCGAGTTGTTATTGTCCTTGCAGGATCCGAGGCAGGTTTTATTCCAAATGCATTGCTGACATTTAAAACAGATGTTAAGACGGGTGACTACCACGACAATATGAACTGGGAGAATTATGAAAAATGGCTACGTACTCAGTTGGTACCCAATCTGCCAAATAATTCCGTCGTGGTAGTAGACAACGCTTCTCACCACAACAAACAATGTGACCCCGCACCTTCATCAAACGCCAAAAAATGTGACATGGAAGCCTGGTTGACCGACAAAGGTATTAGATTTAACGAGAACTTGTTAAAACCTCAGTTATACAATTTGATTAAGTGCCATAAAGAAAAATATAAAACTTTCAATATAGACAAAATATTGGCCGACAATAATCATGACGTTCTTCGCCTGCCTCCACGTCACCCAGATCTCAATCCGATCGAGATGGCATGGGCTGCCATCAAAGACAACGTATCTAGCAAAAATATGACTTGGAGCGTCGAAGGTGTGACTGATTTAGTCAAAGAGAAAGTTAGTTTAATGGGTGCTGGCGACTTGGATGAGGTATGCCAAAAAGTAAAAAACATTGAAGAGGATTATATAAAAAGCGATCATATCGTTGACATTTTGACAGACGAGTTCGTTATTCGGGTTGATAGTGATGACTCGGATACTGAAAACAGTGATGAAAGTGACAATTTTACTGATGAAGATGACGAAATACCTACTGCTAATACCAGCTATATTGGTGAAAATGATTTTTAATCAACTCGAAAAGGAGTAGGTTCTATGTTCGGCTGAATGTATTTTTTTTGTCACTGATTTCTCAGTCTATTGTGGACCGATTATGAATTATTATTTTTTTATTGAAAGGTTATGCTTCCGAGTTGGTCCCATAGAAATATTATTATGATCCGATCATAAACTTCGAAGATATGAATCAGAACTCCTCATAGGATCACAGCAGAACCGTTGTAACAAATAAAATTGCTTTGTTTGTTCGTGTAGTCGATGACTGACTGAAAGAAGAGGGGAAATATATCGAACTGATCTGATGATGAAGCCTGGAGTTAGGTACCGGAACTCTGTAATAAATTAATGTAACCCAATCGTGTTTGGTATTATTAGAATTGTCATGAGATGCGCTTTGGCTATAAGGTATTTAAGTATGGCTGATGGGTACTTTTAAGTAGTCGTATCATAACTAAAAAGTGTAAAATAAAAAACTTTTTCCAAAAAAATAAATACAACCGACTTCAATGTAAAAAAAAACACCGAAAAGTGCAAAATAACTTTAATTTCGGAAGTCGGTGTTAAATAACGAAGAGACAAAACTATTATAGAAACAGGATTCAAAAGTAGAATTGTCATTAATTTTGTTTTAGGCATTTTAGTTCACTTCGACTCAATAGATGGTGTTGTAAATTTTTGACCTCCCTTGTATATAATAAATAAAATTACTTGTTTTGAGCTTAGCGTTTGATTCACATCGTAAATTCCTTGAAGGCTCCTCAGATCTTTTAGGGAAATTATACATGTTCCTTCGAGCCGGATGATGAATCGGCTGATTGAAGTTGAGCTACGCAGCGACATATCCAATACAGGAAACGGTATCGGACGGAGCTGAATTTTGGACCCTATTTCAGTTAAAGTATAAACTAAAAAAAATAATTACTCTTTGCAATATTGACTTTGAGAAAATTTAAGGAAATTAGAACCTTCAATACAAGAAGAAATGAATTTAGAAAAAATTTGAAGTTGTTTGGACTTTACACGAATATTTTCGCAAAAAGTTAAAAACAGACGGGGAACCCACGCCGGTTTTCCTACAGAAGTGCCAAACACCTATGAAAACATTTATAGTGTGCAGGACGCCCACACATGAACGTTGTGATTATGTGAACTTTGTTTAAATATGTAGGTATGTGAAGGACGCTCATGCGCGAACGTAGTGTAATTTTAATGTAATGTAATTATACTATAAGTATTAGATAGTTCAACATACTTTCATAAGTGATCATTTACTACCTATGTTAATTAAGCATTTTTGATCTCATATTTGTTCGATGTTTGTATCTGTGACATAGGATCTTTAGAATCAATAATGTAAATAATACTAACTTTGTCGTGTTAGGAACTATGGCCAGGAATTGATCTCGACAAGTTTGAACTTGTTGAAACCTGTCTGAGTCCGGTCGAGAAATGAGCGCCTGTGATTGTTTAATCAAAATCGGGCCTCACCCGAGTTTTATTTGATTACTGGAAAATTATTGGTAAAGGTTAGCAAAACCACTACTTGTGCCTAGGTGAAAAGGCCCCTACCCCCAGTTCTCAGTTCTCATTCCTCAATTCTCGTTCAGTTCCAGTAATTAGTCGAAACTCTGCAGTAAACAAATATAAAATACTGAACACTGAGTGTGTTCAGTATTTTCAGTGCTCCTAGAACTGTATTTTAGTGCCGAAAATCTCTGTAAGTTAGTGTTTAAACTCTAAATATCTGTGAACAATTATTTCTAATAACTTTTAATATCTCAAAACGATGTAATCAGTGATAAAACTGTAAAACCTGTGAATTAGACTCTAAATAATTAAAAACTGTGATTAAACAATTTAATAGGTTAAATAAAACAATGGTAAAGTGTACCTACAAACAATTTAATAGTAAATAAATAGTGTTCAATTTCATTTACGGAGTCTTTAATTTCGATTTATTAGTGAGTTTCCTCCAATCCTAGCTGGATTGGCTTGACTTAAGGTGGGATAGGAACCCAATGTCCCACACGCATTTTTTTGAGATCGGGCATTCAAGTTAATTGAAAATTTGAACAACTTAATTGAGATAATATAAACAAAACATTTAATTTAAACAAAATTTAGTAAAAATGGAAACGTATTTTACAATTCAAGAAGATACGAAAACTAAGATTCAAAAAGCCAGAGTTAATTTTAAAAAATCTAAGGAAAGACTAACACGAACCAGAGTGCAACACAGCGCTCTAAAAGTTTCGTAACCGTAAGGCTTCAGTCATGTCCTGATCCCAACTTCATAGTTGTTGTAAAGGCTCCATGTTCTTAAGAACATAACATCACTTCTTCCTGTAAGGAAGATTATTTTGACAGCGTTGTCACCTCAAATGTCGGATTTAAAATTAGCTGATCCTTCATATAATACTCCAAACAAAATTGATATTTTGCTTGGAGGTGAGGCATATTGTCAGATTATAATGGATGTTGTTATCAAGGGTCTACCTGGGTTTTCCATGGCTCAGAATACCAACCTCGGATGGATCCTGTCTGGCTGTATAAACTCACAAAGTAACCAAGGTTTCCCGCGAAATAAAATCGTGAACATGCACACTGCGATAGTGACAGATGATCTCATAAAGAAAAAGGAATCTTCTTCTGAAAAAGGGCTTTTATCAGACGAAGACCAAGCCTGTGAGGATTTCTTTGCAGAAACTGTTTCAAGAGACTCATCAGGTCGCTATATAGTGAGATTGCCTTTCAAGTGGTCCTGAGTGTAAGTTTGGCGACTCTTCCGAAATTGCTCGAAAAAGGTTTTATTTACTCGAGAAACGGTTGCTTAAGAACATTGAATTTCGGACTAAATATTCTGATGTAATTGAAGAATATTTAACCTTGGGTCATATGGAGGTGGTTCCAGAATTACAGAAAGAGAATCCTAGTGCTGTCTATCTGCCACACCACGCAGTTGTCAAAAATGATAGAACTACAACAAAGTTTAGGATTGTATTTGATGCATCATGTGTTCTAAATTATGGATTATCATTAAATAGAGACATGCTGATTGGTCCAAGGCTACAACCTGAACTGAGGCACGTCATCATGCGTTGGCGCTGTCATCACATAGTAAAAATGTACAGACAAGTGAAGGTATAAGAAAAAGATGTTGATTATTAACGCCTTTTATGGCGTAAAGACAACTTCAACATCTAAGGTTATTACGTGTAACATTTGGTACATCTTCGGCACCTTACTTAGCTGTACGAGCTCTGCAACAGCTTGCACATGATGAAGGTCATAAATGCCCTTTAGCTGCAGATAGGGTTTTAAGACAGTTCTATGTCGACGATCTTATGACAGGTTGCGAAAGCGTTGAAGAAGGTATACAAGTATTTCATCAAATGAAGAATTTTCTTAGTCACGGGGGGTTTGAGCTTCAGAAGTGGTCTTGCAATAACATTTGTTTATTGCAAGAAATTGGTAAAGACAGTAAGGATAGGAAGGATCCGGATGGTGCGGGGATACCGCACGATTTCCCGCGAAGCAACGAGCCTCCTTGCTGGCCAACCACCGTGGTATTTGGAGGCAAAAGACCTTGCACGAATGCACGATCTCACATAGATATCACAATGAAGATAGTTAAGCGACTATGACAATACAAATAAATAAATGGTTCTGAATAGTTATGTTGAAAATGATATCATCGAAGTGATGAAGAGATGGTGATGATAAAGCCGGAAGATAGGCACCGAAACTCTGTAATTAATTAATGTATCCTAGCCGTTTTTGGGCTTATTAGAATCATGAAATGCAGTTTGGCTGTAAGGTACTATCAAACTGATCTGATGATGGAGCCGGAAGGTGGAAGATAAAACACAGGAACTTCATAATAAAACAAAGTAACCTATCAGTGTTTGGGTTAATTGGAATTGTCATGAGAAATATCACACACACGCACACACACTCTGGTTATATATAAGTGTATCGCAATCGCAATTAAAAAGTGTGAAATAAAAAACTTTTTCCAAAAAATATATAACCGACTTCACTAAGAAAACAAAAAAACTCTAAAAGTATCAAAATAACTTTAATTTCGGAAGTCGGAAGAAACAAACAATACCGAGAAACACCGACTTCCGAAATTAAAGTTATTTTGATCCTTTTGGTGTTATTTTTTAAATGAAGTCGATTTTTTTTTTGAAAATGATTTTTTTATACAAACAAATGTACGGACCATTAGAGAGCGAGGAAGAATGACAGGCGGTCGCCTCCTTCTGCACTAATGCTAGCAAAGGAAGCGGCACGCGGGCTTGCGGACGGCGAGCAATGGGTAGCTCGACGTCCGAAAATCCAGTAACCGTCCAGACCGAGCCCAAGTTTTCGACGGCGCGTAGTGTTCCCACGCGCGCCTTAATGCTGATGTCAGCAAATTGTAGAGGCCTAGCAGGGTTGAAGCCTACTGGGGCCCTGGGTTATGTAAAAGTGAACACCAGGGCCCTGGAACGAAAGGAAAGAAGGTACAGGAGTGGGCTTTAGTTAGTAAAAGTGTGACAGTCATTGGATGATATCCCACCTAAAAAAATCGGTCCCTTAGAGATTCCCGACCGTACTTCCGGGATTGTCCTGATGGCCGTGGTATACCTCTCCACTCCTCAAGCACGAAGTGACGTAGTAACAAGAGGGCAACATTGCCCTCTCGTTACTACGTCACTTCGTGCTAGCGACCATTTTTGGGGGCCCATTATTGAGTGCGCAAGTCACCCCCTGCCTTTTTAGCGATGGATATTAATAACATTGTTCAGGCAGGGGCCATAGTTTTAACATAGTTCCAGGCTACCAGTCCACTTAAGACTCCAAAATTCATAGCCCTATTGTCTTTGTTTTCCATATGTCGCAATAGTTTTTCACCAACCTGGGGTTGTCCTTGGGTGCACTAGCGTAGCGCGTACAGGGATAATAGTCGGTTGGTATCTCGTTCCATTAAAATTATCTAAAGGGCGAGTTGGTTTCGGCCCCTCGTACGCCTCCCAAAGGTCCAGGACCTCAGGGTCCTGAGATAAATAAACGTATAAGATAATAATAATATTTTTATTGACACTTCAATGCTAATTATAATCTTTGCTTCAGAATGATGCTGCTAGAAGACTTTGAAGTCAAAATGGAGAAAATAGAAATTGGTGAAGAAGGCTTCAGTTAATATTAAGATCGTCAAATAGATATCTTGTATGTTTATGATTAAAATTGTTATTTTTTACGACTTTTTTTTTCATTTTACTACTAAACTACTAAAAAAAGCAATCTAAAGTACGGCGTCGAAAAACTCCTCCACATCGCCATCGACTGGTAATGTACCCAAAAGATTGGTGGCATTGCCTCACTGAATGGCAATGCTTATCCTTTGTCCGAAGTAAAAGCCAGCCCTTGGGTCACGTGAAGTGTCAACAAGGCGTTTTGAAAGTTCTTTAGATAATTTGTGAGCACTCGGACCATACGATCCGTGAGTTTCGACAACTTTTTCCCCATTTTAATTTAAGTAAGTATGTGCAAATACATCTGAAATTATTACATTTCTTATTTATTTATTTAAACTTCATTTACAGTAGTGGTACATAGACGGATTTAATGCAACAAGGCATTCTCTACCAGTCAACCTTTGGGTTAAAAGAGACAACACTGTGGTGGTTGTAAATAATCTATGGAGCCGGGGGGCGCTTAACACGGACGGCCATCAGTGGCGCATGCGCTTCAATGAGCTTAAGTATAGTCCTATTCAAAATCTCCACCTTCTCATCGACAGTCGCTGCTTGTTCGACATCGACCCTACCAACGACAACTGTTGAGCTTGTCCTAAGTAACTTGTCTAACCTCGCAAAATTTCGCAGGAATACTATAGCAGGAAACCGGAATGTCCTAGAACCAAAAATTCAAAGACATGTGACATTCACCAATCCGCACTAGGCCCGCGTGGTGGATTACGGCCCACTCCCTCTCCAAGAGAGAGGAGACCTGAGTCCCAGCAGTGGAAACATTAAAAGGTTGATTATACTATGGCAGGCCATTGTTTCGGTGGCTTAATTTTATTTTTTATATTTATACGATAAGTAAACTAAATCGTGCCTCGATAACCCAGGGACCGCAATCTGGCCATGGTTAGCAACCAGATTCACAGTAGACATAGACACTAGCCTGAGATCAAGCCAGGAATCGTCTGTATCAAGATTGTGATGAGTCGGATTGAGTAAGAGAAGTGGATTCCAGGATTGCTCTCACCTTGCGCGATCTGGAGATATCCTTCACAAGATCGGTGTTAAAATCACCCATGACTATGAGACGTTTGTACTCTAGGAAACAGAATCAAAGAGAGAATCCAGACTGGAAAAATAATCAATGGCAGGTGGGCAGTATACTACTCCAAGAATTTCTTTTACCCCTTTGACATTAATTTCAAGGAGTAAGTACTCAGGGTTGCCGCTTGCAACTGCCGGCGAAGAGAAAAGGATCTTGTAAGGGATGTCGCTGCGTAAGTAAATGGCAACACCCCCGGCTCTTTTTCCCGTGCGATCATTGCGAATTAGGACAAAACCGGGCAGGCTTTAAAACGTAGATGGAAGTTCGGGCTTGAGCCAACTCTCTGAAACTAGGATAGCATGTATGAGTATGATATGAGTGTTGTTGAGGGATACTCTGTGCGTTCACATGACATACATTAAAACAATTAAATCCCTGAAACTCACTACTCAAGAAAGAATTTATTGAAAAAGAATCGTCTAAAGATGAAAATGACGTAGAAGAACTATGGCAGGAATAGAATGAGTCGTATAATTATTATAAAGTAAAATAAATAGATATAAAAATACGATAGATATGATATAAACTAATACTAAAGTATGTGAAATAAAGTTCACCAAAATTGTATACCCTGCCGGCAGACTGTTCACAAACAAAACTAAACTATAAAACTAGTAAACACGCACTAGTCACTACCGAACGCAAACGCAATTCACAATAAACAACTTGACTAAAAGTTCAAGTAACCAGGTCATTAAAATAAAAAAAAAACATAAACACAAGCATTGACATAATAAAATACCTATCACACTTGACATTGACACTGACAGATCACAATCAACGGATTGTTTTTACGTCAAATTAACAGGCCTGAAAAAGTTGCTCGGACGGAGCGGATTTATTATTGTTTTCTAAATAAATATTATTTCAAGTGTTTTTCATGACATACTTACGTGAAATTTTTGAGTTTCTGGAAGTAGATAACACCGAGTCCAATAGTGCACGAACAACATCACGATCAACAAATAATTTCACTGGAATATACTGTTTAACTTTACCTTGATTCTATGATGTCCATGTAAGTTTACAATAAGTTTCAAGCATAGCATAAAAATTTTACTTCGTTGGTTTAATTATCCGCTTCGAACACCAACCACTTGAAGACAGATTACTCTAAATTTAAGCACTTGAAAACTATTTTAATAAGTAATAAACAAATCAAACACTGATAAGAATTTTGCCTAAGAGATGATAGGTCTGATGGGTATGGCGGGGCTGCTATACTCATCAGAAATACTGTCTCTATCCCTTCCCATATTTAATGATTTTTCTGTGGTAGCTGCACAAATAAATAATACTTGTATTGTTTCTGTGTATATTCCTTCGTCAGCCCTTATCTTATCTTATCTTGATGTGGGGCTGGCCTTAAAACCAGAGCACTTCGACCCTTCTGGATCTTTTGTGCTAGTCCCCCTCCCTTCTACTCAAACCCCAGCCTTCCGTGCACCTTCGTCAGCCCTTCAAAAATTCAACAATCTTGTATCTAATTCTTCTCATCCTTTCTTAATTTTATGTGACTACAACTGTCACCATATTTCTTGGGTTTGTACTCTTTCATCATATTTTGGTGGCATACTGTTAGATATATTTTACCAACATAATATTTGTGTTTTAAATACTGGGTCTCCAACTCGACGTACAGGGCCAAGAGAAAATTTGAGTGCAATAGACTTTCCATTTGTAATTATGCTTCATCTCATATATTCACACTTTGCCATCTTCTTATGGAAGCGACCACATTCCAATCCTTATATCGCCCATCGTTGCATGTCTCCTAGTGTACCGAGGCAGTCACGTTTAAAATATACACTTGGTGAGGATGGGTTATGGGATAGATTTAGAACTCTTGTAAAAGTTACGCTTTCTAATTTACAGAATAATATATCAAATGATCTTATTGATTGCAATAATAATTTTACAAATGCACTTATACAAGCTGCAGATGAAACTTTCACTTTAAAGAATTCAGCCAATGATTGTGCACTTAATATTGTTTCCATTACACTCAAAACAAAATAAAACTGAAAATGTTGACTTCAGCGCCATCTAGCGGGAAAATGGCCACGAGCAACCCATCACCTTAAGATGGAAACAACACTCTCCTGCAATAAAATATTATTTTTAACTGACTTCAAAGAGAAGGAAGTTCTATGTTCGGCTGAATGTATTTTTTTTTTATGAATGTTCGCCGATTTCTCGGTCTATGGTCTATGGTTTCGTATTGATCCTATAGAAATATTGTTATGATCTGATCATGAACTTCGAAGAAATGGAACAGAACTCCTCTTAGGATCACAGCAGAACTGACGTAACAAGTAAAATTGCTTTGTTAGTATGTGTAGTTGATGACTGACTGAAAGAAGAGGGGGAATATATCGAACTGATCTGATGATTAAGCCTGAAGTTAGGCACCGGAACTCTGTAATAAATTAATGTAATCTAATCGTTTTTGGGATTATTAGAATTGTCATGAGATGCACTCTGGCTATAAGGTATTCAAGTATGGCTGAGAGGTACTTTCTAGTGGTGGTACCATAACTAAAAAGTGTAAAGTAAAAAACTTTTCCTAAAACCAAAAAAATACAACCAAAATTAATGTAAAAAAAAACCGAAAACTGCAAAATAACTTTAATTTCGGTAATCGGTGTTTAATAACGAAGAGACAAAACTATTATAAAAACACCTACTTCCGAAATTAAAGTTCTTTTGCACTTTTCAGTGTTTTTTTTTACATTGAAATCGGTAGGTATTTTTTTTTTTTTAAGTTTTTTTACTACACTTAATGGTCGGCTAGGCGGAGGCCTAGGCCGTTAATACTGTGCCATTTGTTCTTCTATCACATTAAACACTTTTCAAGTATTCTTGAAGGTTTTTTATTGATTTCAGTGAAGAACCATATTTACAATACTCTTTGGAAGAACCTGAATTTTTTGTCGAAGTACCAATCGTGAAGGTGGAATTTGGCGGAACTGGAGACAACCAGTAAGTTATAACATATATAACTTATAATATTATAAGGAGGTAAAGTTTGTTTTTATGTTTTTTTGTTCACCCAGGTGGAGTCATTGGATGATTTCCCTCCTAAAAAAATGAAAATTTGGTCAGTAGCTTCTGAGTTATACGCGAACAGACAGACAGACGCTACGGGGGACTGTGACACCATCTTATCTTTGTGGTCTGGTTTCCGCACTTAGTCCCTAACAGACCATTGTGCGTGGGCCATGGCGGCCTTTACTCCAACCAGCCCACCTCATTCCAGAAACAGATGAGTCTCTTCAGTTTGCTCAGGGCTTCCATCAGTGAATTTGGTGCTCCCAAGGTCCGAGTTCTTATCTCGCTGACAGCTGTGCACTCAAGGAGCACATGCGCGACAGTTTCTTCCGACTCCATGCATCCTCTGCACAGAGGGCTATCTGTGATATTCATTGTGAAAAAGTGTTTGTTCAGGGAACAGTGTCCGGTGATGGTTCCTGCCACCAGACGCAGGCTGCCTCTGTCCAGTCGCAGGAGGTTGCTGGTTTGGGTTCTATTTAAATTTGGCATGGCTTCTTTAGCCTGCCTGCAGCCCGGTGCCAGGGACCACCACCTTCCCGCTTGTGCATTTGTGTGCTCTCGTAGCCAACCACGCAGCTGACTAAAGGGTATTGGCACGATGGGTTCCGGCTCGAAGACCACCGTGCCAGACCCCGCCTTGCTAGCTCATCAGCTGCGTCGTTGCCCAGTGAGCCGCTGTGTCCTTTTATCCACTGCAGTGTCACAGTGTTATTACGAGTATTTAACACTGTGATGCGTTCTAGTGCAGAGTGGCATTCTTGTATAAGTTTCGAGGTTGTTGTGGGTTTTTCTAGCGATTGTAGTACTGAGGTAGACTGTGACCCCATTATAACGTTAAAGAGCGAGAAAGTGATGATGAAATGTCTTGTATTAGGTATTATATTCCTCTTATGATATTCTTTCAAATAATTCCCCTTTTAACTGTTTGCGTCTGATTGTTCCGACGAGTGTTCGCGCTTCCTAGTCAGGATCATGTGTTAGCGACTGGGTACTCCATCTCGTTTAGCTCTTCAATCCCCATAGGTGACAGAAGAGCTGACGAGATGGAGTATTTACTCGTGGATCTGCGACCCTGGCTAAATAAACGTGAGTGTTTATCGGATATATATCCGACGTGGGTGGTTAAAGTGATAATGAATGATTTGAATGAAATGAACGAAATGAATGAAATTAATGTTATTTATTTATTTATTTGTTATGGGAAAACAAACAGTAACACATTACAATTTATAGAAAAATAAAATACAAAACAATATGGTTAAACGTGTAACCAACAACGTTTACCACGAAATACAGAATAGCAAAAATATGTTATATATATCGTTTTGGTATTGTGTATTTCGTCTCATCTAGTTTAAAATAACAAAAAAAAAATGACGTGTAAAAGTGTTTTATAAACCTATTTGCAGAATAAATATCATTTATCATTTATGAAATGAATGAGATGAATGAAATGAAATATTTTATTTGCTATGAATGTAGGTATTAAATCGTATCCATTGCGGATACACTCGCTATGTATGTTTTTAATTTTCTTCGTTTTTGTTTAAGTTCAAATGAGACAACAGCAGTACAACGTAACACTATAAGTTTTAAGAAAAGGAAAACAAAACGAAATACTGATGGCCCGCCTGCTGCATCTGCCCCACCTGCAACAGCTAGCCCAGCTGCCCCACCTGCAACATCGGCCCCACTTGAACGACAGTAAGTACACAGTCTTTCAATTCAAATTAAAATTATTTTATTTCAATACCAGCTTGAGGCGCTAGAGTCGATTGAGAAGCGAGCCAAGAAGGTCATCGTCAATGATGCACTCGTCGAGTCGAAGCTTCAAAGTCATCATAATCCATCGATTTTATTTTTATTTTTATATTTATTATTTTAAGTGGTTATTTTTTGGTAAGTAAAAAACTAAGATATTTTATGGGAGTTAATTTGATTGCTAATAAATAAATATATTTCTATTTATAATAAGTAATTAGGTCTATTTATTCTTTTTAGGGTTCCGTAGCCAAATGGCCAAAAACGGAACCCTTATACATTCGTCATGTCTGTCTGCTGTACGTCCGTATCCTATAGCACAGCCACTTTTTCCCGAAACTATAACAACTATACTGTTGAAAATTGGTAAGTAGATGTATTCTGTGAACCGCATTAAGATTTTCACACAAAAATAGAAAACAAACAATAAATTTTGTGGGTTCCCGATACTTAGAACTGAAACTCAATTTTTTTTTTTCATTAGACAAACCCATGCGTGTGGTGTGGTATCTATGGATAGGTCTTCAAAAATGATATTGAGGTTTCTAATATAATTTTTTTCTGTACTGAATAGTTTGCGCGAGAGACACTTCCAAAGTGGTAAAATGTGTGTCCCCACCCCTGTAACTTCTAAAATAAGAGAATGATAAAACTAAAAAAATATGTATGATGTACATTACCATGCAAACTTCCACTGAAAATCGGTTTTAGCGAGATCTAGTAAGTAGTTTTTTTTTTAATATGTCATAAATTGTAAACCACAATTTACCTTTCAAGTTTGTACGGAACCCTCAGTGCGTGAGTCCGACTTGCACTTGCCCAGTTTTTTTTTAGTTCTGACATTAGATACTAATGTCAGAATGAAAACTCACTTAATTAAAAATATAAGAAAATATATGTGTGGCTGATGATTTTGCGAATCTATATAGATAAAAATGAATAGCTGTTCGTTGTGGCTGGACCAATTTGGCTAATTTTGGTCTTGAAATATTCGAGATAGTCCATAGAATACGTGAGAAAAAATGGAAAAAAAATCAGGAAAAAAAAAACCAAACACAACGGCATCTCTTATTAAAATGTCATTATAAAATGAATTATGCCAGTAGATGGCGTTATCCTTACTATTAGGCGGTACAAAGTGCGCCAGGTCAGCTAGTTATTTCGTTTTTAGGTATTTAGCAGAAATAATTCATTAATGACAGTTATAAAATTTTTTTTTTTGTTCTATAAATATTACATATAGGTACTAGCTTTTGCCCGCGGCTTCGCTCCCGTCAACTCTATTCTGCTCTACCCAACTCTACCCTACTCTACCCTAAAAAAGTATCTTATGTCCATCTCCTGGCTCTAAGCTACCTCCCTACCAATTTTCACCCAAATCTGTTCTGCCGTTCTTGAGTTATAAGTGGTGTAACTAACACGACTTTCTTTTATATATATAGATTTATTGTAATACACTCATTTTTGAAATGTGTCTCAATTAGATTCTATAGTGCTAATAAACCACAAAAAAAAACACAAAATTTTTATTCAGACGCTAAGTACCCTAAAAATGCATTTAAAATTTTCATTTTCAAATTTCGCGTGTAATTTGACGAATATGTAGAAAGCAGTGGACGCCATATTTACTCTGTGGTTGTGACGTTAGTTGGCTGTATTTTTTCAATGTCAAGTCCTCTTTTTTCTATTTTTAAAGTTGAGCCTTCTTTGAGCTTTGATAACTTCTCCACAGTTGTGGGGTGTTTCAATGCCAAGAACTAATTCCTCGAGAGTCCAGTCAGTGAGAATATCTTTTACAACTCCCATGCGAGTCACTTGAAGACGAGGAATAACAGCTGTAAAATTGTTGTTCCGTAAAATAGTGTTGTTGCCAAAATTATTGGCGTCGTTAAAGGTTTTAAAATCGACAGACATCCTGTTCCGTCCCATGGACTTGACGCTGCCTTGAACCACCCCTTTTTTGAAAAGAAACTGGACAAACTTATGTGAATTCAAGCCTAAATATTGCTTAGGGTCTGACTCAATTCTGTAGATAAATACCTTGAAAGGTGCTCTATCATTTTCGCTATAAAGCATTTTGGGGTCGGTCTCAAAACCTGGTTTCGTGAATACGGATAGAATAGAGTCTGACGGTGGTTTATTCCATTTCGCGTCGACAAAGATCTCGGGACCTCCAGGGCGCTTTCTAGATTCAGGTCGTGACATTCATCAGTGTCTTGAGAGCACTCAACGACTATATTATTGTCATTCATTGACCCACCCCATCAGGGGGTTCTTCGGCACTCATAGCCGAAGAAAATGAGTGCCAAAAAATCTTAAATTACTAACCTTACAACTAGATTACCACACCAGACGATTCAAAACAATAAACTCAACACCAAAAACAGATAAAATATATTGTGAGGTTAAGAATCGCGTGCTTAATCTCACTCAGACGATGGCATAATCAACACAAATGCGCTCAGTATGGCCGATCAGTTGACAGCTGTCACTTTAGTTTACACAGCCGAATGACGTAATAACATGGTGGCTACTATTTAATGGCGATAAAGAACAGATAATAAAAAATGAAAACATTGAATTTAATTTTAAATTTGTTTTTTTATGAACTTAAACTCACACTTACTGACTGCATTTTACGTAAGCTATTTTAATAATATATTTTTAGTTTTTCTCATATAGAGTAAAATTCTTTTTAGGTACAAGATGCCAAGAAAAGACACCGTGTTAAACAGAGATGCCAGAAAAATGGTTTACCATGTAAACTGTTTTATGAAAAAAGAGTCTGAAGATGGAGTGAAAAACTTAAAACAAGTTCAAAAAAGAACAGCGGAAGCCACAAACGTATCTGTAGCTACTGTGCGGCGAATTATTAAAGAAAGTAGTGGTGGTGACTTTCTTTCTGTATTCAGAACACCAGGGAAAAAACGACCTCGAGCGAAACCTATTACAGGTATAGATAATTTTGATCAGGGAGTAATTAAGCGATGTATTCATAACTTTCATATAACAGAAAAGGAATTGCCGACTATTGAAAAACTGAGACAAAAATTACAAAGAGATATAAATTTTCAAGGGTCCGACCGAAGTTTGAGGAGAATTGTTAAGAATTTAGGATTCAAATGGAAAAGAACAGAAAACAACAGACAGATTCTTATAGAAACGTCAAATATCAGATATAAGAGAATAGCATACTTAAGGCGGATCAGCCAGTATAGGCAAGAAGGAAGGCCTATAATATATACGAACGTATCGTACGTAGATTCTTCGCACTCAACTCCCAGAGCCTGTTCTGACGAATCAACTAAAGGACTTTCGCCGAAAAAACCGATTTCAAAAGGACAGCGAGTTGTTATTGTCCTTGCAGGTTCCGAGGCAGGTTTTATTCCAAATGCATTGCTGACATTTAAAGCAGATGTTAAGACGGGTGACTACCACGACAATATGAACTGGGAGATTTATGAAAAATGGCTACGTACTCAGTTGGTACCCAATCTGCCAAATAATTCCGTCGTGGTAGTAGACAACGCTTCTCACCACAACAAACAATGTGACCCCGCACCTTCATCAAACGCCAAAAAATCTGACATGGAAGCCTGGTTGACCGACAAAGGTATTAGCTTTAACGAGAAATTGTTAAAACCTCAGTTATACAATTTGATTAAGTGCCATAAAGAAAAATATAAAACTTTCAATATAGACAAAATATTGGCCGACAATAATCATGACGTTCTTCGCCTGCCTCCACGTCACCCAGATCTCAATCCGATCGAGATGGCATGGGCTGCCATTAAAGACTACGTAACTAGTAAAAATGTGAATTGGAGCGTCGAAGGTGTGACTGATTTAGTCAAAGAGAAAGTTAGTTTAATGGAAGCTGGCGACTGGGGTGAGCTGTGCCAAAAAGTTAAAAACATTGAAGAGGATTATAAAAAAAGCGATCATATCGTTGACATTTTGACAGATGAGTTCGTTGTTCGGGTTGACAGTGATGACAGTGATGACTCGGATACTGAGAACAGTGATGAAAGTGACAACTTTACTGATGAAGATGACGAAATACCTGAATGTGAAAATGATTTTATAGAATTTGTAAGACCTATGTCACCATAAAGTATAAAAGAATATATATTTGATTGTCATTAAATAGGTATGTACTTTTTTTAAATTTTAATATTATAGTAATGACGAGATCTTTATAATTACTTATCATCACATTTATAATTATCGCCAAGTGGTGCGGGCGGAGTCACGTGGAACCGTTAATGGCAAGTGATGTAATACTAGTTTTAGCTAATTATGAAAATGCTAAAAATTACTGTTTGGTAGAAGCACTGTGTCTTGCTACAGTTCCCATGCTTAAGTCAAGAGATTAACGGTTTTTTTTTTTGTCGGGGCTCAGGGTACCGCGGACCAAGCACTTGAACTGCTGTGCCGGTCCCATGACGTCACCCAGCATTCCAACGCCGTCTTCGTCCGTTGATGACCCTAAGCCTCGCCAGCTCAATAACAAACTTGACCAATCAACGAATAACCAAATCAAAATGTACACTAGAGTTCCGTTTAGTATCGCTCAGGTCGTTAGGAATTATCACTTCACACACTCAGGTATCGCACTCGTTTCGCAGTCGCAAACAAACTAACTCACTTCCGGTTGACGTTTCCAGAAAATTGTCGTCGAATCGCGGGGTAATAATAAATCACTTTTATTACAAACATGTATCAACTTCCTTTCACGCGAATTTCGACTCTATTGTTGATTGGGGAAGGTACGAATTCCCTTATTTACCAACGTACCTACCTACGAAACCTTAATTAATAATAATAGTGGTAGGTACTTTATGTCGGACTTTTCTAGAAATTACCAGGCCTGGGCACGTACTTCCATTCTAGACGTTTCGTATAGCAATGCATTTTAATTATTTGATGCTACTGTTCATTTCATCGAAGATATGACGTGTTCAAGTTTCACGGCGTAACAGTGCCCCCCTCTTATTCATGCTCGTCCCGAGCATTATTAGATCCGTGATATGGCGCCAATCTATCCACGTGGACTACCTTAGGCTTCCCTCTTAGCCCTTTCATGATGTGACAGTGTAAGGTCCCATCGAGCTTGAAGTTTCGGCTCCCTTTTCTTCGAAGCGGGTTGTGGAGCCAAACCAGTGCACCTTCCTCAAAACCCTTGACGTTGGCATTACGGTCGTATCTAGTTTTCATTTTAACGCTGATGTTCATGCTATTCTTACGTACTCGTTTATGCACTTCGTCCAGTTGATCTTGAAGGTTACGTACGTAGTCCGTAAATAGCTTAGTCTGGTCAGGTGGCACGCCAGTTATAGCATCGACTGGAACTATCATCTCCCTGCCGAAATTCACTCTTGTTGGAGTATGTCCCGTGCTATCATGCACTGCTGATCGATAAGACATCAGAAATAGTAGAATATCCGGTCCAAGTCCTTCTGATGGTCATCGACAACCTTAGCCAGGTGATTATCCAGGGTTTGGTTAAATCTTTCCACCATCCGACTGTGGATGCGCAGGTGTTGTGCGTGTTTTGTAAATCCCCAGAAGAGTACACGTTTCCTGGGACAGATTCGAAGTTACGGCCTACTATACCGACATACTACTTCTTCGACCACCTTCTTCGCCACTGTCGTCGCTTCCTGATTGGAAATGGTGAAGACTTCGGGCCACTTTGTAAAATAGTCCTGGATCACCACTATGTACTTGTTTCCGTCATCCGTTACTGGAAAAGGTCCAGCAACGTCGATGGCAATGCGTTCTCATGGGGCTCCTACATAGTACAGCTGAAGCCTGCCCCTGCTTCTAGTCTGTGGTCCTTTCACAGATGCGTAAGCTGTACATTTCCGACACCATTGCTCTATGTCATCTCTACAATTGAGCCAGTAATACCGCTGCCTCTAAGTCTGTAATTAATCAATGTATCCTAGCCGTGTTTGGGCTTATTAGAATTGTCATGCAATGCAGTTTGGCTATAAGGTACTATCGAACTGATCTGATGGTGGAGCCGGAAGGTGGAAGGTAGACACAGGAACTTCATAATACGAGTAAAATAATGTAACCTGGCAGTGTTTGGGTTAATTGGAATTGTCACGAGAAATATGCACTCTGGTTATACTACTAGTTTTATGACAATAACAAAACAGTTGTTTAAAAATCGCGCGAAGTAGAGCGCCTCACGAATCACGTACCCCCCTCTCCCCCGCCCGCACCGTTCCCTTTGCCTTGCAGTAGTGACGTAGGTAATAATAACAACATTCACCCCGGAAAGTACGTCGCATGCACTTGCACATTTTTGCTTTTTTTGACGCCCGAACACTCGATGCCATACAATTAAAAAGCGAGTGAGTAGTGACGTGGTGATGTTAGTGATGTGGTAATGGCGAAGTAGTAAGGCTATTTGTACCCAAGAAGGATGAGAAATTTTAAATCTTGAATAATGCCCAGTGTCAAGTAAGTATCGAGTCAGTTAATATGTAGTTGTGTCTTATAAGTCGCTTCTAAACATCGTAGATAAGTAACAAAACAAACGCAATTCCTGACGTTAGTTAGTTTAGAAAGAATAAGGATTTATTTAGTGTAGCGCGCACGCGTAAAGTACCAAAATACTAGATAATTAATTATTTATTTTTTAATCTCCTCACCGTGTCATAAACAGATAAACTTTATGTAGGTATAACACTGTACCTAAATGGCCACGCGGCGGCCGGGGCGTCACATCTGCAACGTAGGGCTATGTTCCATGGCTCAGGATTAGGCATTTAAAGGCTCACGGTTCCTAGTTAGATTAAGTAACTATCTTTGAAAATTATTTAACCGAAACAAGGGTTTGCAAGCCGCGCGGGTGCTCTAGGTAAGGTACAAAAAATACATGAGACAACAGTTGAGCGGTCGCAAGCGCGCGTACGTGAATTTCAAACAGCTGTTTTGTTACTGTCATGAAACTAATGAGTCTAAAAGAGTTTCTTTGGGAAATTGTTTGTGATCATGAGTACAATCACGTGTTTAAGCATCGGTCATTAATTACCAGTTACCCTATATAAATGTATCGCAACTAAAAAGTGTGAAATAAAATTTTTTTACAAAAAAAGTATACGTAACCTATTTCACTAAAAAAAAAAACACAAATGATCAAAATAACTTTTATTTCGGAAGTCGGTGTTAAATAAGAAACAAACAATACCGAGAAACACCGACTTGCGAAATTAAAATTATTTTAGTCATTTGCTTTTTTTTTTGTGAAATCGGTTGTATTTTTTTATTCAAACAAATGTATGGACCATTAGAGAGCAAGGAGGAATGGCAGGCGGTCGCCTCCTTCTGCAGTAATGCTAGCAAAAGAGGCGGCCGCACGCGCGAGGAAACGGCCCTCACGCCCCAGCCGCCGGGATCCCGATCCTAATTTCCAGCCACAGTAGGCGTGGGCTTGCGAACGGCGAGAAATGGGTCGCTTGCCGTCCGTACCGAGCCCAAGTCGTCGACGGCGCGTAGTATTCCAAGCGCGCTTCAAGATGTCAGCAAATCCTAGAGGCTCAGCAGGTTTGAACCCCACAGGTTATGTGAAAGTGAACCCCGGGGCACTGGAACGAAGGCAAAGAAGGAACCGAAGTGAGTTTTAGTCACTAAAAGTCTGACACGCCCTCACGCTCCGCCCAAGAGCGAGAGAAGCTATTGGATGATTTCTTACCTAAAATAAAAGGTTCCTTAGAAATTCCCTGGTTAGCTCCTACTTGTATTAATAATTTATTATCTTCTTTGTTTCAGATTGATTCAGCTAGAAGATGGCGAAGTTAAAATGGAGCAAATAGAAATTGGTGAAGAAGGCTTCAGTTCATATTAAGATCGTCAAATAGATATTTTGTATGTTTATGATTAAGCCATGTATTCACTCTGTTTCAGAAACAAAATCTACGTGTTTCAGAAACATATAATTTTATTTTTGTAAACACTACGTGTTTATCGGATGTTTCGATGCTGCCCACTTGGGACGGGGAGCACAGAAACAAATCAGTTGCGCAACAGATGCATGCGAGTGTGGACGTGTCGTACATTTGTTTATAAAAATGGCTGTAGTGTAGGACGACGAAACCGTTTTTAAATTAATAGAACTGTTTGAGAAAAAACGAATATGGGATTGCTCGACAAACGATTAAAAATAAAAACAAAAAGAATGACGCCTGGGAAGAAACTTCGAACGCTTTGGCAATTCCAAAAACAGATCTTGAGACCACACAACAACACTACTTCCTCGGGCGTATTCCACGCATTACAATAAATACTTGTATGAAATAAACATTTACGCGTGCGTGATCAAAACTGCACGATATTAACACTAGAGGGAGTTTAGAATTTTGAAAAATCCTACTTCCTTTCCCTTTTTGGTGCTTGCCTACGTCACAACAGGAACCCTTGTGCAAAATTTCACGCTCGTTTATTCCATCTGTTTAGGTAATTAACTAAATGTAAACAATCTTGACATGTCTTTTATTAAAAGTTGTCTACAATTTTTATCTAAAAATGTTTACAATTTGTTATTTACCTATACCGATGTTTGGTAACTAGCTAAATTTAAATAATCTTTATATGTCTTCTATACGATTTTTTTTAACAAAAAGACACTAAGATTGTTTACGTTTATTTAACTACCTAAACCGATGGAGTCGCGCCCAGTAGTTTCGGCTGTGCGTTGATATGTCAGTCAGTCAGTTTCTCCTTGCTACTGCTTGCGTCAGATTGGTTTGACGCGTTTTTTTGTGTCCTATTCGCCAGGGTCGTGTGTTAGCGACTGGGAACTCCATCTCGTTTAGCTCTTCAATCCCCATAGGTGACAGAAGAGCGTTTTTTGTGGATGTGCGACCTTGGCGGAGTAAACGCGAGTGTTTGTCGGATATAGCTATCCGACGTAGGTGAACCTTATTAACATACGCGTATTCGTCATATTATTGTATTTTGGTGTACGTCTGTGTGAAGCTTACATACAATGCGTTCCAAATAATAGGATCGATTGCCATGTTGTGACGTCACGTTATACTGTCAAATCGAAGCATTAATATGGTGTACAAGTTTTTTTTTTAAATTTAATTTATTTACAAACTGTGAATGAAAAAAGGTTAATCAGAATCCAGTTCTTCAATTTTGCCCTATTTCTTGCGATTCACATGATGACACTATGACGTGACGTCACAACCTGGCAATCGATCCTATTCTTATTTGAAACGTATTGTACAAAACTGTCGACGGAGCGTTAACGACACGACTCCATTTTTCTGAAGCTACGCGTCGCCCGTCCGTGGACAGTAGGCCTAAGTCTTATACTTTTCGCTTGCTCCACTTAAAGCGGGAGAAATTATTTGATGGGCACCTTAAAAAAACTATCGTCATCACAGAAAGGGAATAAAGAAATAAAATAAAAGTTATTCGAAACATTTATTTTCTTGTAAAATTAAAAAAGAAATGTACTATAGAAAATGGTTTTTTTATTGGATAGTCTGATTACATAATTTGAGCAATAAAATTATCATATTTTTATGCTCTCAGTCAAGTAACATTACAAATAGAAAACACATTACATACCACGTAAATACTGCCAAAAATGATAATATTTTTCAATACACTTACTCGAAAACCCACTCCTGTTCTAACCGCTATAAGGCGCATTTTTCCGCACGAGTGCAGATAAGTGCGCCAGCACACCCCTGCCACAATTTATAGTAATTGGTCGTATCAGGCTGGGCGCCCCGCAATAAGGTACTATCGAACTGATCTGATGATGAAGCCGGAAGGCGGAAGGTAGACACGGGAACTTCATAACAAAAAAATGTATCCTAGCAGTTTTTGGGGCACTCTGGTTAAAAGTATCGCAACTAAAAAGTGTAAATAAAAACTTTACAAAAAGAAAAAAAATAACAGGCCTCACTAAAAAAAAACACTAAAAGGATCAAAAACCTGTCATTTCGGAAGTCGGTGTTTCTCGGGTTTTTTTTTTCATGTTCGGGACTATTTATCTCAATAGCCACAGTAAGTGTGTAATGTGGTAAAAAAAAAAACTAATTTTGATCACAAACTATCTTGATATTAACTGAAGCCTTCTTCACCAATTTCTATTTGCTCTATTTTAATTTCTTCTAGCAGAATCGATCTGAAACAAAGAAGATAATAAATTATTAATACAAGTAAGAGCTAGCCAGAATCTCTATGGAACCGAGCGATTGTTTGAATATAAAACAAGAATATTTTACACAATCTGGATTGATTACTTCAACCTCAAAAACTTACCGAAGAGTACTAACACTAACCTCTATTATTTACCACGGGACAGGCTGTTCCATATGTTTGACAGCTAATTTGTTGTGCCCATTTGAAGCGCCACTCGCGGACAACCAGAGAACTAATTTTGACATATAATGCATATGGCTGCCGAGAAGTCTACAGTACTCTGAAGTATTTTTGAATTTTGAATTAATTTTGTTCGAATTCCGTTTTATATCTGTTTCACGAATTATATAATACCTATGAAAATGAGGACATGTGTATATTTTAAGTGGCTCGACCAGGGACGCCGACTTTTAGAAAACATGGGGATTATGCTCATTTGATGGACTCGAAAAAGTGGCGAAGTGTGAGAAGAGAAATGCACACTGATCGATCGACAAATAAATAAATGTCCTACTTAATTAAATTAAATTTTTAATACATACTGCGTACTTAATTACTAATTATGGTTGATAAAAATATAAAATGAAACCTACCTATTCAACTAATTTATATTATCAAGAAATATTATAATTTATACGTAACCATAGGCGATTACTGATCTGTTTCTTGATGTCTATACTCAGGAGTGTTCGGCACCCACTGTTTATTTCTCATGGATTCTCGAGCCCCCGAGCACCCACGGAGTCGGCGCCCCTGGGCATGACATTACTAGTTTTAGTACCGTTGACTCTCGCTACGGCCGACAGCGCCAAAATGGCGAATATCAAACGGGCACAAAAGCACTTTGACGACCGCCAGTCCAGTGTGGTAAATAGTAGAGGTCAGCACCCCTAGCCAAGTTACAATCGTATCGTTCACGCCAAACGGTTCGAGTAGGCCACGCCTCCAATTCCTTTGTTCGGACCACGTGACTGAGCGTTGAGATGACGTCAGAACAAAGGAATCGGAGGCGTGGCCTACTCGAAGCGTTCAGCGCGAACGATTGTAACTTGGCTGGTACGACACGGTTGTTAATTTTTTTTTTGTCTTCTCAATAAATTAAACTATTTTTTAGGTTCACAGACAGTTAGGAGTTACTGGTCCTTCACCGTCGATACATAGTAATCTGCAGCATCAATTAATATAAAATGCTATAATAACAATTAATTTGCTTATTTCATTACACCCCAAGCAACCTGATTTATTTTATTTTATGACTATCCTGTTAGTCTAGTGGTTAGTGGCCCTGAATGCTATGCCGGAGGTCGTGGGTTCGATTCTCACCCAGGACAAATGTGTGTGTGATGAGCACGATCATTTGTTGTGTCTGGGTGTAATTTATCTATATATGTATGTATTTAGAAATATATAAAGTATGTTTATCAGTTGTCTAGTACCCATAACACAAGCTCTGCTTAGCTTGGGACTAGACGGCGTTGTGTGATAGTTGTGGAATATTATATTATATTATATTTAGTATTTAAAGACAACCAACAAAGCATACACCATTATACATGAAAAGATTCATGTATAATGGTGGCTGGTGGCATGTATAATGGTGGTGGGTTCAGGATGGCGATTGGCCGAGGCTAGGCCCACGTGTGAACGGGGCATTACATAGATCAGAAGCTCATTTTCAATGAAGCCCTGTCCCTCACTTCCCGCCACTTCTTATTCATGACAATAGTTGACTTTATTTGGTATGTATCACATGTGTTTTTTTTTTCGGTGGGAAAATCATCTTATGACATCCTCCGCTCTTGGGCGGAGCGCGAGATATTGTGAGACTTTTACTGACTAAAAACCCACTCCTGTTCCTTCGTTGCCCTTCGTACCAGGGCCGCATCTTCCTTTCAGAATCGGTCTCTTGGCCCCAGTAGGCTTCGACCCTGTTGGGCCCCTACGGTTTGCTTACATCGCCTTGAGGCGCGCGTGGAACAGTACGCGCCGTCGACAACTTGGGCTCGGTCCGGACGGTTACCGGACGGTCAGACGGCGAGCTACCCATTCCTCGCCGTCCGCAAGCGACGGTTGGGTCGTGAGGACCGTTGCCTCACGCGATCGGCCGCATCCTTTGCTAGCATTACTGCTACGCAGAAGGAGGCGACCGCCTGCCACTCCTCGCTCCGGACCATGGCCTGTACCAAGGCTCGGCGCGAGAGATCGCCCCCACGAGGACACGTATATGTGTGTTACTGGCACTAGAATAGTAAACACTGTGTAAAAAAAAGAGTATTATAGCGTCCTCTATTAGTATTATAGATTATTGAGTACATCTGCATGATATAGAGTATAATACTCTATTTTAGAGTACGGTTGGCAACCCTAACTGTATGTGTTAAGACGTCAAAACAGATGTATAACTTACTCATCATCATCGTCAGCAATGTCCTCCTCACTGCTGCCGTCTTCAATTGAACTGAAACAACATAACGGCACATCGATCAAGTATTTGACTGGTCTGTTGGTGTAGTGGTTAGTGGCCCTGACTGCTATGCCGGAAGTCGTGAGTTCGATTCCCACCCAGGACAAATGTTTGTGTGATGAGCATGATCATTTGTTCTGTGTCTGGGTGTTATTTATCTATAATATGAATGTATTTAGAATTATATAAGTATGTTTATCAGTTGTCTAGTACTCATAACACAAGCTCTGCTTAGCTTGAGACTGGACGGCGTTGACAACTATCACAGTTGTGGAATATTATTATTTGTTTGCCTTATTTTTGTACAATATTTTCTACTAAACAACAAACAACACTAAAAAATCTTTCTGAAAAAAAAGCATCAAAATTGCTAATTAAATGAAACAGCAATTAGCATTCCAAATATTGGTATGAGGAGGAGTGAGGACGTGGTGGGCCCGGCCCACGCTGAAAACCAGCGCCGTAGACTCATCGCATTTTGCGTGTGGTCACGGCATTATGCTGAGCGTTCGGCCGTTTTAATAATAATAACAATCTTTATTATCACAAGGTTACAGTTAACAAAGTGACTTATAGTTAGACATAAGTAAATGTAATGTGCTAGGTAGGTACTGGTACTGTCTCCCAAACTAAGCGAATGCTTGTGTTTTGGGAGGCAGTGTTCATTCGTTTAGTGAACCTCTATGGTTACGATTTACATTATTGGTGCTAGTAATAATAATAATGTTTATTTACTAAAAAGTACAGATACATAATGAAACAAACAGTAGGTTGAGAATTATACAGTTCTTTAGGTACGTATGTTATAAATCTGTACTAAAAAAATTTTTTAGAACCCTGCCTCTCAAACTAGGTTATAACCTGTATTTTAAGAAACAGTGAACAGCCACAAAACTCTTAAACACTATTATTTTTACAACAAACAATTGATGGACGATGTCGTCCTACCGCTGAGTAATTTATGTGTTCTATTTTAATTTTTAATCGTGCAAATTATGTATGTGATAATCTGTGCGTGTAGTGAAAGGTGAGTATTATGTGAGACAGTGTGCATGTATGATAAATTGGCGGGGAGTGCGTGTGCGCATGTATAGTGAGTGAACGTAGCCACTGGGTACATAAGAAAAACGGTACAATTTTTATACATGTATTTATTACGTAGGTGGACCATGTATTATTGGGTGGTTTTGCGCGGATGTGGCGCATATCTTTTTCACATAATATACTTATAATTGGTTAGTTCTAAATTTGCGCCTTGTTCCGCCAAATAATTTTCTTTCTTTCTATCGCTTTTGAGCTCATGGTGCTTAATGGCGGTGACTAGGGAATCCATTATCGCAAGCGCGGGATCCCGCACGTCTGCGGGATTGAATTTTTTTTATAACACAATTGGATTTCGACGACCTGCCGCCATTTTGATTATTTATTAGACCCAGCTTCTTATCCTCATTAAAAAGTGATGACTTTACATGGAACTCGTGACATTTTTTATGAAATTTGTATGGAAAATGATTATTTTATTTTCGATTTTACCTTGAAGCTAAATAATTTTTGAATTTCTATTTCATATTGTTGTGTGAGTCCTGTAACCTAACCTAACTGAAACGGAACGTAATCAATGTCAGTTTAAGTACTCTATGACCAGTCCCCCTAGCCAAGTTACGATCGTTTCGTTTGCGTCGAACGCCTCGAGTAGGCCACGCCTCCGATTCCTTTGTTCTGACCACGTGACTGAGCGTTGAGATGACGTCAGAACAAAGGAATCAGAGGCGTGGCCTACTCGAGGCGTTCGACGCAAACGAAATGACCGTAACTTGGCTAGGGGGGCAGGGATTCCCCACAGCACGTGAATTTACTCTTCTAGATGAAGGTCCGTCAAATAACTTAATAAATTGTTCTATAAAAGCAGTTGATTATTATTTATATGAAAATCGTAAGTTTTCATTCATTACGAAATATATTTTTTTTGTGCATTTCGGAAAATCTTCGAAACTCAATTCGGGAATCAAACTATTTACATACTTAAGTAAGAAAAATTCATAAGAAATACTTGGTGGGCAAATCTGACTCGCACTTGATCAATTTTTTATGTTTATTACTAGGTACTTAAAACAAAAAAGAAATTAAAAATCCAAATCCCGCGGGATTGCTGAATTCAATCCCGCATCGATGCGGGATCGCGATTTTGATGCTGGATTGGATTCCCTAGCGGTGACGTCACATGTCAGTAAGTGCATCCTTATACTGTTATTTGACAGTTGCCCCTTCCACCAGATTTGTAAGGTTTCCAACTCGAATAATAATTAAGGAGTTAATTTCTTTCTATTTGCGATTTTGGATAAATTTACTTTTTGACCAATTTTATGACATCGCCATTTGAATTTTTTCCTGCGGAATGCAACCATATTATTGTTTTAAAACATTCAGATCACCTATTTACATACACCGTAGGTACAGTCAACAAAGGAGATAAGTAACCAGGGTCATCAGATATAGTAGAATTTTCTTGGAAACCGATGGGAGTATATGAAGGAAACATAGGCTTCTAATCTTCTTTGTTGACTGTACATGTATACATCACATTGTTACATACCTGTGCGTCTGCCTCGGTCTCTTGCGAGCCAGGCTTTGTTGCAGCAGCGTTTGCTGGTGCATTTCCTCATTCCTTCTCACTTCCTCCTGCAGTATCTCCTCTACCGTCGTCTCACTCACTCCCGTGGCCAGCGCAGTCCGTCGCCGGAACATGGACAGGGGGGTCTGTTCTATCCTCTCAGTTGTCTTCTTCAACTCCTCATACTCTTGCTCGAGGTAATGATATACTTTTGCGACGATTATTTTCGTTTGATCCTGAGGAGTGACGAAATAAAGTTTTGAAATCAATAGTCCTTTACATAAATCCGAGTTATAGCAAAAGCCCTCACAATCCTCTAAAGGCGGGTACAGGCTACTGTAACGTAACATGCAATGTAACATGAAAGGTTTCATAAGTGTGGACGGACTCGGTTGGTGCACGCGATACCAACCGAGTCAATCAAAAGTACAGTTGCACTCTACCAATGCAAAAGTGTCTAAAATTTCATTGTTGTAGAAGTTCAATAGTCCACAACTAGTTTATACAATACTGTAGTTTCTAAGCTACCAATTAAATCAGTCATGAACCATTGACCCTCTTCTACAAAGAAATTTTAGACATTTTAGCATTGGTAAGGTGGAACTGCACTTTTGACCTCTGCTGTCAGGGGTACATAGCATAATTATTTAGGAAAATCTATCAATATTTCGCAAAGAAAATCGTTTTAAAGGTCAGCGAGGCTTAACGTAACGCAGCTGAATGTATGTGTACGTAAGCGCATCACTTCAGAACGGCTGCATTTTCTTGGCTAATTATTTTTTCGTTCTTAGTTCCCTCTATATAATATCTATACTTCAGTTCTTCCCTTATGTCTAAATTTCGACTGTAAAATTCTTCAGTATGCTGACGATATTGCACTATTGGTCTGTGCCAAATCCATCGAGGATGCAGTTCAATCCATGAATGTACTTTTGTCCTCATGAGACCGTTGATCATGGGTTATCTCTAAGGAATCCAAAGAGTACAGCTGATGTTTTTACTCGCAGACATCTTGTCCCTCAGGTTGATATCTACATTGACGGCCAAGCTATCCCAATTAAGGAGAGCGCCAGTTCCGGGGGGTTACCTTCGATTCCAAATTATCGGCAGTGCACCACATAAACAACACTGTGAAAAAATGTGAACGCTCAGTTTCGGTTCTTAGAGCTTTAGCAGGTGTCTGGTACCCTACCAGACACCTGCTAACCCATACCTTAAAACTGGTCTATTATGCGATAGTCAGAAGCATGTTAGATTACTGCAGTTACCTAATCGAGCCATGTAACAAAGAAGCTGCGCAGACTAGATTCTGTCCAGTCTAAATGTCTAAGAATCGTAATTGGTGCAATGAAATCATCCCCCATAAATGCTCTCCAGGTTGAATGTGCTGACCCTCCCCTTGCCCTTCGTAGACAATACTTGGCAGATCGTTTTGTGTCTCCCTCTCATCCCATCCTTTAATTCCCATTTTGGAGCAAATATTTTTATCTCTTAATGCAGGAGGCATTAAGAGATAAAAAGATTTATTGGAATAATAAAAATATTCCATTGATGAACAGGTACAGAGAGCTTAAACACCTCCCGTCACCTGGTTGTCAATATCCTACTCTTCCTGTCTTTGCCTCCGCCTATGAGGTGGTCAATTTTAAGCCAAACATCGTGTTGGGACTTGGTATGTCCAAAAACTCGCAGGACGAGAAAGGCGACTTCGATCGGGCTATCATGAGATACCGGCGGGACTGGAACCTATTTTACACCAACGCATCTAAATTATCGTTAACTGGGTGTACAGGTGTATTCGTGTATTTTCAAAACTCCAGAATAGCTCTTCTATTCCAATGTCCTTCGGAGGCCTCTGTATTTACAGGGGATTGCATACTAGAAGCCATCAATTTTATACTAGCGCACAATATTGAAGTCATTCCCGCAGTAGCCTCCAGCCCTAGGTCAAAATCAATTAAAATGTAAAACTCCACAGCAAAATTATTACAGATATTCGTAACTTACTGTTCACTTGTCATAGCAAAGGTAACATTGAGATAGCTTGGGTGCCCAGTCATTCGGGTATATGTGGCAACGAATACGCCGATTCACTGGCGAAATATGCTACATCCAACCCGGTTGCATAGATATGACTTGCGGTCGGACAACAAACTCAAGTTGCATAACTCGCGGTCAGCAATGTGGCAGGCTAGTTCAAAAAACAAGAGAGCATACTACGCCAGCATCTAGCCTGACATCCAGCAGAAACCTTGGTTTTTAAAATGCCTTAAAATCTTCAAAAGAACCGTTTCATCCTTGTGACTGCTATAGTCCAGTATTTCTGCACAAAATCCATGTCCGTGATAATTCTTTGTGCGAGTGCGGCCTAGATGACGGTACACTGGACCATATCTTCTTTTCTTCAACTCCTTTGACTTGTGTCAAATGCTTCCCAAAATCTATTAACTTCCATTCCCTTTTGACTTTCTTTCCTCCTAAGGTTATCAAAATTCTATCAAAATTGTTAAACGATAATAGTATTAATTGTATTCCTTCCGCGGAGTGACATACTTCACTGTTACACTTACCAATTGTATTCCTTCTGCGGAGTGAGACACTTCGCTGTTGCATTTTGGACAAAACACTTTAATGTCATTCTGAGCCTTTTGCCTTGCGCACATGGATGCCTCATCCTGTAAGAAAGGATTTTTTTTTATAAATTGATGTATACGTAAAAACTAAATACCACAGACATATAAGGAGTAGCAAAAAATTATGAAGTCATTACACACATCATCATCATCATCTTCCTGTCCTTGTCCCGTTTTATTTGGGGTCGGTGCAACATGTTTTTTGCTTCCATTCCGTCCTGTCACTTGTCACGATTAATTTGTGTAATCGTCAAGGCCAGACTGAGGTCGGTATTATTATAGTAGAATGATATACAGTGATGATCATATAATTAAGAACGATTTGTAGTACCAGGCATATTAAAAAAAAAAGCAATGTCATATGTGCTTTTCAATCCAATTGGATAGATCAAACTTTGAGAAAGAGGTTAATCGTCGAATCCGACTCGGCTGGGCAGTGTACGGGAAGCCGCGCGGTATCTATCTCGTCCAATATACCACAGTGTCTCAAGACGAAAGTCTATGACCAAACCATCGCTTAACTAAAGTGGCAGTGGGCAGGGTACATGGCTCATAGAACGGATGGTCGATGGGGCCGAAAGGTTCTAGAGTGGCGACCGCGCACCGGAAAACGCAGCGATGGCGCGGCCTCCCACAAGGTGGACCGACGACCTGGTGAAAGTCGCGGGAATGCGGTGGATGCGAGACGCACAGGATCGGTCGTTGTGGAGACGCTTGGGGGAGGCTTATGTCCAACAGTGGACGCCTTTCGGCTGAAATGATGATGATGAATGATGATGTTCCTTCTCAAAAGTAATTAATTATGTAATGAAATATCTACATGAATAAACGGAATTAAGAGTAAATATTCTACCACAGGTTCAGCCGTCACTGTGCCAGTACCAGGAACACTGTAGGTGGCCTCTAAGCGAATTTTTGGTTTACGCGCATATGTTCTTGGTTGTGTATTCTGGGTACTGAAAGAAATAAATAAATAATTATGTAATGCCATAACATGTACTTATAAGGTACAAGTTGGTAGCGGACGACATGAAGCTGCAGCAAACGACGTGTCGCAGCGACACTACTGGTTTCTACGTATTTCTATGAAATTCCCTCCGTAGTTAGCGATATGAAGCTAGCGACGCGTCGTCGAGCGACAGACGGCAGTGTCGTCCGACCGCAGATCAGTAGTGCCGCTGACGCCGGAGCAACGGCATGTCGATTATTTTCGAACACGTCAGACATCTTGTTTCACGGAGCACTCGGAACCAATTGGATGCCATCTACTGTTGCCGTCTGCAGTCGGGTTCGAAATCATGACTGCAGCGACATGACGCAGCGACGTGTCGTGAGGACATGCAGAGACGACATGTCTGCTGCAGCTGCGTGCAGTCGGCTACCAACTTGTACCTTTACGATCAGCGATCACAATAAATAATGATTCTTTTATACTTACACAATAGAATTATCACGGATGATTTGTTCATTCATTAACTTTTTCTTCAATTCTGCAGAACGCCAAATTTTCACGCGGCTGTAATACAATACGGATATAAATTTTTGTGAATAGTAAAAGTACAACCATAGTAACGACAGCTATTTTGGTTCAACTTATTTGCCGTGTACTACTTGAAAACTGGAGATTGAGAATTTTACAATGAAGTGATAATTTACATATATACTAACCTTTCGTCTCCATGTAATCGTTTCAATGCGTTTTTCGCTCTTTTTGACGATTTACGACCGCCCGAATATTCATGGCGTTGGTACGCAATCTTTCTCGCAGCTCCAGACATATTATGAACCTAGATCTAAACCGAATCTGAAATAGACAAAAACAAATGATATACAAGACAATGTTATTTTTTATTAACTCTGAATGGAATCATAAAACTACCAGATCAGATCGATGGATATTGACAAACTGGCGCGGAGAGTTGTTTAAGCTCTCTGTACCTATTTATCAATAACGGAACTGTTTTATGGTTCCAATAAGGAGAATTATTAAAGGAGAGGTTGATTTGCTCTAAAATTGGGAGTAAGGATGGGACGAAAGGGAAAATACTTTAGACAGGAATCGGTCAGCCAAATACTGTCTTCTAAGATGTAGAGGCGGTTCTTTAGGCTAAATGGCATGTTCATTGGATCGGCAGTGTTGTCTACATCATCAATGCCAACACTGCTTTCCTCTATGCTTGGAACATAAGCCGGAGTGATTTTTGAGAAAAACTGGTACCTAGTTCTTCTGTGATATTGCTTGAGGACGCAGGTGCTAAACTACTCCTAAAATACCTCACCTTTCAGCAGACCGTCGAAACCGGTGTGACGGACTCAGCGAACTACAGAATTTTGACCAACCTTCACGTTTTTTCTTGGCTAATATTCGCTTGAAGGTGAGGAGATGTAGCGACATCTTTGGCGTCACATAAGAACTAATCCTGCATCGCGCAATTTTGATTGCGCGGTTCTCCGCGCGTTTAGAACATGTAGAACAGCCCAAAATCATCTATCGGGCAGCTACCCACCAGACATGACACCCGTCTGGTCGGAAGATCCTCCCTTTACAATGGAGGTTTGTGGGGCTCTACTCTCTGTTCCACATACCTCTAAAGAGATTTGATCCAGGTTCATACCGCAGTTAACTATCTTTTCCGCCTCAGTCCTGGCCCTAATCATGTCAGTGCATTCCCAATCCCACCATGGTGGAGAAGGAAGTTTACCAGAAGTAGTTATGGAGGGAAGCCGTCATCTACTGTGGAGGAAGTGGTAGACGAAAAAGATGAAAAACATTCTTAAGCATTATGACTATTAACTTTGTGAAGATACTCTAAGGTCTAAAATTTTTGATTACAAATCCCAGTTTGCTGAGTCAAGTTGGTATTTTAAAAGGAGGAAGCCTTAATGGGAGTACTTCAGGAAGGGAATTCAATTATGATGGGATAGTGGTCACTTCCATGGGTCATATCCAAGCATCGCCAAACGAGAAGGCTAGATATATTGGATGAACAGAATATCAAGTCAACACAACTATTGCTCTGCCCAGGTGCAGACCTGCGTGTAGCACTGCCATCGTTGATGAGACAGAGAGTCTAGATCATCCAAATTATCCAGAAAGCCTATGCCATTGTTATAGCAAGTATCTGATCCCCAATGATAATGATGGCAATTAAAGTCACCCATAATAAGTATTGAACTGCTAACACTACATAATAAATTTCTATTGAAAGATATTCGAGTTGTGTGAATTACGAAGGTGGCAGCCGGAGGACTTAAAAAAACCAAAATTGATTGGAAAGAAAAGTTTAATTACTTTAAAATTACAATATTAATTTATAATAAATCTTAAGTCTAGACTTGGACGATGCTAGTACCAAAGTGCCAATTAATTATTATAAAAATACAATTTTCTAAACGATTGCGAAGTGCGGATACAGCATCAGCAGATTGGAAGTAGGTGATCGGCCGCGACACGAGGAGTCGGCTCAGCAGTCTTGGTGTTCCAATTTTGTGTGGAAATATCCATTGACGTAAATAACTATCATCTCGCTATTCAGCCGTTTTGGTGTAGGCAGGGCACGTAACATGTGTAATATAAAAAGAAAAAATATTTATGTCCTCAGCCTTAACAGCAACAACATTTGTTGTTATCGCCAATGAAGGTTAGAGTAATCTCGGATACCTTGCTATTGATGAGCAAAGCACATCCTCCATATCCATCATTTCTATCATTACGAACACCGCTAAAACATGGCAACATGAAATTGCTATCAGGCAAGTGCCATGTCTCGGCGATGCCACAGATTGATGGTTTAAATTTATAAATAAAAAGGTAAGATCAGATTTTCTGGGAGTAATAATCCTCACATTCCACTGAAGTAATGTGAGAGGGATGTAACATTGTGAATATAATTTAAAATTGAGGTCAGTTTTGAGGCAATGTGAAGAGGTATTCATCGGGATGAACTAGCTAGTACAGACATTAGCATGTTGGTAATAAAATCTAAGATATTAGAAGAGTTATTCTCTTGTCTTTAAGTTATTGACTCTGCGACTTCTGTTGGTAGAGCACACCCGTTCCCAGTAGGGGAAAAGGAGTAATTTTGTGTAAGCTCCTGGTGCGCTTGTCTATTATAGCCAGGCGACAGAGGGATGCGGGCTTTGGGTTTTAAAAAGACCGTTTTACAGTATGACTATTGAGTAAAAGGAATAGGACTCGAGGACTAGGATTACGGTATATTTACCCTAAGCTTGTTACAAGGAGAGAATTTAGAAACCTGACTGGCTGACTAAGATTGATTTCTCCGACATCAAAGCTTTGATGCTGTTCTGTCGGCCCAATTCATGACAAGCATTGTCGTTAGCAAAATGATTGCCAGTACACAAGACACAGAAGCTTAATTCATGGGTAGTTTCACATCTATCCCCTGGATGGTCATCACCACACTTAAAACACCTTGGTTTAGATAGACATAAGGGGTGTGCATGTCCAAAACGACAACAATGATAACAAAGAATGGTTGGGTAAGTGTAACTCTCAACTGAAAGTGACTGGTAAAAACTAATCACGCGTTTGAATAAGACTTGCCCATCAAAAGTTTGCACCACAGTTTGTGTAGGTTTCTACTCGATAATTCCAGAAGAGGACACCTTACGACTGATCCTTTTGGGCTTGATGATAGGGCCACAACCTTCTGGAACCTGGATGCTTTGGAAAATGTCATCCTCCACTCACTCCACCAGTATATCTCTAACTATGCCCATTGGTGTTATGTTGAATTGTGGGATGGCAGCTACATAGTTATTTTTACCCAGAATAGTATTGTTGAGGAAACTGTTAGCATCTTGATGATTAAATTCGACTGAGACGCGATTTCTGCTTATTTGTTTGATCCCGTTGAGACATACATTACTGAAGTTATTGACCGTCAAAAACGTACCAAACTTAATTGGTTGTAACACAGTGCCTGAGGTTTGTTGATCTTTTAAAGGTGCATGCACTTTATAGAGTAGATTGTCGCTTTTGGTTTATGTAAGTCTACCGGTAACAGTTTTCGGTATCTTAGGGGGTATGTTTGAAGTAGCAGGGGGAGAACCAGCGACCCCTTTACAGTTCGAGGTCTCTGTATCTATACTAAAGTCTTGCGTGGTATTTCAGAGCCATGGGGGAGGGTTATAGTCAGAACGGGGAAACATCAAACAGTTCGTCAGGGGATCAGGGTCAGGAGTCTTTTTGGAGTTCATCTTGACGACTTATATCTAATTAAAAAGGGTGAATCACAATTAAAATCAAACCTTAAACCTTAAACCACGAGCACAGGGAACAGTCGATGATCTCGATAAAGTTTCACTCCGTTAAAAGTTCACTAAAATCGAAAAAAACGTTGCACTGACAAAAGCGCGTAAATGTATCACCACTACCAACAACCAACAAAAGCAAAGAGTATAGTAAATAACACGTAAATATAAACAAAATTCCTGGTAAAAGCGCGCGCGATTTTGACAGTTTGACAGAACTGGACAGAACTACAAAAACCGAAAGTAGTAACTTATCAGGGCTTCCATTACAAGGCGATTAAGTTATCGATAAAAGATCAGGAAAAACGATTACTTGCATTTCGTTGTTATCATATTCTTTAAAAAATACTAATTGAATTTAAAGTAAAGACGATAAACGTATTATTTAAAGAAAAAAATAAATAATAAAAGACAATAATGAGTTAGTAAATAGAAAGTAAAGAGTATTTCTTTTAAGCTATTGCATAGCTTCTATCGCGGGCCTTGCGCGCGGGGACCGAATCCAGAAATTCCATAACGAAAAAACCTCACGCTCCCCACTCCGACGGGCACGGAGGTGTGGCTTGAAGGCCGTGCATTGTCTAACGTCGTTTCTTTTCGGCAGTCTTCGACACGGTGTTTGTGTAAGTGCAACTAGACGTATTGTACGACTCTACGAAGCTCGCACGAATCGAGACGAGCTGCTCCGAAATCGGACGAATACATAAGCAGCTGTTTATGAGAAATGCTATGCAATAGCTTTACCGCAGCAGTCCCCGAGTGCCACACGTCTTTTTTATTATTATTTAGAATTATCATAATAATAAAATATATATGTAGAATGGCAGGACTATAATTATTTAAAACTATCATTAAAAGTGGCAAGACTGGCAATATTTTTAATTATATCTGGAATTCAAGAACTTGATTAATACAATAATTACATATTTATGTTGATGAATGACTTTCTTTTCGAGCAATTCTCGAAAAGCAGTTATTTTTTTATATTTAAAGTGTTATAGGTCAAAACTTTGTGTCCGCATGAATTTGGTTTTAAAAGTTATATAGACCGAAAGCTGGAAATTACAAGTGCGGAGCAATCCCGCATGCGTGATCAAAACCGACACCCTAAGAAGGTGAAATGTGAAAAATCGTCTCTTAGTGCTCTATACATATAAAAATCTTTTATAAAAAGAAGAAAATAAGTATGGCAGGTATCCACCCTTCGTTGTTGAAACTTATACAGTCCTCGGCTCAACATAAACTAGTGCGCATCACCATCAACGATTACATCACTGCTTACCATCATCCTTTGATTTTAAATTACGACGCGCTAAAACTGTCTCCTCTAAAATTGCGTGACATGTGTGAGTACCGCACGTGTACTTATTGTCGTCATACTGTAAAGGTGTGCGTGTTGAGGGATGCCTGCTCCAAATTATTAACTTTCCTTTTCTCCATTATTTATTATGACGAAAGTTTAACAAAATAGGTTGATTGAAATAATTATTTTGTAGTATATAATCGAAGCCATCAACACTGCTCAGCTGGTGAAGTTGTTTGTTCCTCTCGTACCTAAACAACACCTCAGGCCGCGAACACACCGATTGTTACCTGATCCTTCATCGCAGACAGTGTCACGAGCATAGACTATACACTATAAACAGATAACTCGCTCTAACACCTGAGTGTGACTTGTTTGCTGGGAGATGGATAGATATATCTATCATCTATCACACATCTATTAAATGTGTCGTGAATTTCTAAGGTTTTGTGAGAAGATGGATGAAAAATAAGTAAACATCGTTTCATATTATTTTGTGGGATATATTATTTTAGTGGTAACGTATACCTATGTAGGCATTTTCTTTTTATTTCTAAATTACGTTAGTTTTTTTATTTTCTTCAATGCTGGAATGGGTTTGTTATTAGGTATGTTATTTTTGGTTTATTGAATGTATTTTTTGTTAGTTTGTAAGTTTCTACTGTACAACGCCTTCGACATCCTCCGTAACGTTGTACAAGTGCTTATAAATAAATAAATAAATCGCAGTCAAGTACTCGTTTAAATAAAATTCCCCCAAACACTAGACTAGCATGTTGGTGTCACAGAGAACAACGTGTGAAATTTGGGGTTTATCTGGGGGGTTATTCGAGAGGCTCCGCGCCCCTGAAACACAAATGACCACTGAAGACTTGTAGGTACTATTACTTTTTCTGTGACTGAAGAAACACGGGTGTGTTTCAATCAGTACGGGCTACTGTCCAGGAACGACGCGTATTCGTCATTATACGCTTGGTGTACGCCTGCGTGTAGCTTAGGGTCAGCGCAGACAGAGAGGAGCGCAGCGGAGAGGATTTTATTAAGGCACTCGAAAATCGACTTTGACATTATTGAAATAAAGTGCATATATGCTTGAACCTGACAAAAAATGTTCGAGCGTCCTCGAAGATACGCGGGAAGCCAAACGCGCGCGGCGTCGAGTCGGCGCCTAAGGCGTAGGAGAGCGTGACTTTTATTTTATTTTTAATCCGAAGTATATCTAATCATATCCCAGTCCACCATTGTTGACGAACCGCCACTGGCATGTTTCGGTGGAATAGTAACCCAGAATGGTTTACTCGAGCAGGTTTGTGAGGTCGTGCGCATGCTCGAGCATACGTAATCCGTCAGAAGATGCCCGGGACCGTGCGAGAATTATTCATCTCTGTCTTCGCCGATCCTTACGTGCAAAATAACAAAACTATGAAATTGTGTCGATGAAACAGCAACGACACAACGGTACAACGATGCTGAAGAACATTATGCGTCCATGGACAGTAGGCCTAAGTCTAAACTTCTCGCTCGCTCTACCTAGAGCGGGAATAGTCATTTGATCCATAAAAAAAAACTAATATCATCGCAGAAAGAGAATAGAGAAATAAAACAAGAAAATTGATCGAAACGTTTATTTTCTTGTAAAATTAAAAGTAATCAGATACAAACGCGACTTGAAATCACAATTCACAGAATTCTTAGTACAGTTTAAAAAAAAACCGTTGGCGGTTACGGGACGCCCGGCAAATGTGAAACATCTAGTGAAGCCAAGAGCGGTGACGTAGTGATGCATCACTGTATGACAGAGTCACGCCGTTTGCCGTCACGGCATGATTTTCATGCTGTTTACCGTCACGGCATTCGGTTTCACATCAAAAATTAGAAATTAACCTTAGTTATAAAGTATTAGATAAAACAAAATTTACCAGTACCTAAGCACAGCAAAATTAAAACTTAATTATCTAAAGGACAAAACAAATCATTTCCATAGGAATGACATTCACTTTAGACTGGATAGTCGTTCGTCGCCCAAGCGGCGCACGTAGAGATACACAAACTAAAATTGTAAATGTTTAGTGATCAAAATTAGGCTATTTACAGTCGACAACTAAGTCATAACACTTACAATTTATGAAATAAATATACGAAAAAAAACACTACGTGTAGTGAGAGCAGTGATGGCCCCGTCTTACGAGTTGTAGGTCGCGGGTTCAAACCCAGCCAGGCGCATTACTTTGTGTATTTTATTTCATCACCACTGCTCTCAAAACGGTGAAGGAAAACATCGTGAGGAAACCGGCATGTCCTAGAACCAAAAATTCGAAGACATGTGACATCCACCAATCCGCACTGGGCCCGCGTGGTGGATTACGGCCCATTCCCTCTCCTAGAGAGGAGGCCTGAGTCCCAGCAGTGGGAACATTAAAAGATTGATTATGCTATGCTATATATAGTGAAGGTCAAGTGGGATCTTGCTATAAAAATAAACTTCTAATATTGATAATCACAATGAGTTCCCGACAATTTTGTATTGAATTAAAATATCTCTATTACTGAGACGTATAAGCCTTAATAAGTAAAGTATATTTTTAACCGACTTCAAAAAAAGAGGTTATCTATTGTAATAATTTTTTATCATTATTTTTTGTTTGTTACCTCTGAACTCCGTCGTCTATGGACCGATTTGTAAATTTTTTTTTAATCCATAAAGGATATGCGCTTCCAGATTGGTCCCATTGTTTTCAAAATGCAGTTCTGATGATGAGATCCAGAGGAATCGAGGGAATTCCTCAAATATTATAGGCAACCATATAGTTCACAGTCAAAAAGTAACATTTGATGAAGTGAAACTGTAGAAAAAAACCAGAAATGGCCAAAGGAACTTCATATTCACATACATAACACGATGAAGATAGTTAAGCGACTATGACAATACAAATAAATAAATGGTTTTGAATAGTTATGTTGAAAATGTAGCAACCTGATGATGATAATAGAGCCGGAAGATAGGCACCGGCATTCTGTAATTAATCAATGTATCCTAGCCGTGTTTGGGCTTCTTAGAATTGTTGTGCACTTTGGCTATAAGTTACTATCAAACTGATCTGATGATGAAGCCGGAAGGTGGAAGCTAGACACGGGAACTTTATAATAAAAAAACTAAAGCTTAGCAGTGTTTGGGTTAATTGGAATTATCATGAGAAATTGGCACTCTGTTTATAAGTATCGCAACTAAAAATTGAGAAATAAAAAATAAAAATACTAAAACGATCAAAAAACCTTCAATTTCAGAAGTCAGTGTTTCTCGGTTTTTTTTTCATGTTTACCTCTATATTTGGCACTATTGAGCTCTAAAGTCACAGTAAGTGTGTATGTGGTAGAAAAACCTAATTTTGATCACAAACATAACTTAATTGACAATCTTAATATTAACTGAAGCCTTCTTCACCAATTTCTATTTGCTCCATTTTAACTTCGCCATCTTCTAGCAGAATCAATCTGAAACAAAGAAGATAATAAATTATTAATACAGTAGGAGCTAGCCAGAATCTCTATGGAACCGAGCGATTGTTTGAATATAAAGCAAGAATCTTTTACACAATCTGGATGGATTACGAGTGATTGATGTGTAGAGAGCAGTGGTGGCCGAGTGGTAACGGCCCCGACTTAAGAGTTGTAGGTCGCGGGTTCAAACCCAGTCAGGCGCATTACTTTGTGTAATTTATTTCATCACCGCTGCTCTCAAAACGGTGAAGGAAAACATCGTGAGGAAACCGGCATGTCCTAGAACCAAAACAGAGAGAGAGATACGGAACCCTAAAAATAAATACTATGTACTTACCGTCGTTCAGGTGTGGCCGAAGTTCCAGGTAGGACAGCTGTTGCAGGTGGGACAAATGACGCAGAAGAGGCAGCTATTGCAGGTGAGGTAGATGCGTCAGAATGCGCATCAGTATTTCGTTTCGTTTTCCTTTTTTTATAACTATTAGAGGCACGTTGTACTGCTGCTGTTTCAGTTGAACTGAAATAAAAATACGAAGAAAGTTAAAAAATGTAAATCATCATCATTTCAGCCGAAAGACGTCCACTGTTGGACATAGGGCACTGGACAGGACTCTCCCCCAAGGGTCGCTCGTCGATCCTAGGGTTCTCGCATTCATCGGAATCCCGCGATCCTCGGTAGGCGCACGCTCCACCTTTTATTTTATTTTTTTAAGTGTGGAAATCATCCAATAACTTCTCTCACTCTTGGGCGGAGCGAGAGGGCGTGTCACACTTTTACTGACCAAAACCCACTCTTATGTTCCGCCTCCTTCTGCGAAGCAGTAAAGAGGCGGCCGCAAGCGTAAGGGAACGGCTTTCCTCACGCACCAGGTGCCAGGATCAAAACCCCGATTTCCAGCCACCGTAGTCGTGGGCTTGTGGACGACGAGCAATGGGTAGCTCGCCGTCCGGACCAAACTCAAGTTATCGACGGCAGGTAGTGTTCCACGCACGAATCAAGATGTCAGCAAACCGTAGGGGCCCAGCAGGGCCGAAGCCTACAGGGGCCATGGGTTTACTACTGAAAGGAAAACCCGGAGTCCTGGAATGCATGGCAAAGAGGGAAACACAGGAGTGAGCTGTAACCCAGTAGGTGGCGCACGCTGCAATCGGATCTCAAATTTTTTTCTGCCCAAAAGCCTTTTGGGCAAGACAACATTTGCAGGGATCGCTAGTTTTTATTTATTGACTATAGTAACTTACGTGGTCGCTTCCTCGTTCAGTGGTTCTGTCTTAAAGTCTACAGAAATTGGGTCAGTCAGCTCCCTGGAAATAAACAAGTCTTTGTTATGAACTTCCTCGTTAGAAAACTTGACTGTCCGGGGGAGTGGTGGTGTGATCCTTACTGCTAAGTATGAGGTACCTGTTGTCGAAAATATTTGTCATTAAAGAAGAAAATAATAATCATATATATACAAAAAACTGGGCAAGTGCGAGTCGGACTCGCTCACTGAGGTTTCCGTACAAACTACATTTTTCGAATGGCAGGCTACATCTGCTGCATGGTGCAACGAAATTGGGCGAAGGGTACCACTTACTGGATCCCGAGCAGCAGGAGACGGTGACGCGTGAGGCCCAGAAGGAGATGACGTGATGATTTGGACTCCTACGTAAAGGACTGGCCAGAAGTGGCTAAGGACAGCGAAGAGTGGAAGGATGAAAGAGAGGTCTTTGCACTGCAGTGGGACACAACGGGCTCATAATAATAATAATATTCTAAGGTTACAACTTACTGGTTGTCTCCAGATACGCCAGGTTCCACCTTCACGTTTGGCATTTCCACAAAAATTTCAGGTTCCTCACTGGAATCAATAGAAAAACATATAAGAATATTTTTAGAGAGTTTTTAGTGTGATACCTAGAAGGAGCAGTAGTAACGACCCTGACTTACGAGTTGTAGGTCGCCAGTTCGAACCCAGCCAGACAGATCATCATCATTTCTGCCGAAAGACGTCCACTGTTGGACATAGGCCTCCCCCAAGCGTCGCCACAACGACCGATCCTGTGCGTCTCGCGACTCTCACCAGGTCGTTGGTCCATCTTGTGGGAGGCCCTGTAACGCTGCGTTTTTCGGTGCGCGGTCACCACTCTAGAACCTTTCGGCCCCATCGACCATCCGTTCTGCGAGCAATGTGCCCTGTCCACTGCCACTTAAGTTAGGCGATTCTTTAGTGTAATTTATTTTATCACCACTGCTCTCAAAACAGTGAAGGAAAACATCGTGAGGAAACCGGCATGTCCTAGAACCAAAAATTGGAAGACATGTGACCTCCACACCAACCAGAACTGGGTCCGCGTGATGGATTACGGCCCATTACCACTAGTACTCCTTTCTACGATCGGACAATACAGCGAGTTCCACGCTCACTTTGTTGAAACCTCTACGATCCGGACTTAGCGTTTCGCGTCGTCCTTTATACGGCGAACATCGAAGGACTGGAACAATTTTTGGCCTTGATCATCGACGCCGAGTTGCTGGCCTGTCGGTTTTCTATCGATTACATTTCGGGGAGTGTGCGTTGGAATTGCACAATTAAATTTCACCAAGTTCGTTCCATCATCGGACCACTAGACGTACGGCGTTGCGCCATCGGTACATGGTGGACATACCACCCATACGTGCAAAGCGTTTTGGGAACACATTCATTATGCGTACAGCTAAGGAGTGGAATTCCCTGTCGGAATCTGTGTTTCCTGATGGCTACAACCTAGGAGTCTTTAAGTCAAGAGTGAATAGGTTACTTCTAGGCAAGCGTGCTCCATCGTTGACCACATCATCGCTTACCATCAGGTGAAATATTGATCAAACGCGAGCCTATCAATAATAATTTAAAAAAAAAATGCCTGCTGCGGTCTTCCCGTCCGATTATAATATAGGTGTCTTCAAGGCTAGAGTGAATAGGCTCTTAATAATCATCAACGACTGCATCACTGCTTACCATCAGGTGGGATCGCAGTCAAGTACTAGATTATATTATTTAAAAAAAACCGGATAAGTGCGATTCGTACTCGCGCACTGAGGGTTCCGTACAAACTTACGAAAACAGTTCCCGAATTGAGTTGCGAAGATTTTTCCGAATCGCAAGTTTTTTTTGTGACGTAACTACAAATTTGCAGTTTTCTCTTGCTTCAGCTTATACTTGTGCTATGAGACCTAGCTTCATACCATATTTCAAAATTCTAGGTCAACGGGAAGTACCCTATAGATTTCGATTTCCTTGAGAGTGTCGAAATACACGTTTTTTGAGACATAATAGCCGTATCTTTTTTTATCCGTCAGCTTCAAGGGACCGCAGACTTGAATATATGGTTTTAATTTCAACTCGACACCTTTACGCGTTCCCAAGATAAAGGTCTTGACAGACAAACAGACGGACGGACGACAAAGTGATCCTATACGGGTTCCGTTTTCCTTTTGAGGTCCGGAACCCTAAAAATATATTTACTTACTTGTAGGGTTCAACAGGTTCCTCTACTTCCTCTTTTATGACCAACGTCTCCGTCCTGAAAATATAAATACAAATTATATTATCACCCAATTTTTTTTTTTAACTGGCCTGTTGGTCTAGTTGTTATTGGCCCTGACTGCTATGTTGGAGGTCCTGGGTTCGATTCCCACCCAGGACAAATGTTTGTGTATGTTTATCAGTTGTCTAGTACTCATAACACAAGCTCTGCTTAGCTTGGGACTAGATGGCGTTGTGTGATAGTTGTGTGAATATTACATTATTACATTACATTTCTTTGTTTTAGTAATTTTAACGTTCGTCTGACCGATTGATTACTCTAAGCTGCCTACCCAAATATACTTTCCTTGGTGTTGTCCGTCAAGTCGTTGAGCTCCTTAAGGTCGCTTGTACACACACTTTTTTTGACGTGAAAAGCCACTGTTAACTCGCCGTGTAGGTACGGTCGCGTCGTCAGTGCTGTGTAGATCACTGAGAAAGTTTGTCGACAAAAGTGTTGCATAAACCGCGGTGGATTTATCGTGCCGGAGACAAAACGTGTGTGAACAACTATGCACGGTCAATAAACCATAGATTTTTACGGCGAAAAAACGTTTGTGTACAAGCGGCCTGTTCCTGACGTCACATCGGGCCACACACCACATCGCAGCTGCGGACGTCTCCTCTCCGCTCACTCGCTCGACGACACCTTGCGCGTACGCATATATTATATCGGTTGTCCCAAAATTTGTTATTACGCATACCTACGTAAATACAGTCTTATAAAATTATCGAATCAAGCTGTTTTATTGCATAGTCAAGACCACCAGCAGCACACCTGGAGCTTGATATTCACCACGGCCTAATATAATATATATATAAGTCTGACTTGAACTTAATATATATAAGTCCTGACTTGAACTACACGAATACATTAAAATTCGTTAGTATTGTATTGTGATTTTTGTTTTAATTACTAAAAATTATTTAAAGATTGAGGATTTCTCGTTTCCTATGTGTAACTTAAAATATTTTGGCATTAAAAACATCTATGACCATCCATGTTATTTTTTATTATTTTTTTCAATATAATATATATTATTAGAATGTACAACATTCAAATTTTTTCAAATTATAAATCCAATTCCACCTCCAAAACAAACATATTTCTATCTGCAACCGAGTCAGTGGCATAACTGTAGTTTGGCAAGGCTGGCAAAATGCCATGGGCCTCTGGCCATTGCATTTTGCCAGCCTTGCTCAGATATAGTATTGAACAAGGAGAAACTCGAATTCACGCTTGACTCGAGGCTACAATAGGGTCCTCTTTTAACATCTCTGGCAGGTCGGCTTAGTTCAGCAGCATATGCTGTCAGAAAAATCCGTCAAATTACTGATTACTGAACTAGTCGCGCAGTATCTACTACTGCTGCGCGACTAGTTTATTTTATTTACTTTCATAGTATCATGTCTTACAGTATTTAGCTATGGGGACGGGCTGCAGACATGTCTATGTCCATGCTGCAACGGATTCTATTTTTATTTTGCAGAAAAGACCTATCAGAGCCATATATAATTTTAAGGTACTATGTAAAATTTTATAATAAAATACCAGTTGAGATTCTACAACTAAATGAGTCCAAATTTAAAGCATGCATTAAACGCACACTATGTAGACAAGTGTATTATAAACTGGAAGATTATATCCTTGATAAAAACGCTTGGCTAAATGCCGGTCCTGCTCCGCAGCCACAGCCACTTTTACCTACAATGTTTTTTTTTTATATATATTTATAAATATTGGAACAGATACTATTCCCCATTTTGTATTGTTGTTTTCGAAACGTTTTTTTATTTTATTTGTTTATTTCAATAAAGCTTATGATAATTTATTACTTTTTGTATTTGGAAACAACAGCATTGTATAATGTAGAAGCACTTTTTTTCAAGCTTTGTAAATGTGAAGTACCATGGAGCATTTTTATAAGGTTACAACTTGTTTGACATTACGAGCATGGCAGTTGAGAGTTTGCCATGCTCACTCAAATGTCTCGCTGATGGTGGCACGTGTTATTGGGTCATTCAGTTCCCTTTAAAATGGTTGAGCTGAGTGGGGCTGATGCACGTGTCATGCTCGTGAACGGGTGCCGTCAGTTGAGACTGGTCATCTCCTAGCTGCCATTGGCTTAATGTAATTTCTATTTTTCAATTCGTTTTTTTTTTTAATTATTACTTATCTACATTGTCCTCACATATTAGTAGCGACAAGAAATATGTAACTAAGATTAATGTAACTCACAATATGATTTAAAAGAGTGTCCATGAAGTTTATTGCACGTTCTTCTACATAGAGATCTACGCTTTGAAAGATGCAATTTAGCTTCACTTGTTTTTTTTTTACTGACCGACTTTTTGACAATTCAAATTGACTGTAATTGGTCTATTTGAAATAAACGTTTCTCATAGAATATAATACTCTATTTTAGAGTACGTTTGGCAACCCTAACTGTATGTGATAAGACATCAAAACAGATATATAACTTACTCATCATCATCAGCAATGTTCTCGTCACTGCTGCCGTCTTCAATTGAACTGAAACAACATAACAACACATCGATCAGATATTAAAAAGACAATATACTAAAAATAAAAAGCATCAAAATTGGTAATTAAATGAAGCAGCAATTAGTATTTATGGTGCACTTGTTTGCTTCTCTGTGCGATGTAGGACACTGTGTTTCGCACAGCGACAAAACAAGGCATTGAGTTCCAGGCTTTGTAATGAAATCAACAAAAAGATACTATACAAACTAAATAAGCATAACTTTAAAAATAAATTATCTAGTTGGTTAAAGTCATTAAACTACGATGAGTCGGAAAAACTCATCGAAGTCGTTAAGTGATGTTTATTTTATTTTTAATCAATTTGTTATTTTTTGTTATCTTCTTCTTTATTTTTTCGGCTTGATTATTAAAAAAAAAATGCAATAACATAGAAGACATACCTAATTAGAAATACCTACATATTATGCACCAACAGAATAGGATAATACCAGACTGCACTAATAAAACGGTGGATCGCCGACTACTCAAGATACGGGTAGTGCTGTTTGGGAGTCGTTGACTCACTTTTGGAACTAACCAGTGAAATGTGATGTTATCTAGTCATTCAATTTGTGTACTTTTTGGAAGAATAAATAAATTATTATTATTATTTATATTATTCCAAATATTGGTTTAAGGAAGAGTGAGGGCGTGGTGGGAATATTTCGCTATTTCTTTTGAGCTCACGTCACCTACTGTAGGTGACGTCACATGTCAGTAAGTGCATCCTTATACTGTTATTTAACAGTTGCCCCTTCCAACAGATTTGAAAGGTTTCCAACTCGAATAATAATTGACGAGTTTGAAAATTTCTTTCTATTTGCGATTTGGATAAAGAACAATGGTCATTCTCCTAACATGCTTGGACCATATAAAATTAGTAAAATGTAACTTGATGAAACATATATCGTTTGATTTGCCTGAATGGACATTACTAAGTACGGCATTCAATATATTTTTAAAAGTACGGGGAAACTAGTAAAAAATTAAAATGTTTTTTAAGGTTATGTGGATTATTAGTAATCTGTAGCATTTCAAAAAGATGTCAAAAATATTTTTTGGCGGCATATCTTCGAGTGAAGTTACGGAACTTCACTTGGAGGCTGTTTTTATTATTCAAAAATTGATTCCTCCGATTGTTTACATCCTCAAATTACCTATTCTTCCGAAGACATGGCTTAAATAACTTAGTATCCAAGCCTAAAATATTACATAAAAAAATTACAATCTTGTTTGTCAAAAATGGTGTGGTTCCATATTCGATCTATTTACGGCATTTTCGATTTTAAGATCGAAGAATCGACTTTTCAAATCGATCCTAGACAATGGATCAATTTTATGACATCGCCGTTCGAATTTTTTCCTGCGGAATGCAACCATATTGTTTAAAAACGTTCAAATCACCTATTTTTGTAGGTACAGCCAACGAAGGACATAAGTAACAAGGGTCATCAGATATAGTAGAATTTTCTTGGAAACCGATGGGAGTATATAAAGGAAACATAGGCTTCTAATCTCCTTTGTTGACTGTACATGTATACATCACATTGTTACATACCTGTGCGTCTGCCTCGGTCTCTTGCGAGCCAGGTTCTGTTCCAGCAGCGTTTGCTGGTGCATTTCCTCATTCCGTCTCGCTTCCTCCTGCAGTATCTCCTCTACCATCGTCTCACTGACTCCCGTGGCCAGCGCAGTCCGTTGTCGGAACTTGGACAGAGGGGTCTGGTCTATCCCCTCAATCGTCTTCTTCAACTCCTCATACTCTTGCTCGAAGTAATGATATACTTTTGCGACGATTATTTTCCTTTGATCCTGAGGAATGACGAAATAAAGTTTTGAAATCAACAGTCATTTATATATTATTAAAAAAAAAATATATAAATTTATTATAGATATATATAATTTTTTTATAAATATAAATAGGGTGACTGGTAATTAGTGAACGATACTTAAATACGTGATTGTACTCAGGATCAGAAACAACTTTCCCGAAAAAACTTTTTTTTAGACTCATTACTTTTATGACAATAACAAAACAGCTGTTTGAAATTCGCGTGCGCGCGCTTGCGACCGCTCAGCTTTTGACTCGTGTACTTTTTGTACCTTACCTACAATAGTGATAGAGCACCCGCGCGGCTTGCAAACCCATAGGTGTACATAATCAGTGTAGGTACCTATATGTTTCGGTTAAATAATGTCCAAAGACAGTTAGCTAATCTAACTAGAAACCGTGAGCCTTTAAATGCCTAATCCTGAGTCATGAAACATAGGCCTACGCTGCAGATGTGACGCCCCGGCCGCCGCGTGGCCATTTAGGTACACAGTGTTATACCTACATAAAGTTTCTCTGTTTATGACACGGTGAGGAGATTAAAATAAAAAAAAAATGCCCATGCACATGCCGTAGTCTTCGTATCTATAATATAAATTAATAATAATTAATAAAATTCGTATAAATGGGAGACGAGGAGAAATTAATCTTTCCGTAACTAGGTCAAGTTTCGGTAAATGTGCAGGAATTTCTGGATATTTAAATCCATTGTACGTTGACAATATTGGAATATTTTGTTTGTCAAGAGCAACTTTACATGTCGAACAAATCATTGCATCGTTAATGTTGTTGATATTCTGGAAATTATAAAATTTATGTTTGTTAATTTCTTCATAGTGATAAAGTATGTGCATACTTCGATATTATTATTTAAAAATAATATTATTTCTTACCGTTATTTTCTTCAATAGATCTTCATAATTGTCAGATGCCTTTTTTAAGTCATTTTTAAACCATAATCTATCGCAGACTGTACATGAATAACCAAATGGATTTTTCCAAAATTTTCGATCGAAAGATTCATGAGCCTTTTTATGTTTTAGAATGTCGTCGTACTTCAAAGTTAAATCACAAAGGTCTGATTGTTCTTCATTATTTCCCGATGGATTATTACTATGAACAGAAAAAGATATATATTAAAACATAAAATATGAGCCTAAATTTTTTTTATCAACAACACAACATATATAATTTCAATAATAATTACAATTCGATGTTGACATTATCATTTCTTCTCTCACGATATTCTCGTGTACGTTCTGATCCTTCAATTTCTTGCTGTGATTGTGAATTCCCTATTCTAGTTAGCTCTGCGGAAATGCTGTTTATTGTTGATGGACCAGCCCTTTGATTCACTTGTGATGATGATGTACTGACTATTTTTTTTCTCTCTCGGTATTCTCGCATGCGTTGAGCTGCAGTTTTTGCCTGTTTTTTTGATGACTCACTAACGCCTTTTTTTTTCTCTCTCCATCGCCGTGTTGCCTCTGCAGACTTTGCTCTTTTTTCTATTGTCGTTATTTCAGAGGGTTCAGGAACTTGATTTTTTTCTGATGGACCAGCACTTTGAATATCTTCTGTAGCAATTTCAACTATTGCATCTGGTTCCTGTTGTTGCTTACATTGTTGTTTAAGCAGTGCTTTTCGTGCTCTGAATTCTCGACCACGTTCTGCAGAAGTTTTTGGCACTTTATTCAACCTATAATTCCATTATTTTAGTTTGGTAAATATAGTAAATTATTATTAGAGTCATGAATGATCATAAAAGTAAAATAAAAATTAATTTACCTAACTCCAATAATTTGTCTCGGTTTTTGTACATGATCTATAGTGAGATTTCCATCATCAACTTCCATTTGATTATTGTCATGTTCAATCACGATGTCACCAATTATTTGTAATGGTAAACCTCTACAATTGATAAGTATTTTATAATTTACGTATTAGTTAAATTTTATGTTATCCTATTTTAAAACTTTGCTGAAGTAAATTGTAGAAACGTGAGGCCAAAATACGGAAGAGTAACAAAGAAAAAGCGAGAGAAAGAGAGACAAGAAAAGGACAGAGAATCAAACGCGTCCCAATGTCGAGAGTAGAATGCCGCGTATTAGTAGAGGGAGAAAATAGTTAAGGATGAAGCAACGCTGCATATGACGCTACGACGCCAGCAACTAGTATAAGATACGTACTCACCTTCGTGATTCATTATCAGTTGATTGGGTCTCACTAGATTTCAAATCTTGCTTTGAATCTGTTGTCACACACTTTTTGTGCACAATTTCCGTACGTAATTTCTTCTTAGTTGGTGGTCCTGGAGCATCGCTTTCATACTCAGAGTCTGTGTCACTTCTTTCCATAATTTGTTATTATTTACCCGAAAATTCACAAACCATGAACTCTAAAATTAATTTACAGTTTTATTCACTTTAAACGTAGAATATATTCAATATTATTGAACAATAAGTATTGAACAAAATATTAATTCATAAAATTGTTCAAAACGAAATAGAATTACGAAAAATAACCAAAGAATCACCGTTCGCGTAACGCTAGTAAACTCGCAAACGAACTACTGACTGAAATATATATATATTTCATTTACTAGCTATAAGAGAAAGAGAGAAAGAAAATGTGCGCGCGCACTGCTCTCTCTTGCTCCTACACTGTGATACAGACAATAAGCCTGCAGTGTGCTTAGATATACGGAACGTATTTGGCTATGAGAGGAAGAGAGAAAGAAAATGTGCGCGCGCACTGCTGTCTCTTGCTTATATCCCCCACTTAACTTCCGTTCGCCTTGCCCGATCAATCTGTCGTAACGCTTACGTCACGCGTTCGCCAGCTTACTCCCCAAGTCAAGCGTGCGTAAAGAAGTTTCACTTCAATAATAAATTATCTATTATTTTGGTACTTTACGTGCACGCGCTACAGTTAATAAATTCATAATCTTTCTAAACAAACAAACGTCAGGAATTGCGTTTGTTTTGTTACTTATCTACGATGTTAAGAAGTCACTTATAAGACTACATTATTAAGTGACTCGATACCTACTTGACGCTGGGCATTGTTCAAGTTATTTCAAGTTTACATCCTTCTTTAATACTAGAGTTGGTACAATAGCCTTGCTTCGCCATTACCCTCTTCCGATTAGCAACACATCACTGACAACACCATGTCACTGTACTCACTCGCTGTGAAATTTTATGGCAAAGTGAGCGCGGGCATAAAAAAAAAACAAAACATGTGCAAGTGCATGCGACGCGCTTTCCGGGGTGACTGTTAAATGATAAATGATATTTATTTTGTAAATAGGTTTAAAAAACACTTTTACACGTCAATTTTTTTTTTTCGTCATTTTTAAACTAGATGAGGCCGGTGTTTCCTAGCTGACTACCCTGAGAAAAAACACCGAAACAAACTCAGGGATCAAAGTCTCTTTTAAAGTCCATACAGTAAATATGTAATGGCAAAATCACATGAGGCCCATGCAGATTTGTCTGAAATGGTCTTTTGAAGAAAGAACCATACAAATTTGAGTGGACCTGTCCAGTCAGTGCAAGCATTTGTCAGTATTCGTAAAGCTCAACTCAGGACTACTAAGGAGCTCAACGACTTGACGAACAATACCAAAGAAACGACATTTGGGTAGGCCGCAGAAAATACTCAAATTGCCAGACATACTTTAAAATTACTGAAAAGGAAAAAAAAAGACGGGTTGCACTCCGGGAGTGCCGGCAGAAGTGAAAACTTGATTATTAACGTTGAGCATGTTTGATATTTTGGAATGGTTAGGGAATAATTTTGCACCAATTGCTTTATCAGTATAAAAGTACTATCATTTATGTGGTAGAATACAATATTCATTTATTGCGCTATCGTACACAAACATGACAATTTATATTACATTAAAAATTTAACACTTTAAAACTATTACAATTATTTTACATTAAAAAGTTTATCTCTCCGAAAAATCAACTTTCATCCATAATTTCAACGACTTTTTCACCATCATCATTACCAGAACTATCATCGCCAATCTCTAAAACTGATACGATAGGTTTATGGTAGCTGAAGTAAGAAACGAACAGTTTTGATTCGAACCTATTTAAATGTCTAATAAAGACCGCCTACTCTCCATCCGTCTTACGCTTTTTCGATCAGGTCACGTGTCCTGACGCGAGTTTAAGATTTTATACCCATTACAGAAAAAGTGCTCAACGCCGCTAAAGAAGTTTTCACTTCAAAAAAAGCAATCAACATAGTCCTCACGTTCACAAAAATTGTCAAAAATTAATAGAGCAAAAAAAAAAAGTTATTATTACCTACGTCACTACTACACGGCAAAGGGAGCGAAGCGGACGGGGGAGGGGGGGAACGTGACTCCTGAGGCGCTCTACTACACATTGCCCATTCCCGAGCGCGCGCAAATTTCAGAAAGCTGTTTTGTTTTTGTAAAAGTTTCTTTAGGAAAATTGTTTTACAATCACGTGTTTAAGTATCGTTCACTAATTACTAGTCACCCTATATGAATACGATCAAGCCGTTCGTCGCACGGATCATGACAGATGACGTTATCGTAAACAGTCCAGCGAGGGCGCGTTTCCAAGTAGCCGTTCAGAAAAACTTTAATATAACCATTTCTTGACGGATTTTAATAATTTTAAAAATTAAATGCTCAGTAAATTAATACACATACAATGTACTTAGTAAAAATCGGATTTGCTATTATGTGATTGATCCTCATTGTATTCCTTCTGCGGAGTGACATAGTTCAGTTGCACTTACCAATTGTATTCCTTCAGCAGTGTGAGATACTTCGCTGTTGCATTTTGGACAAAACACTTGAATGATATTCTGAGCCTTTTGCTTTGCGCGCATGGATAACTCATTCTGTAAGAAAGGAAAATCTTTTATAAATTGATGTGTACATAAATACTAAATACCACAGACATATAAAGAGTAGCAGACATTAGTTTAACATTATGAGGTCATTACACACACATATGAAAAATCTTTTAAACAAGGCCAGACTGAGTTCGGTATTAGTAAGTAGAATGATATACAGTGGTGGTCATATATGGTGACTGGTAATTAGTGTACGATACTTAAACACGTGATTGTGCTCATGTTAACAAACAACTTTTACTACGGGAACAAACCTGAAATCGCGAAAAAAGTACATTAATTGCCAGTCACCCCATAATTAAGAACGATTTGTAGTACCAGACATATTTAAAAAAAAAACAATGTTACACAAAATATTGTACTTTTCTGTTCCTTCTCAAAAGTAATTAATTATGTTACGAAATAGCTAGATGGATGGTAAACGGGATTAAGAGTGAATATTAAAATCACTTAATATTTACCTTACAAATTTAATATAATATCGACAGTTACAATTTCAAATAGTAATAATGCTGGACAAATAATTGGGAACGATTCTTATACTGCTCAAGACTTGTTTCAGATACTTAGATTTAAAAAATCTTATTAAATAAGACGGTGATAGATAATGTTAAAAATGTCACATTTCTACCACCATGCCTTAATATCACTTTTGTATACTTGGGATCAAATGCTGTATTGGGAGGGTGTCGATCATAATATTATCATTTCCCATCAGAACATACTGTGTTAATTTTTGTCTCGACAGAGAAAAGAACATTTTTCCACTATCTTACTGTTCAGCTTTTATACCTCCTAAAGCTCCGTACTCACTTACGGTTTTACTCGATCGAGTTATCATGTCGATTAAAAACCATGGCATGGGCTTTCGTCCACACATTCAGCATTAATCTATCGAGTGACTCGGACCGTTCAGTATTCACCGAACCATTAGAGCCACAACATGTCTGTTCAAGAAAGAAGACGGTGGCTACTATATTTAGCAAGTCTCGCAGTTCTTAATTATAAAAGAAAATGAAAAGAAGAAAAATAAAAGGAGGTACTGGGTTAAAGATTGGTTAGGTCACCGCTCTGATTACAGCTGAGCAGCCACGTGAACTTGATTAAAGAGCTGTGTCCCGAAGATAATAACAATTATTGAAGGATGACTGAAGTGCTATATGAAGAATTACTTTCTATGATTACCACATTAATAAAAAAAAAAAGATAATCATATAAGACAATCTATTTCTCCTCACGAAAGATTGACTGTAACATTACGATATTTAGCGACTGGAAGAAATTACACTGATCTACAATATTCTTCAATAATATCAAAACAAGCCCTTAGTATTATTACACTATATTCAAAATGGATAAAGCCATTTTAATTCAAATTTTAAATTGTATATTTTGAAAAAATATCCTTCTATTAGATTATGCTATTATTTTAATGATAAAAGGAAGTTAAATCAGTGCTAATGATCATTTTATTTACCCATAATTTCTTAATAATTTGACATTGTTTTTATTTTAATTTTCTTAATTATTAAACTAAATCAAGGTTTTTTTCTTTAACTATTTTGTTAAGGATTCTAGTTATTGGTTTGTATATTAAATCTATTAGAACTGTAGAAGTTGTCAAGCTTCGAAATTGGCTCTGAAAGTAAAATTAAAAAAACCTATATTTACTTGTGAATATAGTTCACAAGCGTGCTATTAATTTAAATAAAATCCTACCTAACTATTTAGACAAAAATATTTCCTAATGTTATTGGTAAATCACATGTTTGTACAATAAATCATTAATGGATATAAACGGGTTTGAAAATCATTGTTTTTTGGCCAAATAGCGCGTTATTTGGAGTGAACGCTCATAAAAGAAGAATACATGAAAGTAAGTGTTTAAAATTATTTATTTACATTATCATTATTGTAGGTGTTATAACCACGTTGTGGTGTACATATTAAAGTGTCTATAGTTACGGTATTCATTTGTGCGACAAACATAACATCGTTTAGCAATTTTTCGGTTATAATTCTGGTTGTCTCTGGCAATTTTCTTAGTTTTGCTGCTATATTTTTTCCCACAGCATCATATTCATCTTCTCTTACATTAAATATGTTAGAATTTAAATGGTTATTTAAAGATTCTAATAAGTCATCCACAGTCATTGTATCCGCGCGTCGTTTAGATGATCGATTAGAAGTAGTTGACGGTTGAGACAACATAATAATATGATCCGTGGAAAAACTATGGAGTAAAACCGTAGTGAGTACGAAGCATAACAAATGCAAGCCGGGCTTGCCTATGACACCGTTTCACCATGGGTAGGTTCCTTCCGTTCAACTTAGCTTCTACCAAACGCCTTCGGATAATACGCGCTGAGATCGCTGAAGAGTTGTTTGCAACAAAATATTCTTTTCTCAACTCGTTAGACCCCTTATAACGGTATTGTTTTGCCAAACGCACGATATTTCTGTCGTCTCGTCGAGATGGATTTCTCTGTTTAGGTACACGTTGAATATTTGAAGTTGTTTGATAAGTGTTAAAATGCTTTACCTACAGCGTAGAATATCATCGTTTTTAAGCACTGCAGGTAATCGGCTATTTTTTTATATGACCAATTCTTATCGCGAAGTTTTATTATCACTTCCCTTGTTTTTTTTTTTTGAAATATTCAACTTCTTGACTTTTTGAAAGCTTGTTTTTAAATAGTCGTTCTTAACTATATGACCACCACTGTTATGTAGGTACCTGCATATCGACGGTGTTGTAGCAATATCTAATAGGTACTTACATAACTACGAAATCAATATATTACAGAAGGCAAAAAAACGTTTCAGTTGTTAAGTTTTTCAATATTTCATTTTAAAAGTTACCTATAATTAAAAAATTGGGGAAAACGTAAGCATAAAATGTTAAAAACTATAGAAATAAAATGTTATTTTGGTAAAGAGGGTATTAAAAAAAAAAAAAAATAAGTAACATTGAAATATTAATATTTATTTTGAAATAAAACAACTTTTTTAATGAAGTTTCTTTGGGACACATTTGTACCTTTGGATGCGTGTTTATATCTTAAAACAATGTAAAACTTAATAATAATATTTACAATTAAATGTACATGACTTCTATGTTTGAATTGCTTGAATCAAAGATTGCACTTCCAAGGCAATAAAGGGCGGAATTCACCAATAAAACTAATCGCGTTTTAACGTTTGGCTCGCATAATAGCGTTTAGCTGGTGTCACTAGTCTGTATTTTTCTTTTGTTGTATTTTTACAAGTGACAGTGTGACACTACTGACAGCGACTAAACGCGATTATGCGAGTCAAACGTTAAAACGCGATTATTTTTATTGGTGAATTCCGCCCTTAGAAATCCGATAAATCCAGTTTTACCATCAGACTGTACCTGCAACAAAATCTCCATACAATATTAATTTTGAATTACACAAGTATTCTTCATATTCTTTGGAGAATACAATACATTTTTGAATGTTAGCAGCAAAATTCTGTTAAATTTTTCCCTCACAAAATCATATAAAAATGAAGTTGTAAGGCGAATCACCTTAATTGTGGTAAATAATGACTTTTCTAATGCAGTGATTTTTTTAGACATGACAAGAAAGTCTATGTAGGTACCTGGAATATTAGTCAATAGATGAATATGTTAAGTTCAATTTAAAAAGCCTACAACACAGGCCTACACCTCTGCTGTAGGCCAATGTAGGCCTGTGCTGCAGGTAAATATTATGGCTATTTTACAGGATGCAAATATCCACCCTTACGTTGTTGAAACCTCTACGATCCAGACTAAGCGATTCGCCTCTCGTTTATACCGCTAGAGTACGGACTGGAAGAATTTGCCTGCTGCGTTTTCGCTTCTGATTATAATTTAAGTGTCTTCAAGGCTAGAGTGAATAGGCACCTAATAAACTAGTGTGCCTCACAATCAACGATTGCATCACTGCTTACCTTCAGATGGGATCGCAGTCAAGCGCTAGTTTAGGAATATTATAAAAAGAAAAAATATGTTTTTCAACTTTATTAAGTGCAATTATTTCATAGAATTGTGATACCTTTAACTTTTTCCATCGTCTGCGTGTTGCTTGTAATGAATTATTTTTTTTATTTTTTAATAGCAGATTGTTTTTTAATCTTTGCAATTCCTTTTCGTAAAAAACTGGGATTGTAAGTTCGGAAGGTGGCATGACTGGAGGTATAGAAGGAGTCTTACTAATGTAATTTGAAGGGCCTGCTGAATTTTCTTCATCCTGAAATAAAAGTGTTCTATTAAACAACAATAAATAACCAGCCAGCTAAAAAAAATAATATTATAAATTACAATGATTTTTTGCTTTCTTTTACAAATTTTATTCAAAGTCATTTTATAAATTTGATTAATTTATACAAAAATCAGTCATTTAACTCTTTAACCACCTACGTCGGATAAATCCGACAAGCACTTCCGCGTTTATTTCGCGAGGGTCGAACATCCACGACCAAAATACTCCATCTCGTCAGCTCATCTGTCACCTATGGGGATTGAAGAGGTAAAAGAGACGAAGTGCCCAGACACAAACACACGACTCTCGCGAAAACACTCGTCGGAAAAATCCGACGCGGGCGGAAATATACATATAATTCCATTGGAGAAACTACTGGACTTGTACCATTACTTATTCTGTGCTACTGGAGACAAATACATTGTTACGTCGTCCTTACAAAATGGAACTACATGGCGATTGCCATTCATGTGGACTAAAGTTAAACTTCTTCTTCTTCTTCATCAAGATAAATCTTTAATTTATTAGTATCACCTACACGTACAAGGTATAAGGGACAGGTAAACTTCAACGGCTTACTCAGTAGACGAAACTGAACAACCTTCCACAAGTTTTTTTTTCAGGAAACAAGAAAAAAAATCGGCCTCTCAATACTAAATTATAAAATTGATTGGAAAGTTTGTAAGGAGATGCCGATTCCTTTTCAGTTTTGTCTACCTACTGAGCAACATGGCGACAGGTCACGGGAACAACTTGTAATAATACCTGTCATACTGTATGAATCAAAATGTTGGGCTGTGAAAAAGATGGATGAAAAAAGATTGCATGAAGCGGAGATGAGAATGTTGAGATGGATGTGTGGATTAAATGAGAAATTAGTACGTTAGAGTAAGTTTGAAAGTGGCGCCAGTGACTAAAAAGTTGAAAGGCAATCGTTTGTTTTGGTATGGTCATGTGAAGAGGAGGGATGAAACACATGTTACTGCAAAAGTTCTGATTATACACGTAGATGGATGGAGAGGGAAAGTGAAGCCAAAGAAAAGATGAATGGATTGTGTGAGGAGTTATATGAAAGAAAATGGAGTTAGTGATAGTGTGACGGGTGACAGGACAGAGTGGAAGAAAAAATTGTGTTTCGCCGACCCCAAGTAATATGGGATAAGGGCAGGAAGAGGAAGAAGTCTAATAAGCAAGCCCTTATAGTTCTCACCCTGTATAAAGTCTCCTTTCTGACTCCAATGTTAAAAGGTAACATTGTAATCATCTTTATTTATTTATTTATTTATTCATCTTTATAATGTTCCCACTGCTGGGATGAAGGCCTCTTCTCTAGGAGAGCGAATAGGCCTTAATCCACCACGCGGACCCAGTGCGGACCGGTGGATGTCACATGTCTTCTATTTTTCTATTCTAGGACATACCGGTTCCCTCACAATGTTTTCATTCACCGTTTCTTGGTGATCAAATAAAGTACACACTATGTGCCTGGCTGAGTTTGAAACCACGACTTACTCGTATGTCGGGGTCATTACCACGTTTTTTTAAGTGGCTAATCATCCAATGACTTGTTCCGTCTTTGGGCGGAGCGAGAGGTTGTGTCAGTTACACCAACTAAAACCCACTCCGTCCGTGTTCCTTTTTTGTTTTCGTTCCAAGGTCCCGGGTATACTTTCGCACTACCCATGGCTCCAGTAGACTTCGACCCTGCAAGACCCCACCGGGCCACCACTGCTCTCCGAAAAAAAGATAATACTTACTATTACAGCAGTTATATTTGAATCAGCGGGTATTATTTGATTTTGTATTTTATTCAGATCACAAACAATTGTCCCGTCAGCAGATTGTGCTCTTGTTACGGTTTCTGGGAGGCTGATGACATTTCCATTGTCCTGTAAAAAATAGACCAACAAATTATTATGAACACTAATAGGTATAGGTAATATATTGAAAAGTGAAGTACATACATGAGATTGACTTCTGTGTGCCTAGTGCGACTTTGTTTTACGTTATTGCGATCGACACGTTTATGACGTGCAGTTTTCCGTTTGGCTCGCGTCTCTTAACCCAACTGCTAGCGTCAAATGGGTCCGATTTCGTGTGTGTGTGTGTTTTCGTTTCCTAGAAGGTCGTGTGTTAGCGACTGGATACTCCATTTCGTTTAGCTCTTCAATCCGCATAGGTTAAAAAAGAGCAGACGAAATGGAGTATTTGGTCGTGGATATGCGACCCTGGAGGAATAAACGCGACAGTATTTGTCGGATATATCCGACGTACACGGTTAAAAGATTAACCAATCAGAAAGCCTAACGCTTTCGATCGCGTTGACGTAATAACAACTCGCACTCAGCACATTGTACCTACCTATTTTCTGGTATAGCACTGTAATCACAAATCACTGATACTAAAAAACGAACTAGACTCAATTTACGTTGAAAAAAAAAACCTTCAGGCATCAAAATATGTTAGGTTGAAATGTAAAATTGAGAGAACAACGGTTCTGTGTGCGTGCGCGTAATGTTGATCTGTTGCGGGATGTCTAAAATTCAGCGAGTGAAAAATGTGAACGCGTCCTTAAAATGAATAATAATAATAATTTTATTCAGATCAGATATACCCATTTGCATAATTAGAAAATATTACATCGCAAATCAAAATGAAACATAAAATCGAAACATAAAGTCAATAAATTAAAATTTAAATAAATAATTTAAAATTACTATTCTAAGGTTGAATTTGTTGATAAGGATATAGACCAGCTAGCAGCAGCTGGGGTCGTACAATATTGCTTTCTGAATACAACTTTATTTGATACCAATAAGGTTGAATTTGCATTGATTATGGTTATTTCTATTAAAATAACAAACACAATTGGCGACAGTTTTAATTTAAAGTGAAAACATTCTTCTCATCCAATACACTATAGTGTCTCAAGACGAAAGTCAGTTTTTTTATTTGTCAATAATAAAAATAAATAAAAATAATTGGCGCCGGGTTTTCCAGAGATTAGCGCGTTCAAACAAGCAAAAAAACTCATGCGTTTGATTCGCTTTATTATATAACATAGTATACGTTTGTAAAACTGTACATGAGCATTGCTGTGTCTTGCATCGGTGTTGGAGGCCGCTGATCTGTTGATTTCTACATTGTGAGGAAATGAAGCACAGACTTGATCTTCCAATGGTGCTAAATAATAATGCGCTAGTTGATAGCCTTCTGGTGACTTATGATTCCCGTCGATACTATTTAAATTTTCCGTATCAGCGTGCAAAGCACGAGGACTGGTCATATTTGTAGATGTTCCGATTGTAGCCATCTGTGAACCAGGAATCGTGGTTCGACGACTTATTGGTACAAGGGGAGGTGGATTATCATGCGAAGGTCCCGGAATTTGAGAGTCATGAACCACATGCTGAACAGAGTTTAGGATATCAAGACGTTTCCTCTCACGAAACCTTCTCGATCGTTCCTTGGACATTTCCCTTTTTCGTGCAGCATTGTTTTCTTTAGCTTGCTTGTTTTGCATCGAAGAATTGCTTTTCTGAGATTCATTACGTTTCTTTTCACGGTACTTCTTCACACGCGCATTAGTCAATTCCCTTTTTCTTTTCAATCTGTCATCGATTTGATTTTCTTCATCCATCTTCTGTAACATAAAATAATTAACCTTTTAACCGCCTGTCGGATATATCCGACAAACAATCTCACGTATACTCCACCAAGTCATCCACCACCAAATACTCCATCTCGTCAGCTCTTCTGTCACCTATAGGGGTTGAAGAGCTAAACGAGATGGAGTACTCCGTCGCAAACACAGGACCCTGGTGGCGTATATGACGCGAAAACACTCGGAGGTCGGACTAAGCCGACGCGGGCGGTTAAAGGGTTAAAATCGCGTCCTACCCTGGCGCTTTCATCCTAATCTATTATCCTATTTATTTTTGCGGTAAATTATAAAAATATTTTCATTTATTTGTATGTAGTAGATTCATATAGTATTTATAAAAATACTAACACATGCCATACGTATTGATGACGTCGAATGCGACGGAACAATCGACACGGCCAGTGAACAGAAGATACTGCATTCCCTACGTCTCTGCTTTATATGGTTTCTACCACCACCAACGTCATGCGCATGACTGTACGATCGATTAAGTATGGCGTCCAGTACACAGTCAAGCAGGCGTCAATCAATTCCATCAATCATGAATGATGTTTGAATGAGGGAATTTTACCGCCATTAGGCGTCCATTACACGATAGGTTTTGCTGTCAGTTTTTTCACAGTCAAATATTTTCATTGACAAAAAACCTACCGTGTAATGCGATGACTGCCGTTTGCATTCACTATTAGGAAAGAAAGAAAGAAAGAAAGAAAGAAAGAAAGAAAGAAAGAAAGAAAGAAAGAAAGAGAGAAAGAAGGAAAGAAAGAAAGAAAGAAAGAAAGAAAGAAAGAAATTTTATTTGGCACACATTCGGCATTTGTCATGGCGGTACGAAGTTCGCCGGGTCAAATAATGTATATACACAATTTTGCTGTACGCGTGTTGGTCACCTAACTCCTAAACGGCTTGACCGATTTGGACCTGTGTGTACATTTGAGCGTGTCCCTGGATGGTTTTAAAACAATTGAACCCGGTAGATGGCGCTGCAATCGGGTTCTCAATTTTGTTTACTTAAGGACGACTGTCTGAATTTTAAAAATTACTATCCATCTATCAGTTTGTTCCCGCTAATCTTCAAAAAGGCTGGTCCAATTTTAACTGAACGTTGACTGACGGATAGCTGATGTGATAAGGAGTAACTTTGACTATGGTTTTATTGGGGGATCCATCTCCAAAAAATGGATAAATAGATTTTTGGCGGGACTTTCACTAAGCCTCTCTGCTTAGTGAAAGTCCCGCCATTCATTTCATTTCATTGATTCGATATTCTCAAATTCGACGCGGATAAAGTCGTAAGTATTAGCTAGTATCATAGCACAATAGAATCCAAAAGCTATTTTCGCTCCTGATTATAGTTTTTAGTTATTGTTTTAATAATTTTATATGCCAGCAAAATTTTAATTCAGCGCCATCTAGTGATGAATAAGTTAAACTTTTAGAAGTATTACACGACTAAATTAAAATTCTATTCAACTCCTACAGGGCTCTCTATAAATAAATCTTCCTTAACTGGTGGGCTATGAATCCCTTATTTTTCTGTACTAAGCTACAGCATCGTGTTTAGATGACGTTTAATCACATTTTACGGCGAATTATAGACGCACATAAAAAACGAATCAGTTATACTGATAGGTGTACAAGTTATCCAAATCTTTATTTAAAAAAAATTACTTACCTGAACGCGAAATATTTTCAATATTAATAAAACTTAGCAAGTGTCCAAAACATAGTGAATTTTATCACATTCACATTATATATTTTTAAATTACGTAAGTATTAAATAACAAAACGTAGGTATTGGTACGGCACACAACTTGACGTGTATTATATGTTGATTCTGAATAAGACATGCGTCACGCTGCGCTATCATCGTCCCGTAACCCTCGCCTCGTAACGGTGGCCGAGCGAGTACAGCATTGACGCGTCAACTATATCTGTCTCGCTTACTCACTGAACTCGAGCCGACAATACACGAATGAGCGTTGCTTAGCCAAGCGTGATGGCTTGTCTCTTTCACGACATATCTAATAAAGTGCTCAACGCCCATAAAAGAGTATACACACTAAAAAACTATCGCCAATATGAAATATGCAGAAGAAAGTTCGCAACAATTTTTACTCAATAATAATTATAAAATTATGTTTAAAATCATTAACATTTTTAAAGAAGTGGTTACAAATTCTTTTAATTGTAATTACAGTTTTAAAATCCATGTCGTTAATTAGTAAGGTGATCAATAACTGCGTATACTAATTGAAAATAAATAGAATATAGATCTATCACGCTTCTGTTGCTTTCTATAAGGCTGCTAAATTTCATTTTTTCTTTTTTTGACACAATGGTTAATAGAAGTGTTCCACCCCATTGTAGAATGCTAATAAAACAAAAACAGATAACTATTCCACAAATTCTACAAAGGACTATAAAAATACTTTGTTTGATATGTTAACAACATTCTTACCTTATGAAAAAAAAAAATACAGAGAGAATCAAAATTTTGTGGTCGTAGTATAATGAGTTCACGAAACCTGTGCTCAATATACTAATCGTAGGCTTGTTGAAAAAATATCGATACATCGTTGAACCTATCGATATTTTTGCTTCGATATATCAATTATTTCCGGTATAATTAGTGTTGCAACAGAACTCTGCTTCCGCGTTTGCTTCTGCAGAAGTTCCGCAAGCATTTTCACTTCCGTTTCCGCTTCTGCTTCCGCAAAATTTATAACAGAACTCTAAACGGAAAAATACATATTTGCTATTTCTTCATAGTATTAACACTTCCGCTTCCGCATCCGTAAAGTTTAACTTTTGACATCAGTTTCCGTTTTCGCTTCCGTTAAGACACTTCCGTTTCATCACTAGATATAATATAACAAAATATTCAATACTTATCAAAAACTTTTTTTAATTATTTTATTTGCAGAATATTCAATGATTTAAAGCAAAAAGCAATGACGTATTATTCAAAGCAGTAAAACATAAGATCGAACGGAAAAAAAAATAACTAATATCAATGACTAATGTTTTTATTTTCGTTACCGGACATTTGTCCGGCTGGCCTGAAATATTTTCAAAATAGAATAACAATATTCTATGTTATTTAATTTTATTAAGATTGTTATAATTATATTAAAATAATGTACATTTTGTATAAATAAGACTATTATTGACCTAAACTGAACTAGATAAATGACTATTTTAAAACCGAAAATCTCTTAAAGTTTGACCGATATATCGATATCTTTTCCTATCGAGGACAATATGGATATCGATATATAAATATCGATGCATCGATATATCGATATTTTACATCACTGCTGACATCCCTAACTAATCGCTGTATTTTATTCTATCAAATTTATACTCAACTATTGATGGCATCACAGCGAGAATGGCCTCTTGGGCTGCTGGTCGTACTTGTCGGCCGCCTTTCAGAAAAATTGGGACTATCGGTTGGTTATCCAGCAACCGTTGGACAGCTCTGGTAAAGATCCGCGAATCCGTGGGCTGATACGCGGTAGGATGCTCAATCCTGTACAGTCGCAGGGCCGCAGTAGCGTTTCCATGAGCCATGCCGTAACAATAAACCATATTCACGTACTCGCTCGCCGAATAAATATGAAAAGGCATCTTAACTCGCGAAAGGTGCTTACTAAGTACTAAATTAATCTAAAGAACACACTACACATACTACACACACAACGCACTCACAATACACAATACGACACAAACTAATAAATAACATAAATTCGAAACAAAAAACCCACAAGCGCATTCGATGACGCAAGAAACCAAACTAATAAATATGGGCGATAGTGAATGACATTATTCGAATGATTCGATTGTAAGAGTCATTCATTATATTCGAATAACCTTACAATGCATTCGAATTTCAAAACGAATGAGAAGTAAGTAAGAATATATTGCGTTGTCTCGTTCTTTCCGATAACTAGTTTATAATATTATTCGAATATCCGTTACTTCATCTAAAATTAAACTTTATGCACTGAAGAAAATGCTCAATTTCGTGTCGCAAATTGAATATTTAAACCATAGAATTTTAATGAACGTATTCGTATTTTCATGGTTTTTTATTTATGGAACTATTTTTATTGTTCGACATCATTTTACTCAGAACAATCATTGATATCAACTAAAAGTAAAAAAAAATCTAAAAGTAATCTTTATTGTACGAAAAAAAGCTCAATTTTGTATGACAAACTAAATAAATGAACTAGTGGTTCAAAAATCAGTTACTTGTATACATACAAATATCAATTGAAAGTAGATTTTATTATAAGTAAGAAACGCTGTATTTTGTATGGCACGGATAAAGTAAATGAATGAACACCGGGGCCCCGTAAACGGCCATGGACTGCATAAACCCCGCGTAGAGCCTCCGGCAGGAAGGAACTGGTCTACCAGATTGAGGAAGACTTGCTACAGCGCAGCCGCGAAAAGCTAAGTAGGTACCTACCTAATTTCAAAATTAAAACAATTCATAATTAATTATTAACGTTTTTGTTAAAAAAATTAAATTCGTAAACTGTTTAATTTATAAAATAAATAAATTGTCCAGACTGTCGATCAGCTGAGCGTGTATTGCATTTGTTCGTTGAACTCGTAAGTGCGCGTAGTATTTTGTATTCATTTCATTTTTGTGACTTCAAATGCGTAATTTGTTGTGAAAAATTATTAATTTTGGTACCTATGTTTTTTAGGAAGAAAGTTATATAATGACACTTGGAATAGTTTTTTTTTACTTTGACCTTGAATAACTAGGAAACCATTGAATTCCCAAGCATGTTCCAGAAGAAAAAAAATATCCCAGTGATGGGTAAATTCGTTTGCGATATGGGTCTTTTAACACCAGATATATTAAAAAATGTCAGAGTTTTACTTAATATGATAAATTAGGTGATTAAAATCTTAGATATACGCGCAAAACCGTGAAATGGCTCATAAGAAAGAAAAGTCCGACATATAAGTGACGTCAAATGCCATGCCACCTGTACGGCTGTCATAAAAAACGACGTCTTGACGAGAGATTTTATTTGCTTAAAATTGATATATCTCGTTTGCTTGCCAACCAATTTCAAAATTCTTTTCCACGGACTTATAATGGCTAGTTTATACAATTCTCATCGTATAGAAACCAAGCGTACCAATAATTTTCTGTGTATCTACTGTGTTTTTTGTTAATGTTTTTAGCTTGGATACCAAGTCTTTTAAGCTATGTCTTCGTATGAAACGTTCATTGGTTTACCATAAAACTGCGTGTACAACACATTCTAATGTTTTTGTAGTATTTAGAAGCAAATGTATCGAGTCAGCCTTCTCGGCAAACTTCGCTGAGGTTAGTCAAAACTACAATAAAATTCTCAGCTCCATTTCACCGAGATCGCGCCTATTTTAATGATTCCACATATTGTCCAGTTGCACAGACACTTGAGATATAAAAAAACACAAAATTTAAGTACATCACAATATCCATTAGGAATCAATTTGCAATGAATTAAAACAGCTACTGAACTTCACTAGATGACATCCCGCCAAAAACTCCCTATCTATGGTGAGGTCACGTGAACGATACATAATCTCCATTTGTTTAGGTAGTTAACTGAACGTAAACAATCTTGATAATTATGTCTTTTTATTAAAAAAAAGTCTTATAAAAGACATTTAAATTTAGTTAATCACCAAACATCGGTATAGGTAAATAACAAAATGTAAACATTTTTAGACAACTTTTAGATAAAAGATGTCAAGATTGTTTACATTTAGTTAATTACCTAAACAGATGGATAGATTATTGAAAACAGGTCCATCTGCGAGTAAACGATTCAAACACCCCGCCGCGTTCGCCTTGTCTGCTTCGTAGACTCGTTTAAAATGTTAGTTACATTTTCGACTCCTTACCGATTTTTTTTTTTTGGGTATCTACTAACTCCAGCATTAGTTAACACTTTCAACACATCAATAGTAGGTATAGCGTTTGTAGTCAGGCATCGATACTTTTTTGTTTCCGTAAAGCTGCCTTCATCAAAATGAACAGAGCAAATTCGACTATATTGTTTTGGAAACCAATTTTCATGCTGCCCCTGCCTGTAAAATTGGTATAGTTTTGTATTTCATGTGTCAGCGCAACTGAGCAATATGTGGAATCATTGAAACAGGCGCGATCTCGGTTAAACCACGGTAATATTATCTATATAGTATTGTAACTCGGCCGTATCTTTGAAATAAATGCCTACAGTCGCGCGGTACAATGCGATAGGTCTGCCCGCCTCCAGCATTTTAATTACATTTGCGTACTTTAAACAAATAAAATAGTTTGTGAATTGAATAGGTTTGACATTTTCAGTCTGTGTACAATTTTCATTTCCTACCAACGGAGCAGTTTGAGTTTGTTTGTCTTCTTTTAGAGAGACTCCTGGATCGGTACTGGCTAAGCTTGGCAGCATCAACAATGGTAGGGCATTCTTTATTAAAAGTTTTCTATTTGACGATTGTAATACATCCTCCAAATTAAAATGTTTTTCACAAACTCTGTAAGAAGTAAAGTTAGGTTTGTTTTCCAAATCAGTTCGACGGATTAGTTGCAACCATTGAAGACGTCTGAAAAAATATATTTTTATATGGAAAAACAAATCTCCTGACGCCTTACAGCTAACGAGTAATTTTAATAACTTTTTCTCTCGGCTTATTAACGTCTCTATAAATTAGGTACCTACAACTCAAAACAAAAATGTTTGTTTAAGTGTTTACGAATGTTTTAAAATCACAACGCTCTCAAACATATAAATATTCTGTGAATATTTCATGAGTCTATCTGTTGTTGTTGTTGTTGTTATATATACCGAGGAAAAAAAAACGGTTTTTAGTGGTACATGTTGTTATAGCAGCATCAGCAGCATAAATACTTAATCTGACAAAATTTCAACTTTCTAGTGACAGACAGACGGTCAAATTTATTTTTTCTAGTGTTATTCATACACACAGTACAATACCAGTGTCTTTACTTTGAATTATACAAACTAACGAAACAAAACAAACATGCCCCGAGGTTTTAACACAAGCGTACCTAACGTATCATGATTCATGAACCGCCTATAACTACATATTTCACTCGTGTCAATCGCATTCTTTTACTCTATTCACTTTATTTATTAATCCAGATATCTTTTTTTTTTCGGGAGATAAAAGGAAATACATACTTATCCATTAAAAACATTTTGTACCTACACACATTGTGTACCTACCTACTAGTAAGTAAAATTATATTATAGTCTTACCCTTCCGAGTTTCCAGGTAATCTAAAAAAAGTTATCTCTAGATGCGTTATTGACGAATACATGCAACCAAAAACAGCACAATATATCCTACATGTCATATCAAATGTGTAAATATGTAAGTACTTGAACTTATTTTTAGTGAAAAAATCGCACGGTTATTGTTAAAAAAACAACACCGTCCGTTCGTCGCTGCGGCACAGTCGCGACTGCCGAGCGCATGCCGAGAACACGGAAATAATATATTATATAATTTAATAATTAAAGTTTAAAAATAATATATATATATAGAGAGTAGTTACGGGTTAAACTTACGGTCTCATATATGTATTTTAATTTCAATGTCGGTGTAGCCCATTTTAAAAGCCTGTGTCTTGTCCCTGAGTGATTAAAACAATCTTCTCTAAAGTGGATAGAGCAAATGACACTCAGATTAGTTGGAAACCAATCACTGTCTCTACCGGTTGCTTCTATCCATTTATGTTTCAGAAGTCCATCTTTTGGAAAACTGAAAATTAATTTGTAATTATACGGTGAGTACCTATTATTATAATAATAAGTATAATACGATATATTATAAGTAACCAAGTTTGTTTCTATGTCTGAGGCCGGATTGAGCCAAAAGCGTAATAATACAATGCTTACCCCGCGCCAGTTATAACTTTATAAGACATTTTTAGAAGAAAAAAAAAAAGATAAAATAGCGATGGTCGCGAATTTTTTAATTCAAACTTCGAACATTAACGGCTGCTCGGTCTTATGATTGACTAAGGCGGGCTTGCCTATTCGGTTAATAATATTGAGCAATATTATTAATCTTTTAGGGCGTCTAAATAATTGAATATTTTTGCATGGCGAACACAAACTAATGTAACTTTTGGACATAAATAAATAATTGTCATCATCATCATCATCATTTCAGCCGATAGACGTCCACCGCTGGACATAGGCCACCCCCGAATGTCGCCACAACGAACGGTCTAGTGCGTCTCGCATCCATCGGATTCCCTCAACCTTCACCAGGTCATCGGTCCACCTTGTAGGGGGCCTTCCAACACTGCGTCTTCCGGTACGCGGTATAAATAACTGTACGAAATTATATTTGTTTATCATACTACTTAACATATTGTACTAAAAATTGAAAAACTTTGATCATCTCATTCTTTAGGTAAAATGATAATTTAAATTTTTACACGTCACGGGTAACTGTATTGAGATAACAATGTCTTAATTTGGGTCAAACAACATTAAATCAATAACTAATTTAACTCTTTTACTATACATGTAATACGACAATATACATTGAAATGTAAAAAAAAAATATTGAACTGCAATTAGGGTTGCCAGGTCTTCAAACCGAAAAGCCGGACAGACCAGCCAGTTTATCCGGACATTTGAGTAAAATGGCCGACCATATTTTTAATATCAAAATCGACTTTTTTATTATTGATCATAATATACATATTTTTTACTCATACTTTTTTATTGGTCTGAGATTTTTAAATTCTAATGAAACAACAATAAAATTGGCTGCTATAATTGCTAGTCCGCTCCGCAACACTAGCGATACAAGATAAAGTAGAAGACATAACAAATCTAAAAAAATAAATGTCTAATTTAAAAAGCTTAACAAAAGCCGGACAGGGCGGACTCCGCCTAATTTGGCCAGACACGCAACTAAAAAGCCTGACCCTGTCCGGCTTTATCCGGACGCCTGGCAACGCTAACTGCAATAATACGCTTATCGATAAAATCAGTCACACGCACTCGATTGCACCTCTTAAATCTCAAACGGAACTGCGTTCGGGAAGATTCGGGCTAGTTCGTGTCGCTCTGGACGTAGTAGGTAACAAGTTGGGGTTTTAACTCTCCGATAAGTATGACGTTTTGACACATTCATTAAGTGTGTTTTAGTAGGTATTACGACATAGGGTAGTACTGTAATTTGTAGATAAATATTATGGATGTATTTGAAGCAATTGAAGAACATGAACTATTTATGTAATTTTTGCTTTCTAATTTCATAATTTTCACGATGTGAGATTGATATACCACAAAAGAACACAATTTAATTTAACAATAATTAGTATAGTATGGACTTATAAGCTAGCGAATAATTCGGCGAATTTTAAGTTATATTTTATATTGCAATAAACTTAAAAAAATCAAACATGTGTTGCATAGAACTGCATAGAACACAATAACCAGATGTGTTGCGTTGCTGTTCTTGTCTAACACGTTAAATACTGTATCTGTGCATCTCGCTTGCACATAAATAGTGTGAAGTTGGCTAGCATAAACCACAGAAAGCTATTATTCTAGCTATACATGATTGAACAACTGGGTCTGGGGATTGAAAAATCGACCCTTAAAAAACAGTGACTTAATTATTTACTTACCGGTGGTAGGACACGCCAGGCTTTGACTTCAGGTTGATATTATTTGATCTATTTTTACATGTAATTACTGCACAACTCGGCATTTTGTTTTTCGCACATCAATAGTACACTGTACGCAATTGCAAAGCGACTGAATAAAGCTTATAGACGCCGTTCGAACACGAGACCAATGTAGTAATATCGAGGGGCACGTGCCACGCCCCCAAGGCATATCCCGCGATATCCCTGGGTTAAATGCACAAATAGTGCAAAGCAAAATTAACAAAAAAAAACTGGTTACTTATTTAGCAATTTTTTTTTTCATACTGATTCCCAAGTACGTTTCTATTATAATTAAGTTATTTTACTAAACTTAACCATAATCAATGCAAATTCAACCCAATCGGTATCAGGTAAAGTTGTATTCACAAAGCACTTTTTTACGACCCCAGCTGCAGCTAGCCGGTCAACATACATCATAACAAATTCAACCTTCTAGAAATGATTTTAAGGACGGTTTCACATTTTTCACTCGCTGAATTTTTCCAACCCACACATCAACATTACACGCACACACAGAACCGTTGTCCGCTCAATTTTATACTTAAACTAACATATTTTGATACTTGAAGGTATTATTTTATTTTTTTGTAATGTAGAATGAGTCAAGTTCGTGTTTTTAAAATAATTGATTAGAGATAACAGTGCAATATATTGGTACTTATTTACCCCATTCCAAAGGTGAATAAATGAAAAATAAGTAGGTACCATATCGTTACGAGATAAACGATCACTAATAGACGTAGATAAACTTACAAGTGAACTTTCAACCTGCTTATCTTTGCTTATGGTACCAACTAAACAGCTCTCCCTGTCAAAAAAAAAACCAAATTTCTTATAACTCCAAGAACTAATTAACGAATAATTATGATTCTGAATGAAAATGCTTACAATGTATTATTGGTTTTTTCTGTTTTTTTCTGTGAACGTTTTGATCTAAATCCAAATGGTTTACTTCGTGGCATCTGTAATGAAAGTACAGCCGAAAGAACTACAAAAACGATGTTTATAATTAGCAATCGCGTCCGTAAAGTGATAAAGGGTTTTCATACACCCACAATATTTTTGAAAGACCTATCTAACGAAATACCACACCATGGAAAAAAACGGCTACGATAAAAATAATACTTATAGGTATTTCACTAAGAAAAATATAACTACAGTTTCAATCTGTATTAGTCAATCAATATCCACCAAATTCTAAAAAAAATGTAGTACTCGTACTTACTTTTATTTCGGGCCCAAAAAGTATTTATTTACTAACTAAAGTATCAACTTATTGCAGTCGTAGTATACACTCACTCCGACGTATTTATTTTTTCCAAGAATGCGATACTTATACACCCTAGCGTTCACGACCGCGCTTGAACGCGGAATGACACTTTAAGGCAGTGTTACCAACGGAGTAGAGAAAGAAGTCCATATAAAAAGGGATATAAAAAAACGCTAATAACTTTGCTGTGATGAACACAAGGCCTTTTCTAATAAGCCCTTAAAGTATTTGCACTAATTAAAAACTAGGGGTGTATATTCTTACCTGTACTTGACTAATATTTGGCGTGTTAAGTGATGTTCCTTCAAACACATTTGTTTCAGATTCCTGAAAATTAAATAAAATATTTCTTTTTCTTTTTTCTTGAACTTTTTGTTGTTAAGATCGCGGTTGATCACTACCTCATCTGCTGTTTTATATAAAGTTTTAATTATATTTCAAATATTTATCATTACCTACCTGATTAGGTATAAACAATTTAGGTAACGCTCCTTGATGCAATTTCTTATAACCGTTTTTTGTTTTATAGAAATCATTGTCATTGAAATGAAGTGAACATATTTTCGAATACTTTGTTGGTGTCCAGTTGTTAGGTTTATTTATTATACGTATCCACGCATTTTTAATATCTGTATTAACAGGGAATCTAAAATGAAAACAAAAATAAAATAGAAAAAAAAAAACAAACAAATTTCATGTATAATTATTTGATAAAATAGAGTCCTGCTGGCATGATGCACACGTTTTTATTTATCAGTTAGGACCGACTACTTACCGGCAGATAGCGTATTTTTCTTATTTTAAATTCTTCTTGTTTCATGTATAAAGGTATGTAATTTATCTATGATTATAACTTATAGCGAGCAAAATAAACTTAATCAAGTTATTTAGGCCGAAAATTGGTCACATTAATATGAATATGATGATAATGATAAAAAAAGATAATAGATGAGAAGTGTTTAGGTTAGGTTAGGCGACCAAACAAGAAAATGCGTTTTAAACTGAAAATATTAATTTTAGGGACTTACACATGAAATGTTATGCCATCAATATGTTTCAGTTTTGTTCCTGAACAATTTTTGCATCCAAAAACAGCGCACTTCATTGTTAAAACAATTTAACAATTAAAAAACTATTATGATCCAACAGACCCGAACCACGGAACGCTCGCGCTATGACGATCCATTCGAAACTAAGATATTTGGCCCCGCCCACTGTGACGTCATGACCTAATTGAAGGCGACTGACCTATTTGCCTTGGGCCACCTCCCTCCGCTTCTTTCTCTACTCCGTGGTGTTACCAGATAAAAATTTTAAACTACCGTTTTGATGTGTTTAATTTGAAAATACCGCGCACACATTTCAAAAACACCGTGTATACAAATACGTTATTACGCAGTAATAATAAAAGAAATAAAAAAAAGACCATACAATTTCAATATTTTTTTTAATGGATTATAACTATTAAATCATTTGAAATAATAACTAATAACTTGTTTTTTATATTTTTAACTGGGTATAAAATTGACACAGTTATTTCCTAGGCGATGTATGAATTGTTGAGCTAGTATAATTATTTCCTATGATTGTTTTTGTAACTAATTTACTTATTCATCTTCGTTTTTATTACGTTCAATTAACTGAATATTCTTTCACAGTTAGCATTTGATTAGAGTAAAGACAACGTATTTAAGGTAAAAATGGACGAAACTGTCTCTTTTGACTTGCTAATGCTTTGGCGAACACAGAAAAAAAGTGGATGAAAACGGACTAAATGGCGTGGTGTTGTCCGGAAAAAAAAACAGTAACAATTCTGTTAGCTTCGTTTTTCTCTAAGTTTTTCATAATTATTTCTAGTAGGTACACACATAATTTAATACGGTAGTTATTATTTGAAAAGTACACGACAGTGATTGACTACGGTTGACCGTATTTTATACCATGCATCTACGGTAGTCACCGTGTACCTAGCAACACTGCTTTAAGAAATGTATGAAGATATTTTGAGAGCAGTTTTATTTTAGTCGTAAATCATAAAATTCTCTAGTTGGTTCAAAATAATTAGCTCAATGTAAAGAGGAATATTTAAGCTGCATTTCCTTGTGATTTTGAAGTTAAAAATGTACACTGGATTTTGCTTACACGTACCTATTTAGATTTAGACGTCATTTTTTGTAATTTTCTACGCTACTGTAACTGTATTTAATCAAAATTAAATTAATACAGTTATTACTCTTATAATTAAAATATTATCGAAATAAGGGAAAAAATAAAATACTTAATAAGAAACAACAGCATCTCCAGTCTCCACACGTCCACGCCCTCTAGCTTACGAAACAGAATCGATCTCTATAACCCGAACAATTTGAGTAGGCACGCAATAAGTCTGAATAATACGTGCCTACCTATATGGAGTGAGAGAAAGAGAGGATCATCAATCACATAAAATAGCAAATCCTTGAAAGGCTTCATCGTATTCATTCGCTTATGATACTTGAGCCGCGCGTGCATTGTTTTGGTTTTTAATTCCGCTTCGAGGGGAGGTGAGATTTGGAGTATGATTTGGAGTTGGTTTTGTGAAAGCCCAATCGGACATTTTGCCGAAAATAGATTCTATACCTAATGGTTGATGAGTTTTATAGGAATAATGCAAGTTATTCCGGATTTGTAGGGACTAAATGAAAAGCTAAGCAAAATAATATAAATAGTTTAGTTAATATGTAGCGACATCTACGGCGTCACATAAGAACTAATCCTGCATCGCGCAATCAAAGTTCTCCGCGCGTTTAGAACATAAAGAACAGCCCGACATCATCTACCGGGCAGTAGCCCACCAGACATAACACCCATCTGGTCGGAGGATCCTGCCTTTTCAAAGGAGGTTTGCGGGACTCAGCTACTCTGTTTGTTCCGCATGCCCCCAAAAATATTTAAGTTTTATGTAAGAGAGTATTTACTATTGTGGTATATAATAAAGTAAAATAATAAAACTTAACTTCTCTCACATGAAGTCAAGTCACATGTGCTACTATTTATTCACAATAGGCATTCGTTGATGGTTTACGTTACGTATGAGAACAAATCTATCTAATAAATCTATATAATTTAAACAAAGTTAGTAGTTTGCAAGTAGTTTGCTCGCACCACATCAGTAAACATTTTTTAAATAATCAAAATTTGAAGTAAGTATGGGGAACCCCAAAATTTATTGTTTTTTTTTTCTATTTTTGTGTAAAAATCTTAATGCGGTTCACAGAATATATCTACTTACCAAGTTCCAACAGTATAGTTCTTATAGTTTCGGAAAAAAGTGACTGTGACATACATGACTTTTAATGAAGTTAAAAGTAATTAGGTAATCAACTTAATTTTTATATTTCTTTTTAAGTAGGGGTTTTTAAAATTTTTGATTTTTTGGTCTTATACTAACCTGTACCTCCACAGATTTGCGGTTTGGGCAATGTAGTTTTATAGCCGTCTCATCTCCAATAAGATCACTATCAGTACTTTTACTGGTTTTTGGACTGGTAGCGTCACATCGCACAAATTCTTGTTGTGGTATAAGGTTTTCGTGACAAATATTAGGACTAAGCACTCTTTCAAAATATTCGATTTGCTTTAGTTTTTTAAAACCGGGTCTTTTTACAGGAATTTTATCGTCATTCTTTTGGCAAGCAAATTTATGTGGCAATACTCCTTTTTTTATTTTCAGTTGGCCGCCCATCATTTGATATTTTAGATAGTTTTCCATATCCGTTTCCACCTAAAAATCAAAATAAAAATACATTCCAATATTTATGAATTAAATTGTGATTTAACTGTTCAGGTACGGCCCTGGCTTCAAAGCCCAAATAGTCGGTCACTCGGATTACAATGCGTTCCAAATAAGAATAGGATCGATTTCCATGTTGTGACGTCACGTCATACTGTCAAATCGAAGAATTATTATGGTGAGCAAAACAAGAAATTTTAAAAATTTAATATTTACGAACTGTGAACAAAATAGTTTAATCCAGTTTTTCAAACGCTCAATTTTGAAATCTACGAGGACGCTGGCGTTCGCTTGGTGTAAATTTACGCGAAATTACGCTCGAACATCGGCGTTCGTTTGGGGTTTGAGTAGAAGACTGCAATACTGTTAGGTACTCCAATACTTACATCAAAATGATCTTCGCAACAGAACAAAACACTGTTACTTGAAAGAGGTGTCTTATCGTCCCTCCTCATTACTTTACACCATTTTCTTCTTAACTTTGCATTTCTCGGAACAGAAAAAAATAGTTTATTGGGTGTGGTAACCGTAGTATTTTTGCATTTTGGCACAATGCAATATTTGTATGATGACATTATAACCGTGATACGAACGACAACAACGCGTGCCAATCAAGTATTCCGCCGACAGACTGCGCTGCCGTTTAACCGCGCGGTGGAGACCATGACAGATGACGTCACAGCGAGCCGCTTCATTCTCGGGCGCGTTTCTGGAACTAATACACTAAAATTGCTGTATCTTCGTCATTTTTGGTCCGATTTAAATAATTTTTTCACAGTATTTACTGTTTTTTCAATTCTCCGTTAAGTCATCGAATCTGGCCAGTAAAATTATCTGGCTGTTTATCAGGCGAATAAATATTTTCTGTTTTTCAATCGCGTAATAACAAGAGAATAGCTATCTGTGGTTTATGCTAGCCAACTTCACACTATTTATGTGCAAGCGAGATGCACAGATACAGTATTTGACGTGTTAGACAAGAACAGCAACGCAACACATCTGGTTATTGTGTTCCATGCAAGTAACACGTTTGAATTTTTACGTTTGTTGCAATACAAAATATACGCTTGCTTACAATATGGATTGTAAGCAAGCGACACCCTGCTATTTATCGTAAAATATATTGAATTTGGGTTCTTTTGTAGTAGGTATAAATCTCAAATCATTAAAATGATGAAATTAGAAAGCAAAAATTATATCAACTGATGCTCAACACAATGCAGCAAAAACATTGATATGATTAAAATTTAAACGCGCCATACTATGTGTATATTACGAGTTTGATATAATAAAATAAAACTTAATATCTATTATTGTAATTATGTTTATTTTCGTCTTTTTTTTTATAAAAATAGCTAGTGAGTGATTTAAAATATTCTAATATTGAATCCGGTGTAGAGTTTCTTCGTGCCTGCTTAATTTCTCAGGTAATAAAGTAATTACTGACCTGGTGAAATTATTCTGATGATTTTATCCTCAATCAATAAAAGCATCTAGCTTATTACCTGCGGTATACACATTAATGTAGACCAACTCAAGTGTGACGGCGTGGGCACTCTTGGACCAGTACCATGACGTTTAAAGTAAGATTGTTTCATTCTTATTTCCAGTGTGGGTAAGAGATGGCGCTAGACAACCTGTATAGCTCTGTCTCTTACCCACACTGAAATAAGAATGAAACAATCTTACTTTGAACGTCATGGTAACCCCGTTGATCAGTCCCCGAGAACGAGCAGACGTCATTCCCAAGTTGTGCCTGCTTACTGATAATTTGGTTATTTCACTTATAAACCTGAATTCCTAACTAGTCATTTTAGTACCACATTGGAGACAAGAAAAAGCGCAGTAAGCGATCATAATTCTAATAGGTACTACATACTAGATACTTACAGGTATTGGTCAGCAAAATTATTATTTTGAGCACAACACAAAGTGTTTTGAAAAAAAAAAGTGACCGTTACCTAAGTAAAATTCAGTAAATGTCCATATTTTTGATGTTAACTATCTATGAGCGATCTGCGTCGGTGATTAGCTGAGGGATGTGCTGCATAGATCAATGAAATCTTTTGTTTTTTTATTATTATTGATAGGTTCGCGCTTGACCACTATCTCACCTGATGGAAAGCGACGATGCGGTCGACGATGGAGCGCGCTTACCTAGAAATAACCTATTCACTCTCGACTTAAAGATTCCCGGGTTATAGCCATCAGGAAACACAGATTCCGGCAAGGAATTCCACTCCTTAGCTGTACGCACAATGAATGTGTTCCCAAAACGGTTCGTGCGAATAGGTGGGATGTCCACCATGTACCGGTGGCGCATTACATTTCAAATCATTAATTACGTTACTTAATACACAAATGGGACCGTATAGCTTACCGTATATATATACCGTACCCTTTACACCCGAAGAAAAAAGTTGCAAGTATTATAAAGAAAAGTTAGTTGAGGGGAGTTTTAGAAGTCTAAGGAAACTAGGAAAAATGCAAAGAAAACTCCTAAAGTTTCAGAATGCCTGAAAAGGTGCCCTCACTATCGTGACACTTAGGTATAACTTGCAAGTCTCACGACAGTGAGTGATACCTTTTTAATATATTTTTTTTTTCTTATAAAAGCTACTAATTCAGTACTGATTACTATTTATTAAACGAATCACCTCTTTCTTAATCTATATATACAAAAATAAATAGCTGTTCGTTAGTCTCGCTAAAACTCGATAACGGCTGGACCGATTTGGCTAATTTTGGTCTTGAAATATACGTGATAGTCCAGGGAAGATTTAAACGGTAAGAAAAATGAAAAAAAAAAACGAAAAAAAAAAAAAAGCCGAATACAACGCCATCTCAATTAAAATGTCATTATAAAATGAATTATGCTGTTCTCATAATGCCAGTAGATGGCGTTATCCTAACTATGAGGCGGTACGAAGTTCGCTGGGTCAGCTAGTCGGTTTATAATATTTAACAAAAAATTAAACCTCCTTTTAACTATTTCTTTAACAAAAAACAACACATTTCTGAAAATAAACAAGGTCAATCTCTGACAAACTTCAAATCACAGAATAGTAATTATTTTAACTTCTAGGAACGATAACGAGATCACAAGTTATTTAAAAATATACAAGAATACCAAAAAACGATAACAACAACCACAACAACAACAACACAACAACAACAACTAACACCTAGACAACAACAACAACAACAACAACTAGACACATCACCACCACCGTTGTATAACAACTAGATATTATGGTTTGAAGAATCATTTGGTAACAGTTTTGGTTACGAGAATGACATACATACAATATATCGGAATGCGATGACGGTACGACAACATTTCGACAATGGTTAAATAAAAAAAAAAACAAATTCGTAAATTGTTGACCAAATTCGTCAGTAGATACATAATAAATGATCCTGAAAGGATCGAAATAAAAGTACCAAAGGAGAGATAGTTTATGGTTCAAATCAAAATGGAAAGATATTTGACTGACCTTTCGATCTAGTGGTTAGTGGCCCGATTCCCACCCAGGACAAATGTTTGTGTGATGAGCACGATCATTTGTTCTGTGTCTGGGTGTAATTTATCTATATATATGTATGTATTTACAAAAAATATATGAGTATGTTTATCAGTTGTCTAGTACCCATAACACAAGCTCTGCTTAGCTTGGGACTAGACGGCGTTGTGCGATAAGATTGCGTTATTATTGTGATAAAACTAATGAGAATATAAAAAAAAGTTTCTTTGGGAAAGTTGTTTGTAATCATGAGTACAATCACGTGTTTAAGTATCGGTCACTAATTACCAGTCACCCTAGAGTATGGATTTGGTGTGAATTGGCTAATATCTCTTCTACGCTGATTGATCTCTTCTTGGTGTCGCTCTCTATACCAGCGCTCATTATCCGCTCTGGCCCTCTAGCCAAGTTACGATCGTATCATTTGCGCTGAACGCTTCGAGTAGGCCACGCCTCCGATTCCTTTGTTCTGACGTCATCTCAACGCTGTCACGTGGTCCGAACAAAGGAATTGGAGGCGTGGGCTACTCGAAGCATTTGGCGTGAACAATACGATTGTAACTTGGCTAGGGGGGCTGTATTAAAAACAAAATCTTTTAATAATAATGAAAACATACTCCATTCGTGTTAAGATTAGATCTTTAAACAAACTTTTTTAGGGTTCCGTAGTCAAATGGCAAAAAACGGAACCCTTATGGATTCGTCATGTCTGTCTTTCCGTCCGTATGTCACAGCCACTTTTTTCCGAAACTATAAGAACTATACTGTTGAAACTTGGTAAGTAGATAGAGTATTCTATGAACCGCATTAAGATTTTCACACAAATATAGAAAAACACAACAATAAATTTTGGAGGTTCCCCGTACTTAGAACTGAAACTGTAAAATCTTTTTTTCATCCAACCCTTATGCATGGGATATGTATGGATAGGTCTTCAAAAATTATATTGAGGTTTCTAATATCATTTTTTTCTAAACTTAATAGTTTGCGCGAGAGACACTTCCAAAGTGGTAAAATGTGTCCCCCCCCCCCTGTAACTTCTAAAATAAGAAAATGATAAAACTAAAAAAAAATATATGATGTATATTATACCATGCAAACTTCCACCGAAAATTGTAGTTTTTTTTTTTAATACGTCATAAGTCGTAAACCGCAAATTACCTTTCAAGTTTGTACGGAACCCTTAGTGCGCGAGTCCGACTCGCACTTGCACAGTTTTTATTTTCTACATTCTAAAGGGCCTATTACACTACGCGATATTCAGCACACGATATTCAGATTTAATTTTTGTTCCGAGTAAGACCGGTCTAACCCTTATTACACTACGCGACATCGACTAAGACTGTCTGAATATCGAGTAGTGTAATACGCCCTTAAGAAATCAGATCTTAGTTTTCTTTTCCGCGGCGTGTCCAATGAAAAAAATCTACAAGTTTAAATACTGTCACTCACTAAAATTATTACATTTTCTTCTGTTTGTGTACAGCTGTCGACCAACTTCAAAGCTTCGGTTAACATTTGCGCATCTTTTTTTTGTGAATCTGGTAGATGGAGAGATGGTATTGAATTATTTTTAAGCTTTTTGCGATGGATTCCCTTTAGAATATCCATAGCATTAAAATGTTCTTCACAAACGGTATAGTTTTGATGCGGTCTGTTCATCAAATCTTCTCGACATATCAAGCGAAGCCATTGAGAACGTCTGAAAAGATAACAAAATATTCTTTTTGTCATTTTCATCAGAAAAGGTGTGGGTGAAGCAATCCTATTTTATTTATATTTTGACAGCACTATCGGATTCAACACCCTCAAAAACCACGAAAACGATACCCATGATAAAAAGTTGAAAATGTGTTGCAGCCGCCATCTAGGACTTACATTTTGACAGCACTATCAGCTTCAACACTCTCGAAAACCACAAAAACGACCCCAATGATGAAAAAGTTGATAATTTTTTGCAGCCGCCATCTTGGATTTCCATTTTGACCCCCCTATCGGATTTAACACCCTCGAAAACCATGAAAACGACACCCATGATGAAGAAGTTGATAATTTCTTGCAGCTGCCATCTTGAATTTACGTTTTGCCAGCACTATCGGATTTAACACCCTCGAAAACCATGAAAACGACACCCATGATGAAAAGTTGATAATTTGTTGCAGCAGCCATCTTGGATTTACATTTTGACAGCATTATCGGCTTCAACACTTGAAAACCACGAAAATGACACCCATGACGAAAAAGTTGATAATTTTTTGCTGCCGCCATCTTGGATTTCCAATTTGACACCCCTATCGGATTTAACACCCTCGAAAACCATGAAAACGACACCCATGATAAAGAAGTTGATAATTTCTTGCAGCTGCCATCTTGAATTTACATTTTGGCAGCACTATCGGATTTAACACCCTCGAAAACCATGAAAACGGCATCCATGATGAAAAGTTGATAATTTGTTGCAGCAGCCATCTTGGATTTACATTTTGACAGCATTATCGGCTTCAACACTCTCGAAAACCACGAAAATGACACCCATGACGAAAAAGTTGATAATTTTTTGCTGCCGCCATCTTAGATTTACATTTTGACAGCATTATCGGCTTCAACACTCTCGAAAACCACGAAAATGACACCCATGACGAAAAAGTTGATAATTTTTTGCAGTCGCCATCTTTATATACATTTTGACAGCATTATCGGCTTCAACACTCGAAAACCACGAAAATGACACCCATGACGAAAAAGTTGATAATTTTTTGCTGCCGCCATCTTAGATTTCCATTTTGACACCACTATCGGATTTAACACACTTGGATACCATGAAAACGACAACCATAATGAAAAAGTTGATAATTTGTTGCAGCCGCCATCTTGGATTTACATTTTGACAGCACTATCGGATTCAACACTCTCGAAAACCGCGAAAACAACAGCCATGATGAAAGAGTTAAAGTAAAAAAAAAGTAAACAAATTTACGAAGATATGGTTGAAACTGTCTTATTTTTTGTTCCGAGTAAGACAGTCTGACCCTTATTATAACTACGCGACATCTGAATATCGAGTGGTGTAATAGGCCCTTTAGTAGTAAAAAAAAAGTAGATTTACATTCTGAGTTATGTTTACGAATTCATTGTGATCGATCACACGGACTCGTAATTTTATTCGATACAATATTAAAATAATAAATCATTCTTACCTTTCACAGTCAGCAGGAAGTTTAAAAAACGATAGATCCGCTTTTGAAGAAGCCGAGTTCAAGCAGCCGTATACTACGCAATACAGTCCGGGCATTTTTATAAAGATCGCGCAAACTTAAATAAACGTGACCACTCGTCTTGACGCGTCACTCGCTACTGACAGCTGACAGTACTGCGAGAAACACTTACAATACGGCCGACGTAACTTGACGGCCCTGAACATAGGCTGCGAACTTTAGCGCATGTACATTCGTAAAAAAAACTGTTATTGACATTAATTTTTTTAAACCTAATTACGAATAAAAATTTACTAATACAGGGACCAAGTACAAATAAAATAAATATTAAAACACTTTGGAGACACAAAGCTACAAAAATAACTTACGAATTAAAGAAACACCTAACATTACACAAAAAACTTAACAATTTATTAATAACAACCAACGAAATTTTTGTCACCGCCTGTGCTCAAGACAGAGACAGGGATACGAAAATTACACCAATGCTAACGTGTGAGTGAGACATAATTACTGCGTACCGAACATTGCCGAATAAGTACGAAGCTTTACGAAGTTACCGAAGAGAGATGTCCAATACGCGTGTCTGATGGTGTTGTTTAATCGATTATTTTTTTCAAATCGATTTAAATTAAGTTATAAAAATATATTTCTATTCAATTTTCTATGGAGGTTTAAAATATTCTCAAACAATCGTTATTCTAGTAGTTGTTTATAAATAACTGATATATAACAAAATCATGTGTTTCAACCAAGAAAATAAAATTTTATTAGTTTTTTTTTCATTAAAGTCGAAATCTCGTTTACTAACGACAACATTCACTATGTTTGTAAATCTATTTCGTTCAATATCTCATAGAAACAAAAATAAATAAATTCCAAATCAATAAAAATCGATTGCGATATTTGATTGAATAAAGGGTCGATTGTATTTACATAGAGTCAATCTCTAGCCTAGACCTCCGCTCCGCGCACGTCGCCTCATGCCACCATTTTGTTCCTAAAAAACTTCTGCGCAAAGTTCAGGCTCGCCAAAATACGCCGGCCGTATTATAGGTAGGAGGCAGGCGTCTCGTCGATGCGTATGTTTGTGTGAGTGTGCCGTTCCGACCGTTTGTAGGCAGTTTTCGTACTGTTCCATTTATCTTTAGGAGTCCATTACACGGTCATGCAAGCGTCAATCAAAACCATCAATCATGAATTTTGACTGGCCTCTTGGTCTAGTGGTTAGTAGCCCTAACTGCTATGCGGGAGGTCGTGGGTTCGATTGCCACCCATGACAAATGTTTGTGTGATGAGCACGATCATTTTTCTATATAATTTATCTATAATATTTATGTATTAAGAAATATTTAAGTATGTTTATCAGTTGTCTAGTACTCATAACACAAGCTCTGCTTAGCTTGGGACTAGACGGCGTTGTGTGATAGTTGTGTGAATATTATATATTAAATATTATGAATGAATCTTGACTGACGGAATTTTATCGCCATACATTTTTCGTCATGCAAACGTCATTACACGGTAGGTTTTTCGTCAGTCAAGATATTTGACTGTGGCAAAACTGACAGCAAAACCTATCGTGTAATGGACCCCTTACTGCAGTAACGATGTGTTGTGTATCTACTTGATTTTTTTATTATTATTATTATTATTTATTTCATTTTAGTTTAGTATAACAAGAACAAGATGAAAATTAAGAAAAATATCTGATACTCTTTTTCACTAGTACTTACTGTTTCTATATACCCATTGAATGATGTGCAAAGATGATGCATAAACTATGTGAACGATTAAAAAAAAGAAAGAAGTTAGAAAGTATGTAGAAATTTAAGATTAAAAAAGAACACTAACATTTCATGTCTCACGGCTGCGCCAAATAGGTCCAGTTCAGCAAAAATGCCTGAATTGTACAATTCTTGATTATATTAAATAACTGCTTTCAATTGTATCCTGTACTGAAATTGTGTTGCACCTACCTGCCAAATTGTAAGTTTGTAGGTGTTATAGTTTCGGGAGATTTCGTGATTGATCAGTGAGCGGTATTTCGCTTTTATATTTAACTCTTTGCAGCACATACTTAACAATTTTTCATTGTTTTAAAAGAAATGCAAACATTCTAACTCTAAGTTTACATAGACCAGAAATTCATTTTAAATGAAGCCCAGGACCTGTACTATGACGTTTAAAGTAAGATTGTTTCATTCTTATTTCCAGTGTTGGTAAGAGATGGCGCTAGACAACCTGTATAGCTCTGTCTCTTACCCACACTGAAATAAGAATGAAACAATCTTACTTTGAACGTCATGGTAACCCCATAAGTTCTCTTTTCCCGCCACTTCACATGGTCCGAAAAGACTGCAAAGTAGACTTTTGTGGTTACGGTTATTGATATTATATTATTTAACAGATGTTCCGCGCAGCAGCGGCAGAACACACACATTTCACATAAATTTCATTAATTCTACATTTTACTTCAAGTTAAAATAATAGAAAAGAGATACCTAGCATGATAAATTCAACAAGAAAAAAACTGGGCAAGGGCGAGTCGGACTCGCGCACTGAGGGTTCCGTACAAACTTGAAAGGTAAATTGCGGTTTACGATTTGTGACGTATTAAAAAAACTACTAATTAGATCTCGTTAAAACCATTTTTCGGTGGAAGTTTGTATGGTAATGTACATCATATATTTTTTTTTGTTTTATCATTCTCTTATTTTAGAAGTTACGGGGGGGGGGGGGGACACATTTTACCACTTTGGAAGTGTCTCTCGCGCAAACTATTCATTTTAGAAAAAAAATATATTAGAAACCTCAATCATTTTTGAAGACCTATGTATAGATACCACACAGGTATGGGTAAACAGTGTTCAATTTCGTTTGCGGAGTCTTTAATTTCGAACTATTAGTGAGTCTTCTCCAATCCAGCGAACTTAAGGTGGGATAGGAACCCAATATCCCACACAGTTTCGGAAAAAAGTGACTGTGACAAACAGAGAGACATGACGAATCTATAAGGGATCCGTTTTTTGCCATTTGGCTACGGAACCCTAAAAAAGAAATGGCTATTGTTAATGCGCAATACACACTGAGCTGGCCGGGCCGCCGCTACAACCCTATGGCCCCCCTATGGCCTATATAAAAAGAATCATGTCGGCACTTACCCGCCGACGCCTTCGTTCCCTATGGAGGGATCCAGCAATAAACATTCCACAAGCTGCTATCAACAGATCACTGTCATCATCCATTTTTAAAAATTATTTCTATTTACTAAATTATCCAAGATAGACCACACAAATTATATGACACAACCTTTGTCGACACGTGGCAATCACTAACTGCAAAATAAATTTCTCCTCTCTTCATCCGCCGACAAAATTTTGCGACTTGCATTAAGTGAAGACGCCAACTGGCCCGACGACAAAAAGTTGCCGACATAGGTCTGCGGCGCGGCGGCGGCGGGCTCAGTGTGTATTGCGCTTATGAATTACGTGTGTATGTAAATAAACATTAAGTATTCTGGCCACCAATCAGAGCAGATGTTGGCATCATAGACTAAATGAGACAGAAAGTACACACCGCGTGTACAAAATTCGTAGACTTGGTTTATTACCTATGACAACTAATAAACTCTAGGAAAAAATATTTATTTTACATCTAAGACTTTGGTCTTTAAGTTAAGTTTCGATAATTTTTCTTTTGAAATGTAATTCTTTCTCTTCTCAATATCACGGCTACGGTGGCAAATTGGCTATTCGTTTTATTTTGTTGAGCTAGTACTTTATTCCTTTTCTCTAACAGTTTATGCATAAAGGTCAATTTACGTACGCGTTTTTTAAGTGCCGCTTTTCTGGGTGTTTCAAAAATATCTTCCATATCCGGTATGCTGACATTGTCTAGACTTCTAGGGGAATCCTGAATATCTACGTGTTCCTAGAAAATAAAACGAACTTAGTTGAATACATGCGACGTTATATAAAGGGAAACTAGTGAGGTGGGAAAATCATCTAATGACAAATCCCGCTCTTGGGCGGAGCGGCGGAGCCTTCTTTGCCTTCATACTAGGGCACCGGGTTTCGCTTTCACACTACCCGTGGACCCAGTAGGCTACGACCCTGCTGGGCCCCTACGATTTGCTGACATCTCCCTGAGGCGCGCGTGGAAAAGTACGCGCCGTCGACGACTTGGCCTCGGTCCGGATGATTACCGGACGGTCGGACGGCGAGCCAACCATTACTCGCCGTCCGTAAGCCCGCGCCTACGGTGGCCGGAAATCGGGAATTATTAGGTTGTTGTCAATCGATTAAAACTTTACTTAGTAAGCCAGAACAATTTCAACTTGGGCGAATCTGTGGTTAGTGGCTACAGAATACACTTTTTTTACATTATAATTAATCACCTCTATAATAGGAACAGCATTCTTAAAGAGAAGCGTTCGACCTTTGTTCGAAGTATATCTATCAGTGGCCTTAAAGTGATTGCAACAAATTCTACTGCATTTTGATGGCGTCCATCTTGATTCATTCCTTTGTGTACGAACAATTGCGATCCATTCTTGTAGCCGGATCTCATTGGTTGGAAACCTTAAAGAAAACAATTAATAGTCTGTTAAACTCGCTGTTGTCGCACAATAAACTTATATTCAGGATTCTGGCTTGAAAGTTTTTGAATGCAAATAAAAATAGAAATGGGGTCATTTTAACATTCTCTGTGATATTTTTTTTTATTGATAGGTTCGCGTTTCACCACTATCTCATCTGATGGTAAGCGATGATGTGGCCCACGATGGAGCACGTTTGCCTAGAAGTAACCTATTCACTCTTGACTTAAAGACCCCTAGGTTGTAGCTATCAGGGAACACAGACTCCAGCAGGGAATTCCACTCCTTAGCTGTACGCATTATGAATGTGTTCCCAAAACGCTTTGTACGTATGGGTGGGATGTCCACCATGTACCGATGACGCAACGCCGTACGTCTAGTGGTCCGATGATAGAACGGACTAGGTGGAAGTGTAATCGATAGAAAACCGACAGGCTAGCAACTCGGCGTCTTGCTCAAGGCTTTGGATTTTTGATTCGACAAGTGCATCATCACCGATGATCCTCTTCGCTCGCTTCTAAATCGACTCCAGAGCGTCAAGCTGGTATTTGGCAGACCCATCCCAAAGATGAGAGCAGTATTCCATACACGATCGAACTTGCGCTTGATAAAGTTTGAACAGCTGTTCCGGCGTGAAGTACTGTCTCAATTTGGCTGAGATCCCCAATTTTTTGGCAGCTTGTTGAGCTTTAGCCTCGATGTAAGAGCCGAAATTGAGGGTAGACGACAACGTTACCCCAAGAAGCTCAAGGCCGCCGGTTATCGGCACGGTCACACCTAGAATGATGGAGCCGGGTGGAATTGGCTCTGTTTGGCGGAAAAAAGACACGCCTGGGATTTTGTAGCATTGAACTTTACCAGGTTGGCATCGCCCCAATCGGATACTGCCTTCAAGGAGATATTCAAGCGTTCAGCCATAGCCTCTCAGAAAGACTGTATCTGTGACCCACTAGCACGTGCATCGAACACGTATCTCTCAGCAACAGTGGTATCGTCTGCATACCCAAAGGTACCGGGTTTAAGAAGGTCGTTTATGTGCAGCAAGAACAGTGTTGCCGAGAGTACCGACCCCTGAGGGACCCCGGTATTAATTTCCATTTGACCGGACGAGCAGCCATCAATAACCACTCGGATGGATCGCCCCCTCAAGAAGTTTGCGATCCAGTCACACAGACCAGGGGGCAGACCGAAGGAAGGAAGAAAGAAGAAAGAAAGAAAACATTTATTTGGGACTCGCACAGGACAAACAACGATAAAATAAAAAAATAAAATAAAAAAAGTAATACTTAACTTAAAAATAGTAACAGAAAACAACATTAAATAAAAGACCAGTGCGAGGCCAAAAAGGCTCCTATCTCAGCATATGCTGCGATATTATACTAAAAAGTAAAAATAACGCAGCGCTGGTATTCTGATAGGGCCTGGTGACAGGTGATGCCACGGACACACTCACGGAACACAGAGACAAATAAGATAATAATATACTAAACATTTAAACAAATAAATTAAACTACAAAAACGTGTAAAACAGAACCATTTAACCATTCATACGCCCGATGCTCCGTTATGCATTTATCTATATCAGATAAACGAATGGAACGCGCGGGCGCAGATGTAGGCTATGGTCTGTGGTAATGGCCGGCTGTCAAAAAGGGAAAAAAATAAATAAATAAAAAATAAACATAAATAAATAACAGTTCAAATAAAACGATTTTAAGCAATAAACTAGAAATAGTGTGCATACAATATATATAAGTGGTGCGGGTGATACAGAGCAAAGACTTTAAATGAAGTGAGTATTGAAGAATGTTAGCTTCCAAATCTTTGGAGTGTTGTGCTGGTCGCAAGAGTATTGCCTTTAAAAATTGCTGCTAAGAAGGCACATGGATCTTAAAAATCATCACACAAACTGCGTGCAGACCCAGGGTAAGTTCATGTGGTGGTTTCCTTTTGAGTTCGCAACAAGTATTCCTTAAACTTTTTATTGAATGCTCCTACTGTTTTCATAGCACGAAGAGGTGGCATCAGGTCATTCCAGATATGGGAAGCCGCGAACTTGAAACTCCCACGGAATGCAGCCGTTCTGTGGGGCAAGGTCAACAACAGGTAAGCAGACGCTCTAGTTTTAATTTTGTTCACATCACGCGACCAGGTCAATTTATTATATAAATAAACTGGTTTCTTTGTGAGGATTATGCCAAAGAGTAGGGTGGCCAGATGCAGTTTTCTGCGATCCGACATTCTCATCAAATTACCCTTATTAAGATATGGGGTGATGTGAGATCTGGGAGGAACATTAAAACAGAATCTCGCACAAGCATTTTGTACTCGCTGAATTAGCTTATCACTTCTACCGAGAATGCACGCCCCATACACAGTGTCAGCGTAGGTCAGCTTGGATAAAACAAGTGACTCACAAAGCATGATACGCATGTCCACACTTATGTAGGGACGTATACGGTATAGGAGCTTGAGACGATAGAAGCAGTTGCGCACAGCTTCTGTGATGTGAGTCTCAAAATGCAAGTGCTGATCAAATAGTACTCCAAGATTACGCGCTTCCTGCACCCTCTCTATGGAACAACCATCAATTTTAACATTCAAATCACCATATCCTACTTTATTTAAAAAATCTCTAGAACCCACGATTAAGTATTTAGATTTGACTGGGTTCAAAACCAGTGAGTTTCTCATAGACCAGGCAGTGATCCTATCTAAGTCTTCGTTCATTCTTTTTACAGTGTCATCAGCCAGGTGTGGAAAAAAAGGCAGGTACATCTGCAAATCGTCAGCATAGAGGTGGAACTTGTTTGGAAGCTTAGCAATAAGGCTATCAATGCCAGACCCTGTCAAAGGCCTTCGAGATATCAAGGGAGACTACAAGTGCTTCCCCATGCTTCTCGATGGCCTCGCTCCAGATGTGAATGGCATACACTAGAAGGACCCCGGTTGACCGATTTCGGCGAAAGCCGTATTGACGATCACTGAGGATGTCATTAGCTTCTAGATATGCCAGGAGCTTATTATTGATCACTCGTTCCATACTCTTGCAGAGAATGGACGTTACCGAGATAGGTCTATTATTAGCAGGGTCAGCCCGACTACCCTTCTTGGGCACGGGTTGCACGTTAGCTTGCTTCCAAGCCATCCGTACTTTTCCAGCCTCAAACGAAAGACGAAATAGGCGTGTCAGGATCGGAGACAGTTCAGGCGCACAAGTTTTTAAGACTATTGCCGGTATCCCGTCGGGACCGCTGGCTTTGTTCACGTCAAGGTTACGTAGCACCCTACGGATGTCTTTCTGATGGATGCGTATGTCTGCCATAGTCGTCTCGCATCGCTCAGGAAAGGCAGGGGGCCGCGCGTTACCGGAATCAAGACGTGAAGATTTCGCAAAAAAAGAGGCAAATAGATTAGCTTTCTCCTCAGCGGTGTGGGCCAGCGACCCATCGGGTTTCAGCAGTGGTGGTAGTGAGGGACGGCAGAAGTTCGATTCAACAGATTTAGCCAGGGACCAAAACGCTTTACTACTTGTTCCCGATTCGGCTAATGTGGTCATACCGAGACCTCCGCATCACCTTCTTGCAAGATTTGGCAGCCCTATTATAGGCTCTCTTCTTTATAGTCACGTCACTTGCCTTGAAGTGTCGACCCATTCTTGGTATGCCGTATGTTTTAGCGCTTCAGCGCGATTACATTCGGCGCCAAACCAAGGTCGAACTTTGTCAGACATTGTTACATCAGAGAACGGAATGTAATATTCGATCCCCCGACGCAACACATCCGACACTGCGTCCGCGCACAACGAAGGATCAGCGGAAGAGAAGCAAGTAGGCTGCCAAGGATAGCATGCGAAGAAAGAACACATACCATCCCAATCTGCTGACTTGTATCGCCAAACCCGCCGGGTGCCTCTTGGGCTGGATTCGGGTGGGGAATAGACGGATACAAATTTCACCAAACAATGGTCGGAACTACCTATTGGTGAAGATACCGACACTGAGTACCGGTCTGGATCTGTAGTCAACAGAAGGTCCAAGCAATTGGCCATGTGTGACTCAACATCCGGCACCCTTGTAGCCCCCTGAACCAGCTGGGTAAGATTTAACGCTAGCGCTAGCTTCCGCGTCTCACGCCCAGCATGATCTGTGCACTGGTATGGGAAGAGCCACTGCTGATGGTGGGCATTGAAATCCCCCAGTATCACCAACTGGGCAGAAGGGTACCGCTGCTGAGCCACATCCGCCGCCTCACTAAGGCGCTGTGTGAGCCTGGTTGTCTCCTGATCACCGCTGTGCAAACGGTAAACACAAGCAAAGACAATTTGATCCATGCCGGTGTCCACCGAAGCCCAAAGCGTGGAGTACCTGGAATCCTCAAGATTGCGGAGACGCCGATAGCAGATGTCGTCCCGGGCATACATACATACACCTGCGCGTGGTTTAAAGTGGTGCTCCAGGGTAAACCCTGGGTAAGATAAGTACGACACGTCTGACGGACTACTGATCTGCGTCTCCGAAAGAAAAAAAAGAGCAAGTTTCTCAGTCTCCAGATGGTGGTGGACTGAGGAACGGGAGTGCTGCCGCTGTTTAACTGTTCTCTTTTTAATCTTTGCCATTTTGTGTAATAAGAGTGAATGAAGGAGAGGAGAAGGAAGTGAGATGGGGTTTCACGCTGCTATCCTTCAGGCAAGTACTGATAGGACGGCATCATTGGGGTACTAGTCTGGAGACTGCGGAGACGCCCGAGCCCCCCCGGGAGTGTCCATCGGGCCCTTTCTTCTGGTCGCCAACCAGTACGATGGCGCAACCCGGGATTTTTCATCAGTTGGCGGGGCAGCCTTTCATGTGAGGCTGGTACATTACTTGGGCCGCGGCGCACCGTGCCTCGGATCCCGCTACCCTCCGCGACTACTCTCCCGATACCTCCATACCAGTGTGGGCCTGGTCGGTCTGCTTGTAATGGAACCACCACTTCGACCCAACTCCTCTAAATTGGCTACACTGAGCATCGTACCGGAACACGGCTAGACCGCTTGGCGGAACGTCTTTACCCAGTGACCACGGGGACCACGTGTAGGGACTTAAAATGGGTATTCTCCTACGGACGCGGGTGACTCAGCCCCCAAAATGGTAATGGTAAGCTACATGTTTAATTTTAACTACAATAATACAAGGTTAAAAAGGAAGAAAACAGAACTCTAGGATAGCGATGACTTCACTACCTAATAATATTCGCTTCTGTACTTTTATTCTTTGACCGGAGCGCTCGCGTCCTTGCTGTGAGGGCAGCAAAAAAAAATGTATTTGCCATTTCTTTCTTTCCTTGCCTCTAATTATCATAATAATTGAAATATAATAATAAATTGAAGTATATTGCGTACTTACATGTGGTATGAGATCCCTTGTGTTTTATTAACTTTGGTATCATAATTGACACACTTTCTAAACACACATGAAGGCATTTTTTTTTTTTAAATTTCGTAGCAGCGTGTAACTCGATGCGATGCGTGACGCAGACTAAAGGCAATTCGTCCCAATTAGGACGTATTCGAGTGTTCAAGATTGCGCCCTCACAACATATCGGTTTATAGAATATAATTGGTTATGGTAATAGACCGTATGCATCATAAACATATATGCGTGATTGGCAATATTATAGTGAGTTACGCGATGTAAACAAGCCTAGTAGTTTAGAATTCTGTTAAGTAATACTAAATAACTACACAATTGAAATAGTTTTATAATCGATACACACATAAAACAAATCATAAATTCTAATGCAGAACAGAACGACTCATAGTTGGGGCCCCTTGGGAAGATTTCGTTGGTAAAATTTGAATGTCTATCTATATTGTAGTCGTATATCTATATTGGCACCCCAAATTTTCAAAATTCTAGGATTATAATTGTTTATCATTGATTCGTGAATATCTCTTTTTAAAATGCAAAATCTGCCACAATTACGTACAGCTTCGTCATTATCTAAAATTTTAGTTGCCTCTGAAGTCACTCGTGGAAAAGAAAAACGACAATGATTTTTTAGACTTAGACCTTGGCTCTTGTGAATTGTTAGGGCATACACCACACAGATTGGGAATGGTTCTCTGTACACGTATACTCGGGGTATGATCTCAAATTTTGACTTAATAGGCATAATTCGTGAATCAAATTATTAGCGAATTTTACTACCAATTGTTTAGGCTTTGTTTGGTCTTCCAGATCCCACCTCACTTTTTGTACAACGCCTATCGACCCATTCACTAAACCTAAACTAGCATCAATGTTTCTCCTAAGCATTACTTTAGCTCCCTCTTCAATGATTATAGTTTCTTCCAGTCCAACAGTCATCGACGCATCATCTTCATATTTTTGTAAACACGCCCGGGCTTTCGTTATCATACATTTTGAACAATCCAAGGAATCTTTAGCAACTAAATTTATCTCGAGGTGCGGAATCGCTTTTAACATAGCATTATTTAACTGCATACACATATTTCTAGTCGGTAGTAAACAAACAGCATCTTCTGGTAAGTCCCTCAAACATTGTGCTATTTCCATTAACCTTTCTTCATTGGAATGTGAGAGCAGAGGTATCAAGGTAAGTTAGTATATCTCTGTCTGATTGAGTTGTCACTGTCTCGTATTGGACATAAATGAAAGCCCTCGGAATATGTTTTAGCTTGTATTTCAAGATTAATTGAATTTTTACAATAAAATTTGTACGGAGTGATATCTAATACGTTTTTTCTTTGTGGATTTATATAAAGGGTAATGTAGGTAGACGTACCCACGTATTAAAAATAATAAAACTCCCTATAAAAGTTGGCTGCTTGCTAGTGATGTGATATACTTAGGCGCCAACAGTCACTCCTACTCTGATTCTTTTTAATATTTCTTCAAACGTAGAATCATCCAGCTGTCTCATATTCAATCCCTCCTAATCCCTAGCAAACGTTTTCAAGCGCAGTAGAAGAATGTCGGAAACGACTGTAACGCGGCCGGTTGCTACTTCGCCATATAGGGTTATCGGAAAAACAAACGTAAGCGCGTTTTAAAATACGGTCAGCGCCATCTAGCGACGTATGCGGGTATCATCGCCACTCTTAGTCCAATGCAATTTTGACCAAATTTTGAGTGAAATTAATATTTTAGTGTAATTTGTTTATTTAATTTGTGTAATATTCGAGTAGAATAAAGTTAATCGTTCGACTATTTCTTCTTGTAAACTAGTAAGTATAAGTATAAAAGCCAGTCTAGTCATATCCAGAGTTTTCCTTTAATTTTATTTATATGCGTATTAAAAGCAGAAGGGGAGGCATTCGCCCAGCAGTGGGACGCTTTAGGCTAGATTAAATTAGATTAGAAGATGTGTCCCACTACGCTGGATTTTTGCAATGACAGTCGATTTTTTATCTCTAATACAGCTGAGAGTTCTTCAATCAGATTTAGACCTTCGATTTTTGACATCAAATGAAGCGGCCCACCAAGTTGAATATTTTTTGTAAAGGCGGTATGTCGATCTCTATTAGTTTGGTTGGGCTCTTGTGTCTTCTAATCAGGGTCACCAGGTACTCCAGATCTTCGATTATCCAAGTTTTTATAGTTTTCCCTTTATGTGGCCATTAAACCCTAACTCTGTACCTACCAAATTTCAGCTCTCTGAGTTTATGGGAAGTACTAGTTCTATTCTAATGATCATGAGTAAGTGAGTGAGCGTCATAAATGCAAAACTTTGCTTTCGCTTAACTTCGGAACTAAATGATCTACAGACTTGAAATTTTGGATTTTAAGTATGTGATTATAGCTTACTGGATGACGAAAATTTCTGCGTTCTGGTCTTATCCAGAGGTTCTCAAATAGGGGCCAATGCGGCGAAATGGTTCCAGTAAAGGATGGTACGGCAGTGTTTGCTTCGCGCTCGCCTTGGCGGGGGCACTGCCGTGCTCCCCGATTAACATCATAGATTTACGAAAAGAGGATATATGTATCGGAACACGATGTTTTCAGTTTGTCCCTACCACCACCGACACTACTACACATGCAGCAATAGTTACGCAGTCGCGCAAACAACCGCAATTCATTAATCAGACCATACTACACAGTCAATAACAAACCTTATAGACCTAAATACAGCGTGTATTTTCCATGCATCGTACAACTTACTCACATATAAACGTCGATGTGCTGTGTAAAAGTAATTTATGTTACATTTACGCTAGTGATTGACTAAATAGAAAAGTTATCGATTTTTCCTTTTTTTCTTTGTGCTTTTTTTTTGGATCCCAAAAACAAATTCAATAAAAATCAATATGTCAGAACAAAAAAATTGTTTTTATATAACTCAAAATGTATAATTATTTACCCTTATTAGGTCATAATACGGCATTTTAGAACGTCAATATCAAATACTAAAAGTCTGCCAAGTGCCAATATTTTGCACGTTTTAGGCCCGTACCAAATTTTTATTGAAAAAATCAGGTTCTGGTTTGGGTTTCTTAGTAAAACATACATAATAACAAATATTATCACCTAATTTCAAGCTCTTAGCCACTCTAGCCTTGAAGACACCCGAACTATAATCAGACGGGAAGACCGCACCAGGCAAATAGTTCCAGTCCTTCGATGTACGCGGTATAAACGACGAGGCGAAACGCAATCGAATTTTTAATGACTTTTATTAAATTAACAAAAATAATATATTTTGTTTTTATTTATTATCCATAAAATACAAAAGTAGATTTTATATACACAAAAGAATTATCCATATACTCCTGCCCGTTATTTTTCTATGAAAATCGCCCGCGTACCGTATCAAGCGGCGCTCTAAACGCTCCGCTGTCAAACAGGCCCGCCGTAAGCGGGCGTGCAAGGCGTGCACCGCACGCGGGCGGCACGTCCAGGGGGGCGGCAAATCGAACGACTCATCTCGTAATATTCAAAATCATTGTCATAATACCTACCCCGCCCACAGAATAAGAAATATCATCACATGGAAAAAAAACCCGACTAGCGGCGCGCCATCTTAGCGTTAACACCGCCACTTATTATTATCCGTTAAAACTAAGATGTAATTAATGCCAAACGTCGTCTACCAGCAGGTTGGCCGCCCGCCCCCGCTTGGTGGCGCCCCAAATTCGATAGAAGTATCGTACTCTATGAAAGGCAGCACTGGCGAGTGGCGAAGTTAGGATGGTGGATGAACAGTAACGATCGCACATTAAATTGCAATTATTTTGGTAATAGCTCTTCAGAAGTGGGTCTAGGAATAATTATAGATATTTGAACTTAGTTTGATTATAATTCAATGTATCATCTTTTCACTGACAGATGATACATTGAATTATAATCCGATCCGTGATCGGATTGTAGATTGATTTTTGGTACTTGTATCATAAATGCACTCAGAAAGAATATTTCCGGAAAGTAATTCCGGTATTTCTGGACTCAATTAAATATTGTTAATGTTGGTATGACATTATTACCTACTTACTACTCAATTCAAAATTTAAAGGAAGGTGTAATGTTCTGATTGTTCGTTGGGTTGTGTCAAATCGTGACTGTGTGCCGTTAAAAAAAATATGAAGAATATAATATTGCTCATTTTAATACAATTCCTGCCTAAGTTCTAGGTTTTTTTTAATAAGCAACCAATTCCAGAGGAATAATGGTTCTAATATGCGTGGAAAACACAATGGATTACAAAAAAGAATTTTGGAAATCAATAACCGCGCATTTTACGTCCCATGCTCGGCTTATAGTCTTAATTTGGTAGTGAATAATGCAGCAAATATTACGCACGAAACTGTAAATTTCTTTAATATAATTCAAGATATTTACGTTTTCTTTTCATCATCTACAAAAAGGTGGTCGATAATTTGCAAACATTTACCAAATTTAAAATTAAAAGCTTTAAGCGTCACGCGATGGTCTAGCCGAATTGATGCAGTTAAACCATTACGGTATCACCTCGAAAAAATATTTGATGCTTTGCTGGAAATATCTGGTGATTCGTTGGAATGGGATTGTACTACATGTCACAAAGCTCATTCTCTTGCTCTGAACATTCAAAATTATAGATTTATTTGCTCGGTAGTAATTTGGTTGGCTCGATATTTTAAACGAAATTAATGCTCTGAGCAAAATGATGCAGAGCCCCACAATGAATAATCAAATCTGCATAAATTTGTTAAATAAGTTGATTGGTAAGTTCACAGAATATCGCACGGATGAACACTTTGAAATGGTGTTAGCCGAAGCTTCCAAAGTGACTCACGAGCTCAATGTAGAAACAGATTTCCCATCAATAAATACAATTCGTCCAAGAAGAAAACCAACACAACTTCAATATGAACACAGTGATGAAGTTTTAGTAGACCCCAAAATCAAATATAGAGTAGAGTTTTATTTTAGAGTCCTAGATCAGACAATAACATCTTTAAAGGATAGGTTCGAGGAGTTAAACACATTTACCGATGTATTTGGCTTTTTTAGCAATAACTTATTTAATTACTCCAATGATGAGTTAATTAAACATTGTAAAGATTTAAATCTGAAGCTTAAAGATGATTCAAGTAGTGAATCAGATATTGACGGTATTGATTTGTTTAATGAAATCATTGCATTAAAGTTGCATTTTCCAGAAAACTAGTCTGATGATCCACAAACCCTATTACAACATCTTTTTACTAATGACTTAATGTCAACATTTCCGAACACAGCAGTAGCGCTAAGAATATTATTTACACTGCCGGTTTCAGTTGCATCTGGTGAAAGATCGTTTTCAAAATTAAAAATTATTAAAAACTATTCAAGATCAACAATGACTAAGTTATTTAGCTTTATCAATTGAACATGAAATCTTAGACAACTTGTATACAAGAAAGTTGATTCAAGATTTCGCAAATATAAAGGCAAGAAGAGGTAAATTTTTGTAGATACGAAAATAACTATGTAGGTACCTAATCAAAATAAATGTTTTATCTTCGTTATGATTCTTTTCTTTTTTCCCACCATAATGAGAAAACATTAAATAGCCTTTTTTCGGCAAAACTCAGCGTAAGTTGTCGTAGGGCGACATAATCGGTATTGCACGCGGGCTACTAAACAGCTAGCGGCGGGCCTGCTGTCAAAGTGTTAATGTTTAGAACTGATAGACAAAACAGGCATTGAAATTTCTTCCTCAATATTTGATAGTTACCCGGCTAATGTAATAATGGTTAAGCAGTTAGGATGTCTAAACGCGTGCCCCTAAGTTTGTCTTTAATTTTTGGAAACAAATAGAAGTCGTGGGGTGCGAGGTCCGGGCTGTAAGGCGGATGCGTCATCAGTTCCACATTTAAAGCCTTCAAATAGGCTTCTATCACCTTAGCGGAATGTGAGGATGCGTTATCGTGATAGAGGTGTACGTTGCTTCGAGGACAATTTTCGCGAACTTTTTCTAAGACTCTGGGCAAGCAGGTGTAGACGTACCAATCTGCAGTCACTGTCCTTTGATCTTAAAGCGATAATGTAGTGTAATGTCCGATTTGCCGAAAAAAAAACCAACCATTATTTTACTAACCTTTTGACTTTTCTTATCTTTCGTCAGAAAATCTTCACAAGGATCTAGATCCGAAGGTCCTGGTGATACAGCTGGTGGGGCTTGTCTTGGTTGTATAAAATCCTGAAAATTTTCTCTAACTAATATTATGAATTACTACATGAAAAAGCTTACAGATAAAAAAAAAATACTCACTTCTGCAAAAATAAGGTCTAGTCTTAATTTGGGGATTGCCCATTCAAAAAGCATGCGTTTTTTTTTTTGAGGCTGAAACATTTCTGGTTGAAAATGAATGGAGCATATGGTACTATATTTTGTAGGGAACCAATTAGGTGGCTTTCCAGTGGCGTCAATCCATTGCTCTTTTAATGTTGCGTCTTTTGGGAAACTGAAAACATAAAATGACATTGTAGTTATCATTTTTACTTAAGCTACTGCTAAACCTCACCATGTAAAAGGTTTCCGTTAGATAGTGCGTGTAAGAGTGGCACAAGACGATAGAATTTTAACCTACCGACCTGCCCTACGTCTAGTCTGCGTAGGGCAGGTCGACATGATTCAATATCGATAATTAGTGTATGTTAATCAGTGCTAAGTGATGGAATAGTGATTAAGACTAATAATCTCATAAATAAAAAATTGTGATTCGTTGTAATTGTTTTTATTGAACACTCATAATTATGGCGCCAAAAGATTACGTCACTACATGGCACGGCGCTGTTGTCACAGGTTAGTGTACCGATATTTATAAATGGTGTTCTATTATATTTACGATTTTATGCTATTTAGTTTGTTTGAAAAAATCATTTATTATATTTCGAGTAGGATTTTTTTGGCAGTTTAATAATATTCCTATAGACTAGTACTACGCGTGTTTTAATTTTAAGTCGTATAGTTAGCGCTACTTTGTATATGAAAGGTTTTTTTCCAAAATTCACCCCCTAAGGGGACGAAACGGGGTCCTAAAGTTTGTATGGAGAAACCTAATTTCACGCGAAGCTGCTAACAGAAGCTACTAACAAATAAAAAGTTAAAACATGTTGCCATATTTTAAGTGAAAGTCGTTAATATATTCTGAATGATGGGTGGATGACATAATATCGGTGGCGGGGAAAAACTGGCTCAGAACACCACAGGACAGAGAAAAATGGAAGAAATTGGAGGTGCCCTATACCCTAACCAGGGGTTTCTATAAAAATAGTTATTACTTATAAGCTACAACTAACATTACAAATAAGTATTTACTAACACTAAACTAAAAAAGAATATAATGTTAATTGTAAATGTTAAGTTTTATAAGAAATAAAAAAGCTTTATTATTATTACTTTACGACAGTTGCTTACGTATTTCTCTACTACTCTGTAAAATAAAGTAAATAAAAATACATTATTTCACTTCGAATATCCAACCAATCGATAATCTTCATTAGTGGACCTGAACAGACGCATCACTAGCTCACCGCAACTGACAGCGGCCGTATTATGACACACACCGCACTGATAAAGTATCGTTATTATCATAGATATTAGAAAGGAGGAAAAAATTTACTGAAACACGATGTCTCCAGTTTCCCACCGCCGACAATACTACACATGCAGCAATAGTTACGCAGTCGCGCACACATCCGCAATTCTTAAGTCAATCCATACTACACAGTCAATTATAAACCTTATCTTTCGAATAACAGCGTGTATTTTCCATGCACCTACAACTTATGCACACATTAAATGTCAATGTACTGTGCAAAAGCAATTTATTTTACATTTACGCTAGTGATTGACTAAATAAATAGTTATCAATTGTTTCCTTTTTTTGTTGTGCTAAGTATTTCTTTTGGGTCCCAAAAACAAAATCAATATGTCCAGAAAATAATATATTAATAATAGAATAATAAATTTGTTTTCATAAAACCAAAAAACTCTAACCATTTACCCGCATTAAGCCATTATATACGGCATTTTAGAACGTCAATATCAAATACTAAAAATCGGCCAAGTGCGTGTCCAGGTTCTTAAAAATCCTGAAAAGTTTAATAACTTATATTCTGAATTATTATATGATAAAACTTTCAGTTACCGAAAAAACTTTAACTCACTTCGACAAAAATAAGGTCTAGTCTTATATTTAAGGATTGCCCATTCAAAAAGACTGCGTTTTTTTTAGAAGCTAAAGCATTTCTGGTTGAAACTGACTTGAGCATATGATACCATATTTTGACGTGACAACGTCTTATAAATTGGTTTGCCGGGTGACACTTCAAGAAACTGCGTTACGCTCCGCTCACGTTATGCGCTCACAATGAGAGCGAGTGAGAGGCACGCGTCCCTTCCACTCGGGCATGGTTAGCCCGCATTATTTTACCACTCAAAGTCGTTGTCACGTAAAACTTTCGCCCGTATACCGACTTTACAGGCAACCAATTTTTTTTAGGGAACCAATTAGGTGGCCTTCCAGTGGCATCAATTCATTGCTTTTTTAAAATTGCGTCTTTCGGGAAACTGAAAACATAAAATAACATTTTCCCTAAGTTTCTGCTAAACCTCGCCATGAAAGCATTTGTTAGAAAAAAACAGTACAGAGCTTGTTAAATAAAGAGAACAAATAAAGATCTAGAACATTTTGCCTTATTTTAAGCAAAAGTCGTTATTAAATTCTGAATCATGCCCGTTATTGTAGCGCATTCGAAACTTTTGAACACTTTAAGAAGGAAATGAGGAAATAACACGAAGATAAGGCATAACATACGATATCCGAAAAAAAAAATTGTCCTTCGACTATTAACTTACAATTTAACTAATTTATTTTACGACAGCTTGCGTATTTCTCTACTAATCTGTAAAATAATCTAAATAAATAAAAATATTTACATTATTTCACTTCGGATATCCAACCCATCGATATTATGGTCGATAGTCTACATTAGTAGATCATACAGGCACATCATTAACTCGCCGCAACTTACAGCGGCCGTATTATGAAATACACCGCATTGATAAAGTATCGTTATGTTATTTTTACATTGCTTGTTCAGTTACTGAGCGTCAAAATTAAGTAGTGGTTAAAGAGCAATGTATTTACTATAAAAGTAATACAGTGATATTTGAAAGCAATAATAACGTAGTAGCAGCAAAGGATATTATAAGATTTGTTGCTTTTACTAATTTTAAAGATACTCGTAAATAGTTTTAAACTTGTACTTACATATGGTAAGAGATTCCATGATGACCCAGGCTTCTCTTATCGCTTCGGTTCTTGCACGAAACCACTGAACAACGCGGCATTTTAAATTTGTTTACGATCACGTATCGCGAATCTCACAAGTTTATAACTGACGGCCGTTTGCCTGAATAAGCCGTTTATGTGCAAGTCGCGCGGACATGCACACGCCCTCTTGCCACTTCTGTTTTTTATATTTCTATGATCGTTGTGTTACTTTCACATTGCTTGTCCAGTTACTGAGCGTCAAAATTAGGTAGTGGTTATAGAGTAATGTATTTACTGTAAGAGTAATACACTCGCTAATATTTGAAATAAAAATAACGTAGTAACAGCAAGGGATATTAAAAGATTTCTTGTTTTTACGAATTTTAAAGATAAATATAGGATTAAAATTGTACTTACATATGGTAAGAGATTCCGTGATGACCCAAGCTTTTCTTATCGCTTCGGTTCTTGCAAGAAACCACTGAACATCACGGCATTTTAAATTTGTTTACGATCACGTATCGCGAGTCTCGCAAGTTCATAACTGACGGCCGTGTACCCGAACGTGCGCATTTTGTGCGTAAATGGACACGCTCCTTGCCGCTTTTCCCGTTTTTTATATATATGGAGCTTGAAAACTCTATCAAGCCCAGTGTTTCCATCAAATATTATAATAGGCACCTGCATTATTCGTGCAGTTTTATATAGTCAATATAGTCTTGTTCATGACCCAAGTATGCAGTTAAAATAGTAGTTATTAGTAGTACCTACAAAAAAAAACCCTTTTCGAAAATCGATCTTTCTCTCCAACTCGAAACAAACCAGCAGGCACGAGGTATGGCAACGGCGCGCAGCAGGCACCACGACGCGGTTTGGCAACGGCGCGCGGGATGCGGGTTATTGATTGCGAGGAGCGCGATAGGTATTTGGTATGACGTCATCCTCAAATAGTAACTAAGTCGCTGAATGTCGGCCTGTGTATGTTTGTCAGCTGACTCCCTACCTATATCACGCTACGGATTTTACATGCATACGGTTTTCACTTAAATGCATATACCTACCTACTTAGCGTTAATCACGTACATAACAAAATTTTATAATCAATCGCAATTTACCGTTTCGGGGATCGATCGTTTCGATTGCAAAAAAAAAGCTATTTCCGCCAATTCGCACCCAGACCTTGTACTATTATTTATTCTGTGCCCAGACATTGCGCGACGTTGCCAGCCCGCTACAACGAAACTCCCTAGGTCGCGTCACGCCGCGTCACCGCGCGCAAACAGCCGGCCGTCAACTTTATGGAAACCATAATACCTTTTAGCGCTGATGCGAAACGATAATAATATGAATTATAATCAATCAAAATAGAGTTTTAATAGGTACCTAACTATAACGTAGTATGTGATAAGTGGAATAAATAGGCATAAGATAGTGTAGGTATGTATTTATCTAGAGAAAAAAAACTGTAGAATAAAGATAAAAAATGTGGGTTGCTTATCTCGAACGAGTTAATAGATACTTACATTTGCATCGCCTGTTTCAATAGTTGTTTGAATTCCTTTATCTACAAAAAGAGGCAATGGAAGGAGTAGTTGCGGAATTGAGTTTTTTTTTAATAACTTTCTTCTTGGATTGCTCACAATAAAGTTGGGTTTAAAGTGAGCTTCGCATACACGAGCACGAAAGCAACTTGTATCTATTAAATCTTCTCTTTGGATCAATTTCAACCACTCAATTCGCCTGAAACAAGATATAACTTTATCTTAAAAATTAAACTGTAGTATTTCTATCCATGAAAGAGATTAAATATTTATAGTCAAGTTTTTGGTGCGAATAGTCCTATGTGCACCCCGGCGCCACTAGACAGGTATAGAAGTCAATCTCATGTATGTAGGTAGGTACAATGATATTAAATTAAATATTTATTAATTATACTCCATCTGTATAGGTAGGTAATTATCTAAAGGTAAACAATCTTGACATGTCTTTTAACGAAAAGTTGTCTATAATTTTTATCTAAAAATGTTTACTATTTGTTATTTACCTATACCGATGTTTGGTAACTAACTTAATTTAAATAATCTTTGTATATGTCTTTTATACGATTAATTTTTAATAAAAATACATAATAAGAGTGTTTACGTTTAGTTAACTACCTAAACCGATGGAGTATAGAATATCATTGGGTAGGTACCTACCTACTTCACTTTTCATACCTCACCGGGCGCGATGATTAATGCCTTAGTACCTATCTGAATTGTAAAAATATTACATGGCCAAAAAATCTTTTCTTTCTCGGCCCAGGCCCAATGCCTGTTCTGTGTTAAAACAAACCATCAAAATACAAGCAAATATCTACTTACCTCTCTGAATCAACTGGTAGCCTAAAAAACGTGAATTCACTGTTTAATGTTGAATTTAAACAACAGACCACTGAACAGTTATTATAAGGCTTTTTTTGTCGGTCCATTTTTCCACAAGTCACAGACGCGTGTGTCTAACGGATAGCACTCGAGCTCGCATTGAGCTGAATTGAGTCGAGTTATCGTGTCCGTGAGCTGTGTCTATGTGTGCGTTGCACGACCGCGCTTTGTATGTAGATTGACTACTGGTATTTTGTGTCTACGCTCAGCGGTCGCGCTTTGTTTGCCAACTGGATTATGCACAAAAAAACTGTTGTGGTAGTGGCGCTCATATAGGTACCTATATTTATTGTTGAGAACGAAATAAAAAGACCTGTAAACCAATAATAACTAAAACATTTTAGTTTTATTGTTATATTACAAAATTTCTGCTAAATATTATAGGTATGGCCCCAAAGTCATGTTCGCTCTCTCGGCGAGTGGCCGGGGGCCTACCTAACTCTTCTCTTTTACGTTAAATGTTCGGTTTTATCAGTATAATCGGAATATAAGCAAATATCTACCTACCTCTCTGAAACAACTGGTAGCCTAAAAAACGTCAATTCACTGTTTAATGTTGAATTTAAGCAACCATCCACTGAACAGTTAAAATAAGTTTTTTTTTGTTGGTCCATTTTTCCACAAATATGTTTACAGACGCGTGTCTTAAACGGATAGCACTCGAGTTCGCACTGGTTCCGACTGGTTCGAGCGCGTTGAGATATCGTGTCCATGAGCGGTGTCTATGTGTGCGTTGCTCGTGCGTGCTTTGTATGTAGATTGTCTTCTGTACTATAATATCTCTTTTATGCCGGTTCCTATCTCAACTATTTACAATTAGATTATTCAACACAAGCTTATACTACAATAAATACCCAATACAAATAGAAAAATATTAGGTAACTACTTAAGTACATGTTCACAAAGTTATATTACATATATTATACGCTTTCGCGGCCCGGGGGCGGAGTCCGGGGCGCTTACCTACCTGCCTAAATGTTATGTAAAAACCTTTGAAATATAAGCAAATACCTACTTACCTCTCTGGAACAACCGGTAGCTTAAAAAACGATAATTCAGCGTTTAATGTTGAATTTAAACAACCGTCCACTGAACAGTTAAAATAGCACTTTTTTTTTTGGCTCATTGTCGTACAAAAATGTTCACAGACGCGCGACTCAGGCGGATGACACTCTCGCTCGCACTGGTCCTAATCGGCCCGAGATATCGTGTCCGTGAACGGTGTCTATGTGTGCGTGTCGAACACACTTTGTATGTAAATTGCCTTCTGTATTATCTCTCTTTTGTGACACAAGGTTTACACATATTATACTACAACTAGCTTTTGCCAGCGGCTTCGCCTGCGTACATGAAATATAGCTTATGTGACTCAGGAATAAAGCAGTTTTCTATCAGTGAAAAAATTTTTGCAATCGGACCAGTAGGTACTTCCAAAGATAACCTCTTACAAACAAAAAACATAGTGAGAAAATACTTTTTTCTCTACTAAAAAAAAATTCGTTATGTACGTTATATTTCTACAAAACTAGTTGGCAACCTCATCTGTACGTACATTTCTCTCTATTGTAGCACAGAGCATGTAAACCTGTCTGTTATCTATATTTACTATACTCTTTGTTGTGGAGCCAGCGAGCGTCGCGTTCATCGGGCACACAGAGTACTTTGTAATAATTATACTGAAAATCGGGCAGTCCAAAGCAGTCCAAAGACTATAGTATTGGGCAGTCAGTCGGTACTCGGTTTCCATTGTGGTTTCCATGTTGGAGGTAAATAGCGAGCTGGCAACGCGTTATTCAGTCATTCAAAAAAGGAACACGTGTGGCGCAAGTTGGGATAACCGGATCACATTTTTTTAAAATATATTTGATGCTTGTAGGTAGGTATTATGTACGATTGTGTCAAAACGAAACGAAAAAAAAATCTAGTTTGGTAAACCGTCAACGGCGTCAACGGGTACCTGTTGATAGTCGCACTGTCTCATTTTCTCCTTTTTTCTCTCATCTAAGCATTTTCTATACAAAATTGAAAACGTTACGATGTTTTATCTCAAGAAAGCGGATAAATCTTGGATGGTGTCTAAGTGTCAAAGAAAATAGCAAATAAACAACTGCGATTTAAATCGTGACTGGCCTTCTGGTGCAATCAGATAACTTTCAAAGAAAATATTACAAAAAAAAAGACATCGATAAATATACGTACTCGTTTTTTCCGTGCAAGTGTATATGCGTATATGAGTAGTAAATCTTCCATTTCTGAATCACTCGACATTTATGTAATATACCTTCTTAATATTTTTTAAATAAATAAAGAAAAACACTCGTACTCGTCAAAAATGGCAAGCGATCTGTTAATTTCATCATTTATGTTTCAGACTAGTAGCGACATCTGTTACCGATTCGTGTAACCTCTGTTAAATTGTCAACTACGTCGGGCTCGGCTACCAGTCAAACCCGCAAGACTGGACTGTCAAAGAAATAAATAAAAAAAAACAACTATGCGAAATAAAAATAAGTATTTTGAATTTGAACACTGTTTTTTCTATTCCGTGGTCAAAGATCAACAAGTGACAGTCGGGATGGTCGGGAACGAACGAATTTCAGTAGGATGATTTAGTAGATGGCCATTGCCATTGGCCGATGATCTGGGCAAACGTCGCTTGGAGATCGGCATGACGACGCCGACAGCAGCGGCGGCGGCGCGGTGCTGCTAGAGCTGAGCTTGTCACTTAGCTCTTGTAGCGACATCTGTTATTGCTTCCTTAAAACTGTTTTGTGTCAATAAAATTTATGAAAGCGCATCTTCTAATTCTGCAAAAACTGGAGTAATGGAAAATTTTATTTTGCTTTTATTGTTATGTAATACGTAAACAGAGAATGTTATAGCGTGTTGCAAAACCAGACAAAAAAAATAGTATTTCACTATATTTAGGCTTACCATTTGGTACACATGCACAAAATAATTTGTTTTGTGCATTTATTGCCAATAAAATGCACAGAATAATGTTTGCAACTAGGGAATCCAATCCCGCATGCCTGCGGGATTAAAGTCAGCAATCCCGGGAGTCCCGCGGATTGGGTTTTTTAATTTCTTTTTGGCTTTAAGCAGTAATAAACATAAAAAACCGGTGAAGTGCGAGTCGAGGACTTACACCCCGAGGGTTTTATCTTACCTACCTATGTAAATAGTTTGATTCCCGAATCGAGTATGGAAGATTTTCCGAACAGTAAAAAAATATTATTTTGTATTGTAACTACTTTATGATTTTCATATAAAATCAGCTGCGTTTATAGGCGCACACTGGAGACAAGATTGTCTTCGGGCGCACGCACATACACACACATGAAATTGTGGGGGGGCACGTTTTTTAGGACTCCGTACCCAATAACGACGCCATTACTAAGACTCCACCCACTGTCCGTCTATCTGTCTGTCTCATGAACCGCGATAGCTTTTGAATTTTCACAGATGATAATATTTCTGTTACTGCTATTTCAAAAAATACTAAAAATGGAACAAAATAAATATTTAAGTGGGGCAACCATAAAGGGCCATTCAATTATTACGCAAGATGATTGTTAAGTACTAGTTTTTGACCCCTTCCTAACTCTAAATAAGAAAAATTAATAATAGGCCGATACTCCTTTAATTCCAACGCTGCGTCCGCAGGAGAACCAAGGTTACGGACACAGCTCAAAGAATCGCCAAACTTAAGCGGCAGTGGGCAGAGCACATTGCTCGCAGAACAGACGGTCGATGGGCCGAATGGTTCTGGAGTGGCAACCATGTACCGGAAGATGCAGCGTTGGAAGGCGTCCTACAAGGTGGACAGATGACCTGGTGAGGATTGCGAGGCGCACTGGACCGTTCATTGTGGCGACACTTGGGGCTGGAAGGCCTATGTCCAACAGAAATGATGAAAGGAGGTACAAAGAAAAAGAAAAGTAAGGAATCAAGACATTTTATTTCGAATCCAATCTCTTGTCAACAATCAGCTTTTCATAATCCATATTGCCATGATGAACTCTGATATGATTTTTTAAGCTACATTTTTGGACAAACGCCTGAGAACAAGCGCCGCACGCAAATCTTCTATCGTTCCTATGTATCCTTAAATGCTCTGCCAATGTTTTCTTGCGCCCATACTTTTTATGGCAAACTTCACACTCATAATTTTTCTCACCAGAGTGTACGACAAGATGGTTTCCTAGCCCACTGTTCGTTGAAAACTTCATGCCGCAGATATTACAACCGTATTTACGTTCCCGCTTTATGTTTAAATGTTCCGACCTCATGTGACGATACAAATTTATGTGGTGGGCAAACTTTTTAGAACATATTTTGCAAGTTAAATCCAATGGAGCACGGTTGTGTACTTCTTCCAAATGTTTCACTCTTTTCTGACTTGTATTGAAGGGCTCATCGCAAATTGAACACATAAACGGAAGTTTTTTATGTTTATATCTTATATGGCTTTGCAATAACATTTTAGACCCACATATTTTTCCACATGAATCACATTTGACGATACTTTTTTCTTTGTGTGACTGCGAGTGTGCTCGTAATCGGTCCGCAAGTAAAAAACACCGGCCGCAGACATCGCACACGTGATCAGAACTATGCTCGTTCATATGATTAGAGAGAGTTTTGAAAAATGTGAATTCTTCTTTGCACTGACAGCATCTATATTTCCCTTCGCTCAGATCGTAACCCAAAATACAATCCGCGGGCTTTTTGGTGTCACTGTCAAAATTGAATTTGACATTATGGGCATCTGTCAAATGTTGTATTAAAAAGTCTAGGTTGTCTATTTTCTTTTTGCATATTCTGCAATTTATGTCACTGACATCGGCTCTGATGCGATCGTGGGGCCTGTATATGCTTTTAAAAATAAACTTGGAACTGATATTCTCGTGTAACTCACTGACATGAGTTTTCAACAAATCGAAGCCTGCGAATTGTTTGTTGCAATAGAAACAATTAAAATATCCTACTCTAGACTTGAAGGGCACAATGGTGGAATGTTCTAAAATTAGGGCTACGTTCTGTCGAGGATTTACGTAGTTACTACTTTTTTTGATAACTTCCTCTTGATATTTCCTAGTAGATTTTCTCAAGCTACCTGAAAAAAAAAATTTTTGTGAGTTACCTCATTAGTCAGGTTTTTTTTTTTAGGTGGGGTATCATCCAATGGCTTCTCTCGCTCTAGGGCGTAGCGGGACGGCGTGTCAGACTTTTACTGACTTAAACTCATTCATATGTTCCTTTTGGCAAATAAATATCGTCGTTTTCAACATAGTGACCATGTCTTAAGCAAAAGTTCGGACGGCCATTTTTTTGGGGTGGGAAATTGGTGACAACTCGCTCTGAGTGGAGCGACTGGACTAGCGTGGACTAATTTAGACGCGGGCGAAGGCGCATCAGCAAGGCCTTATGCTTTCATAAATTCAAAAACAAGACAGCGACTTCGCTTACCATCAGTTGAAATATTGGACAAAAGCGAGCCTATCAACTATAAGAAAAAACACTCGCTAGTGCGAGGCCGTGGGCGTGGGGCCGCTTCGCCCACGCCTAGCTACGCCACTGAGTGTTCCTTTAGTTACCCATTGCCTTTCAGGGCCGCTATAACTCTCAGAAACCATCCTGGCACTCTGTTTACTAATTAAAATATGTTGCAATACTTACTTTTAAAAGCGTCATTTTTTATTTTTCCTTTTTCTTTTTTTATTGAAGTTATATCTGTGGAAGAAGTAATTTTAATGATTATTATGTCATGTAAAGATAAAACCTAGTTAATACCGGGTCTAAAATAAAATAGAAATAATAAAAATTTTAAATTTTATATCTTTAATAATTTTCAATAAATTTTAAGTTTTATATATTTATTAATTTTCAAAAATTTTTAAGTTTTATATCTTTATTAATTTTCTTTAAAAATCATCTTCCTATCTTTGTCACTTTTTACTAGGGGATGGCGCAACACGTTTTTTTCTTCCATTCTGTCCTGTCACCCGTCATGCTATCACTAACTCCCTTTTCTTTCATATCACTCTTCACACAATCCATCCATCTTTTATTTGGCCTCCCTCTCAATCCATCCACATGTACACTCATAACTCTTTTAGTAACATGCGTACCATCCCTCCTCTTCACATGACCATACCAAGACAAACTGGCGCCACTTTCAAACTTCCCCTAATGTACTCATTTCTCACGTTATCCATTCTCGTCACACCACACATCCATCTCAACATTCTTATCTCAGCTACATGCTATCTTTTTCAAGGTAAGTACTTTTGATTACACAAAAGAATATTTCAGAGCAAGTTGCTGATGGATAATCCTCGTTACAAGATTGCTATTATATTTGTTTTATTCTCATAAGGGGATGCAACTCGACATACATTAAAAATTACTACTAGGAGACGGAATGATATTGTTTGCCATTCTAATGCATCATCGAAATATGTATTTGTAAAAAGATTTTTTACTTGCTTAAACCCATTTCCGTACAATAAATTAAATAGAAAATTAAGTATCTACAAATTAAATAAGTTTAACTGTAAAAAGTTTATTCTCCAATATTTTTTAAGCTTATCTTATGTTAGAGACAGAACACCTTCTTGCTGTATGTAAATTTAATTTAGTTTTTATAATAGTCATATTAAGTGTTAATTTATTATTTTGTATTTAAGTACTCTCTCGCCTGAAGCACAGGTTCATACTAGTTCAGGCAAATGAGCAACTATGTTCTTTTTTTAATATCTAATATACTTTATTGTAAATGTGCCCTATGTTATAAATAAACGATTTATTATTATATTATTATTATTGCTTCGGATATAGCTGACTGTCATTTTTAATTAAATAAAAAAACTGCTGTTATTTTTTTTTTTTCACTTTTTCATACCACCGCTTTTACGCGAATATGACGTTATTACACATTTTTCATTACATATTTTGGAAATACAGAATCTTGTGGATATTATCTAGGCTTCTATTGAATCTAAAACTATTACCTAATAATAGAAGTTTGTATGACTTACCATAATTATTGATTTCATAGTCATCATTAAATACATGGTCAGCCTGGTTGTCACAATCTCCTTCATGTTCTAATTTCATAACTATATCCGCTTCTGAAAATAGAAATTAAGTAACTTATTAAATCGGAAATCAGTTGAAACGATAGTAAATAAAAAAATAAATTTAAAAAATTAAAAAAAACCCGACATCGAAAAAAAAACAATAAAAATGAAAAGAAAAAAACTAGTTCAGTCCAGTAGCGTAGAAAACAATTCAGTTAAAACAAAACTGCAACAGTCGGGACCCATATTACATGGAGTTTATAGTTACTCTTTTAGTTTTATAGTTACTCTTTTAAAAAAGTGATTGTTTACAATATTTTCATATTAGAGTATTAATAGACATTATGTAAGAACACACACAACAACCAAACGGACACCAGTAACCCTAGCCAAGTTACAATCGTTTCGTTCGCGCCGAACGCCTCGAGTAGGCCACGCCTCCGATTCATTTATTCTGACCACATGACTGAGCGTTGAGATGACGTCAGAACAAAGGAATCGGAGGCGTGGCCTACTCGGGGCATTCGGCGCGAACGATACTATTATAACTTGGCTAGGGGGGCAAGTGAGTAACTCTCTATAGAGCTGTGTACATTTTGTCGGTGGCAGCGACTGGTCGCGCCGCTATGGTGTCCCAGTGAAATATAGACCTAAAGGGTGACGGCAGAAAAGCTGTCGGGCTCAACACTCACCAAATTCTCCTTTTTTAGGAACTTCCAAATCTAGTATCTCCTGTTTCAACGATTGTATTCCATCTGGAAAAGACATTTTATTTTAAACATTCCAAGTCGTAACAGCCACAGTTTACATTTTGGGGAGTGTGCGTCGGAATTGTAAAATTTAAAGCTAGAATTACATTAAACCGACGCATACGTGTAACACACCCGCCCTCCTAGCCAAGTTACAACCGTTTCGTTTCGATTCTCTTTTCGTTGATCGCCTTGAGTCGGCCACGCCTCCTAAACCCTTGTTCTGACCACGTGACTGAGCGTTGAGATGACGTCAGAACAAAGGAATCGGAGGCATGGCCGACTCAAGGCGATCGGCGAAAAGAGAATCGAAATGAAATGGTTCTAACTTGGCTAGGTGGGGGGATTTGTACGTAGAACGACGTCGCGTGGCGTGGATCAAGTGTAGCTCTACAAGTCTAGTTTCCATAAATATAAAATGTATGGAGACCAGTGTTGCCAACTTAGCAACTTTATAGCTAGATCTAGCTATTATTTGATGGAAGCCAGCTACAATTTAATGAAACTTATATCTAAACTTTTTAGCTACTTTTTCGAGCACCTTTTCACTTCACCATGAGACGTGAAGCTATGGAGATTATTATATTAGGGCACCGAGTCTCGGATGAAAAAATAAAAACTAAACGCGAATCTACGGTCTGCGTTGGCCGAGAATTTCCCGTTTTCTGCTGCGCGATGACAGCAGAATACTAACTAAACCAAAATAGTACTCGCTGCTCGTATCTTATCGTGTGTTGTTTTGTTTTATCCATGGAGCACAACAACCAGCCTTGCACATTTAATCGAGATTCTGAATGACGCCATTATTTTTGAAAAAACAGGCTTTAAAAAATCACGTATTTCCTGGAACAAGTTTTGTGAAACATTCGAGTAAATCTCGGAATTACTGAATGCCAACACAGTTTTCAGGCGTTATCTCTCTTTTTTCACGTTGCCTCTTCATCAAACATCGCGTTAGATGAAGCAACAAGCTTGTAAACCATGCTCGATGTTGACGATAGGCGAGTGGAAAAGTAGTTCACATAAATTGCATCTGCTTCAGACTAAAACAAAATTTTATCACAAAAGCATATTTGCAATGGCTCCTAAGTTACATATAAGTTACCTGAGCAAGTGATAAGCAGCAAAAATGAAAATGAGTTCAAAAGAAATCTTTTTAAATTATTAAATGGCAAGGTATATTATTCCATTAATGAATGTCTTAATGACAAATGATTTTTTTACTTATTTAAATTTATCATTTTATATATTGACATTATTTACTCTTTTGACTGACTATTACTTTATTTATTTGAATGTGACATGCAATTAGTTGTTAATTAAACTGTGACTAGTTATACCTTATTTTAATTGTTGACATTTTATTTTTTAATTATTATTGTATTCTAATTTTTATTTTGCAATTTATAAATATCACAAATTCGAATCATTACAATATTGATAATATTTGTATGCCTTCTGGCGGGACATTGTTGGGACATTATATTTTTTGTACAACATCTTTAACCATACCCTATGTTCACAAATAAATATATATAAAAAAGGCCCTCTTAAACAAACCTAAGGTCTTACCTAAAAGTCGTAATCTTAAAGCGGACTGACATTGAATAACTTTTTGCTTGAACTGCACCGCATTCCTGAGTCGAGTGATGCAAACTTCACAAATTAAATCCTTCGTCTCATCTTTCTGATCCCACTGAAATACATACAGATAGAAATAGTACTTTTTACCCGACTGCAAGAAGTTTGTAGAGCAGTGGTGGCCGAGTGGTAACGGCCCCGACTTGCGGGTTCAAACCCAGCCAGGCGCATTACTTTGTGTAATTTATTTCAGCACCACTGCTCTCAAAACGGTGAAGGAAAACATCGTGAGTAAACCGGCATGTCCTAGAACCAAAAATTCGAAGACATGTGACATCCACCAACCCGCACTGGTCCCACGTGGTGGATTCATGCCCATTCCCTCTCCTAGAGAGGAAGCCTGAGTCACAGCAGTGGGAACATTATAAGGCCGACTACGCTATGCTAGTACATTTTGATACAAGTGCAGAAAGTTTGTCATTGCGACCGAGGCGGAATCGCACGAGTCGTAGGCGTGTTATGGAGCCGAGGAGGGCTGCAGTGACAATTTGCACGTGTATCAAACGACTTTTTTCAATGCACTTACGAAATTAATAAACGGGGTTTGACCAGCGACTGGTGGGGGTCGACACACGCCCTGCCTTATACGATAAATACAATAACATTGTGGTGGGCGTGGGGAGAACACGCGAACTTTTCTGCACTAGTGCGGAAAACAGTCTATTGGATGCCTAAAAGCGGTGGGATAAAAGCGGGCTTTCGAGTAAGTGTATTGAAAATACTTTATTGTCCGTGGGACACTCAAAGTTTTCAGACGACCACTCTTTTGTTCTTCCCTCAAAGTAAGGCGATCGCGCTTGAACTCGCTATACCAGCGGTAAGTAGTTGCTTTTGAAGTTCCTTCATCCATACACGCAATTTGAATTTGATCAAATGACTCATCAGGTTTAAAATCGTGGCCGGCCACATTTAAAATCGTAGAAACTCATCGCACGAAAATGTTCTCGATGCAGATCCATTTTTAAATGAGCTGATAATTTGATTTGGCTATCGAAAAAATGTGGAATAAATTCAAAATTCGAACAATGATATTTTACTATTAAATACCCAAAGCTTTCAAAGTGGCCAGTGCCTTATATATAAAAACTTTTTTTTCGAAAAACTTTCTGAGTGGCCTGATATCTAATAATATGTCAAAATATACGAGTGTTTCAGTTAGGAACAGGCTGTCAATAAATTGTAAGAATGTGGACAACGCAACTGGCCCGTTGACCTAGTTCTTAGTGGCCCAGACTGCTTTGCCGGAGGTTGTTGGTTTGATTCCCACCCATGACAAATGTTTGTGTGATGAGCAAGATCATTTTAATAATAATATTCCACAACTATCACACAACGCTGTCTAGTCTCAAGCTAAGCAGAGCTTGTGTTATGAGTACTAGACAACTGATAAACATACTTATATATTTTGTTCAGTATCTGGGTGTTATTAATCTATAACTACTATATTCTACTCTACCCTACTCTACCTCACTCTACCTTTTTTTTCTAACTTTGTAGTTTTTTTTTCACAGCTTCAAGGGGCTGCAGACAGGATATGTTTTTAATTTCAACTCAATACCTCGACGCATTCCCGAGATAAAGGGTCTTGACAGAGACAGACAGACAGACAACAAAGTGATACTATAAGGGTTCTGTTTTTTCCTTTTGAGGTACGGAACCCTAACAAAAATATTATTGTATTATTGTTACTTACAGATAAATTGAAACACTCCTCCAGCATTTCTCCATATACCTCGGTCCTGCCCATCCACATATACTGCCTCCACAGGCCCTTGAGAGACAGCAGCTCAAGACAGCAGCAACACAGCTGATATCCTTCCATTGCAGATTTCATTGTATCTTGCCTGAAATGTTTTTTTTACAACTATCATACAACACGTCTAGTCCCAAGCTAAGCAGAGCTTGTGTTATGAGTACTAGACAACTAATACTACATACTACTATATAATATAGACAAATTATACCCAGACACAGAACAAATGATTGTGTTCATCACACAAATGTTTGTCTTGGGTGGGAATAAAACCCTCAACCTCTGGCATAGCAGTCAGGGCCACTAACTACTAGACCAACAGGCCACTCATCAGAAAGGAATGAAGGGGAAATTGCCACAGCTATCAAATAAATTCTCATGCTTTGCAGTTTTAGTCTAAAACTCCATGTTTCTCCACCCTGGGAGAAAGACGAAGTTTCAGACTAAAACTGACAAAAAAATACTATAAAACACACCCATTTTACTTCACTTCGCATTAAAATTAGGTTCTTTAGGTTAAATTCTACTTGATATTTTTTTAATTTTTGTTTTGTTGATGTTTTATTATTTTGTTCTTGTTGTGGTGCTCGTTATTATGTTGTTGTTTAATTGTTTTTATTTGTGTTTTTTTATTGTATTATATTGTTTGCTGTTAAATTGTAGTGTACCACCATTTCTTTTCCCAAACTACTTAATAAAATAAAATGAATAAATTTTCTAAACAAATTTTAATAATAAAATATATAATACATAATATTTTTTTATTTATTTTAAATATGTATATATATTGTGTTTTATATAGGGATTGATTAATTTGTTAGCAGTACACTGCAGACTACCCACTGTATTATTTTAATTTCTTACAATCCATCCTAAGAATCTCTGGTAGATATAGCTAGACCGCCGATTGTACCCATAGATTTAAGTTTATGTATAAGTTGTATTACTTCTTTGGTGCACAATAAAGTTTATTCTATTCTATTCTGACTTATCTAAACCTACTTTTAGCAATTATCTTCAGATTTTGTTCTACCTTAGATTCATTACTTTTTATAAAACTTTTAGGGTGAAGGCATGTGAACATATTCACAGGAAGTTTGTGTAATCAGCAATCAGCATTTGCTGGATTTGTTTCTCATAATAATATTGTTAATTTGTATGTATGTATCTAAATATATTATTGTATTTCTTTTCTTTTAAGCTGCAACTACATTTGTTCTGTTAAGCTGCAACTACAAGTTTCTGCACCACCCTAAGGTCGACTGCAAAGACTAGTCGACTGGCAGAAAATGCCTGAGGCAATAAGTCCGCCTTCGTACAATATTTCTTACTGGTACATAACATTTTAATAAATAAATAAAATACCCGCAATTGTTCGTACTAGTCTAATGTAGATTCACTAATAATAAACCATAATTGCAGTTTATCATAAAAATCTTACATTTTTGACTCGATCAGCGCGTCACAGCCATTGGATCAGTACAAAGTAGTCCAGCGTAAGATCAAGATAGTCAAGTTATTAACACAAAACAACTATTTTGGAAAACCAACGAAGGAAACAATAAAAATAAACATTTATTATTTTTAACAAGACGTCAATCTTGTCATTAGTAGTGTTGCCTTACTATCGATATCCTATCGATAGGTTGTCAATTCTATCGTGACCGTGGCCGTGACGTCGTAAAATAGTCAGAATATCGAAAGCCCTATCGATACTAATAAAATTTTACAATACTATCGAACCGGAATTTTGGTACCATTATTAGTTCATGATTATTATTAAGTAAATTCAACAATATAGTCAACAATTATTACTTTAGGAACTTACAACATAAAACAGCGTTGTAATATGCAGAAAACGTAAAAAATGCCGCCCTTCATCTTAAGTGTACTAATTGTGTTAATTATAAGTAAAAGTATGCAATGTTGTAAGGATTATTACTTACCCATTAAAAAAAAACATTACTGAAAATATAATGTAATATAATATAATATAATATAATATAATATAATATAATATAATATAATATAATATAATATAATAATTTTTCTACATAAGTCGCTAATAAAGGTTTGAATCCAACACAATTCTGTTGAATTTTGGTAAAATATCGATGTAGTAATACTACCGATAGTAACGACAGTGATTGCACATCATAATAGTGATAGTATCAATAGTATCGTTAGTATTTCACTTAATCAATAGTATTGCTCAATTTCTTGGATAGATACTATCGGTAGAATCAATAGTATTGTAAAATTTAAATAGTATCGGTAGGGCTATCGATATTGTGACTATTTTTCGATGTCAACTATCGATACATCAACTATCGATAGTTAGGCAAGCCTAGTCATTAGTTGTCATAAAGATGTACCGTGTACGGTTTGACGCGAGTCAGACTCGTTTCATTCTCGAGTCAGACTTGCCTGCTCGAATACAAATTTTTATTTTTATTGTTGGAAACAATTCGCTTTCTTTCATTCGACATCACGCCACACAGTGACGCAAAGATGATCGGAATTGAAAAAACTAAGTTTTTTTAGACCAATGTTGTTTTGATGATAACATCGAAAGCTGCTGCTGATTCAGCTGTAGATTGAGAATTATCAGCTTCCACAATCGCTTTTAATTCGTCATTGTCGACTAGTTTTCGGTCGACCACGGGGTTCATTTCTTAGTTTGTTTCTAGAACGGAAGCGGGCGGTAAAACAGTAACGGATGGTGCGATCAGTCTGGCGAAACTCCCATACAAAAAAGCGATGTATGAAACGTGCGTTCGGCAACTATTATCCGTCAAAAGAGCCTCGAGAACTTTGGGTCTAAATCAAGCTATGAAATTGGGTTACACTCGAGCGCCATTTTGAGTTTTTGACCACAGAATATTAAGGATTTTGACTGTCACTAACTAACTTTTGACGTTTTATAGTAGGTATATTAATAATCATTTTGTTGGAAGTTTGTTCTCCATGTGTCTTTAAGTATTTCTTTATATCAATATAACAACGTGTGAAGTATTAGTGGCATAAAAACATTGTGCTAGAAGAAAGGGTTGATAAATTTTCATCAGATGAAGACCGGTAAGCATAATTAGTTATTTATTTCTTTAAAGAACTCAATTCAAGAACAAATTTTATAAGTTTATTGCATTATAACAAAAAAAGAGACTTATACAAAACGTAACATAGTGTTGGGCAGTTAACAAGTATTTACCGACATCGATGTTTCGAAATGACCGGAGAAGCCAATGTTCATCAGAGGACATTTATAAGCTGATGATGATATTGATATATGGAAGTAAAATCAATGTTTTCTCAATTAGTATGTTTTGTTATAATAATTTTCCTTGCATGTAATGTTACAGTAGGTCGACAGAACATATTAATTGGAAAAAATTTCGCCTGTGTGCTTCGATCAACAATGTACCTACTAGATTAAGGATCAAGAACAAAATCATAACGCATAAGTGGCCCAGAATTGATATAGGTAAACATTTAGATTTGTTCGAGGCAGAAGTTATAAATTAACAATAAGTTTAGTTAATTATAAACCTTAATTCATAAACATAAACTTTAATATCGTTTGCATTATATTTGAGTTCAAAACTTTCTATCATTAGATAATAGGTGAAATCAATAAATTTAAAAAATGACATTTCAAATTCAAACCTCGTTTTTAAATTTATTATTATATTATAATTGTGTTCAAAAATTATTATTCAAAAATTAAATCAAAATTGTAAGCAATAAGTTTTATTATAAAATGCTAACAATGGTGCTTAAATTCTATTTTCATAATAGAGACATATCATATTTTAGAGAGAGTTGCAGAGATATTTTAGATTTTTAATGTACATTCCATTAAATACTTCTGCAACTTCAATATTCTTTGCCAAATTTACAGATATAGTTACAGTACAGATAGAATTTAATCATATTTTTCAATGTTATGTTCGTTTTTATTGCAATAATTTTATTTTAATAATGATAGATATTTCTGTGGAATCCTGATTATGGCCTGAAAAAAAAAACAAAAGTTTATAATATTTATCTCCATATCATCTCTATAGTATGTAAAGTGTTAATGAATTTGGTACAAAACAAACCTGGTTTGGTCATTCTCAAAATTTGTACATACAGCTTTTCTGTTAACATAAATCTAAAAAAATGCAATTAAATAATAATACGACTTGACGTACTATAATAATAAGACAGTAAGATACTGACGTATTTTGTAGTAGGTCTGGATAGTAGAACAGGATCTCTGCTAATAAGTACCTAGTTAATTTTTTATTTTATTGAAGTGAAAACTTCTTTAGCGGCGTTGAGCACTTTTTCTGTAATGGGTATAAAATCTTAAACTCGCGTCAGGACACGTGACCTGATCGAAAAAGCGTAAGACGGATGGAGAGTAGACAGCTATCCCCTCTCTACTGCGCCGCGCGGCGCGGCTCGAGCCGGTCGGGTGTGTGGCGCGGCCCGCGCCACGCCACTCGCGGCCGCTCCGGCCTTGTAGATAGTCACGTTAAAATACCAACGCTGCTCAGCGTACCTACTTACCTAGCAAAAAGTATTAGGTAAATTAAATTCGATTCGATTCAACTACTTACACGAAAAGATAAAAGTGTCTATCGCTTTGTTGTCATCTAACCTAGCTGATCTAGCATCGGTCGCCTCTACACGTAAAAACAGACGCACGCTCTACTCTAGTCAGTGTAGTGCCTCGAATGGCCTCGATCGTATTTCCGTAGGCCATACCGCAACAGTTAAACATGTACTTACGAATTCCTGCGATGAATACTGATGACCAGCAACAGCATCGTTCGAAAACGAGACCAATCAGCTAAAACACATTTGCTCACAAACACAATGTACTTACAATAGCAACACTCTTCTACATAACACCTCTCTAACGTAATCACTAGGTATCACATAACACGAAACGCCCAAATTTGCGCAATAAAAATACACATGCACACTCGATGGTGCATGAAATGGAACTAAATAAATCTAATAATTCTTAAAAATAATGTTGAATTTCTTTGTCGGAAACTTCGTTGGGTTCCGAGGCGGCGGCATCTTTGAACTTCGACAAAGACGCTCGCCGCCGCGCGCCGCCGACTCGCCACCAGTCAAATTTTCTCATTCGATGTTGAACTTAACCTTCAACATTTTATGGTTTAAAATCATTTAAAGAAATTTTTAAATGTTTCCAATCAACTTTGAACCTAATGCTTTAGGGATAAAGCTGACAAATCTATTAAATAAATTGCCAGCCGCCGCGCGCCGGCGCAGCGCCGCGAAACCTAGTCCTCTGGCTATCTTCATCGTCCTTAAGATTGTGATAGAACCGTGGTCTTTGGGGGATTCGCACCGTGCTAACTACGAAGGCAATTTACGTGCTATTTACAAACGTTACGTACCTGTAGGTATGTTAGTGTAGCTAAAATTCCGTATTTCCTTGCAATTTTATTGATTGACGCATAATGACAAGAGATTCTAAAATCAATAAGACAGTGTTGTCTTTGAGTTTGCAGCTTTCTTAGTATCTAGTAGCTATTAAAAGTACTTGTGAAGGCTTTTAAGATGCAAGCACAATCATGATAATAAAATAAAAAAGGAAATCGTTCAATCGCAATAAGTACCTTCCGAGTATTAAATTGCTAAACATTTTCACTAAGGCGTTTGTTGTTTGGTAAAATAAAGTTCAGTTTATTTAAAAACCTGCTTTAAAAATAATTTGATTACAAGTATTTACAAGTAAGTTAAAAAGCACGAGTGTTATTGGTATAGGAAACCGATAAATTCTCAGCTAATTCTGTAGTAAGATCGAATGTGACGTTCCTGCTTACGTGCTTACTAAGCGCCTGTGAAAAGATGTATCGCACACATTTTTATGTGCGACAGATTACTTCCACACTTTTAATTACAAATTCTTTAGGCAGGATTCAATGATAACATAACATCCTGTAATCCCCGAAGGCTCAGGCAGGGGTGCACCGAATAGTACATCCACATTTCGCAAGTTATGTTTTAAGTCTTTTTATTCATTTATTTACTTCATTTATTTTTGTAATCACTGGGATTACAAAAATAAATTGACATTTTTACTTGAATCTGCAAGAAGTTAAGACTTTAGTTTTTAAATGAATGAATTAAACTTGCGGTATCACAACAATCCGCAGTCTAAACTTATGTGAGTAATATCGTAGAACAAAATAACCCAAAATCAACGTTTATAAAAGACACCTGAAATCAAAATTTTTAATGCAAACAAATAAAATGTCCTTTATCGATCAGCTGAGTGCGCGCCGCCGTGCGCGGGGTTGTAACACGGCCGCTCGCATTCATTTATGCGTTGAACTCGAATGACTCGAGGTCACGCGCACAGCGGGCACAGCTGATACCGCGCGCGTGTGTTTTTAATGTAAAATAATTGTAATAGTTTTAAAGTGTTAAATTTTTAATGTAATATAAATTGTCATGTTTGTGTACGATAGCGCAATAAATGAATATTGTATTCTACCACATAAATGATAGTACTTTTATACTGATAAAGCAATTGGTGCAAAATTATTCCCTAACCATTCCAAAATATCAAACATGCTCAACGTTAATAATCAAGTTTTCACTTCTGCCGGCACTCCCGGAGTGCAACCCGTCTTTTTTTTTAACCAACTATTACCTGTAACAGCTGTTTTTAGTAATTTACGCCTTTTCGAGTTTTTCTTTATGCCAAAGTGGTAAAAATGAATTCATCTGTTTTCTGTGCAACAATGGATATCCATTCTGCATAATATAATAGGTAGCAAAAAACAAAGTCTTACTCTATTTATTCCGTATTCTCTAGCAACTAACGTTTGACGAAAATATTGGTGCGTTATAACAAATATTGGTGCAAAAAACCAAAATTGATAAAATTATTTGAATTGCACAATTAGTTACACTTTCACTATGAAAATAAGCAAATGTTAGCATAAACCTACCGAAAAAAATATATTCCTTCAGAAATTTAAGTATTGCGTTGGTTATTTGAACAATTTTTGAAGGCGCTGTGCGGCAATTTCGCGTGCTAATGTTGGCTACAATTGGACCACACTGACTTCAAATATCACCCACACAATTATTTATGGTGATATTTGTCGGGCCGTTTTCGAGACAGTGATCGGTAATCTAGTACATTGTTGATTGAAGCCTGTGTGTAAAAATAATATAACACTCACTTTTTAGATGTAAATAATCAATTCAATTCAATATCTTTATTGTGGAGCATAGGTTTGTACATAATACAGGTCTTAAATAATTAAATAGATCAGCTACGTCCCGCCCTTAGGGCATACAATAGTTAAATAGGTACATTATTTTTAACAATTATTAATATTTGGCATAAAAATAAAAAGATAAAGCCAAACGAAACGAATTAAGGTAGGTATACATCAGTAGGCTGAACACATCATGACTGAAGGGGGCGATATTGGAGCAGAATATTGTAAATCTTTTATAGAGTAGTAGCACTTGTCTACTAACAGATCATGAAGACTCTTTTTAAATTTTTTCATTTCCGTAATTATTCTGATAGGCCCAGGAATATTATTAAAGATGCCTGTAGCCATACAAAAGATACTTTCATGCATAAGATGAGTCTTACTAGCTATTGTACGCAATTTGTCTTTACGTCGTATACGTGTGTAGTAGTTATACATGTCAATATTATTTCTTACAAACACTGCGGTCTCAAATATGTAGACACACGGCAGTGTAAGTATGTTTATCTTTTTAAAAAATGGCTTACAGGAGTCAGTTTGACATAAATCAAATATGGCCCTAATGCAACGTTTTTGAGCAATGAAAACGCGCTCTTTGTCTGTACTGTTGCCCCAGAATATAACGCCATATCTGAGGATAGAGCTAACATAACCATGGTAGGCTGTTAGTAAAGTAGCCTGATTTGCTATTTTTCCCAATCTGTGAAGTGCGTATGAAAATTGTCCCAGCCTTTTGCATACATGGTCAATATGAAGTTTCCAATTAAGTTTGTTGTCAATATGTATTCCTAGAAATTTTGTTTCTTCTGTCTCTTCAATGCGTTGAGTTCGTATTTTGAAATTCATTATTTTAGTTTTGTCAATGTTAATCATTAAATTATTTATTTCAAGCCAGTCTATTATTGATAATATTGTTTGGTTAATGTCGGATTCTATGTCAATTGTGTTATCATTAACAAATAATACAGTGCTATCATCAGCAAACAGTGTAATGTCATGATTTGTGACCGAAGGCATGACATTTATATAAACAAGGAAGAATAAAGGACCCACGATGGTCCCTTGAGGAACGCCAAATTTAGAATTTCCAGATTCAGAAGTATATATTTCTTCCGTTTTAATAATGGGGTTTAACCTCCTTACTTCTGTGAATTGTTGTCTGTTGCTAAGGTATGATTCTATAAGTTTGTACACATTACCCCTCACACCATATGCATACATCTTTCTCAAGAGAATTTTGTGGTCAACACGGTCGAAAGCCTTCGACATGTCCATGTATAACGTGACAGCTGGCAGTCCTTTGTCCAAGTTAGTCATTACCTTGTCAAAGCGATATGAAAAGAAGACTTAGTCCATGTACCAATTGAAAAGTTGCATCTATTGAAATATTTTTGTGCAAAGCATTTCCAAAAAAAATCTGAAGAAAACAAGTTGTTCCGAGTCTGAAAATCTCACATACACCATTATCTGATGAGATTTTAGTTCAATTTCCGCAACATTATATTGCTAGCAGTCAACCAGAAACAAAACAGACTGGTAATCAGCCAGAATAATGTACAGCTTTATATAGTGGTAAGACATGTATAGCATCCTGATTTCACAATATATTGCAGACTTCTGCTGTAATGATACAATTTATGTTTACAGGATTATCTTCAGTTATACAAAAGAAACATAATTACCACCAGAATTTATGTGGACCAAGTAAGCGTTGTTGTGTATTAATTTATATTTTTTACCAAATGGTCTTATTCGCAGAAATAAATTTAAAATACTTACTTTCATTTTTGTAGAACTCAACATAAAAGTTCATGTAGTCCAGGTCCGTACAATATAAAAATACTATTTGATAAATGTTATAAAATTTAAAGTACGTTTCGAAAATTGAATCTTCTCTATAATTAAAAATTTAAACCAGTCAAATAAATAAAATTAAATTAAAATGTCTGTTATGTCAAAATACCAGCTTTTACTAAATATATGTAAATGTATACAGTACTTATAGTAAAATTGTCTGTCTGTGTAGACTAATCTCCGGATTGGAACGATTTCGGTGAGGCATTCATTGGTAGATAGCTAAAATGATATTTAAAAAAGAAATAAGATATAGTCCTTGAATAATGTTCATTAAAATAACATTTTAATCCGTTGCTACAGTACCCTCTACATCGACATCAGTCCCTAATCTGCCTTCCGCTAAAAAAAAAAGATTTTGTAGTCCTAGTGAGTATATGTATTTTATTTAAGATTGTAACTACATAATAACTTGATTTTTAACACTGATTTTCTTTATATTTCAGCACCATTAATGATGCCAAGAAAACATCAAGAGGCTAGCTGTCCCAATGATACGTCGGAAGAGAAAGTTAATTAAGAAGCTAAATAAAATATAGGATTTAAATAGAATATAGGATTAAATAATGTAACATAAGAAACCATCCAATGTAATTACTCTATTTTTATGTGAATAAATGAATATGAATATGAATATATATCAAGTCGAACTAATAAAAAAAAAACACCGACAGAAACTTCATAAGATAGATAATATAACATCACCTGTCTTGAAAAGTGCAATCATCAGTGCAAGTTGCATTTAAATCGGTTCACTAGAAAACTTGTTGTTGACTTAAGTTATTGTTTATTGCCATTTTTGTGTAACCGTTTGTTTTCCTAAACTTACCAAATAAATAAATAGCATGAATAAATATGTATTAAAACAATCTGAGTTTCGAATTTTTTTTTCGCTGAAAATAAATAGAAATCCCGTTAAGAAAAATTGTCGATATCGATAAGGTTTTGCAAAACCCAGTACATCACTAGTAATGTCATTATGTTGGCAGTATGTACTCCGCCATGTTTGTGTAATTCTGTGTTGTTAGTGATCGAGACCGTGCGTTTCATACATCGGTTTTTTCTATGGGAGTCACGCCTCTTACTTTACGTAATCTTTGGGTGCGATCGTTAGTAGGGGTGTCTCATCTACTATATAAAAATAAGTCGGGTTTTCCTTCCTGACGCTATAACTCCATAACGCACGAACCGATTTCCACGGTTTTGCATTCGTTGGAAAGGTCTCGGGTTCCGTGTGGTTTATAGCAAAGAAAAGAGTAGGGTAGAGTAGGGTAATTTTTTTGTTTTTACTAAATCCCGCTTTTGGGCAGAACAACGTCTGCCGGGACCGCTAGTATCATATAAAGTTATTTGGTATATTTTCATTTCAATATCATTCACAAGATGTAATAAATGTGAGAAGTATATATACACTGTTAAATTTTGATCGTTTTAATCCCGTGGAGGGTCGAACCGGTGCATGAAACACTATCGATTTGTAAAGATAAAATTAAAAAATAAAGTACTTTTTTTTAATAACTCGAATTAATTTACGCGTGAGTGAATAAATAATGCGAACCAATAGTAGGCACCATTCGATAATAATGAGAATGACGCGCTCGCTTAGTTAACGTTGACTCACAAAAAATGGCCAATCCTAGACCAAACCCCGCCCCCAAACTCCATTTGATTGGCAATGCGAAAGACTCGCGCCCCGCGCGCTAATTGCAGCGCAGGAATGACACGTCATTGAATTCAGTTTCTCTAGGACGTCATCGTGTATCGGTGTGTTGTCGCGCGAAAACAATGACGTCTCGCCATTACGTATACTCCAACCAGGAGTTCGTTGCCATGGTGCAATTTTACGCAATCGCGGGTTATGATGCGCAGGCGGCTCGACGTCTGTACAGTGAACCAAACCACTTGCAATCTTTGCGACGGCGTGGTATACCCAACCCGCAAATTCCGACTGGGCAAACAATTATGGCGGCTACGCAGCGTATGTTAGAACACGGACAATTCCGGACACCTTCACACGCTCAGGGCCGCGGTCGCCAACCAGTCTTCACACCTGTACCTCAAAGGTGAGTTTTGTCACATAGAAAACGCTACTACGCGTTTCCGTATCCGATGTTAAATGTATAAAAACGGGTTAAACTTTCCTTTATGGACCGTCGATTTGGAAGTTCATTTTTTTATTGTAGATAGCACTCATAAATAGAAAGCTTTTTGCAAAATATTAAGTTGCGCAAACTTACGTTTTACGAGATATAATTTTCCAAAGTTCCATAAAAATTGTAAATTAATACGCCATTTAGGTTAGATAAATTGTCATTGTAGATGTCAAAGTTGACGTTTCACGTTTCGTTAAGCGTCCACGCTTGTTTGTGGTTTGTTTCATTCAATTTTGTCTTTTTTTTAAATATAATTTTATTTTTACGTAATAAATTACGTATGTAATTAATGTGCACAAAAACCATGCAGTAACAAGCAATTACATTGGCTATTTACATAAAAAATAACAAATATTTGTTTTCACTGTGTAACGGAACGGAACGTGAAGCGAGACCATTTTGTTTTATATTCGTCATGAATGACGTCATGTCAGTCATCGTCCGTTTGTTTTTGTTACCCTTGCAAGTTGCGTTGGTATAACTGTGTTAGTGAATCATTTGGGTTAGGTTAGGTTAGAACTGTGACCATCTACGCGCGAAGGCAAGCGAGCGGAGCGAGAGTGCCGCGGCAGCGGCCGCCGAGCGCCAGATCCCCATCTAATGTTAGTGAATCATTTGGGTTAGGTTAGAACTGTGACCATCTACGCGCGAAGTGCCGCGGCAGCGGCCGCCGAGCTCAAATCCCCTTCTAATGTTAAAAGCCATTATGATTCAGGTCCAAACCGCCCATAAATCGATGGAAATTAGTGTTCTATCTTAACCTAACCTCAAACTTTAAACATGGATATCTCCATAACCATGGGGTTTTGCGGGGTGGGGATGGTACAGGGATGTAGCCCTCCCTACCCGCCTCCCTCCCCACCACTCCCCGACCCTTAAATCGATGGAAATTATTGTTTTAACCTAAGCTAACCTCAAACTTTAAACATGAATATCTTCGTAACCATGGGTTTGCGCGGGTTGGGAATGGTACAGGGGGGTAGCTTTCCCTCCCCCAAAGTAGTAAAGTATTAAGTATTAAAGTAATTACTACGAAAAAAAAACATCTGGTTAGCTCAAGAGTTTCACCAGTCAATATAATAGTCGGATTGGGGATAAACCTTGTAGAAATTATTAAAAAAATATTGAATATCACTAAAACCGTGCAAAAAGCACTGTCTTATTTTGACAGTTTAACGCGTAAATGAAAAGTCACCTAATTAATTTTATACTTAAAAAAAACTTCAGAAAATAGAGAATCTAATGCATATTTCAGTTTTTCATTACGCTATTTCTCTTTTGAGTAAAAAATTCGGAAACTTTCTTAATTTCAACGCCCGAATTCGCCATACAAATTAGTATGGCCGCGAGACGTTCGGTACGCCGAGCGACGCTAGGCTTCGGCAGGCTCAGTCAAAGGCTCAGTCGCAAAGTCGACTGCAAGTCTTCAAAGAGAGATCACGTCGCTTTGCAGCAAAAATACGTTTGTTTGTGTGTGACCTGTGAGTACACGAATTCTTCGCCCAGTGGTCCGGATTGCGAGAATAATAATATAAACAAGGTAAGTACTAAAATTGTAGATTTCTACTCCAGATGGGCAGATGCTTTGCGTACTTATTTTGTATAATTTGACAATTACGTTTTTTTTTCAGTAGGTTCATAGAAATTGTAATTATATTTGCAAGTATATGTTGTGACATAATTTAAATAAACAACATAACATGGCTGGTTTTATGCTCGCTAGATTTATCTTGACAAATGCTATAGATCTAGATCTGGTGTCCAGGGTCTGATGTTGAAACCTGATGGTGGCCATAGAAACTCGTTTGTTAGATTTGTCTCGGCAAGTACTTACTATAGATCTAGACGGTTAGTAGTTTTCGAAGGTGCTAAAACCGATAGTGAAAACAAAATGTAATTCCAAGATGGCTGGCGGCTGAGTTTTTAAATTTTTTGACATGGGTGTCGTTTCCATGGTTTTCGAGGGTGCTTAAACCGATAATGAGATCAAAATGTAAATCCAAGATGGCGGCTATGAAAGTTTTAAATTTTTTTGACATGTGTGTCGTATTCATGGTTTTCGAGGGTGCTAAAACCGATAGTGAGGTCAAAATGTAAATCCAAGATGGCGGCTATGAAAGTTTTAATTTTTTTTTACATTGGTGTCGTTTTCATGGTTTTCGAGGGTGTTAAAGCCGATAATGAGATCAAAATGTAAATCCAAGATAGCGGCTATGATGAACGTTTTAAAAATTTTTTGACATGGGTGTTTGTATTCATGGTTTTCGAGGGTGCTAAAACCGATAGAGAGGTCAAAATGTAAATCCAAGATGGCGGCTATGAAAGTTTTAAATTTTTTTGACATGGGTGTTGTTTCCATGATTTTCGAGGGTGCTTAAACCGATAGTGAGTTCAAAATGTAAATCCAAGATGGCGGCTATAAAAGTTTTTAAATTTTTTGACATGGGTGTCGTTTTCATGGTTTTTGAGGGTGTTAAAGCCGATAATGCGATCAAAATGTAAATCCAAGATGGCGGCTATAAACGTTTTCAAATTTTTTGATATGGATGCGTTTTCATGGTTGTCGAGGATGCCACAAGCCGAAAAGGTCGGGGAATAGCAGTCCCCCGATAGCACAGATTTTTTGTAGGTGCTTGCGTACTATGTACATTTAATCGTTAACAAGTCAATCTACTTAATAAAAATAATAATAGTTTCTTTAATACTGATGTAATATTGTTTTTTTTTATAGAAAAATATGAGTACGGGCAAAAGCATGAAATACCAGGGTTTTTTTGCCAGCCACAAACGCGTGCATTGGAGAAAAAAACGAAAAAGGTAAGATCCTACCTATATTATTCCAAGATACTTTTGACTAGCGAAGAGCGTTCCCAGTTTTATGGGAAAAAACTAAGCTCGCTTCAAATTCCGTTCCGTTACTCAGTGAAAACAAATATTTGTTATTTTTTATGTAAATAGTCAATGTAATTGCTTGCTACTGCATGGTTTTTGTGGACATTAATTACATACGTAATTTAATACGTAAAAATAAAATTATATTTGACAAAATTGAATGAAACAAACCACAAACAAGCGTGGACGCTTAACGAAACGTGAAACGTCAACTTTTACATCTACAATGACAATTTATCTAACCTAAATGGCGTACTAATTTACAATTTTTACGGAACTTTGGAAAATTATATCTTGTAAACGGTAAGTTTGCGCAACTTAATATTTTGACAAAAGCTTTCTATTGATCCAGCATTCCCAGTATTCATCATATGTCCGATTTTTTGTTTGTTGATATTCTGTTGTTTTTAGTGTCATTTGATTGTTTTTTTATTTTATTTTAAAAGTTACATTGCTGTACAAGCTTTTGTTGAATAATATTTTATAAGTGAAATCACCGGTCCAAAGGATTAAAACGATCAAAATTTAACGGTATATATGTATATATATATTTGTAAAGAAATTATATCAACTATAAAATTTATATACCCTAAAACTTATTTCGTATAACGTTATTGGATATTAAGTTTTTTTCATCAAAAATCATTGGGTCTATTCTATCGTTTAAAATATATATTGTCGCAGCTGTATCGTATAACACACTGTTAGTAATACAAGTAGGCGATGGCGCGGCGTATTGAAAAACGTTGGGTACTGTCATACTGTGTAATAACTATTATTATGGATAATGAGGGTTATGTTAGGTTAAATCAGCGACTATTAAACAAATTAATGATAAATTTTCAAAAAATAATTTAATATTTAAAAAATTAAAATAATTTGAACTTAGAATTCGGGTACGTATTTGAATATCGAAGATTATAATACCTACGCTTAAAACACCAATGTTCAGAACATCGAAAATTTAAATATCGATTATATCAAAATGTCGAAAATTTGTTAAACCTACGCTTAAAACGTCGAAGATTGAAATGCCGAGTGATTAAAATTTCGAATGATTCAAAATATCGAATGACATTAGGTATGCCTAAGTTCAAAATATCAACATTTAATACATCGAAGTTTATTATCTACGTTAAAAATACGTACTAATAAAAATACCGAAAAAAAAAGTACATAAAGGCAGTATGAGTGTATTCATAAATGTAGGTAGGATAATGTAGGTAGGCACCTAGTAACTGATTACCATCTAGCAAACATGCATGCAGCAATCATGCAACATGCAAGCAAGCACGGTTTCTGTCACGGCTTCGGCGCTGCAGGGCTCCGGCAGTCCCCACTGGAGCTTAACACGTTCAGTGCGGAACGAGGTCTAATACGCCTCGTATGTGTCGTCCTTGCGGTGCGACTAAGAAAAACATAGTTTTCTCTGCCGTGCGGAGGCCGTAACTTCAGTTTGGTTTAGTTTAGGAAAAAGATAACTATGTTTTAATAGGCCCACCTTGCCCTATCTACTTTAATACGGGATCACTTTGACCTCATACCGACCAGACAAAATAAGATTTATGATGTATTTTTTTTTGCAATTTAGCCAAAAAAGTCTTTTAGTTTCTTAAACGTTACGAGGTCTAATAAGCCTCTTACCATAGGAATAAAAATAATACAAAAAAAAGTACCGCTGTCAACGTGTTAAGGCTAGGTGTTCCAGATTTTGCCGGTTTTTGAATTCATTTTTGATAGGCAAGTTATATCATTTTGAATCTGAAATAAATATATATTTAGGACACATTCTTTCTCTTTACCATGTACCCATTCAAAACACGATGCCATACAATTTTCTCGATAGAAAAAAATACTGAAGTAACTTAGATTTTGCGATATTTTTTACATCTTAAACGAGTAATATAATACTCCATATTTTATAAATAACATCAATATAGAGGTAATTCATTTTGGAATCAATGCTACCGATTCGTTTTTTTTTCATTAAATTTGTGATTTTTTTATCGATTATTCAAGTAATTTTCGATCCGCGCGTCGCTTGTCAGTGTCCCGCGGGACGTTACCGAGAAAGGACCTGTGCCAAATTTTTGCGCGCGCGCTTCGCTTCTGTTTCGTAAAGAATATCAAATACGAAATAAAACAAATTGTAAATAATATTGTACAAAAGTTATAGTTTTGATTTACGTTGTTTATCTCATTGTGTAAATAATTTGTTTTTTTTTTTTTATAATAAGACCATTCATATTTGTGATTTGGTGAGAATGGGAAATAAACAAAATAAAATTAGGCGTAAATCACGGTTGAAGGCAAAAAAAATCGCGAAAGAAATATGGTAAGTGACAATTTTTATTTATTTATTTCTATTGACACACAAATTAGATCGGTACAGAAGTCAATTTCATTTATGTGTTTCACTTTTTATACCTACGTCTTTGATATATCGTGTCCGTGACTTCTGTGTCTGTCTCCTTTGTACCCCTTTTGTACATAAACCTCTAATCTTTTGTAACACTATAACTTATTCAAATATTTCAGTTCAAAAATGAGTCGAAATAATGGGTTATTTTCTGGAAAGAAAAGCAGTGAAGAACAGTAAGTACCTATTTGTCTTACTTTTTTATGATCGCAATCTTCACCAAAATATATTATCACAAAGTAGATAGGTACTTACAGAAGACAGTCTCATAGTACTTCACTTTTTAGACGCTCGGTTTACGCACAAAATTAACGCATTGAGGCGGAACCACAGTATTACAATATTATACAGTAGCAAAACGCCTTTGATGTTGCGCGATGCCGCGCTGTCACCGTGTCATGTGCTAGGGTTGTCACAAAAACACAATTGTAACACAATAGAAAGACAATAGGTGTGAGAACGCTGGCGTTCTCCGGCAGATGGTCTAAACGCTCACCACCGCAGCTTCGGCTTGTTGGCCGGTTTCGCCAGCCAGCTTCAGCTGCGGCGGCGGGTCTTAAAACCACCTGCTACAATTTTTTTGCAAACTACAAATTTGCTTATTTTTTTTCCATGATTAAAAAACTTAAAGATATTCTTTATTAAGTTATGAGGGCCAAAACACGATTGACACAATTTGGCTCGATACAAAATAATCGCAAAGATTCCCCAATAAAAAATTAGCAATTTTTATACACGTCTATGGAGAGAAAAACCAGTTTTATTCGATTTTAATTTGACCAATTCTAATAAAATTTCGTCTACACGTTCACTAATAAATACATTAGTAAATTATGTTTTTATTTTATTTTAAAGGACTTATAGAATTTTACAAAGAAATATTTATTAAAAGCGTGCCATAAATTTTCGCGCGGGCGGGTCATACCACCGCTCCCTTACCACATCAGTCGTCCGCAGCGCGTCTTAGAGAGCACCTGTGTACGACATTACTGCGCTCGCTATTGCCGACTACCCAATAAAATATTGAAGCGTGCGTGAGTAGGTAATACAAAAGTCACAAAAATGGTCAATAGACGTAATAAAATTAAGAAAAAATCACGACTGCAGATCAAGAGACTAAAACTGATGAACTTGAATAGGTAAGCTTTTACTATATCAAAAATGAACGTACTAACTCTTATCCAAACACTTGCGTAATATTAATTATTATTATTTTATTTAGTCAATATTTATTCATGTGTTTGATTGGAGTGCAATCGTGGACCAGTGGTAACAGCCCCGACTTACGAGTGGTAGGTCGTAGGTTCGAACCACTGCTCTCAAAACGGTGAAGGAAAACATACTGAGGAAACCGGCATGTTCTATTAGAACCAAAAACATTCGAAGATATGTGACATCTAACAACCCGCACTGAGCCCTCGTGGGGGATTACACTTGCCCCCTGCCTCTCACAGAGAGGAGGCCTGTGTTCCAGCAGTGGGAACATTATAGGCTGATGATGATGATGTTTTGGTTCTATATTTATATTCTGACTGGCCTGTTGGTCTATTGGTTAGTGACCCTGACTGCTATGCCGGAGATCGTGGGTTCGATTCCCACCCAGGACAAATGTTTGTGTGATGAGCACGATCATTTGTTCTGTGTCTGGGTGTAATTTATCTATATATGTATGTATTTAGAAATACATAAGTATGTTTATCAGTTGTTTAGTACCCATAACACAAGCTCTGCTTAGCTTGGGACTAGACGGCGTTGTGTGATAGTTGTGGAATATTATTGTATTATTATTATATATTATTTACATTATACATATTTTATGTATAGATTTAGTTAATTTTTTTTTTATTATTTGTTCCGTGCGGGAATCGAACCCACGACACGAAGCGCAGCAGTCGATCGCTCAGCCACTGCGCCAACCGTGTCTTCATTTATTATTATATTATTTCTCTGTTTATTCCTATCTTCTTGTATGTACGTATCTGTGACGAATAAACCTATTTTTCTCTCTTCTTTTCTAGCAACTCGTAGCCAGCTAATTTATTACCTATATGCTTCGACGGTTGTGTTACTATTATATTTATATTATATAACGGTTCTGATACTATTATATAATTTTGGAGCGATCCCTTTCTGATTTCACTGCTATTATTGGGGTGGTGTTCGTTTTTCTCGCATGTATTTTTGCATGTTTGACCCATACATTTCGATGTTGGGGTTCGATTCCCACCAAGATAAATGTTTGTGTGATGAGCACAATCATTTGTTCTGTGTCTGGGTTTAATTTATCTATAATATGTATGTATTTAGAAATATATAAGTGTGTTTATCAGTTGTTTAGTACCTATAACACAAGCTCTGCTTAGCTTGGGACTAGACAGCGTTGTGTGATAGTTGTGTGAATATTATATTACTATTATATTATACATATTGAAAATCCGTTTCAGATGCCAATTTTTAGTTTTAGAAAGCAGTATTTTATTTTTAGTCGAATTTAATCCAATCTTTATTAAAAAAATTACCTAATTTGACTATATTAGTAGGTTATGTAAGAATAACAATACACAATCCCTGCGACAAAAACCTTGTTCGCCAGTGTAATTAGTGACTGATACTTAAACACGTGATTGTACTCATGATTACAAACAACTTGGGGATGGGAGGGGGGGTGGTATAGACGGTGATTACGTCAGCAGTGCAATTTTTTTTTAGGTTTTTAAGAGAACAATGTCGATGTTTTAAAATCACAAGAAAGTGAGCAGATACATCTTTAAGCAGCATACATCTAATCTAATGTCATTGAAGACTTAATGTCAAGGATAGTGTGTCATGGACTGAGCACTGTTAATTTGAATGAATGATGTCAAATTTTTTAATTAACTCTGTTTGTTTTCTTTATTTCAAGTATTCCTTTTCTCTAGAATTACAACTACTGCTCATAAATTAATAACCAAACTAACACATTGACAAATGCACGTACCAATGTTTACGCAAGCATGGCGGGGGGAGGTGAGAGCTTTTCTTACTTTTGCTGACGAGGTAGAGGAGGGGGTTAATATTTGCAAAAATCTGCTTACGTAATACTTGAACGGCCTCTGAGGAGGAAATACGACTTCGTACAAAAACTGTCGAAATACGAATGAGATGTTGGGCATGCATTTAATACTACATAACAGAGGCCAACAATTTGGGCAGGATTTGTAAAAATTATGAAATAAATGTTAAAAATGCATTTTTTTTTTAAATTTTTCCTTAATCCCATGAAAAGAGAGATACGAGACAGATTTTACCTTATAAGAGTGAAATAACATTTTTAATAGGTTTTTCAGGTATAATCTAAGCAAAAATATTTTTCAAATCATAATTTTTAATATAAGTCTTATGTGACTCGATTCACAATTCTAGCAAATGCACAAAGTTATAAAAAGATTTTTATGGCATGTGGCACATCACTAGCAAGAGGATAAACTAGAGAATTTTTGAGGAAGTTGGAAGACTCCGCTCGCTTTTGGTTTTTTTTTTTATAGACATGTAAATAGCTGTAACATGAACAGCTTTAATTTAAGTCCAACACTTTGCAAGTCAATTTAAAAAAAAAAACTAGTTGGCTAATGTCACTAATTTTACATTTAAAAGTACTCTAATACAATACACATCTAAATAAAATTAAAATTCAGAGTTTACGACTTATAAATTTTTTAAAATTTGTATTTGAATGAAAAATTTGGGTCTTATTTTCATAAAACAATAAAAAGTCGATGAAAAAATATCCACATGGCATGAGAAGTTTTTAGGGGGTTGAAATGATAGCAGATGATCCCTCCCGTCGACCATTTCAATTTGGCACACGATGCACCAAACACCATGTATGTTTAAATACATACATGTTATAGATAAATTACACGCAGACACAGAACAAATAATCGTGCTCATTGCACAAACATTTGTCCTGGGCGGGAATCGAACCCACTATATATATATTCGTATGAAAGCGAAATACCGCTCACTGATTAATCGCGAAATCTCAGAAACTACAAAACAAACTTACATTAAACCCCAAGCGAACGCTGGCGTTCGCTCTGTCATTTTCTTTTTATTGTGTCTCTAATTACGGTATTCGAAAGGTACCTACTCCATATAGGGTGTAGACAACCGCTAAGAACGGATTTTCCGGAATTCACCCTAAGGGGATTTTTTTTTTTTTTCCGGGTGGGAAAATCATCTAATGACAACCCCCGCTCTTGGGCGGAGCGGGAGATAGTGTCAGACTTAAGGGGATGACACGGGGGTCCACGCGGGTGAAGCCGCTGGCAGAAGCTAGTAATTTAAATACACATAAGTTTGTTGGTACAGAACCCTCAGTGTGCGAGTCCGACTCGAACTTGCCCAGTTTCTTTCTTACAGATGGAGAAAGACATGACAAACTATGGTCAATTCAAACAGGGATTCAGCCAGAGAATAATTATGGCAGATAGAGTACTGCCTTCGAAATTTAACTGTCAGGAAGATCGCAGGACAAGAATGTGTGATGATGATTTATCTCGACCTGCATTTTTAAAACGCCAAAAAACTCAATTAATTCAAGACCTTGAAAGCATTCAGCCTATTGAAATTATCCAAAAAAATATCATTAATGAAGCTTATATAATAACGGGTTTGTAAAGTTAGAAATTAGTAGACAAGGAAACATTTAAAGTATTGATTGTCAAGAATACTACACTGGGAAAAATTGTGCCAGTTTTACTAGCCCACCAAACTTGTCATGCTTGTATGGGAGAAAGCATAGTGTTCCTGGCTAGTTATCATAGGTCAGGGTCAAGTACATTGAAGTCTATGTTAGAAACTTACTTTTTTGAAATCTATTCTGTCTCATTATATCATAAATATTTTTTATTATGTAGTTTATGCATACATTTTTTTTAATATCTTTTGAGAAACACTTCAATCATTTTCAAAGTCAAAGTCAAAAAAAATTTTTTCACGTAGGCCTACATGGGCACTTATAAAACGTCAGAAGCTAGTGCACGGTTCCAAATTGGTCGTTTCCTATGGAGAAGAACCGGCAAGAAACTCCATGGTTACTCTTTTAAAAAAATGATTGTTTACAATATTTTCATATTACAGTATTAATAGACATTATGTAAGAACAGTGTAGACCAGTCGATATTGTACCCAAAAGCACAATAAAAATAATTATATTAAAAAAAAAAAGTGAGTCGTAATATGAAGTAACCTAAGAATTCGCGAAGTGTAAGTGCATTGTACCCATAGATTAAGTTAGTTTATAAGTTTTTGTTACTATTTTGGTATACAATAAAGTTTTATTCTATTCTATTCTATTCTATTCTATTCTAAAGGCACATCAACAGAGCCTATTCTTACTGCTGAAAAATCAGTATCAAAAGTGAAGTTTGTAAGCAAGGCACCACATGCAAAGGCTAGAAGATAATATACTAAAAGATACTTCAGTTTCTCCTCGTTCAAGGGGATGGTGAGGTAGACCGGGACGTAACACATCGGATTAACGCAGGATGGATGAAATGGCGACAGGTCACGGGAACCACTTGTGACCCACGGATGCCCCTCAAGTTGAAGGGTAAAATCTACAAGTCCGTGATAAGACCTGTCATAATGTATGGATCAGAATGTTGGGCTGTGAAAAAGACGGATGAAAAAAGACTGCACGTAGCGGAGATGAGAATGTTAAGATGGATGTGTGGTGTGACGAGAATGGATAAAGTGAGAAATGAGTATATTAGGGGAAGTTTGAAAGTGGCACCAGTGACTGAAAAATTAAAAGGGAATCGTTTGTCTTGGTATGGTCATGTGAAGAGGAGGGATGAAACGCATGTTACTAAAAGAGTTATGAGTTTACATGTGGATGGATGGAGAGGGAGAGGGAGACCAAAGAAAAGATGGATGGATTGTGTGAAGAGTGATATGAAAGAAAAGGAAGTTAGTGATAGCATGACGAATGACAGGACAGAATGGAAGAAAAAAACATGTTGCGCCGACCCCAAATAACACGGGACAAGGGCAGGAAGATGATGATGATGATACTTCAGTTTCTCCTCAAAAACTTTCTATGTCTTCTACCTACACATCGCCATTCAATATCGAGTCTTGTCATTTCAAGCCATATAAAACTGCCATTACAAATATAAAGAAGAGGATTGGCCTGATAGACGAGGAAGTATCAGACAGTGATGTGTCTTTGACCCTGAGACAATGAAACAACAAGATTCATCATCATTTGCAGTTAATTCTTCCTCAAAGGTTTCCGACTCTGGTACAAATATTGCCGACACCAATGAAGATATTAATAAAATGCAATATTTGAAGCATACCATGTTTTTTTTTTTTTTTCGTTGGGAAAATCATCTTATGACATCCCCCGCCCTTGGGCGGGGCGGGAGGTAGTGTCAGACTTTTACTGACTGAAAACCCACTCCTGTTCCTTCGTTGCCTTCGTCCCAGGGCCTCGGGTTTCGTTTTCACACTACCCATGGCCCCAGTAGCCTTCGACCCTGTTGGGCCCTTACAATTTGCTGACATCTCACTGAGGCGCGCGTGGAACAATACACGCCGTCGACGACTTGGGCTCGGTCCGGACGGTTACCAGACGGTTGGACGGCGGGCTACCCATTGCTCGCCGTCCGCAAGCCCGCGCCTACGGTGGCCGGAAATCGGAATTGAAATCCCGGCGGCGGTTGGGGCCTGCCACTCCTCCTCGCTCCGGACCATGGCCTGTACCAAGGCCCGACGCGAGAGATCACCGCCGATCGCCCCCACGAGGACACGGCGTTGCTCTGCCCAAGCGGGCACACCTCCACCGTATGCTCCACCGTGTCCTCCGGGCGTTCCACACAGTGGCGACACCCGGGCGTCGCTTCCGCACGAATCCGGTGCAGGAACTTCCCGAACTTCCCGTGTTCGGTGAGAACCTGCGTCATGCGGAAAGTGAGGACGCCGTGAGGTCTTTCCAACCACGCCTCAAAGAGGGGACTTACCGCCATAATTGTGGCGTGCCCAAAGCATACCATGTGCGTTAGTGTTAAAAAACCTATGATGTATGATGGAATCTTTAAAGAATGTTATTTTTTAATTCAATTAATCCATAAGTTCACACATAACCACCTAAACATATTTTATTATGTTAGAAACAGTACTTTTTCAGAACTTGAAGATAATTTTGGATTGTCACTTTCATATGACAGTAAATTATTTTTGAAAAATATTCTACTAGCATAGCATAGTCGGCGTTATAATGTTCCCACTGTTGGGACTCAGGCCTCCTCTCTAGGAGGCTCCACCTCTTTGCTAGTGTATTACGTCCATATCTACGAGTATATATATATAAAATGAGAAACTGACTGACTGACATATCAACGCACAGCCAAAACTACTGGGACTAATAGCGTGAAATTTTGCACTAAGTTCTTTTTATGACTTAAGCGAGCACTAAGAAAGGATTTCAGCCCCTAAGGGGATGAAACGGGGTCTAAAGTTTGCATAAAGATACCTTTTACGCGGGCAAAGCCGCTGGCAGAAGCTAGTAATGTTATAAGATAAATTCCTTTAAAAATCGTATCGTCCCCATACGATTCTCTTGAAGCTCTGTAAAGAACACGATATTTCAGTAATTTTAACTTCATATTGCACATTATGAAAACAAAAAAAATTCATGATAGGCGATATTATTAAGCCTCAACAAGATAACACGTAAGTTGATTTAGGAATATATGTATTGATTGGAGCGAGTAAATAAAAAGACGTAGTTCCAGTAGGTCCGTATATTCACGACTGTTAAAAACTTACTCGACGGAACGCAACCGTCTCTATAAACACATGCATACCTCATACATCTTGCATACGTCACGCGATCATTATTTCATATCATTCAATGTGTCCCTACAGTTGATAAGGGGTAGGTAGGTACTTAAATTGCTGTCTTCACATTCCTAAGCTCGGCGGCATAAAAATCAGGGTTATCCTTGAAGAAATCACCGACTATAAAACAATCAACGTTAGGAAGGTTCCCGTTGTCTGCTTTAATGTAGTTGCTCTCCATTTTAAAGTAATATTAGGTATATATTAATTGATATCCAAATATTACACGTAATGAATCAGATGATAGATTCAGCCAATAGCGACCGTTTTCTAAAACATGGCGCTAGGTAAGATAAAATAAAGTTAATTTCGTATTTTTTTTTAATAAATAGTGCATTATTTTTAAGACATAGGACATACTGGTAAAAATCGCTTTTAAAACCCCTAATCTATGCGGATGGCAATAAATATGAACTTATTTTTAATATTGTCAAATAGCCTATTTTCTCCAAAGCCGCAATGACCAAAAATTACATTTTTATTTTTTTTCTAATGCTGCGTTGGTCTGATTAAAATAATTAAAATGTAATAATGTAGATTGATGTGTAATATACCATATAAAAAATTAAGCTGAGTATACCTGGACCTATTCAAACAATAAACAGTTTTCACCCCATTCCGTAGGGGTGGTAAATGAAATTTCTGTTTTTATACTTGATTTTTCAATCTTTAATAAAAAAGTACATAATTTGACTATACTAGTAGGTACCTAATTATATAAGAATAACAATACACAATCCCTGCAACAAAAACCTTGTTCACCAGTGTAATTAGTGACCGATACTTACACACGTGATTGTAATCATGATTACAATCAACTTTCCCAAAGAAACTTTTATTCGAAACTTATTAGTTTAATCACAATAACAAAACAGCTGTTTGAAAAATATTTAGGAACGCACGCGATCTATCAGCTGATAGTCTGACCTCGGGAAATAGCAAATATGTATACAGTTGTAGTAGAGCACCTCACGTGTCCCCGCCCGCACCGTGCCCCTTGTCGTACAGTACCGACGTGGGTAAACTAAAATCAGTCGTCCCAGAAAGCGCGTCGCGTGCACATTGTTTTGTTTTTTTTTTTTTACGCCCGCGCTCACGATGCCGTACAACTACACCGCGAGTGAATACAGCGATATGGTGATGTGTTATTATTCGGAAGGGGGTAATGGTGAAGCGGCAAGGCGATTATATCAAAATTTGTACCCAACAAGAACTCTTCCAACTCCAAGAACATTTTTTCGCGCTGCTCAGCGGTTAAGAGATTGGGAAATGCTCATCGCGCCAAATGTAAATGCAGGAAGACCACGTCGCAATAGTTTCGAGGCAGACAGTCCTCCAGAAAGGTACCCTGTGATTCTTCAGTATTTAGACATGGAGCTTGAGACAAGCACGCGATTAAGTAATAAAACAAACGCACTTCCTGATGTTTGTTTGTTTAGATTACGGATTTAATAATTGTAGCGCACGCGCGTAATGTACAAAATATGTAATTGTCTTTGGATATTATTTTACCGAAACATGTAGGTACACTGCTTACGTCATCGATAACGCGGGCGCCGCCAGGCCTCCGTCACTCCATGTACTTGCGCGCTATAAGTGCCTACCGCCCAGCCGAGCGAGCTCGATCCGCCGGCGGATCAAATTCAGTGCGGTTTTCGCAAGCGATGCGCGCGCACGCCGTTCAATTTTAATAGTGCTGTTCGTTCGTACGCGTATTACGATGCCGTGTGGTGCCTTATGTGCTGTAGATGGGTGTAAATCAAGCAAAAGAAGGGATAAACACCTAACATTTTTCCATTTACCTGTCAATGAAGAAAGGTAAGTGATAAATTATTACTAGTTTTTGTCGTTTACATTTTTTTCCATTCACATACCGTCATTAGAGACATAATTAAAAGACAGTAGGTGTGCGGACACCGGTATCCACTTAGAATTTGACAGTTTAATAGGTATATACTAAGCATTAGCTTGCCTTTCAGACACAGATTTACATAATTTTGTTACATAGAAACGTTATACCACAGAATAATTAATAGTACAAGGTACAGAAGATGCACTCTTCGAAAGAAAACATTCGAATATAAACTGCTTAACTAACAACTGCAATAATGTTCATAAAACATTGCAAAGCACGGACGTGACCTTCAAAAAATGTGCCTACAAGTCCTTGACGCGCTCGTAACGAATCAAAATGCGCTTTAACCCTAGAAAGATAACCTATGCCTCAGTGGCGCCCGCATCGATTTGACATCGCTATCTCTTTCTAATAAGCGCGCGTATCTACCTGTCCTTCTTAGTTAGCTCAATGGACGGTGCACATCGTCGCGGGACGGCCGTTTTTACGCGGTAAGTACCATAGTTTTGCAGTTACGACTAAGTGTTGCACTCCAAAGGCGCATGGTTATCTTTTGTGTGACATTTAGTGAAAGTAAGGATTTGTTTATACTTACATAAAATGTTTATAATAACTGTTTATTTCTCTTTTTTAGCATGAAATCTTTTTACCTTCATCATGACGAGCCGGAGAACACTAACTGATGATGCAATATCTAGGTTGATCGCTGGAGAGGAAGAGAACGAGCATGAAGGAGACAAAAAAGTGACAGTGAGATAGAAAATCATTTGAGTGACGATGACATACAGAGTGATTTCGAAGACGAGTTTATCGATGCTGCTGCACCTTTTGCACTAATAAAAAAAAAGAATGTCTAAGATGACTTGCGCCAAATGCAAGAAAACAGTTTGCGGCGAACATAAAAATGATGTTTGTTTTGAATGCCTATCAAACCAAATTTGAACCAAGTTATAATAGTTTTGACTGATTTTTTTTTTAGTTGATTAGTTAGTAAGATATAATATAATTAGTTTTACGAAAAAAGATATTATTTTTTGATAGTATGTTCCTGTAAACTGAAGACGGCTAATTTTGTTGATTTTTTTCTAGAGGTTTTTTGATTTAAGTTTAATCATTAAAATATATAAAATATTTAAATAAAAAAAGTGTTTTATTATTAGTTCATTAACCACATATTAAAACAATTAAGTAAAAAAAAAAACAATAAATAGGTATTTCATTAAAAAAAAAAACAATAATATATCGTGCGCCTCCGAAGCGCATGGTTATCTTTTGTGGCCGTCAAAATATGGTTATCTTTCTAGGGTTAAGTCTGTGTAGCGAGAGTTCTTTTTCTTACGCCCGATGAAAACCTTTGAACAAGCCGCGTCTGTTGTAAGATTACTTGTTGCGAGAAAACGAATCGTGATAATTGGTAGTAGTACAATACACCTAGATATGCACAACTAGGAACTAGATATATTTTTTTATTTTGAAGGCCATCGACTTTTCGCGTGAAAACTTTCGAAAACTGCAGTGTTTATGTATTTTTGTGTGAGAGTGTTACACTCGTTAATAAAATAATAGTAAAAATAAGAGCCACTTTAAAAGTGTTGAAAACGTTATAATTATGAAGGTACCTTTTGGGATCATTAGGAAGAGTAAAAATTTAAAAGTCGACATTTCTGTTGTTAGCTAAGCACCCATCCATGTTATAGATAATACATTTTTGAGGTTGATCTAGGTACCGATCTCCTTTTTTAGACCTATCCTATTTTATTATTCTTATTTTTTTTCAGGCGTAAAACATGGGCTGAATTGATTGGCAGGCCCGATTTAGCAAGGCCAGACACCAAGCCAAAAAGTCATTATGTGTGTTGTCTTCATTTTGAAAAGTCGGTGATTATTCATATACCACAATTACGACCTGACGCTTTGCCTACAAAACTGCTGCCATCTCTTCCAATTACTTCAAGTGCTAGTACTGAACCAAAATGTAAGGAAATATCGACACAAACCAGATATTCTAATATTATATATTCAAATATTACCATCAAAGGCGCTGATAAAAAATCGGAGTCGGTACAGACGTCTCATAATGTTCAAACTGAAGCAACTCAGACGTCAACTGCACTTTCATCTAATACACCGAGGAAAAGAAGACTCAGTAAAGAATTGAAAGTATCGGAACTAAAAAGAAGAAAACTACAGAATGATTTGGACAAAATAAAGGAAGAAGTTCAATCAAAGGAGTCACAATCTTTTGAACGGTTTACTTTCCAAACCGAAGATGAGGTCACAAAAAGATTTTGTAAGCTCATTCAGTGGCAGAGCAATTTAAAAAATAAGCGCAAAGGCAACAGGTATGACCCCGAATTTAAGCTGTTTGCCTTAAATTTTCATTTTTCTAGTCCGCAGACGTATCGGAGTATGAAAACATTTTTAGAGCTTCCTAGTGAAAGTACCCTTGAAAGATTTAAAATGGTTATTCCACCTAAATTCGATGTTCGTACTTTAGAGTAACTATTCAGTAATCTGTGGTCTTCACATTCCTAATGTCGGCGGCATAAAAATCAGGGTTATCCTTGAAGAAATCACCGACTATAAAACAATCAACGTTAGGAAGGTTCCCGTTTTCTGCTTTAATGTAGTTGCTCTCCATTTTAAAGTCATTTTATATATTAATTGATATCCAAATATTACCGGTAATGAGTCAGATGGCAGACTTATTTACAGAATTGTGACGTTTAAATAGATTCAGCGAATAGCGACCGTTTTCTAAAACATGGCGCTAGGTAAGATAAAATAAAGTTAATTTCGTATTTTTTTTTTATAAATAGTGCATTATTTTTAAGACATAGGACATACTGGTAAAAATCGCTTTTAAAACCCCTAATCTATGCGGATGGCAATAAATATGAACTTATTTTTCATATTGTCAAATAGCCTATTTTCTCCAAAGCCGCAATGACCAAAAATTACATTTTTATTTTTTTTCTAATGCTGCGTTGGTCTGATTTAAATAATTAAAATGTAATAATGTAGATTGATGTGTAATATACCATAAAAAAAATTACGCTGAATACACCTGGACCTATTCAAACAATAAACAGTTTTCACCCCATTCCGTAGGAGTGGTAAATGAAATTTCTGTTTTTATACTTGATTTTTCAATCTTTATTAAAACAGTACCTAATTTGACTACACTAGTAGGTACCTAGTTATATAAGAATAACAATACACAATCCCTGTGACAAAAACCTTGTTCACCAGTGGAATTAGTGACCGATACTTAAACACGTGATTGTAATCATGATTACAAACAACTTTCCCAAAGAAACTTTTTTTCTAAACTTATTAGTTTAATCACAATAACAAAACAGCTGTTTGAAAATATTTAGGAACGCACGCGATCTATCAGCTGATAGTCTGACCTCGGGAAATAGCAAATATGTATACAGTTGTAGTAGAGCGCCTCACGTGTCCCCGCCCGCACCGTGCCCCTTGTCGTGCAGCACCGACGTGGGTAAACTAAAATCAGTCGTCCCAGAAAGCGCGTCGCGTGCACATTGTTTTGTTTTTTTTTTTTTTACGCCCGCGCTCACGATGCCGTACAACTACACCGCCAGTGAATACAGCGATATGGTGATGTGTTATTATTCGGAAGGGGGTAATGGTGAAGCGGCAAGGCGATTATATCAAAATTTGTACCCAACAAGAACTCTTCCAACTCCAAGAACATTTTTTCGCGCTGCTCAGCGATTAAGAGATTGGGAAATGCTCATCGCGCCAAATGTGAATGCAGGAAGACCACGTCGCAATCGTTTCGAGGCAGACAGTCCTCCAGAAAGGTACTGTGATTCTTCAGTATTTAGACATGGAGCTTGAGACAAGCACGCGATTAAGTAATAAAACAAACGCACTTCCTGATGTTAGTTTGTTTAGATAGATTACGAATTTAATTATTGTAGCGCACGCGCGTAATGTACAAAATATGTAATTGCCTTTGGATATTATTTTACCGAAACATGTAGGTACATTGTTTACGTCATTGATAACGCGGGCGCGGACGCCGCGCCGCTCCGCTAACAGCTGGTCGGGTGAAGGCGCGCGCGCTGTTTTGTTATTGTGATTAAACTAATGAGTTTAGAAAAAAAGTTTCTTTGGGAAAGTTGATTGTAATCATGAGTACAATCACGTGTTTAATATCGGTCGCTAATTATATTACTTTCACCCTATATACTTAAGAAGTTAATTTGCAATTCATATTTTTATATGGTCTTATTTATAAATCTAGTAAGAAATGTTGTGGGTATAATGCATTATTTTTTTCACACAACGCCATCTAGTTCCAAACTAAGCAGAGCTTGTTGTTTAAGTACTGGACAACTGATAAACACTTTAAATATATTTCTAAATACACACATATTTTAGATAATTTACACCCAGAAAAAACTAATGATCGTCCTCAACATATAAACATTTGTCCTGGGTGGGAATCGAACCCCAACCTCCGGCATAGCAGTCAGTGCCATTGACCAGTAGACCAACAGGCTAGTCAACATAATTATTTTGCTGTTTTTCATTTTTAGGCAACGTCAACAGTCTGCAGCTGAAGGCAGTGACACAAATTCTGCCAGTGCCAATGCACATAGCAGCGTTGATGCGAAGGTGCGCAAGAGCAGGCGGCTCTGTAAGAAAAAAGTCGTGATGGTATGTATGTATTATTTAATTTAGACTAGTACCTACTAGCTTTGCCCGCGTTCGCATTAAGCGCCATTTCACGTATTTGCGGGTATATCTAAGATTTTATTTTATTTGAGAGCAGTGATGGCCGACTGGTAACGGCCTCGACTTACGAATTGTAGGTCGCAAGTTCAAACCTAGCTAGGTGCATTACTTTGTGTAATTTATTTCATCACCACTGCTCTCAAAACGGTGAAGGAAAATATCGTGAGGGAACCGGCATGTTCTAGAACCAAAAATTCAAAGATATGTGACATTCACCAATCCGCACTGGGCACGCGTGGTGTATTACGGCCCATTCCCTCTCCTAGAGAGGAGGCCGGAGTCTCAGCAGTGGTATTTTGTGGCCATACCATGTACTAGAACTTCGATTATTAATAACATTAATTAGTAAAAAAATAAAGTCTAGGTCACTAATTACCAGTCACCCTATAAACATACTTAATTTTCAATTCGTATTTTTATATTATCGTAGTAAAAAATCTTCTAAGAAATGTTGTAGGCGTATTGCATTATTATTTTCTACAACTTTCACACAATGCCATCTAGTCCCAAACTAAGCAGAGCTTGTGGTTTATGGACAACTGATAATCATACTTTATGTATATTTCTAAATACATACATAAAAAAAAAACTGACGTACTTATACATATTAAAAATTGGAGCTCTTATATTTTTAATTAATAAAAAATAACTAAAACAAGTTTTTAATGATAGAATCTAGTTAAACTAGTACCTCTGGTGCACTCAGTCAGTTTATCAACTCTCCTTCACAACGCTTCTGAACACTGCCAGCACTTAATTTCATTACAATGGACCTATACACAAAATTGTCAAGCTGTGTGGAAGAACTTTCGTCAAGATTTGCTTCAAGAATAACGAAGTACGAAGAGGACATGAAGAATGCCAGTGGAGACGCGTCAGATAAGTCAATTTCCAGTCTAAGGACTTCACTGAGTTCAAGACCCTAATTTGGAAAATGCTGAGTTCGCTGAAATCCTAGATGGCGTTGCTTGTGGTAGCTCTGGATAGGCACGAAGTGGCATCACGTCAATTCACGTGGTAAGGTTCTTTTGTTGCATGCCTTGTCTGAGAACAAAGAATCTGATCCTGTAACTGGTTTCCTTGGAATAATTTTGGAGCGTTTGGAAATGTAAATGTTGCTTCCAGGGACATACCAGCTTGCCGTCGCCTCGGAAGTAACACCAGCAAGCCAAGTCCTCTCTTGATTCGCTTTGAAACATCGTGAGGAATGAGGTGTGGCGAAACAAGACCAAACTAAAGGGTTCAGGTCTAACGCTATCTGAATTCCTCACTAAGCCCAGACACGAGATTTTCATGAATGCTCGGAAGCACTATGGAATACGTTATGACCTACAGATCTAGATCACAAGATGTTCCACTTTCGAGAGATAAATCTAATAGAAAACTAAGATCGCGGAGACACATTTCGTGTACGTGTGATGATAAATCGCGCGGCGCGGAGTCATGTGTTTTTTAATTATTGTATTATTGAATAACGTGTTGCCAGCTTGCCGGATATCGCGCAGCCGGCAGGCGCAGAGGCGCACCGCGTTTCGCCGGCCGGCGCGTCGCCGGTCGCATGGAATTGTTTGTTGTGGCGGGCTGGCAACGCCGCACGATGTCTGGGTGCAAAACAGAGAGATTGTGCGATCTATTCATATGGCCGATATATTTGGTACAGATGCCTATAGATGGAAAACCTGGAATCGATCCAATCAATGTACTAACTTGTTACGCATTGCACCTCAACAGAAGGACAAAGCCAAGTCCATAGAGTATAACTGAGCAACTCAAGGTTTTTTCTGAGATCCTTGATTTCACTTGCTGTTATGCGCTACCTACTACGTCTGCTGCAGTCTGGCAACGTTGCGGTTTTTGACGTTAATTTTGTATTTAGAATTGCTTCCATAGCGCATAGTGTGAGGCAATTCAAAAAACGAATGATAACAAAATCGAGGGATACAGTTTGGTGTTTTAATTACATTATCTATAATTTCTATCTGAAATTAATAAATTGGATCGCTAATACACTTCACTTACATGAGAAGCATAGTACAGTCTTATTATTCTTAGATTAAATCAAAATAACGGAAGATAGGTGACTCGCCTCTAGCGCGTGAACCGCTGAAATCAAGCCCCCATAATTCAATTTTACTCAGTCGCAATCGGCGAGTGAGAGTGACATAAACGGGCGTGTTACCTGTGTTACGTGGTACTTAAAAATATATATATTTTGTTTTAAGTGGGATAAAGGTAATCAGAATGCCTTCTTGTGCGTTTGCGCGTTGTACAAATCATACAAAAACAAAAAACAAATCCCATGGAATCACATTTCACTCGTAAGTACTTACATGAAGACTTAAAATTTCACTTATTGTTTTGGTCGCCATTTCGCGAAGCGAGATAGATGAAATAAAAAAGGTGATAGAGCTTTGTTCGTAAACATTCGGTGGCTAACGCGATTTCGCTCGCACGACAGCGTCGGCTCTTTATCCGTCCTTATCTATCAGTGACTGAAGGTTTGCGACTGCGATGACACTGATCATTGACGTGTGAGTTTCGGTGCATGTAGTCGTGCACAGAGTCCTGATTTTCTGATTGCGATGTTAGCGCGTAACGTATCTTTCCTTAGGATATTAGTATTTTCGTCGTTCCTTTTTTTTTTATTTGAGTTTTACTTCTATAATGCATTCAATCTTAGATTAAATCAAAACATCGGAAGATAGGTGACTCGCCTCTAGCGTGTGAACCGCTGAAATCAGGCCCTCGTCGCTTAATTTCACTCAGTCGCAAGTGGCGTGTTACGCAGATTTTTTTTTTTTGTTTTAAGCAGGGTGAAGGTTCTCAAAATGCTTTCGTGTGCTTTTATGCGTTGTACAAATCATTCAAAAAGTAAAAACAAATCACTTGGAATCACATTTCACTCGTAAGTAAATGAAAACTTAAAATCTCTTATGATATTTCTAATTTCACTTATTGTTTTGGTCGCCATTTTGCAAAGCGAGATAGAAACATACAATCCAAAAATATGTGAAGGGTTAGGTAACTCACAGTAGCGTCAGCCTAAAAATTACAAAAAGTGTAATTGCATTTCATTTTCAGATTTTTTCCTATAATTACCTGTGCTATGAGGCCTTGCTTCATTCCATATTTCAGTAGTCTAGGTCAACGGGCAGTACCCCATGAATTTTGATTTCCTTGAGAGTGTCGAAATACAGGTTTTTTCGACATAAACAGCCGTATCTTTTGTTTTCGTTAACTCTGAAGTTTAATTTTTTCACAGCTTCAAGAGCCCGCAGATTTGAGTATATGGTTTTAATTACAACTCGATACCTCCATGCGTTCCTGAGATAAAGGGTCTTGACAGACAGACAGGAAGACAGACCGACAACAAAGTGATCCTATAACTATCCGGCCTCATCTAATTTAAAATGACGAAAAAAAGTGTTCTGTAAAAGTGATTTTTTAAGCCTATTTGCAAAGTAAATATTTGTCATATAGGTTCTGTTTTTTTTGAAGTGAAAACTTCTTTAGCGGCGTTGAGCACTTTTTCTGTAATGGGTATAAAATCTTAAACTCGCGTCGGACACGTGACCTGATCGAAAAAGCGTAAGACGGGAGATAAACTTTTTAATGTAAAATAATTGTAATAGTTTTAAAGTGTTAAATTTTTAATGTAATATAAATTGTCATGTTTGTGTACGATAGCGCAATAAATGAATATTGTATTCTACCACATAAATGATAGTACTTTTATACTGATAAAGCAATTGGTGCAAAATTATTCCCTAACCATTCCAAAATATCAAACATGCTCAACGTTAATAATCAAGTTTTTTTTTTTTGAGGTACGGATCCCTAAAAAAATACCTTGTATGATTCATTATTGTTTGTTTTATTACAGCGATTAGTATTTTGTGTATTAGTATTTGTCCTAACTTTTTCTTGCTCAAAATAATTTTCGTCTCATCGTAAACAATTGTTTTATTCGCAACTGTAATAGAATCACACGTTCGTTAATTTTGTAGATTTCCTGGAGATGAAATCCTGAAACGTAAATGGCTTCTCGTAGTTCGTAAACAAAGAGAAGAGTCAAACTGGACACCAAATCTGCATAGTCGCATATGTTCAGAACACTTCAAAGCAGAAGATATGTATTCTACTGAGAAAGGTTATAGAAGGTTGACAAAAACTGCAGTACCTTTTTTTCAGGTATATTGTGATTTTTCTATCCTAAAATAATTATTAGTAAGTTTGTTCATTTTTGTATCATGAAATATGTTAGCTCTTCTCTCCAAACGCCGGGGCGAAACTCCGCTGCCGCGACAAATCGCAGCATGGAGGACAGAGCTCATGGGGGGCTCATGCGGGTTCTCATGGCTAAATGGCGGCAGCGACTGTCGCGACCCAGTGCTGGGCACGCCACAATTATGGCGGTAATTCCCCCTTTGAGGCGTGGTTGGAAAGACCTCACGGCGTCCTCACCTACCGTATGACGCAGGTTCTCACCGAACACGGTAAGTTCGGGAAGTTCCTGCACCGGATTCGTGCGGAAGCGACGCCCGGGTGTCGCCACTGTGTGGACCGCCCGGAGGACACGGTGGAGCATACGGTGGAGGTGTGCCCCGCTTGGGCAGAGCAACGCCGTGTCCTCGTGGGGGCGATCGGCGGCGGCGATCTCTCGCGTCGGGCCGTCCGTCATCTCATCGTCACGTCATCTCCCGCCCCACCCAAGGGCGGGGAATGTCATAAGATGATTTTCCCACCGGAAAAAAAAAAAAAAAAAATGATCGACTCTGATGCACGACTAAGTAACACGTCATTCATAATCGTAAACATTTCCAAAAGCAAAATTGTCACATAACCTTTTGAATGAATGCAAGCTAAAAACGTACAGACGGTCGAAGATTGGGGAGAGGCCGACGTTTGGCGTATTTACCCTACCAGGCCTGGCGCACTCCGCATTGTAGGTATAAAAATGTACTTTCCTACGCCGATCCGTGTGGCCTTCTTTAGGAGGCTAATTCAGTTGAGTGTCACGCGTGTTCGACCTGCCGGCTGCCGTTTGAAGCGCTTACAAAATTTTTATTCGAATTCTTTATCAAATCGCAGTTAAGCACTAGTTTATATGAATTAAAAAAAAATCGATATAGGTTTTATTTCGAGTATGGCCAAACGAAGAGCAAAAAAGTAGTGCATAGCGTTCGCGTGCTTAAATAACGACAGAAAGGTCCACTTTTCATTCTTTAGTCTTCCTAGGGATCTCGAAAGGTAAGATATTATTATAATATTTCTAAGTATATATACTTAATATAATATAATATTCCGCAAATAACAAACTATGCCGCCTGGCCCAAAGCTAAGCAGAGCTTGTGTTATGAGTACTAGACAACTGATAAACATGCTTACATACATACCTACATATTATAGATAAAATTACACTCAGACACACAACAAATGATCGTGCTCATCACACAAACCAGAATCGAAGGAATTGAACGCACGACCTCCGGTATAGCAGTCAGGGCCACTAACCACTAGACCAACAGGCCAGTCAAAATAAAAATATGCCTTCTCGTAAAGTAGCTCTTATTGTTTTGATGAAGGACTGGACCAAAGCTCTGTTATTTGATATAGACACAGAATAAGAAATAGTACAAGCGTAGGCGTTTTTTGCGCAAAAAATCAATGACATTAAAAATCATTCAGGGTTGCGTTCAAAAATAACCAGAGTTGCTTCGAGTTGCCACTCAGAGTCGTTCTTTTATAACTCGAGTAACTGCCCTAGAGTTAACCCAACTTACTCTAACTCCGAGCAGGGTAGGTTGGTGTAATGACAGTTGCTTGGCATTGACAGTTGAACTCCGTTCGCGTTCAATAATGCGAGCTTAGAGTATCTACCCGATGACGTCATTAGAGTTAACTCTAATCTCATTTTTGAACGCAGGGCAGTGTAAGTAGACCTCCAAGTACTAGTGACTGATTTCTTATGCAAGGTCAACATATACTGGATATATATCACATTGTTATATCTACAAGATGTTAGGTAATTAATGTAATGTAATGAAAAATGTACAAAATAATATAACCTCGATAATATCAGCAGCTGTTACAAGATTACGATGCGGGCGGGTCGTTGCCCCGTTGTAATTCTGTAATGGGAGGCAAAACTTCATACAACGACGACGGCATTGCGTACGATAGGTACAATGCGTTCCAATTGTGAATAGGATCGATTGCCATGTTGTGACGTCACGTCATACGGTCAAATCGCAAGAAATTGGGCAAAATTGAAGAACTGGATTCTGATTAAACTTTTTCGTTCACAGTTCGTAATAATTTAATAAACCTAATTCTGACCCCCTGGTAGGCCTGGCGCACTCCTTACTGTAGGCTTGAATTTATACCTACGTCTCGCTCGGGGCCTCTTTTATGAGGATAGTTCAGTTGAGTGTCACACGCGTGTTCGAACTGCCGCATGCCGCTTGGACGCGCGCCAACAAAAAATATTTTCGCATACCTACAGAGGTTTTATTATAAATATGGGCACGCAAAAAGCCAAAAGATACTGCATAGCATATGGGTGCATGAATAACAACAGAAATGAGGACTTTTCATTCTTTACTCTTCCAAAGGATCCCGAAAGGTAAGTAATTAATTATAACATTTTCAACACTCTTAGAGTGGCTCTTATTTCTTAGTATTTTATGATAATTATTATGTAGGTATAACAGGTAGGTTATTGTTGCAGTTTATAGACACGAGAACGATTCGTGTTCCTTTTCGTATCATCATTTTTCACTATTAGATTCGTAATTGTTTGCTGGCGCGGCGGCCGGCGGTAATGTTTTTTAAATATTACAATATTACTACAAAAATAATTATTATTTGTCGAAAACATGCGTCGAGCTCCTCGACTATTATAATTTTATTTTCTTGTCTTTTATTATAATATATATCCTACGATTCCGGTCACAAATTATTTAATAAAGTAAAAACAAATAGGTAATACCTACCTATACCTGCCTCTTACCTCCACATTTCATTTTTATTACTGATAGGTAACAAATATCTAGTACTTAAAATAACAGTATTTATTTATTTATATATACTTTATTGTAAACCAAGATAATAAATGTTACATATGAGCCTTATATCAAAAAACATACAATTGGCGGCCTTATCGCATTCCGCGATCTCTTCCAGGCAACCTGGTATGGAAAGAGATTGTCTGGACATTAAATGGGGTTGCACTTGGTGCATTACAAAAAAAGATAAAAAAAATCGAGAGAAATAAAGTACAAACTTAACACTAAAATACATACTTAAATACATACATATACTAAATAATTATATAGGCGAGGAAACAAGTGACAACTACAATGAATACAGCTAAAAACGAAACAAAATTACAAGGACAAGTAATATTCCTTCACAAGTGTTTTAAATATATGTAATGATTGCGCGCGTTTTATTGACACTGGCAGTGCACTCCACAGACGAGTGGCCTGAACAGTAAAGGACTTATCCAGAAACGTAGTGGAATGCATCGGTATTTTGAGTCTCAAGTTATCTGATGACCTAAGAGATTTATTATTACAGTATTAGTTATCTTAGTGTATTTTTCTAGCAATGATCAAAGATTAATAATTTAATAAATAGGTACGATTTGTTTTCTCACAACTCATAACCCTACAACAGAAGCGTCTGGTTCAAAGGTTCTTAACGGGCATAATAAAAGAAACTCTCGGTTTGTGGACTTACGGTGCATTTTGATTCGTTACGAGCACTAGTGGATCTGGTAGGTTAATAAAATCAAGGTCGTCTCCGTGCCTACCTAAATGATTTAAAAACTTAATTGATTTCTACCTATTTATTTATATCCATACTTCAAAACATACTTTTAAAAAAGTCATCTCATAGAAGTGTCAAGAGATTGTTTACATTTAGTTAGGTATCTAAACAAATGAAATAGGTAATTAAAATGAAGTGCACATATAACTTTGTTGGTTTTGTATGTCGTTAGTTTTGCGTTCATATGTAATTTTTAATAGGTAGGTCGTTTAAGACGTTATTATACGTAATAATTAACATTTTGTAAGATATAATTCCAGTATATATGCATTAGTTCTACCTTGCATTAGTAAGGTACCTAGTCACCAGCACTGGGAGGTCTACTTATATTGAATGATCTTTAAGGTCATTGACTCGTTTACGTGAAAAATGTAGAAAATACATGAAATAAAAACTCGATAGAATATTCGATAAAGAATTCGAAAATAATTTTTGTTAGCACGAGTCAAGCGGAGAATCGAACACGCGTGTGACACACCAAATTTAGCCTTGCAAGTGAGGCCGCGGGCGTAGGTACATTTCTATACCTATAGTTAGGAGTGCACCAGGCCTGACTGTAGGCATAAAATACTACACTTCATACGCCGCGCGGCCTTTCTTGCAAGGCTGATTTAGTAGTGTGTCACACGCGCGTTTGTCCTGCCGCTTGACGCGCGATAACAAAAATTCTATACGAATTCTTTTTTAAATATTCTAAAGAGCTTTTGTTTCAACTATGGCCTCGCGAAAAGCCAAAACGTACTGTATAGCATTCGGGTGCTTAAATAACAACAAAAACGTCGACTGTTCATTCTTTGGTCTTCCTAAGGATCCCGAAAGGTAAGGTTCAACACACTTCCTCGAATCCTCGTAAAGTAGTTTTTATTACTTTGATGATGGATCGCAACTCTGCCGTTTGCTATATTTTTCACGCATAAAGTCCTTAAAAAACATTCAGTGTAAGAGATTTCCCGGTATAACAGGTGAACGCACATTTTATCCGAGCCGAACGCGTCGAATGTATCGATAGGAAATAATTATAGAATTCTTCATTCTAGAGTCCTTCCAGACTCGGATTTCTTATATAGAATTCTAATATTATTTTATTTCGATTTGTGCGACGCGTTCGGCTCTTATAAGTGGGCGTCCACCTTTCTAGTGACTGCCTACTAATGCTAGGTCAACATAATATACATATACAAAATGTTAATTATTATGTATAACAGGTAGGTTGTTATTTTTTTCCTTATCATATTTTTTCAATATTCGCAATTTTTTGACGGCGGGCAGCCGCAGTGGAATTTAAATAGCCGGCTTCACACTATCATTAATCGTGAAAAATAATGGTCACCTCTTAAATAACCTAGGTACCATATTTTAAAAGTCACAAATACAAACGTACGCTGAAACCAACAAAGTTATATCCAAGTAGGTACTTACCACATGACTTTACTTTTATTCCATTTGTTTAGATAGGTACCACCTCATAACTAAATGTCAGATTCAGGTAGGTTACATATAAATTATAACATTTCTTGATAATAATAACTAGTTTCATTTTATCAAACATAATTATTAATTAAGTACGCAGTATGAAGTAGGACATTTATTTAATTATCAGTCGATCAGTGTGCATTTCTCTTCATCAATTTCGAGTCATCAAATGAGCATGAGCACCCATGAGGTTTTCTAAAAGCCGGCGCCCCTGTCTCTCACTTTAACATTGTGTAATGGCCGATCATTCTACTTTATAATAGGGCAAAGTTAGTGACGGCTTGTTTTTATTTTCAGATGCAAAGAATGGTTAGCATTACTATGTAGAGAAGATTTATTAACCAGACCAAATTTCAAACCCTCCAACCACTCAGTTTGTTCGGCCCATTTTAATGAGTCTTCCTTTAAAAAATGTGGCCTTAAACATGGTTCAGTGCCAATTAAAGTTTCACCTGATCAACCGCGAGAAGGCTCATTACACACTGATGCGCAGGTTAGCTTACAAAATCAAAATGTAACTGCAAATCAGGCCACTCAGACAAATCCTTTACAACAAGCGGCAAAAGAAACACAGACGTCCACATCGTTGAGAGATCAAACTTCTCGTAAGCGTCAAGTTTCAGAAGAATCACGAAATTCCACCGCAACGCAAGTAAGACACCGTTTTTGTTTTTTTCTGTTATCTTCATCTTTTTTTTTTAATTGATATAAACCAGTGCTAGACTGCGATCTCACAGTGAAGTTTCTGTACTTTTACTGCTACTTATTTTTTAATATTGAGGCACGTCTGTTGGTTTCTAAGTCTATGGCTTTTTCACATTGGGCGGTAACAACAACGATATCATGAATCTGGTAGTTTCATAAAAGGGATGCGTGAAATATAATTTATAAATGACCTCGATAGTATTAGAAATCAGAAAAAAAAAACTGGGCAAGTGCGAGTCGGACTCGCGCCTTGACGGTTCCGTACAAACATAACCATGTTAACAAAAAAAAAATAATTTCAGATTTATTCCTATAGCTGTCCTATATGACCTTGCTTTATGCGGGTCAACGGGAAATTACCCTATGAATTTTGATTTCCATGAGAGTCGAAATATTGTATAATATTATTATTATATTATATTATTATTATATACGTTTTCTGCGACATAAACAACCATATCTTTTTTTTAGTTAACTTAGAAGTTTGATTTTTTCACAGCATCAAGGGACCGCAGACTTGACTATATGTATAGTTGTAATTTCAACTCGCTCCCGCGCTACTTCTACGCGTTCCCGAGATAAAGGGTCTTGACAGACAGACAGACAGAAGGACGGACAACAAAGTGAACCTATAAGGGTTCCGTTTTTTCCTTTTGAGGTACGGAACCCTAAAAACCAATAAAAAAAGTAGTAAGTAGGTACTAGGTAGTATTTCAAATTGTAAGTAGGTACTAGGTAGTATAGTAGTATTTCAAATAGACCATTTACAGGAACTTTAGAATTGTTAAAACGACGGTCAATAAAAAAAAAAGTGAAGCTCAATTGCTCTTACAACGTTACGTCACGGGGTCATTGCCCTATTAGTTCTGTCACCAGAGGCTAAACTTCAAATAATAATGACGCGACGTTGCGAATCGATACATGTACGCTACTACAAGGTTATGGCGCGTGTGTGCGTGCCAACTGGCTGCTCGTCGCTTTCAGAGAATAACCAGTGTAACGGGCTCAGCCAGTTGTTATGCTCAGGGCTAGGAGCATACACGTTTCTTGCATGAAGGTGTTAAAGTGTAATAATGGTTTATTGTACTGTGTGTTTGAACAATTTTAGAAGGAACAAAAACTTGTCGTTTTTTAACTACCCCAAAGACTCCAATTGATAAGTAAGTTGTTTAAGTAGTATTTTGTATTTTATTATAGGTACTTTTGTTTTTTTCGGTGGAAAACCATCCAATGACTTTTCTTCCGTTCTAGGGTAGAACGGGAGGGCGTGTCAGACTTTTACTGACTAATACCCACTCCTATGATCTTTCGTCGCCTTGCGTTCCAGGACCCCGGGTTTTCCTTTCAGAAGCCCTGTTTTTGACCCTGTTCGCCCTTAGTTTTGCTGACTTCTCCTTGAGGCGCGCGTACCACGCGCCATCGACGACTTGGGCACGGCCGGACGGTGAGCTACCCATTGCTCGCCGTCCGCAAGTCAACGCCTACGGAGGCTGGAAATCGGAGTAGTATCCTCTCTCCTCAGGCTGGGACGTGAGGGCCGTTCCCTCACGCGCGCGGCCGCCTGCTTTGCTAGCATTACAGCCCCCCTAGCCAAGTTACAACCGTTTCGTTTTGATTCTCTTTTCGTTGATCGCCTCGAGTCGGTCACGCCTCCTATTCCTTTGTTCTGACCACGTGACGTCACTTGGCTAGGCTTGGCTTGGTTGTAACTTGGCTAGGGGAGTTACTTCGCAGTAGGAGGCGACCGCTCATTATAGGTACCTATAGTATGAATGAGGTAGACACATGAATACGATCAGACTTACGTGGTGTGGTAACACATTTTCTTTGAGGTGAGAAATTATCAAAATACTTGTGCCGCTCTAGAGTGGAGCGAGAAGGCGTGTCAGACTTTTAATGACTGAACCAACCTATGTACCTTCATTTGCATTTTACGTTCTAGGGCCACGGTAATTCTTTCAAACGCTGTCGGAGCCCTAACTGGCGGTTTTTACGTCGGTATTGCTCATGTTGCTGAAACACCGTTGACTGACGGTTTCCTAAGAGCAGGGGCACTAAGAGCCGGTCCACAAGGCGCGCTGCGTCAGCGTTGCGGCGGCGCACCGCAAATCGGCAGACCGTACGAGCGGGGTGGCGTCACTCGTGTGCCCACCGATTCGTCGAAATATTTGCGCTGCGTCGACGCAACGCGCCGTGTGGATCGGCTCGCGACGCCGCACAGCAAAGATTTCACTAGGTACTTCGTATGCCGATACGAACGGGCACACGAGTGGTGCGGTGCCGTAGCGACGTCGCAACGCATTCTACCATCCACGATTTGTCTCGGTGGTTGCAAATCCGATGCGGCAACGCAGCGCACCGTGTGAGAGCCGGTCTACATGGCGCGTTGCGTAAATATTTCTACGAATCGGCGGGTACACGAGTGATGTCACCCCGCTCGTACGGCACGCCGATTCGTCGAAATATTTGCGGTGTGGCGTAGCAACGCTGACGCAGCGCGCCGTGTGGACCAGCTTCTGACATGCCACAGATATTTCTATGCAAGACGACGCAGCGACACCGCTACGGCGCCGCACCGCCGCCGCAACGCATCGTGTCGGTCGGCAAAAAAATTTTATAATTGGTCGTCGTCTCAGTGATAACACCATGAGCAGGTCTTTGATGTCTACTTAGTATTTGTACCTTCACAAGGGATCGTTCAAGAGTAAACATACTTGTATAACTTTTTAGAGTATCTGCTGTCAGCCTATTTCCTCCTATGGGTGTTGTAATACTGGTTTTACACATATGTGTAAATAGTTTGCGAAGCGAATAGGGCGCATTCTTTTTTTTTTTTGTGTGGCCTCTCGCAGGTCAACCTAGGAGTTTGTCGGCTGCTTAACCGGACTTGCCTGTGGCGGCCTCAATTCAAGAATCAAAGCCTCCAGCCAGGGCTTACTTAACTATACTTAAAACTAAGCGACTACACGCTAAGGGCACCCCCTGTGGGGTACGGACCTCGGCTTAGGGCGTCGCTGGGGGGGGGCAGCAAGGGACGGGCTGGATCGAACAAAGAGTGCGCATTCTGTTTACACATGCGTTTTTATAGTTCGCCTCGTCGCGTCATTCACACATGTTTTTGCTGAAATTCTCCTGTTCTGTTTGTATTTAATTAATACATGATTCAAGAGGTACATTGGTACAAGTTACGATTAGTAGGTATCTTATTTTTATGTATTCCGAGCGTAGTAGAAACAGATGAGTAAATAAACGAACAGAAGCAAAGCTTCATACAACCGCGCGAATCGGTTGCACTCATACAAACACACGGGAAATGTGGGCAAGTCCACTGACCGCTTGTTGCGTACGTGACGACACTGGTTATAACCGGTTAGCGCAGGCACACTGGCATAGTCAGTGGACAATCTCAGGGTCGATGCGAGCGACGCACGTTGTTTGTTTTGTTTGTACGCATTTAAATATTTTAACGTAAAAACGTGTTAATTTAATATTTATAATGGTGGTTTATTGTTCTGTGTGTATGAACAATACTAGAAAACATAAAAATTTATCATTCTTTAACTTTCCCAAGGAGTACAGTAGGTAAATATTTGATTATTACTTTTTCAAGGAACTAAGTACCCTTTTTTAAAAAGATCAGTGTAGTACACGGTGTTTACACCTTTTTATTGTTATTACAAGCTTTTAATATACATTTGTTGGTACTTATATGAATAGGTTAGTATGTACGTATTAGGTGTGTGTTAAAATATTTCTAGTAAGATTTGGACCACTTCCCAACGCCTGATTGACCTGAAATTTTGTATACAGCTGCGTAACTTCAGTGAGAATGCATAAATAGGCACATATAACCTGATAATGTTGCCAGGATATTCTCCTAATTAGAGAATTCTTCAACAGTTAGCACAGCCACGAAATGTTGAATGTTAGTTTAATTTTGATAGTTTAACACACTTTTTTATCATGAACTGCTGCTGCAGTCAGCATTGTCTCCTTACGAGGGAATTCTATAACGCTTACTAGTAGCATGAACTCGAAAATTTGCATTTCAATTTTTTTTTTTTACTAGTCATCATTTTCACCATAAAGGAACTGCTGCTGCAGACAGGATAATGTATGTACGAGTATAAGTAAATGAAACAAAAACATTTATAGTGGCACGGTATCCTATACAGTATTGTAACTCGGCCGTATCTTTGAAATAAATGCCTACAGCCGCGCGGTACGTAAACTACATGCGATAGGGCTGCCCGCACTGTGGCTGCTCCAGAATTTTAATTACATTTGCCTACTTTGTGTTTCCATTTAGTCTTGTGATTGTAAATATACTCTTTTTATATAAACAAATACAAATGCGTGTTGTTTTTTTGATTGGTAGATGTAAATAATAAAACAGTCTTATAAATTTGCGACCGAAAAATATTTGCGCCGCGCCTCGACTGAGACGTACGAAATGCTTTATTATTAATTAAAGCTTAATTAAAATTTGTTTTGGGAAACATGGACAAGGTGGAGCAACCAAAAACAGCACAATATGTCCTACTTGTCATATTAAATATGTACTTAAACTTATTTTAATTGAAAAAATCGCGCGGTTATTCTTAAAAAAACAACACACCGTCCGTTCGTCACTGCGGCACAGTCGCGACTGTCTGCATACCGAGCGCATACCGAGATCGAGGCGCGTAAGCAGGCATAGCTCGCGCTTCGTCCGATTGTATCAAGTTGGACTACTGTATAGATTATATTACTGTGACAGTGGTATGTAGGTATTCTTAACCCCTCGAGCACCGATTTACATACGTCTGTATAATTTGAATGACCTTGGAAAACGCTTAATTGTCTATTTGTACTTGAGTTTACATGTGGATGGAGAGGGAAATGGAGACCAAAGAAAAGATGGATGGATTGTGTGAAGAGTGATATGAAAGTAAAGGAAGTTAGTCATAGCATGACGAGTGACAGGGCAGAATGGATGAAAAAACGCGTTTCGCCGACCCCAAATAACACGGGACAAGGGCAGGAAGATGATGATGATGATGATGACGACACACGTTTGTACGACTTTATTGTTACCCTCTCGAGCACCGATTTATATACGTCAGTACAACTTGAATGACCTTGAAAAACGATTGTCGATTTGTATACAAGTTTGTACGATTTTTTTTGGCCGAAAATTTTGTTTTCTGTCTTTGTTTTTCCTAGAAAAAGCCAAAAAAGATTTTTTTTATTTATTTTTGATCTTTTTGGTGATTTACGTAAAAACACGCAATTACGTAATAATAATACACTACGCGCGCGAGAGATTAATTATAACGACTTTTGTAGGTACAACTAACTGGAAAAAACTCGCCCATTCTGGTTTCTAATTCAAATGAACACTACATTACACACTGCAATACTAATTAAATTCACGTTTATAATAATTATGTTAATTTGTTTCGTAACGATTTGAATGATATAAGTTTTGTCTAAAGCTCCCAAAACTTAAGAGTTATCATTATTTTAAACTCACGCGCCAACATCGTGCGACCACTCTCAGGTGGCGCCATAGATCTACTTTTTGCAACGAAAATGGCCGCCACAAACGAGGGGTTCACATGAATTAATTAAAAAAACACGCTACGTCATACATTTTTTACCCGACTATGGGGGAGAGTTATGATTTTGACAGGCTATGTATGCGTGTATGTTCATCTGTTCCCTTTACCCTTATAGCCCCTAAACTACTTATCAGAACTAGACAAATGAGTTATTGCTAGAACCGGCTTAATCGTCCGTTGAACATAGGCTACGTAAAGTACGTAACGTGTCACGAAACTTAATATGGCTATAGCAGACAAAAAGTGTTGTATTAAAAAAAATACATAAATACGCCGTGTTTGGTATCATTTGAAAGGGTTTCACTTGTACATTTCGAAAATATTGATTAATTTTAAAATGACGCCCTCTAGCGGACAAAAAAATCGATGTCAATAACACCGAAACAGTTTAAATAATAAAATTAACTTCATGCGCTCGCTGTGTGTAAGTTACGCAGTTACGCACACACACGCTCGTACTTTTATGAAACAGTTCTCACTATTGAAAACCAGAACGGACATTTTAACTTCTATTAAAATATGCCATCATCACAGAAATCTTAATAGAAATCACAAGGACGCGTGACCTTATCGCCGCGCACGTGTCTCGTAGAACACAAGTGCGGTAACTGCGCGCGGCAGTGTTGTTTGGGACGCGGAGAAGTAAACATGGTTTTTTGCAGCGTATCCAACTGCACAAATTCTTCAAAAATTTGTAATTTTGCAAATAAAGGGATAACATTTCATATGTAAGTACCCATTTCATTTTTTAAATAAAGACGTTTTTAATAAATATAGTAAAACCACTACATAATACGATTAATTATCACAGAAAAAACGATTTTTCTCTCAATTCAACAAACATAATATTTAAGCTTGTTCATGTCAATTATTATAACTGTTATGAGCAACAATGTAAGTAATTCTAATTATAGTCATGTGCAATAAAGGGGTGACTAGCATAGGGTTGCAAACTAGCGTTGCAACCAAGGTGACCTTGGTTTATGTGTTTGGTTGTGTTGCGGCTACATAGATGTAAACCACGCGCCAACACGTTCGGTGGTTGGGAAAATTCGCCCCCAACTAAGGGTGTTGAAGGTCATGGTTTACAACTGCTGTCTACACGGATTGAAACTAGCAAGGTAACCTTGGTTGGGACGTTGGTTTGCAACCATCTGGTCACCCCTTTAACAATATCACCGCCTACGTAAATTCCAGGAACACGTCTGCATGACTTGGCCGCGGATTAGTGACGTGCCACTGCTATTTTGTGTCGATAATTTATTACGTTTGACTTAAATACCTAGTTTTACCGAAATGGGAATGACATTTGATTTTTGTTAAATATTTAATTAGTACAGAAATCAGAAAGATTTATTTCTTATAAACTATTTACTTTTGAATTGGCAAAATGTCGGTCAGTCAAAAAAGTGAAGCTAAACGTTTGCACGTTCCAAACGTCCACCATACATTTAATAATAAATAATAATAATAAATTATATTGACAAAGTTATACACTCAGAAATGAAATTCCCTAGCTCCTGAGCTAGTTAGGAACTGTATTACAGGAGCCAGTGTATTCCCACATGTTTTCTTCCTGTCTATAAAAAGTAAAGGTTTATAAAAAATCGTTAATCCGTACTTGTAAACTAATTTTTCATTTAGAAAATGAATAGAAGGTAGGCTTGTTATTATTACGTATTCAGGTAAGTTAAAAAACTGTTTGCTTCGAGTATCCTTGTATCGTTGACGTGTTCAGTGTATTTATCAAATATTAATGTTATGTCAAAATAATTATACATATTATGGCAAGGGTAATTGATTAAATTCAATCGGTGGTAAGCTGGGAAAGAAAAAAAGATTCGTATTCATATTATTTATGCATCTGTTTACTTTCTCCAATGCTATTATTACAGGTTTCCAAAAGATCCGGATACTAAAGGTAAATGGATATCTGCTACTGGAAAAAGAAATTGGTACCCATCAACCCATAGCAGAATTTGTTCTGTTCATTTCACAAATAAACAATTTAATTTGACAACAAAAAGGCGGACTTTGATCAAATCAGCTGTACCGACAGTCGACGTATGGAAAGCGATTACGGTAAGAATAAAAATGTACCTAAGGCCTATTAAGCACCACATAATCGCGTCTCGAGTATTAAAAAGAAAATTACTTACTCTTTTTTCTCATAAATAAATCGTCTAAAAACGCGGCGAGGAATAAGGAGACTCCTTAGCGATTAAAGATCAACGGAAAATTATCGATATCAGCATTACGCGCTTTGCACTGCACTATTCCTAAGTGAGAGTGAGCGCGCGATATCATTCTCTGCTTTTCGAACACGTTCATTATTGATTACAGGGGCTGCGCCTTCGCCTTCTGAGATTATGCGTTTTTAGAATATTTCCTCGCGCGTATATGGGTATTATTATTAAGTAATTGTGCGTTTTACGTTGAATCACCAAATAAATAAAAAAAGACCAAAATTTTCGGCCGATTAAATTTCATACCCACACGGGTGTACGATTTTTTTTGTACACGTACAAAACTATAATTAAGCGTTTTTCAAGGTCACTCAAGTTGTACAGACGTATGAAGGCCCTTGAGGGGATTTATTCCAAAATGTCATCTATCGCTAAAAGTTAAATTTTTATTGCAACAATGTAAAATGCATGTGTAGGCAGTAGTGTGTATTTATTGTTTTTTTTTTCGTTTATCACACAACGCCGTCTAGTCCCAAGCTAAGCAGAGCTTGTGTTACATACTTATATATTTCTAAATACATACGTATTACAAATAAATTACACCCAGACACTGAACAAATGATCGTGCTCATTACAAAAACATTAGTCCTGGGTGGGAATCGAACCCACGACTTCCGGCATAGTAGTCAGGGCCACTAACCACTATACCAACAGGCCAGTCAAAAGTGTTTGTCTATGTGTTGGTAGCTGCGAACCGGAGACAGGCGTCCCTGTATTATAATACAGTAGATAGCATTTTTATTGCTTTACTAGCTGACCCGGCGAACTTCGTACCGCCTAATAGTAAGGATAACGCCATCTACAGGCATTACCAGAACAGCTTAATTCATTTTATAATGAAATTATAATTAGAGATGGCGTTGTATTCGGTTTTTTTTTTTCGTGTTTTTTTTTTTAATTTCTCACCGTTTAAACCTTCCCTGGACTGTTACGAATATTTCAAGACCAAAATTAGCCAAATCGGTCCAGCCGTTCTTGAGTTTTAGCGAGACTAACGAACAGCTGTTCATTTATATATATATATATATATATTATTAAGATTTCTGTGACGAAGCCAGTTACGGCCGATGCCTGCCAGCACCCCTATCCAAGTTGACAATCTGCAATCGTAAACGCTAGTCGAAAACTAATCAAATGTATGGGCAGGGGCGCCGGCTTTTAGAAAACCTCATGGGTGCTCATGCTCATTTGATGACTCGAAAAAGTGGCGGAGTGTGAGAGAGAAATGCACGCTGATCGACCAACAAATAAATAAATGCCCTACTTACATACATACAAATTATGTTAGATAAATATAAATAATAATAAATTGGGACAACATCACATACATTGTTCTGGTCCCAAACTAAGGTTTTCCCTTGTACTATGGAAATCAGGAACAACGAAGGTACCACAAACACCCAACCACAAATATCTATTTCCCTTACGTCTCAACTGGCGCTCTAAATCACTGCGCTAAACGGGTCGTCGGGTAATGAAAAAACGCCCAACCCGAAAAGGCGATTACTGATCTGTTTCTTGATGTCATTTTCTCAGGGGTGCTCGGCACCTACTGTTTATTTCTCATGGGTGCTCGCGCCCCCGAGCACCCTCGGAGTCGGCGCCCCTGTGTATGGGAATGACATTATCCCAACGTTTAAGTCACGTGTTCAGAATAAACGAATAGAAAATTCGTAGCCAAGTTCACATCGTTCAAAATGATAAAATGATTTTTTATCGTTTCCACGATGTTGAACGCTACAATGTTCGTTATTATAGAACGAGCGGCCGACTCAGGCGCGTCAACATCACTACCAACTTATCGTTTTCTACAAATGCTGACATCGAGGCGTTACCGATTGGAGAAAGAAATTCGACACGAAACGGTTGTAACTTGGCTAAGTGGGCAGGACTGTGGACACTGGTGTAGCTATCGAAGGGCTGGCCAGGTCAGTGCCCTGGGCCTCTTAAGCCCCAAAACTTGATTAACAAACCACTTATTGAATTTGCGAAAAATTCTCCCACCTTTGAAATCTAAATAAAAATAGATTGCAATAGTTACTGCAATCTATTTTTATTTAGATTTAATCATGGTAACTCATTTTAATCAGTGAAAGTTTAACCAGAAAAGAGGGGTTGATGACGTTCAGAGTAAGATTGTTTCATTCTTATTTCTGTGTGGGTAAGAGACAGAGCTATACAGGTTGTCTAGCGCCATCTCTTACCCACACTGGAAATAAAAATAAAACAATCTTACGTCATGGTAACACTCACCGCAGGCGCGGGCTTGTGGACGGCGAGCAATGGGTGGCTCGCCGCCCGATCGTCCGGTAACCGTCCGAACCGAGCACAAGTCGTCGACGGCGCGTACTGTTGTTTCACGCGCGCCTCAAGGAGAGGGGCGTAGCAGGGTTGAAGCCTACCGGGGCCAAGGGTCTGATTCTAAAAGGACGACTCGGCCCTGGTACGAAAGGCAACGAAGGAACAGCTGTGGGTTTTTAGTCAGTAAAAGTCTGACACTATCTCTCGCTCCGCCCAAGAGCGCAATTTGTCATTAGATGATTTACCCACAGCAACAACAACCTTTGAACAATAACCTTTTAACCGCCTTCGTCGGATATATCCGACAAACACTCTCGTGTTCGCAGGGTCGCACATCCCCGACCAAATACTTCATCTCGTCAAGTCTGCTGTCACCTATGGGGATAGAAGAGCTAAACGAGATGGAGTACCCAGTCGCTACCCACGACCCTGGCGAATAGGACACAAAAACACCGATCGGAGTAATGCGACGCAAGTGGTTTAAGAGTTTAATGATATCCTATGTTAAAGAAAGTAAACTTTATTATGGGATATTTTCATTACATACCTAGTCGTCCGGTAAGGACGGAACCCAGAGATGTCAGCAAAATCGTAGGCGCCCTGTAGATCCGATGCCAGCTAGGACCGTGGGGACTTTCTGGTTCTAGAACGCAATGAGCTACTGTAGGAACATAGGGTCTTAGTCAGTAAAAGTTTAACACGCCCTCTCGCTCCATCCTAGATTGGGAGAAGTCATTAAAAGATTTCGCCTCTCGTGATGAAATTGAAATACGTACCTAATACTTTTTACCTGATTGTTTTTTTTTTAATCCTTTAACCGCCTACGTCGGAAATATTCGACAAATGCTCGCGTTTATTCCGCTAGAGTAGCACACCTACGACCAAATTTTAATACTCCATCTCGTCACCTATGGGAATTAAAGAGCTAAACAAGATGTCGTCCAGTCGCAAACACCCTAACCCTAGCGAATAATCATCTTCCTGCCCATCAGGGTTACCATGACGTTCAAAGTAAGATTGTTTCATTCTTATTTCAGTGTGGGTAAGAGACAGAGCTATACAGGTTGCCTAGCGCCATCTCTTACCCAAACTGGAAATAAGAACGTCATGCTATCACTAACTTCCTTTTCTTTCATATCACTCTTCACACAATCCATCCATCTTTTCTTTGGTCTCCCTCTCCATCCATTCACATGTAAACTCATAAATAAGTCTTTTAGTAACATGACATAATATGACGACACTAGCGAATAGAACGCGAAAAATCTCGTCGGACAATTCCGACGCAAGCGGTTTAAAGGTTAATATTAACAAAAAAATAGATTTTATTAAGGCTAGGATTTACTCATTATTATTGCAGAAGACAGGAGTGGTTAAAAGCAGTAGGGAGAGAAGATCTTCTTCAAAAACTAGGTGATAATAAAACACGGCAACAGTTCAGAATCTGTGAGTCCCACTTTGAAAGATCATGCATTAAGTTTTCTAAAAACAGAACTGTAAAATATTTATACCCGAATGCTTTTCCAACACTCAACTTGATGTCAAATTATGGCTTACGTCTGACTCCTAGCCAAAATGAAAATGCATCTGTACAAGGAAAACATAAAGAAACACCTATTGAAATATCTTCAAGTTCAAATAGTTCTGTGACTGAAATAGTTGGCGACGAAGATCAACTATCCGATAACGAAACAGAGTCAAAGCTAACTTGTGAAAGTAGACAGGCGCAAGCGGCATTTCTTCTTTCGGGATTACCAGAAATGTATGCTTCGGCAACGTACCCTAGTACAGAAATATTCTCCACTGCTCCAGTGGATACTTCAAGAATGAAGAAATTGTTATTTGAATTTCGAAAGGCAAGTAAACTTAGAAATATGGTTTTATTTTATTGAAAAGACTATGCCAGATCATGCCCAGCCATTTAAAGTCTAAATTAATAAAATTGATTAAGAATTAATATTGCATTGTTTATTTTTGACGTGACAACGTCTTATAAATTGGTTTGCCGGGTGACACTTCAAGAACTCCGCTCACGTTATGCGCTCACAATGAGAGCGAGTGAGAGGCACGCGTCCCTTCCACTCGGGCATGGTTAGCCCGCCTAAGAGCGAGAGAGACAGACATAAAAATTATTTTACCACTCAAAGTCGTTGTCACGTAAAACTTTCGCAAGTATACCGACTTTACAGGCAACCAATTTTTAGGATTTGCGAATTAAAAATCAATAATGGTATTTTACTCTTTAGGAGAACAAATCTTTTCATAGGTATATATTGATTTTTTGGATATCATTTTACGTGATTATTTTTAGTTAAATCTTGGAACACAGAACCTTAACAAAAATCTGTTGGTGTTGCTAGTTTATTTTGAAACATTTACCCATAAGTTGGGAAATATGTATTGAAAACTAGCTGACCCGGCGAACTTCGTACCGCCTTAGCGTAGCAATGATGCACTACTTTATTTTGGAACAAATGATGCTCGAATTTAATTAAGTAACCACGTTTCCGAACAAACAATGCTCTTTCAATATAGTCTATGGCTATGAATGACATTGACATTAATTACGCGCGTTTTTTTAAATATGCAAAATTAAATGTATATTTTTCAATATTTCTGAGAGATTTTCTTAATATTTTTTTCGTAAGAACCTTCTCCTAATAATAACAAATACAACAAAAAAAAGAATTAGTGAAATCGGTCCAGCCATTCACGCGTGATGCCGTGACCAAGGAAAACGGGTTTCATTTTTATATATATAGATAGGATTATCGATTTACAACAATATTTATTTCGGTAATAGTGTTTTGTTTGTCTCGCTTTTTGGTTGGTATGTTTGTATGTATGTGTGTCCGTTTGTATGTGTCTTCGTTACTAAAACTACTGAATGTTTCGTCTTATATTAATTATGCACATCAGTCGATTCGCCAAATTCGAAGAAATTCAGGGAACGAGTGGTAGACAGAATGAAAGAAATGGGAGACATGAATGATCGAAGTATAAATGAAAGCATGAATGAAATAGCTGGGTGTGTTAGGCAAGCAGTGAAAGATATTTTGGGAGAGACGAGAGGAAAGGGTATAATAGATGGGATACATGGTGGTGGTCGACAGAAGTTCAGAATGTATTGAAAGAAAAAAGTGAAAATTCAAGGAATGGCAACGTGTAGAGCCTGGAAACGCTGGTTTAAAAGCTGAAAAAAAAGTGAGTATGACGTTTTAAAGAAGAAAGCCGTGGCAATAGCAGAATCAAAAGCCCAGGACAAACTATATGACACACTGGACAGTACTGCAGACGAAAATTCAGACTAGTTGGCGGTTTATTAAAATTGAAACCCGCAGTATGTCCTCATAAGTTTGACTGTCAGAAGGCGTCGATACCTGAGACAGAACAAAGATTACTTTACAAAAAACAAGGATTTCTCGGTAGGATATTGACAAAAGAAGTGCGGTCGTATTCGAGTCGACCATCTGTTAAAATGTGGATAAAGAAAAAAATTACGAAAACCAAAGCGAAGGGCAACACTATTTCGGAGTCGGTGCCTGACAACCATGCAGATAACAGAAGGAAGAAACGAGTTCAAGTAATTATAAGAACTAAAAAGGTAGATCCAACTATTGTAAATATAAATTAACGTTAAAAAAACACATGCAAAGCGTTTTGGCAACACATTCATAATGCGTACAGCTAAGGAGTGGAATTCCCTGCAGGAGTCTGTGTTTCCTGATAGCTACAACCTAGGGGTAAATTCAAACTCAAGAGTGAACTTCTAGGCAAGCGAGCTCCATCGTCAGCCTCATCATCGCTTACCGTCTGGTGTAGTAGTTGTCAAACGCGAGCCAACACATAATAAAAAAAAAAATCAAGCTTTAAAATATTTTCCGCCATATTGGATTTATAGTGACGTAGTTTTGTTTACGTATTCTTATCAATAAACCTTTTTAATTGATACCCACATAATGTGGGTGCATAAAAGAATAACTAGTCCACCATCTTCTATATTTAGTCCTTAGCTTGCTTTTTTAATTTTTAGTTCTCCGAAGGATCTAAAAATTAAAAATAAGTGGAATAACAGCGACAGGAAAAGGCATGAATTGGTTTCCAACAAAAAAATCCACAATATACTCTTGTCACTTCGAACCTAAGTGTTTGCAACCTCTGAAAAAAGTTCGACGGCACTTCGAATGGGCGGTTCCAACATTGAAGTTCCGACCCCGACTACCAGCCTCGGTAAACACTGACTTGCGGACGTCGAGCACTGGGTAGCTCGCCGTCCGGCTGTTCGGTAATTAACCGGACCTAGCCCAGTCAACAGCGCTTAATGATCCTCGCACTCCTCAAGAGATGTCAGCAAACCGTAGGGGCCCAGCAGGGCCGATGCCCGCTAGCTAAAACCGCGAAGAATTTCTGAAAGGGTAACCCGTAGTCCTAGAACGCAAAGGGTAATTAAAGGATACAGGTGTGATTTTAGTCGTTAAAAGTCTGACACTCCCTTCCGCTCCACCCAGAGCGCGATAAGTCATTTGGATGATTTACCACATTAAAAAAAAAACATTGATGTTGCGTATTTGTATGGTATTGACCAATTGTATAGAACCATCCACGTCGAAAGAGAGTTTGAATAAAAATTTTCCTAATTAGGTGATTTAAGCCATTCTTCACCATAATTTTGTTTATTTTTATCATAATAATTTCTGGAAATATCGTTTTTTATTTATTTTAGTTTTACAATGATATTTAAGTGCAATAATTAATATCAGGATCGACAACTTTCCAATTAAGTCAATCACTAGCTCAGACCAATAAACAGTATAGACATAATGCGCTCCTAAAAATGAGGCACGTAATCTGAAGACGATTCGGCAACATGAAGCCGGCCGCTCGGTAGTCTGGCCACTAGCAAGCGAGTGCGCGTGACGTTGTTTTGTTGAAATAATAATTACGAAATTATGCCGTCCTGTGTCATAATCGGCTGCAAGAACAATTCCTGTTTCCATAAAAAGGCTTCTGGGATTACTTTTCACAAGTAAGTAACGTTTTTGCTGTATACATTAAATAAAATCGTAAAAATATCTGAAATAATTTCTCGGAACACGCCATTGTGTCGGTGTTGCAAGTTAAGAACATTATTTTTTCCCAAAAATAAGGGGAGTCCTCATTTTTTACGGACACTTTACAACAATGTGTTTTTTTATTATTTTACTATTACATACAGTACATAAGGTAAGTTACTATGTATGATACGTAAGTACTTATAAAACATAATCAAATAATAGTTATTTTTGATATGATATTTTTAGGTTCCCAGCTGATAAAACGTGGAAAGAAAACTGGATTAAAGCTATACGGGTCAGCAGAAATGACAACGAATGGCTCCCTTCAAAATTTAGTGTTGTTTGTTCGTTACATTTTGAAGAAGTTGATATGTACTACACCAAAGGTGGTTACTGTCGAATAAGGAAAAACGCTACGCCAAAAAAGGTTGTTATTTATTATTATTATTATTTTTACAGTTCATTCCTATTTATTGGATTTATACATTTCATATTAGAGTTGCAAAATGTCACTTATCTCTTTACGACTTTATTTATACTTCTCTAATTACCGGCGAAATTAATTCTTTTTGTTTTTTTTTACAGTCATCATTAGCATCTACTAGTGAAATCGTAACTCAAGTTGAAACTACCAGCGCCACTTTAACACGAGCTGCATCTACTACAGATGCTATGCAAGACCACGTAACGCAATTTATCATATCATTATTTAAATTACCCATAACAAATAAATCATAGCCAACAATAGCTTATGTAAAATAATCACATATATTTTTTTTTATAACAGTTGTCTTTATTTTTTTCAGCAGATTGTGAAAGTATAATATTATGTTACAAGTCAATTTAAATGTTTTACTCTCCTAGACATACTTTATTATTTCATTATTTTTTATTAGTATTAAGATATTTTTTTAAACAGACGTGCTTAACTTAATCTTTGTTATATATAGAAACAATCCATTTCCTTTGTGTTTTAATTCTTGATTATATAATTTAAATGTAAAACATTTAAAAAAAAAATCCTTTCTTTTTACAAATTCGGCAGTTTAAAGTTTTAGATACAGCCACACAGATTTTGACGTTAATAACACTGGCCTGTCAAAATGTCAATGAATGTAATATCATTAGATTGTTGTGATCTATGTTTGTGTTTTTTTGTCAATGATATTATTAGTTTTAGAGCAAAGACTACATTTTAGAGGTATAAAATAAACCGCGTCTACGAATTTTGTACACGCGGTGTACTTTCTGTCTCGTTAAATTTGTTAGTTTATGATGTCAACATGCTGTGATTGGTGGACAGAATAACGTTTGTTTACAATCACGCGTAATTGATAACAATAGTTGTTTCGTTTTTACCAAAGATATTTAAAGAAGAGATTAGAGATATAATAGAGCGGCTATCAGAAAAAATGTCTTAGAAAAACTGTCATCCTATGCCTCAGTGACGCCATCTGGTTTTGAATAGCAAACACACGAATCAATTTTTTCAAAATTTATAATTATTTAACTATCGCTCGGTAGGTGGCCAGGGGCCTTACCATGATAATGTTAAAATATTAGTCGTACGAGCGAAAAAGAGTGATGGAGCTATACACCATAAATAGCTCCATCCCTTTCGGTTCAGGTCGAAAAATTTATCACGTTATAAGATCGTGGTAGAGCCTCAGTGTGTGATAATGGTAAGGTTAAGCTTTTCAGCAATAGATGGCGTTAACACGAAATCCGAAAATGTTCTGGAACTATTTATAAAAATTATTGAATTCTAATTAAATATTTACGAAAATAAACCGAAGTTAGGTTCAGTAATTTTACCATAGCAAGATTTGCAATAGCGTAATGCGTATATTTTCTCAGAAAATGATTTTCTTTTAGTGCATAGAGCGGATACAAACACGACTTGACGTGTAGGGGTGTCATACTAGACTGAGTGAGTGACTTATGACCACTAGGTAATATAAAATCTCGTTGCCTTAGCGGTCTGGAATCTTCAGGGAAACTATTTCAACTGGGAGGACTATATTAAGATAAACTCTAACTGTTCACTTAGTTTTATTAATTACATCAAGAACAAACAACTAAGTAATAATTCACAATCATTACACTGCTCAAAACGAATATTCCAATCGAGTGGCCCAGGCGGCGGACCGGGGGCGAGTCCCCGTCCGCGCTCGTAGCCAAAAAAAACCCCCGCGGACCCGCCGCGTCGCGCTTTCCGATTGGTCCACGATATCAGTTAACATTCCCAAACCATAGAAATTAATTGCTTATACAACATACTTTAGATATAACTTAAAACAATAATGTTTACAATTTTAACAATTATTCTTAAAAACTTAAGGTACTATTTATTATCAGAAACAAAACCTAACAGAAATAAGTATCAGATTACGATTTGGTTCGCTATGTCCTGTCTGTTGGTAGTATTATTTAATGTCTTTGGTTTTTACTTGTTGGATTTATCATGCTATCCCTTTTCTATTATTCTTATTTTAACTTGTAGTGAAATGTACAATTTATGAAATGTGTGTATGTATGTGTGTGTGTGTGTGTGTTGCCGCTGCTGCGCGTAACACATTTTTCGGTTCTTTTGTGAGTGTTAACTCCACGAAGGCCGATTGTATATACGTCTGGCCTGTACAATATGTCCATAAATTGAGAGACAGTTTGGGATATAAACAAAGTTTGCTTTTTATGAATATTACTTATTGAGACTACTTAAATAATAACAAGACCTTTTCTAATAAGCCCTTTAAGTATGTGTACTAATTAAAAATTAGTTGTATAGCTCAGTCCCTTTAACGGTTCAGTTTAGGTCGTCAAATGGATCGCATTAAGAGGTCGTGGTAGGGCCTCAGTTTATGGGCGATCCATGGGTATCCCAATGTCTGGCGCTGAGTAAGCGAGACGGTTTCAAGTCATTGTTTCCTCCCTCTGTAGCCCCATAGTATGCGCGCATGATGTTCTCATTGATGGATTGCGTCCATCGCATGCGCTGCAAACTTCCGCCGGGAGCTGGGACCCTATCAGAGGCCGGTGGGCCTTGAGGTCCTAAGCCACTCGGCGGCCGGCGTCTTCTCCGTCGACGCGCAGGTGGTGGTGACGAGTGCGGAGAAAAGTACTCGTCGCTGGAGCGCGACGCAACTGCTAGCACTCATGGTGGGGCTGGATTCCGGCGGCGGCGAGGCGGAGCTGAGCGACGAGGCCGGAGGTGATAGGCGTGCACGGCGAGCTGCGGCTCTGGTCAACATGCTTTGCTGTCTTTTCGCTTTTCAGCTTCAATTTGCCATAGTTTCTATTATTGTCGTTATGATTTCATCTTTGTTCTTCTCTCATATTTGTTATTTTTTTTTTTACTTTCTAGGGTCTTTTGGGATTTATTAGATTAATTTATATGTATAGAATAATCATCGCTGAAGCTACTAGGTCGTGCCTAATTCACGATGCTGACTCCACGAGTAATTCTACTGCTGCCTACGACTAAGCGAGCACACTTACCTCTGCTTTATCTTTAAGAATTGATTAAAATGTTTACAAAGGACTCGATTTTGGTTTTGACGTGACAACGTCTTATAATTCGATAGAGCCGGCTGCACGCACGAAAAAACATGACTCATGCGGCGTTACCTCGCTCTGAGGCGTTCCATGTAAGGCTTGAAGTGCAAGCGAGAGCGCGGAACGAGCGACAAAGAAGCCCAATCGGCCTTTGCGTTCGGCAGCGTTCGACATCCGTCTCTCTCCTACTTGAGTGAGCGATGCGTCTGCGTGGACAGCTGCTATACTATAAGTACATTTACATGTTTTGGTCGAGTATCAAGTGCAGTGAAAAGTGAATGTGGTGTCAATTGTTTATAGCAACGATAATTACAGCGATAAAGGTAATGATTCTTTCGATATTAATTATATATTCAGTGATATATTGTCGAATATTCGTGCTTTCATCATTAAAATGATTAGCATCGGTCCGCTAGTGCAGCGATTGTAGGTTATGCTATAATTGACAAAATTAAAACAAAATTAGAACTATTTCACGATGAGTAAAAAATCGATGGCTTTACTATTCAATCGAAATAATTATTGAGCGTAGCTATGATTTAAAAAAATTAAAACATAAATATTAAATCTTCCACATATCACAACAACGTGTCTGAAATGACAGGTTGGACCAGCCATCCGTCAAAGGGAACATTTTCTCCTATATCAAACACATTGAGGCGGGCTTTTTAAAAACTAGATTTACGAAAATTTTAATGTTTCCAAATTTTAAATTTTAAATGTAAGATTTATAAACAATAATTTAATAATTGTTTATTCTTATAATGAATTATTTAAAATTATTACTTTTTTATAACAAATTACAATTAAATTTGCAAAAATAATTAAGTAACTAATTGAAAAAAAATAATTATATTATTAAAATAATAAAATCAAAATTTAAATTTTAACAATTGAGTAGAAATTTAAACAATAAATTTTATTCAAGTATTTTGTTGTATTTTTATTTTTTAAATTTAAAATGATTTTCTGAATAAAGAATTTTATGAATTTTTTTTTTAAATTGTTTCGAACGACGATTTATTTTGCAGAACCGCTTACAATCCCACCATGGAAAAAAAGCCTGACGAACCAGAGGATTTCACGAATAAGCCACTACCTTCGATGAGTGAACCCACGGAGGTTCAAGATGCTGTAGCATCTACTTTAGCAACGCTATTCGGGCAGCCAATAATAATTGCTTCAAAATCGAAAGCCCAAAAACAACGTGAGTACAGACAGCGTATCACAGCATCTAGAACTCCTGCTCAGGCGGCTGCTGCGAGAAAATCGAAAAACGAAAGACAACGCAACAACAGATTACGCCAAGCTGCTAACTTGGCTATTGCCAGTAATTCTCTTGAAACGACAACTACATCTCCATCTCGTTCAGGGGAAGAGTCGAACAATGTCCAAATTAGAAGTCAACGACAACACGCGCAACAACAATCTACCACCACTGCAGATCAACCTGATGAGCGTGTCAATCTCACAAATGAGCCACTCTTTCCTGCAATTCCTGTTCCCATGGAGGTTCAAGATGCTGTTGCATCTACCTCTGCGACGCTATTTGCAGAACCAACAACTGCTGCTCCAAAAACAAGAGCACAAATACAACGTGAGTACAGACAGCGGATTGCTGCATCCAGAACTCCTGCACAGGCAGCAGCTGCAAGAGAAGCACGTAATGTAAGAGATCGAAACAACAGATTACGCCAAGCTGCTAACTTGGTTATTGCCAGTGGTTCTCTAGAAGCGACAACTACATCCTCATCTCGTTCAGGGCAAAGGTTAAACACCGTCCATATTGATACTCAACGACAATTTATCGACCAACAACGTCAAACTTTAGCAACAGAACCAGCAGAAACTACTGTACAACCAAGTACTTCTTCAGATCAAATTGAAGTTCAAGCACAATCTACTTGGAACACTAAATGGTCATCATCAATCATAAGATTCAAATCTACTTTTTTGGACAACGATTTTGGCTACGCTTGCTCGGTCTGTGACAGACTTTGGTTTAGAAATGACCTTAAACCCATCACTGCAGCACAGCTGAAGGTAATTTCGGATTGGTTTATCAAAGAAAATCGACAACTGAGCAGCGAAGAATATGAACTGGTTTGCAACACTTGCAAAAAGTCACTAAACAAACAATCGATGCCACCGCTAGCAAAAGTTAATGGATTCTCATATCCTGACCCACCACCAGGCCTACCACCGTTAGATCCCATCAGTGAACGATTGATTTCGCCTCGTCTACCATTTATGCAAGTGCGTCGTCTGCGCCATGATTTCTCTTATGGAATCATAGGACAAGTGATAAACGTACCAGTCGACGTTCAAGAAATGGTAAAATGTTTGCCGCGACAATTGGATGAGGACGACGTTATTAATGTAAACATTAAAAGAAACCTTGCCCACAAATCTGTTTACATTAGCGGATACATGTCCAAAAGTACAGTTACTTCGTGGTTAAATGAAATTTTCTTAAGACGTTGTCACGTTCAACTATCGTCAGTAAACCGACTTTACAGACAACCAATTTTTTTTATTTCAATCTCTATTCAACGCGATTGCTGTTGTGGAGCGATCCGATATTGTTTCACGCGAAATCAACGCGTCACAACGGTTCTAACCTACATGCGTGCGAAGCTATCCTATACCATTTATCTAAAACAAGTCGCCGCACCACTAGACCACGCGTAAAAATATCGAACAAACTTAACGTCACGTAGGCTACAGAAATGCAGCTTCAATTGTTTGTTCCATTCGCGCCGCGCCGCTTCGCGATCGTGTTGATATATTCCCAGTCATTAGAAATGTTAACGAGCAGGAAATACCCTTACTCGAAAACCTGCTCTTATCTCTACCGCTTTTAGGCACGCAATTAACTGTTTTACGCACTAGTGCGGTGCAGTGCGCAAACTCGCCCCCACAAAAAATTACTATATTATCGTATCTGGCTGGGCTCTAAGTGAACCCAACGAGGTGCACGTCAATCCCTGTCTATTTATATCTTCATAAGTGTATTGAAAAACGTCGTTTGATACACGTGGAAATCTGTATCTACAGCAAACTTGCGGTGACAAACGTTTAACCAATACCACTACTGTACATAAATATAAATAATAACTGTTATTTTCTTTGCTTACAGGATGAGGACTCCTTGCCGGGCCCGGTTGAATCAGATGAAGATCGTGAGGAGAAAGAAATTAAAGTGTTCTGTCCGAAATGCAACAGCGAAGTATCTCACACCGCAGAAGGAATACAATTGGTAAGTGACTTATTTTTTATTTTGGATATGTCCGACAAGCACACGTGTTTATTCCACCAGGGTCACACATCCACGCCCAAATACTCCATCTCGTCAGCTCTTCTGTCACCTATGAGCCCCCCTAGCAAAGTTACGATCGTTTCGTTTGCGACGCACGCCTCGAGTAGGCCACGCCTCCGATTCCTTTGTTCTGACCACGTGACTGAGCGTTGAGATGACCTTAGAACAAAGGAATAGGAGGCGTGGCCTACTCGAGGAGTTCGTCGCAAACGAAATGATCGTAACTTGGCTAGGGGGGCCGGATTGAAGAGCTAAACGAGATGAAAGAAAGAAAGAAAAACATTTTATTTGCTGGAAAAGGCGCAAACTTGTAACTAACATATTGCAAACATTTTGCAAGACAAAAACATAATTAATTAAAAGAGATGGAGTACTCAGTCGAAAACATACGAAACATACGACCCTGGCAAATACTCGTCGGACTAATCCGACGCTAGCGATTAAAGGGTTAATAACAAAATTGATAAGCCTGATATAATGGTGGTAGACCGAAGCAAAAAGCATGCAATAATTTTCGACATTTCTGTCCGGCAAGACATTTTTTTTTATTATTTGTTATAAACTAGTGCTTGACTGCGATCCCACCTGATGGTAAGCAGTGATGCAATCGTTGATGGTGAGGCGCAATAGTTTATTAAAAGCCTATTCACTCTAGCCTTGAAGACACCCAAATTTGTTTAATATATATTATAATAAATTATAATATAATATAATAATAAATTATAATATAATATAATAATAAATTATAATATAATATAATAATAAATTATAATATAATATAATAATAAATTATAATATAATATATATTATAATAAATTATATATATTAAACAAATAATCGGATAATTATAATCGGATGGAAAGACCGCATCAGGCAAATTGTTCCAGTTCGTCTTAAATCTCGCGAAAGCCAAGAAAAATAAAAACGAGTATATTGACTTTGCTCCCCAACTTTTAAACAACGCCATCTAATCCCAAACTAAGCAGATCTTGTGCTATGAGTATCTACTAGACAACTGATAAATATACTTATGTATATATAGTGGCCAGATCTTAGAATTGATCACTTCATGATATGCCCAACTAACTGATCAGATCGTTTAAACGTTAACATTGGATGATATGTCAATTCTCGTTTGGCCATAACATTGGTGTAGGATTTCAATGATAATAAAAGGTCTAAAGAAAATAGGCTAAGCAAAGATTGAAATATATCATCAAACTTTAACGTTTAACCTGTCGAAGCGGGAAGCGAACTGTCAAAAGTAGTGACTGCAGGGGGCCATGAACAAAATGGCGACGGAAATATTACTTTTTACAAAAAAAAACGAAAAATAAAATATAGAGCATAGACTATAAAATATAATGCGTTCAATTTATAGGAAATTTATCCAAGAACGTAAGTAATCAAACTTGTTCATACATAAGTAGTCTCTAAGTATTGAAAATAGGGCCTACAATGAAGTGGGAGAGAGCGAACGCCGGCGTTCGCTTGGCTTTCGACCGAATGGCGCGATGACGTCACGCGTGACTCTCGTTATTTCTGGCCAGTTTTACTTGGCCATTTCATGAAGTGATCAATTTCTATGATCTGACCACGATATACACGGTGCAGTTTTGAAGATGCAAAAAGTTTGAGGAGGTAATTATGTTAGTGATTCTCGACCCGAATCAATAATAAAATGAATTGGTATTTTTTTTTATTTTTTAAAAATCGGTACTGGTGAACTACCTTTTTTAAAACGCGGTCAGTCTGATACTCGTCTTATAACCGCACACAAACACGCAAACAATAATTGATAAGTGAAATTTTACTTTAATTGTTAAGTGAAATACAGTTAAGTTTTGTTAAGTGGGACCTGGATAAGTAAGAAACCTTCATAGCTGGAACTCATGCTGAGGTCCCGGCACTTAAGCCCTAAATTGCCTCTGTTAGTGAGATCAAGCAAACCTCTGTATCTGGGATCCATTCTTTCGATTTTATCGTCATAGTTAACTGTATAATTGAGACAGCGGGTGTATTTTACCTCTTTTACTGAGATTTTCTTTTAAGGAATACGTTTTCGAAATTGTTTTCTTTGAATTTCGTACTTCTGTAACGGAGATCTATATGGTTACAACTTATGTATAATGTTTAATTAAATACATTATTTTATTTATTAATCGCACTTCTATAACTAAGGACGGCGAGCAATGGGTACCTCGCCGTCTGAACGTCCGGTAGCCCAAGTCGTTGACGGCGTGTAGTGTTCCACGTGCGCCTCAAGATGTCAGCAACCGTAGGGGCCCAGCAGGGTCGATGTCTACTGGGGCCAAGGGTCTGTTTCTGAAAGGAAGATTCGGCCCTAGTATGAAAGGCAAGGAGGAACAGGAGTGGGTTTTTAGTCAGCAAAAGTCTGACGCTATCTCGCGCTCCGTTCAAGAGCGCGAGATGTCATTGGATGATTTTCCCACCGAAAAAAAAAACCTTTAAAACTGAAATAACATCTTTTCACAACACTAATAATAATAATAATAATTTTATTGACACACACACACAAGTTACTAAGAAATTAAAGAAATGAACAATAGAATAAGACAGACAGTACACAAAAGAAGTGGCCGTGGGCCCCAAACTAGGCGTAGCCTGTATCTTGGTGGCCCAGGTGAAAGAGGTTAAGCAGTTAGTGTTATGCGACAGCACAATTTTGCAATGAAGACAATAACAGAGAGGAACAAACTAGGAATAATGGAACCTCTATAAATGAGACAGATATTTATTTATACCTGGATATCTGAGACACTGGATAAGTGGAATACCTCCAAATTTGCAGGTACCTTAAAGTCCCTGTTATCCAGGTATCACTGTATTTCTAAATATATGAATATTAGAGTGAAATTATACCCAGACACAACAAATGATCGTACCACGATCTCCGGCATAGAAATCAGGGCCATTAAACACTAGATCAACAGGCCAGTCAATTAGTGTTACATTGAATGTACCTACTGCCGGGCCTTACCATGACAAGCCCCTGTACCATGACGTTCAAAGTAAGATTGTTTCATTCTTATTTCAGTGTGGGTAAGAGACAGAGCTATACAGGTTGCCTAGCGCCATCTCTTACCCACAATGGAATAGGAATAAAACAATCTTACTTTATACGTCATGGTAACCCCCTTGTTACGATGTCAGGCGTGCGAGCGAGAAAAAGGGATCGAGCACTTCGCCCGCGTCTAAATTAGTTCACGCTATGGCTCTGAAAATAACCAAAGGATAAAGCCTGGGGATCAACCCTTGGCTAAACATATCGATTTTAAACAAAGGTTAGTAAATTCATACATGAAACTGTATAAATATAATATATTATATATACAGTTTGAAAATTGAAACATTTATTATTATTTCGAAGAAATAACTACAAAAAATCATTTCGAGAACGTACCCTAAGTCGGAAATATTCATAAAATGAAATAAACGGTTCTTCTTACACTGGCCTTAAATTTTTATATAATATTGAGTAATTACATGCAATAAAAAAGAAAATTAAGTCACATAATGATGTCCGAAAATGTGTGTGTCATTTGAGTGAACGCAGTTTTGGTTGCCCGAAAGAATCGTGTATTGGAACGCAGCCTTTAGATGTCTGTGGTACAGTGCAGTGAGAGATGTAAACAAAGTGGCTGTCAAACGAGTTTCTTTATAGCAATCGGAAATAAGTGGTAAGTACCTTACGATTCATTATTTATGGAGTGTGGATTATTATGTCATCATATCGGGAACGCGTTTATTATTTCGGATTATTGAAAAGATACGTTCTATAGGTCAATTACGAATACTAACCTTAAATTTTGTTCATGAACCAAGCCAAACATGACGTCAAAGATGGCTGCCGTCTAAAAAGAGCGCGATTACTTGAAAAAGTCAATTCGGGAACGGTAATTTTAGAAATGTTCCCAGAATTGACGGAGCGTTTTCTAAACGATGATGACGTTCCCGAAATTACTATTTAATTACCAAAGTGCTATTTATATTTAATATTATAAAGCTGAAGAGTTTGTTTGTTTTTTGAACGCGATAATCTCGGGATTTTCTGGTTCGAATTGGAAAAAATCTTTGTGTTGAATGGTCCATTTATCGAGGAAGGTTATTGTCTATGTCACATCACGCCACAACTAATAGGAGCGGATCAGTAACAAAAGATACGGGTGAAACCGCGGGGGACAGATAGATTGATAGAGTGGGTAACCAATTTAGTATTTACTAGCTTACCCGGCGAACTTCGTGCCGCCTAATAGTCAATGAATTTTCCCCGAGTTCCGAATTGCGATAAAAGAGATTGAATTGCGAATTCGACCAAATTTAATAGTTACAAAATATAAGGGCTATTGAGTAATAACTTTGACGTTGCGCGTTGGTCGGATTCGCGATTTTATCGCTTTTGACGCAATTCGGAACGCAGGGGTAGTGAACTTTTTAGCAAAACTTAATTTTAATCGGAATCCTCGAAATGAGAAGTTGCGATTACTTATCTGAATGTGTTGTGATATTTTACTTCTTGAATACTTTAAATTCATATATCTTTCGATATAGTCAACCGATTGCGATGAAACAAAGCGTTAGTAATATATCAAGTTACACACAATTTCAATGTACAAAAGTTATCTACATAGATTTCGTACATTTTACATGATGCGCGCACAACTAAAAACTTCTAGATTATAGATGTTGCGGTGATATAGTTTTTATTAAATTGTTTATTTTGTAGCAATATGGAACTTCAAGAGGTTAAAAAGAAGAGAAAACGTACAAAAATACAACTTGAAAAAAATAGTTTAGCTTATTTACTCGAACGAGAGAAAGCTAATGCAAGAAAAAAGAGATTTTTAGATAAAATGACAGAGGAAGAGAGAGAGTTAAAAAAGGCTAGAGATAGAGCGTACCATCAGAAGAAGAAAGCTGAAAAGAATAGAAAGATTGCCGCGATGAGTGAGGAGGAAAAGCAAAGGCAGAGAGAAGTTTGGAGCAGAGCAGCGAAGAAATACAGACAAAAGAAAAAGACATTATCTAATATAGGAAATAAAAGCCCGCCACATGGCGACGAGAAAATAGCTGCAACATCGTCAACAAAAGGCATGGTGCACGGGAGCATTGTGCAGAAAGTTAAAGCTGAGGCGTCTCCTCCAACATCACAACAGGAGGAAACATTAGCTAAAATTGAACCGAAAGAAGAAACTGTAGAGAAAAAACTAAGTGGAAAAGTAATAAAAAGAGAAATGGAGAATGATCAGGTACCAACAACCCTTGTTTGTGCGGCGCTTCTCCGTAGACTATATCCTACCTTCCGTCCTGCGTCACGAGCCCTTTTACCTGTTGGCGTAGGGATCTAATGACAGCGTTAGCGTAAGGAAACTTAATAAAAATAAAAAAAAACATAACAGCAAAGTTTGTTTAAAAAGATAACACTGTGGTAGGTGTGCACAATAAATAAATAACAGATATCTCAAATAGTATGTAGTATCATTAAATTTTGAAATACGTATATGTACTAATATTAACAACAAAGTTGACAGATCAGATAGTTAAAAAATGTCAACATACCTCCTGAAATGCGTAAGAAACTTTTACTTTTAACAAACCGTTACTGAAACACCTGTCTAGTATTTTTATGTAAAGAATCTATGTACAAAATTTCAAAACTGTATTATGAAAAATCACAAAGTTACAAACCCGTTATGGTATCTCATTGGCGACATAAATACATGGTCACCGGACCACCTGGGCAACAGCTGAGGGGTTGTTTTGCTCCGACAAAACATAAGTCATAGCGGGCATTAAAAGCCAGAGCGTATAATGCCCGCTATGACCTGCCGTGACCTGTTTTGTACTTTGTGTCGGTAGTTTCCAACTTGTGACATTTTTAAATATTTTTAGAAAAAAAATATAACATGGTGTATAAATTATTGGAATTGATTCAGATAGATAGGATTTTTTACAGACAACCTTAGGATGGATTTGACAGAGAAGGAGAATGCGAATCTTTTTCGCAGGTAGTTCGTGGGGTACTATTTACATATATACAATACATAAACTAATAAATTTCATATAATACAAACAATATACATATATATATATACCCATATATATATATATATATATATATATATATATATATATATATATATATATACCCATATATATATATATATCTATAAAAAGCAAAGAAATGATGTACGTAATGACGACATTCAAGAGGAAAGGTAGTGATCCTTAACCATATCTTTAAAAGTCGTGAGTGTTTGAGCTACTGATTCTGAACAAACTATATTCAGGTTTCGCATATACTAAAAATGATATTGTATAGGGTGAGTAGCAGTATCTGGTGTCCATACAATAAGCTTAAGCATAATCAGCCTTTTAACGTTCCCACTACTGAGAAGGAAGGTTTAGTGCGAGTTGGTGGATGTCACATATCTTCGAATTTTTGGTTCTAGGACATGCCGGTTTCCTCACGATGTTTTCCTTTACCGTTTTGAGAGCAGTGAGCAGTCCATACAATGCGCGATGATAATCAATTCGCAAGTTCTTGTACTGCGACTTGCGAGATTGCAGATATTTACGACACGACGTTGCATCGTCGAATTCTCAGCCTCATCATTATAATTTCAGTCGAACGACGTCCACTGTTGGACATAGGCCTTCCCTATGTGTCGCCGCAATGAACGGTACTGTGAGTCTCGCATCTACGGTCCGAACTAAGCGTCGCCTCTTATATACCGCGTACATCAAAGGACTGGATTAATTTGCTTGCTGCGGTCTTTCCGTCCGATTATAATTTAAGTGTCTTCAAGGCTAGAGTGAATAGGCTCTTAATAAACTAGTACGCCTCACCATCAATTATTGCATCACTGCTTACCATCAGGTGGGATCGCAGTCAAGCTCTGGCATATATCGAATAAAAAAATAAAAAGAAACAGCCTGATTTCAATAAATGACTGTTCATTTCACCATCTAATTTTGTCTTTCCTCAGGATCAAACGAAATTAATCATTGCAAAAGTATATCATTACTTCGAGCAAGAGTATGAGGAGTTGAAGAAGACGATTGAGGGGATAGACCAGACTCCTCTGTCCATGTTCCGACAACGGACTGCGCTGGCGACGGGAGTGAGCGAGACGACGGTACTGGAGATATTGGAGGAGGAAGCGAGACGGAATGAGGACTTGCGCCAGGACATTCTACGGAAACAAAGCCTGGCTCGCAAGAGACCGAGGCAGACGGATAGGTATGTGACAATGTGATTACATTTTACGTTTGGTTGTTTTTGAATCTGCGGCCTACAACTCGAAGCATTCACTTATTACGTAAGACGATTTGGGGGAGGGGACCAACCATGTCTTATTTTTTCTTACTAAGGGGTGGGAGGGAGTTTTGATAGTTCTTATGTAAGGCCACAAAATTAAACAAAGTTAAGATTTGAAAAACTGCGGGCAACCGCGTGATTGCCAATCTGCGCTAGGATGCTATTTCCATAGCAACGCCACTGCGCCTCGGCGCTTGTGAAATAGACGACAATAACGTTTGCGTAAACGACGCTCTTGTAAACGTTCCTAAAAATAGTTACTTTCAAAAATAAACGCACAACAAAACCAGCCAAATGTATATTTATTTTTCCTTTAAAGTCTTACATAATAAATATTAAACAGAGGGGGAAGGGGTCGGCCTATTCTTATTTTGTCCCCTTTCGCAGGTCTGCTGGAAGAAATTTCTTTGGAAATAAGCAGTATCTTTGTACTATTGTCTATTTCTGTTTTTTTTTGTGTTTACATAAATAGTAAAATAAATATTTTTTCTTATTTAGAGGAGAGAGGTTAAAAATCGTCTTACGTAATAAATGAATGGCCCCTAAACAGGGGTCGTTTCCACTGGGCCACCACTGCTATCAACTTAATTACATACTATATAAAATACATCTGTCGAAGATACAAGATCTTCCTAGTTTAGGAGTCAGGGTTCAAAGTTTTTTAAATTGACCATTGTGTTATAGTTTTTTGGAACTTTATATCTGTGTCAAATTTGTATTTTTGATTAAAATATATATATATATATCTAAGTAAGTATACAAATAAAAGGAGAAACTGACTGACTGACATGTCAATGCACAGCTGAAATTATTAGGACTAGAATCTTAAAATTTTGCACAAGGTATCCTTTTATGACGTAGGTGAGCACTAAGAGAGGATTTTCAAAAATTTACCCCCAAAGGGGATGAAACGAAGATCCAAAGTTCGTATGGAGAAACCTACTTATCCGCGGGCGAAGCCGCTGGTCAGTTATAATATAATAGGTAAGGGGTAAATGTTTCAAAACTCAAGTTTTTTTCAAGCACAGTCATTTTGGCCGTGGGGTCCGAGTGCTCATAAGCATTTCAAAGAATTATCCAAACGCTTAGTAGACACTTCGCGTGACCCAAGGGCTGGCTTTTACCTCGGTCAGAGATTAAGCATTGCCATTCAACGTGGCAATGCCGCCAGCCTTTTGGGCACACTTCCAGTCGACAGCGATGCGGAGGAATTTTATGACGCCATATTTTAGCTAGTAGTTGTTGCCTTTAGTGTATATATAGTTTTAAATTGTTAAGTGTTTTTATTGAATTATATTAATTAATTTATAATAGTCTAGAAATAAATAATGTCTGAGCACAGTCAATGTATGTATTGTTATTTTGTTTCAGTTCAAGTGAAGATGGCGACAGTGATGAGAACAATGATTTCGACGACGAACAACCCGGTGCTGTTGACGAGTAAGTTTCATATGTTTTCAACGATTTTACAAATTCCTAGATAAATAATTATCCACAACTATCTCACAAGAGTGTTCGCGGGAATTGCATGACTTGATTCCATAATCTCATTTCTACCATCGGACAACTCGACGTACGGCGAGTATCCACTCTTACGTTGTTGGAACCTCTACGGTCTGAACTAAGCATCGCCTCGTCATTTATACCGCGTACATCAAAGGAGTGGAACAATTTTCCTGCTGCGGTGTTCCCTTCCAACTATAATTTAGGTGTTTTCAAGGCTAGAGTGAATAAATAGGCTCTCAATAAACTAGTGGCTTCACTGCTTACCATCACGTGGGATCGCAGTCAAGCACTAGTTTATATCAATTAAAAAAAAAACTATCACACAACGCTGTCTAGTCCCAAGCTAAGCAGAGCTTGTGTTATGAGTACTAGCCAACTGATAAACATACTTATATATTTCTAAATACATACATATTATGGTCTGTTCAAGTATAACGCAGGCGGATTATTTGCAAATATTACCCCCTCCTCCCTCTCGTCAACAAAAGTAAGCAAAGCTCCCCCCCTCTCCATGCTTACGTTAACATTGCATGGTACATGCATTTTTCAATGTGTTCTGGTTTCTTTATTAATTTATGAGTAGTGTATGAAGTCTAGAAAAAAGGTATATATATTTGAAATAGAGAAATAAAACATACAATATTTAAAGTGTTGGCATATTGATTCAAATTAACAGTCATCTATCCATGACACACGAATTCATGATTCGTCTTCAAAACATTCAATGTTTGCTGCTCAGTGATAGTGTCTGCTCACTTTCATGTCATTTTGGAACATCGATACGTTCTCTTAAAAATCTAAAAAAAATATATAGGGTGACTGGTAATTAGTGACCGATACTTAAACACGTGATTGTACACTTGATTACAAACAAACAACTTTCCCAAAGTTTAATCGCAATAACAAAACAGCTGTTTGAAACTTTGAGTTTCGTGCGCGCATCTTCACCCGATCAGCTGTTAGCGGCGCGGCGCCCACGTTATCGATGACGTAAGCAATGTACCTACATGTTTCGGTAAAATAATAGCCAAAGACTAGTTACCACCACCGCTAACAGATGATCGAATGAAGGCCGCGCGCGAAATTCAAAGTTTCAAACAGCTGTTTTGTTACTGTGATTAAACTAATGAGTTTAAAAAAAAGTTTCTATGGGAAAGTCGTTTGTAATCATGAGTATAATCACGTGTTCAAGTATCGGTCACTAATTACCAGTGACCCTATATACTGCTGACTTAATTACCATCCAGACCCTCATCCCCCATGTCATTAAATATAAGCTAAGAAAAAACCTTCCACCCCAATCAAAAAAAAAAAAAAAAGAAAAAAAAAGGAAAAATGAAAAAGAAAAAACTTATTGATAAATTACTGGTGGAAATCGAAAGAATGTTAAGACGGATGTGTGGTGTGACGAGAATGGATAAACTGAGAAATGAGTATATTAGGGGAACTTATTGTTGTTTGTATTGGTGTGGTCATGTGAAGAGGAGGGATGAAACGCATGTTACTAAAAGAGTTATGAGTTTACATGTGGATGGATGGAGAGGGAGGCCAAAGAAAAGGTGGATGGATTGTGTGAAGAGTGATATGAAAGAAAAGGAAGTTAGTGATAGCATGACGAGTGACAGGACAGATTGGTCAAAAAAACGTGTTGCGCCGACCACAAATAACACGGGACAAGGGCAGAAAGATAAAAAAGAAAAAAGAAAGAAAGAAAATTGTGTTTATTTGGCATTACAAAAAGAAGAAACAAAACACCTTAAAATTAAACAAATAGTACATTGAGGCCAAAAGGGCCTCAGCTCAGCATAATGCCAAATGGTAACACAGGCAACACCACCTGACGCTGATTTTCAGCTGCAACCCTTGGGTGCCATATACTTGAAAATAGGAAATATTCATTAAAATCTAAAAAGGTTCTGTGCAGAAACCAACTAAAAGAAAATGTTGCAATACTTATTTATAAAACAGTCCAAAAACATTTATGTGCCCATTTAAAACAAATAATAATGATGATAAGATGATGACTGGTTGGAATCGAAACCAAGACCTCCGGCATATTAGTCGTTCTGTGATTTTATATAGCCTATTATAAACCTTTATCGACAAAAATGGTCTATCCAACACAAAAATATCTGGACCAATAGTTCCTGAGTTTAGCGCGTTCTAACAAATTCACAAACGAACTCTTCAGCTTTATAGTATAGATTGTAATGATGGTATTTATATTTTACAGGGCTGAGACGTTGGTCATAAAGGAGGAACCTTTGGAACCCTACAAGTGAGTAGATATAATCGTCATGGTTTAAAAATACTAGTAATCAGCAGCATCCGGTTAAACTGAAAGTTGTCCCCGACACAGTTGGGGAAGGGGCGATAAGGATGCAGGAGTCCGTAGGATGCGAGACGCACTGGAATGATGTGACTACTCTGGGGGGAGGCTATGTCCAGCGGTGGTTGTCTTGCGGCTGGAATGATGATGAGGGACGATCCGAGGAGCTCGTGTTTAAGTGATAACCGTCGCATCTTCAAGCTGGTCTGATGATGGAGCACTAGACGTACGGCGTTACGCCATCGGTACGTGGTCACCATACATACAAAGCGTTTTGGGAACACATTCATTATGCGTACAGCAAAGGAAATTCCCTGACGGAGTCTGGTTTTTAAGTCGGAAGTGAATAGATTAGTTCTAGGCAAGCATGCTCCATCGTCGGCCACATCATCGCTTACTATCAGGTGAGATAGTGGTCAAACGCGAGCCTATGCATAATAAAGAAGTAAAAAAACCGGGCAAGTGCGAGTTGGACTCGCGCACAAAGGGGTTCCGTACAAACTTACATTGGCAAACAGTTAAATTCCTGAATTGTGACGTAACTACAAATTTACTGTTTTCAGATTTTTTTCTATATCTATGCTATAAGACCTTGCTATGTGCCAAATTTCAGGATTCTGGGTCAACCGGAAAGTACCCTATGAATTTTGATTCCCTTGAAAGCGTCGAAATATACGTTTTTTGCGACTTAAATGATCGTATCTCTTTTCTTTAACTTAGAAGTTTTACTTTTTCACAGCATCAAGGGACCGCAAACCTGAGTTCATGGTTTTAATTCCAACTCGATACCTCCACGCGTTCCCGAGAAAAAGGGTCTTGACCAACAGACAGACGGACGGACAACTAAGTGATCCTGTAAGGGTTCCGTACCTCAAAAGGAAAAAACGGAACCCTTATAGGATCACTTTGTTGTCTGTCCATCTGAGTGTCTGTCTGTATGTCAAATCCCTTTATCTCGGCAACGCGTGGAGGTATCAAGTTCAAATTAAAACCATATTATTATACTCAAGTCTGCGGCCTCTTGAAGCTGTGAAAAAATCATTTTCCTAAGATAATAAAAAATAAGACACGGCCGTTTTTGTCTCAAAAAACGTATATTTCGATACTCTCCAAGAAATCATAAATTCATAGGGTACTTCCCGTTGACCCAGAATCCAGAAATTTGGCATAAAGTAAGGTCTTATAGCACAGGTATAGGAATAAATCTGGAAACAGTAAATTTGTTATTGCATACAAAAAAAAAAATGCGATTCGGAAAAATCTTCGAGACTCCATTCGGGAATTGAACTGTTTGTACGGAACCCTTAGGGCGCGAGTCCGACTCGCACTTGCCCAGTTTTTCCTTTTGAGGTGCGGAACCCTCAAAATAAAGAAATCTGTAGCTTAACATATAATTTCTCAATTCCAACCATGTTACCATATTGATTGATGATAAACGACAGTTCATAAATCAGGGAACAATTTTAATACTGTGCCATTTCTCATTTTATCACACTAAAACCTTTTTCTATTGATTTCAGTGAAGAACCTGAAATTTATGTCGAACTGCCAAACGTGAAGGAGGAACCCGACGTATCTGGAGAGAACAAGTAAGTTGTAACTTATATAGGCGCGTGACGATGGGAAGAGGTCAGACGAGATAGCCATAACGTATTGGAAGATGGGCAGACCTTTGGTGTGGGATGCAACATGTGTCGACACCCTTTCATCATTCCATTATTCAAACGGTGCAGATATAACAACCATAACGGGAGTTATTATGTTTGGGGTTGAAACTCTAGGGGCCAAAAAAGTCAAAAGATTTTTATTTCACTTAAGCAGTTATAAAACGTCAGAAGCTAGTGCACGGTTCCAAATTGGTTGTTTCTTATGGAGAAGAAGCGCCAAGAAACTCCATGGTTACTCTTTTAAAAAAAATATTGTTTTTTCAATCTTATATTATAGTGTAAGTAGATATTATGTAAGGACAGTGTGAAAAAAATAATCATAATAAAAAGTGAGTCGTAATAGGAAATAACCTAAGAATTCGCGGAGTCTACAGTGTTCTCGCATTCACATCATTTAAAAATTCTTCGACAGAGTCCATTATACTACCATAACATAGGTTAAAAAAATAGCAGCCATTGGCCATAAGTGGCTTATGGCCGCTTCCAGCTTCTCGTGGCGGCGTTTGTGGCTGTGGCATGTGGCCTATGTGCGGCGACACTTATTTGTGAAATCAGCAAACAGCTAGTCAACTCTTCACGTGACCATAGAGCTGAGCTGTTCTCTGGCCAATTCAGCATACTGAAATATTTTTGTCATCCATATTCCCCATTGAATACTAGCATATCTAGCGGTCGCACCAGTACACCCTCCCTCAAGGGGGTGTCAGCAAAACCGTAGGGGCCAGCAGAACCTGGAGGACTCGGTTGAGGTGTGCCCCCCCGCTTGGGAAGAGCAACGCCGTGTCCTCGTGGGGGCGATCGGCCATGGTCCGGAGCGAGGAGGAGTGGCAGGCGGTCGCCTCCTTCTGTGAAGCTGTAATGCTAGCAAAGGAGGAGGCCGCACGTGCGAGCAATGGGTAGCACGCCGTCCGACCTTCCGGTAACCGTCCGGACCGCGCCCAAGTCGTCGACGGCGCGTAGTGTTCCACGTGCGCTTCAGAGAGATTCCAGCAACCGTAGGGGCCCAGCAGGGTCGAAGCCTATGGGGCCAAGTGTCTGATTTTGAAAGGAAGACTCGGCCCTGGTATGAAAGGCAATGAAGGAACATAGGAGTGGGTTTTTAGTCAGTAAAAGTCTGTCACTCTCGCTCCGCCCAAGAAGGGGGGATGTCATTGGATGATGTTCCCACTGAAAAAAAAGGGGCCAGCAAGGTTGAAGCCTTCTAGCCATGGGTTGTGCGAAAGAGAACCCTAGGGCCCAGGAACGAAGGCAAAGAAGAAACATAGGAGTGGGTTTAGTCAGTAAAAGTCTGACACATCCTCTCGCTCCGCCCAAGAGCGAGAGAAGTCATTGGATGAATTCCCACCTAAAAAAAAACCACCACACCTCTTGGTGCAGTATTTTTTATAAGTATGAAGTTCGTAATAAAGACTTGTTTTTTTTTTTCAGGGACCTGACTGACCCAATTTCTATAGACTTGAAGACAGAACCACGGACCGAGGAAGCGACCACGTAAGTGATAACAGTAAGATTAATAAAATAGCACACTCCAGAACTTTCACCTTAACGCGAACGAGTATATTAAAAAACTCGCACTAAGTACATTGATCGCATTTCCGATAATTCCATCACTAAACATTTTAGAGTATTTTAGCACTGTACATATTTGAGTATTCCAGCACTGTACATATTCAAGTATTCCATCGCTGTAGGTACATTTTCGAATATTCCATCAATGTACATTTTCGAGTATTCCATCACTGTACATTTTCGAGTATTCCATCACTGTACATTTTCGAGTATTCCATCACTGTACATTTTCGAATATTCCATCACTGTAAATTTTCGAGTATTCCATCACTGTACATTTTCGAGTATTCCATCACTGTACATTTTCGAGTATTCCATCACTGTACATTTTCGAATATTCCATCACTGTACATTTTCGAGTATTCCATCACTGTACATTTTCGAATATTCCATCACTACATTTTCGAGTATTCCATCACTGTACATTTTCGAATATTCCATCACTGTACATTTTCGAATATTCCATCAATGTACATTTTCGAGTATTCCATCACTGTACATTTTCGAGTATTCCATCACTGTACATTTTCGAATATTCCATCACTGTAAATTTTCGAGTATTCCATCACTGTACATTTTCGAGTATTCCATCACTGTACATTTTGGAGTATTCCATCACTGTACATTTTCGAGTATTCCGTCACTGTACATTTTCGAATATTCCATCACTACATTTTCGAGTATTCCATCACTGTACATTTTCGAGTATTCCATCACTACATTCCATTGTAACTGTCTGCTAACTCATCTCCTTTCATTAATTCTTTGTCTGTTTCGCTGACGATAAACACGATTACTTTCGCCAGCAGTAGCAGAGATCGAGTGTGAAGCATTTAGCTTCACTCTACCGTTGCGTTTGTTTATTTGAACGAAAGAAAACACGTTTATTTGGCTCACAGGTACACACAATGAAATAACAATTATAATATTTAAACATAAATACACAAACTTAAAAATACTTCAATATTATGTGTCTCACGGCTGCGCCCACCAGGTCCAGTTCAGCGTAATGCCAGGCCACTAAGTAGCAGTTGCCTGACGCTGATTTTCAACTGAACCTTGCTATGAGTCTATTTCTTCTCTGTTGTAGTATCGTTGTTGTCTTGTTGACTCTCTCTATGTGAATTTGAATTTAGATCACATGATGTCGCGTGCGTAATTTCTTCGATTTTGTTTAATCTAGGGTCAAGAGTGAGAGGTTACTTCTAGGCAAGCGTGCTCCATCGTCGCCCACATCTTAGCTTAAGGGCCTATTACACTACGCGATATTCAGCACACGATATTCAGATAGTCTTATTTTTTGTTCCGAGTACGACCGGTCTAACCCTGTTGGCTACAACCCGAGAATCTTTAAGTCGAGAGTGAATAGGTTACTTCTAGGTAAGCGCGCTCCATCGTCGACCGCATCTTCGCTTTCCATCAGGTGAGATAGTGGTCAAGCGCGAACCTATCAAGAATAAATATATATATATATATATATAGGGTGACTGATAATTAGTGACCGATACTTAAACACGTGATTGTACTCATGATTACAAACAACTTTCCCAAAGAAACTTTTTTATATACTCACTAGTTTGTAGGTACATTCACTGATTAGGTACGTACACCTATGGGTTTACAAGCTGCGCGGGTGTTCTATCACTATTGCAGGTACGGCGGCGTCACCGGTCGTAGGCGCGCGCGCTTATTTAAATAGCCGTTTTATTATTGTGGTAAAACTAACGACAATATAAAAAAAAGTTTTTTTGGGAAAGTTGTTTATAATCATGAGTACACTTATGTGTTTAAGTTTCGGTCACTAATTACCAGTCACCCTACATTACACTACGCGACATCGACTAAGACTGCCTGAATATCGGGTAGTGTAATAGGCCCTTTACCATCAGGTGAGATAGTGGTCAGACGCGAGCCTGTCAATAATAATAAAAAACAGTTCTGTATATTAGATACACTCAAGAACCTTTCATCTCTATCGACCATCTATTCTGCGAGCAATGTGTGACCATATACCAGAACATGCAGCGTTGGTAGGTCTCCCACAAGGTGGACCGATGACCTGGTGAAGGTCGCGGGAATCCGATGGATGCGAGACGCACAGGACCGGTCGTTGTGGCGACGCTTCGGGGAAGCCTATGTTCAAAAGTGGACGTCTTTCGGCTGAAATGATGATGATGATGATATGACTATGGATTTCGTGCGAATTGTTTTCATGTTGTCCGATGTCTCTCCTACGCTGATTTATCTATCAGCAGAGGCGTAGCGTGGACTTATTTAGACGTGGGCGAAGACGCATCAGCGAGGCCTTTTTCTTTTATAAATTCGAAAACAAGACAGCGACTGTCGCAAACTAGTGTTCGACCACATCGTCGCTTACCATCGGGTGAAATAGTGGTCAAGCGCGAGCCTGTAGATTATAAAACCAAAACCTTTCTTTAAAGCCCTCGCACACGTGAGGCCCCTTTGGGTGCGAGGTCGTGGGTGAGGTCCCACTTCGCCCAAGCCTAGCTACGCTACTCTCTATCGGTGTCACTCTCGATACAAACGATAATTTTCAGCAACCTCATTATTCACTCTGCATTTCAAGTATAACATCAAAACAATGGAAACATAACTACATAACTATTTTATATAAATGATTGGAAATAGTTATGGATGGCATTAAAAATAAAAAAGTGGTTACAACACCAACTATTTACTGCAGCCGCCATTTGTCTTGCCAGCAACGTAATAAAAGTTAAAATCGGTTGAGCGGACAGCAAAAAATGGAGTATAGTACAATTTGCCTCGAATTGGATGTATTAGTTTCAATTATAATATCACCTATGTCTTTCGTTGTTTAGCATAGTCGGCCTTATAATGTTTCCACTGCTGGGACTCAGACCTCTTCTCTAGGAGAGGGAATGGGCCGTAATCCACCACGCGGGCCCGGTGCGGATTGGTGAATGTCACATGTCTTCGAATTTTTGCTTCTAGGGCATGTTTTCTTTTACCCTTTTGAGAGTAGTGGTGATGAAATAAATTACACAAAGTAATGCGCCTGGCTGGGTTTGAACCCGCGACCTACAAACACGTAAGTCGGGACCGTTACCACTCGGCCACCACTGCTCCTGCGTTGTTTGTGTACTAAAAAACAAAGTAACATTTTATTAGTTTTTTTTTTACATATAAAAATAGACACCACACACACACACAGAAAGAAGTGACAACACTCGGATGTATATATATTGCGTTTTGTTTTGCACGCATGCACAGAAACGAAACCGCTTGTTAACATAAGTAAAAACATTAATTTTCTAACCTCAAATGGACAAATGAAAGAGAATATCTATCAGTAAAATAATATTTTACTAACTTGTAATATAAATATTATTTTATTGTCGCGCTTTGGCAGTAAAACCGGCTCGGATGTGCCGTGACGGCAGACGGCATGACCACAGTATAGATATATGGAACAGTACGGAAACTACCTACAAATATTCGAAACGCACAAACATACGCATCGACGAGACTCCTAAGCGATTCTCGCGGTCCTGTCAGTAGCGAATGCCGCTTAGGAGTCTCGTCGATGCGTATGTTTGTGTGAGCCGTTTCGAACATTTGTAGGTAGTTTCCGTACTGTTCCATATCTATACTGTGGCATGACGCTGTCAGGCCGGGATGGCAAACGGCATGACTGTCATAACGTGTTGCCTCCACTACGCCAATACGAGCGCGCGTACACTTTGATCTCTATGTACGATTCATAATATTTCTATTCGTGAATAGAATATGAATGCGGCAACGATAAATTGGCGACATAAAAGCGCAAAATATATACATAAGTCCTTTCTAAAGGGATGACCAGATGGTTGCAAACCAACGTCCCAACCAAGGTAACTTTGCTAGTTTCAATCCGTGTAGACAGCAGTTGTAATCCATGACCTTCAACGCCCTTGGTTGGGAGGCGAGTTTTCCCAACCACCGAACGTGTTGGCGCGTGGTTTACATCCATGTAGCCGCAAAACAAACCAAACACATAAACCAAGGTCACCTTGGTTGGAACGCTAGTTTACAACCGTCTAGTTACTCCTTAAGTGTGTGAGGCTTCTATTTTTATATTAAAAGAAAACTAATAGAATATTAATTTACTTTTTCAGTCCACAATTAACGCGAGAGATAAGTGATATTAAAATAGATAGCCATAATGATCCAGATACATCTGATTCGACGCAGATAGTAGGAGTGAGGTATTGATAATATTTTTTTTATTGATAATATTTATCTGTAGTTTATTCTCGTTAAAAAAAAATAGTGAGGTCATCAATCTGCTTTAAAGTAAATGTGTATTCAAACTGGGGTACAAATCGAACCATTAACCTTTAAGAAAACTGTCTTTATTACATAGTATTTTCAAATATTATGGGTTAATGAATGAAATTGCCGTTTTTTAAAACAGGTTGCTTTGAAGTGTTATATCTTTGGATTGACTTGGAATTATATAGCTGCGATATTACAGAAAAAACAAAACACAAAGAATCCAATAAATACCTAATTTCGGAAAAAGAATAACGTACGTACCTTTAATATAAAGTTTATTTGAACTTATAATTCCATGTCCGGCATGTCCTAGAACCAAAAATTCGAAGACCTGTGACATTCACCAACCCGCACTGTGCCCGTGTGGTGGATTACAGTCCATTCCCTCCCCCAGATCTGAGGCCTGAGTCCCAGCAGTGGGAACATTATCAGGCTGTTATGCTATGCTATGAGTCATAATGGTCAGAATTTTTATTTTTATGAATAGAAGTATTCATTTTTAAATTTGATATAGGACAAGTTCTTACTGTCCGAGGGGTTTACAGTTGAACGCCCAATATCCGAATTAATTGGGACTGGGATCGATTCGGATAATCGGACATAGACTGGTAATAAAGAAAAACGAACTGTCAGACATAGAATAAACTTTATTAAGTTTAACAAACACAGTTCTACAATATGTAAGTAGTGCACTAGCAAAAGAGACAGAGCATCAGCGCCGCGGCGTCTTCCGGTACGCGGTCGCCACTCTAGAACCTTTCGGCCCCAACGGCCGTCTGTTCTGCGAGCAATGTGCCCTGCCCATTGCCACTTAAGTTTGGCGATTTTTCGTGCCATGTCGGCAACCTTGGTTCTCCTGCGGATATCTTTATTTCTGATTCGATCACGCAAGGAAACTCTGAGCATAGCCTTTTCCATTGCCCTTTGGGTGACTTTGAGCCTTCTGATGAGGCCCATTGTGAGCGACCACGTTTCGGAACCATAATATGTCATCACTGGCAACACGCACTGGTCATAGACTTTCGTCTTGAGACACTGTGTTTACATATCATTTGGAACATAAATAAAGTTGAAGAAATAACACGCGCAGCAAATCATTTCAGATCAGATTCGCATAGAAATTGTCAACGACGATATTACGAAAGGAATAGAGAAGAAATAAACAAACGCAAAAGAGACAGTAGGATGAAACTAAATACTTCACACTCGATCTCTGCCACCGCTGCCGAACGTAATCTTATTTATCGACAGCGAAATAGACAAAGAATTAATGAAAAGAGAAGAGAAAGCAGGCAGCTACAACGGAATGTACAGTGAGTACATACATAATCACACTACCACACTAGTCTATATCTATGTATATAAAAGGAGAAACTGACTGACTGACATATCAACGCACAGCCGAAACTACTGGGACTAGGAACGCGAAATTTTGCCCAAGGTTTCCTTTTATGACGTAGGGGAGCACTAAGAGAGGATTTTTCAAAATTCACCCCCTAAGGAAAAGAAACGGGAGTCCAAAGTTTGTATAGAGAAACCTATTTTTACGCGGGCATAGCCGCTGGCAGAAGCTAGTGATTATATATATTACTAGCTTCTGCCAGCCCAACACAGACAGGTTAGGTTAAAAGGCTAAAGCGGGAACTCCGCTCCACCCCGTTGTCGCCGTTGCCTTCGTGGTTATTTTTTTGTAACCACCCAGCCACGCGGTTTATGGAGAATGGGTTTGGCCTAGGCTAAACTAGTTTATTCTAAAATCAGGTTTGGCCGGTAATATGTATATTATAAAACCGGCCTCGTGTTTGTCGGACTCGCGCACGAAGGGTCCTTACCACGCGTAGCAAAACCATGATTTTTGAATATTTACAAACATATAGATAGACAACAAAATAATTGGTATATATTGGTGGTCCCATAGATGGCCGATTTTGTTATCCTGAAAAACCACAGTATTTACCAACGCTTGTTTTTTTTTTCATTTCAGTTCAAATGCTACGCCAGCTGTAAAACTTGCCAGTAAAAGTAAAGTAAGGAAAACACAACGGAAAACTGATACTTCACCTGCAACAACCACCCCACCTAGCACGTCTGCCTCACCTGCAACATCTGTCCCACCTACTTCGTCTGGCCCCATACGAGAGTAAGTACACATACAGTCTTTTATTAAATCAATGAGTGTTTTCTCAAATAACGTTCACCGGGTGGCAGCACTGAGTCGGCAGATCCAGGCACCTGTCAAAACACTTCTGTTAACCCTTTAACCGCTTGCGTCAATCCCCAAAGGTGACAGAAGAGCTGACGAGATGGAACATTTGGTCGTGGGTGTGCGACCCTGGTGTAATAAACGTGAGAGTGTTTGTCGGATATTTCCGACGTAGGCGGTTAAAGGTGACATTTGTTACATTGACGTAAATGTCATATTTAGGGTGACTGGTAATTAGTGACCGATACTTAAACACGTGATTGTACTCATGATTACAAACAACTTTCCCAAAGAAACTTTTTTTATATACTCACTAGTTTGTAGGTAAATTCACGTATAAGGTACGTACATGTAGGGGTTTGCAAGCTGCGGGGGTGTTCTATCACTATTAAAGGTACGGCGGCGTCACGCGGCTAACAGCTGAGCGGTCGCCGGTCGCAGACGCGCGCGTATTAAAACAGCTGTTTCATTATTGTGATAAAACTAATGAGAATATAAAAAAAGTTTATTTGTGATAGTTGTTTGTAATCATGAGTACAATCACGTGTTTAAGTATCGGTCACTAATTACCAGTCACCCTATGTATATAGGGCGACTACCGACCCCTGGTACTGGACCGATTTTTATACGTATTCAAAAGTAGAAGACCTCTCGGCTATGTTGCGTCGATTGGTTGTGAATTTTCCTGAAAATCGTCATTCATGAGCACTTATAAAACGTCTGAAGCTAGTGTACGGATCCAATTATTCGTTTCCTTCTCTATAGGAAAGTCCAAGAATAATCTTAAAAAAAAAAAACTAATCCCGCCTACGTCGGATGTGTCGTAAATCCACGACCAAATACTCCTTCTCCTCAGCTCGTCTGTCACTTGGGGATTGAAGAGCTAATGGAGGTGGAGTACCCAGTCGCAAAAAAGTGAAACATTCGTCGGACAAATCCGACGCAAGCGGTTAATTCAAAACAATAATAGTACATTATGATATAAGTGTGTAATGTTAGTGATTACCCTCGAGGCGATATTTAGACCCTATCCGTGGCGAGGGTCTTAAGATAGCTAAGAACGGTAATCATTAATTACTCACGTGTGTCATACGACGTTTTTCAATACACTTGTGAAGAAAATAACAGTAAAACTAGTAAAATTTTCTGTGACATGGCGGTAAAAATCTGTTTTCATTAGCCGCGCATCATTTTTTTTTATTTACTTCTAAAGGAAGGCTAAGGTATTTTGATCATACTGCCTAGTTTTACGTTTATGTTTTCTTGCGTGAAAAGTTTTTACGATAATATCTTTCGTAGTGACAATAGAATACGGACGTAACATTTTCTAATGATTTTGTAGTATTTAATTTAATTAATACAGCCACTGAACTTCACAAGAATAAAATAAAATCACACCAAAAACCGCGCGCATCTTAAAATGGCGGCCATAGACCACAAAAAAAAAAAAATTATTTGAATGTACGATTTATTTACTAAATGTTTTTTATTAAATAAATCGTTTGTACAAGTAAAATTTGTCCATTTTAACTTGTAAATTGGATGAAATAAGTAAGATACTAATATATATACTATTGAACGCAATAACTTAATGGAAATTTTATTCGAATTCGAAATTGGTTTTGTGAATAAGAGATTGAACAAAAAGTTTTTAACTACATTATAGCACTAGTGCGTAATGGTAATCAAAATGTCACAGTTTGGTTACGAGGTTCATTTTATACCTAAGTGCAATAAGAGTCACTTTCTGAGCAAGTGTGTTGAAAAATATATTTATGTTTCACATAGGCATACATGGGCACTTATAAAACGACATAAGCTAGTCACGGATCCAAATGGTCGTTTCCTATGGAGAAGAACCGGCAAGAAACTCCATGAAGAGTTAAAATGTATTTTTATTAATAAGCTGCTGCCAGCGAAAATTTAATTAGAAAATTGCCCAAAGGGAACATACTCCCGTACAAAAAGTAACCTATGTGAGTTTTAGATGGGATTTCTTTTTTCGCGGGAACTTCAGTGGCTGTTTTAATTATTCGCAAATTCATTCCTTGTGGATATTGTGATGTGTTGATGTGGTGGGTGAAGACTTTAAAAAAGATTTAGGGTTCCGCACCTAAAGGGTAAAAACTTACCCAATTACTTTTATTTTATTTTATTTTATTAGGGACAAAAAACAGTTACATGCTAGAGAAATACAAAAAAAAATCCTTAAAACTAGATGCACAAACATGTAACCCACTTCAATGTCCACATCTTGACATTTGAATAAAGAAGTGAAGGACTGTGGTAAGAGTTTACAGAGTACAGTGCCTTCTGCAAAAGCTTCATGTGTAACAAACTAATTTCTATAATCGTAATTAATATAGTATATAATTCAATTCAATTATTATTAATTTAATTTAATTTACATAAATATTTATATTTCATTCAATTCAGTGCGATTTATTATAATTCAATTTAATTCAACATTATTTATTTTAATTCAATACAATATACAATTTAATTTATACAATTTATTTTATTTTATTAGAATTAACATCTACTCAATTCAGTTTAATTGTTTTTCCATTTGATTAATTTCTATTTAATTCAGTTCAAATTAATTTATTCTTATTTATCTTTCTCCTTATTACAGCTTTTTGGACAAAATATTTATAGCTTTTTTTTTAAACAACCGGTTAGAGAGAGCAAATATGTCAAGCTCCATAAAATGAGTGTTGTATGTTTCAACAAGGCGACGAAGAGGTGCGCGCACGCCAGCATTAGATTTGCACATGCCAGTGTGAAATAGTCGGGGCACGCGCACCCCTCGTTGTAAAACAGTTCTGGGCACTCTATAACATAACTGATTAGTAAGTTCAATGCAGTCGAATTTATTGTTACATAAACCATGCAGTGTCATTACACTCAGAAGCTGCCTCCTGGACTCCAAACTTAGAACACTGTATCGCTTCAGTAACTGCACATATGGAACCTTTGAATTAAAGCATTTATAGTTCATAGACCGCATAAACTTTTTTTGTACTATTTCCAACCTAGAGCAATATTTTTCGTAGAAAGGGTTTCAGATTTGAATGGCATATTCTAACTGGGATCGTACCAAAGTTTTATATAACAATAAGAACGTAGAGGGCCGCAAAAAGTCATTAGATGATCTCATGACGAACCCATACATCCGATACGCTTTATTCACTATGTTGTCAACATGGATGTCAAAATGCAAACGTGAATCCAGTGTGACACCCAAGTCTCGGACGGCTGCAACACTGCTCAAGCGTGCGCTATTAATAAAATAATTGTGATGTATAATTTTCTTATTTTTAGTAAATGAAACGGTATGGCATTTCGGAAGACTGAGAAATAGCTTATTTTTAGTGCAGTAAACATAAAGCCTATTTAAATCGTCTTGCAATAGCGCGCAATCTTGCATATTTTTACATGACCTGTAAACTTTTATGTCATCTGCATACATTAGAAAATTGGAATTTTTAAAGCAGTTTTTAATGTCATTAATAAATATAATAAAAAGAAGGGGACCCAAAATGGAACCCTGAGACTAATGTCCGTCAGTCTGTCAACAGGCTGTACCTCATGAACCGTGATAGCTAGGGAGTTGAAATTTTCACAAATATGTATTTCTGTTGCCACTGTAACAACAAATACTAAAAACGGAATAAAATGAGTTGTGTAAAAAATTTTGCATAAATAATTGTACGGAACCCTTCATGCGCGAGTCTCGACTCGCACTAGGCCGTTTTTTTTTAGGGGTGCTAATAACTGATAAGGTAAGTTTAATTTATGTTCCATTAACTGTACTGTTTACCATTTATGCTCATTGTTTTTTTTTAACCGACTTCCAAAAAAGAGGTTCTCAATTCGCCTGATTTTTTTTTGTATCTTGTTCAGCGATATCTTCGCCAAATGTAATCCCATTTTGACGATTCTTTTTTTGTTTCGAAGATTTTATGTGCCAGATGGCAGACTTGGAATGGATGGAATGGGACCCCATTTAAATTTGGTGAAAATCTGATGAAGAACTTCGGAGATAAACAATGGAATACTTCGATAAACGACAGCAAATCTTCCGGGGTTGCTGCAATTAGGATCAGTCATGATTTTTGTAGAGTATGCGGACTTATAGCGTCAAACAGAAAAACAGTATATACTGTGAAGGAATTATTTAAATCGGACCAAAAATGACGAAGATACAGCAATTTTAGAGTTTCATAAACGCGCCCGAGAATGAAGCGACTCGCTGTGACGTCATCTGTCATGATCGGTCTCCACCGGCGAATGAATACGATCAAGCCGTTCGTCGCACGGATCATGACAGATGGCGTCATCGTAAACAGTACAGCGAGAGCGCGCGTTTCCAAGTGGCCGTTCAGAAAAACTTTAATAAATCCACCATTTCTTGACGGATTTTAATAATTTAAAAAGTTAAATACTTACTAAATTATTACACATAAAATTTACTTAGTAAAAATCGGATTTGCTATTATGTGATCGATCCTCATTGCATGTCTGTTTATCGTTAAGAACATTTTGTAACATCAAACTATTACGCCCTATAGGTAAGGCTGCCATCCATCCTGGTTTTCCCGGATTTGTCCTAGTTTGAAGGGCGTCCGGGCGGGGTTTTTAAAAGAGGCCGGGTAAAACCCGGACGCTTTTGCTGTCAGGGGAAACTCATTTTTTTTCAAGCTAGCAGTACACTTTCAGCAATGCGCTTGCGTCAATTCTGTTACATACGAACCTAATTCGATTTTATTAACAGATTTGTATGAAAGAATAAAAAAAAAAAATACGATTACGCAAAATTTTTTTTTCATATGTGTCAGGGAAAAAAACCATATTTCGACCAAATGTCCGGGATTTTAGCCGTGTTTGTCCGGCGTCGGCAAATAAGGTGATAGCAGCCCTGGCTATAGGGGTACTGCAGATGTGTAAAGTTCATCAATTATGTTTAAATTTCATGTTATTGGGGATCGCGAATAACTTTTTGGTTTAAGTATAAACCGATCTTAACTGCTTGTGTCGTATTAGTCCGACGAGTGTTTTCATGTCCTATTCTCTAGGGTCGCGTGCTTGCGACTGGGTACTCCATCTCGTTTACCTCTTCAATCCCCATAGGTGACAGAAGAGCTGACGAGATGGAGTATTTGGTCGTGGATGTGTGACCCTGGCGGAATAATTTGGCCTCCCTCTCCCTCTCCGGTCTATCTAAATACAAAAATAAAATTAAATTTGGACTATAATAACATCGAACAACTTACGATATCAGTGTTTAAAGGACCGATCACAAATTTTAGATACATTGGTCAATGACTGATTGACCGAGTGGTTAATGTATGAGCATTTTAAAGACGACGCACATAAGTGGACCCGAGTTCGAATCCCGTGCAAACTACAAAGATTCGAATTCTTTTTCTGATTCTGAATGTTTTATAGATATTATTTAGTAACGAATTATTAAATTATCTCTGTTGAAGCAATATTAATAGCCGTAATATGAGTTTCTTTGACAATATAACTTTTCGAAGGAACAGAACGCGCACAGTGTCGGAATCAATAACAGAGGTTGAATCGAGTAACTCGACAATAGATGGCAGCACAAACAGTCTGCCAGATATGTCAGGTGAACAAAACGATGAAGTACAAAAACTAAAACAACAAATAGAGAAACTACAAACAGAATTAAGCATAGCACACGAAGAAATAAACAATCTATCTATAGAAAACACGGAACTAAAAAAATCTATTAAGGACATGACAAGTAAACATGAAATTGTAAATAAAGCAACGAAAAAATTAATGAATGATCTATGTACACCGAACAAAACTAAAAAATCTTCAACACCACATCATACTTCCAATAAAAAACAAAAACAAAAATTTTTGGATATCGAGAAGAGAACAATTGAGCTTTCGGATTCACCTTCAAAAATACCTCTTCCACAGTCTGTGTCAGTAAACTGTGAAATCAAGAGTAACCAAAATATCAAATCAGAAAAACATAAACTATGCATTTTAAACAGTAATAAAGCAAATAAAGTTCTAACATTAGCTGAAAAAGCTTTTCCAGACTATGAAATATGCCATTATTTGACACCATACTGTGGAATAATGAAACTCATTACTGACATCGAGATTAAGGTTAAAAATTATACATGGGATGACTACTGCCTAATTTTCATAGGTGAAGAAGACTTTCGGCGCACAAACAATTATTACAACTTAGTTATTAATATACGTGAAACCCTATCAAAAATCCAACATACTAATATCATATTATGTCTACCTACTTTTAAATTTAAACATTCTTTTATGTTCAACTGTAGAATAGAAACATTCAATAATATGCTATTTTTGGACGTGTGTACCCATGAATACGCCTGGTTATTTGATTCTAACTTGGATTTGACATATGACTGTAGTATGTTTTCGCAGAGAAATGGGGCTCTTAATCATTATGGTATGACTAACATGTTTGAAAATTTAAGTAAGACAATTTACTCGAATGTTGGCGAGTGGAACAAAACCAATGACGATTATACTAATAATACTAATAATAATAATAATAATAATAATACTTTTCGAGACCACAGAACAACATTTTAATATTTTATATCAAAACATACAAAGCATTTATAACAAACAACATCTTCTAGAGACCTTCATCCATGAAAAACCAATGTATAACGCTATATGTTTATGTGAAACTTGGCTGTCACCAGAAAAATTAAGTAACTTACAGTTTACTGGCTACAAAATTGCTGCATCCTACTGTCGTCGTACTCGAGGAGGTGGCGGTGTATGTATCTTGTTACAAAATCATCTCGAGTATAAGGAAGTTTGTGATATTAGTAATATGTCTGTTGAGTATTGTATAGAGTTATGTGCAATAGAATTACCTAATGAGAATGTAGTTATAGTTACAATTTATTGGAATAGAAGAGAGGAGGAAGTATTTACTCGCCAACTAAAAGAAATGTTGTATTATATTAATAAAAAATATTCAAAATATAATGTAATACTGGGAGGAGATTTAAATATAAATATCTTAGATAGCTGTTTAAAAACTAACTTGTTCTTGGATCTAATGTTGGAACATAAATTCATACAACATATCAAAGTCCCCACACGTATCTCACAGACTACCTCGACATGTTTAGACTTAATTTTTACAAATTTTAATAATGGATATAATAATACCACCGTAGAAGAATTAGGGTTTTCAGACCACTGTGCAACCATCTTTCACACGAAATTACCTAGTAACAGCAATAAAAAACAACACTGGTTCGTGAAAAAAAGATTATATAATACACAAAATGTTGAAAAATTTAAATCAGAATTAAAAAAACAAAATTGGAATGAAATAATACAACCAAATAAAAATATAAATGAAAACTACATTGCATTTGCTAATACCTTAAATAAAATTTTAAATATATGTATCCCGCTACAGAAGATAAAAATAAAAACAACACTTAAAAAGTATTGGCTTACAAAGGGTATCAAATTATCTTGCAAAAACAAAAGACTACTTAAAATACTTACCACTAAAACAAAAAATCCCATATTATTGAAATATTATAAAAAATACGAAAAAACCCTAAAGCAATCTGTAACGACAGCAAAAAGACTACAATATATAAATAGAATGAAAAAGTCAACAAATAGAGTAAAAACTATGTGGAATTTAATAAACGAAAGAACAAATAAACCAATGGAAAGGGAAAAAAATAATATAAAATTACATAAAAATGATAACTTGATAACAGAACCTAAGCAAATAGCTAATATTTTTAATGACTTTTTTGCTTCTATCGGGAATAATATCTCACCAGCAACAGGAGTCCCTGTGATGTACCCCACAGAAAACTCCATATTTCTCAGCCCTGTTGATCCTCATGAAGTAAATCGAATAATAAAAAATTTAAAAAATAAAAAGAGTTTTGGAGTAGACGAACTTCCCCCATTTCTACTAAAGCAATGTGCAGATGAACTAACCCTACCATTTTATAAACTAATTAACCAATCGTTTGATGAGGGAAGTTTTCCAAATCAACTTAAAAACGCACTCATAAAACCCATACACAAGAAAAATTCTAAAACTGACCCTAGTAACTATCGACCAATCGCGTTGTTACCAGCTGCGTCTAAAATCTTTGAAAAGGCTATGTGCAACCGCGTATACTCTTTCTGTGAAAAAAATAAAATATTTGACGACTGCCAGAACGGCTTCCGTAAAAATAGATCTACAACGTTAGCAGTCTACAAATACGTACAAGAGGCTCTATCTATTATTAATAACAAAAAATATGCCGTAGGTATGCTCCTTGATATGTCTAAAGCCTATGATAAAGTACAATTTAAAATCTTATTAGATAAACTTTATGGGATAGGAATACGAGGAAAAGCCCATGAATGGTTTGCATCATACCTGAAGGATAGGATTCAGTTAGTAGAAATAGAATATTTCGATAAAAACTCAAAAGAAATAATAAAAATAAGGTCTGACAGAAAAGCAGTTAATGCATCAATCCCCCAAGGGAGTGTTATAGGCTGTTTATTATTCCTTATCTATATTAATGACCTTCCTAAAATTATAAAAAGCCCATGTGTTTTATTCGCGGACGATATATCTCTACTCACATCATGCCAAAATGATGACAATATAAATTGCAAATTAAATTCCCTTCTCTCTACAACTGTAAACTGGATGAATAACCATAATCTAGAAATCAACTTTACAAAAACAAAATTAATTACTTTCCATCCCCATCAAAAACCACCACTAAAATTAAATTTTATGTATAATAATACAAAATTAGAACAAGTAAACGAGTTTACTCTCCTTGGTTTGTCTATAGATACCCATGTAAACTGGAAATCCCATATACAGAGAATAAGAGCAAAATTATCAAAATTTTCATACGCCCTTCGCGAAATAAAAAAAACTACCAACCTGCAAACTGCACTTACTACTTACTATGCATATGCCCAAGCATGGCTTAGCTATGGGGTCATGCTGTGGGGTAACAGTACTGATTCGCAGACCATATTTATTTTGCAAAAAAAGTTAATACGAATAATAACCAATATAGAACAAACAGAAAGTTGTCAACCACACTTCCAAAAACACAAAATACTCACACTTCCCTGTTTATACATCTTAGAGTTATGTAAATTTGTCAGAAAACACCCAGATTTTTACACAAATTGTGAAGAAACACAAAGAAGATACACTTCTCGACACAATAAAAACAAAGTAAACATACCTCGATCCCGATTAAAAATGCACTCAACCAGTCCTTTAGTAATGTCCGCTAAAATTTATAACAAACTGCCAAATGAAATTAGAGAAGTAAGGAAAACAAATATATTTATCAATAAATTGAAAGAATTTCTAGAAGCTAAGTCATACTACTCAGTAAAGGAATTTTTAGATGATAAGTCGATCGGAAAATAATATTTTTCTTTTCTTTGTATTATTATTCACCAAAGATTCTGTAATGACATTTATTAAATATAGCTATTATAATATAGTATGAAAAATAGAAAATTTAATTAAATATAAATTCCCAGATAAATAATAAAATAATTTAATAATAATGACGATGAAAAATAAATAAAAGTACCTGACATAATTTATCAATTCTTACACATGGACATAATAATAATAAATATACATAATTGACTTAAATTAATATATAATTTCATAATTACGACAATACAAATAAATAAAAAAACCTGACAAAATTTACCTAACTTATTTATACAAACATAATAATAATATACATAAATAAATTAATTTTAATAATAACAATTTACTAATAATGACAATAAAAATAAATAAAATATTTGACATAATCTACAATTACTTATACAATAGACATAATAATAATAATAATATGCATATACAATCTAATTTAAATATATACATACATAATTTAATAATAAAAGATGACAAAACCAAAAATTAAATAATCGGACACAATCTACCAATACTTATACACATACATAATAATATACATCTATTAGATCTACCTACAATTATTAATTCCATGAATTGTTACTTGGCCTTCATCCTCTCTCCTAACTTTGCTGTGCCCGACAGGGTCCATATTGATCTTGACTATATTTTATACCACCTATGTACATAATATGGAATGCAATAAAGTATTGAGTATTGAGTATTGAGTATTGAGTATTAAATAAGTCAATATAATAAAAATTAATATAACATATTTGGAGGTAACAGAGAGTAAAGTCCCGTAAACCTCCGTTGAGAAGGGAGGATCCTCCGACCAGACGGGTGTTATGTCTGGTGGGCAACTGCCCGATAGATGATTTTGGGCTGTCCTTTAAGTTCCAATCGCGCGTAGAACTTTAATTGCGCGATGCAGGATTAGTTCTTATGTGACGACAGACGATATAGATGTCGCTACACATACAATTAAAATAGAAGATAATTACGCTCTTTCAGCTTGTATAAGTCAGATTGCTTTTAATTTTTTAAATTATTTTTAAACAACGCTCCATGTATTTATTGAACATCTCCTTTAATTTCGACCTAATTCTTATTGAATTATCATAGTATTGAATTTTTTTGATGTTCATTTGTTTTTTTTAGGATGCGTCGGGCTAAGCCGCGTTCTATTGGTGGCCACACCAAAGAAGGTATGAAGGAGGCACTGAAACAAATTCGTATGGGAACTAGTGTACGAAAAGCAGCAAAGTTATCAGGAATACCCATCTCAACTTTGAGACGCTACAATTTAAAATCGAAGGCTTCTCAAGACCTAGAAACTCTGCGATTAGTACCTAATTACGAAGTAAATAAAATCTTTAGTGAGGAGCAAGAAGAGAAATTAATAAGTCGTTTCAAACAATGCTCCTCATCATTTCATGGATTAACAGAGAAAGAATCTCGAAGAGTTGCTTACAAAATGGCAGAAGCTAACCATATAAAAATGCCAGAGAATTGGCGGAAGAATCAGATGGCTGGGAAAGAATGGCTAAGAAGCTTTAGGCGTAGACATCCTGAACTAAGTCTTCGAAAATTAGGGCGTAGCAGATCTACAAAAGCCCACAATAAAAAGAAAAACAAATGTTGAACAAGTTTGAAACGTTATTGAATCAATCTAGATTTCAAATCGAAAAAAAATATATACTTGCTGACCTCGAGCAAAAGGTAGCTCGCCGTCCGGCCGTCCGGTAGGGACCTAACCCGAGACGTCGACGGCACGTAGTGTTCCGCACGCGCTTCAAAGTGATGGTAGCAAAATCGTGGCCCAGCGGGATTGATGCTCGCTGAGGCCGTCGGAAATATCTGAAAAGGAAACCTGTAGTCCTAAAACACAAAGGGCAATTGAAGGACACAAATGTGGTTTTTTAGTCAGTAAAGGTCTGACACGCCCTCTCGTCCTACCCTACCGGGAGAGAACTCAGAAAAAAAAGGCATTAAGTCCGCCTTTGTACTTTGTGTTGCATGAAGATTAAATAAATAAATAAATAATAAAAAACTCATTGATGACGATTTAACAAAATATGTGTTTCTTTATTATTATTGATAGGCTCGCCGCCTTTAACCACTATCTCACCAGATGGTAAGCGATGATGTGGCCGACGATGGAGCACGCTTGCCTAGAAGTAACCTATTCACTCTTGACTTAAAGAGGGGGGTCTTTAGGTGGTAGCTATCAGGAAACAGACTCCGGCAGGGAATTCCACTCCTTAGCTGTATGCATAATGATTGTGATGTGATTTTTTTGTTATTTCCTTTTTTTTTAATTTAAAACTAAAAGAATTTGTTTTCTTTTGTTTAGTTTTTTGATATAAGAATGTATAAACAAGAAACTATTAATAAAAGATTTATTTTGTTTGTGATCTTAATTCTGCCAATAGCCAAGTGACTGATTAAAATAAGTGTAAGTTTTTAGTTATTATTATAATTATAATTGACGAATAAATACTAATTTAAGATTTAAATTGTTTTATTTCTTATACCACCCTCCTCGAACCGAGGTGATCCAGCAGCCTGCGGAGCCCTGTGATCAATCGCTTGTTGCTCACAGCATTGAAAACATAAGAACATTGAAGTATACCATTTGGCAGAGGCGCCGGCTTTTAGAAAACCTCATGGGTGCTCATGCTCATTTGATGGATTCGAAAAAATGGCAAAGTGTAAGAAGAGAAATGCACTCTGATCAACCGACAAATAAATAAATGTCCTACTTACCTAATGGTTTCATTTTATATTTTTATCAAACATAAGTAATTATTTATTAATTAAGTACTCAGTATTTCGTAATATTTTAAGAGGCCCTCGAATTTTGAATTTACGAGAGTCGACTGTATTTGGCATGTACATAGTACCTAACATACAGAGATTTTGTCAACACACAATAAATTATCTACAATTTTATGGTATTAAAATACTAAAGGTCTTGACTTTGAAAACAAACCACTTAATAATAAAATCAAAACCTTTTTTAAATTTAAATATTAAACACAAATTGAAATAGTTTAATAATAATATAAATAAAAGCAAACTTTAACACTCATATAATTCTAAAGTATTATCATAAGTGTCAGACACTTTCCATGGACCAAAACTTCTGTCAGACACTTCAAAGCTCAAAAAAAATAAATGAACTTTAGTTACTTTTACATGTCTGATTTTAAATATGTTATTGAAGTATCTATTACAAAGTCATGAGAGTTATTTGTGCAAATGATGCTCATTGCACATGTGCAATGAGCATCATTTTTCATTGACCGACGTCTTGACATTTCAAAAGTGCCTGTACAATGCGTTCGAAATAAGAATAGGATCGATTGCCATGTTGTGACGTCACGTCATGTTGTCAAATCGAAGAATTAAGTTATGATAAGCAAAATTTTAATTAAATTTTAAAATTTAATTTATTTACGAACTGTGAACGAAAATAGTTTAATCAGAATCCAGTTCTTCAATTTTGCTCATCTCCGAGTTCTTCAATTTTGCTCATCTCCGAGTTCTTCAATTTTGCCCAATTTCTTGCGATTTGACAGTATGACGTGACGTCATATGGCAATAGATCCTATTCTTATTTGGAACGCATTGTAAATGGTTTATCTGTATATATAAAAGGAGATACTGACTGACTGACATATCAACGCACAGCCGAAACTACAGGGCCTATAAGCGTAAAATTTGCACAGCGCTTCTTTTTATAACGTAGGCGAGCACTAAGAGAGGATTTTTCAAAATTCAGCCCCTAATCGAATGAAACGAAGGTCCTAAGTTTGTATGGAGAAACTTACTTGCACGCGGGTGAAGCGCACTAGTTTATTAAGAGCCTATTCACTCTAGCCTTGAACAACTAAATTATAATCGGACGGGAAGACCGCAGCAGGCAAATTGTTCCAGTCCTTCGATGTACTTACGCGGTATAAACGATGAGGCGAAACGCTTAGTCCGGAGCGTAAAGGTTTCAACAACGTAATGGTGGATACTCACTGTCCATCAATGGCATCAACAGTTTCAAATGCATGGTTTCTTATAAATAATAAATCGTTTATTTGCGTAAATAAGGTACAGAAGGTTGACAACATAAATGAAATAGATCTCTTATAGATTCCCTGATTAGCTCCTACTTGTATTAATCAATTATTATCTTCTTTGTTTCAGATTGATTCTGCTAAAAGACGTTGAAGTTAAAATGGAGAAAACAGAAATGGCTGAAGAAGGCTTCAGTTAACATTAAGATTGTCATTTATGGATCTATAATGTTTGTGATCAAATTTAGAATTATTCGCTAAATTGTGACTATTTTACAGTTTCGAAAATGCAAATTGCATCTCAAATGGTTCTCATTTGTTGTAGTATTAAAATAAAGACCCTTGGTCTATTATGTAAGGGTAGGCGTCCAATCTCATCAGATGTATTCCTCTTTAGGGTTCCGCATCCAAAGGGTAATAGCGGAACCCTTTTGCCAAGTCTCCACTGCTCTTTAAGAACATACTAAAATATAGAGTTTTCTCTTCTGTATGCTTATAAATTGAATAAAAAAGATTCAACATTATTGTCGATTGCAATAGTCTAATTTTTGATAACTTTATATTTTTAATTTCAATTTATGTATCTGTACTTGCGCCATTTGGCTTACGACAACGACTATCAAGTCTAAAGTTATATTTAATTCCTATGGAATTATGATTTGTTCTCTCCTTTGTATAATAAGTTATGTTTTTCTTTTGCTGTGCTTAGAAACTTCGGTACAGTCAATTTTTGTTTTACCTAATCTCTAAATATAAAAGGAGAAACTGGCTGACTGACATTTCAACGCACAGCCAAAACGTCTGTGACTAGGATCGTGAAATTTTGCACGAGGTTTCCTTTTATGATGTAGGCGAGCACTGAGAGAGGATTTTTCAAAATTTTCCCCCTAAAGGGATGAAACGGCGATCCAAAGTTTATATGAAAAATCCTACTTTCACGCGAGGGAAGCCGCGGGCAGAAGCTAGTAATTTATAAGCTAAGTCTAATTTCTTATTTTTCATGTGAAACATTACTGACGTGCCTTGCTAGTAAAACCAATTTGAATGCCATGATCGTAAACGGCATGATTTTGTGGGGGATGGGGACGCAATGAAAGGCTTCTTGATATATTATTTATAGTTCTTGTATTAGTTTTAAGCACTTTCATATATTTTTCTATATAAAATTTGTCCCGACATTAGTCTGACGTGTTTCTATCTCTTGATTGAACATCAATCAAAACTAAACTTTTCATAACATAAACATTAAAAAAGTATAAACATGCCAGTTGTGCAAGTTAATAATAAGTGTGAACTCCTTAAACGTCACAATACCGTCATGCCGTGACGGCAAACGGCATGTCTATCATGCCGTGACGGTAAACGGCATGATAGACATGCCGGCTTCACTACTAGATGTTTAATATCTGCCGGGCGACCCGTAACGGAAAACATTTTTTTTAAACTGCTTTGACAAAGGATCCTGATTTTAAATTAATTATTTTCTTGAAAGGGAGGCCAAAAGAAAGATGGAGAGATTTTTTAGGGAGTGATATGAAAGAAAATAGATTGATAGAGTGACGAAAGTGAATGAATGGAAGTAAAAACATGTTGCGTCGACCCCAAATAACATGACACTAAGGCACGAAGATGATAAATATGTAATTGTTATGTTTACGTTCTTATGGTAAATGCTCCAGGGTAGCTATCAAAATTCAAATTTTCTTAAGTTTTTTGCATTTTGCAGGGCGTCAGGTTCTATATTCATTAAGATATGATTAACGACCAAATCAAATATGGTTTTACTGTGCTATGTTCATTGAAATCATCAATACAACCTTCTCAGTACACCTAATCCTATTGAATGACTTTTTCATGAAAAAATAGCAATAGGGTAAGACGAATAGGGTTAGACGGATGGTCGATGGGGCCGAAAGGTTCTAGAGTGACGACCGCGCACCGGAAAACGCAGCGTTGGAAGGCCTCCCACAAGGTGGACCGACGACCTGGTGAGAGTCGCGGGAGTGCGGTGTGGTGCGGTGGAAGCGAGAAGCACAAGATCGGTCGTTGTGGCGACGCTTGGGGGAGGCCTATGTCCAACAGTGGACGTCTTTCGGCTGAAATGAAGACGAATTCAGAGGGTTGTATTGATAATTTTAATGATTATAATTCCATAAAGAAAAACGTGTTACAGTCGCAATTCATATTTTAATCAATATACACGATTTCTTTAACATCGACGCACAAACGAATACCATGGATCCAGTTCATGATTCTGGACCCCATAGCGGTGGAATTTTTCGTCTGCTATTTCCTCAATTTAAAAAAAAATCAGTACGTTTTAAAATTTAAACTGTGTAAAATCGTTATTTTTACCAAAACCGATGATATTTTTAGTAAACCGAAAAAAAAATTAATTAAAAATTAATTAATTCAAAAGTCATTGGGATAGATAAAATCGTTATTCTAATGAATCCCGATGACATTTTTTATTTTAAAAGTAATTCATTCATTTTTTTCACTAAAAATGTTAGAATAACGATTTTATACAGTTTTGATTAAAAAAGGTAAAGATTAAAAAAAAAAAGGAAACAACCGACGAAAATTCCACAACTGGGGGGTCCAGAATCATGTACTAGATCCATGGTATTCGTTTGTGCGTCGATGTCAAAGACATCCTGTATACAACTTGAAACTGAACTAGAAAATACAAAAACCTTAAGAAAATTTGTATTTCGTGGACTTCCCTGGCATTTTCCCTTTAAACACCCAGATTTTTGTATTACCATCTAAAATATTTTCAATTTATTAGGTATCGATCGAAGACAATTAATACATTTTTTTTTACAAGATAATCTTACTTAACAAAATGTCGGTAACAACACTCTGTTGTAGTTTTTTATTTAATAATGGAATTTTTGGTATTCTTGATTGAAATATAAAGCGTTAAAAAAAAATTTGGATGGTAATCAAAACTATTTGGCGTATATAGGGTGACTGGTAATGTGACCGATACTTATACATGTAATTGTACTCATGATTACAAACAACTTTCCCAAAGATATATACTCACTAGTTTTATCATAGTAACAGAACAGCTGTTTGAATCTTAGGTTGTTTGTAATACGCGCGCGCCTGCGACAGGTGACCACTCAGCTGTTTTTAGCCGCGTGACGCCGTCGTACCTACAATAGTGATGGAACACCCGCGGCTTGTAAACCCATAGGTGTACGTAATCAGTGTATATACCGGATTCAAACAGCTGTTTTGTTATTGTGATAAAACTAATGAGAATATAAAAAAGTTTCTTTAGGAAAGTTGTTTGTAATCATGAGTACAATTACGTGTTTGAGTATCGGTCACTAATTACCAGTCACCCTTTAAGTAATTTGTTAACATTTTTCTATTTGTACCATTGACTTGGTTGAGAGCATAAACTGTTGATTCCATTGCTCAAGTTATGTTGACGTATATTTCAATAAAAAAATGTTTGCTTATTTTACAAAAAAAAATTAATGTTTCGATTAATTTTTTGGTTTTATTACTTTTTTTCCTAAACTGAAACCCATCCGTGGGCTCTTTATGGTGCACCCGAGTCTTAAATACACTAGAGGACAAAGTGTTCCCTAACATGACGTGCAACGCTCAATTCACGTGACGATATAACGCATTGTAGCGTATTTTTTTTTTTTTTTGCCCTGTGTCTAGCAAATTGCCTTCCAACATTTTACAACGCATGCACTTAACGCGTTTCGCATTATAATTCGGGACAAAAATAATGTGTTAAATGTAAATTGTATCTATAAAAAAAAAATAAGCTTTACTTTTATTACGTTTCAAATAAGAATAGGATCGATTTTACGTCGTGTTGTGACGTCATAACTGACAAATCGAAAAATTGGGTAAGGTTAGCAAAACTTTGTAAATAATATCTGTTTATGAGTCATGAACGAAAAAAGTATAATCAGAATCCAGTTTTTCAATTTTGTTAATCTCTGCGTCACTGTGTGAAGTGTCTGAGTAGTGGCAAATGTAAGAAGAAGGCGAATTGTTCCTAACAATGAAAATAAGAAAGAAAATAATTTATTTTTTAACTAATTATGACTTAAATAATATATTTTGATTAAACAATAACGTTTTTACTTCACCTAGATTTAACTGAGTAATACAAAGCAAAAAAGACCATTATTACACTCAAATAAGTTCTCTCAACTTCAACTCTTCATTATGCAAACTGTACTTTTCAATCAAAATTTGACAGATCGAGGTTATTGACTTTCCTATTCTTATTTGAAACGCACAATACACCACGTATTGTGCGTTTCAAATAAGAGTAGGAAATAGATAATAAGAATAGGAATCTAAAATACCCAACAAGACCATACCAAAGAGCTCAAACTTATACGATGGGGTTATCTTGTTGCGCTCAGTAGTTCCTGTCTGTAGTCGCTATCCAAATCATTATTGGAAAAACTCCTGTTTTATTTATGTGGGAGATCATTCAAATCAATTACTTCTCCCGCTCTAGGCTAGCATGGAGCGAGATTTTATGCAGTTTTTGTTTTATTAAACTTTTACATTTTGTTGTTTTTTTTTCTTTTATAGTAATACTGAGTGATCTTTTAAATGGGTTTTATTAGTTGGTAACATTAAAACTTCACTGTCAATGTCAGTTGATGGTTGTCAGAGTCAGTTGTCTGTCATTCGGTTTTGTTTATTCAGAATTTGAGTTTTGTATAGTTACTTAGTTATACTTATTTTTTTTTATACATTCCTGATCCTGTATCCATGTTGTTCAATTCCGTTTCTTTTCATTTTCGCGTTAAATGTTTCCCTACCTTTCTCTTCAAACCTCACCCAAAATAAAGTCCTATTGATAAACAACTTGACGCTGGCGGATGCACAAGAGTGCTAGCCATAACCTCTAGTCCGAAGGGCTGGAAAAAAAAAAAAAAAAAAAAATTGAGTTTTTGCAGATTTGAGATTTCGCCCAAGATTAATATATAATTCTATTTGCACCGTGACTGACTGTGATCACTGCTGCTAATCTTATTGTAAATATTTTGTTAAGATGGATTTACGTAGACACGTTTAGTCAACTTTTACACATAAGAAACTGACTTACGTGTTTACGATACTGTGGGTAGCCAGAAGAACCGGAATCTTTGTGAGTATTATTATATTATTAACTAGCATCTACCAGCGGCTGCAACCGCGTGATAATACTTAATATAGCCTATGTTACTCTGTGATAAACTGATAAATTAGCATTCTACTAGTGAAAATATTTTCAGAATTGGTTCAGTAGTTTCAGAGTTCTCTACATACAAACCTACAAATCTTATGTATGGTTAATTAAATTACCATTTCTAGGTATGCCTTTTATAACAATTTTTTTTATTTTCCAGATAACAATTCTTTTTGTTTTAATATTGTAGTACTAAATTAAAATTTATTATATCTGGAATAATAAGTAAATCAATAAATTTTGAGTTTAAAAATTGATACAGCTATCATCATATCAGAACTCCTCCACCCAGATACTGGGCAACACTCCTCAAGGAGTATTCCTTAGAAAGGCTGACGGTCAAACTTCTGGCGTCTGACTACCTGTAACAACTGCCAAAGATCTACGAATGACAACCGGGACCAAAGACCTAACATGCTTTCCGAGGCACAGGGTGTCAGTAATGTCCTAGATAAACTTAGAAAAGTAGATATGAATTGAAAAATGCTCTGAAACTTGCCCTGTTTCGAACCCGCAACCTCATGCATGAGAGGCGGGTGCTTCACTCCACATGATTGAAAAAACGAAATTCAAATCGAACTGTAGGGCATTCCGACACGGACAGGCTAAGTTAGAAAACTAAGGTGGGAGCGAAGCGGAACGGAGCTCCCGCCATAGCCTTCGTGATTACTTTTTCTTAGTCTACAGGAATCTGTAGACTTGACATAACAAACACATTAGTTACATAGACTGCTCGTGTGCACTATCTTTAAAAGTAAAATTCACTTGTTTACCTTTTGTTTTTGTATATTACAGATTCAGATTAAATCTACAATGTCTGCTCCAACAAATAAGAAGGCGTATCAACGACATGAATATTCTGGGCCACGTAAATCATCAAAACGTGTTAAAAATGGATTAAAACGATTTCATGGTGAAGATGAGTAAGTAAACATATGTGACTAGCTGATGATGCCAGCAGCTTTGTCTGCGTAATTTTCTGAAGGAAACATACTCCATACATAAAAAGTATATATATTATGCTAATCTAGAACATGGTCAGTGCCGGATTAAGCCACTGTCACTGTCTTTATACCACCTACCACAGTGTTGTCTCTTTTAACCCTAAGGTTGTTGCATTAAGTCCGCTTATGTACCACTACTGTACTTAAAAGTTTAAATAAATAATTTTGAAATTATAATATCCGTAACCAAAACTAGCGGATAATTCGAAATAATCACAAACCTTGATTGTAAAAGTACTGCCCAGTTTTCGATGTAGGAATTTCATTAAATCAACTTTTTGACTGGCCTGTTGGTCTAGTGGTTAGTGGCCTTGACTGCTATGCTGGAGGTCATGGGTTCGATTCCCACCCAGGACAAATGTTTGTGTGATGAGCACGATCATTTGTTCTGTGTCTGGGTGTAATTTATCTATATATGTATGTATTTAGAAATATGTAAGTATGTTTATCAGTTGTTTAGTACCCATAACACAAGCTCTGCTTAGCTTGGGACTAGACGGCGTTGTGTTGTGGAATTTTATATTATTATTATTAACTAAATACCTGACCCTACATTGACCTGTTAAAGGGATAGAGATCTATATAAGGTGCATAACTCCATCTCTCTTTCCCGCTCGCTCGCATTACATTTCAACAGGGGCCCCAAGTCTGCCATTTTTATAATTTCGTCATTCCAACACGATCCCATTATCATTTTGCTAAAAGGTTGTAATCTGCTAATTCATAATGATGGATCACTGATCGGTCAATGGTCTCGTAACAGAGTTGACCCCAGTTACCACTATTTCTCGATCAGCAATTTTTATGTACCCACTTACTTTACTGTTCACAAAAATTTATATCCCTATCGTATTAATTAGGCACAGCCGCCAGAATGTCTGGCGAGCTCAAGAAATGGAGAAACCGAAGAATGTCCGCAGACTAAAAGCTCAAAAAGCAGAGCCGAAACCAATTCCTGTCCTCAGACAATATGCTGGGCCGCTTAAATGTAAAAAGCAATCGGATCACACACCACAAATTGTAAGCTTAGCTTTTTTAAATTTAATATAAACTAGCGCTTGACTGCGATTCCACCTGATGGTAAGCAGTGATGCAACCGTTGATGGTGAGGCGCACTAGTTTATTAAAACATTTTGCTGACTACTTAGATGGTCGACATTAAAGTGTCAAAACAGACAATATTACTAGTGATGAGCAAATAAGTACCGGATATGGTGTTCCCCAGGGAAGTATCCTGGGCCCTACCCTATTTTTGATTTATATTAATGATTTGTGTAAATATTTAACAAGGCAAAATTGTCGACACGACCTGTATATTTACCGCTAAAACCAGTAGCAAATTATATGAATACGGTCAATTTGGTTTCAACACTGTGACTAATTGGCTTCAAAGCAATTTTCTAACTTTACTGAAAAGACTAAATACTTATATTCAGTTTTGCATAGGCACACCTCAATTTAGCATTACTAACCGTCATCTGTATGCGCACAAGTGTAGGTTCCGCTCAGCCAGCGTGTAGGATTGTCCTTTTATCTTGAAAATTTGCGACATTTGAATATTTAAGATATTTTTATTGTAAATGTGCCCTATTTTATAAATTAAACGATTATTATTAAGAGCCTATTCACTCTAGCCTTGAAGACGGGAAGAGAGAAGCAGGCAAATTGTTTCAGTCCTTCGATCTACGCGGTATAAACGACGAAGCAAAACGCTTAGTCCGGACCGTAGAGGTTTTAAACAACGTAAAGGTGGATACCCGCCGTACGTCGGGTTGTCCGATGGTAGAAAGGAGATGGCGAAAGCAAGTCATGCAATTGCCTTGCACACGCTCCAAAATGCATCCTGCAAAAAACCGAAAGGCTAGCTACCCTACGTCTGTTCTGTACAGGTTTTGCAGAATGAATCCTTATACTGTTATTTGACAGTTTCTTCTTCCACCAAATTTAAAGGTTTCGAAGGAACGAATTTGAAAAAAAAACTTTTTATTGCCATTTTGGATAAAGTTACTGTAATAATAAAAAAATTAAGTCAGGTACTTACGCAATTTTTCTTCCAAGCTAAACTAGGGCGTTCAGTTTTAAGAGACTGTCTTCATTGTGATATCTATGTGAGTATGAAGTACCGTTGACCATTTCTGGTCTTCTTCATCAGTTCCTCTTCATCAAATGTTACTTTTTGACTGTAAATGCTTAAGTTCTCGATAAAAATTCCAAAATCACCATATGGTTGCCTATAATATTTGAGAAGTTCCCTTGATCCCTCATGGATCCCATCATCAGAATTGGATTTTGAAAAAAATGGGACCAATTTGAAAGCATATCCAATAAAGGGAAAAAAAATAATTTGCAAATCGGTCCATAAACGACGGAATTCTGAGGTAACAACTATAAAAAAAAAACAATCTTTTTTTTTGAAGCCGGTTAAAAAATAACCGTTAATTGCACAATGTAATTTTTGTTACTCCTCAGGGTCAAACGAAAATAATCATCGCAAACGTATATCATTACTTTGAGCGAGAGTATGAGGAGTTGAAGAAGACTATTGAAGGGATAGATCAGACCCCTCTGTCTAAGTTCCGGCAACGGACTGCGCTGGCCACGGGAGTGAGCGAAGCGACAGTAGTGGAGATACTGCGGGAGGAAGCGAGATGGCATGATGACATGCGGCTAAGGCAGACGGATAGGTATGTAACACTCTGATATATACCTACCACTATTTTTAATTAGTACAAAAATAAATGGGGCTCTATCTGTATTCTGTACCCGTTACTGATAAAAAAAAAAACGAAATACGAAAATTTATCATAATTGAATCAATCATTCATAACAATTGCTACTAGAAAATACTACGCGCAGTGTTTTTCCGTTGTTTTTCATTCATAATCAATAAATAGCCTGTACAGTATTTCCATAAATTAAGTGACATTTTGGGATATAAACAAACGCTAATAACTTTGTTGTTTGTGAATATTATTTATTGAGATTTTACTTAAATAATAACAAGACCTTTTCTAATAAGTCCTTCAGGTATTTGTACTAATTCAAAATTAGTGGTGTATTTTTTGTTTTCTTTTTTATCCCATAAATTGCTACGCCCCTCGAAAAATCATCATTCTTCTTCTTTTCTCGGCGATGGACTCAATTTTAGGGTTCCGTTCACAGCTGTGTCCTTTACTTGCCCTTTGTTTTCTAGGACTGCGAGTTTCCTTTTCAGAAATTTTCCGTGGCCCTAACGGGTATCGGCCCTGCTGGGCCCCAGGGCAGTTTACTGCCATTGCTCACGGTGGCCGGAAATTGCCCTGCGATTCCTGAAGCCCGGGGCGTTCTTTCCTTCGCTAGCGTTACTGCTTCGCAGAAGGAGGCTTCCGATTAGGGCGAGAGGGAATGGGTCCCTCTCGCTCTGAACTATGGTTCAATTCAGACTCTGAATTGAACCAGGGCCCGGCGCGAGAGGTCGCCACCGCTGATCGCCTCCACGAGGCCACTACGGTGCTCCGCCCAAGGTTACTATTGAGCGTGAGGTCGTAGATCCAATTTCCGGGTCGGGCATAGTATCATTGGGTTTTTATATCTGGAATTTCTCAGTAGCTTCCACCATTAAGAACGGCTAACCCGTGATCCATTAACATTTCCATACAACCGCTCACGTATTTCCATACAACCGAGCAGTTGTATGATGTTATTATTACATGTTTCTCCAGATATTTTGGATACACAGCTATCTTGTGGATATTATCTAGGCTTCTATAGAAATCAAAACATATGTTGGTGTAAAACTAATCCAATAAAGACCTCTGAAAATCTACTATTTTAGATGAACTTTGACCCTCCATAATGTATTCATATAATAAAAATATAAAAAAGTACATCTATAGAAGCCTTGCACATTTAATCGAGATTCTAAAATTTTTCTCAAGAACTTTTATAGGCTTAAAAAAACACGTATTTCATGGAAGGAGTTTTGTGGAATATTCGAGTAAATTACGGAATTACCGAATGCCAACAGAGTTTTCAGGCTCTCACTTTTTACGCGCTGCCTCTTCATCAAATATCGCGTTGGATCGCGTTAGATGAAGCAACAAGCTTTTAAACCATGCTCGACGTTGACGATAGGCGAGTGCGGAAGGGCCCTCTTAAATGGGACTCAAAACATAAATGGCGATATGTTGCTGTATTATAAGTACACCTCCTGCCTAACCTTGCGGACGGCGAACAATGGGTAGCTCACCGTCTGATCGTCTGGTAAACGTCCGGACCGAGTCCAAGTCGTCGACGGCGCGTAGTGTTCCACGCGCGCGCCTCAAGTAGATGTCAGCAACCGTTGGGGCCCAGCAGGGTCGAAGCCTACTGTGGCCATGGGTGATGCGAAAAAGATCCCCGGGGCCTGGAAAAATGGCAAAGAAGGAACGGGAGTGGGTTTTTAGTCGGTAAAAGTCTGACACTATCTCGCGCTCCGCCCAAGAGCGAGATTTGTCATAAGATGATTTTCCCACCTAAAAAAAAAACCTGGTACTCGAATATTGCTACCATACAACATTTGTGCTGCGGTTACGCCTGTATCAGCCGGCAGCCCTAATTGTTTTGCGTAACCCTAGCATGACCGTTGCCAATTCGTCTATCCAGTTTTTAGTATCTAAACGTGCTTTTAACGCGGTTGTTTCTTTTAACTTTTTACTAAAAGTGCGGGAGATGTCATTAGATGATTTTCCCACCCGAAAAAAAAACCTGCCTGACCTTACACAAAATAGCAGCGTGATGTTACGTACCTACTGTTCCTACCTGTATATGATCGCTCTTAAGGCAGCTTAAATTTATTTTATTTAGTTCTGGAGTCAGATGCTTCATATATTATTGTTTTTGTATTATACAGTGAAGTATTTATATTTATTTCAGTACAAAGATGGTGGTTATAAAAGAGGAACCTCTTGAACCCTACAAGTAAGTAGATATAATCGTCATATTTAAAAAATAATGGTATCTTCACTATTGATGTGGGGCTGGCCTTAAAACCAGAGCACTTCGACCCTTCTGGATCTTTTGTGCTAATCTTCACTATTACTAAAAGAATTTTGAGTATACATGTAGATAGACCAAGATCCCAGAGCTGTCAGACCAGACATAACTTATTTTCGCATGGATGAAACCTTAGGTTCTCAGTAGCGTCTCATGTGCTTTGAATACCTGTGTACTTGTGGAGCTCCCCCTTGGGGAACTTTGGCAGGTACGAGGTGAGAAAGGGAACTAAAAATAACGAGTTACTTAATGTTTTATTGCTGATTTTTATAGATGTTTTGTTCTAAAGTAGTATCATAAGTATCAGACACTTTCTATGGATCAAAACTTCTGTCAGACACTTTAAAGATCAAAAAAAAAAATTGAACTTAACTTATTTTTACATGTCTGATTTTTAAATATGTTATTGAGGTAACTATTACAAAGTTATATTACAGTAGTCAGACTAATTGTAGTGACCAAACATCAAGCGTCTGACAGAAGTTTTGGTCCATGGAAAGTGTCTGACACTTATGATACTACTTTAGAATAATATTCTACAAAAAATATAAAAATCAGCCATAAAACATTAAGTTAATTAACTCGTTATTTTTAGTTCCCTATCTCACCACGCACCTGCCAATCTTCCCCAAGGGGGAGCTCCACAAGTACACAGGTATTCAAAGCACATGAGACGCTACTGAGAACCTAAGGTTTCATCCATGTGAAAATAAGTTATGTCAGACAACTCTGGGATCTTAGTATAAGATGGATAGAGAGTTAAAGAAAAGATGGTGGATTGTGTGAGGAGTGATATGAAGAAAAGGGCGTTAGAGATAGTGTGTCGGGTCACAGGACAGAATGGAAGAAAATAACGTGTTGAGCCGACCCCAAGTAATATGGGATATACAGGGCAGGAAGAAGAAGAAGACACGCGGTTTGTCACTGCAGCACTCGGCTCCATAACACCTTCCGCCTTTCCGGGAATTCTGCCTCGGTCGCATTGACAAACTTTCTCCACTTATATCAAAATGCAGGGACTTAAAAACACCTTCATAAAGGTTACAGAATAATAAGTGTTACATGTTGAATTGGTAACAGAATCAAATGTGTAACACTTATAAATGTGTTTTCAATGTGTTAACCCAAAACACTTACAAAAGTGTAACCGTAACATATCTGTAACAGATATAAAACTGTTAACAGTGTTAATAAGTGTAACAGGTAAACGCAGCGTTGCCAAATTTACAATGTACTTTTTTATGGTTAATAAAGCATTAGATAGCCGAATTCTAGTCGCAGTCTGTTGTATACATGCAAAACAGTATTGAAAATATTCGTGACTTAAAAATCAAGTTTATTTAAACAGTTTTGACTGCTATGGATCAATCAATCCTTTCTTTAAAAAAAAACTCATTTGGATCAAGATGACAATCATCCTAAAATTAACTGCTTACCACTTCGATAAGAAGTTGTGCGTCCTGATAGTCCCGATATCTTGATAGAGCCGGAAGTATATTCGGAGGATTATTCGCAATCAATCCTTTCTTATAAAAAAAAACCCGTCTGGATAAGGACGAAGACTATCCTAAATCAATCTAGATTTCCTAAATCTAGATATTTCGCACTTCAACAAGAAGTTGTGCGTCTTGACAGTCCCACATTTTTTGAAGATTATACAGAAGAAATTGAAAACAAAACTAAATTATTCGGATTCGGAAACGAAAAGTTTGACTGCAAAGAAGTGGTGCGAAATGTTCGGAGTGTGCGTTGCATAGTGACGGTTTAGTTGAACCAACGGATCCAAGAAACAAGCATTTTTAACAAACTTCAAAAAGGAGGAGATTATATGTTCGGTTGAATGTATGTTGTTTTTTTTTTTATGTATGTGCACCGACTTCTCGGTCAATTGTGGACCGATTTTGAATTTTTTTGTTTTCGTCTGAAAGGTTATGCTTTCGAGTTGGTCCCATAGAAATATTGTTATGATCTGATCATGAACTTCGAAGATATGTTACAGAACTCCTCATAGGATCACAGCAGAACCGTCGTAACAAGTAAAATTGCTTTGTTTATACGTGTAGTCGATGACTGACTGAAAATAGAGGGGGAATATATCGATCTGATCTTATGATGAACCCTGAAGTTAGGCACTGGAACTCTGTAATAAATTAATGTAATCTAACCGTGTTTGTGATTATTAGAATTGTCATGAGATGCACTCTGGCTATAAGGTATTTAAATTAGGCTGAGGAGTACTTTTTAGTGGTGGTACCGTAACTAAAAAGTGTAAAATAAAAAAAAGACGGGTTGCACTCCGGGAGTGCCGGCAGAAGTGAAAACTTGATTATTAACGTTGAGCATGTTTGATATTTTGGAATGGTTAGGGAATAATTTTGCACCAATTGCTTTATCAGTATAAAAGTACTATCATTTATGTGGTAGAATACAATATTCATTTATTGCGCTATCGTACACAAACATGACAATTTATATTACATTAAAAATTTAACACTTTAAAACTATTACAATTATTTTACATTAAAAAGTTTATCTCTCCGAAAAATCAACTTTCATCCATAATTTCAACGACTTTTTCACCATCATCATTACCAGAACTAACATCGCCAATCTCTAAAACTGATACGATAGGTTTATGGTAGCTGAAGTAAGAAACGAACAGTTTTGATTCGAACCTATTTAAATGTCTAATAAAGACCGCATCAATAGTAGTTTTGTATTTCGTTGTGCTAAGATTGCGATCATTCGACATAGTTAAACCAAATTCATTATTTAAAAATTCAATTAATAGTTGATTTTTATCGTCTGCGAAGTTTATGTTGAAATCTCCACTCAAAATCATTGGCAATTCATCAAAGCTTTTTCCAATTCTCCATCCGTCTTACGCTTTTTCGATCAGGTCACGTGTCCTGACGCGAGTTTAAGATTTTATACCCATTACAGAAAAAGTGCTCAACGCCGCTAAAGAAGTTTTCACTTCAAAAAACTTTTCCAAAAAAAGATATGACTGACTTCAAAGTAAAAAAAAAACACTCAAAAGTGCAAAATAACTTTAATTTCGGAAGTCAGTGTTAAATAACGAAGAGGCAAAACTATTATAAAAAGTCGATGAAAAAGAAATCCACAGGGCATGAGAAGTGTTTAAGGGTCTAAAACGATAGTAGATGACCCCTCCAGTCGACCATTTCAATTTGGCACACGATGCACCAAACACCCTGTATATAACTAGAGTGCCTATTTCTCATGACAATTCCAATTAATGTAAAATATCTGTGAACGGTATTGGTTTTATTACGAGGCATACTTTCTGGTACTTAGTGTATTGTAAGCAAGAGATGGTGACTTGAGATAAAAAAATAATGGCGTGTGCCGATCGGAAGTCGGAATCGGAACTTAACAAAACAAATATAATTATGTTATGTTTAATGCGTTAGTGTGTGTGTACTGAAGTTCGTCGTAGGCTTTAACAACGCGCGTCTAACACTCTTACGGCCGCCACGCGTTGTTGCCGTACTGTGCAATTACTTATACCTACCTAAAGCTATACTAAAACCGATTATTCCTGTTACACATATAAACACTTATTAACACATATAAAAGGTTACAGTTTGATTCGGTAACATTATTGTATCTGTTACATTTAAAAGTGTTTTTCTGTTAAAACTGTTTTAAAAAACAGTGTTAAAAACACTTATTACGGTTACAGTTTGAGTCCCTGTCAAAATGTACTATTGTCATGCATATTCTCTATTGAATACAGTCCTCATACCTAGCGGTTTTTTTTCGAATTCTCCTGCTTTTGGGCGAAGCGAGAGAGCCGTACCAGGCGGCTGTCGAACTAGCGACACGCGGGGTTGCGACAGTCGTGGAGGAAATCCAGCAGTTGGGACTCGAGGTGGCGCTGCATAAGTCTGAGGCTATTTGTTTTCATGGCCCTCGGAACTCACTACCACCAGGTTCTTATACCTAGCGGTAGAGCTCGCCCCACGGGGATGGTATTTTTTTTTATATTCATAACAAAGGCTTGTTTGTTTCCAGGAAGCCAGCTGACTCAATTTCAATAGACGTGAAGATAGAACCACATAACGAGGAAGTGACTACGTAAGTTATTCATCATTTCAGCCGAAAGACGTCGACGGCGTGTTAGACATGGGCCTCCCCCAAGTGTCGCCACAATGAACAGTCTTGTGCGTCTCGCATCCATCGGATTCCTGCAACCTTTACCAGGTCATCGGTCCACCTTGTTACTTGGTGCTGGAAGACGCAGTGTTGGAAGGCCTCCCGCCTTCCAACACTGCGTCTTCCAGTACGCGGTACCCACCCTAGAACCTTTCGGCCCCATCGACAGAGGTGTAGCGTGGACTAATTTAGACGTGGGCGAAGGCACATCAGCGTGGCCTTTTTCTTTCATAAATTCGAAAACGAGACAGCGACTGTCGTAACCCAGTGTTCGACCACATCGTCGGTTACCATCAGGTGAAATAGCGGTCCAACACGAGCCTACCAATTATAAATAAACCCTCGTTATTAGAGACCCCTTTGGGTGCGAGGCGGTTGCGAGGGCACAATTCAGAATCATGTACTGGATCCGTTATTAGTTTGTGCGTCGATGTCAGAGACACCGTGTATATAATTTTGTAATACTTTTTGTCTAAATAATATTTTCTTTTTTTTGTGTACCTGTCATAATATTGTCTCTCTACTACCCTAGTTTGACTGATAGAGAATGCCTAAGGCATTAAGTCCGCCTTTGTACCTTTTGTTGCATAAACACTAAATAAATAAATAGACACGACGCGCGACAGCACGACGCTGCCGCTTCGTCGACGCAGTTTCATAGTTTTGTATGCAAGCTTCACGCAGGCGTACTCCAAGCGTATAATGACGAATACGCGACTATGAAGTTACGCGTCCGTGGCAAGTAGGCCATAGATTTGTATGCAAGCTTCACGCAAGCGTACACCAAGCGTATAATGACGAATATGCGACTTTGAAGCTACGCGTCCGTAGATAGTTTTGTATGCAAGCTTCACGCAGGCGTACTCCAAGCGTATAATGACGAATACGCGACTATGAAGCTACGACAGTTTAGTATGTAAGCTTCACGCAGGCGTACGCCAAGCGTATAATGACGAATACGCGTCTATGAAGCTACGCGTCCGTGGATTGTAGGCCATAGTTTTGCATGCAAGCTTCACGCAGGCGTACTCCAAGCGTATAATGACGAATACGCGTCTATGAAGCTACGCGTCCGTGGATTGTAGGCCATAGTTTTGCATGCAAGCTTCACGCAGGCGTACTCCAAGCGTATAATGACGAATACGCGTCTATGAAGCTACGCGTCCGTGGATTGTAGGCCATAGTTTTGCATGCAAGCTTCACGCAGGCGTACTCCAAGCGTATAATGACGAATACGCGTCTATGAAGCTACGCGTCCGTGGACTATAGTCTTTAGGGTACCCTAGTAATATTTTTCTTCTTTGTTTCAGACCGCAACTGCTAGAATACAGCGAAGTGAAAATAGAAATTGGTGAAGAAGGCTTCAGTTAATATTAAGATTGTCAAATTGGTATTTAGTATGTTTCTGATCAAAATTAATATATTATTATTATTCCGTCAGGGTCACACATCCACGAACAAACACTTCATCTCGTCAGATCTTCTGTCGCCTATGAGGATTTAAGAGCTAAACGAGATGGAGTTCCCAGTCGCAAATACACGACCCTGGCGAATAGGACGCGAAAACACTCGTCGGGCTAATCCGACGCGTTAAAGGGTTAAAAAGCATCCACGTGTTCTTTTACCCTGGAGTTTCCCTTACACCACCAATCGTTCCATCGAGGCCTCGTTACGGGTGATATGATCGAAAAACTTGTTTTTGTTTTCGGTTTGGATACTAAGTCCTTAAAGTCATGTCTTCGTATGAATAGTTAATTTGTTTACTGTGGTTTACCATTAGAATATGGATGTATACATTCTAATGTTTTTGTAGTGTTTGGCAGCAAATGTATCAAGTCAACCTTCTCGGCAAACTTCGCTGAGGTAGTCGACACTACAATAAAATTCTCAGCTCCATTTTACCGAGATCGCGCCTGTTTCAATGATTCCACATATTGTCCAGTTGCGTAGACACTAGAGATACAAATCTACACCAATTTTACATCACAATATCCACTAGGAATCAATTTGCGAATAATTAAAACAGCCACTGAACTTCACTCGAGGAAATTCCGCCAAAAACTTCGAAGAACTTGAGGATTCGTATTTGCACAGAGACGATAATCCCTATTAGTGTCTATAGTGTCAATCCCTTAGGGCTAAACACACCAATAAAAATAATCGCGTTTTAACGTTTGGCTCGCATAATCGCATTTAGCCGCTGCCACTAGTGTCACTTGTCTGTATTTTTCATTGAGATAGATACATGGAGGCGCCGTGTTATTTTATGCATATACATAGTTATACAAATATGAGCGAAATATGAAACAAACTATGAAATATCGTTTTGTCTCACTCTCTTCAAGAAAAAATTGTATTTGACAAAAGGGACAACGATATTTAAGTTGTTGCTTATTATGGCAACATTTCGTTGTGACATCAACACAGTTGTAGGCAAGTGCCATGTCCGCCATCTTTAAACGGGTCGAACGGGTGTTTATGTTTTAAAATATTGCGATTTTCGAGAAAATTACGAAGAGATATTTTTGAAACTTCATTACATATCTATATATATAAAAGAAAGTCGTGTTAGTTACACTGTTTATAACTCAAGAACGGCTGAACCGATTTGGCTGAAAATTGGTGGGGAGGTAGCTTAGAACCAGGAGACGGACATAGGGTACTTTTTAACGAGTAGGGTAGAGTAGGGTAGGGTAGAGTAGGGTAATTTTTTTTTTTTACTAAATCCCGCTTTTGGGCAGAACAACGTCTGCCGGGACCGCTAGTATAGTATATATAAACAAAAAACGATATGCCTTTGTTTTGCATTGTGAAGTGTAGTGCAAGAAAGAACGAGGCGATAGACATAATTATCTTACAAGAAATAGGGACCAATTAGTTCAACCAGGTTTTAGACTGGCTAAAGTGGCCTCTTCTTTCATGGGGTACTGTTTGAAATGTTATAACAAAATACCTCCACAAATATTAGAACTCAATGAAACGAAATTTAAATCTTGTATTAAACGCACACTATGCAGGCAAGCATATTATAAGTTGGAGGATTATATTCAAGATAAAAATGCTTGGCTCAATGCTGGTCCAGCTCCACTACCACCGGGGTGTACAAATTGATTAGTTTTGAAACTATAATCTGTAAAATATTATTGTTGTTAATTATTATTGTATTGTATAATGTAGAAGCATTTTTTTTTTTTTCAAAATTTGTAAATGTGAGTACCATGGAGCTATTTTATGGTTTGTAGGTTATTATTGGTCCTGTTTGACATAAATGAGCATGGCAGTTGAGAGTTTGTCATGCTCACTCAAATGTCTCACTGATGGTGGCGCGTGTGTTGGATCATTCGGTTCCCTTTAAAATGGTTGAGCTGAGTGGTGCTAATATTCGCGTCAGGTCCGTGAACGGGCGCTGTCAGTTGAGACTGGTCATCTCTTAGCTGCCAGTTGCTATTTTAATATCTATATTTAGTTTTTATTTTTACTTTATTGACATTGTTCTCACATGATAGCGACAAGAAACATGTAACAGACATATTTGTAATTGCAAAACACGATTGAAAAGAGTGTCCATGGAGTTTCTTGCACATTCTTCTCCATAGAGATCTACGCTTTGGAATGTGCAATTAGCATCATTTTTTCTGACTGACTGACTTCTTGACATTTCAAAAGTGCCTGTAAATGGTTTATTTGAAATAAATGCTTTGAATTTGAATTTGAAAATTTGAAAATTTACATTTGTAACAAAAACGGCCGTTTATGTTTTGAATGCACGATTTAGCTAAACAGCTATATTTCAAGTGTTGATAAGGTGTTATACAATTACGTTATTGCCTTTTCTACAGTAATAATAGAACATATTTTGTATTTTTGATTCTATTTACGAGTTATGACATTTTTTCGATTGGCGGCGCTAGTGGCCTGTAAGAGGCCTCTTAAATGAATGTGAAACTATTCATCATCGGAATCATTATCATTATCTGGTGGACTGTCTTTGACATCACTTTTGCAGCTCAGACCTCTGTAAAACTCATGGGTACTCTCATGAATAAAACATAATAAACTTAATAGATCCTTCTTCTTCTCAGTTGAAATAGGAAGTTTGGAGTGGTAAGCTTTCGGTACCGTATTAATCGTGATCATATCATAACTTTTTCCACGTTTAGAACAATCCATGGTCATGTACTCAACATCACTGAACGCTTTTTTGTAAAAAAAACGAGACATGCTTTCTTTGGTAAAAAGAACAGATCTAACGTTCGACCACAAAAACTTTTCATTGGCTGTATCCGTTTTCCGAAAGGTAAAACATTGCTTTGCAAAAATGTTGAAATCATAAAACATTTCACATATCATTTCGATAACATTAAACTTAGCTATTTTGTTTGATGCTGTACGCACTAATTGGTACCAATCTCGGGGCAAGTGTATATCCATATTGGTGTGCTTCTTTTTGCGCTCAATCAATGCGTGGTCGGTGTCAGCCTCCATGTGTGTATGTCCGGGTACGAGAAATTTATGTTCAATAGATATCAATTGTGGAGACAGTTTAGCAACTAGCATTAACATTGTTACTACAATTGAATTCTTGTTTTGCCCAGGACAAGAGTCCGAGTACATAATCAGCTTCTTAGCGTTTGGGTGTAAGTTTGGTAGTTGATTGATGATAAAATCGTAGAGACAAGAAGCAATATCATTAGCACCTCTATTTCCCTCGCACTCCGGCCACATGTAGCAAAAAGCCTTGTTTGTTTTCAAATCATGTATGGTCAAATTAAATGTCCACAATTGTCGCTTATAAAATGAAACATTTGTTTGCAAGTACGGGGTTGGCAGACATTGTTGCAAATCGAATGTTATGACAGCTATATCTTCGCAAGACTGAGCTAGTTGTTTATCTGCTTTTTTCTCTTCGTAAGCGGCCTTAAAAGCCTCTTGATGTTCCCTGAGCGTCTGTTTTAGAATTTCAACCTGATCTCCGGATGCGTACTTGAGTTTCATATTTATGCTGTCACATTTTGAACAAGTGTCAACCGAAGGCTTTTTGAAGGACAAATTCATGCTTTCAAAGACCTTTTTAAAGATAGTTTTGCTTACCGGACCATCAGTCTTCAGCTTGTATAAGGTATAAAGAACTTGAAGGTTTAGCTCAGAATTCAAAAACTTTTTAGTGGTTTGATTGCGGCCGTAGTGGCTTTCTGTGCAAGGGAAACTAGCAATATGAGCTTTTATTTCCTCTAGTTTAAAATCAGGAATTGACTTACCAACTCGACTGTGGAAGATGACCGCAATTGTCTCGTAGTTTCTCGCATACCGTTTGCAGATATTTACTACTTTCATCGAAAGTCTTCAAAAAACATTGTTTGCAAATTGTACGTTTTGTATGATCAAAACTATAAACAAAGTAACGAAAGCTGACGCTGCGTTTTTTCTTTGGGGAAGTCTTCGAAGATTTTTTTTGGCATATTTCAATACATTTCGAAATATAATTCGTTCTATTTTCGTAATTGCCTAGACTCCAGTACTGTTCAAAAGTTTCTTCCTCAAATCCTGTGGTAGTCTATCTTTGCATTTTTGACGACAGTTTTGAAGTTCACGAAGTTGCCGACGTTCCTTTGTTTTCCCTGATGAAGTTGTATATTCTAAGCCAGTATTACGAAATAGTTTTCTCTTTGCTCTATCCTGTCTTCTCTCTTTGTCACTTTTTCTCGTTTTTTTCTTTTTTCCGGCACTGTTAAATCCGTTGCGTTCCCAGAAAGAGCAACCAGGAACGGAATTCTCTGATGTGCTCATGGGTGACGGTGGTGTTTCTGGAATCGTTATATTGGAGGTTTGTCTCATCAATGACGACGTAGCAGTTCTTTTTTTTTTAACCGGTACTCTTTCATCATCAGTGGATGAATACAATTCATCAGTATTGCAAATATATTCATCACTGCTAGAAGATCCAAAATCGCCATCATCAGATGATTCTGAAATTCTCAAATCATCGAGTAGATTTTTTGAAGAATTTTCTTGAGTCTTGTTCGTCTTATTATTATTGAAAACTGTTTCCGCAACAATTGTAGGGTTCCGCGATTCTTCAACTGGTTCTTTTCCTTCTTGCGTCTCTATTGACTCGTTACCTTCTTCCTGGATATCATTAGGTTCTTCTTTTTCAGTGACCGTTTCTGCAACTACTGGACCTCGGTGCCATGACCCGTCAACCGTTTTGCTTGTTTCTTGCTCCTCTCTTGATTCGCAGCCATTTTCCTGGGTATCAAAATGTTTTTCTTCAATATCCGATTTAGTAGCCAATTTCATTATTTTATCAATTCGAGATTTAAGCTGAAAAAAAATAAAGAGTAAGAAAACCATAGGTATTCTTTAAATAATATCATATAATAAAAATAAATGTCTAGATTAATTACATCGAGGGAAAATTACTTTGACCTCCTACTTAAAAACAATACTTACAACTTAGCAACATAATATTTTATTGTGTCAACTTTTCGTTATTTGGTGTAAGGTGATTTAATTCAATACAATAACAAAAATCTCAATATTATTGAATTTCGTGTAAAATGATACATCTATCAACTTACGCATCGATCCATGGCGCATTCGGACGTGAACACACTCCATTACAGTCGCAGCGACACTGCGGAGCGCACGAGTGAGCTAATACGGCTCTACGTCCCGCGCACCTCCGATTACCCCCTCGAACCCCCGCCACCTGCACTTGTATCACTTAGCACATTTATTATTTTGTACCATGTTTTTACAATTGGTTGGAATTTTAGATACAACTACATTTATATCTGTTTACACATAAAAACAGATTTGTGTAGAATGATTTAATTCAAGTTGTATCACTTTTCACAAAAAAGAGCATACCTTACATTCAAATTTGTATATACATGTCGATTTGTATCCTAGAGGCATATCGAAAGAATTAGTTTAAAGGGATATTACTCTAGTCACATCAAAATTCACGATAAATGAACTGAAAAATAAAATGTGAGGTTAAATACAATAGCATTTAAATCACGAAGCACGAAAAATTGTGTGTTAAGTGACCGGTTTTGGGGTTACATTTTGACAAATATCGATTGTAAAATCCCTATAGTTGTATCACTTTGCACAAAATTATCTCCGAAACTATAGCAGATAGAAGAACGTGAGTTAGACCAAAAAAGACGTATTTTTTTTTTGATAATGCTCATGTGAAAATCACAAAAAGGGTACAACTCGAGTTATATCACTTATCACAGGAGGCACAGAATTTATCTTTGAGGGAGTATCTGGGACTTAATTTATAAATCGAACGAATAACCCTTTTCTGTAAAACAAAAATTAAATAGTATCGATACTCGTTAAATACTTGAACGGCACAACCCTAGCAATGGCAGCCATTTTATGTTATATTTCCGATTGTAGGTATGCACCTTTTGTCGTAGGTATTTCCAGTCCATATATTTCTTAGGTCAATGGTATTTTTATTGTATTTTTACAAGTGACACTACGGACAGCGGCTAAACGCGATTATGCGAGCCAAACGTTAAAACGCGATTACTTTTATTGGTGAATTTCGCAAACTCGATAAAAAAATAAAAGGCCCGTTTTGACATTTCAGAAATACCCTAGAATGTAACTTGGAACGAAACTGAAAGAAACTATAAAATAACAGTGTGTTTTAAAACAATACATACATTGTTTTGGCGCGTTAAATAATATGATGGAATATATTGATAGTATATATTTTTGCATAATTATGTATTCGTTTTGACAGATGTCAAAACGAACCTTTTATTTTTTGTCAACTTTAAACTAAACAGTTTCTAAAATTGTCGCTGTTGGATTGACTGAATACTTTTGTAAAGCGATATAAAAAAACCCACGCTTGAGCCATACCAAATACTTTTGCTCAATTTAGACGTTATTTCCAATTTAAAAAAAAAAAAATGGGTTCTGTTGAATTAATGTATTTCACACAAGGTCGACCGATGACCTGGTGATTGTCGTGGAAATCTGATGGATGCGAGACGCACAACACCGCTTGTTATGGCGACACTTGAGGAAGGCCTATGTCCAACAGTGGACGTCTTTCGGCTAAAATGATGATGTATATTTCTCATGAAAATAAATAATTTTATGAATTTGCTTGTTTTATTATTCATAAACTCGTAAGTCGGGGCCGTTACCATTCGGCCACCACTGCTCACAATTGGGTGAAAACCCAGCCAGGTGCATTACTTTGTGTAATTTATTTCATCACCACTGCTCTCAAAACGGTGAAGGAAAACATCGTCAGGAAACCGGTATGTCCTATAACCACAAAATTCGAAGACATGTGACATCAACCAACCCGCACAGGGGTCTCGTCGCAGAGAGGAGGCCTGAGTCCCAGCAGTGGGAACATTAAAAGGCTGATTATGCTATGCTATGCTTATGCTATTATTTTATTTTCTTTCTGCGATTGACGGGAATTAATCAAATAACTTTTCCTGCTCAGGGCAGAGCGTAAGGCGGTGGCAGACTTATTCAACTATCACTTAGCCAACGAGGAATTTCTGAAAAGGAAACCCGAGGTCTTAGTTGACTGAAGGACACAGGAGTGTTGTAGTCTGTAAAAGTCTGACACTACCTTTCGCTCCACCCTAGTGCGGGAGAAGCCATTGGATGATTTTCCATCTAAAAAAAAGACGTCCTAAACCAGCCGATGTTCCTTCACTTGCTGTATGCAAGGTTTTTACTGTACACAATACTTCTTTTTTTTGTTTTCGGAGGAAACCTTCAAAATGCGCATGGACTTTTGAGGGAAAGACCAGGGAGTGTGGGATTCTTACCTCTCTAAAACCACCCCGGTGATCACCTTCAACACATCATGGAAGGGGGTCCCGTGACCTCTTAAAAGACCACCCCGGAATTGAACAGAATAAACTTTATTGTTCACCAAAATAGTAACAACACGACCCCCTCTAACAACCCCGGAGTCCCCTCTGACAACCTCCGAGCCCCCCTTAGACAAACCCTGGAACCACTCTGACAAACCCCGGAACCACTCTGACAAACCCCGGAACCACTCTGACAACCCCCGGAACCACCCCTGGGAACCCCCGGAACCACCTCTGGGAACCCCTGGAATCCTCTCTGAAAACCCCTGAACCCCCTGTAACAACCCTCGGAACTGGCTCTGTACAACGCCTGTTAGGACTCATCCCTGAGACTGAGGCGTCTCCCTTGAGCCTCGTTGTGCACAGCAGCACGTGATTACTATGCCACCGCCTTTCCTGAAGTCACTTGGCGGGTGGACAGAGTTCCCAAACTGCGACCCCGTCACCTCGGAGTCCCGCCTACCTTAAATGTTGTTAGCGGAGTTTCAGCGTTTTAGGCGTAGAGACGGTTGGCCCTTTGACGCCCCCTACCAGTGGGATCGGCCCTCTCACGATCCCGCTCGGCGGCCTCCTACTGGACCATAACGATCTCGCAGGAGATCGCCATGGAGCTTACATATTAGGTGTATAGCTCCATCCTTCTGTCTCGTTCGCACGGTTGTCATTTTAACATTTCATGGTAAGGTCCCTACAGGGACCCTTGAACCCGGGGTATGGGGAGAGTTGACTTTGAATAGGTTACTTCCAAGCAAGTGTGCTCCGTTGTCGGCGACATCATCGCTTACCATCAGGTGAGATAGTGGCCAAACGTGAGCCTATTAAATATATCTAAAAAAAACTACTATTTTTGGGGAAAGAAAAATAATTTTCAGCTTGAGTTATAGATTTAATAATTTAACTTGCTTTTGTGTGTTGTCTTTTCAAGAAAAAACCAAAAAGATAACATTTTCTTGACAGGCGGTCGCCACCTTCTGCGAAGCAGTAAATACTAGCAAAGGAGGCGGCCACACGCGCGAGGCAACGGCCCTCACGCCCCAGCCAGCCAGCCAGATTTGAAACAAACAAAACTCTGGGCGTCTCCCGAATTCCCTCTATATTTTTTCTTCCGCGCTGTTTGCTGTCAGCCATTTTATAGGTACCGCTACAGCGGTGGGGATGGGGACAGTAGCGTCTGCTCCAGGTGTAGGCATCCGGGATCTGGTATATCTGTATGGAGAGAAACTCCGAACAAAATATTTCTACTGTCTGAGATTCAATTAAAATAAAGATTTGACCTAAAGGTTACGGCTACCAGGTGATAAAATCCCAAAAAAAATATTGTGTTTAGTCTATGATGGTAGTGTTGCCAACTTAGCAACTTTATCGCTAAAAATAGCGACTTTTGCTAGTCTTAGCTACAAAAAAATATTTTAACGATTAATCTAACAACTTTGAGAGTATAAATCAAATCAGTTTCAGATAATGAACACGTACTTTAAAAAACTTTTACAACTTAATATTTTCAAGTAAATGTATCGAATTTATGAGAGTTTATACCGACGTATAAACAACTCTCATAATTTCCTCGATCCTCAACGACAGAAATTGGTTTTATTTGCTATTGGAATATAACAGAATATCGTTTAATTTATAAAAGTTTAAATTAGAATACATAAAAACAATTATAATGTACTCAGTTGCATTTTTATCTGAACTAGGTAGGACCTTTATTTCAGGCTAGAAAGTACTAAGAACCTTAATTCCCCGCCGCTAAGGGGTATACCCAAAGTCGATAGATACCAGAATTCTCTTTCGCTAAGCTTCTTGCCAAATAATAAATTAATAATCAATAAACTCGCCAGGGGCGCCGACTCCGTGGGTGCTCGGGGGCTATAGCACCCATGAGAATAGACATCAAGAAACAGATCAGTAATCGCCTTTTAGGGATGGGCAATTTTTTCATTACCCGACGACGCTTTTAGCGCAGTGGTTAAGAGCGCCAGTTGAGATGCAAGGATCGCGAGTTCGATTCCCGCACCAGCATAAATGTGTGTTAATGAAACAGATATTTGAGTTGGTTCTGAGTGTTTGTGGTACCTTCATTGTTCCTGGTTTCCACAGTACAAGGGAAAACCTTAGTTTGGGACTAGGACAATGTATGTGATGTTGTTTGAATTTATTATTACTTATTTTTATCAAACATAATTTTCAATTAAGTACGTAAGTAGGACATTTATTTATTTGTCGGTCGATCAGTGTGCATTTCTTTTCTCACACTTCGCCAGTTTTTCTAGTCATCAAATGAGCATGAGCGCCCATAAGGTTTTCTAAAAGACGCCCTTGAAACTCATTATATTAAATAACCTTTTAATAAACTAAAAGCAAAGCATATTTTATTTACAAACTAAAAAGGAGAGATCTTCTGTCTCTCCGTAAGAGATGCTGAGTAAATATTGTACAATAATCTTTTTACAGCTATAATAATTTAATTTATACAAACCTATATTTCTATTTAATCTATTATACAGAAATGTGCCTAAAAATGTGAAAAACCTTTTTACAAAGATATATATTTCTAAAAAGTATTGGTATTGCATACAATATAATTCCGTCTCTTAGTAGTGTAAGAAAATAAGTTTACCATATAAAAAGTCTACACTTTCTCTGCAATAAAAATTCGTGAAAGGACGATATTCAAACAAAGTTTTATTGATGAACCTAATCATTATTATTTTTGGACACGAACAAAAGTTTATTCAGCATTTAAAATAAGACCTTAAGAATGACATCACTGACTCTAGAGTAGCAATACACTGAACTGTTACTGATTAAAGAATAACACTTTACGGTACCTCTAGTATATTTTGCAGTCACTTAGAACTGCCTGTACTGCCTCGCTCTGGTAGAATCTCTAGCGACTTTCTAGCGACTTTTGAGACTTGGATCTTTTGAAGTTGGTACTGTTGGCAACACTGATCATATATTTTTCATTAGAGATGGGTCGTACTAGGCAAATCTCCGTACAAATACTCGATCCAAATACCTGTTCCACCTAGTCCACCTAGTCCATGAAATACGCATACTTAGATTAGATGCTTAGTCTTTGCGTAACAACGATACGTGTAGTACGTACGTACGCACTTTGCACAGGCTTAAGACTGTCAACGTATAGATTTATCTAATTGTTATAATTGCTTTTTGTTTTGTATTTTTTAAAATCACGTAACTATAATTATACAATCATTGCTTTTGTTTTTTTTTTAAATCACATAACTATTTACAATCATTGTTTTTTTTTTTAAATCACGTAACTGTTTACAGTCATTGTTTTTTTAAGATACACGTAGAAAATCAGTCTTTGGAATTGACACTACTTCCTTGGGGACCCATTTTTCAAAACAATAAACACATTAATTAATGTCTTATTAAAAATAGATCTAAGTTCTTTAACAATATATTAAAACTTCGTTACGAAAACCGATCACTAAATAAGTCCCATAGAAGTTAGCGACGTCGAGCAGGTATCATACGTCAATCGAGATCACATTCGCACGAGTCCGTACTTGATACTCGACTGCATCATATAGTCTTCATTCGCATCGAGTATTGTCAAAGTATCTATTCTACCTATTCTATAAAGTCTGCCTAGTGCCTAGTCCCGACTAGTCTCGATCTCGAGTATTGACAGACAAGGATGGAAAGACTGCGGAATAGTGTGGTTAAAAAAGGACAGAATATATTCTTCCACAACACGGTGCGCGTCGCGTAACTTTTATGCCATTGATATATGGTTCAAATTCAAACGACTGGCACACGTATGATCTATGTAAATACGAGTGCGCATTGCGTTACTTTTATGCGTTTTGAATTAAGGTTCAAATTCAAGTGACTGACTCATGAATGATTTTGGCAAACATGGATAAGCTAGGACTATGCTGCTATCTCGCTTCACCGCGTCACGACGACGCGGTGAAGCGAGATAGCAGCATAGTCCAGTACAGTCGGTACTTCGATTCGCGCGGGCCGCGGGTGCCGTGCACTGCGTAGGCACAGTGAGACTAGGTGGATCAAGTATTTTAAAAGTTAGAATAGGTGCAGCCTAGTCTCGTTAAATACCTAATCCCTGGATCTGTTCTAGTATATACGCTTCATCTCTATTTTTCATTCTCTTCGTTTTGATTTTGACAATCGGACTAACGACTTTTTGCTTTTGTGCGGTTTAATATATTTTGTTTTTATTTAAATTAAAAGTGCTTTATTTAACCATGGCAAGGTAAGTAACAAAACCTCTTTAATTTGGTCAGAATTTGATATTTTCTGTAACATAGTTAGCCATGTCGCGCGTCATGATTTAGATTGGTTACTACATCGTATTATTACCGATTAAATTAGTGACATTCAGTAAAATTTTACTTATATATTAAAATTAAAATATACTAACAAAATACCAAACATTGGGTAGGTACTCATAGCCCAGTATCCTCCAGTTACTCAACAATTCCCGCGCATTCCTCCAGCCGAATTTATCTCGCGCACTTTGTTTACTCCACAAATGTTTCAACAAGTTAACCTCTCGACGTGGGAAGCGAACTGTCAAAAAGTTAGTGACTGCAGGGGCGTCATAAACAAAATGGCGGCGGAAATATTACTTTTTACAAAAAAAAATATAACTGTATTATAAAACGATATTTTATCATTCTGTAAACGATATTGTACTAATTGATATATTTCTTATCTACCAGGCATCAAAATCAAATGATCATCAATACGGAATACTTGCTCTACAAGTTCAAAATTTAGAAACCAGGCTGTCGAATAGTTCTGAAGAAATACATGAATACATAAACAAAATCCGAAGAACAAGGGCCTGTGTTATCTAATTATGTAAACAATTTGACAAAAGAGCTTGAGATGTTTACAATAACACCACTTGAAATTCGACCCGACTAAGCAGAAAAACAACTAGGGATGCTCCCTTCACTTTTTGTAACTTTATCGATAGTTGTTCCTTTTGTAGGGGATTTTGGTATAAGTCAATAAAAATACAAAGCCATGAAACATTTTATTTTATTTAAAAACTAGCTGCTGAAGAGTTGAGCTGAGAAGTTGAACTAATCATTACAATACATGCAAACATTTTGCAAAAGTTTTTCTTTTCATATGTACACAGAATAAGACAGAAAAACAATAAAAAAGAACCTTTTATTTTTTATATTTAATAATTTTACTAAATTTATTTCACATACGTCCATATCGGTATGATACGGAAGATAACTATTCATAAATAATATCAGTAGATATAAACTTACGATTGCGACGGCAGATTTACATTTATTGGGGATCGTGACCTGTCCCGGGACGCTGAAGGACGTGGCGACCAATCATCCTAAAATATTCAAACGTTAAGTAATCACTGAAATCCTACTGTAACAAATACAGAAATATTGCAAATCGAACAGAAGAAGAAAAATATTACCGTTTGCGGCAGCCTCCTTGTAGGGCGCGTTGGTGACGTGAGAGGAGAGTAAGGGGGAGCCTCCGGTGACTCGGATCGGTCCGATTCTTCACCCTAAACATAAAAAAAAAACATGCAAATATACCGCCACCCATAATCAATAAATCACCGCAAACCACAATAAACGCAATACCACTCGTGGAGAGCCCCCCATGCTTTCCGGCGATGAACTTCGTTGAACTTCATCCTAAAATGTACAAAGAAATGTCCATGCAAAACATTCCCATCCAAATGCAATAAAAAAAAAAAACAGTTAACAAATTATTATTTTATAACAAATTATAAGGCAAACATTACAACCTCATCGTCAAAGAACTCGTCGAGTTCATCGCCGCTCTCCTCTTCGACGTCCCGATCCTCCCCGCCATATAGCAGGTCGAGGAAGTCCGCAGGAGGCTCATCGTTAACGCGCCAGTTCGACATGCTACAGCATGTCAAACAAAAAGAGAAAAAAATATCACTTTAGTATATACCCCTATCTCTTCAGTTGATTTTGTTTTGTAATAAAAAAGATATATATATAAATTTATGTTCGAGCTTTAGAAAAACTAAGTTATCATGTAAAAATAAATATACAATAATTATAAAATACCGCTATCACTATCGATAATAACAAAATTTTATCGATACGTTTATCGACACACTACGTCTCCCTAATCAAAAAGTCATAAAAAAAAGTTTCAAACCAACTTTGTCCTTCGTAAGATACAAATAAGGACCAAAATGGCTTGCTGGATTTTGAAAGACCAAACGACCGTTACGCGTGCTTTTTTGTCAAGATTTTTTTCACTAATATTGAACAAAAACGTTATTATATCGCTGTATAAATGATTCTACTTACTTTTTATAATAGTTTCATTACATTTACTGCTAAACATCATCATAATTTACACGGAAATCAGAAAAAATGTTCACACACTATAACGGCTTTATCTAATAGTTATAACAATATATTTCGTACAACTTATACTCTAAATAGAATCATTATAAGCTAAATAATAACTTTATAATAACAATTATTACTTACTTGAGTAAAATCCGGTAAAATGACAAGAAAACAATTGCCGATCACACGCACGCAAAAACAATTTCGGGGTGAATGTCAAACCGAAAAAAAAAAAGCAGAGCATAGACTAATAAATATTGTTGCGTTCAATATATAGGAAATTTATTCAAGAACGTAATTAATCAAACTTGTTCATACAAAAGTAGTCTGTAAGTATTGAAAATACGGCCTACAATGAAGTGGGAGAGAGCGAACGCCGGCGTTCGCTTGACTTTCGGCCGAATGGCGCGATGACGTCACGCGCGAACGCCGGCGTTCGCTTGACTTTGAAAAGGAAAAGGAAATGAATTCAAAGAGGCAACGGCAAGTTATAAGTAAGAATTTATATTGCATCTACTGCGAAATAAGTGTAGATTCCTTTACCTACTCACAATATGTGCTTCGAAATCGAACTGCAAAATACTAGTTTGTAATTGGGGATTTTGTTGAGTAATTGTTTTTCGAAAAGTAATGAATATCAGTGAAAAAGTATCGAAACTAGATTTTTTTTTGCACTATTGCTGTCGGAATAAGACATGTTTTTGTGACTAATATTCTTCTAAAAAGTTTGAAATACCTACACGTAAATAGCCAACTTATTTAAATATGAACATTGTTTGGCTACTTTAGTATGATAATTGTCGTTCAAAGAATGAAATGAAATTGGCGCCAACATGGCATGGCATTATGGCAGCAGTCAATCTCAAAAACTTTTTGCCAAAAAGTACAATAACCTACCTACCTGCCAATTAACTACTAACCTACCTATCCACCACCTACCTACCTACCGACCTACCTACCTACCGACCTACCTATCTACCAACTACCATAAAAATTACTATAATTTTTTCGTTGTTTGGATTTTTATTATTACCACATATTCTTACTTTTCTTCAAAACAAAAAGTTACAAGTACAAGGTATCGGCACGGATCTTGAGCGCTGACGTTTACTTGCGCAGAAGTAAAATATCAGGTCTCTATTTTTTTTTTGCCATAAGTATACGATGCGCAAAGCGATTCGCACTCTTTCGCCGAGCGCTCAAAATCCGTGCCGATACCTGTACTCACCTATGATTTTTTCTCAATTTTACAATTTTTTTTTACTTAGACCGGTTATGTGGTCGGTTTTTTTTTTTGTTAATGTTTTTGGCTTTGACATTAAGTCCTTTAAGCCATGTTTTCGTACGAATAGTTCATTAGTTAAATGTTTTTAGGGTTCCGTACCTCAAAAGGTAAAAACGGAACCCTTATAGGATCACTTTGTTGTCCGTCTGTCTGTCTGTCTGTCTGTCTGTCTGTCAAGACCTTTTTTCTCAGGAACGCGTGGAGGTATCAAGCTGAAATTCATATCAAATACTCAAGTCTATGGTCTCTTGGAGCTGTGAAAAAATCAAACTTCTAAGTCAACGCGATCAAAAGATACTCCCGTTTATGCCGCAAATTTTCGACACTCGCAAGGGAATCAAAACCTACAGGGTACTTCCCGTGAACTCAGAATCTTGAAATTTGGTATGAAGCAACGTCTTATAGCAGAGATATAGGAAAAATTGCGAAAAGTATACATTTTTAGTTATATCATATAATAAAAATATTTTTAATAATTTTAAACTTACTACCCCTTTTCTCATGAACGCGTAGTGGTATTATATTGAAATTCATATCAAATACTCAAATCTATAATACCTTTAAGCTGTAACAAAATCAAACTTCTATGTCAACGCAATCAAAAGAAACAGGAATTAAAACCGCATATTTTGAAACTCGCCACTACTCGCAAGGGAATCAAAACCTACAGGGTACTTCCCGTGAACTCAGAATCTTGAAATTTGGTACGAAGCAACGTCTTATAACACAGATAAAGGAAAAATTGCGAAAAGCATAAATTTTTAGTTACATCATATAATAAAAATATTTTTAATAATTTTAAACTTATTACCCCTTTACTCATGAACGCGTAGTGGTATTATATTGAAATTCTTAACAAATACTCAAGTCTATAATATCTTTAAGCTGTAACAAAATCAAACTTCTACGTCAACGCAATCAAAAGATACAGCAATTAAAGCCGCATATTTTGAAACTCGCAACTACTCGCAAGGGAATCAAAACCTAAAGGATACTTCCAGACGACCTGGAATCTTGAAATTTGGCATGAAGCAACGTTATAAAGTACACATATAGGAAAAATTCCGAAAATCTTAAATTTTTAGTTACATCACATAGTATATTTTTTTTAATAATCATAAACTTACTAGCTGACCCAGCAAACGTTGTTCAGCGATTAAAAAAAAAAACAGATGTTGGCCGATTCTCAGACCTACCCGATATGCACACAAAATTTCATGCAAATCGGTTCAGCCGTTTCGGAGGAGTTTGGAAACAAACACCGCAACACGAGAATTTTATATATTAGACTTGCTGACCCAGCAAACGTTGTTATGCGATTAACAAAAAAAAATAAAAAATAAGCCAAGCTTTTTTATCAAGGATATAATCCTCTAATTTATAATATGCTTGTCTACATAGTGTGCGTTTTATGCATGTTTTAAATTTTGTCTCGTTCAGTTGTAGAATCCGCAGTGGTATTTTATTATAAAATTTTACACAATTCCCCATAAAAGAATTTCGTACCTTAGCCAATCTAAACCGAGATTGATCCAAATTGTGCCTATTTCTAGTATTAAAATTATGTCTATCACTTCTCTTCTTAAAGAGATGAAGATTTTTCCGAACATACATAATGTTTTCATATATGTATTGACAAGGTACCGTCAGCTTTCCACATTGTTATGTTATGGATTTCATTTAGCAATAAAAATACCATAACTTTTACTTATATACCTACAGGTTTGTACGGAACCCTCGGTGCGCGAGTCTGACTCGCACTTGGCCGGTTTTTTTTAGTATTTGGCAGCAAATGTATCGAGTCAGTTTCAAATTTTTTCATATATTGTCCAGTTGCGAAGACAGTTGAGATATAAAACTACAACAATTTTACAATCACAATCACAATATCCATTAGGAATCAATACATTTGCGAATAATTAAAACAGCCACTGAACTTCACTCGAAGAAATCCGGCCAAAGACTCTGTGCCTTGTGGTCGGATTAGGTGATTGTACAAGTAATGCATAATATTTTTAGATTCGCGAAATTCATTCTGGAAGGGCGATCGAGCAGCGTCGACGCCCCCTAGATGGAAAGTGAACGCGGTCTCGACCGCCAGAGCGCGGCTCGGCGGGACCTGCTATTGGATCTGGTTCACGACTCCCCGGCGTGTGAACCAGAACACTCCGTGTCTCCACCGCCATGGTGAGTGCCTTTTTCATTCCGTCTTATATTACTTACTAGCAATGTCATAGTATATGCTTCGATATGGTAAACTGATTGGGTTGAAACAAAGCCTAAGTAATATTCGATCGATTTTGTACATTTTTCATGATGCGCGCACAACTAAAAACTTACAGATTTATTATTTATTTATTTACAAGTACTTGCACAACGTTACGGAGGATGTCCAAGGCGTTGTACAATAGACAACCTACAAACTAAAAACATACATATATTATATGTATAGACTACAGTACATTACACACTATATTTATTTAGTTTCGGTGGAGTTATTCGTATTTTTTACCATTTTAGTTCCTACGCGCTCCCAGTTCAGGTGACACCTGGGGGGTCGTCGGCTAGTTTCACGTGGGTAGCGGACTTTGATTCGTTCTGGGGTGTTCGTGAGGAGTTCTCAGGTCTTGCTCCTGGGCCAATCAAAGTCTACGATACGCCCTATGATGCTTTTACCGACATATGGGATGAAGGTATCATAGGGTTGATCACCACGGAAACTAATCGATATGCCCAACAGACAATCGAGACTATGCGCATTGCAGGGATTTTGAAACCATCATCTCGCCTTTATTCGTGGACTGACACTAATACAGACGAGATAATGATTTTTTTCGCGGTGTTGTTGCATATGGCTATCAACCAGCGGACGTCGGTAAATGAATATTGGACATCAGACCAAGTTCTTGAATTACCGGGGTTCAAGCGTATGATGTCCTATAATCGTTACACTTTGTTGAATAAGTTTCTTCATTTTGTAGACAATCACGCTGTCGAGAGTCAGCCATTGTCACAATCTGGAGTTGATTCTTCAGCAAGGCTACCGACTAAGCTGGGTAAGGTGGCACCTATAATTCAACATCTCGGAAAAAAATTCAAATCCCTGTATAACCTAGGGCCTGACATCAGCATCGATGAGTCTTTGACCTTATTCAAGGGTCGCTTGACCTGGGCCCAAACAATAAGATCAAAGGCTACTTTGATTTGGAATCAAGTCATATGAACTATGTGAGTCCCGCACTGGTTATATGGCTAAATTCCAAATCTACACCGGCGAGGAAGACAGTTCCGATGGTGATCCATCAGTGGGTGTCAATTTCGGGGGGAAGAGCATAAAAGTGGTTCTTGAGCTATTGCAAGGTCTTGAACATCGGGGGCATTGTGTGATGATGGATAATTTTTACAATTGTCCAGCATTAGCACGATACCTCAAGAGTTTGGGCTTTGATTGCTCAGGGACGCTTCGTGCAAACCGTCGAAACGTCCCTAGTGACATTGCGAAGGTACCGAAGAAAGTGAGTAAGGGGCCGATTATAGCTCGCCATTCTGGAGACGTATCCATCATTGCATGGATGGACTCCAGGATGGTGAATATAATATCCACTTACCACAGACCCGATACCAACCGTGGAACTAGGGCTGGTGAACCGGTTACGAAACTGGTATGTATAAAAGATTACAACACGATCATGGAGTGTATTGATCTCAAAGATCAAAAACTCTCCATGTACCTGTTAGAGCGAAAAAGAGGCGTGAAATGGTATATGAAAATTTTTAAAAGGTTACTGAATGTTAGTGTACACAATGCGCATGTGATGTACCAAAGTTCGTTGACACGACACGGTAAATTGCCAGTGACGTATCATGAGTTTCGCTTGGCGCTTGCTGAATCTCTGTTTAAACGGCATCGCCCCTGTTTAACAGAGGTCAGCCAAGCAACAAGTGTACACATGAGGCTGAGGCGAGATGTCGTGCACGAGCCAGAGGACTTGGGTACTTCGAATAGAAGTAGATGTGTGATGTGTTATCGAAAGAAGATTACCAAGTTAGTTCGCACTAAATGCGTCCAGTGTGACGTATATCTTTGCTTTGTGGACTGCTGGAGAATTTTGCATTCTGCAGCAGTGCTTCCAGGCGTAGATATACGTGGGTGTAAACGGAAGCGTTTAGTGTGAACCTTTTTGGGATGTGGATGTGTATTATGTGTTTGAATGTGGTGGTGATCCGGAAACCTCGCTTGAGGGGCCCGTTTCGACGGGACACCTAACCGTTTATCATATCTCGCTTGCTTACTGCTTTTGTTGTTGCCAACGAGGACGTTACCGCTGTCGGGGACGACATGATAGCGTAGTAGCGTCTTTTAGGTGATATTTTACGGGACAGGTATCATTCTGGATTTGTGCATTGTGAACGATATCTTACTTGACAGATATCAGCCTGGGTATGTGCATTGTGAATGATATCTTACGGGACAGATATCATTCTGGGTTTGTGCATTGTGAACGATATCTTGCTTGACAGATATCAGTCTGGGTATGTGCATTGTGAATGATATCTTACGGGACAGATATCATTCTGGGTTTGTGCATTGTGAATGATATCTTACGGGACAGATATCAGTCTTATTAGCTGTTACAATAAAGTGTACCTATCTTATTTTTTCACAATTATAGTCATAAATGTCCGAATACACTAGCTATTTTTGCTTTAGTCATTCTTTGTGCATTGTGAAATTATATATTTGTAAATAAAACCCACGATACAGGACTACTTACTGTTACAATAAAGTGTACTCTTATTACGAATTTTACATTTATAACTTTTGCTATTTACCTTTTTGTACGTACACTTTGTTTGTATTGAATGGTAAATAACAAAAGTTATTGTTTTCCATATTGTTTTTTACAAAAATAACATATTATATATGCATCAGTTTTTGTAATGATTTTGTTTGTTTAGCTCGAGTAGTATAAAATAGTATTATATAGGGTGACTGTTCATTAGTGACCGATACTTAAACACGTGATTTTACTTATGATTTTGTTCAATAAATTATATTTATTAAATATTTTTCACATTATGTTATTTTTACCCGATTGCCCCCAGAAGGAAGGTAATGTTTTATGTGTAAAAAATATTGTATAATTATACATAGTCCACTCAAACTAGACCAAAAAATCCAGCTGAAAACTGGTAGGATTGATCAAAATACCAACATAAGTGAATTCTAAAAAGTCCTCATCGACCTGACACATGCAAAAAAAATAATACTCGGGGTCAAAAGTCACAAAAACGAGTTTTTCACGAGTATTAGCAAAACGGTAAGTTTTATCATAAAATTTGCTCAGACAAAAATTGTAGATCAGTGGGGTTTTCAGTGTGGGTAGAGACGGAGCTATACAGATTGTCTAGCGCCATCTCTTACCCACACTGGAAATAAGAATAAAACAATCTTACTAAACATCATGGCACAGGTCCTGATCTACAAAAATGTCTCAATACTTTTTTTTCCTAAGAACCACCGTTTTTGAGATTCAATGATTCAAAAAGTTGCAAGAGGTCGTTTTTCACGCCACCTTTGAGATAGTAGTAGTGTGTACTTAGTGCGTTTTTACGGTTCCGTACCTCAAAAGAATAAAACGGAACCCTTATAGGTTCACTTTGTTGTCCGTCTGTCTGTGTTTGTTCGTCAGTCTGTCTGTCAAGACTCTTTATCTCAGGAACGCGTAAAGTTCGAGTTGAAATTAAAAATCAAGTTTGAGCTCCCTTGAAGATATGTGAAAGAATCAAAGAATAAAAAATATGAATAAAAGATACGGCCGTTTATGTTCAATTTCCGAATCAAGTCTAAATTTTTGCGAACCGCTACATAACGTTATTGCAAATTTACAGTTTTCTGATTTTTTCCTATACTTATGCTATAAGACCTTGCTTCATGCCAAATTTCAGGATTCTAGGACGACGGGAAGTACCGCAGCCTATGAATTTTGATTCTCTTGAGTGTCGAAATATATACGTTTTTTGCAACATAAACAACCGTAAGTACCTTTTTTTTTTCGTTAACTTACAAGTTTGATTTGTTCACAGCTTTAAGAGACCGCAGACCTGAGTATCTGGTTTTAACTTCAACTCGATAACTCCACGCGTTCTCGAGGTTAAGGGTCTTAATAGACAGACATACAGGCTGACTGACAATCAGACAGACGGAGTGTCCAGTCGTCTACGTGCCCACCATGCCCGCGCTCCTCGCTGTATTCTTCCGTTTAGTTCTGTTATAAATTTTGAGGAAACTGAAGTGAAAAAGCTTGCGGAACTTCTGACACACCCTCCCGCATTCTGTCCCTACGTTGCCTTAAATGCCAGGGCCGAGACTTCCTTTCAGAAGCAGACGCTTGGCCCCAGTAGGTTTCGACCCTGCTGGGCCCCCTTTTTTTATTGGGTGGGAAAATCATCTTAAGAGAAATCCCGGTCTTGGGCGGAGCCACCCATTGCTAGCCGTACACAAGCCCGCGCCTACGGTGGCCGGAAATCGGGATCGGAATCTCGGCGGCGGTTGTGGCGTGAGGACCGTTGCCTCACGCGATCGGCCCTAACATTACTGCTTCACAGGAGGCGACCGCCTGCCACTCCTCGCTTCGGATCATGGCCTGTACCAAGGCCCGGTGCGAGAGATAGTTGTCACCGATCTCCCCTATGAGGACACGGCGGTGCTCTGCCCAAGCGGGCACTCCACACAGTCGTGACACCCGGGCATGAATCTCTTGAATCGACCATGTCCGGTGAGAACCTGCGTCATGCGGAAGGTGAGGACGCCATCGCCATGAGATCTTCCCAGCCACTCCTCAAAGAGGCGACTCACCGGCATAATAATGGCGTGCCCATTCGCTCTTGACTTAATAGCTATCAGGAAACACTGGCTCCAGCAGGCCACTCCTTAGCTGCGCCTACGCATATTGAATGTGTTCCTAAAACGCTTTGTACATATGTGTGGGATGTCTACCATGTACCGATTCCGCAACGCCGTACGTCTAGTGGTCCAATGATGAAACGGGTGAAAGATGGAACATAATTATAAAATAAAACCATATTTGCTAATAGGAACTCTTGTATTTATTTTTAGACACAACGTTTTACAATCATCTTCCTGCACAACACTTTTTTTGTCTTCCATTCTGCCCTGTCATTCGTCATGCTATCACTAACTTCCTTTTCTTTCATGTCACCCTTCACACAATCCACACCAAAACGAAAAATAACAAACGTGTGAGACCAGCAACCGCAGCCAAATGTATGTCGAAAGGAAAAACGTTGAAGACAGCATCATAGAAGTAACGAAATAATTAATATTGCATCTAGACATCCTAGTAAAGAAAAAAAATAGCCTCCTCCAATTCGAAGTCGGTATAAAAAAGAAACGCTCGACTTTGATGTACATATAACACTGCTTTTATACCAAAACTAGCGGTCCCGGCAGACGTTGTTCTGCCCAAAAGCGGGATTTAGTAAAAAAAAAAATTACCCTACTCTACCCTACTCTTTTCTTTGCTATAAACCACACGGAGCCCGAGACCTTTCCAACGAATGCAAAACCGTGGAAATCGGTTCGTGCGTTATGGAGTTATAGCGTCAGGAAGGAAAACCCGACTTATTTTTATATAGTAGATGATGACTCGTAAAAATAATACGATTTCTTTTACTTTGACAAACACGTCACTAACCTTTTATTATTTTTGTAGGCAAACACTGCATGTCGCATTAAAATTACATTTGAATTTTGAAAATGATATCAAATATCAATATTAATAATAACTATTATGCAATTGAAAATGTAATTCAAATTGAATAACTATTAGCTTTACTGATTGCGTTAACAGATCAAATTATTTCAATAAGTGGCTATATTTTTAGTATGGTTTACATCACATTTACATAATAACTTTAAAGTACTTCATTCTATTTGAAATATCTATTACTAATATTATTAATAATAATTTATTACACCTTAGGAGGCTCGCGTTAGGCGGCTGGATCAAGGGCTTGATCCAGAAAGCGGTACTCCTAGACACGGCTCGTATTGTTAGGAGGTTTCTTTCTCTGGAGCCCTGACCGCCGGTAGCTTGGACCCTGTTCCCGATACCGGTGAAGTACTATTTTTAATATTTTTAAATACTTTTTTTCTGTATGATTTTGTTTAAAAAAAATATTTAAAAATATAATTCATATGTGTTTACAAAGAATAAAGAGAATAATAATTTATTAAGAAAAATTAGGTTACAGGGTGTGGGTAGTTCTATGATATTTTGTTTTTATTATTTAATTAATATAGTATGGTTTCCAAAGACTAGGCGAGGCGAGGCCTGTCCCGCAGAGAGCTTACAAGTTTTTATGAGTTACAAATTATAATGATAATGCGGTGTCTCTTATAAAGTAACATTGCAAAAATACTATTAGAGGATTAGCTAAATTATTAAAATACAAGCTTACGAGGTTTTATACATTACTATTATACATATAGATAGAATATCATCATCATATAGTGTCATGGATTGGTATGGGATGTGTGTGTGTTACTAGACGGTTGAAGATGTACCGATAACTAGATGGGTAATTCGGGCGCCAGGTACATCCTCAATAAAAACAAAACTCGGATTCACTACCATTCGGAGAGAATTAGGCTTTTAATCTTCTGGTGGGAGGCCATGTGAGGAAAATAAAAGATTAAAAAATATAAGTCAAGCTTCAGTCTTTTATTTATCCGGCCCGCAGTTCATGACCATGAGATACTTAATAAAAAAAACATTGTTTAGAATTTTAGAACTAGATAGTATTGTTGCATCTTTGTTAAGTTTATGAAAAGGATAAATTAAACCTAATCCAGTCGGGGCAATGCAGACCAGTCCAAAGGGACTCCAATTCCGAGGAAAAGGAAAGTAAATATAAAAAATAAAAAAATAAAAAAAACGCCAGGCGGCGTTTTCTTGTAGGTAATATGTTGAGTGCGCCTCAGAACATCAAAACAATTATGTGGGCGAAAAATCACTTCAACGGAAAATATGTAGCAATCCTATTGGAGAATAAAGGATGGACTCCTTCCGTTCCTTTTAGGCCATTATTGGGCACAAATTAGCGGCTATGGGAGCCGATTAAAAAATAAATTGGCAGAAACAAAAATTGGCTGCTCGCTAAAACATCGTCGGGTCGGAAGTGTCGAATGCAAATCTGACAGCTCACTTTTTAAGAAAGATTTCCTTACTTGGCTACACGACCTTTTAGGAACGCCTTCACATTATCGGTTCGGAAATCGCCTAAAAGCGTATCATGTGACGAGACGATTTCGACTCGTTACATTACATCCCTCCCCGAAAAAATAAAAGAAAGAATTTCTTTTATGCTAGCCAAAAAAACAAGAGACTAAAGCGAAAGCTTAGTTAAAAAGAAAAAAAAAATTGAAATATAAATTCCAAAAACAATAAACCCAAAGAGGTAAAAAATGGTTCTAGAAAAGAACGGAGTAATAAAACTACATACCAACAAACCAAAATAAATACATTCTTGGATTGTTGCTAGTGTATAGATCCTAAAATAACATGCATTTAAAATAAGTACAGTTAGACCACCAACATAACCGACTTACAATACCAAAAGAACCAACATGAGTGCAGTTAGGCACCTACGCCACTGACTAACTAGCTTAATTCAAGAAAATATCGCAAGTACAGCTAAGCAGATTCGTCGCTGACCAACGTGTACAAGGCTACGAACAAAAAAAACTAAATTGAGTACGGTTAGGCACCATCGCCACCGACTAGCAAGTTTATCAGGGTAACCATGTAGGTTAATTTGAATACAGTTAAGCGCAATTGCCGCTGTCTTATAAGAAAAATTCAAAGATATGTCTATATGAGTACAGTTAGGCACCATCGCCACTGACTAGCAAGAACAAATTATAACCGTGAAACACAGTATCAAATCTCGCATCACCAAAGGTGCTAGAGAACCAAGAAAGAATGTTGTGACCGGTATAACACCACCGATTTTCCGAGCACAAACATCTTAAAAAACGCATATTGTGATCGGCACAACACCACCAATCTTCCGAGCACAATAGCAAAAAACTGCATACGCAAGGATGCAAAAGAGAAAGAATGTTGTGACCGGTATAACACCACCGATTTTCCGAGCACAAACATCTTAAAAAAACGCATATTGTGATCGGAACAACACCACCAATCTTCCGAGCACAATAGCAAAAACTGCATACGCAAGGATGCAAAAGAGAAAGAATGTTGTGACCGGTATAACACCACCGATTTTCCGAGCACAAACATCTTAAAAAACGCATATTGTGATCGGCACAACACCACCAATTTTCCGAGCACAATAGCAAAAAACTGCATACTGTGATCGGGACTACACCACGACTTTCCGGGCACAGTAGCAAAAAGCTGCGAAATCAAGAAAAAAAAATCCGCATAACTTAAAAAAATAATAAGTACCTATATTGTAAATAAGTAGGAACCTATTAATAAATTGTAAAAAAGGTGTATAAAAAAAAATAAACTGTACAAAAATAGTGTATACAGGAAAAAAAATTAATAAGATCTTTCGATATGAAAAACGTTTGTGTGGGGGTGAAAAAGTTATCTAAATGTCCTAAGTAATTTTTTAGAAAGCCAAACTTGAATTTAATAAATTCGCTTGAAGTTTACCTAGTAAAGTTTCATTCAAAGATCAGTAAACCTATCATCCATCCTGTCATACATCATCTATTATAAGATCCTCCAAACAAAAAATATCAAAAACAAGTCAACACTTGAAAACCAAATTAAAATTTAATAATATCTTTAACATGATAACGTCCAGTTGAACCCTTATTAAGGTCTTTTAAAACATAAACATTATCAGAAACTTTTTCTGTAATTTTACATTTAATAAACTTAGGAGCAAGTTTAGCCGAAAAATAAGCAGGTGCATGAGATTGAACAAAACTTCTTCTCCACACAACATCACCCACATCAAAAGAAATGACTTTCCGACCCTTATTATAATAGCGAGCATTACGCTGATAAGCTTTTAATAAATGAGTTTGAACTTTAACAAAAATATCACTAAGTGAATGCAGAGAATCAGCATAGTGACTTCTATTGGTAACTTCCAGTTCACTTAAGTCTTCAATAGAATCACTTAAACGATGTAAAGAAGCATCAAAAATAAGCTCCCTTCCAAACATCAAGAAATTTGGAGTGAAATCTGTAGCAAGATTAACACTATTATTTAAAGCTAATTGGACATGAGGTAAATATTTAGACCAAGTCCTATGATCATCTTTAACAAAACAAGCTATGCAAGTCTCAACAGTTTTGTTATATCTTTCAACAGGATTATTTTGAGGCGTGTATAAAGTATTATAAAATATTTTAGTAATATTAAAACCTTTCATGAATTCTACAAAATGTTTAGAAGTAAATTGTGTACCATTATCGCAAACAATTATTTTGGGACAACCAAATTTAAGAAATATCTCTTTTTCAAGAAGTTTATTTATTACTCTAGTAGTAGCATTTACCATAGGAAAAATCCAGCAGTATTTAGTAAAAACGTCAACAACAGAAAGAATATATTTATGACCAGAATAAGATTTAGGAAGTATACCTACAATATCTATTGATAACATCAACATAGGTTTATCGACTTTTTTAGGGTTAATCATAATACCAAAAGGAGCATGAGTGGTATGTTTATAAGCTTTACAAGTATCGCAGGCTAGAATATACTTTTCCATAAATCTTAGGCAAATTAAATTTTAACCAAAAATCAAAACCGAAAATGAAAGGTGTGTAAATAGGCAACATGTTATGTTTAATTACACTAACTAAAACCGAATCAAACAATGGAAAAGAAAGACGACTAGCCATATCCATAATATCAGTAATGAAGTCTGGAACTGATTCAGAACTTTTCTGTTTCTTGGTACGAAGGTCATGTTCCAAAAAGTAATCAAAGTCCGGCCTGTCAAAACGTTTAAGCAAAGCAAGCTTAAGCTCGTGCCATGAAGAAATATGAATACGAACCGTGCGAAACCATTTAAGAGCAATATCACTAAGCAAGTCTGTGAATGAACCAACTAATAAAATTTCATCAAAATTTTTATATAAGAAATATTCCTCAACCTCAGTAATAAATTCCCTTACACAAGATTTTCCATCAAATTTAATTCTGCTCTTTTTTAAATCAGGCAATTTAATTGCAGAAGGCAAATTCTTTTTAATGTGTTCATTAACCAAAGCATTCATTGAATTAAAAGAAGGCAAGGCATGCGTAGCAAAAGCTGAAGAAGAGTGTGCAACCCTGTCATTATGATCAAAAGGATGTTGAACTTCCGTTAAATTAATCATGTCAGGCACATGAGCATTAGCGATAGGAACTGTGCAAGGACCATCAGATTCTAAATTATTCTTTTCAGCAAGAGGAGGAGACAACTGAACTTCCTTATCCATGATGAACAAGCAAAATGGTGATTGAACTCAATCAAGCAAAAAGCAAAACTTTAAAGTTGCAAAATATTTAAGGTTAAGTTAAAATATTAAATTTTTCTTTACTTATATGAAAATATCAAAGTGTTTATCAGTGAAAAGATGCAATAATACCTTACAATATAAGTTTGAATGCCTTATAGTATGATTTAAAAGTAAACTAAAGTTAAGTTTTAACTTAATTAAATATAAAACAAAGTTACACCGCACTGAGTTTAAACCGTTGAAAACTTAAAGTATAACAAAAGCTGTCTTACCATACAATTCTGTTGCTTATGTAAAAGCAAAATGCAATGCTGTAACAATAACAGTTAGCAAAACATAATAATATAAACAACAATAATATTGTACTATTGTGTACTATGATGTTTAGTAGGAAAATAATGTTCTTACAAAATATCAAAAGAATTTAAATTGTTTACAGCAATTAACAATAGTTAATATTAAAACAAAACATACCTGTAAACAGTATTAATGAATAATTATAAGATGCAACAATAATCCAAACAAGGTCATGAACTACTTCAAGGTCCCTGTTCGCAGAGCGACAAATGTCATATACTGTGTATGAAATGTGTGTGTGTTACTAGACGGTTGAAGATGTACCGATAACTAGATGGGTAATTCGGGCGCCAGGTACATCCTCAATAAAAACAAAACTCGGATTCACTACCATTCGGAGAGAATTAGGCTTTTAATCTTCTGGTGGGAGGCCATGTGAGGAAAATAAAAGATTAAAAAATATAAGTCAAGCTTCAGTCTTTTATTTATCCGGCCCGCAGTTCATGACCATGAGATACTTAATAAAAAAAACATTGTTTAGAATTTTAGAACTAGATAGTATTGTTGCATCTTTGTTAAGTTTATGAAAAGGATAAATTAAACCTAATCCAGTCGGGGCAATGCAGACCAGTCCAAAGGGACTCCAATTCCGAGGAAAAGGAAAGTAAATATAAAAAATAAAAAAATAAAAAAAACGCCAGGCGGCGTTTTCTTGTAGGTAATATGTTGAGTGCGCCTCAGAACATCAAAACAATTATGTGGGCGAAAAATCACTTCAACGGAAAATATGTAGCAATCCTATTGGAGAATAAAGGATGGACTCCTTCCGTTCCTTTTAGGCCATTATTGGGCACAAATTAGCGGCTATGGGAGCCGATTAAAAAATAAATTGGCAGAAACAAAAATTGGCTGCTCGCTAAAACATCGTCGGGTCGGAAGTGTCGAATGCAAATCTGACAGCTCACTTTTTAAGAAAGATTTCCTTACTTGGCTACACGACCTTTTAGGAACGCCTTCACATTATCGGTTCGGAAATCGCCTAAAAGCGTATCATGTGACGAGACGATTTCGACTCGTTACAATAGGTAACAAAAAAACTTAACTAATTGCATTTAATGCCTATAATTCATTTTAAAACTATGAGATCATTTCTTATCATAATAACTGTCTTATAAAATGTTCTGTGCTATACGTCCAATGTATCAATTCTTTGGTTATTTTAGTTTCTGCGTCACGAAGCGATAAGTTTCATAGAGTATGAATTTTGGTGAAATTATTGTAAACAAGTGTTTTCATGTAAGTACTGAACCTTTTGGCGAATTCTGTTTTGACGGGAATGATGGGTAGCTTGAACACAAGCTTCCTTACCATACTATACTTACCAAATTATTTATTTGTTGTGCACAACATACACAACGTTTTACAATAATAAACAAAAAGAACAGACCTCTCCATACATTTTTTTCATACGACTAGCGAAACAAAAACTAGCGTAAAAACACAATACAAACAAAGCCATGTTGCCTAATAAAAACATTGCCAAATCAACAAATGAAGATCACAAAAATCGAACAATTTAGGTACAAGAATGGATGGTCACAGTAAAAATACAGCCAGTGGGTCAAATCTGAACAATAAAAAAATTTTGTGACTTTCAAACAGAATTTAATTTGTGAAATGTTACTTCGTTTTTTTTTTAAATATATATATTAGGTCTTTACCTATGAAATTGCCGTTATTGTTTTGATGCTAACATCAAAAGCTGCTGCTAATTCAGCTGTAGATTGAGAATCATCAGCTTCCACAATCGTTTTTAATTCGTCATTGTCGACTAAAGTTTTCGGTCGACCACAGGGTTCAATTCTCTTCAATAACGGGCGGTGCGATCGTTAGTAGTGTTCGCTCCGTATAAGTCGTTGATGTTGCGTGCCGCTTCTGCCGCTTTGCTGCAACGACGGTACTCATACTCCATAATTACTCCAATTTTTAACGTAACGTCCATGATGACGAAAAACGTACAAAAGCGATGAAAACAGAGCGCTAACCATTAAACAAAATTGACTAATTTTCAGAAAATAATTCCATATTATAAAAATAATTTGAACTTAGAATTCTTAGCGAAAAAAGTAAAAAATGGATTTGAAATAGCCAGTTCGGCAGAATGGAAATTTCATTGGTAAAGTCCTATTATATTAAAATTTGACCATGGTTTTATATATTCATATTTAAATAAAAAAACAAAATGTAAAAAAAGCCTGTTCAACGTTCACGCTGATAGATGAACAATAAAAATGAAACAATTCACCGCTGAAACGAACAAAGATCCAAAAATATATAGATAATAGAAAAAGATATATTTATAAAAATATACTATACTAAAATAAAATTATTTATGAAGGGAAAGGAAACAGGGGTCCATACATACAGTTTTCTGACAACCAGGACAGAAAGTTCGCACCAGCTTACTACATTTGACGCATCTCCGCCGTTTGCGCTGTTTACCCGCGAACGGGTATTCAGCTAAACGGTGGACAAGTTCGTCTTTAGAATGCTTTACTGGAGGTAGCTTAAGAATAATTTTGGGAAAATGCTTAGAAAGAATAGTACTAACTAAAGCCTTACGGAAGCTGCGATGAGTATGAGTAGGAGATGATGATTGTTGATGAATTATGAAGGAATTAAGTACGGAGATATTGAGAAGTCTCCGAAATAGTGTTTTGTACCAGGTCTTTGTTCGTTTCCTCTCTATTTGGAACATAGAAAGCATCTGGTCTTTCTTGTCCACCCCACCCATCATGATATTGTAATCATGTATCAGAATGGGTTTGGTGGCACTTCCGAGTTGGGAGACGGCGTTGCCATGGTATGTAGAGATCATAGCGACCTTGTTGTTGTCCCTCCATACCATTACATCGACGTCCCCCGCGGTCAGACCAGATATCTGGCCCGGAAGCATGTCCTCCTTGGTCAGACTGTGCAGGGCGTGCGGAACAAACTTACGATTTGTCCTTAGAGTTCCTACACAGTCCAAACCCAAAGACTTCAGACGCCGAGCCAGACACGGCGAATTGTAAAAGTTGTCCATCCACAACGTGTGGCCCTTGCCCTCAAGCCCTTGAATGAGTTTAAGGACAATTGCCGGCGTAGATGCTATTAATGGGTCTTCGTGCTGTTGGGATCGACTGTTACAAGTGTGAACCTCAAACCGCCACAAATAGCCAGTTTGAGATTCACAGATCTCGTACGTCTTAATCCCCATCTTAGCTTTCTTATTAGGAATCAATTGCCTGATATTCAAACAACCTTTCCACATGAGAAGACTTTCGTCTAAGGCAATATTTTGCTTTAGACGATACAGACTTTGAAACTTGTTGTTCAAATGAGACAACACTGGCTGTATCTTGAACAATTTTGCCTCGGCGCTGTCCAGCTTTTGTCTATACATGTTCTCATTATTCGCGAAATGCAAGCACCTTCCCAGGAGTACAAATCGTGAATACGACATGTATGTACCAAAGTTGGGTGTATGGAACAGATCAGCAGTGGCAGACCAGTACTCATCGATTCGCGTCTTTACCACTATCCCCATCCCAATAACCAGAGCAAAGTAAACATACAATTCATCAACCGTTGTATCCCTCCAACGGTTAATGCGGCTAGTGGGATGGAGGCTTGTGTCGAACATCCTGTCTGCCAGCTGCTGAGCGTACCTATTGGTCTCCGAGACGATGTACTCCATAAACTGCCGATCCCATATGCAAATGAAGATGTCATAGGGGTCGACACACGGAATTGTCGGACCTACATCGTTGTGCGAAAACGTCTCCCGTCTCGACTTAGGTGGAATCGGGACATTCGGAAACGGTTTCCAATCAAAATCGAACAGATTCCAAGGCTGCTCTGTCGCCTTTGGAGGAACATCAAGTGTGCTGGTGCTGGCGGCAGCGTGTTCCGCGGCTGGCTCAGGTTCGGCTGTAGGCTGGTCGTCATCATCGTCGTCTATTGGAGTCTCCAAGACGCTTAATTGCGCCCTTGGGATGAATAGAGGCGGCATCTCTCCGTCGTCGCTGTCGCCAGAGTCCTCTTCGCTTCCTGTATATAAGCAGAAACATCATCAAGGAACTACAAATTTGCCGTCAGCTCCATCCCGAACAAAGTCCAGCAGCTACTTACCATAACCGAACTCTTCAAATGTGATTTTCTCGCGCAGACTCCGGCTACGAACCTGGGTAGCTGAGCTTGGTGCTAACTCCCCATTGCTGAAAAAAAAAAACAGTCATGTAATATTCTACCCATTTCTTTAGAAATAAATAGAATAGGCGGGTGAGGATAATGACACTGCCAGACGTTCTAACGCACTGCATTACCCATCTGACTCTTCCGCAATAGGAATTATTTCCTACTATCTTGAGGGCGAAGCGGCTGACAGAAGGTAGTTAAAAAAAAAATCTGGATAATGGTGATAACACTGATAACTTACTTATCATTCAAGTCCTGAACGGGTGCTTCCAATTTTATTTCTATCAAAATGGGATCTATTTGAGCTTGTTCTCTGAAAATTAAATAATATTAAATAAGCAACTAAAATGCGCGGCAATCAATCTATGCGGCGGCTGGGGCGTGAGGATCTCCTCTCCCTCGCCGTTTCAGCCACACACTTAGCGAAGCAACGATATATCGAATTTTCAATAATATCGACACTAAAATATCGATATTTAAATATATAATATATATGTTAGCATTGTCGATAAGATAATAACATAACGGAATTAATTAATATATCGATATTCATATGAAAGCAATAAAAATATACGCCACCGAGCATTGGTAATTTTAAATATGGCAACATTGTTTTCATGATAGATTTTTGTCTATGGTAATTGAGGTATTTGTCTGTTCAACTTTTGAGTAGTTTGACAAAAAAAATATATCTTTAGCAACCGAGCTACCGTAGGGGCAAGGCCGTACCCAGCAAGGTCGAAGCCTACTGGGGCCAAGGGTCGGCTTCTGAAAGGAAGACTTGGCCCTGGTATGAAAGGCAACGAATTAACAGGAGTGGGTTTTTAGTCAGTAAAAGTCTGACACACTCTCGCGACCGCCCAAGAGCGGGGGATGTCATTGGATGATTTTCCCACCGAAAAAAAATAAAAATTGCAGCAGAGCTAGCATCACTGCGAGCAGGAATCGACTGCTTGGAAAAAGACTGGCTTTGGTAAATGGTTCAAAATAAAACAAACTCACTCTTGAGCGACGCTTGATGGTCCGGCCTCCAAGATGTTATAGTCCGTGGTTGTGTATGAACTGAAAATGTTTGTGCAATGAGCAAGTTTATTTGTTCTGTGTCTGGGTGAAATTTATTTATAATATTTGTATGTATTTAGAAATATTTATGTATATTTATCAGTTGTTTACTCATAGCACAAGCACTGCTTAGTTTGGGACTAGATGGAGTTGTGTGAAAGTTGTGGAATATTATATTATTATAATATATAGGGTGACTGGTAATTACCGACCGATACTTAAACACGTGATAGTACTCATGATTACAATCAACTTTCCCAAAGAAACTTTTTTCTAAACTCATTAGTTTAATCATTTATTATTTTATATATTATTATTTATTAAACAGCTGTTTGAAACTTTGAATTCGTGCGCGCGCCTTCACCCGATCATCTGTTAGCGGCGCGGCGCCCGCGCCCGCGTTTTCGATGACGTAAGCAATGTACACTAAAGAAGCAAAAGTGCATGGTAAGTATAGAAATAAAATCGTGTGAAGCGAGAAATGACGCCATCTAACGTAAAACCAGATTGAAATGTTGCGATTGATAACATTACATTATACTGTTAATGGATGGCGTCGCTGTGCTTAATTAATGCTTATTTTTGTAGTACTTTCTTTTTGTTTCTTTAAATATTGAAATAATTTATAATTTATTTTAAAGAGATGAAGATGTTAAAATTGAATATCAATTTATAAATATTTGATTATCTATGTGTTAGTTTTCAAACTTGAGAGGGTAGGTTGAATAAGGATTTATAGATAATAACTAGTAGGTAGTATGGAGTATAAATGATACTTAGACCAAAAAATTATGACTAAGCTCAATTGGTTGTTTGCCAAGTTAATTTCGATTATCTCGTTCCAGCGCCTGTCGTAAATATTTTTTTTTTTTAACCAGGTGTATTGTCTACTTATTTTACCAAAATGAGTAAATATGCATTGTTATATAGATTTAGTAAAAAGAGCTCCAATAATTGCTAAGCATAATCAAGGTAAAAACTTGTCAGAAGACGCCAGAGAGACCAGTGTAAATGTAAGTAGTTTTTTTAACTCTTTTATATAACAAAAAACTCCTATATAATAATCATTATTGGGTATTATATATTTATGTTTTATTGTTGCAGAGAAAAACAGTTGTTCTACGGATATGACGATTTGAAGAAGAGGGTTCTTTAAAACACCATCAAAAAGCTGGCAGACTAAAACTAATAAACATATTGCAGTGTCAAACCATGATAAGGGAGTATACGAAGAAAACGGACATCTGTCGACGAACCACTATGCTAGTTTATTTGACACAAGCGTTGGCACTGTCCGTCGGAGGCTTGCTTACAGAAAACCATAAAAGGGCAAGATTGCAGTTTGCTTTGGATTACATAAACTTTGATTAGAGTAATATCATGTTTACTCGTGAAAAAACTTTTAAGTCCAGTGAACACGGACGGTTTTGTTTGTGGCTTCAAGATAATAAATAATTATAATACTGATTTAATATTATTCACTCAGTACTTATTCTCTGTATTAACTGGAGACCTTGTTATGTGTGTTTAACTTAATATCCGTAATTAATACATTAAAAAAGTTAAGAAACACTTGATATGTTGTTGTGCAATTTTATAGTTTTTAGCCTACATTTAATCCTTTTGATCTTTGTGATAAAATTATCTGGTCTTTTGTTTGTTTTTGTTAAGGTTGCATAAGCTTCAATCCTCTTTCCAATATTGGAAACGAATACTTAAGCTATGGCCTCAATAAGAAATTATACATAATATTATAATCTTATTCGGTGATTAATAAACGGTGATTGTTAAATTTGAATAAGAAATTGTAAGAAATAAACATATTATTTTTTTAATAGTGCTTTTTTGTTTGATGAGCCTGTTTACCAGCATTTTTTTCGTCTTGCTGAGTAACTACCCACTTGAATATTATATTACAAATAAATATCCACTTGTTAACTTTGATATAATATTCCTACCGATTTCTTTAGTTTGTCATTCATAACTTACAAAAAGTGTGAGTACTACGTGAGATTTCAACTCACGGCTCATTGATTTACGCATCTATCTGCACATGCTAAACCACTAGGTCAACATGACTCTAGTTTGAATGATGAAATTACGAACTACAATCAGTTGTTGACGACAATGATGACGCAAGTGTCTATTATTTGTTGAACTAAAAGTCAAGTTTATACTTTGTGAGATTGCCTTTGGTCGCTACTTAGCTGTGAAGAAACCAACGCCATCTAGTTTAAAAACTTGAACTTTAACGTGCAAGGGAAAATAGGCGTTAAGGTATCCAAGCACTTCTAAAGGTTACCGTACCTACATGTTTCGGTAAAATAATATCCAAAAACTAGTTAAAACTAACTAGGAATCGTGAGCTTTTAAATGACTAATCTAAGCCACGAAACTTTAAGATACAACGTATGTCCGCATAACTAGAAAATATCTATGAACGCTCGCGCCCTAAAATAGGCACGATCTATCAGCTGATAGTCTGACCTCGGGAAAGGGCAAATGTCCCGCCGTCCGCACCGCGCCCCTTGCCGTGCAGTAGTGACGTAGGTAAAAATAACAGTCACCTCGGAAAGCGCATCGCATGCACATTGTTTTTTTTATGTTTGTTACCTCAGAACTCTGTCGCTTATGGACCGATTTGCAACAATTTTTTTTTCTTTTATAGGATATGCTTCCAGATTGGTCCCACTTGTTTCAAAATCCACAGTTAGTAGTGGTGTTTTATAGCCGCTTCTAAACATCGTTTAAGTAACAAAACAAAACGCAAATCTTGACGTTAGTTTGTTTAGAAAGATTATGGATTTATTTATTGTGGCGCGCTCGCATAAAGTACCTAAATACTAGTCTGGACATTATTTCACTGAAACATGTAGGTACATTGCTTACGTCATCGATAAGCTGATCGGATGAAGGCGCGCACGCGAAGTTTAAAGTTTCAAACAGCAGTTTTGTTATTGTGATTAAACTAATTAGTATAAAAAAAGTTTCTTTGGGAAAGTTGTTTGTAATCATGAGTACCATCACGTGTTTATGTATCGGTCACTAATTACCAGTCGCCCTATACTTTATCATTAAAGGCGTAGTGACTTTGGTAAATGGTTCAAAATAAATCAAACTCACTCTTGAGCGACGCTTGATGGTCCGGCTTCCACGATGTCATCCATGATGTCCATGGTTGCGTCTGAACTGAAATTAAACAGAAATATAATAATGTAAGATCAGCACCGAGCGGTAAAGGTTCTGGAGTGACGACCACGTACCGGAAGGCGCAGCTTTGGAAGGCGTTCTACAAAATGGGCCTCGTAAAACAGTAGTAGTTTAGATGATGACTCTTTATTTTATCAATTTGCCTGGCCTGTTGATCTAGTGGTCAGTAGTCAAGACTGTTATGCCGGAGGTCGTGGGCTCGATTCCCACCCAAAACAAAACGTTTGTGCGATGAGCACGTTTATTTGTTCTGTGTCTGGGTGAAATTTATCTATAATATTTGTATGTATTTAGAAATATATAAGTATGTTTATCAGTTGCTACTCATAGCACAAGCACTGCTTAGTTTGGGAATAGATGGAGTTGTGTGAAAGTTGTGGAATATTATATTATTTTAATATATAGGGTGACTGGTAATCAGAGACCGATGCTTAAACACTTGATTGTACTCATGATTACAAACAACTTTCCCAAAGAAACTTTTTTTCTAAACTCATTAGTTTAATCACAATAACAAAACAGCTGTTTGAAACTTTGAGTTTCGTGCGCGCATCTTCACCCGATCAGCTGTTAGCGGCGCGGCGCCCACGTTATCGAGGACGTAAGCAATGTACCTACATGTTTCGGTAAAATAATATCCAAAGACTAGTTAAACTAACTAGGAATCGTGAGCTTTTGAATGACTAATCTAAGCCACGAAACTTTAAGATACAACGTATGTCCGCATAACTAGAAAATATCTTGGAACGCACGCGCCCTAAAATAGGCACGATCTATCAGCTGATAGTCTGACCTCGGGAAAGGGCAAATGTCCCCCCGTCCGCACCGCGCCCCTTGCCGTGCAGTAGTGACGTAGGTAAAAATAACAGTCACCGCGGAAAGCGCATCGCATGCACATTGTTTTTTTTGTTTTTTACCTCAGAACTCTGTCCCTTGACCGATTTGCAAAATTTTTTTTTTCTTTTATAGAATATGCTTCCAGATTGGTCCCACTTGTTTCAAAATCCACAGTTAGCAGTGGTGTCTTATAGCCGCTTCTAAACATCGTTTAAGGTGACGGCGACAGCTGAATTATCCATACAAACGTAATACCAAAATCATTTGCAGATTGAGCATATTTCCACCATATTATGATGATATTCGGATTTAGACAATATTTATCTAGGTAAATGGTTCCAAATAAAACAAACTCACTCTTGAGCGACGCTTGATGGTCCGGCCTCCACGATGTTATAGTCCGTGGTTGTGTATAAACTGAAAATGGATGAAAGATGGGCCTCGTAAAACAGTAGTAGTTTAGATGATGGATTGATGACTCTTTATTTTATCAATTTGCCTGGCCTGTTGGTCTAGTGGTCTATGGTCAAGACTGTTATGCCAGAGGTCACGGGCTCGATTCCCACTCGATTGCACATTGTTTTTTTTTATGTTTGTTACCTTAGAACTCTGTCGCTTATGAACCGATTTGCAATTTTTTTTTTCTTTTATAGGATATGCTTCCAGATTGGTCCCATTTGTTTCAAAATCCACAGTTAGTAGTGGTGTTTTATAGCCCCTTCTAAACATCGTTTAAGTAATAAAACAAACGCAAATCTTGACGTTAGTTTGTTTAGAAAGATTATGGATTTATTTATTGTGGCGCGCTCGCATAAAGTACCTAAATACTAGTCTTTGGACATTATTTCACTGAAACATGTAGGTACATTGCTTACGTCATCGATACGCTGATCGGATGAAGGCGCGCACGCGAAGTTTGAAGTTTCAAACAGCAGTTTTGTTATTGTGATTAAACTAATTAGTATAAAAAAAGTTTCTTTGGGAAAGTTGTTTGTAATCATGAGTACCATCACGTGTTTATGTATCGGTCACTAATTACCAGTCGCCCTATACTTTATCATTAAAGGCGCAGTGACTTTGGTAAATGGTTCAAAATAAATCAAACTCACTCTTGAGCGACGCTTGATGGTCCGGCTTCCACGATGTCATCCATGATGTCCGTGGTTGCGTCTGAACTGAAATTAAACAGAAATATAATAATGTAAGTTCACCACCGAGCGGTAAAGGTTCTGGAGTGACGACCACGTACCGGAAGGCGCAGCTTTGGAAGGCGTTCTACAAAATGGGCCTCGTAAAACAGTAGTAGTTTAGATGATGATGACTCTTTATTTTATCAATTTGCCTGGCCTGTTGATCTAGTGGTCAGTAGTCAAGACTGTTATGCCGGAGGTCGTGGGCTCGATTCCCACCCAAAACAAAACGTTTGTGCGATGAGCACGTTTATTTGTTCTGTGTCTGGGTGAAATTTATCTATAATATTTGTATGTATTTAGAAATATATAAGTATGTTTATCAGTTGTCTACTCATAGCACAAGCACTGCTTAGTTTGGGAATAGATGGAGTTGTGTGAAAGTTGTGGAATATTATATTATTTTAATATAGATAGATAGATAGATATATTCTTTATTGTACACCAAAAATGCAAATTACATTAGGAACTTAATATTAATATAGTGTTACAATGGGCGGTCTTATCGCTAAAAGCGATTTTTTACAGACAACCTTAGGATGGATTTGATAGAGAAGGAGAAAAAAGATACGCAGGTAGTTCGTGGGGTACTATTTACATATATACAATACATAAACTAATAAATTTCATATAATACAAACAATATATAATATACATATATATATATATATATATAATTATAAAAATCAAATCCTCTTGAATGTCGTCATTACGTACATCAAAGAAATGATGTACGTAATGACGACATTCAAGAGGAAAGGTAGTGATCCTTAACCATATCTTTAAAAATCGTGAGTGTTTGAGCTTGCCTTACCGACACGGGTAAAGCATTCCACAGGCGCACTGCTTGAACTGTAAACGACTTGTCATAGAAATTGGTGGAATGGCTTGGCATCTCTAGCCTCAAGTTTTCCGATGACCTAAGATATCTAGTATGTGTGTCATGAAGGAACTTGAAACGTTCTTTAAGATATGCAGGGGTTTTAGGATTGAACAGAACACTGTAGAGCATAGACAAGATGTGTAAGTTCCGGCGAAGACGTATTGGAAGCCACTTGAGTTTCGTACGAAAATCGGATCATACTTGCGCAAGCCAAATATAAATCGTATGCAAACATTTTGAAGCCGCTCAAGTTTATCAAGTTGTGCCTCAGTGAGATCGAGATAACTGACATCAGCGTAGTCAAGGATTGGGAGTAAGAGTGACTGAGCAAGTGCAATTTTAGTGGCAGTTGGCAAAAAGTTACGCAACCGTCTCAGGGACTTGGCAGAAGCAAATATTTTGCGACTTACCTCTTGTAATTGGGGACCCCAAGAAAGATGCTTGTCTATCCAAATGCCCAAGTTCTTAACCTTCTCGCTTATTGGAATAGCAGTACCGTTGAATAGAACCTGTGGCAGCTGGGACCAGTTTACCTTGGGCATCAACCTAGAGCTGCCAACAACAATGACTTGAGTCTTCGATGGATTAACCTTCAGACCGTGTGCCTCACTCCACTCACAAATTGAAGCCAAGTCCTGGTTAATGATGTTGATAGCGGCATCCAAATCCGTATGGGGAGTTTGTCTATAAACTTGCAAATCATCAGCATAGAGGTGGTAGAAGGAAAGAAGTTTTTTGAAAATAGAATTTATGAAAATTGCGAAGAGTAAAGGAGATAAGACGCCACCCTGAGGAACACCGGCAGAAGTATAACACCAAGAAGAACAGGACTCATCTATGGAAATACGTTGCCGGCGGCCATACAGGTAACTACGAAACCAGTCAATCACGGTTGGAGATATGTTAAGAGAGCGAAGTATGGCGAATAGGATATCGAAATCGACGGTATTGAAGGCGTTGCTAAAATCTAGTAAGCAGAGAACCGTCATATTTCCTCTATCCATACCTAGACGTATGTCATCAGAAACGTTAACCAGGGCTGTGGTAGTGCTATGACCAGGACGAAATCCGGATTGGAATGGATTCAGCAGACTATTCTTGCAAAGAAAAGCACTGAGTTGATTGTGGACCAGGCGTTCAAGGACTTTAGAGAGGAAAGGCAGTATGGAGATTGGTCGATATTCTGAAAAGGAAGTAGGATTTGATTTTTTGGGCAAAGGAGTAATTTTGGCCTCTTTCCATATTGATGGAAAAACACCTTTGGAAATGGAATAATTAAGGATATAACACAGGATAGGAAGGATTTCATCAAGGACAGGGAGTATCATTTTCCGACTGACACAATCGCTGCCAACTGCGTTAGACGTGATTGAAACTATGCTCTTCTTAACATCACAATCAGAGAAATGACTAAAATTAAATGGCGAATGATCCGGGGTTGGAAGAATAGAAAGATGGTTTAACGTAGATGCCTTCGAGGTCCCATTATAGTAGGACGAAGATGAGAAATGTTGATTAAGAAGATCTATGTCTAAGTCATTAGGAATCGGTTCTTGGCGTGATTTTCCAACTCCCATAGATTTAAGAAATTTCCAGACTTTAGCTGGATCACCGTTTTCAACAGATTCATGAACATGGTGGCGTAGTGCATCCCTACACACCCTATTGCTGCGATTGCGTGCTTTAAGATAAAGGTCACGGTTAGATGATGTGGGCCGGCATTTAAACTTGGTTTTACATACTGCCTTCTTGTGCATGACATCCCTTACGTCCTCTGTTAACCAAGGCGCTGGTAGATGTTTGAGCTTTACTGCACGGATGGGAGCATGAACGTCGTAAAGCTGTACTAGTGCGTCCGTAAGCAAGTTTACTTTTTCATCGATCGACTCAGCAGTAATAAGTGGGTTCCAATCAATGCTGCTGGCATCCTCATGCAGATTGTCAACATTCATACCACTAAAATTGCGAAGCAGGAGAGTTTTGGGCTTGAGTTTAGGTGGACGAATTTTGTAAGAGAGGAATATAAGGTCATGGTAGGAAAACATGTCAGCTGTGCATTGGCCATACTTGCTGACATGTTGGGGAGAGGAGATAATGGCAAGGTCCAAAAGTGAGGGATTAGAGTTGGGGAAGTGGTGTGTGGCACTTGATGGAAGAATGGACAAGTTTGACGACTGAACTATTGATAGAAGTAAGGAAGAGCGAGAATCATTTTTCAGTAAACAAGTATTGAAATCCCCCATGATAATCGTATGACTGTAAGAAGGTGTCAGATTTTCTAGGATCTTATCAAAGGATGGAAAGAAATTCACACGTGATGAAGGGCTGTAATAAACACCTAGAAGTACTTTCACATGGTTCAGGTTTACCTCTAAAAAGAGATGCTCGCCTGCGTTCTGCGGGGGAGGCTGTGCTGACATATCAATAATTGAAAAAGGAATTTGCGGACGAAGGTATATAGCAACACCACCTCCCCCGCCAGACACACGATCATTTCTTATCAGTTGAAAACCTGGCAAAGAATAGGAAGTTGAAGGGAGACATGGTTTTAGCCAAGACTCTGAAACAAGGATAGCGTGGATGTTCTTACAGTCAAAGTTAGCTAGCATGTCAGAGTAATGAGCCGGAACACTTTGGGCATTTATATGGACTACATTAAAATTCTTAGGCACATCAGAAAAATGAGAATCAAGAGTGTCGGCAAGGGTCGGGTAACCAACAAAACTGTCATTACTATGAGATGAAAAACTTTCGGTGTCGCAATCATTGTTTACTGACATCGACAATAAATAATAATAAATAAAATATAAATAAAAAATAAAAATATACCTACTCAAAAAATGCGTTGAGTAAATATAATATAATAAAATATTACAATGTAATAAATAAAAATCAAATCCACCCGCCAGTTGAGTGCTAACACTCTGTATACGGGCTTTGAACAACATAAATAAAACAAAACAGTTGACTTTCGTTGTCCGGGCAACAGAAAGATACTACAATAGTTGTGCAATTCAACAAATACACTGGGCACACTGTGAAAAATGATTTCTGAACGTAAATGAATATGACATGACATTATATAAATTTGACAGAAACAAACAGAACAGCTGACAGATAGAAAAATATCAGAAATAAAATAAAAATACTTGTCGAATTATGAAGGATAGAGGATTTAAAGTACCTACTTTACTATAGTGAATTGAGAGGGTATTGAGCTATGCAGGAAAGAAGTAAAATAGTTACCCGTACGGTGATACTACCTAGAAAGTGCACAAAAATACTACTTCCTCGCAGCGGCACGTCGGGCCTTCTTCGGTGCTGGCGATGGAGATGGCGACGACGACGGCGCTGACGCAACGGGCGACATGACCTTGTCACTGACCAATTCGATGTTATTGAGGTCGTTAAGTGAACTAACTCGATGCCGGGAGCCGTCGGGGACGAGAACATAAATAAGACCTTGCTTAGTCCAGCAGTTGTTAACACCATGCTTCTCACGCGCAGACATAAACAGTTGATGCCGCGATCTTGTCAAAAACTCGGACACCGTAATTCCAGTCCCCTTCAACTTTGTCTTTGCAAACCAAACACTGTCCCTGAGATTAACATCCCGCAGCTTGCAAAGTATCGGCCTGGGTTTACTGGCACCTGCCTGTCTCCCCATCCGATGGCACCGCCTGATGTCCTCAATAGCGAAGTCTGTCAGCTTCAGATGACACCGCACAACTTCAGCCACTACCTGTGCTGTGTCCTCCTTGGCCTGCTCCGTGACACCCTGAAGCAACACCATCTTCCGACGCCCACGCATCTCCAGATTGTCCAGCCCAAGTGCCAGCAAATCCATTTGCTTCTGAAGACAGTCCAGTGCCTCAAGAATAAACTTCTTGAAAGAAGTGAAGTCCGACACCAAACTGTCACTGCCGATTGTAGTTCCCGAAGGGTTTTTGTGCAACTCTGCTTCAAAGTTAGACATCCTATTTTGAAATAGTGTCATCATTTCTGTGAGTGTGACCTTAAGTGCTTCCGTGTTGTTATTTTAGCAGTTGGAAATGGTGGTTTTTGGAGATAACACTGTACCGGCGGGTATACTATGTTAGCATGTATATGTATACATTAAATAGTTGATTTATAAATATTTTGAATTTTATTTAATTTTAAAAATAGAGCAAAAAATTTTAACACCTGCTACCCGAATTTTTTTTTTTTTTTTTTTTTTAATATATAGGGTGACTGGTAATCAGAGACCGATGCTTAAACACTTGATTGTACTCATGATTACAAACAACTTTCCCAAAGAAACTTTTTTTCTAAACTCATTAGTTTAATCACAATAACAAAACAGCTGTTTGAAACTTTGAGTTTCGTGCGCGCATCTTCACCCGATCAGCTGTTAGCGGCGCGGCGCCCACGTTATCGAGGACGTAAGCAATGTACCTACATGTTTCGGTAAAATAATATCCAAAGACTAGTTAAACTAACTAGGAATCGTGAGCTTTTGAATGACTAATCTAAGCCACGAAACTTTAAGATACAACGTATGTCCGCATAACTAGAAAATATCTTGGAACGCACGCGCCCTAAAATAGGCACGATCTATCAGCTGATAGTCTGACCTCGGGAAAGGGCAAATGTCCCCCCGTCCGCACCGCGCCCCTTGCCGTGCAGTAGTGACGTAGGTAAAAATAACAGTCACCGCGGAAAGCGCATCGCATGCACATTGTTTTTTTTGTTTTTTACCTCAGAACTCTGTTCCTTGACCGATTTGCAAAATTTTTTTTTTTCTTTTATAGGATATGCTTCCAGATTGGTCCCACTTGTTTCAAAATCCACAGTTAGCAGTGGTGTTTTATAGCCGCTTCTAAACATCGTTTAAGGTGACGGCGACAGCTGAATTATCCATACAAACGTAATACCAAAATCATTTGCAGATTGAGCATATTTCCACCATATTATGATGATATTCGGATTTAGACAATATTTATCTAGGTAAATGGTTCCAAATAAAACAAACTCACTCTTGAGTTACGCTTGATGGTCCGGCCTCCACGATGTTATAGTCCGTGGTTGTGTATGAACTGAAAATGGATGAAAGATGGGCCTCGTAAAACAGTAGTAGTTTAGATGATGGATTGATGACTCTTTATTTTATCAATTTGCCTGGCCTGTTGGTCTAGTGGTCTATGGTCAAGACTGTTATGCCAGAGGTCACGGGCTCGATTCCCACCACCCACTCGATTGCACATTGTTTTTTTTTATGTTTGTTACCTTAGAACTCTGTCGCTTATGAACCGATTTGCAATTTTTTTTTTCTTTTATAGGATATGCTTCCAGATTGGTCCCATTTGTTTCAAAATCCACAGTTAGTAGTGGTGTTTTATAGCCGCTTCTAAACATCGTTTAAGTAATAAAACAAACGCAAATCTTGACGTTAGTTTGTTTAGAAAGATTATGGATTTATTTATTGTGGCGCGCTCGCATTAAGTACCTAAATACTAGTCTTTAGACATTATTTCACCAAAACATATAGGTACATTGCTTACGTCATCGATAAGCTGATCGGGTGAAGGCGCACGCGCGAAGTTTAAAGTTTCAAACAGCAGTTTTGTTATTGTGATTAAACTAATTAGTATAAAAAAGTTTCTTTGGGAAAGTTGTTTGTAATCATGAGTACCATCACGTGTTTAAGTATCAGTCACTAATTACCAGTCACCATATACTTTATCATTAAAGGCGCAGTGACTTTGGTAAATAGTTCAAAATAAATCAAACTCACTCTTGAGCGACGCTTGATGGTCCGGCTTCCACGATGTCATCCATGATGTCCGTGGTTGCGTCTGAACTGAAATTAAACAGAAATATAATAATGTAAGATCACCACCGAGCGGTAAAGGTTCTGGAGTGACGACCACGTACCGGAAGGCGCAGCTTTGGAAGGCGTTCTACAAAATGGGCCTCGTAAAACAGTAGTAGTTTAGATGATGAAATGATGACTCTTTATTTTATCAATTTGCCTGGCCTGTTGATCTAGTGGTCAGTAGTCAAGACTGTTATGCCGGAGGTCGTGGGCTCGATTCCCACCCAAAACAAAACGTTTGTGCGATGAGCACGTTTATTTGTTCTGTGTCTGGGTGAAATTTATCTATAATATTTGTATGTATTTAGAAATATATAAGTATGTTTATCAGTTGTCTACTCATAGCACAAGCACTGCTTAGTTTGGGAATAGATGGAGTTGTGTGAAAGTTGTGGAATATTATATTATTTTAATATATAGGGTGACTGGTAATCAGAGACCGATGCTTAAACACTTGATTGTACTCATGATTACAAACAACTTTCCCAAAGAAACTTTTTTTCTAAACTCATTAGTTTAATCACAATAAGAAAACAGCTGTTTGAAACTTTGAGTTTCGTGCGCGCATCTTCACCCGATCAGCTGTTAGCGGCGCGGCGCCCACGTTATCGAGGACGTAAGCAATGTACCTACATGTTTCGGTAAAATAATATCCAAAGACTAGTTAAACTAACTAGGAATCGTGAGCTTTTGAATGACTAATCTAAGCCACGAAACTTTAAGATACAACGTATGTCCGCATAACTAGAAAATATCTTGGAACGCACGCGCCCTAAAATAGGCACGATCTATCAGCTGATAGTCTGACCTCGGGAAAGGGCAAATGTCCCCCCGTCCGCACCGCGCCCCTTGCCGTGCAGTAGTGACGTAGGTAAAAATAACAGTCACCGCGGAAAGCGCATCGCATGCACATTGTTTTTTTTGTTTTTTACCTCAGAACTCTGTCCCTTGACCGATTTGCAAAATTTTTTTTTTCTTTTATAGAATATGCTTCCAGATTGGTCCCACTTGTTTCAAAATCCACAGTTAGCAGTGGTGTCTTATAGCCGCTTCTAAAGATCGTTTAAGGTGACGGCGACAGCTGGATTATCCATACAAACGTAATACCAAAATCATTTGCAGATTGAGCATATTTCCACCATATTATGATGATATTCGGATTTAGACAATATTTATCTAGGTAAATGGTTCCAAATAAAACAAACTCACTCTTGAGTTACGCTTGATGGTCCGGCCTCCACGATGTTATAGTCCGTGGTTGTGTATGAACTGAAAATGGATGAAAGATGGGCCTCGTAAAACAGTAGTAGTTTAGATGATGGATTGATGACTCTTTATTTTATCAATTTGCCTGGCCTGTTGGTCTAGTGGTCTATGGTCAAGACTGTTATGCCAGAGGTCACGGGCTCGATTCCCACCACCCACTCGATTGCACATTGTTTTTTTTTATGTTTGTTACCTTAGAACTCTGTCGCTTATGAACCGATTTGCAATTTTTTTTTTCTTTTATAGGATATGCTTCCAGATTGGTCCCATTTGTTTCAAAATCCACAGTTAGTAGTGGTGTTTTATAGCCGCTTCTAAACATCGTTTAAGTAATAAAACAAACGCAAATCTTGACGTTAGTTTGTTTAGAAAGATTATGGATTTATTTATTGTGGCGCGCTCGCATTAAGTACCTAAATACTAGTCTTTAGACATTATTTCACCAAAACATATAGGTACATTGCTTACGTCATCGATAAGCTGATCGGGTGAAGGCGCGCACGCGAAGTTTAAAGTTTCAAACAGCAGTTTTGTTATTGTGATTAAACTAATTAGTATAGAAAAAGTTTCTTTGGGAAAGTTGTTTGTAATCATGAGTACCATCACGTGTTTATGTATCGGTCACTAATTACCAGTCGCCCTATACTTTATCATTAAAGGCGCAGTGACTTTGGTAAATGGTTCAAAATAAATCAAACTCACTCTTGAGCGACGCTTGATGGTCCGGCTTCCACGATGTCATCCATGATGTCCGTGGTTGCGTCTGAACTGAAATTAAACAGAAATATAATAATGTAAGATCACCACCGAGCGGTAAAGGTTCTGGAGTGACGACCACGTACCGGAAGGCGCAGCTTTGGAAGGCGTTCTACAAAATGGGCCTCGTAAAACAGTAGTAGTTTAGATGATGAAATGATGACTCTTTATTTTATCAATTTGCCTGGCCTGTTGATCTAGTGGTCAGTAGTCAAGACTGTTATGTCGGAGGTCGTGGGCTCGATTCCCACCCAAGACAAAATGTTTGTGCAATGAGCACGTTTATTTGTTCTGTGTCTGGGTGAAATTTATCTATAATATTTGTATGTATTTAGAAATATATAAGTATGTTTATCAGTTGTCTACTCATAGCACAAGCACTGCTTAGTTTGGGAATAGATGGAGTTGTGTGAAAGTTGTGGAATATTATATTATTTTAATATATGGGGTAACTGGTAATCAGTGACCGATACTTAAACACTTGATTGTACTCATGATTACAAACAACTTTCCCAAAGAAACTTTTTTTCTAAACTCATTAGTTTAATCACAATAATAAAACAGCTGTTTGAAACTTTGAATTCGTGCGCGCGCCTTCACCCGATCAGCTGTTAGCGGCGCGGCGCCCACGCCCGCGTTATCGATGACGTAAGCAATGTACCTACATGTTTCGGTAAAATAATATCCAAAGACTAGTTAAACTAACTAGGAATCGTGAGCTTATAAATGACTAATCTAAGCCATTAAACTTTAAGATACAACGTATGTCCGCATAACCAGAACATGGACAATTTACAAAACAAAAAAAACCTTTTATAGGATATGCTTTCAGATTGGTCCCATTTGTTTCAAAATCCACAGTTAGTAGTGGTGTCTTATAGCCGCTTCTAAACATCGTTTAAGTAACAAAACAAAACGCAAATCTTGACGTTAGTTTGTTTAGAAAGATTATGGATTTATTTATTGTGACGGGCTCGCATAAAGTACCTAAATATGAAGGCGCGCGCGCGAAGTTTAAAGTTTCAAACAGCAGTTTTGTTATTGTGATTAAACTAATTAGTATAAAAAAAGTTTCTTTGGGAAAGTTGTTTGTAATCATGAGTACAATCACGTGTTTAAGTATCGGTCACTAATTACCAGCCACCCTATACTTTATCATTAAAGGCGCAGTGACTTTGGTAAATAGTTCAAAATAAACCAAACTCACTCTTGAGCGACGCTTGATGGTCCGGCCTCCACGATGTTATAGTCCGTGGTTGTGTATGAACTGAAAATAAACAGAAAAATAAAAATATAAGATCACCACCGAGCGGTAAAGGTTCTGGAGTGGCGACCACGTACCGGAAGGCGCTGCGTTGGAAGGCCTCCCACAAGATTTGTCTCGCAAGACTGTAGTAGTTTAGATGATGAATTGATGACTCTATACTTTATCAATTTGCCTGGCTCTTGGTATAGTGGTTAGTGGTCCTTACTACTATGCCAGAGGTCGTGGGCTCGATTCCCACCCAAAACAAAACGTTTGTGCGATGAGCACGTTTATTTGTTCTGTGTCTGGGTGAAATTTATCTATATTTGTATGTATTAAGAAATACATAAGTATATTTTTCAGTTGTCTACTCATAGCAAACGCACTGCTAAGTTTGGGACTAGATGGCGTTGTGTGAAAGTTGTAGTCAGGCGCGTGCACGAAGTTTAAAGTTTCAAACAGTAGTTTTGTTATTGTGATTAAACTAATTAGTATAAAAAAAGTTTCTATGGGAAAGTTGTTTGTAATCATGAGTAAAATCACGTGTTTAAGTATCGGTCACTAATTACCAGTCACCTTATATTTTACGAGTATCATTAAAGGCGCAGTGACTTTGGTAAATGGTTCAAAATAAATCAAACTCACTCTTGAGCGACGCTTGATGGTCCGGCCTCCACGATGTTATCCATGATGTCCATGGTTGCGTCTGAACTGAAATTAAACAGAAATATAATAATGTAAGATCACCACCGAGCGGTAAAGGTTCTGGAGTGACGACCACGTACCGGAAGGCGCAGCTTTGGAAGGCGTTCTACAAAACGGGCCTCGTAAAACAGTAGTAGTTTAGATGATGAATTGATGACTCTTTATTTTATCAATTTGCCTGGCCTGTTGATCTAGTGGTCAGTGGTCAAGACTGTTATGCCGGAGGTCGTGGGCTCGATCCCCATCCAAGACAAAATGTTTGTGCGATGAGCACGTTTATTTGTTCTGTGTCTGGGTGAAATCTATATTTGTATGGATTTAAAAATAATTATGTAAGTATGTTTATCAGTTGTCTACTCATAGCACAAGCTCTGCTTAGTTTGGGACTAGATGGCGTTGAGAAAAAAAAATTGTGCGATAAGCAAGTTATTTTTTCTGATTGGGTGAAATTTATCTATAATATATAGAGTGACTGTTAATTAGTGATCGATACTTAAACACATGATTGTTCTCATGATTACAAACAATTTTCCCAGACACTTTATTATTTACTCATTAGTTTTATAATGACAATAACAAAACAGCTGTTTGAAATTCGTGCGCGCTCGGGAAAGGGCAATGAACTAGATAGTAGAGCGCCTTACGAATCACGTTCCCCCCTCTCCCGCCCTCAGCGCTCCCTTCACCGTGCAGTAGTGTCAAAAAGCGTCGCAAGCACTTGTACATGATTTGTTTTCTTTTAACGTCCGCGCTTACGGTGCTATTCAATTGCACAGCGAGTGAACGTGGTGAATACAGTGACATGGTGAACACAGTGAACGTGGTGAATACAATTTGACAGACCTGTTGGTCTAGTGGTTAGTGGCCCTGACTGCTATGCCGGAGGTCGTGGGTTCGATTCCCACCCAGGACAAATGGTTGTGTGATGAGCACGATCATTTGTTCTGTGTCTGGGTGTAATTTATCTTTAATATGTATGTATTAAAAATATATAAGTATGTTTATCAGTTGTCTAGTACCCATAACACAAGCTCTGCTTAGCTTGGGACTAGGCGGCGTTGTGTGTTAGTTGTGGAATATTATTATTATTATTACTACATGGTGATGTCAGTGATGTGTTACATAGCTTTTATCTTTTTCAATCTTTGAAAATTTCCGTTATTTCGCAATAGTTTCACATTAAACAGGACCACAACTGACCCGTGGAGTAGGCTTACCGGGGAAACCATGTTAAAAAAACGCACTACCTCATAGGTGGCGTGGAAACGTGTGCATATTATGACGATACTAACTTTTATAACTTTTTGAATCGTTATAACTCTGAAACGGTGGCTCGTAGGAAAAAAGTATTGATACATTTTTTATAGATAATTTTATGATCTACAATTTTTGTCTAAGGTAAGTACCTTATATGATAAAACTTACCGTTTTGCTGAAAATCGCGAAAAACTCATTTTTTTTACCTTTGACCTTGAATATTTTTTTTCCTTACACGGGAATGATGAGGAACTTTTAAATATTATTTATAATTATGTTTTGAACAATTTTACCAATTTTCAGCTTGTTGGGACTTCATGTACCACCACTCTCATTTTTGGACTATATTGTAGGTAAGTACAAAAAGTACATGAGACAACGACGTTACGCGGCTGCGGCTAACAGCTGAGCGGTTGCAGGCGCGCGCACGCAAATTTCAAACAGCTGTTTTGTTTTTGTCATAAAACTAATGAGTGTAAAAAAAGTTTCTTTGGGAAAGTTGTTTGTAATCATGAGTACAATCACGTGTTTAAGTATCGGTCACTAATTACCAGTCACCCTATATACGTATTTAGAAATATATTTAAAGTATATTTATCATCTGTCTAGTACTCATAGCACAAGCTCTGCTTAGTTAGTTATCCAGTCCCACTAGATGGCTTGTGTGAAAGTTGTGGAATGTCATAATTATTAAAATATAATTCATGTAGTATAATAAAAATGGAAGAAGTCACTGGTTCCTGAAATACAGGCACCTAACTTAGCTCAGGAGTCAGGGGTTCACTTATTTGTACATGTATTACAACAATAAAGAATTATTTTATTATTATTATTTATCATTAAAAGCGCAGTGGCTTTGAAAAAATGGTTTAAAATAAGTCAAACTCACTCTTGAGCGACGCTTGATGGTGTGGCCTTCTCAAGGTTATAGACTGTGGCTGCTGATGTACTGAAACTAAACAGAAATATAATGGTTTTGAGAACATGAATGACTGGAGGACTGAACACACACTCCCTCTGTGTGAGACATGATGTGGTCAGAAGACACGTTGGCCCGAAACCAAATAAATTGAGATAAGTACAAGAGAGTAAATGGTTCAAAATAAAACAAACTCACTCTTGAGCGACGCTTGATGGTCCGGCCTCCACGATGTTATAGACTGTGGTTGCGTATGAACTGAAACTAAACAGAAATATATATATAATAATATAAGATCACCACCGAGCGGTAAAGGTTCTGGAGAGAAGACCACGTACCGGAAGGCCTCGTAAAACTGTAGTAGTTTAGATGATGAATTGATGACTCTATACTTCATTAATTTGCCTGGCCTGTTGGTCTAGTGGTCAGTGGTCCTGACTCCCTATGCCAGAGGTCGTGGGCTCGATTCCCACCCAAGACAAAGTGTTTGTCCGATGAGCACGTTTATTTGTTATCTATTATATTTGTATATATTTAGAAATATACAGGGTGTTTGGTGCATCGTGTGCCAAATTAAAATGGTCGACGGGAGAGGTCATCTGCTATCCGTTCAGACCCCTAAACACTTCTCATAAACTATGGATTTTTCTTCATCGACATTTTATTGTTTTATGAAAATAAGAACCAAATTTTTCATTCAAATACAAATTTAAAAATACATTTAAGGCGTAGTAAATTGTGGAATATTTTAATATTATAATATATTTTATCATTAGAGGCGTAGTGACTTTGGTAAATGGTTCAAAATAAATCAAACTCACTTTTGAGCAAAGCTTTTTTTGACTTTGACTTTTGACTTGGACTTGCTTGATGGTGTGGCCTTCTCGATTTTATAGTCCATGGTTGTGTATGAACTGAAATTAAACAGAAATATAATAATTTAAGATCACCAGTGAGCAGTAAAGGTTCTGGAGTGGCGACGACGTACCGGTAGGCGCAGCGTTGGAAGGCCTCCCACGTGATGGGCCTCGTAAAACTGTAGTAGTTTAGATGATGAATTGATGACTCTATACTTCATCAATTTGCCTGGCCTGTTGGTCTAGTGGTCAGTGGACCTGACTGCTATGCTGGAGGTCGTGGGCTCGATTCCCACCCAAGACAAAGTGTTTGTGCGATGAGCAAGTTTATTTGTTGTGTCTATACTTTATCAATTTGCCTGGCCTGTTGGTCTAGTGGTTAGTGGTCCTAACTGCGATGCCGGAGGTCGTGGGCTTGATTCCCACCCAAGACAAAATATTTGTGCGATGAGCAAGTTTATTTTTTCTGTGTCTGGGTGAAAGGAGATTGGGCAAGATACTATGACACTTGGTTGCGCAACTTTTAACACAGTATAGTAGTGAAAATTAAGACACAAAAAAGGGGTACTGTCAACAGGGTTAAATCCAAAATGATATATTGAAGAGTTTTTGAAAAAAAAAAATAAGTTGAGTATTGAGGTTATATTACATCTAAAAACAATCAAACAATCCGTTTTGAAACCTACCTCCGGGCCACGAAATCAGTTGCCTCTCTAATTTGGCGCCTAGACAGTGGGTGTGCTAATAAAAGAGAACAATAACACAGCGCGACATATTGTTTTAAGTCTAGATCAAATCACCATGCACGTAAAAAACGTTCTAACAATTCACTTCACAGCGACACACAAAGAGTTAAATCACCCGATGTAGTAAATGAACGTGGAAGAATCAACTCAACTCGACACGAATTTATATTTGTTAGCAGAGAAAAGGAAAAACAATACGGCTTGCCGGCAGTTAATGCAGTTAATTGCCGGTAGTAAACGATATTTGGTTTGACATTTCATCGACTAGTGTTGTGACACATTAATCGACTACGGCGTTATAACATTATCGATTATATCTTAATTGTATTATTTTTGCCTAGAAATTGCTTTTTAACGAAAGAAATATTAACATAATTCAATAAAAATAATAATGACAAGTCTTAATATTTTTTAGTTGAGAATGTATATGGTTTTGTTTACCCATGATTTACGTTAATGTTTAATCGATTGATTATAACTGACAAAAGAGTCTCTTCCCTATAATAGAACTAATGACGTATTTACTGTATTAAATACTAATTAAAATGAAAATAGAAACCCCACAAATAATTTCAATGAATTTAAGTAAAAATCAATAAAAATAATAGTTATGAATTATACGATAACTTAAATGGCCATACGAGTCAAAAAGTGAATCTACAAGTGCCCAATCTCCTTTGAACATGGCAACATTGTTTTCATGATAGACTTTGTCTATGGTAATTGAGGTTTTTGTTTGTTCAACTTTATAGTAGTTTGTTTGACAAACAAATATGTCTATAGCAGCAGAGCTACCGTAGGGGCCCAGCGGGTCGAAGCCTACTGGGGCCAAATGTCTGCTTCTGAAAGGAAGATTCGGCCCTGGTATGAAAGGCAACGAAGAAACAGGAGTGGGTAAAAGGAGGAGGAGTCAGTAAAAGTCTGACACGACCGCTCAAGAGCAGGGGATATCATTGGATGATTTTCCCACCAAAAAAAAAAATTGCAGCAGAGCTAGTATCACTGCGAGCAGGAATCGACTGCTTGGAAAAATACTGGCTTTGGTAAATGGTTCCAAATAAAACAAACTCACTCTTGAGCGACGCTTGATGGTCCGGCCTCCACGATGTTATAGTCCGTGGTTGTGTATGAACTGAAAATGGATGAAAGATGGGCCTCGTAAAACAGTAGCAGTTTAGATGATGGATTGATGACTCTATACTTCATCAATTTGCCTGGCCTGTTGGTCTAGCGGTCAGTGGACCTGACTGCTATGCTGGAGGTCGTGAGCTCGATTCCCACCCAAGTGTTTGTGCGATGAGCAAGTTTATTTTTTGTGTCTGGGTGAAATTTATCTATAATGTTTTTATGTATTTAAAAATATACAGGGTGTTTGGTGCATCGTGTGCCAAATTGAAATGTCGACGGGAGGGGTCATCGCTATCCTTTCAGACCCCTAAACACTTCTCATATATGGATTTTTTTTATCGATATTTTATTGTTTTATGAAATTAAGACCCATATTTTTCATTCAAATACAAATTTAAAAAAATATATAAGTCTGAATTTTAATTTTATTTAGATGTGTATTGTATTAGAGTACTATTAAATTAAAAATGAGTGACATTACTATTAGTATTTTTTTTTTAATTTACCAACTTTTGAGGCCAACAATTTGAGCAGGATTTGTAAAATTATGGAATAAATGTTAAAAATGCAATTTTTTTTTTTCCTAATAAAACCCACGAAAAGAGAGACACGAAACAGAATTTACCTTATAAAAGTGAGATAACATTTTTAATAGGTTTTTTAGGTATCATTTAAGCAAAAATATTTTTTAAATCATAATTTTGAATATTAGTCTTATGTGACTCGATTCACAATTCTAGGGAATTCACAAAGTTATAAAAAGATTTTTATGGCATGAGGCATATCACTAGTAAGAGGATAAACTAGAGAACTTTTGAAGAAGTTGGAAGATTCCGATCGCTTTTGGTTTTTTTTATAGCCAAGTAAATAGCTGTAACATGGACAGCTTCAATTTAAGTCCGAAACTTTGCAAGTAAATTAAAAAAAAAAAAAAACTAGATAGCTAATGTCACTAATATTTAATTTAAAAGTACTCTAATAGAATACATATCTAAATAAAATTAAAATTCAGAGTCTACGCCTTATATATTTAAAAAAAATTGTATTTGAATGAAAAATTTGAGCCTTATTTTCACAATACAATAAAAGGTCGATGAAAAAAAAACCACTGGGCATGAAAAGTGTTTAGTGGTCTGAAAGGATAGCAGATGACCTCTCCCCCGTCGACCATTTCAATTTGGCACACGATGTACCAAACACCCTGTATAAGTATGTTTATAAATTGTCTAGTACATGAGTACTAAAAAGAAACACAGCTTGAGCTTGTGCTATGAAGCACAAGCTCTGCTTAGTTTGGGACTAGATGGCGTTGTGTGAAACTTGTGGAATAATATATTATTCTAATATATTTTATCATTAAAGGCGTAGTGACTTTGGTAAATGGTTTAAAATAAATGAAACTCACTTTTGAGCGAAGCTTTTTTTGACTTTGACTTTTGACTTGGACTTGCTTGATGGTGTGGCCTTCTCGATTTTATAGTCCATGGTTGTGTATAAACTGAAATTAAAAAGAAATATAATAATTTAAGATCACCAGTGAGCAGTAAAGGTTCTGGAGTGGCGACGACGTACCGGAAGGCGCAGCGTTGGAAGGCCTCCCACAAGATGGGCCTCGTAAAACTGTAGTAGTTTAGATAATGAATTGATAACTCTATACTTTATCAATTTGCCTGGCCTGTTGGTCGTGGGTTCGATTCCCACCCAGGACAAATGTTTGTGTGACGAGCACGATCATTCGTTCTGTGTCTGGGTGTAATTTATTTATATATGTATGTATTTAGAAATATGTAAGTATTTTTATCTGTTGTCTAGTACTCATAACACAAGCTCTGCTTAGCTTGAGACGGCGTTGTGTGATAGTTGTGTGAATATTTTTTTTACTTTTTTTTCCATATTTGTAGGATGCGCAAAGCGACCCCCACTCTTTCGCCGAGCGCTCAAGATCCATGCCGATAAGTACCTGTAAATGGTTCAAAATAAATCAAACTCACTCTTGAGCGACGCTTGATGGTCCGGCCTCCACGATGTTATAGACCATGGCTGCTTTTGAACTGAAATTAAACAGGAATATAATGATGTAAGATCACCACCGAACGATAAAGGATTTGGAATAGCGACCACGTACCGGAAGGGGCAGCGTTGGAAGGCCTCCCCCAAGATTGACCTCGCAAAACTGTAGTAGTTTAGATGATGAATTGATGACTCTATACTTTATTAATTTGCCTGACCTGTTGGTCTAGTGGTCAGTGGACCTTACTGCTATGCCGGAGGTCGTGGGTTCGATTCCCACCCAAGAGAACTACTGGGGCTACGGGTAGATACTGGGGCCACGGGTAGTGTGAAAGTGAAACCCGGGGCCCTGGGACGAAGGCAAAGAAGGAACAGGAGTGGGTTTTTAGTCAGTAAAAGTCTGACACTATTTCGCGCTCCGCCCAAGAGCGGGATTTGTCATAAGATGATTTTCCAACCTAAAAAAAAAAAACAAACCCAAGACAAAATGTTTGTGCAATGAGCAAGTTTATTTGTCCTGTGTCTGGTTGAAATTTATCTATAATGTTTATGTATTTAGAAATATATGTATGTTTAACAGTTGTTTATTCATAGCACATGCTCTGCTTAGTTTGGGACTAGATGGCGTTGTGTGAAAATTGTGGAATATTATAACTACATAGTATAAAACAAAGTCGCATCCCGCTGTCTGCCCCTATGTATCTTAGATCTTTAAAACTACGTAACGGTTTTTGATACGCTTTTTTTAATAGATAGATAGATCCAAGAGGAAGGTTTATATGTATAATACATGCATAATATAGTAGAGAAACACTGATAATTTTACAAGTATCTAATGTGATGTCGTAAATAAACACATTTTTTTGCGCATAAATTGCAAACGCTGGCTGAACCCTACGAGATAGATCAAAATAATGTACTACAGTATTGTACACCTTAAAAAGGTCTACAAAAAGATCTGCAATGGTATATGTCTATCTCTTAGGGATAACCCACGATAACCATTTTTTATCCTTTACTTTTTACGAAAAATAATGGCTTATTTACGATGTGATTTTAAGCAATACAGCTTTAATCCTTATCCAATTCAGTACCTTAAATACATTGTGCATTTAATATAGATCAATATGGCCCTTTACGGCGTGTAATTTAAATGAATATTATCGAAGACATTACAGATTAAAAATGCAGGGACATAGCGGTTGCGGTGTTATCAGCATAATTCATCATTACAAGCGCAGTGGGTTTGGTAAATAGTTCAAAATAAATCAAACTCACTCTTGAGCGACGCTTGATGGTGTGGCCTTCTCGATGTTGTAGACCGTGATTGCTTTTGAACTGAAATTAAACAGAAATATAATGATGTATGATCACCACCGAGCGGTAAAGGTTCTGGCGATCACGTAACCCGCCAACCTTTGGTCTGGCCTGTTGGTCTAGTGGTCAGTGGTCCTGACTGCTATGCCGGAGGTCGTGGGCTCGACTCCCAAACCAAGAAAAATGTTTGTGCGATGAGCAAGTTTATTTGTTCTATGTCTGGGTGAAATTTTTCTATAATATTTGTATGTGTTTAGATATTTGAAAATATGTTTATCAGTTGCTTATTCATAGCACATGCTCTGCTTAGTTTGGGACTAGATGGCGTTGTGTGAAAGATGTGGAATATTACATTATTATAATATATTTTATCATTAAAAGCGCAGTGGCTTTGGTAAATGGTTCAAAATAAATCAAACTCACTCTTGAGCGACGCTTGATGGTGTGGCCTTCTCGATGTTATAGTCCTTGGTGGTGTATGAACTGAAACTAAACAGAAATATAATAATCGTGCGTCGGAGCGCATTCTTTCTTCTTACTTTCTTTTTAAAGCGTTTGTGGGGTGGTCACTTAGATTTAATTAGAATAATGAGTATATTAGGGGAAGTTTGAAAGTGGCGCCAGTAACTGAAAAGTTGAAAGGGAATCGTTTGTCTTGGTATGGTCATGTGAAGAGGAGGGATGAAAAGCATGTTACTAAAAGAGTTATGAGTTTACATGTGGATCGATGGAGAGGGAGAGGGAGACCAAAGAAAAGATGGATGAATTGTGTGAAGAGTGATGTGAAAGAAAAGGGAAGTTAGTGATAGTATGACGAGTGACAGGGCAGAATGGAAGAAGAAAACGTGTTGTGCCGATCCCAAATAACACGGGACAAGGGCAGGAAGATGATGATGAGTTTAAAATCGAGCGAAGGGAACTCTGAATTTTAGTACACCCCGAGACGAACAGTCAAGAGCTCATACACACGAGTGGCATGTTGACAACGGCAGAGGTAACTGCAGCCGTCGACTTCTAGTGACACTTGACACACACGACGGCTACCGCTGATCTTCGAAGTTGAAATGTCGACGCGTCAACAGCTGCCGGCGAATTGTCAACAGCTGCCGCCGCCTCGTGTCGACGGCTGCACCGCAGAGGTAGCGGTTGGCAACATACGAACAATGTGCCCTGCCCACTGCCACTTAAGTTTTGTGATTCTTCGGGCTATGACGGCGACATTGGTTTTCTTGTGGATACTTAAAATAAATATTCCAGATGTACTGTAGAATTACTTACTTTTGCTTACGTCGGTTTCGCTGGCGGTAGGGGTGCAGGGGACGCTCCAGACCCACACCTACCGGCATATCCGTAATATCATAAATGATTATTCTGAAATGCAAAATTCAATTGTTTTCATCATTCAATTTTTATAAATTTACTAGCTTTTGCCTGCGGCTTCGCTTCCGTCAACTGACTACTCTATTCTTCTCTACCCTACCTAGTTACTGTAGAGGCCCTGAAGCTGCATTTTGTATCCCAGTAACTCTACTGGGATACAAAATGCAGTGCAGTACCCGCAGGGCCGTAGCTAGGGTCGAATTTGAGGTAGGGCAGCATTAGTTACAGGTAGGGCGGAAGTAAAAAAATTATCATAATTGATCTGCCGTCGAAACACGGGCTCCTAAATCAATCACCATGTATATCACCATCATGTGAATAGTTATTCGTAGACAAATAATTACTGTGACAGTGCATGAGCATGGATCTAAGAACTATTAAATCCTCAATGATGAAGAACAAGTGAATAAGATGGTTGAACTTCCAGATTTGGATGTAGAGATCCACGTCTGAGTGAGAGTGAGGTAATAATTAATTATTGGGTGGGGTGATACGAGTAAATAGAAACGACCAAAAATATCATTAAGATCACATTGTTTTTGCGTACTTATTATAATAATTAACTAACATAATAATAAAAAACATTTAAAACAGCTGAATTCTACGATTCGCCATGTTATTAAAAATGCGAAGAACTTCGTTCAGATCAACTGATTTTGTTCTTTTTTTTTCAAAGGCCAGAAATACCATACCAGCCATTCTCTCGTGACCCATTGACAGCCTTTGAGGCCTATTGATTGCAGTTAAAGTTGAAAACGTAGATTCACACACTGCAGTGTTACATCCTATGGTCGCCACAGACGCAAAAAGTTCATATGTATCTTTGAACGCCTCTCGTTGCCTGTACAAAACTTGCAATGTATTTTCCATTATATCCTCGTTACGACTCAAGTAAGCTTTAACCACACTAGCCTCTTCTCTTGATGGAACTTTCAGACCTGAAAAATTAGTTAAAATTGTAAATTGAACATGACAATTTTTTTGAATTATTTTTTTTTTTTAAACTTACCCAAATTTTTCAGTGGAACCATTTTATCTACATCCAACTCATCAAGACTTGCAATCGAATTAATTAAATCATCGTTGTCCGAAAACCTTCTTTGTAATTCAGCAATTAAAATGTCCAACGTTTCGAAATACTCAGACTTAAATGGCTCGTCGTTCTCATCTATATTTTGTCTGGCGGAGGAACAGGGGGTGTACGTCAAATAGTCATCCATCCGATTTGGTTTTTTTACTTGCCTCTTCGAGGTCTGTGTCCTATTTTCAGATTCGCCGCAGTCATTGCTTGTTAAAGACTTAGCTTCTTCCAGAATTTGATTATACATTTGATTTGATCTTAATTTAATAATTTCATCTTTGACACACTTTATGATTGTTATGGCATCTTTTAATCCTGCGCTTCGGGCTTGCAAAGCTGCGTCTGCAGGTTGTAGCGTGGATAAGATTTTTTTGGCCACAACCATGGCTATTCGGAATTCCAGATCAAGCATGACTTTTTTAATACCTATACTCTTGGCGACGTCATCACCGTTGAATCTGCCATTTTTAATTTCTTTCAAAGTCTGCAAAATCGATGAATAATTATCGTATACAACTTTTGTAACTGCTAAATGTCCAGACCAGCGTTGTTCGAGGAGTCGGCCAATCCTTTTTCCATCATATAAGGCAGCTATTTTGCCATGATGAAAGAATTCATGTAACATGATGCATTGGTCAAAAAATAAACGAATAAAAGTCATTTCTGAGATAGTCCTGATGACTATTAAGTGCAAGCGATGGTTATAGCAGTGGACGTAAGGAATTTTTCGGCCCAATTTATTTTCTATTCTAGTCGCAACTCCTGAAACTTTCCCACTCATTACACTTGCGCCATCATAGCATTGGCTAAGCATACAAGAGGGGTCAATGTTATTTTCCGTGAGAGTATTTAACGTTAATTCCGTGAAAGTGGCTGCATCAAGATTTTCAGTAGTCTTAACCATCAGCAACGACTCATTGACGACACCATCCTTGACGTAGCGTATTGCTAATGCAATATTTTCGCGGTTATTTTTATCTCTCGTCCCATCTTCCATTAGAGTAAACCATTTCACGTCAGATTCATTAATATCTTTGACAATGGAACTTCGTACCGCTTGAACCATTGCTTGAATTATTTGATTTTGAATTTCGGGTGAACGATATGTTGCGTTTTGTGGTATATGAGTGAGAACCTCGTTCAAATTTGGATCTTTCATACATGTGTATTCAAATAAATTCTGAAATAATCCTTGTTCTTTTTCTTCTTCCAAAATATAATTTCCACGCAAAGCTAATTCGTTGACAATTAGAAATTGTATTACTTCCATGACAGACTTTACATAATACCTATATTTTTCTAATACTTTTTGATTTATTAACGTTTCAACACTGCTAGATGCAGATATTCTTTGTAATTTCTCCTGCCACATCGACATAGCTTGAATATGAGAAATTGATTTTTCATGTTTTGGAAAACCAGTTTTAGAATCAGTGGCATTTTTCCAGTTTCTAAATCCTGTGGAAGTGTACGAAGTCTGTTTGCTTCCATGAGGTAAAAATTGCTGGCATGGATAGCAAAAAGCAGCATCTTTCTCGACAGAATACTGCAACCATTTATAACGCTTGAACCAATCGGAAACAAAGGCCCTGTTGTGTTGTTTTGGATATGTGTCTAAAACAACTTGTTCTATTGGTTCTCCGATTTGTGCAATATCAGACGGAATACCATAGCTAACGTTACCTGTTGCTACGGAACTAGGAGTAGCGATTGTATTTGGTGCTTCCACCTGTTTTGAACAGTTAGGTTTTTCGTGGTCAATTTGCTCCTCAAGTCTTCGTTTTTTTCCAAAGAAAGCCCGTATATCCATCGCGAAATAAATGAATCTTCAATTTATAGCAATACAAATAACAATTGTATCGATTTTTGTCTAAAGCACTCTTCACCGTACACTTCACTTAACCAAACTACAAACAATCATAATCAATCTTTAGGTCAGGTTTAAAAGGGGATTCCCCGTACCATAGATTGCAATATAGCCCATATTGCAGTCTATGGTACGGGGATTCCCTCTGCATCACACAGATATTGGCGCCCAGTACACGCTCAATCTGGATCACGATCCAGATCTTGCCTTCTCGCTCTTAGATAAGACGGTGTCCCTTTCAGACTCCTACGTGAAAGGGACATAATTCAGTTGAATCTTCAACTGTTGACAATTGTAAACAATTGGAAAGGTGGCTAAAATGTCATGGGCGTCCGCAAAAAGGGAAAAAAAATTAGCTGATTGAGAGGTTAGTCATCGAAAGTTTAATCTAAAAACTTATAAAAAAAAATAACTTTTTCACTTTTATTCTAATTAATAATGTCAATTCATTTATTCTTCTGTAATTGAAAATATATTTTAGTTAACTTAAGTATTACTATGGAAGTAATTAATAAATTAAGTCATTAATATTTTGAGGCTACAAATGACATTAATAATTAGACAAATGTAAATATATTTAGTAGCTTTTATCATAAATAAAACGTTTAATACGAGATAATATAATTATAAAAAAATTATGCAATTATGAATAATCGAGTAAAAATATTTCTATAGATTTACTTATATAAAAAATATATAGAATCACTTATATAGAAATATATAGAGTTTTATATAAGATGAAAATTGTTAAATCAGTATGTATTAGTTTTGAATGATTTGTATTGTGTATCACTATAACATAGGTACTGACAAAATTATTATAATGGATTATAAAAAAACGGTTATTTTGACTTACTACTTTATTTCTTTTTCTATGTTTTTACAATTAATCGACTTGAATTAATATTTTCGCGTGTAGCGGGCACTTTAGCATGGTTGTTTACAAAAAACAGTACGAAAAAAATGGCTGATGCTAACGTATGCGCACAAAAAAAATTGTGATGAAAAGGCCTATAAACCCTTAGAATAATAACTATAGCCCTATTCTAATTCTTTGTATAAACCCATCGCTTCATGAGATGGCGCTTCGAATGCCATCTATACACAGAACAAAGAATGTAACACTTTTTTTTGCATTCACTGATAAAACACCTGAAATTCAATAAAATATAAACAATATCCATTTGAGGTTGTTTTTGTTTTGACGTTTTGTTTTTATTCAGCAAAATGTCATCATGACATTTGTCATTGGTGCGTTCCGTTTCATCGGCTTTAGTTTGAACCAATACAAGAGTCTTACCATCACATTATAAATTTTGTTGCAAACTTAGATACCTATCGCTACATTTTTTTTCTCAAACTATGAACAAACAATTTAATTATAATAATTTATCTTAGTTTTAGATATTTTTAAGGTAGGGCATTGTGGTTTCAAGGTAGGGCATTGCCCCACAATGCCCCCCCCTAGCTACGGCCATGAGTACCCGGGCCTCAGTCTGCCCGTAGCAAAGACCACCTATAGACGCGCTTACGTATAAGTAAGTAACCTATAATGTAATTCGTTATCGAAAGTAAAGGCAAATAGTCATTTAATTTCTCTCCGTACACACTTCCAAAGAACATTATACACACGCACACAAAATTGGTGACCCCGACGTGGTTTAATAAGGCTGTGACGTGATATAAAAAAAAAAGTGACGCAGTTTCGAAGTGCTCTCTCAACCGTCTCCATCACTGACAAGATTGAAGATTTATGGCCTAGGGCACCGGAATTACGGTTCGTAAAAGCAGAGGCGATTATAAATCCGCAGAAGATGTCCGACGATTCCAGGTATCGGATTATATTATATAAATTAAACCTCGAGGTCACCGAGCAAGTCACGGATATCTTGCTGGATCCGCCCAAAGAAAGAAAATACGAGAGCATGAAACAAAAATTAATTGCGGTGTATAAGGAGTCAGCGGAACGTCAAATCAAAAAGCTGATTGGAGAAATGGAGCTAGGTGATCAACGGCCATCGTACCTCCTACGAAAAATGCGAGACCTGGCCAGAGGGAAAGTTACCGACGAAACGCTCAAGGTAATGTGGAAATAGTACATTTTAATACAAGTGCAGAAAGTTTGTCATTGCGACCGAGGCGGAATTCGTTATTTGTTAAGATTTTCGTTCGGAATTTGTTATGGAGCCGAGGGCTACAGTGACAAATTTGCACGTGTCTCAAACGACTTTTTTCAATACACTTACAAAGAAACGAATAAACGGGGGTTGACCGGCGACTTGCGGGGGTCGACGCGCGCCCAGTCTGATACCATAAATGTAATAACATTGTGGTGGGGAGAGCACGCGTTATTTCTGCACTAATGCGGAAAGCAGTCTATTGCGTGCCTAAAAGCGGTGGGATAAGAGCGGGTTTTCGAGTAAGTGTATTGAAAAATAATTTGCCACCATCTGAACGTCGCGTCTTGGCAGTGACGGATGAGGAAGATATGGAGAAATTGGCGTCGATCGCAGACAAGATAGCCGAGACCATCACCCCAATCCACGGCGTCTCAACTGTGAAGGAAGAATCGGGGCCCACGAATTGCTAGCATATAAATCTTTGTATTATCTAATACTTTAACTGTATAGTAAAACGACTTAGATCATGAACAAGATAAGATACTAATAATAATCACAATTACTGTCTTACACAAAAGTTAGTTTAAAACTGAACAAATAACATCATAATATTTGATGGAAGCACTGGGTCTTGCTACAGTTCCCATGCTTAAGTCAAGAGGTTAACCGATATTTTTTTGTCGGAGCTCGGGCTCAGCACTTGAACTGCCATGCCGGTCCCGTGACGTCACCCAGCATTCCAACGCCGTCGCCGTAATAAAACAGGTACGAATAGAGAAACCTCACGACGAGCTAGGCAAATTATGTTCATCAGTATTATGTCTGTACTGAATTCACTGATGAACATTAGCGGAAATGATAACATTGTAGTAGATTCTTTATCCATAGTAGCAACCATAGGGGTCCATTACACGATAGGTTTTGCTGTCAGTTTTGCCACAGTCAAATGTCTTGACTGACGAAAAACCTACCGTGTAATGCGATGACTGACGTTTGCATGACGAAAAATGTATGACGTCCATTACACGATAGGTTTTGCTGTCAGTTTTGCCACAGTCAAATATTTTGACTGACGAAAAACCTACCGTGTAATGCGATGACTGACGTTTACATGACGAAAAACGTATGTCGATAAAATTCCATCATTCAAACATCATTCATGATTGATGGTTTTGATTGACGCTTGCGTGACCGTGTAATGGACCCCATACCGTGTCCCATGACGCTAGACTTCTCAGAACTTGCAGCCGCGCAGGAAACCGACGCCGAGCTTGCAAGGTTACAAAGGGAATCGTATAACAATAACAATGTGTTATTTGAAACGTCTTGTTTTACTTGGAACGAATAAGAACGTACAATGCGTTCCAAATAAGAATAGGATCGATTGCCATGTTATGACGTCACGTCATACTATCAAATCGAAGAATTATTATCACCATAATAATTCTTCGATTTGACAGTATGACGTGACGTCACAACCAGGGACTTAAAAACACCTTCATAAAGGTTACAGAATTATAAGTGTTACATGTTGAATTGGTTACAGAATCAAATGTGTAACACTTATAAATGTGTTTTCAATGTGTTAACCCAAAACACTTACAAAAGTGTAACCGTAACATATCTGTAACAGATATAAAAGTGTTAACAGTGTTAATAAGTGTAACAGGTAAACGCAGCGTTGCCAAATTTACAATGTATTTTTTTATGGTTAATAAAGCATTAGATAGCCGAAATCCAGGCGCAGTCTGTTGTATACGTGTAAAACAGTATTGAAAATATTCGTGTTTTAAAATTCAAGTTTATGTGAATAGTATTGACTGCAATGAATCAATCAATCCTTTTTTTTAAAAAAAAAACCTCGTTTGGATCAAGATGACAACCATCCTAAAATTAACTTCTTACCACTTCAACAAGAAGTTGTGCGTCCTGATAGTCCCAATATCTTGATAGTGTCGGAAGTGTATTCGGAGGATTATTCGCAATCAATCCTTTCTTATAAGAAAAAACCCCGTCTGGTCTACCGATTGAGAGCCACGCGAACGCCGGCGGTCGCGCGTTGACGTCATCACGCATTCGGCCGAAAGTCAAGCGACCGCCGGCGTTCACTCTCTCCCACTTCATTGTAGGCCCTATTTTCAACACTTAGAGACTACTTTTGTACGAACAAGTTTGATTACTTACGTTCTTGGATATATTTCCTATAAATTGAACGCATTATATTTTATAGTCTCTACCCTCAAATTTTTTTTTTTCGTTTTTATTTGTAAAAAGTATATTCCCGCCACCATTTTGTTTATGGCGCCCCTGCAGTTTGACAGTTCTTGTTCGTGAAAAGGCTAAATCTATCTAGATTTCCTAAATCTAGATATTTACCACTTCAACAAGAAATTGTGCGTCTTGACAGTCCTACATTATTTGAGGATGATACAGAAGAAATTGAAAAAAAAACTAAATTTTTCGGATTCGGAAACGAAAAGTTTGACTGCAGAGAAATGTTCGGAGTGTGTGCGTTGCATAGTGAAGGTTTAGTTGAACCAATGGATCCAAGAAACAAGCATTTTAGTGAATTAATTGTTCCGTATGGTGTCTGGACGTAAAGAATAACACCATTCCATCTCTTCCCGTGGGTGTCGTAAGAGGCGACTAAGGGACTTACCAGAGAATGAGCAGTAGCATTCTCTGTGAATTGCAACAAGCACACTCCGATCGCCAACCCGCATGCCAATCGTGGCGATTATGGCAACACCCCCCCCCCCCCTAATGACAAGCACAACCAAGAATTAGCCCCTAGTGCCCGGCAGCTCGTCTACCCTTGACTCCGGTAGTGGTCAAGGTTATGGCGAGGCAAATGGTGCGAAGAATCTCCGGATGGGATCCGGCTACCCCTTTAGAAAACGACGACTGGACCTTGCAACATATAATACGTGTACACTCTGGTCCGACGAGAAGATCGCCGAACTTGAGGAAGAATTGAGCAGGTTACGATGGAGTATTGTGGGATTATCAGAAGTACGCTACAATTATGGCGGTAAGTCCCCTCTTTGAAGAGTGGCTGGAGCGACAACACGGCGTCCTCATCTTCCGAATGACGCAGGTCCTCACCGGGCATAGCCAGTTCGGGAGGTTCCTGCATCGGATTCTGGCGGAAGCAACACCCGGGTGTCATCATTGTGCGGACCACCCAGAGGACACGGTGGAGCATAGGGTGGAGGTGTGCCCCGCTTGGGCGGTGCACCGCCGTGTCCTCGTGGAGGCAATTGGTGGCAGCGACCTTTCGCGTCGGGCTCTGGTTCAGGCTATGGTCCGGAGCGAGGAGGAATGGCAAGCAGTCGCCTCCTTCTGCAAAGCAGTAATGCTAGCGAAGAAGGAGGCTGCACGCGTGAGGGAACGAAGGTCCTCACGCCCTAGCCGCCGTAATTCCGACCCCGACTACCAGCCACGGTAGACGCGGGCTTGCGGATGTTGAGCACTGGGTAGCTCGCCGTCCGGCTGTTCGGTAACTAACCGGACCGAGCCCGGTCGTCGACAGCGCGTAGTGATCCTCGCGGTCCTCAAAGAGATGTCAGCAAACCGTAGGGGCCCAACAGGGCCGATGCTCGCTAGCTAGGACCGCGGAGAATTTCTGAAAGGGAAATCCGTAGTCCTAGAACGCAAAGGGTAATTGAAGGATACAGGTGTGGTTTTAGTCAGTAAAAGTCTGACACGCCCTCCCGCTCCACCCAGAGCACGAGAAGACATTTGGATGATTTCCCACCTTAAAAAAAAAAAAGGTTTTTGCAAGAGATCTGTCTATAGGGCAGAGCCAGCTCACGAAACTGAAGACCGACGGTGGCAGAGTCATATCCGCCAAATCGGAGCTCCTGGGAGAGATCGAGGCATTCTATGGACACCTGTAAACGTCTGTCACAAAATCTACAACGAATCTAGCAAACGACCCAAGAGCTAGATTAACCCGGCACTATACCGAGGACATCCCGGAAGTCAGCCGTACGAGATTAGGATGGCTCTGAAGCAGCTTAAAAACAACAAGGCATCGGGTGACGACGGAATTACAGCCTAACTCCTGAAGGCGGGTGGAAAACCGGTCCTAAAGGCCCTTCAAAGGTTGTTCGATTCCGTCATACTTGAGGGAAAGACGCCACAGGCATGAAGCAAAGGTATGGTGATACTTTTCTTTAAGAAAGGCAACAATGCACTGCTTAAGAATTACAGGCCCATCTCACTTCTGTGCCATGTCTACAAGCTGTTTTCCAGAGTCATCACGAATCGTCTCGCGCGCAGGTTTGACGACTTCCAGCCTCCCGAACAAGCCGGATTCCGAAAAGGTTTCAGCACCGTAGACCACATACATACGCTCCGGCAGGTTATACAGAAGACCGAGGAGTATAACCTGCCTCTATGCTTAGCGTTCGTGGACTACGAGAAAGCTTTTGATTCGATTGAGATTTGGGCTGTACTGTAATCTCTCCAACGGTGCCAGATTGACTATCGGTACATCGAAGTGCATAAGTGTTTGTACGAGAACGCCACAATGTCAGTCCGCCTTCAGGACCGGACCTCGAAACCTATCTTTTTGCAGCGGGGTGTGAGGCAGGGAGACGTCATTTCTCCAAAACTGTTTACGGCTGCAATGGAGGATGTCTTCAAGGTCATGTACTGGAATGGACTAGGGATTAATGTTAATGGCGAGTACATCACTCACCCTCGGTTTGCCGACGATATTGTAGTCATGGCTGAGACTACGGAGGAGCTCAGTACAATGTTCGATGACCTCAGTAGAGCTTCCGAAAGACTGGGTCTTAAAATTAACATGGACAAAACCAAAGTCATGGTAAATAACCATGTATCACCCACTCCGATCAAGGTCGGAGACTCTGCACTCGAAGTTGTAGACGATTACGTTTACCTGGGACAGACAATCCAGTTGGGTAGATCTAACTTTGAGAAAGAAGTCAATCGTCGCAACCGACTCGGCTGAGCAGCGTTCAGGAAGCTGCGCGGTATCTTCTAGTCCAACATACCATAGTGTCTGAAGACGAAAGTCTATGACCAGTGCGTGTCACCAGTGATGACATAATTATGGCACTGAAACATGGTAGCTTACAATGGGCCTCATCCAAAGGCCTTATATATTTTTTTAAATTGGTATTTGAATGACAAAATTTGGGTTTTATTTTCATAAAGTAATAAAAAGTCGATGAAAAAGAATCCACAGGGCATGAGACGTGTTTAAGGGTCTGAAAGGATAGCAGATGACCCCTCCAATCGACCATTTCAATTTGGCACACGATGCACCAAACACCCTGTATATAACTAGAGTGCCTATTTCGCATGACAATTCCAATAAATGTAAAATATCTGTGAACAGTATTGGTTTTTTTACGAGGCATACTTTCTGGTACTTAGTGTATTGTAAGCAAGAGATGGTGACTTAAGATAAAAAAATAATGGCGTGTGCCGATCGGAAGTCGGAATCGGAACTTAACAAAACAAATATAATTATGCGTTATATATGTTTAATGCGTTAGTGTGTGTGTACTGAAGATCGTCGTAGGCTTTAACAACGCGCGTCTAACACTCTTACGGCCGCCACGCGTTGTTGCCGTACTGTGCAATTACTTATACCTACCTAAAGCTATACTAAAACAGATTATTTCTGTTACACATATTAACACTTATTAACACATATAAAAGGTTACAATTTGATTCGGTAACATTATTGTATCTGTTACATTTAAAAGTGTTTTTCTGTTAAAACTGTTTTAAAAAACAGTGTTAAAAACACTTATTACGGTTACAGTTTGAGTCCCTGGTCACAACATGGCAATCGATCCTGTTCTTATTTGGAACGCATTGTAGTGTGTGAAATGTCATCTGATATCGCACGTCCGTATTTGACTAGAACATTCCGACGTTTAGCTTTCGATACTATACATAACTTGAGCCATCCATGTATAAAAACAAGTTAAAAGAAACAACCGCGTTAAAAGCACGTTTAGATACTAAAAACTGGATAGACGAATTGGCAACGGTCATGCTAGGGTTACGCAAAACAATTAGGGCTGCCGGCTGATGTTGAGCCCAAATGTTGTATGGTAGCAATATTAGAGTACCAGGTTTTTTTTTTTAGGTGGGAAAATCATCTTATGACAAATCTCGCTCTTGGGCGGAGCGGGAGATAGTGTCAGACTTTTACTGACTAAAAACCCACTCCTGTTGCCCTCGTCCCAGTATTCGTTTTCACACTACCCATGGCCCCAGTAGGCTTCGACCCTGCTGGGCCCCTACGATTTGCTGACATCTCCCTGAGGCGCGCGTGGCAGAATACGCGCCGTCGACGACTTGGGCTCGGTCCCGATGGTTACCGGACGGTCGGACGGCGGGCCACCCATTGCCCGCCGTCCGCAAGCCCGCGCCTACGGTGGCCGAAAATCGGGATCAGAATCCCAGCGGCGGTTGGGGCGTGAGGACCGTTGCCGTTGCCTCATGCGATCGGCCGCCTCCTTTGCTAGCATTACTGCTTCGCAAAAGGAGGCGACCGCCTGTCACTCCTCCTCGCTCCGGACCATGGCCTGTACCAAGGCCCGGCGAAAGAGATCGCCGCCGCCGATCGCCCCCACGAGGACACGGCGTTGCTCTTCCCAAGCGGGGCACACCTCCACCGTGTCCTCCGGGTGGTCCACACAGTGGCGACACCCGGGCGTCGCTTCCGCACGAATCCGGTGTAGGAACTTCCCGAACTTCCCGTGTTCGGTGAGAACCTGCGTCATGCGGAAGGTGAGGACGCCGTGAGGTCTTTCCAACCACGCTTCAAAGAGGGGACTTACCGTCATAATTGTGGCGTGCCCATAGAGTACCAGGTGACTTTTATACGACGCCAGTAATGTGAAATCGTACTATGAACAGTTTTGTAAAAAATTAAAGGACGCGACGTCTAAAAAATTCAAGGGTGACGGCGTTGGAATGCTGAGTGACGTCACGCGACCGGCATGGCAGTTCAAGTGCTCGGGCTGCGGTACCCCGAGCTCCGACAAAAAACATCTGTTAACCTCTTGACTTAAGCATGGGAACTGTAGCAACACCCAGTGCTTCCATCAAATATTAAGATGTTATTTGTTTAGTTTTACGAGTAAAACACACACTAAGCAATTTTTTCAAATTTTGTAGCAGCGTATGACTCGATGCGATGTGTAATAGAGACTAAAGGCAATGAGTCTCAATTGGGATTCTTTCGAGTCTTCATGATTGCGCGCTTATAACATATCTGTTTAATATAATATATCTGTAATGTAATTCGTTATCGAAAGTAAATATTCATCCAAGTCATACAGTCACACTTCCAAAGAACATTATACACACACACTTAAAATTACCTACCCTACGCTACTTACCTACCCTACAACCTTTCCTTTATGCTGGTGAACAAAACAAAAAAAGAATGATTAAAATTGGTTCAGCCATTCTTAAGTTATAGTGTGACGAGCCTCCCTAGCCAAGTTACAACCGTTTCGTTTCGATTCTCTTTTCGTTGATCGCCTCGAGTCGGCAACGCCTCCGATTCCTTTGTTCTGACCACGTGACTGAGCGTTGAGATAACGTCAGAGCAAAAGAAACGGGGGCGTGGCCGACTCGAGACGGTCGACGAAAAGAGAATAGAAACGAAACAGATGTAACTTGGCTAGAACTTAGCAAAAAATGAACCATGAATGAATGAATGATGAATTTATTTTATTCTGTTTTCATTTTTTTAAATATTGACATAAAAATGAACCCCTATTTCTCCTGGTCACGCTATACCTTAAGAACGGCTGGACCAATTTTAATCATTCTTTTTTTGTTTTGTTCACCAGCATAAAGGGAAGGTTGTAATTAGGGTAGGGTAGGTAGGAGGGTAAGTAAGTAATATAATATAATAATATTCCACAACTATCACACAACGTCGTCCAGTCTCAAGCTAAGCAAAGCCTGTGTTATAAGTACTAGACAACTGATAAACATACTTATATATTTCTAAATACATACATATTATAGATAAATTACACCCAGACACAACAAATGATCGTGCTCATCACAAAAACATTTGTCCTGGGTGTGAATCGAACCCACGACCTCCGGCATAGCAGTCAGGGCCACTAACCACTAGACCAACAGGCCTGTCATAAATAAGTGGGTAGGTAGGTATGTAAGTAGCGTAGGGTACGGTAGAGTAGTCAATTGACGGGAGCGAAGCCGCGGGCTAAAGCTAATAATTATATAGATAAAAGCGTTAAAAGCTTACTCATCAATAGTGCGTGGCCCAGGCCTGTCAGTGCGTGTAATTCCTCCTCTCACTCGCACTCCTCGACCACGTCGCGGACCTCGTGTACGTGGCTGTTTTCTTGCAATACTTAAAAAAGAATAAAAAATAAACGCATATTATAGTATGAAATATAAAATTATAGTTAAAAGTAATTATAAAACACACGGGCAAACCAATCAAATAAAAAATTAAACCGGCCAAGTGCGAGAGCACTCGTGCATGAAAGGTTCCGTACCGTTCGTAGCAAAAAAACGGCAAAACAATCACGTATGTTGTATGGAGGGCCCATTTAAATATATTTTGTTTTTAGTATTTGTTGTTATAGCGGCATCAGAAATACTTCATCTGTGAAAATTTGAACTGTCTACCTATCACATTTCATGAGATACAGTCTGGTGACAGACGGACGGACAGCGGAGTCCTAGTAATAGGATTTCATTTTATACACTATGCATGTATACGTATGTAGTAAAGTATCTAACTAAATCATGTTTAGGCGTCCATTACACGGTCATGCAAGCGTCAATCAAAACCATCAATCATGAATGATGTTTGAATGACGGAATTTTATCGCCATAATTATGTTTTTCGTCATTCAAACGTCAGTCATCGCATTACACGGTAGGTTTTTCGTCAGTCAAAGTATTTGACTGTGGCAAAACTGACAACAAACCCTATCGTGTAATGGACGCCTTTCACGTAATTTTACTGTCACTTATAAAAGTATTTTTTTTTTGCAATTTATGACTGTATTTTAATTTTTTTAAAATTATATTTTACAATTTAAATTATATTTCAAAGTCGCTTCATTTCTTTTTTCCTTTTTCTGTTGTTCAGATTTCACCATCTTTCTTTCATCATTTACTGTGACCATCCATTTTTTTACCTAAATTGTTCGATTTTTGTGATCTTCATTTGTTGATTTGGCAATGTTTTTCCATTAGCAAATATAGTATTGTACGATGCAAGGTTAGATTTCAAATAAAAGCAAAAATATTTACTCTGTGACTACGAGTGGGTCTTTTTTAGCCCGTTTTTTCAAGTGCTTGCATTGTTGCTCTGTTATCGTAAACTAAACATTTGTAGGAGCTGAAGCTTTGTTGGTATTATGTCCGTGTACCAAATAATAAGCACATGAGATAAACGGAACAGAGACAAAGCTTCATACACCTAGGGCTGCTATCACCTAATTTGCCGACGCCGGAAAAACACGGCAAAAATCCCGGACATTTGGGCAAAATATGGTTTTTTCCCCGGGCACTGCGGGAAAAAAATAAAAACATCGTTATAATTTTTTTTTCTTAATACAGCAGGTTGTTAATAAAATCGAATTAGGTTCGTATGTCATTGACGCAAGCGCATTGCTGAAAGTGTACTGCTATCAAAAAAAAATTAAGTTTCCCCTGACAGCAAAAGTGTCCGGGTTTCACCCGGACTCTCCCCGGACGCCCTTCAAACTAGGACAAATTCGGGGAAATCCGGACGGATGGCAGCCCTACATACATCCCGCGCGAATCGGTTGCACTACTACAACCACACGGGGAATGTGTGCGTGTCCACTGTACGCTTGTTGCGGACGCGACGACACTGGAAAAAACCGGTTAACGCAGGCACAGCCAGTGGGCTCGTCTAGGGTCTACGCTCTACGCCATAGACTATACGCTATAAACAGCTCTACGCGACGCATGTTGTTTGTTTTGTTTGTACAAGTTCAAATATGTTAACGTAAAAACGTGGTAGGGTCATTGCGCTGGTTTTCGTCCAATTTTATCGGAGTTGCCAGCTTTGTGATGTGAAATAAATATCTTGAAGTACCTTTACATAAATGTATCGTATTTGTTTCAATTGCTTATATAGTCTTCTTTCGGTTAACATCACATGACAATGTATCACATTCACGGCTTTTTTTTACAAAAAATGTTTTTTGAAAAAATAGGGATTTCGCTAGTTTTCGTCCAAAAAAATTGGTTTTCGTCCGAGTGTGAGCTAGTTTTCGACCACAGTGTAAAAAGGAGTGTAGGCTAATTATTAAGTAAAAATCCGATTATTACTACTTAATCAGCAACATATCTAGCTATTTAATGGTAGCTTCTGTATATTCTCTCTCTATCTTTTAGGTATTATTTTTATTAGCTGTAACTGTCCCCGCGGTTTCACCGGCGTCTTTGGTTACTGTCCCACTTCCTTGAGTCATAACGTGATGTTATTTAGCTTATAGATAGCATTCGTCATAAACCTGGCTATCGCATACAGAAGATTTTTCCAATTCGGCTTGTAGTTCCAGAGATTACCGCGTTTAAACAAACAAAAGACTTTCTCGTTTTATTATATTACTGTATGGAATAAACAAATTAACGAAAAAAAACTTTTTCTGTCAGAAATATGTATCACAATGACAGTGTGCTGTTATTTTTAATTATTTCCCTTAAGGTTTCAAAAGAATAACTATTTCTTAATTTTCATCCACCCCTGTATTCGTTTATGGACGAAAACTAAAACAACTTTTTAAGCTATTTTTAGTTTTCGTCCACGTCCTTTAAGTATTGTTTTTTTTTTTTGCAATACTCTAACATAGGAGTGGACAAAAACTAAAATATCCAATCTAATAGCAATTAAAAACATATTGAGAAAAAATATTCAGTATTTTATAGGTCTGTTGAAGTAAAATGACCATTACAAATATTTACCTAGCTGATTGTGTTTCCGTCCCAGTGAACGAAAACCAAATAATTTGCAAACTTGGTATGCTAGTATTAGTCCACTATATTTATCTAAAATGTCTAAAAACACTATAAAAAAACACTTTAAATTATATTTAATATGCTTATAAGTAGACATACGTGCCAAAAATATTCCGTAAACTAGCTTTATCAGTAATTAAACTTGGCATGAACTTTTCGCGACGGCATTTTTTTTTTCTAGCTCGATGTCTTCTTCAATGCACGGATGCGAAGCGGCTACTGACGTTAATTTTTTTTAATTCGCTAATTGTCTAATCACATTTTCATCTTAGTAGAACTGTTGCTTAGACATTACGGATCGCCAAAAGCCCAAACTTGCGCGGAAAGGTAGGTTTGTATTCAAGTTTTACGCATGTGTTTGTAGCAGCTTAGTCAAATGGACGAATAGTGGAAATGGACGGCAAACCAGCGCAATCACCCTATTTTATTATCAATAATGGTGGTTTATCGTACTGTGTGTATAAACAATACTATGATAATGAGTAATAACAATGATAAAATAATAATGATAATGAGTATATTAGAGGAAGTTTGAAAGTGGCGCCAGTGACTGAAAAGTTGAAGGGGAATCGTTTGTCTTGGTATGGTTATGTAAAAAGGAGAGATGAAACGCATGTAACTAAAAGAGTTATGAGTATAGTTACATGTGGATGGGTGGAGAGGGAGAGGGAGGCCAAAGAAAAGATGGATGGATTGTGTGAACAGTGATATGAAAGAAAAGGAAGTTAGTGATAGCATGACGGTTGACAGGATAGAATTGAAGAAAAAAACGTGTTGCGCCGACCCCAAATAAGATGGAACAAGGGCAGGAAGATGATGATGTGTATACACAATACTACAATACTAGAAAAAGTAAAAATATATCATACTAAAAATAAACTGTAAGTACGTTAAGACAACAACCTATAAATATGGGCAAAGATTCTTTATTCAGTCATTACAATTATTTTAATGATGGTGATGTACAATTGGGTTTATTAATTATACCTACTGATAATTTTATCGCATTTGTTGAATTGCTCGAGCAAGTTTCGAATATTTCGATCTTGAAATAAATATTGTCAATGTTGGCAACGAAAAACTTAAACGTATTAAAGTTTGTAAATTTGATATGCCGTGTGAGTGTTTCCCGTTAGATCTCTTGAAAAAACTTTATGTTAGATTCAGAATTTACCACATTATTAAAAGAATAAAATATTAAAAAACAAAAATTATAAAATTAAATTGTTAGAGTAATTTGTAAAATATCATACTGAATAATAAAACTAATTGGCAAATGTTTTATTTGATTTGTTTCACCTAATATGACAACATTACCAAAATAGTTCACAATATTTCACGTTCGTATGAAGCTTTGCCTCTGTTCCGTTTACCTACATAAGTGGTGATAAGACCCTAACATAACATAAGTCACTTGGGTCACAGAGTTCTCGGTATCGATCGATATGTAAACATACCAATTTTTTTGGCCGGCGCGGCGTTCGAGGCGACTTCCTGACGCCTGTTTTTGTTTCGTTAGTCGTATGATAAAAATATATTATGGAGGTAAAATGATGTCTATAATGAGAAAAACAACTGTTATTTTAGGAAAATATGTTTTCATTTTATAAAATATGACGAATTTTGTACACAAAACTGGGAAATAGTCCATCACTCTACTTTCAAGTGCAAAGTGAATCTACACAAAACCCTATATAATCAGATAGCTTATTTCATAAAAATTTCAAGAACGTAAGGTTCGTAGAGCTAGGACGCGTATTTTCTGAGATATCGTTGTTTTTGTGAACGCGGGGAGGTCGTGTCGCGACAAAAAAAATCGACGCGTGGGTCGACCATAGGCGTCCATTACACGATAAGTTTTGCTGTCAGTTTTGCCACAGTCAAATATTTTGATTGACGAAAAACCTACCGTGTGACTACCCTACGATGACTGACGTTTGCATGACGAAAAACGTATGGCGATAAAATTCCGTCAATCAAATGATTCATGATTGATGGTTTTGATTGACGCTTGCATGACCGTGTATTGGACGCCTTATAGCGGGTATAACATAATATCAACAACAACAATACAAAGTTTTTTTTTTTTTGTAGAGTGACACTAGTTATCTTTGTGCCAGTTTCAGGTAGTAAATGGTAGGAAAATATTAAAGAATCAGGAATTTATATGATAAAAAAAGAATATAAATAATAAATACATATTTTTATATCATTTTTTAACAAGTAACGGGTAGGAAGGGGAACATTATAGGAAACGAGAATGGAGGAAGGATCTACGATCATGACGGGGACAGGAGAAGAATATGTCATCTAAAGTACTGGTCAACATCATCACCACACTCACAAAGATTACTGTCCACAATATGCAACTTGGCAAGGTGGGAAGGAATACAGACGTGGCCGAACCACATATGAATTATCATGCTTGCAATAGGCTCGGAGCATTTTATTTAAAAAAAACATGGTTTGACTGAAACTGAAGGCTGAATTGCGGCATATACCTTGCCCTTTACTTGAGAGCTTTCAAAGAATATCCCAAGTTTGCCGCAGATAATCTTTATGGAGGCTGACAAGATCATGGCAGAAGTTTTTATAAGGAAAAATGTCACCATTCTGCACTGCTTGTTTGGCTTATTGATCAGCATTTGCGTTTCCTTGGATTCCGGAGTGACTTGGAATCCAAGCAAGCTGTACGATGTAGTTTTTCAGTATACATTTGTGTATTTGTTTTCTAATGTCAAATACAATGGGGTAAGAAGGTTTCATTTTAAATGTAAATTTTTCGATGGTTTGTCTTGGTTTGTAACGCACTTTTAGAGTTGCATTCACTCTTATTAGAATATTTTTTAAGTTTCGCGATCATAACATATTTTATTGCCTTGAACAAACCGAAGCATTCTCCAGTAAAAACTGACGTAACCAAAGTTCTACGGGTTCTACTCACAACACACCGAAATGACATGTGCGGCGCGACATTACTGTTTGATAAAATAACCAATTCTGTCCAAAACAAAAATCCAATACAAAATTGACTAGTCTGTTTATTGCTTACCTTTCCATGGCTAGAGCACTCTCACTTTAGTTCACTTAACAACTGTCGTTACAAGTCCGCCGGTCGCCGCCGCCGCCGCCCAAAGCCGTCGCCAAAACAAAGTAACAAACCAATTAGAATTAGACCTTAGTCCACTTAAACCAAACAAACAAACTAGTGATGGCCGAGTACGGTTTGACTCAAGTCAGACTCGATTCCTGTTTTGGACTCGCATACTCGAGTACCAATTTATTTTGACTCGAGTTTGCCGACCTCGATTTCAGTACTCGAGTCAGGAGTATAATTATATATAGAATCGATGTAGTAGTCGCTGACTCGATTCTATTATGGGAGTCCAATTGACTCGAGTCTAGTATTCGTGATAGATTGACTCATTCGTACCTACTGCATTCGTAGTTTTAGTTGTGAGAATTAGAACAAGAATGCCAACATTTTGTGAGTATCAACATGCTGAAGTTTACTTCTATTTGATTTTTTCTTTTTGTTCTAAAGTTGATAACAAACTGGACTCAAATTTCCAGATTTTAATTCGACTCGAATTTCCAGACTAGAATTCTAGACACGAATTTCTAGGCTCGAGTACCGGACTCGAGTCCTAGTCAATATTCGAGACCTAGACTTCAGTCAACATTCGAGTACCAAACGTAGGATTCGAGTATTGGACTCAAACCGCGGTATCGAGTCATGATTCGAATACTATACAAACTGATTCGAGTCGACTCAATCCACCAAAACAGTGACTCGGTACAACACTAAAACAAACGTCAAACCAAACAAACGCAAGACGAGAGAAGAGACGTAAGCGTCGGGACATCAGGGTTGCCAATCTTAGAACTTTTATTACCGTACATAAACAACTTAAAATCTAGTATTATTGCTACTTTTTACTTGCTTCAATGCTTGGTCCAAAAAAATAGTGCAATGTAAAAACTGTAAATAAATGAAATGATACAGATACACTCAATTATTTGTCTACACTAATATTATAAAGAGAATCTCTGAAAGTATTGGTCCGATAGCAATTTTTTTTTTCACTGAAAAAAAGCTGTTTTATTCCTGAGTGACATAGGCTATATTTTATGTACGCAGGCGAAGCCGCGGACAAAAGCTAGTAGTTTACTAAATTGAGCAAACTTTTGTCACATCAATTTTTCTAACTTCGAAATAAATTAATAATAATGTATATTTAGTAAAAAAAATAAAGAAAGTTTTCAAACTATTGAAATGAAGTAAAAGAAATATAAAATCTTTATACACCATCTGTCAATAATATCCTTTTATATGTCATACAATCATCACTTAAAGCTAGTTATTATAAGGAGATAATGTAGTATGGATTATAGGGAATATGAGATTTGAATTTGGAACGTCAAAAACCATTATTTTGTAAAAATAAAATAGATTATTTCTATTACTCTTTTTTTTTAGAGGCTCGTCAGTAATAATTTTATTGTTTATGCCTGATTTCTTGGTAGTACCTGCTAAAGCAGACTAGAAACGTATTTGTATTGGACGAGGTGCCTCGTATGGTTGGCAACCCTGTTGCCATAGACTATAAGAAATTAAAGCCTTTCATTACTCGTGGGCCCAGCCTTGGTCAATTGTCATTGTTTAAAAGGGGTTTCCCCGTTTACACAATGCTAGGGACGGCGATTGGCCAAGACTTGGCCCACGTGTAAACGCATAAGAGGTCAGTTCTGACAGATAGAAGAAAAGTGATGGGGTCAAAGAAATCGAATAAATTGTACGTAATTACTATACCTATTGAAAAAGTCAATCGCCCGAGCCGTGTTTTTGTTTTCATAGCTTCTTTGTTTCAAACAGGCAGGCCTTCTGTTTTTTTTTCTTCGCCACGTTAGGACAGGCCAAAGACATTAAGCGAACAAAATCGTAATCCAATACTTATTACCTAGTGGTAATAAGTCGCTAAGTCTAGTAAAAGTACTCTGTGGTCTAGTATAACACCTAAACACTCCTAGACACGTAAAGTCGTGTTCTAAAAGAAAATTCTGAGGAAATATTCAGAGTTCCGCATTACGCTTTGCAAATCTTGCTCTTGTAAAATGGACCTAACTTTGGTTTTTTTTCCTAAACATTTTTGGGATTTGTGCAGTAATTAATTAGAATTCAATAATTTTCATAAATAGTTCTAGAACTTTTGTTGATTTTGTGATAACGCCATCTATTGCTGAAGAGCTTTACCTTACCTAGCACACATTGTACTAGGTATCTTTCTTTGATCTCTGATGTGGACAGTGATAAAAATATCGATGTATCAATGTATCGATATTTATAAAAATATCAATATTGGCCTTGATATATCTAGGAAAAAAATATCGATATATCGGTCAAAGTTTCCGAGATCGGAAATCGGTTTTAAAATAATCATTAATTTTTTAGTTCAGTCTAGCTTATTGAGCTAGACTGAACTAAAAAAATAATGATTTTTTAGTAGGTAATAGTATTTTGTATACAAAACGTACATTATTTTAATATATGAGAATCTTAATCCTACTAAATAACAATATTCTAATATTTTGAAGACCAATTTATTGTTTCAGGCAAACCAGCATTTGGCCGGTAACGAAAGTAAAAACATACTCGTCATAGACAATAGTTATTTTTTCCGTTTGTTCCTATTTTTTATGGCTTTGAATTCCGTTAAATATTCTGATAGTTAATTATTTTGAAAAAAATATCGTTTTTGATACGATTTTCGTTATTGAATATTTTGTATCGATTTAATGGATCAAAATATATCGGCTCGAAAATTCAAAATATCTTTGTAACTAAGTAACTAATATCGATATATCGATGTGTCGACATTTTTTCAACACGCCTATGTCAAACCTGTTTATAAATAAAGTGTGATAGCAAAGTAGTCTTAGTCTGTGCTTTTGTTCTAAATAAATAAATGATTACATTTAATATTTCTCATTAATTTTTAAACTTGGTTAATTAGTACCTTTAAGTTTTTTAACAAATTTTTTAAGAAATACTGTAACTGAGCAACTGACCACGAAACATAAGTGAACAAGGAAAATGGGATTAAAAATCAGCAACATCTTATATATAACAGGTTGGTCATCAACTATTTTTGGAACAATAATAAAACTTAATTTCCGCAGAAAAGTTATGAATTTAGTACTAACTTATTTCAGTTTTTTTTTTATTGATTTAAACTAGTGCTTGACTGCGATTACACATAATGGTGAGCAGATTTCTCTATGCTTAAAAGTTGTCAGTACCACGAAAATACAAATGAGCTAAGAGCTAATGTTAGTAAAACCTAAAATTAAATATTTGGGAACGCAGATGAATGATATTCTGCTTTTCTCTGTTTTAAGAGTCTTGCGAGGAAGTAATAATGATTGGAGCCGAAAGTAAGTCCAACTTGTAGTTAACAATAAATGTATCTAATTTTGTTAAACAGTTGCATATTGGTAGCATTGGTGTATAGCTAGATTATTTTTATGCGGTGGCGGGAGGGGGGGCTAGAAAAGTTTTTTCTGAACCTGATTAGCGTTTTGGGGTCCATCATAGAATTTCGGACTGGTAGTGCAACATTCTGGGGTGGGCGCTAGAAGAGGTACGCATTCAACATCATAGATGGCGCTACAAGTGTCGAAACAAAATTTTGCGTGATACATGATTGTGCGTTATGAGCTTTTTTTTCCAGAAATATAATAAAATAAAATGATGCCTATAATTACACACACAATATAATAATACATATATTCTAATAATAAAAACTAGCGCTTGCGATGCGATCCCAACTGATGGTAAGCAGTGATGCAATCGTTGATAGTGAGGCGCACTAGTTTATTATGAGTCTATTCACTCTAGCCTTGAAGACACCTAAATTATAGTCGATCGGGAAGACCGCCTAGAGTCCCTTCGATGAACGCGGTATAAATTACGAGGCGAAACACTTAGTTCGGGCCGTAGACGTTTCAACAACGTAAGGGTGGATACTCGCCGTACGTCGGGTCGTTCTATGGTAGACAGGTGATGGCGGCATCAAGTCATGCAATTCCTGCGCACTCTCCAAAATGTATCCTATAAAATACCGAAAGGCTGGCTACCCTACGCCTGTGCTCCAGGCTTTGTAGATATTGATTTAGAGAATTTGATTAAACTATATCTCAACTGTTGTAAGGCGTAAGTAGGTAATGTAGAATAGTTTGGAATCAAGATGCACGATTAGGAATTCGCGCTACTCGGTCGGTACAAACTAAACGAGAGTAAACACAAAATTTATGTATCTAGCCACCTCACCTAATAAATGTGTATCCTTATGGTCTTGCTGTTATCTCTTTGAGGCGCACTTGGAACACTAGGCGCAGTTGACGACTCAGGCTCGGCCCGCGGTCGGACTCCCGATGCCCGAGGTGTCCTATGGGGGCGGCTCGGGCGAGAGGAAGTCCGTTCCCTCACAATTGCGGCCATCTCCTTTAATAATAATAAATTAATTTATTTCGGAAACCAGTTCATATGCAAATTCTTTGCTAGCATTATTGATTCGCAGGAGGTCACCGTATCCGATTCCCTCTTACCCCGGACCATGGTTTGTACTGTCTGACGAGAAATCTCCGCCGCCCGATGGCCTCCACGAGGATGCCTCGACCCTCGAGATACAACATCATATTCCTGTCATAGATTTGATGTCGCTGTTCGGCCAGGGCCCTTAGCGACGTTATGTTCGCAAAAACCAGTACCTATTGTGTTAGGTCGTATGTTGAAATAAACAATAATTTAGCACAATACTTGAAAGTACTCGTATATTTCTGAAACACTGTCATTTGTGAAGATCTTTTTCCACTTGGAAGTATTTTCTAGCACTATGTTATTATTCAGCAATTACATGCTGACATAATGTTTTTTCTATTTCAGATCCACAAGTATTTTGAAGCTCTTCATTGAAGATCATAAGACATCTCTGGTTCGTTGGAGTTCCCATGTTGTCAAGACTGTGATGTCCGGCTTCTGAGGCGACGTTTTTTTTTTCGCGATCCTGGTGCTCAGAAAATTAGCATCACTTCTCTTAATCTTCTGAAAGTAATATAAATTCGTACATAATGTCTAACATAACGTATTCAAAACGCTCCGGAACGTCTGGTATCCGAGGACAGCTGTACGAAACAAAACTTATTAGCTAATAAATTTTAGAGCCAAACACAATGTCAACATTGAAGAGTACGCTTTAGCAACAAATATGGATAATATCGGGATTTTTGATGACATTTGTTTAAGATTTAAAGTAAAGACATTAGACAAGCCTCTCGCCGTATTCATACAAGCCAAGCACAGGGAAAACGATACACTACTCAAGAATGACTGGGCTACATATTTTGATAGCTATATGAAAATAAAGCAAGCTTTCAAATCAAATAACACAGACTTGATTTTCAAAGGACAATATGATGAATTAGAATGTTTCTTTGTGATATACACGACCGCAAGAGGAGACAACAATAATGAAACTTTTGAGAGCCCATATGCTAGTTTATTGAACGATGTCATAGGCACAGCTGAAGGTGGCCAACAGACAGCTGTCAAAAACAAAGATGTCGAGTATTTGTATAAAATTATTATTAAAGAACAGGTCACGCAACTTGCCAAACCGATAGCGAAATTATTTTTTGATGAAGTAACTGATTTTCAGATATTTATGAATAATGAACATGTGTTTAGCTATCATGTCATTTTAGCTCAAAGTTTCTGCGAGGTCTCGGACATTCAACCTGGGAGATATCGATTGGCACGCGTTCGACAAGAATTCTTTGATAGTGATGATGAAATTCTTATGACATTCAAACGTTCATTGTACAAAGAAGTTGTAGAAAAACGAAGGGTTGGAGATAGTGATTTCAAAACCCTGGTGGCCCTGTTCTTCGAAAATCCAACTGATGTTACAATTCTAAGCAAAGTTATTGGATGTGTCATAAGATATAAAAATGATAAGTTAGAGTTTGTCAATAATAATATGATAAATGACGACTTAACGCGCCAATTAAGAAAAGTACATATCCCAGATGCAATACTAGATCATGCAGTTGAAGTAGCGGGTAGGGACATTTTAACTTCAAAACAATACTTTAAAGTTCCAGATGCTTTCGGGAATAAAGATTTGATTGTACGCAAAGATGAAAGAATTACATATTTAGCGTCGAAAATTCTCCTTTTGATTAGCAAATCTGATCATAACAATGTCATCACCATAGATGAATCGGTTGACAAGGGAATTCTTAAGCTCAACGGAGGCATAGCAAGCGCTGTTGGTAATTTATTCATTTTAGATGAAAACTCTAAGATGTTGAAGTTTAATGAGAACATTCAAGAATTAGGAGATGTTGCTAAACGTTTATTGACTATAATAAAACAAAATGAAATCAATAACTTAAACAAATATAGAATAGACGTAAAGATTAAAAAGTTCCCTAAACTGACATTCAACTGTGGTGATCATGACAAGAAATTGGCACAAGATTTTTTTGAAAGGCTTCTGTTATATACGAATCAAACTGACGAAAATGGCACAGGGAAGATACTGAAACAAGAAATAGAAATATACAAATATACATTAGATTATTTGGTAGTTAGAAAGAATAGTTTTCTATCACACATGATATATTTAAAATACCACGATGACATACAAAATTGGTGGATGTCACCCAATAAAGCTTTGTATCTTACAGAAGAAAGTAAGATTTATGAAAATGCTATGGACACCGTTATTAGTGAACCTCATATGACAGTTATGAACAAAATGTATGAGTTAAAAACTGAAGAAGCAAATCTGACATTTATTTGTAACGTTATGAATTCTTTAGAGCTCAATGAGCAGCCAGGATATATTGTCATTACTGCAAGTATCTTATTAACGCTGTACAAAGTGAAACAGTATTTACAGAGAACGGACCATATCGTACTGGACATGAACTATAGTTCAAAACTACCAAAAAGCGACTATAAGAAATTGATCGCCGAATTAGTAACAACAAACAAAGATAAAATAATCATCGTTGTATTTAATAATATTCTCGAAATTGATTATGATTCAAAAGTTAAATTCGAGAAAATTGCAATGAAACTAAAGAATAAGCTGACGATTATAATCACAGATAGTAAACTACTTCAAATAATTCAAGACATGTTTTCAGAATCATTCAACATTGTGTATGATGATAAAACAAATCTAACAGATTTGACTGAAGATACACAACATAGTATACTGCAAAAGAAAATACGTTTTCAAGGAGAAGAAATAAAATTAAAATCGATCGTTGACGAAATTTCAAAGTCATTTATTAAAGGAGACGTATTAGGTAAAATAGTTCATAACGAAACCATCTTGCTAGGCGAAGCGGCCAACATGTCGAATTATGATACAGTGAAAAATATGTATATTGGCAGACGTGTATGTCGTAATAAGAAACGGGATCTACCAGTAATGCGGATTCAGACGGAAGACGATACTCTGATTCGCCTGAAACATCTGCAGTATGCAACATGTACTACACAAATAAAAGCGAAAAATACAGAATCGCTTAATTCTAAACTTGATGAACAGCAACAGGAGTCTCTTCATATCGACACGCTTCACGATATAGATGACGATGTTGTCGTTTTGACGACTAAACCTGGGATGGGCAAGTCAACCTTATTCACACACTTATTTTTGCAAACAAAGAAAGTTGATCAGACGATGTGGATAGTCAGAATTAACTTGATAGAACATTGTAGACAATTTTCTAATTGGAAGAAAAATAAAACAGTGATTGATATTTTAGAATGCATAAAATTTATATGTTTAGTGATACTCGGTCAAAGACATCATGATGTAACATTTGCGCTCCAAGAACGAAATAATGAGCTGTCTTTAGACTACTGTACTGGTGATGAGTTGTTGATATTTGAACTCAAAATGTTCCTACATTTTTATAATAGAAAAAAGCTGGTATTCTTATTCGATGGGTTAGATGAAATCTGGCCGAATTATGCGGAGGAGGTGCTTACGTTATTAACAATATTAAAGACTTATTCTAAATATATAAAACATAAAATTTGGATCACGAGCAGACCATATGCGAATATAAGCACGATTTTAGAAAATGAGTTCGATGTGTCTTATGATTTAGAAAACTATTCTTGGATCGAACAGAATATGTTTTTGTACATGTTTTGGATAAAAAATGAGGTTCTCCTGAACAACAATGAAACCCAGCTCGAAAACATATACGACTTTATAAATTTTATGTCACAAAGTCCTGACATTAATTTGTTTTTACAGAACAACAGACCCTCAGAACTTAACGAGAAGCCTCATCTGTCAGTATACATCAACTTCATTTGTTATTTAAAAGTAGAACTGAGATCTGCTCCACCTCGCATAATGACTGCTCTTAGTGCACTTTACGACAGATGTCTCGCATATATCACATTTATAAATGATTTTATGACAACTCCTTTAAATCTGTACCTAATAGCTCATTATTTCCTTAATCAATTAAAAGGCACTAGAATGAGATCGGAAAATTGGCATTTCGAAATCAACCCCTTTACATTTTACGTTGATTTTGTGAGTGACAAACTAAAATCAATAAGTTTGAAACATTTGGAAGTTGATTATATCATGAGATTATCATCTCATTGCCCACCTATCCGGAAAGAGTACACGCGAATAATTTCTTATGACCCTCAAAGTAATCACGAGATTCATAAGAAATTAGCTGCTTTTGCTGTTTTTCACGATAATTTAGTCACAGTTTTTGATTTTGGTGAGTTAAAAGATATTAAAAAATTTATTAAAATGTTAAAATACGGAAATCAAAAGACTGGTGTTGTACGTAATGTTGTGAATGATATTCCAATATTTATACACGAAACCATCGCGGAGTACTTAGCTGTGGAATTTATATGTGATAAACTTAAAAGAGAGGAACTGAATCTGATTGTAGAATTAATATTGGGCGTGTTAGATGGAAAACCGAGCGTTAAAATAATGTTTGAAAGCCAAATGAAAATAGACAGTGAGTTAAAAGCTGTTGTAGACAGAAATAAAAAAGGAATGTATGTTATTGAAAGTAATAACAAAAGGATGAAATTAAATTAGATAAGTATATCTTCGCTTTGTGAAGTGATACAAATGACTATTCATCGACATCAGGGAACTTATGTATGACGTGTTAAAATATTAACCGTGCGTGCGTGCTCCTACCTTCTTTCTCGCTCGCAGCTTTAACAGTTCAGTTTAGTTTGTAAAATGGATCGCGTGATATAGTACTGCAGAACCGTGAGGACGGATATCAACTGTTTGCAATAACACTTTTCGTATCAATTTGTGTATCATTTTTGTTTTGTTTTTATTCTGTATAGCATATTTACCTATATGTCACGTTATTAATAAGTACACATATGGACCCCGTGGGCTCTTCAGACTTCTAGATATAGAAACTGCTCCATAATGTACCAAGTCCTGAATTGTTTTCAAGTCTCTACGTACTATGATAATTTAGAGTTTTACTTGCTGTATACATAAACTAATCTGTCCATTTTTACGTAACGTTAGTGATTACCGTCGAGGCGGTATTTAGACCCGAGGGTCTTAAGAGAGCCAAGAACGGTAATAATTAATTACTCACGTGTGTCATACGACGTTTTTCAATACACTTGTGAAGAAAACAACAGTAAAACTAGTAAAATTTTCTGTGACATGGCGGTAAAAATCTGTTTTCATAAGCACGCGCATCATTTTTTTAATTTACCCCTAGAGGAAGGTTAAGGTATTTTGATCATACTGCCTAGTCTTACGTTTATGACATGTTTTCTTGCGTGAAAAGTTTTTACGATAATGTCTTTCGTAGTGACAATAGAATACGGATGTAACATTTTCTAATTATTTTGTAGTATTTAATTTTATTTAATTAATACAGCCACTGAACTTCACTGGAATAAAAAAAATTACGCCACGCGCGCATCTTAATATGGCGGCCAAAGACCACAAAAAAAAACAAATTTTATTTGAATGTACGATTTATTTACTAAATGTTTTTTTATTAAATAAATCGTTTGTACAAATCGTTGGTAAATTTGTCCATTTTAACTTGTAAATTGGATGAAATAAGTAAGTAAGACACAGACACAGTTATATACATTGAACGTTAGTGCAACATAATGGGAATTTTATTCGAATTCAAAATTTGTTTTGCGAACAAAGAGGTTGAACAAAAAGGTTTTAATAAATAAATAAAATAACTACATTATAGCACGAGTGCGTAATGGTAATCAAAATGTCACAGTTTGGTTACAAGTGCCATTATATACCTAAGTGCAGTGCAATAAGTCACTTTCTGAGCAAGTGTGTTGAAAAATTATTTATGTACTTAGCTAGATGTTACTGATTACGATACTTTTGTTTTATTCATTTTAATTTAAGTTTAACTTATTTAATTATAATTTAGATGCTGGTGCTAATAAAAACTGTGATTATTTAGTACTTATGACATACTCTTATTTTCACATTATATGTTTTATTTTTGTAAACCTATCCTTTTTGGCTCGCATAATCGCGTTTAGCCGCTGTCACTAATGTCACTCGTAAAAATATAATAAAAGAAAAATACAGACAAGTGACACTAGTGACAGCGGCTAAACGCGATTATGCGAGCCAAACGTTAAAACGCGATTAGTTTCATTGGTGCATTTTGCCCTTAAACAGGTTTATATTTAGAATGTAAATAAAGGGCATCTATTTCATTAACCCGTAGTAAATCCTGTACTCACGGGCGGCTTTAACCTTTCGAATACCGTAATTAGAGACACAATAGAAAGACAATGAGAGAGCGAACGCCGCGGCGCGTCCGCTTGGGGTTTAATTAATTAAGCGGTATGAGACCCCGGACAGCATATCTTTGCGAGGGCCTTGACGTTTTTGCAAAGTATGTGAAACAAATCTCGATATCTCTCATAATAGGTGAGAAACTGAGAATTTTAAAATTTATAATAAAAGTTACTGCATGAATTTCGAGTTGAAAATATTATTTTAGAAGATTTATACAAATGATCGATTATAAATACTACAACGATTATAAACCTAGGTATTAAATGCCTATAAAGGATTTGAAAATGATGTTTACTTCTTATTAGTAATCTAACAACTTTAAAATTTTTATATTAAAAGTATGGTTAAGGATAAGCTCTCATCTTGAAACTCATGGAGATTTCTATATATATATTTTTTTTGAACATGTACAATAGCCCTAAATCATCTATCGGGCAGTTGCCCACACAAGACGTAACACCCGTCTGGTCGGAGGATTCTCCCTTTTCAATGGAGGTTTGCGGGACTTTGCACTCTGTTCCACATATCTCAAAAAAGAGGTAAAGTAATTATTCGGGCCGAGTCTTCCTTTCAGAATCAGATCCTTGGCCCCAGTAGGCTTCGACCCTGCTGGGCCCCTACGGTTGCTGACATCTTGAGGCGCGCGTGGAACACTACGCGCCGTCGACGAGTTGGGCTCGGTCCGGATGGTCGGACGGCGAGCTACCCATTGCTCGCCGTCCGTAAGCCTGCGCCTACGGTGGCCGGAAATCGGGATTGGGTCTGAGGCGTGAGGGCCATTCCTTCGCGCGTGCACGTGCGGCCTCTTCCTTTGCTAGCATTACTGCTTCGCAGAAGGAGGCGATCGCCTGCCACTCCTCCTCGCTCTGGACCATGGCCTGTACCAAGGCCCGGTGCAAGAGATCGCCGCCGCCGATCGCCCCCACGACGAGAACACGGCGGTGCTCTGCCCAGGCGGGGCACACCTCCACCGCGTGCTCCACCGTATCCTCCAGGCGGTCCACACAATGGTGACACCCGGGCGTTTCTTCCGCACGAATCCGGTGCAGGAACCTCCCGATCTTATTCTGCGTCATGCAGAAGGTGAGGACGCCGTGATGTCTTTCCAGCCACGCCTCAAAGAGGAGACTTACCGCCATAATTATGGCGTGCCCAAATTGTAATATTTAGGTCTAAAAATTTAGTTTAACTTTGGGTCAGAAATTACCATTTTTCTTTGCGTCGACTCAACTCATGTCGTAACATGACGCCTTCTGTCGCAGTGTTAACCAATCATTGAGAAAGAAATAAAGAAAACGTCATGTTTATTTGGCGCACACAGATACATGCAAAACTCGATGTAGGTAAGAAACGGATTCGTTGGAATATTCCCTGCTATTGTGTGCCTGGGGCTTAATTAATCGTGTGTGTCTGTCTAGAAAAAAAAACATAGGTATTATTAAATCGGCCATGCCATTTATCTACTCGTATATTTGGTGACATTACAAAACAACAATAGTAGATTATGTGACTAGGGGATAAAGCAGTGTCTTTAAGTCGCGGGCGGCATTTTGAATTCCGAACGAAACGAAGGTTGCTAATTTTAATCCCGAACGCAAGTGAGGGATTTATATAATTAACTCCCGAGCAATGAGAGGGAGTTAATAAAGAAACCTGAGTGAAGTGAGGAATTTAAACCACCCAAGACAAAGACAGCTTTATCCCCGTGTTGGATACTCTACTTTTTACACCATCTGCGAGATAATTAAAAGACAATTTAGCAAAACAAATCATATATTAGAGAAATATAAATAAGTATTATTTACAAGATAATTTCTATAAAGCTGGGAACACTTTCATTACTTTTTTTTTTGTTAGTGGCCAGTTTGAATTTTGAATAAACTTGTTTGATGCACGTACATTTTAATTCATTTAATTTTGACGGTTTTTGAAGTTCCAAATTCAAATCTCATTATTCCCTAGGGATCGCCCATACTGCATTATCTCCCTAGGGACAGAATGACTTGCTTTAAATGCTGGTTGACACTTAAAGCAAGTCATTCTGTCCCTATATATGACATATTATCGAGCAGGTGGTGTAAAACGTCATTTTCCGTATTCCTTATCTAACTTTGTTGGAATTAACTGTGGCTAACAATATTTTTGTCGTCAGGATCTGTCAATATTTGTATTTTATTTTCCAAAATTTTTATCAAAGCCAAAACATAACGACAGTGTTCTCTTTTATAGATATTTTATAATAACTTGTAAAATAAGAAGATAGTGCAAGTGCTTACCTGACAACGTATTGAATAAGGAAAATGTGAACAATACTAAACTATCAGTACCTCGAGTGTGAGTTTTGTCACATAGAAAACGCTACTAACGCGTTTCCGTATCGAGTGTTAAATGTATGAAAACGCAAAAAGCGCCCCTGGCGGAAAGTACTGTAAACCGAAACAACGAGTGTAAGATTTTTTTACGGTACTAGAACAGTTACGTTTTTAAACGTGACGTTCATAGTAGCGTTTCGGAGAACATTTTGTGAGTTATTGCGAGTGTGAGTTAAAATTTGACGTCTTGAACCGACGTCCATGCGTTTGTAAACGTAAACGTTGTAGTAAAGTTACTCACTTGGTATGTGCGAGGTGAATTGTTGTTTATATTAGTTACTTTCGTAATATTTGGGTGTATTTTTATGGTAAATTGTATTGCGAAAAAAAAATACGCCTGGAAAATTAAAATGACTGCTGTAATTTCATTACTTACTGATTCTTTTTTTTATGTAATTACGTCATTCATTAATAAGTTAAGGCTCATTTCTGTGAGTAAACGTGAGAACACTAGACTCCTCAGCTTTGTAGATTATTTTCTGTTTAAATCCACTTTTTTAATATTTTACTTATTTGGTACTATGTTGACTAGTATACATAAACTGCCCTATTAATATTGTAATATGAAAATATTGTAAAATAGTTTTTTAAAAAGCCCGACAAGAAACTCCATGGTTACTCATGGAGTTTCTTGTCGGTTTTTCTTCATAGGAAACGACCAATTCAAACCATGCACTTTCTTTTTGTTGACGGGATAATCATCTATTGACATCTCCCGCTTTTGGACAGAGCTACCCATTGCTCATCACCCGCAAGCCCGAACCTGCGGTGGCCGGAAATCGGGATTGGGATCCCGGCGGCTGGGGCGTGAGGGCCGCTCCCTCGCACGCGTATTTGCGGCCTCCTCCTTTGCTAACATTACTGCTTCGCAGAAGGAGCTTTACCAAGGCCCGGCGCGAGAGATCATTGCTACCGATCGTCCCCACCAGGATACGGCGGTGCTGTCCAAGCATGGCACAAACCGTGCACTTGCTTCTAACGTTTTATAAGGGAAGGCCTATAGTAGGGCCCTAAGGCCTATGTGAAATAAAACATTTTTTACCGAATTATACCTTTTTTTTGGAGTATTTTTATATTATTATTCTAAATTAAAATACTACAATAATTAAACACTTCTAACAAATAAAATTGTTATTTAGTAAATAAAACATTCTTTGATAGACACACAACATTTATTTTATTAATAAATTAACACAAGCACTCACTTAATAAATAATATAATACTTATTGATATTGTAATGTAGAAATACTGTAAAACCATTATTTTAAAAAAGTAACCATGGGATTTTCTTGCCGGTTATTCTTTTCTACATTGGAAACAACCAATTTCAACTGTGCACTAGCTTCAGACATCTAATAAGTGCCCATGTAGGCCTATGCGAAAACACAAAACAACATACAAGATGCTGCTGTGCACAATGTAATATAACATAAGAATCACCATAAGTATTGCATCCACGGTAATCAATGAACATCTTGCCATTTCTTTTGAGTTTCCAATTCAAGCTCCCTTCCCCTCTCTAAATTAAAGTCATCTGCATATTTTTTTTTCTAAAAAACCCCTCCATTGCTCGTCACAATTCAGAAACTGCTCTGTTGCACGTTCAATCTGATTGGGTTGTCTGATAACCCGGCGTCGTGGAGATATTGTTTGACATGAAGTAATTCCATGTTGTCGACGTTGTGGAGTGTGTCCCGCATATTGTGATCTAAGAGAGCCTGCTGGAGATGGACTGTCCAAGACAACTTCCATTTCTTCATGGTGGGTATTTGTGGTTGATGATGGTTGTGGTACGGGTGATGTGATGTGATATGATCCAGCTTCAGCCCATGCAGCAAAATCCACTAGAATAGAAAGGAATAAATAAACAAAAATTCAGCAAGGGTAGGGCTTATGACTGTTGGGCTACCAAGTCACAGGTCTCAATAGTGTACCTGAGGCAATACTTACATAAATTAGTAACAGTACTTTCTTCAACAACTTTACTTTCTTCAGTAACCTTATGACTGGCAGCCGGTACAGGTGGTGTTGATAACACAATTACAGTTCGATTGGAACTGTCAGTTTGGTTCTGAAATGTTTAAAAAGTTTTAAGTCTGGTGAATAACCAGAAAAAATATTTTATCATTATTAGTTATTAAGAAATAATATGATAGCATCACCACAAACATCAGACATTCTGCATTCCTTACACCTGGTAAGCCTGTGCCAGCTTGAGGTAAGGAACCGTTGTTGTAAGTCAGTCAGCTGTAAATTAAGTGCAGCCTCTTCACCAGTACCACAAGCAGCCCTATTTATTCTGGCTGCCTTTTTCTTAGTGTTATTTTTTAAATCACTCCAAACTTCTGAAAGACAACATTACCATTTTAGTATTGTCAAGGTAAGTACAGGCAAATATGAAAATATGATATTAACCAAAATTGTATGTACACAACAGGATTTTATAATGAGCTAGGTACATACCCTCTTTAATTTCTCGGTGTTCTTGGTTTCGCCAGTGGGATCACTATTTGACAAAGTTAGGCGTCCCCAATCCTGGATCGACTGAATTCTACCTCTTGCTTTTTTATACAATTTGTTTATTCGTGTCTGAAAATTTAGAAAAAAAGTATTTTATTTTCAAAAGAACTAGGTACACAGCACAATTTTAAAAGCTGTGTTTAGAATTACAAAGTTTGTACTTACTGTTCCATGAAGTTATTATATAGCATAACAAACTGTGATGGACTGGTCTTCATTATAAAAAAAAAATTAAATAATCGAAATAAAGCACACACGAAACACAAAAGTGCGAGAAACTTTGAACTTTTGAAGGCCTATGGAATTTTAAGTAGTGCGAGCCAGACGCTGGTCACTTGAATTTGATATTTGACGCCACTCATAACTTATTTCACATCTCCCTTACTCACTGCACGTTAAAACGAAATGGGAATATCTCATTCATACAAAATATATATACGTCTAAATTATGTAGGTTACGCGTAACGTTTGATAATAATTATGGCATCGGCAAGATTTTAATTTAGTCGCATAAGTTCCATGTGGGCAACATTAAAAAAATAACAAAACGTTCGAAATACTTTCGGGCAAGTGACGATACGCGAAACCGTTCGTATACAGTATTGCAACTCACACTCAGAATGTTTTTAAATACTCTCGTAAGTTAGTTAGCTCGATTAACGTGTTCGTCACGTATTGCGAGAAGCGACAACAAACTCACACTCGGGGTACAGTACAGGTTAGTATACTTAGAACGGTAAGTTTTTAGGTCTGAATGATATTCAGTCGATGCGTGTTTTTTTTAAGGAGAGAAATCAATGACTTCTCTCGCTCTGAGTGGAGTGCGAGGCCATCTTAGACTTTTACTGATTAAAACCGTTATAGGACCACCGAGCAAGGGCCTTGCTGGTCCGATTGATTGCCGGACTGCCGGACGGCGGGTTACCCTATGCCTCAGAATAAGGAATAGTACAAGTACAGAAATTTCACTCTTCGAAGAAAACAAGGTAATATAAACCTACTAACAACGTTACTAATGTTAATAATACATTGCACGCAGGGCCGCGCCGACCCCCTACAGCGCCTGTGTGCGAAACCTATGAAGCGCCTCTTCTTTTCACGAATCTTCATGTTTCAACTTAAGTTTTTTTTTTAATTTTGACCGAAATAAATGTTCTCCAGTTTTATATACTTAGATAACATTTTCCTAAATAGGTAAAACCCAAAGCTTAAAATTAAACTACACACGTGAATATTACCTTAGAAGACTTGTACAACAAGCGCATTATAATTATGTTTTGTTATTGACAAGGCATATGTTGCGCCTATTGTAGGTACCTACTTACTTATGGATACTCCACTACAAAGAATATGTTGTTGTGGTAGGTAACAAGAGGTGACCGAGGTAGAAATGAGAGTGGCGGTATGAAGGCTGAGTGCCAAAAATACCGCCCCAGGACCAGACGGCTTGCCTGGGAAGGCCTGGGTTCTGGCCATGGAGGCGGTAAGTCCCCTCTTTGAGGAGTGGCTGGAAAGGCAACACGGCGTCATTACCTACCGCATGACGCAGGTCCTCACCGGACACGGTAAGTTCGGGAAGTTCCTGCACCGGATTCGTGCGGAAGCGACGCCCGGGTGTCGCCTCTGTGTGGACAGCCCGGAGGATACGGTGGAGCATACGGTGGAGGTGTGCCCCGCTTGGGTAGAGCAACGCCGTGTCCTCGTGGGGGTAATCGGCGGCGGCGATCTCTCGCGCCGGGCCTTGGTACAGGCCATGGTCCGAAGCGAGGAGGAGTGGCAAGCGGTCGCCTCCTTCTGCGAAGCAGTAATGCTTGCAAAGGAGGCGGCCGATCGCGTGAGGCAACAGTCCTCACGCCCCAACCGCCGCCGGGATTCCGATCCCGATTTCCGGCCACCGTAGACGCGGGCTTGCGGACGGCGAGCAATGGGTGGCTTGCCGTCCGACCGTCCGGTAACCGTCCGGACCAAGCCCAAGTCAACGGCGCGTGCTGTTCTACGCGCGCCTCAAGGGGATGTCAGCAACTTTAGGGGCCCAGCAGGGTCGAAGCCTACTGGGGCCAAGGGTTTGATTCTGAAAGGAAGACTCGGCCCTGGTACGAAAGGCAACGAAGGAACAGGAGTGGGTTTTTAGTCAGTAAAAGTCTGTCACTATCTCCCGCCCCGCCCAAGAGCGGGGGATGTCATAAGAAGATTTTCCCACCGAAACAAAAAAAAAAATATCCGTGTTGGATACTCTACTTTTTACACCATCTGTGAGATAATTAAAAGACAATTTAGTAAAACAAATCATATAATAGCATAGCATAGCATAACATAGTCGGCCTTATAATGTTCCCACTGTTGGGACTCAGGCCTCCTCTCTAGGAGAGGGAATGGGCCGTAATCCACCACGCGGGCCCAGTGCGGGTTGGTCGATGTCACATGTCTTCGAATTTTTGGTTCTAGGACATGCCGGTTTCCTCACGATGATTTCCTTCACCATTTTGAGAGCAGTGGTGATGTAATAAATTACACAAAGTAATGCGCCTGGCTGGGTTTGAACCCGTGACCTAACTCGTTAGTCGAGGCCGTTAGAACTCGGCCACCACTGCTCCTATAATAGAGAAATATATGTAAGTATTATTTACGAGTTAATCTTAACTATCACTCAAAATGTTTTGAGATTTAAAAAGGGACATTTATTTATGACTTGTGTAGTGGACTGTATATATATTTCTTTCTTTTCGTAGGTGTGTTCCTCTTGAACTTGAAATAAAACAAGGCTTCTTTCTTCCAGGTTTATTTCTTCTCAGGTATTCTTATTAGAATATTCGGCAAACGACTGTGTCCGGAAACAAACCGGTTCTAATTTATACATTACGCAGCTGATCGCTGATTGGTCGAACGGTCAGAAGGTGGAGCTTTTCAGCCATTAAGGAACATTCCGGAATGCTCACGAATATTTCAACCAATCAGAATCAAGCCCGGAATAATCTCGAAATTTCATGCAATAACCTTTAGTATCGCGAAACTTTACCTTAACGAGAGCCTTTACACTTTAAACAGGCTTTTTACATAGAAATATCAATATTTCACATATGAAACCATATATCATTCTATTCGGAATTCACTTATCTATTCTACAAAAATATAAAAACATTAAAAAGTCACCATCAGAAAACCTTAGTCCTTATCACTACGTAATATGATTACACGTTATCACAACACAATTAGGGCTCATTTTATGAGTTCCTTACTAAAAACTAATTAGGTTCATTTAGAAAACACTAATTATTCACATAATCACTCACTGTCCTATCAGTCTATTGTCACTTTGACACATATTAGGTCCGCAGGCTCGGCGTCCATTACAACTTGAATCTACATCTACAATTAATTGATAAAAAACACTTTTTGGGGATGGAAGTAAGAATCGTGTGACTCCAAAACAGAATGTGTATATTTTTACTGTGCACCTCCTTTTATACAAGTTTACAATATTACGGACTAAAAGCTTAACCAATAGTAACTTAGTATCCACAAAACACTTAACCAATAAACGCGGTTCGGGCGCGCAATGCTTTTGTGCAGTGCTTTTGTTTGAGCAGCTGGGGTAGCAGGTAACAAGGTTCGCACGTGGGACCTTCGAGTACAATGGCTGCATAGGCGTGGGAATACTTTTGGTCGAGCAGATGTGGCAGCAGGTAGGAAGGTTCGCACGTGGGACCTTGGAGTACAATGGCTGCGTGTTTCTCGCGTGGTAACAGTGATGTGCTGTAGAGTGGCTACAGTACTCCCCCTCAAGCGAAGCGTACCGGCAGTTTGACGACACGACCCGAACGTGTTTTAGTGTTATTAGCGGGCTGTGACGTCAAGCTTTTATGTGGTACTTGGGTTTCCTTGATAGCGGTTGGCGTAGTACTGTGCTTGATATTCTGTATGTTACTGGTATTTGGTATGGTGACAGGTGTTGTAATCTTGGCTGATGGTGAGGTGTAGGTAATAGAACTTGATGTGGTTGGTGATAGACTACTGGTATCTTCTGTGACGACGTATGCAGGCTTCAGTCGGTCGATCGATATGTTTGCTTGCCGATTGGGTAGTTGTATGGTGTAAACTTTATCTGTTCGGCTTAGTACTTGATAAGGGCCTTCATACGGAGTCTGTAATGGTTTCTTAACTGCATCTGTTCTGATAAAAACGTGGCTGCACTTGAGTAGATCTTGATGCACGAATACGCTTTTATTGTTGCTGTGATGCTTGGTAGCGACTTGCGGTTTGTTTTGTTGAATGATGTCGCGAAGGTTACTGACGTAGGTGTAGTCCATAGTAGGAGTGTTAGTGCTTGCGTTGAAAAAATCACCAGGTAAACGTAAATTGTGACCGTAGGTAAGTTCGGCAGCGCTCACGCCGGTATCTGTGTTTAGGGCAGCTCGTAGTCCTAGTAGTACGGTAGGTAACTCGTCAATCCATGAACTTGCGGTTGTGAGTTTCGCGCGTAATGCGGCCTTGAGAGTGCGATGCCATCTTTCCAGAATGCCGTTGCTCTGCGGATGATAAGGTGTTGTACGATTCTTCTTTATCCTCATTTGTTTCATTAGGTTTTGAAACAGTTCGCTCTCGAACTGTCGACCTTGGTCACTGGTTAGCGTGGCTGGGCATCCAAATCTTGCGATCCAGTGTTGATAGACGATATCGGCTATACGAGCGGCTGATATCTCGACGGTAGGGATTGCTTCGGGCCATTTCGTTAATCGGTCGATCATAGTTATTAAGTATCGATGACCTTGAGGCGTTGTAGGGAGTGGTCCAACAATGTCGACGTGGAGATGTTGGAAGCGTTCGCTTGGCGGGAAAGATGCGATGCTGGAGTGTGTGTGACGCTGTATCTTGCTTTTTTGGCAAAGTATACAAGATCGGGTCCAACAGCTGATGTCTGCGTTCATGGATGGCCAGAAGTACTTTTGCGTGAGAAGCTTGCGAGTCGTGCGCGTACCAGGATGGATGATGTTGTGCACGCTCTCAAAAACTTATTTCCTATATTGCTCGGGTATGTACGGGCGTACATAATTAGTGGATGTTTCACAGTACAGTTCGGTGTCGGTGTTGGGTATTGTTACCTTTTTGAGGCAGATGTTTTCTTGGGATAACATCTGTTCTATATTGCTGTCCTTTGTTTGCGCGCTGGCTATGTCAGTGTAGTTGATTGTAGATGGGCACGAAATTGTCTCTATGCGGCTGAGTGTGTCGGCGACGATGTTTTGTTTACCGCTCACGTGACGTATGTCTGTGGTAAATTCGCTGATAAACAAAAGTTGTCTTGTTCGCCTCTGTGTTTCCGAGTTGGAGGGTATCTTCGACATAACATATGTTAGCGGCTTATGATCGGTGAAAATTATGAGATGGCGTCCTTCGAATATCTTCCGAAAGTGCTTTACTGCCATGTATATTGCAAGTAATTCACGGTCGAATGTTGAATAGTTTTTTTGTGCGTCGGTAAATTTCTTAGAAAAGTATCCAAGTGGTTCCCAGATGTTGTTTCGGTATTGTTGGAGTACGGCACCCGCTGAATTGCCAGATGCGTCGCAGAATAGAGCTATTGTTGCGTGGTGCGACGGGTGGGCAATTAGGGTTGCGTTTATGATGCTAGTTTTGCATTGTTCAAATGCTTGAATAGCTTCGTCGGTCCAGGTAATTGGTGTTTTGTCTTTTTTCTTGACATTGTGTAGGTAAGCGTTTAATGGTGCTTGCTGGGATGCGGCGTTCGGTATATGGTCGCGATAAAAATTTATCATACCGAGAAATCTTCTTAGCTCTTCAATGGTAGTCGGCTTGGGATAGTTTGCGATGGCTTCTATTTTATGTTGCGGAGGTTTGATTCCGTCTGCTGATACGGTGTATCCTAGGAACTGGACTTCAGATTGGCCTAGGTTGCATTTGGCGGGGTTAATCGTGATGCCGTTTTCTTCGAGTCGCTTGAGTACGATGTGAAGGTGTTCTCGATGTTGGGACTCGTTTTCAGATGCTAGCAGCAAATCGTCGATGAATGGAAAAACGAAATCTAACCCTCGTAGCACTTCGTGAATGTACTGTTGGAACGTTTGTCCCGCGTTTTTCAAACCAGGGCACATACGTGGGAATTCGAATAATCCCATCGGTGTGATAATGGCGGTTTTCTCGACGTCTTCTTCTCTTACGCTTAGTTGCTGGTAGGCACGGTTGAGGTCGATCGTGGAGAATATTGTTTTCCCAGATAGGTGATGGGTGAAATCTTTAATGCGTGGCACGGGGTATCTGTCTGGTACGGTGATCGAGTTAAGTCGGCGGTAGTCACCACAGACTCTAATATCGCCATTCTTCTTAGGTACGATATGTAGAGGTGATGCCCAAGGACTTTTGCTAGGTCGGCATAGTCCTTGTTCGATCATGTTCTCGAACTCCTTTTTAACAATATCGAAACGGTGCGGTGGGATTGGTCGGGCGCGGCAGTGTATCGGTGGTCCCCGAGTTTCAATGAAATGTTGCACTTTGATGTTGCTGTTCAATTCCATCGACGTTAGCCTCGTTATGCCGGGATACTGTGCTAGTATGTCGTGGTATGTTTGCGACATGTCGATACTGCGCACGGTAGGTACGTCTGATACTCGTACCGGAACTTTGACCTTTAAGTTTGTAACTCCGTCGATTAGTTTCCGATTTTTCAAATCAACGATGAGTTGGTGATGTTGGAGGAAATCGGCTCCGAGTATCGGTTTCGAGACGTCAGCTACAATGAAACGCCATTTATAAGGGCGTCGTAAGTTAAGGTCGAGACTTAGGGTTTTTTCCCCGTACGTGGCTATTGTGGTGTTGTTTGCTGCGTATAGTTGGAATGGCAGCGGCGTTTGTTTTTGTCCTGTTGCTCTTGGTAGCACGGATATATTTGCGCCCGTGTCGACTAAGAACGATAATTTGTTTTTATAATCGGTGATGTATAGGCGGTGTGAATTTTCGTGAACGCCGGTATCCGCCTCTGCCAACGTTCTTTTTAGTTTCCCGAGTTCGGTTTTGTGAATGAGCAGGGTAACGTGCAGCGTTTGGCTTTCTCTTTGAACCGTCGGTGGTAATAGCACAACGGTGATGGCGACGTATCTCGGCCCTTTGTGTCACGGGTCCGTGACCTCGAGTTGGAACGGTGTCGAGGTGGGTAGCGATTGCGACGGTGATCGCTGTCGTATGACGGACGATGATTGTGGTCGTATGACGGACGTTGATCGTGGTCGTATGACGACGTACCTCTCGCTTTTAACGCAGCTATTTCTAGCGAGAGCTTTCGGATTTCGCTAACGAGACACTGGTTATCTACCCGTGATGCCGGTGCGGGTGGTGCAGACGACTGCACGGCAGCGACTTCGGCTGTTGCTGTCTGTTCCATCATTTTGTCGGCGAGCAGCGCGAGTTCTTCCAGGGCGGTGTTTGTGCTGAACGACTCGCTGACTGCCAGGACTGAGCGCACGTGTGATGGCAGGTGGTTTGTCCACATGAGACGCAGCGTGGAGTCGGGAACTATATCCCTGGCGAGATTGCGCATCCGACGGAGTAATTGTGTCGGCTTTTGCTCACCGAGTTCCATTTCTGACAGTAGTTTTTGAAACTGCCGACTGTCAGATTCCTCGTAGGCGGATATGAGCCTTTCCTTTATCGCCGTGTATTGGTCCGTCTCAGGTGGGTTGTACAGGAGGTCAGCGATCTGCTCAATATCCTGCCGCTCCAGCTGCGCTATGACCATTTGGGCGAGCTGAGCTTGGCCCTTTTTGAGGTCATTGGTTGCGGCTTCACAGATTACGAACCATAGGCGTGGTCGCTCGCGCCAGAATGCTGGAATGCGCATTGTGAGCGATATGCCGGCTTCAGCGTTCGTCACGCTGTGCGATGTTGACGGGCTTGGTTGTTGTTCAGTTTGACAAATGTTTGGAGGCAGGGACATCTTGAATATGTTGAGCGGCGACTACGCGATGTTAAATGTCTGGAACGATATCCGTGTATGTTTTGCCTCTTGAAATTTCAGTTGGTGAGACTCGCTTGTGGGAGGCCAACTGAAATGTGCAATCACAGTGTATCGTTATGACGACGACGGGCAGATAGTAGCTGGGCAGTGATCACTTGGAGATGCTGTGACTATGCAGTCGTACCAGCCGGCAGGCTTACGACCGGGTCCGTTGCTGGTAGAGGAGCGTGTCGGATGTGATATCTACTCCAGCCGGCAGGCATAAACCAGGTCCGTTGCTGGATAGAATCGTCGGGTCACCACTTTGGGGATGGAAGTAAGAATCGTGTGACTCCAAAACAGAATGTGTATATTTTTACTGTGCACCTCCTTTTATACAAGTTTACAATATTACGGACTAAAAGCTTAACCAATAGTAACTTAGTATCTACAAAACACTTAACCAATAAACGCGGTTCGGGCGCGCAATGCTTTTGTGCAGTGCTTTTGTTTGAGCAGCTGGGGTAGCAGGTAACAAGGTTCGCACGTGGGACCTTCGAGTACAATGGCTGCATAGGCGTGGGAATACTTTTGGTCGAGCAGATGTGGCAGCAGGTAGGAAGGTTCGCACGTGGGACCTTGGAGTACAATGGCTGCGTGTTTCTCGCGTGGTAACAGTGATGTGCTGTAGAGTGGCTACAACTTAACTAATTAAAACTATATATACACTAAAGACAAAAACTACTAGCTAAAATATGGCGTCATAAAATTCCTCCGCATCGCTGTCGACCGGAAGTGTGCCCAAAAGGCTGGCGGCATTGCCACGTTGTATGGCAATGCTTAATCTCTGACCGAGGTAAAAGCAAGCCCTTGGGTCACGCGAAGTGTCAAATTGCTGTTCTCCTCATCGCTGCCACTGTGGCGAAGTTGTCAACAGCCTTGGCCACCATGGCCTGTCATGCAGTCGAAGCGCGGGACGGATAGCACGGCACGCGAATATTAACGACATCATCCGACGAGCCCTTGTCACCGTCGGCGTTCCGGCTGTTTTGGAACCTCATGGCCTGGCACGCGACGATGGTAAGAGACCGGACGGTATGTCTTTATTTCCGTGGAAGATGGGTAGGCCTTTAGTGTGGGACGCTACCTGTGTCGACACTCTTGCGCCATCCCATCTTCCTAGCTCTTCGTGCTGTGCTGGTGCTGCCGCTGCGGCTGCGGAGAACCTCAAGCGGCGGAAATATAACAACCTCGTCGGAAGTTATATCTTTAAGCCGTTTGGGGTTGAAACTCTTGGGTCGTGGGGTCCAAGTGCTCATAAGCTTTTCAAAGAACTATCCAGACGCTTAGTTGACACTTCGCGTGACCCAAGGGCTGGCTTTTACCTCGGTCAGAGATTAAGCATTGCCAGATTTAAAATAAACAAAATTCACTACTCAAAGATTCTATAGTTTTAATTTTCTATAATGCTCCCGTTCATTACTTTTTTTTAAGAAACTCGTTCTATTCTATTTTTTTTGTAAGTGGCCAGTTTGAAATTTGAATAAACTTGTTTGATGCACTACATTTTAATTCCCTTAATGCTAACGGTTTTTCACGTTCCAAATTCAAATCTCATTATTTCCTAGGGATCGTCCATACTGCATTATCTCCCTAGGGACATAATGACTTGCTTTAAGTGATGGTTGTATGACGTATAAAAGGGCATTATCGAGCAGGTGGTGTAAAAAGTATTTTCTAGCAATTTATTGACTAGTTATAATATCCGTCTTCTGAATTTCGAACATTCGATTTGTCTTCAGCCTCCGTAAGTACGATCATGTATCCGCGCATCATTCGCTTTTAAAATTTTTACCCATTCGTCAGCGAAGAGCGCTAGGGGCCTTGACTACCCTGCCTCCCTAGCCGAGTTACAACCGTTTCGTTTCGGTTATCTTTTCGTTGATCGCCTCGAGTCGGCCACGCCTCCTATTCCTTTGTTCTGACCACGTGACTGATCGTTAAGATTTTTTTTTCCCCCACAACTATTACACAACGCTGTCTAGCCCCAAGCTAAGCTGAGCTTGTGTTATGAGTACTAGACAACTGATAAACATACGAGTACTTACATATTTCTAAATACATACATATTATAGATAAATTACACCCAAACACAGAACAAATGATCGTGCTCATCACACAAACATTTGTCGTGGGTGGGAATTGAATCCACGACCGGAGGAGCATAGCAGTCAAAGCCACTAACCACTAGACCAACAGGCCAGTCAAAGTGTCAGTTAAGTGAGATGACGTCAGAATTAGGAATCGGAGGCGTGGCCTACTCGAGGCGATTGACGAAAAGAGAATCGAAACGAAACGGTTGTAACTTGGCTAGGGGGGCTGTTCTCTTTTGTGAATAAGCCTGGTTGCCCTTCTTATCTAATTTCAGATATTCAATTTCTTTGCTCTGCGCACAGTAAAAATCTACGGTCCACAAATAATCGTTTCTTATGATGTCCCTCTCCCCGCTTTTAGTTTATCCACTCCTTCTTTTTTTTCCAGGCTCTCTTTGGGATACGCTCTCTCTGAACTTCAGGATCGTGACCAGCCGATTTACCTTTAGGGTGAAGGCACGTGAACACATTCGCACGAAATTGTTAGAATCATAACAGCATTGATTGGTTGGATTTGTTTTTATAATAACACTAGCTGACCCGGCGAACTTCGTACCGCCTAATAGTAAGGATAACGCCATCTACCGGCATTACCAGATCAACATATTTCATTAGAGATGGCGTTGTATTCGGATATTTATTTTCGTCATTTTTTTCAATTTTTTCTCACCGTTTATACCTTCCCTGGACTATCTTGAATATTTTAAAACCAAAATTAGCTTAAATGGTCTAGCCGTATTTGAGTTTTAGCGAGACTAACGAACAGCTATTTATTTTTAAATATATAGATATTATTTTTTTAATAGCTTATTTATTTAATATGTATGTATCTAAGTATGTATTTATTATTGTATTTATTTCTTTTCTGTTTGTCTATTTATTGAGTTGCACCTGCCATGTCACGTTTCTGCACCACCCTAAGGTCGACTGGTAGAAAATAACTTAAACATTCAAGTCCATCTTTGTACTAGTGCATACAATTTTAATAAATATATTTTTTTCTATTTCAGATCCACAAGTATTTTGATATTGTTCACTGAAAATCGCAAGACTTCACCAGTATTTTACACAAATGAAACGTGATCTACTGTTCAAGTTCCCGTGTTGTTAAGACCCTGTGACATCGGACTTCTGCAGCGTCGTAATACTTTTAAATTGGACATGGTTATCTTAATGCTAAGAAAATTAACATCGCTTCTGTAGGTTTCCTCTCATCATTTTCCAAAGTTACAAATAGTCGTATATCATGACCAGTATAATGTATTCAAAGCGCTCCGGAACGTCAGGTATCCGCGGACAATTATATGAAACAAAACTTATTAGCTTAATAAACTTTAGAGCGAAATATAACGTCCGAATTGCAAATTTTGCTTTAGCTACAAATATGGATAACATCGGGATTTTTGACGACATTTGTTTAAGATTTAAAGAAAGGCTATTGGATAAGCCTCTCGCCGTGTTCATACAAGCCAAGCACAGGGAAAACGATACACTACTCAAAAATGACTGGGCCACATATTTTGATAGCTATATGAAAATAAAGCAAGCTTTCAAACCAACTACCACAGATTTGATTTTTAAAGGACAATATGATGAAATAGAATGTTTCTTTGTAATATACACGACCGCAAGAGGAGGTAATAATTATGAAGCATTTGAGAGCCCTTATGCCAGTTCATTGAACGATGTCATTGGCACAGCCCAAGGCAGCCAACAGACAGTTGTCAAAACCAAAGATGTTGAGAATTTGTATAAAATTATTATTATGGAACAAGTCACTCAACTTGCCAAACCGATAGCAAAGTTAATTTTTGATGAAATAACTGATTTTCAGATGTTTATGAATAATGAACACGTGTTTAACTATCATGTTATTTTAGCTAAAAGTTTCTGCGAGGTCTCGGACATTCAACCTGGGAGATATCGATTGGCACGCGTTCGACCAGAATTCTTTGATACTGATGATGAAATTCTTATGACATTCAAACGTTCATTGTATAAAGAAGTTATAGATAAACGAAGGGTTGGAGATAGCGAATTAAAAACTCTACTGGCCTTGTTCTTCGACAATCCGACTGATGTTACAATTCTAAGCAAAGTTATTGGATCTGGCATAACGTATAAAAATGGTAAGTTGGAGTTTGTTTATAATAAAATGATTAATGACGACTTAAAGCGCCAATTAAGAAAAGTACATGTCCCAGATCAGATACTAGATCATGCAGTAGATATAGCAGGAAGAGAAATATTAACTTCAAAACAAAACTTTAAAGTCCCAGCTGCTTTTGGAAATAAAGATTTGATTGTAAGTAAAGATGAAAGACTGACATATTTAGCGTTGAAAATCTCTTTTTTGATTGGCAAATCAGATCAAAACCATGTCATCACTATTGATGAATCGATTGACAAGGGATTCCTTAAGCTCAACGGGGGCATAGCAAGCGCTGTCGGTAATTTATTAGTTTTAGATGAAAACTCTAAGATGTTAAAGTTCAATGAGAATATTCAAGAACTTGGAGATGTTGCTAAACGTTTGTCGACATTACTAAAACAATATGAAACTGATGACTTAAACAAATATCGAATAGACGTGAAAATTAAATGGTTTCCTAAACTAACATTTGACTGTGGTGCCTATGACAAGAACGTGGCACAAGATTTTTTTAATAGGCTTCTGTTTTACACAAATCAAGCTGACGAAAACGACACAGGAAAGATACTAAAACAAGAAATAGAAATATACCAATCATTACCTTATTTGGTAGTTAGGAAGAATAGCTTTTTGTTACACTTGATATTTTTAAAATACCATGATGATATACAAAATTGGTGGATGTCACCTAACAAGGCTTTATATCTTACAGAGAAAAGTGAGATTTTCAAACATGCTATGAAAACCGTTGTTAGTGAACCTCCTATGACAGTTATGAACAAAATGTATGAGATAAAAACTAGGGAAGCTAATCTCACATTTAATTATAACGTTATGGATTCTTTAGCGCTCAATGATAAACCAGGATATATCGTCATTACTGAAAGTATCTTATTAACGCTGTATAAAGTGAAACAGTATTTTCAGAAAAAAGATCATATCTTACTGGACTGGAAATATAGTTCGAAACTGGCAGAAAGCGACTATGAGACATTGTTGACCGAATTAGACAATACAAACAAAGATAAAGTAATTATCATCGTTGCATTCAGTCACATTGATACATACAGTTTTAGTTACACCTACAGAATGAAGATATTCCTAAAAAAACTAAAGAACCAGCTGACGATTATAATTACAGAAAGTGAGTCATTTCAAATAGTCAAATATATTTTCTCAGAAGCATTTAACATTGTGTATGATGGCAAAGTGAATCTCACAGATTTGACTGAAGACACACAACACAGTATTCTGCAAAAGAAAATCCGTTTTCAAGGACAAGAAATAAAATTAAAATCGATCGTTGACGAAATTTCAAAGTTATTTGTAACAGGGGACGTGTTAAGTAAAATAATTCACAACGAAACCATTTTACTAGGCGAAGCGACAGACATGTCCAATTACGATACAGTGAACAATATGTACATTGGCAGACGCGTTTGTCGTAATAAAAAACGAGATCTACCAGTAATGCGAATACATACAGAAGACGATACTCTGATTCGCCTGAAACATCTGCAGTATGCAACATGTACTACACAAATAAAAGCGAAAAATACAGAATCGCTTAATTCTAAACTTGATGAACAGCAACAGGAGTCTCTTCATATCGACACGCTTCACGATATAGATGACGATGTTGTCGTTTTGACGACTAAACCTGGGATGGGCAAGTCAACCTTATTCACACACTTATTTCTGCAAACAAAGAAAGTTGATCAGACGATTTGGATAGTCAGAATTAACTTGATAGAACATTGTAGACAATTTTCTAATTGGAAGAAAAATAAAACAGTGATTGATATTTTAGAATGCATTAAATTTATATGTTTAGTGATACTCGGTCAAACACATCATGACGTAAGATTTGCGCTCCAAGAACGAAATAATGAGCTGTCTTTAGACTACTGTACTGGTGATGAGTTGTTGATATTTGAACTCAAAATGTTCCTACATTTTTATAATAGAAAAAAGCTGGTATTCTTATTCGATGGGTTAGATGAAATCTGGCCGAATTATGCGGAGGAGGTGCTTACGTTATTAACAATATTAAAGACTTATTCTAAATATATAAAACATAAAATTTGGATCACGAGCAGACCATATGCGAATATAAGCACGATTTTAGAAAATGAGTTCGATGTGTCTTATGATTTAGAAAACTATTCTTGGATCGAACAGAATATGTTTTTGTACATGTTTTGGATAAAAAATGAGGTTCTCCTGAACAACAATGAAACCCAGCTCGAAAACATATACGACTTTATAAATTTTATGTCACAAAGTCCTGACATTAATTTGTTTTTACAGAACAACAGACCCTCAGAACTTAACGAGAAGCCTCATCTGTCAGTATACATCAACTTCATTTGTTATTTAAAAGTAGAACTGAGATCTGCTCCACCACGCATAATGACTGCTCTTAATGCACTTTATGACAGATGTCTCGCATATATCACATTTATGAATGATTTTATGACAACTCCTTTAAATCTGTACCTAATAGCTCTTTATTTCCTTAATCAATTAAAAGGCACTAGAATGAGATCGGAAAATTGGCATTTCGAAATCAACCCCTTTACATTTTACGTTGATTTTGTGAGTGACAAACTAAAATCAATAAGTTTGAAACATTTGGAAGTTGATTATATCACGAGATTATCATCTCATTGCCCACCTATCCGGAAAGAGTACACGCGAATAATTTCTTATGACCCTCAAAGTAATCACGAGATTCATAAGAAATTAGCTGCTTTTGCTGTTTTTCACGATAATTTAGTCACAGTTTTTGATTTGGGTGAGTTAAAAGATATTAAAAAATTTATTAAAATGTTAAAATACGGAAATCAAAAGACTGGTGTTGTACGTAATGTTGTGAATGATATTCCAATATTTATACACGAAACCATCGCGGAGTACTTAGCTGTGGAATTTATATGTGATAAACTTAAAAGAGAGGAACTGAATCTGATTGTAGAATTAATATTGGGCGTGTTAGATGGAAAACCGAGCGTTAAAATAATGTTTGAAAGCCAAATGAAAATAGACAGTGAGTTAAAAGCTGTTGTAGACAGAAATAAAAAAGGAATGTATGTTATTGAAAGTAATAACAAAAGGATGAAATTAAATTAGATAAGTATATCTTCGCTTTGTGAAGTGATACAAATGACTATTCATCGACATCAGGGAACTTATATATGACGTGTTAAAATATTAACCGTGCGTGCGTGCTCCTACCTTCTTTCTCGCTCGCAGCTTTAACAGTTCAGTTTAGGTTGTAAAATGGATCGCGTGATATAGCACTGCAGAACCGTGAGGACGGATATCAACTGTTTGCAATAACACTTTTCGTATCGATTTGTGTATCGTTTTTGTTTTGTTTTTATTCTGTATAGCATATTTACCTATATGTCACGTTAGGAGGGTCTTAAGAGAGCCAAGTACGGTAATAATTAATTACTCACGTGTGTCATACGACGTTTTTCAATACACTTGTGAAGAAAACAACAGTAAATTAGTAAAATTTTCTGTGACATGGCGGTAAAAATCTGTTTTCATAAGCACACGCATAATTTTTTTAATTTACCCCTAGTGGAAGGCTAAGGTATTTTGATCATACTGCCTAGTCTTACATTTTTATGACATGTTTTCTTGCGTGAAAAGTTTTTACGATAATGTCTTTCGTAGTGACATTACTTATATTGACAAAATGTAAACATTTTCTAATTATTTTTTATTATTTAATTTTATTTAATTAATACAGCCACTGAACTTCACTGGAATCAAAATAATCACGCCACGCGCGCATCTTAATATGGCGGCCATAGACCACAAAAAAAAACAAATTTTATTTGAATGTACGATTTATTTACTAAATGTTTTTATATTAAATAAATCGTTTGTACAAATCGTTTGTAAATTTGTCCATTTTAACTTGTAAATTGGATGAAATAAGTAAGTAAGACACTAATTTACATTATACATTGAACGTTAATAACTTAATGGGAATTTTATTCGAATTCAAAATTTGTTTTGCGAACAAAGAGGTTGAACAAAAGGGTTTTAATAACTACATTATAGCACGAGTGCGTATTGGTAATCAAAATGTCACAGTTTGGTTACAAGTACCATTATATACCTAAGTGCACTGCAATAAAAGTCACTTTCTGAGCAAGTGTGTTAAAAAATTATTTATGTACTTAGCTAAATGTTACTGATTACGATACTTTTGTTTTATTAATTTTAATTTAAGTTTAACTTATTTAATTATAATTTAGTTGCTGGTGCTAATAAAAACTGTGATTATTTAGTACTTATGACAGACTCTTATTTTCACATTCTATGTTTTATTTTTGTAAACCTATCCTTGGATATTTAGGGCGAAATTCACTAATAAAACTAATCTTGTCTTAACGTTTGGCTCGCATAATCGCGTTTAGCCGCTGTCACTAATGTCACTTGTAAAAATATAACAAAAGAAAAATACAGACAAGTGACACTAGTGACAGCGGCTAAACGCGATTATGCGAGCCAAACGTTAAAACGCGATTAGTTTCATTGGTGCATTTTGCCCTTAAACAGGTTTATATTTAGAATGTAAATAAAGGGCATCTATTTCATTAACCCCTACCAAATCCTGCACTCACGGGCGGCTTTAACCTTTCGAATACCGTAATTAGAGACGCAATAGAAAGACAATGAGAGAGCGAACGCCGCGGCGCGTCCGATTGGGGTTTAATTAATTAAGTTGTATGAGACCCCGGACAGCATATCTTTGCGAGGGCCTTGACGTTTTTGCAAAATATGTGAATAAAATCTCGATAACTCTCATAATAGGTGAGAAACTGAGAATTTTAAAATTTATAAAAAAAGTTACTGCATGAATTTCAAGTTGAAAATATTATTTTAGAAGATTTATACAAATGATCGATTATAAATACTACAACGATTATAAACCTAGGTATTAAATGCCTATAAAGGATTTGAAAATGATGTTTACTGCTTATTAGTAATATAACAACTTTAAAATTTTTATATTAAAAATATGGTTAAGGATAAGCTCTCATCTTGAAAATCATGGAGATTTCTATAATATTTTTTTTTTTTTGAAGTGAAACTTCTTTACGCACGCTTGACATGGGGAGTAAGCTGGCGAACGCGTGACGTAAGCGTTACGAAAAGTGTGATCGGGCAAGGCGAACGGAAGTTAAGTGGGGGATATAAGCAAGAGACAGCAGTGCGCGCGCACATTTTCTTTCTCTCTTCCTCTCATAGCCAAATACGTTCCGTATATCTAAGCACACTGCAGGCTTATTGTCTGTATCACAGTGTAGGAGCAAGAGAGAGCAGTGCGCGCGCACATTTTCTTTCTCTCTTTCTCTTATAGGCGAAAGAAGTTTCACTTCAGTCGTGTGGTCATAAGCACACTCGTTTTTTTTTTTTTTAACATATACAATAGCCGTATCATCTATCGGGCAGTTGCCCACACAAGACATAACACCCGTCTGGTCGGAGGATCCTCCCTTTTCAATGGAGGTTTGCGGGACTTTGCACTCTGTTCCACATATCTCAAAAAAGAGGTAAAGTAATTATTCGGGCCGAGTCTTCCTTTCAGAATCAGATCCTTGGCCCCGTAGGCTTCGACCCTGCTGGGCCCCTACGGTTGCTGACATCTTGAGGCGCGCGTGGAACACTACGCGCCGTCGACGACTTGGGCTCGGTCCGGATGGTCGGACGGCGAGCTACCCATTGCTCGCCGTCCGTAAGCCTGCGCCTACGGTGGCCGGAAATCGGGATTGGGTCTGAGGCGTGAGGGCCATTGCTTCGCGCGTGCACGTGCGGCCTCTTCCTTTGCTAGCATTACTGCTTCGCACCTAGGCGATCGCCTGCCACTCCTCCTCGCTCTGGACCATGGCCTGTACCAAGGCCGCGCGCAAGAGATCGCCCACGACGAGAACACGGCGTTGCTCTGCCCAAGTGGGGCACACCTCCACCGTGTGCTCCACCGTATCCTCCAGGCGGTCCACACAATGGTGACACCCGGGCGTTTCTTCCGCACGAATCCTGTGCAGGAACGTCCCGAACTTACCATGTCTGGTGAGGACCTGCGTCATGCGGAAGGTGAGGACGCCGTGAGGTCTTTCCAGCCACGCCTCAAAGAGGGGACTTACCGCCATAATTATGGCGTGCCCAAATTGTAATATTTAGGTCTAAAAATTTTATTTATTTATTTATTATAAATACACACAAATGAAAATGAAATTTCTTCCAGCAGACTTGCGAAAGGAGAGTTGGATGACAGATGTAGACACAGTGTATACACATAAGTTAAAAAAACTAAAAATATACTATATTATCTAAATTAAATCATATACATAATTATATATATCAATAAAAATATATAAAACATATAAATAGATACAATACATAAACTAAATTATAAAAATATATATCTATAAAATATAACTTTACGAGATGGTAGAGAGGTAATTTAATTTTGTTTCAAGTTTGGGTCATAAATTACCATTTTTCTTTGCGTCGACTCAACGCATGTCGTAACATGACGCCTTCTGTCGCAGTGTTAACCAATCATTGAGACAGAAATAAAGAAAACGTCATGTTTATTTGGCGCACACAGATACATGCAAAACTCGATGTAGGTAAGAAACGGATTCGTTGGAATATTCCCTGCTATTGTGTGCCTGGGGCTTAATTAATCGTGTGTGTCTGCCTAGAAAAAAAAACATAGGTATTATTAAATCGGCCATGCCATTTATCTACTCGTATATTTGGTGACATTACAAAACAACAATAGTAGATTATGTGACTAGGGGATAAAGCAGTGTCTTTAAGTCGCGGGCGGCATTTTGAATTCCGAACGAAACGAAGGTTGCTAATTTTAATTCCGTACGCAAGTGAGGGATTTATATAATTAACTCCCGAGCAATGCGAGGGAATAAAGAAACCTGAGTGAAGTGAGGAATTTAAACCACCCAAGACAAAGACAGCTTTATCCCCGTGTTGGATACTCTACTTTTTACACCATCTGTGAGATAATTAAAAGACAATTTAGCAAAACAAATCATCTATTATAGAAATATAAATAAGTATTATTTACAAGATAATTTCTATAAAGCTGGGAACTCTTTCATTACTTTTTTTTTTGTTAGTGGCCAGTTTGAATTTTGAATAAACTTGTTTGATGCACGTACATTTTAATTCATTTAATTTTGACGGTTTTTGAAGTTCCAAATTCAAATCTCATTATTCCCTAGGGATCGCCCCTAGGGACCAGTAATGCTAGCAAAGGAGGCGGCCGATCGCGTGAGGCAACGGTCCTCACGCCCCAATCGCCGCCGGGATTCCGATCCCGATTTCCGGCCATCGTAGGCGCAGGCTTGCGGACGGCGAGCAATGGGTGGCTCGCCGTCCGACCGTCCGGTAACCGTCCAGACCGAGCCCAAGTCGTCGACGGCGCGTGCTGTTCCACGCGTGCCTCAAGGAGATGTCAGCAACTGTAGGGGCCTAGCAGGGTCGAAGCCTACTGGGGCCAAGGGTCTGATTCTGAAAGGAAGACTCGGCCCTGGTACGAAAGGCAACGAAGGAACAGGAGTGGGTTTTTAATCAGTAAAAGTCTGACACTATCTCCCGCCCCGCCCAAGGGCGGGGGATGTCATAAGATGATTTTCCCACCGAAAAAAAAAAAAAAAAATCTCGCTAGGGACAGAATGACTTGCTTTAAGTGCTGGTTGACACTTAAAGCAAGTCATTATGTCCCTATATATGACATATTAGGTCTTTACCTATGAAATTGGAGATATGTATGATAATTTTAAAATATAAAAATTTTGTTTTTTTTTTTTATTTCAGCTAATCAAAGTACTGGCCCAAATTATCTATACAATTTTGCCATTTTGATGGCAGTTTGTTTATCCCTTTACTGTAGAAGTCTGCCGGACGGGAGGCGATGAAGTCAGCGAAAGCGTTTTGTACTGCATCACGGGTGTTGAATTTTTTCCCACTTAAAAAATTGTCTAAATTTTGAAAAAAAGTAGAAGTCTGTTGGGGCAAGGTCCGGTGAGTACGGTGGGTGACGGAGAGCTTCCAGCTGTAACTCTTGTAGCTTTGCGATGGTCTGTCGTGAAGTGTGAGCTCGCGCGTTGTCGTGGAGAAGCAATGGGAAAGAGCGATTGACTAGTCTTGGTTGTTGAATTGCGAGCTTCTCCATCATTGTTTGCAATTCTTGGCAATAGACATCTGCCGTCACTGTTGTGCCATTCGGTAAGAAGCTGTGATGTACAAGTCCGGCACTGGTCCACCAGACAGTCACCATCATCTTCCTATGAGTAATCATTTTTTTAGCGCACTGATTAGGTACTGTACCCGGGTCCACCCACTGAGACGAACGCTTACTACGGTTGTCGTACAGGATCCACTTTTCATCGCAGGTAACAATTCGATTAAGAATTCCCTCGTTTCTATGCCGATTCAGTAGTGCTATGCATGCTTCGACACGTAAATCTCGCTGTCGGTCGCTTAGTTCGTGTGGCACCCACTTATCTAGCTTTTTTATCTTTCCGATTTGACGCAAGTGCTTCAATGTTGTTTTGACACTAACTCCAAGGCCTGCAGCAAGCTCAGCCGTAGATTGAGATGGATCCGCTTCCACTATCGCCTTCAATTCGTCGTTGTCGACAATAGTTACCGGCCGACCGCGAGGCTCGTTCTTCAACTCAAAATTTCCAGATTTAAAACGATTGAACCAATAATGGACTGTGTTTATGCAAGCAGTGTTATGCCCATACACGTCGTTAATGTTTCGTGTTGTTTGCGCAGCGGTATTTCCACGTAGGAACTCATATTCAAAAATTGTACGAATTTTCAGTTTATCCATAGCGCCAAAAACTACCACAATGTCACAAAAACAAAAAACTATCTAAAAACAAATGACTGAAATTGAAATTAAATTAACACGTCTTTCGAATAAAATTTATTTGAATTTCGAATTGCGCGCCAATCCACAAATAATTAATTCTGAAAATGCTGGCTATAGAATCTCCAATTACATAGGTAAAGACCTATTATAAAGGGGCATTATCGAGCAGGTGGTGTAAAACGTCATTTTCCGTATTCCATATCTAACTTTGTTGGAATTGTGAAAAAAAAAAGTGGCTAACAATATTTTTGTCGTCAGGATCTGTCAATATTTGTATTTTATTTTCCAAAATTTTTATCAAAGCCAAAACATAACGACAGTGTTCTCTTTTATAGATATTTTATAATAACTTGTAAAATAAGAAGATAGTGCAAGTGCTTACCTGACTACGTATTGAATAAGGAAAATGTGAACAATACTACACTACCAGTACAGGTTAGTATACTTAGAACAGTAAGTTTTTGTTTTTAGCTCTGAATGATATTCAGTCGATGCGTCTTTTTTTTAAGGTGGGAAACCAATGATTTCTCTCGCGCATCTCAGACTTTTACTGACTAAAACCGTTATAGGACCACGGGTTTCCGATTCAGAAAATGCCCGCGGCCCTAGCGAGCGGCCGGTTACCCTATGCCTCAGAATAAGTAATAGTACAAGTACAGAAATTTCACTCTTCGAAGAAAACAAGCTAATATAATCCTACTAACAACGTGACTAATGTTAATAATACATTGCACGCAGGGCCGCGCCGACCCCCTACAGCGCCTGTGTGCGAAACCTATGAAGCGCCTCTTCTTTTCACGAATCTTCATGTTTCAACTTAAGTTTTTTTTGTTAATTTTGACCGAAATAAATGTTCTCCAGTTTTATATACTTAGATAGTAAGTAAAACCCAAAGCTTAAAATTAAACTACATACGTGAATATTATCTTAGAAGACTTGTACAGCAAGCGCATTATAATTATGTTTTGTTATTGACAAGGCATATGTTGCGTCTATTGTAGGTACCTACTTACTTATGGATACTCCACTACAAAGAATATGTTGTTGTGGTAGGTAACAAGAGGTGACCGAGGTAGAAATGAGAGTGGCGGTATGAAGGCTGAGTGCCAAAAATACCGCCCCAGGACCAGATGGTTTGCCTGGGAAGGCCTGGGTCCTGGCCATGGAGGCTGCTCTCGGGCCTCGACTAAGAGGGCTCTTCACCGCATGCATGGAGAGGGGCCAGTTTCCACTTCGCTGGAAGACGGGGAAACTGGTCCTCATCGTGAAGTCGGGGCGCCCTGCGGACTCTCCGTCTGCATACAGGCCCATAGTGCTGCTCGACGAGGTGGGCAAGGTCTTTGAAAGAGTAATTGCAGACTGCCTCGTCGCGCACCTAACACAGGTGCTCCCAAACTAAATCGGACTGGGGCTGCTCTCGGGCGGCTCCTGCCCAACCTGGGGGGTCCAGACGCCTCCTGCCTGAGGATCTACGCGGGAACCCTTTATGCATGCCAGAGGGTCATGGCCATACGGATAGTGTGAGCCACCATGGGATCTGGAGGCAACAGTCCTTGCACACATGCACGATCTGCGCATGGAGATGCAACGTCGGGGCGAAACTCCGCTGCCACGACCAGTCGCAGCATGGCGGACAGAGCTCCGGCGGGTGCTCATGGAAAATGGCGACAGCGACTGTCGCGACCCAGTGCTGGGCAGGCCACAATTATGGCGGTAAGTCTCCTCTTTGAGGCGTGGTTGGAAAGACCTCACGGCGTCCTCACCTTCCGCATGACGCAGGTTCTCACCGAACACGGTAAGTCGGGAAGTTCCCACACCGGATTCGTTCACTATGTGAACCGCCTGGATGACACAGTGGAGTACACGGTGGAGGTGTGCCCCGCTTGGGCAGAGCGACGCCGTGTCCTCGTGGGGGCGATCGGCGGCGACGATCTCTCGCGCCGGGCCTTGGTACAGGCCATGGTCCGGAGCGAGAAGGAGTGGCAGGCGGTCGCCTCCTTCTGCGAAGCAGTAATGCTAGCAAAGAAGGAGGCCGATCGCGTGAGACAACGGCAACGGTCCTCACGCCCCAGCTGCCGCCGGGATTCCGATCCCGATTTCCGGCCACCGTAGGCGCGGGCTTGCGGATGGCGAGCAATGGGTAGCTCACTGTCCGACCATCCGGTAACCGTCCTGACCGAGCTCAAGTCGTCGACGGCGCATATTGTTCCACGCGCGCTTCAGTGATGTCAGATGTCAGCAAATCGTAGGGGCCCAGCAGGGTCGAAGCCTACTGGGGCCATGGGTAGTGTGAAAACGAACCCCGGGCCCTGGGACGAAGGAACAGAAGTGGGTTTTTAGTCAGTAATAGTCTGACACTATCTCTCGCTCCACCCAAGAGCGGGATTTGTAAAAGACTTTTTAGAAAAAAAATACAACCGACTTCAATGTAAAAAAAACACTGAAAAGTGTTTAATTTCGAGCCAGTCATCGACTACACGTATAAACAAAGCAATTTTACATGTTACGACGGAGTTATGTTCCATAGTGGTCAAACGCGAGCCTATCAATAATAATAAAAAAAAAAAAACTTCGAAGGTCATGATCAGATCATAAGAATATTTCTATGGGACCAATTCGGAAGCATAACTATTCAATAAAAAAATTCGATAGCGGTCCACAATTTACCGTGAAATCGGTGAACATACATAAAAAAATAAAATAATAAAAATACATTCAGCCGAACATAGAACCTCCTCCTTTTTTGAAGTCAATAATTCCGCAGGTTAGGTACTTGAAAGCATGTTCCTCTAAAAATATCGACACTTGTGTACACTCTTTCCCCTTTACAACTAATTTGAATGTTGTATAATAGTAAATTATGTGACTAGGGGATAAAGCAATGTCTTTAAGTCGCAGAACGAAACGAAGGTTGCTAATTTTAATCCTGAACGTCAGTGAGGGATTTATATAATAAACTCCCGAGCATCGCGAGGGAGTTAATAAAGAAACCTGAGTGAAGTGAGGAATTCAAGCCGCCCAAGACAAAGACAGCTTTATCCCCGTGTTGGATACTCTACTTTTTACACCATCTGTGAGATAATTAAAAGACAATTTAGTAAAACAAATCATATAATAACATAGCATAGTCGGCCTTGTAATGTTCCCACTGTTGGGACTCAGGCCTCCTCTCAAGGAGAGGGAATGGGCCGTAATCCACCACGCGGGCCCAGTGCGGTTTGGTGAATGTCACATGTCTTCGAATTTTTGGTTCTAGGACATGCCGGTTTCCTCACGATGTTTTCCTTCACCATTTTGAGAGCAGTGGTGATGTAATAAATCACACAAAGTAATGCGACTGGCTGGGTTTGAACCCGTGACCTACAACTCGTTAGTCGAGGCCGTTACAACTCGGCCACCACTGCTCCTAGTAGAGAAATATATGTAAGTATTATTTACGAGTTAATCTTAACGATCACTCAAAATGTTTTTAGATTTAAAGTAAACAAAATTCACTACTCAAAGATTCTATAGTTTAAATTTTCTATAACGCTCCCGCTTGTTCATTACTTTTTTTTTAAGAAACTCGTTCTATTATATTTTTTTTTTTGTTAGTGGCTAGTTTGAAATTCGAATAAACTTGTTTGATGCACTACATTTTAATTCCCTTATTGCGGTTTTTCACGTTCCAAATTCAAATCTCATTATTCCCTAGGGATCGCCCATACTGCATTATCTCCCTAGGGACATAATGACTTGCTTTAAGTGATGGTTGTATGACGTATAAAAAGGCATTATCGAGCAGGTGGTGTAAAAAGTATTTTCTAGCAATTTATTGACTAGTTATAATATCCGTCTTCTGAATTTCGAACATTCGATTTGTCTTCAGCCTCCGTAAGTACGATCATGTACCCGCGCGTCATTCGCTTTTAAAATTTTTACCCATTCGTCAGCGAAGAGCGCTAGGGGCCTTGACTACCCTGCCCCCCTAGCCGAGTTACAACCGTTTCGTTTCGATTATCTTTTCGTTGATCGCCTCGAGTCGGCCACGCCTCCTATTCCTTTGTTCTGACCACGTGACTGATCGTTAAGATTTTTTCCCCCCCACAACTATCACACAACGCCGTCTAGTCCCAAGCTAAGCAGAGCTTGTGTTATGAGTACTAGACAACTGATAAACATGCTTAAGTATTTCTGAATACATACATATTATAGAGAAATTACACTCAGACATAGAACAAATGATTGTTCATCACACAAACATTTGTCCTGGGTAGGAATCGAACCCACGACCTCCGGCATAGCAGTCAAAACCACTAACTAACCACTAGACCAACCAACAGGCCAGTCCGATTGATGGTTGCATGAAGTAGAAGTGTCAGTCAAGTGAGATGACGTCAGAATTAGGAATCGGAGGCGTGGCCTACTCGAGGCGATTGACGAAAAGAGAATCGAAACGAAACGGTTGTAACTTGGCTAGGGGGGCTGATCTCTTTTGCGAATAAGCCTGCTTGCCCTTCTTATCTAATTTCAGATAATCAATTTCTTTGCTCTGCGCACAGTAAAAATCTACGGTCCACAAATAATCGTTTCTTATGATGTCCCTCTCCCCACTCTTAGTTTATCCACTCCTTCTTTTTTTTCCAGGCTCTCTTTGGGATACGCTCTCTCTGAACTTCAGGATCGTGATCAGCCGATTTACCTTTAGGGTGAAGGCACGTGAACACATTCGCACGAAATTGTTAGAATCATAACAGCATTGATTGGTTGGATTTGTTTTTATAATAACACTAGCTGACCCGGCGAACTTCGTACCGCCTAATAGTAAGGATAACGCCATCTACCGGCATTACCAGATCAACATATTTCATTAGAGATGGCGTTGTATTTGGATATTTATTTTCGTCATTTTTTTCAATTTTTTCTCACCGTTTATACCTTCCCTGGACTATCTTGAATATTTTAAAACCAAAATTAGCTAAAATGGTCTAGCCGTATTTGAGTTTTAGCGAGACTAACGAACAGCTATTTATTTTTATATATATAGATATTATTTTTTTAATAGCTTATTTATTTAATATGTATGTATCTAAGTATGTATTTATTATTGTATTTATTTCTTTTCTGTTTGTCTATTTATTGAGTTGCACCTGCCATGTCACGTTTCTGCACCACCCTAAGGTCGACTGGTAGAAAATAACTTAAACATTCAAGTCCATCTTTGTACTAGTGCATACAATTTTAATAAATATATTTTTTTCTATTTCAGATCCACAAGTATTTTGATATTGTTCACTGAAAATCGCAAGACTTCACCAGTATTTTACACAAATGAAACGTGATCTACTGTTCAAGTTCCCGTGTTGTTAAGACCCTGTGACATCTGACTTCTGCAGCGTCGTAATACTTTTAAATTGGACATGGTTATCTTAATGCTAAGAAAATTAACATTACTTCTGTAGGTTTCCTCTCATCATTTTCCAAAGTTACAAATAGTCGTATATCATGACCAGTATACTGTATTCAAAGCGCTCCGGAACGTCAGGTATCCGCGGACAATTATATGAAACAAAACTTATTAGCTTAATAAACTTTAGAGCGAAATATAACGTCCGAATTGCAAATTTTGCTTTAGCTACAAATATGGATAACATCGGGATTTTTGACGACATTTGTTTAAGATTTAAAGAAAGGCTATTGGATAAGCCTCTCGCCGTGTTCATACAAGCCAAGCACAGGGAAAACGATACACTACTCAAAAATGACTGGGCCACATATTTTGATAGCTATATGAAAATAAAGCAAGCTTTCAAACCAACTACCACAGATTTGATTTTTAAAGGACAATATGATGAAATAGAATGTTTCTTTGTAATATACACGACCGCAAGAGGAGGAAATAATTATGAAGCATTTGAGAGCCCTTATGCCAGTTCATTGAACGATGTCATTGGCACAGCCCAAGGCAGCCAACAGACAGTTGTAAAAACCAAAGATGTTGAGAATTTGTATAAAATTATTATTATGGAACAAGTCACTCAACTTGCCAAACCGATAGCAAAGTTAATTTTTGATGAAATAACTGATTTTCAGATGTTTATGAATAATGAACACGTGTTTAACTATCATGTTATTTTAGCTAAAAGTTTCTGCGAGGTCTCGGACATTCAACCTGGGAGATATCGATTGGCACGCGTTCGACCAGAATTCTTTGATACTGATGATGAAATTCTTATGACATTCAAACGTTCATTGTATAAAGAAGTTATAGATAAACGAAGGGTTGGAGATAGCGAATTAAAAACTCTACTGGCCTTGTTCTTTGACAATCCGACTGATGTTACAATTCTAAGCAAAGTTATTGGATCTGGCATAACATATAAAAATGGTAAGTTGGAGTTTGTTTATAATAAAATGATAAATGACGACTTAAAGCGCCAATTAAGAAAAGTACATGTCCCAGATCAGATACTAGATCATGCAGTAGATATAGCAGGAAGAGAAATATTAGCTTCAAAACAAAACTTTAAAGTCCCAGCTGCTTTTGGAAATAAAGATTTGATTGTAAGTAAAGATGAAAGACTGACATATTTAGCGTTGAAAATCTCTTTTTTGATTGGCAAATCAGATCAAAACCATGTCATCACTATTGATGAATCGATTGACAAGGGATTTCTTAAGCTCAACGGGGGAATAGCAAGCGCTGTCGGTAATTTATTAGTTTTAGATGAAAACTCTAAGATGTTAAAGTTCAATGAGAATATTCAAGAACTTGGAGATGTTGCTAAACGTTTGTCGACATTACTAAAACAATATGAAACTGATGACTTAAACAAATATCGAATAGACGTGAAAATTAAATGGTTTCCTAAACTAACATTTGACTGTGGTGCCTATGACAAGAACGTGGCACAAGATTTTTTTAATAGGCTTCTGTTTTACACAAATCAAGCTGACGAAAACGACACAGGAAAGATACTAAAACAAGAAATAGAAATATACCAATCATTACCTTATTTGGTAGTTAGGAAGAATAGCTTTTTGTTACACTTGATATTTTTAAAATACCATGATGATATACAAAATTGGTGGATGTCACCTAACAAGGCTTTATATCTTACAGAGAAAAGTGAGATTTTCAAACATGCTATGAAAACCGTTGTTAGTGAACCTCCTATGACAGTTATGAACAAAATGTATGAGATAAAAACTAGGGAAGCTAATCTCACATTTAATTATAACGTTATGGATTCTTTAGCGCTCAATGATAAACCAGGATATATCGTCATTACTGAAAGTATCTTATTAACGCTGTATAAAGTGAAACAGTATTTTCAGAAAAAAGATCATATCTTACTGGACTGGAAATATAGTTCGAAACTGGCAGAAAGCGACTATGAGACATTGTTGACCGAATTAGACAATACAAACAAAGATAAAGTAATTATCATCGTTGCATTCAGTCACATTGATACATACAGTTTTAGTTACACCTACAGAATGAAGATATTCCTAAAAAAACTAAAGAACCAGCTGACGATTATAATTACAGAAAGTGAGTCATTTCAAATAGTCAAATATATTTTCTCAGAAGCATTTAACATTGTGTATGATGGCAAAGTGAATCTCACAGATTTGACTGAAGACACACAACACAGTATTCTGCAAAAGAAAATCCGTTTTCAAGGACAAGAAATAAAATTAAAATCGATCGTTGACGAAATTTCAAAGTTATTTGTAACAGGGGACGTGTTAAGTAAAATAATTCACAACGAAACCATTTTACTAGGCGAAGCGACAGACATGTCCAATTACGATACAGTGAACAATATGTACATTGGCAGACGCGTTTGTCGTAATAAAAAACGAGATCTACCAGTAATGCGAATACATACAGAAGACGATACTCTGATTCGCCTGAAACATCTGCAGTATGCAACATGTACTACACAAATAAAAGCGAAAAATACAGAATCGCTTAATTCTAAACTTGATGAACAGCAACAGGAGTCTCTTCATATCGACACGCTTCACGATATAGATGACGATGTTGTCGTTTTGACGACTAAACCTGGGATGGGCAAGTCAACCTTATTCACACACTTATTTCTGCAAACAAAGAAAGTTGATCAGACGATTTGGATAGTCAGAATTAACTTGATAGAACATTGTAGACAATTTTCTAATTGGAAGAAAAATAAAACAGTGATTGATATTTTAGAATGCATTAAATTTATATGTTTAGTGATACTCGGTCAAACACATCATGACGTAAGATTTGCGCTCCAAGAACGAAATAATGAGCTGTCTTTAGACTACTGTACTGGTGATGAGTTGTTGATATTTGAACTCAAAATGTTCCTACATTTTTATAATAGAAAAAAGCTGGTATTCTTATTCGATGGGTTAGATGAAATCTGGCCGAATTATGCGGAGGAGGTGCTTACGTTATTTAAAATATTGAAAATTTATCCTAAATGTCTAAAGCATAAAATTTGGATCACGAGCAGACCATATGCGAATATAAACACGGTTTTAGAAAATGAGTTCGATGTGTCTTATGATTTAGAAAACTATTCTTGGATCGAACAGAATATGTTTTTGTACATGTTTTGGATAAAAAATGAGATCCTCCTGATTAACAATGAAACCCGGCTCCAAAACATATACGACTTTATTAATTTTATGTCACAAAGTCCTAACATTAATTTGTTTTTACAGAACAACAGACCCTCAGAACTTAACGAGAAGCCTCATCTGTCAGTATACATCAACTTCATTTGTTATTTAAAAGTAGAACTGAGATCTGCTCCACCACGCATAATGACTGCTCTTAATGCACTTTATGACAGATGTCTCGCATATATTACATTCATAAATGATTTTATGACAACTCCTTTAAACCTCTACCTAATCGCTCATTATTTCCTCTATGAAATCAAAGGCACGAGAAAGAATTTGGAAAATTGGCATTTCAAAATCAACGCCTTCTCATTTTATACTAATTTTCTGAATAATAAACTAAAATCAATAAGATTGAAGCATTTGGTAATTAATAAGATGAACAATTGGAGAGCAAATGCATCTGTATTTTCATCTCGCAGGATACCTTTCCCGACAGAATACGACAAACTAAAATCAATAAAGTTAAGGTATTTGGAAATTGATGATGAGAATTTTCAAATAACCCGTCAGGAACCTATCGGCACACAATGTACGGAAGTAGTTTTTTATGATTCTCAACAAAATCATGAGATTCATAAGAAATTAGCTGCTTATACTATTTTTCACAGAAATTTGTTCACAATTACTGATTTGAAACAAATTCAAAAGTTTATTAAAATGTTACAACTCGGAAATCAAAAGACAGGAATTATACGTAATGTTGTAAATGATATCCCAATTTTTATACATGACACTATCGCGGAATACTTAGCTGCGGAATTTATATGTGATAAAGTTAAAAAATACAATCTGAACCCCGAATTTATATTGAAAGTTTTGGATAAAAAACCAAGTCTCAAAAGAATGTTTGAAGAACATTTAAAAGTAAACAGTGAGTTACAAGCTGTTATAGACGACAATAATTACATCAAAATATAAAGTGACTAAAGTGTGTAATTAAATTTGGTGATTTATAAATCCTCGATTGGTGAAGTGAATCAGACGATCACCATTCATCGACATCAATGCCTTAAGGTCGGATGTCCACTGTTTTCAGTAACACTTTTCATAATTATTGATTTGCATATCTATTTATGTTTTGTTTTTATTCTGTATAGCATATTCGTATTTAACGTTTTTATTAATAGGTACGCTTAAGGATCCTGTGGGCTCCTCAGACTTCTAAGATTTATAAACTACTACATAATATGTCAAGTCTTAAATTGTTTTCAAAGGAACCATGTCTCGTTTTCAAGTTTTAATGTATTCAATGATTAGAGATTTAATTGTATACCTAAAATATCTGTCCATCTTGCTCTTAACACTGTTTAAATTGATAGCTAATGTTTATAATTATTTTTGTATTAAGCTAAGTGTTAATGATTACAATACTTAAATTAGTTTTATTAATTTTAATTAAACAGATCGGCTTACTTAGTGACGTTCGATCCTCAATTATGTGAAGTAGTCTCGTCCTTAATAAGTACTAAGACCTGTACCATGACGTTTAAGTAAGATTGTTTCATTCTTATTTCCAGTGTTGGTAAGAGATGGCGCTAGACAACCTGTATAGCTCTGTCTCTTACCCACACTGAAATAAGAATGAAACAATCTTACTTTGAACGTCATGGTAACCCCATATATGTAGTTTGCACTTTGCACTACACGCTGGATGACATTTTTTAAAGGAGACAGCATTCTTCAAAATATTTAGTAATCTGTGGGTATCAATGTCATTATTTTAAAGTAGTTATCACATAGATTTTTTACACAACTATCAAATGGGGTAAGATGATGTACCTAAGAATCTGGGAAGGGTTGGATGCTACACACTTGGTTGTACACTAGGGCCATGGGGTCCGAGCACTCATCGAGTTGTTCGGGATATCAGCAAACAGCTGGTCGACTCTTCGCGTGTCCAGAGAGCTGGGCTATTTTTCGGTTAACGAATCAGCATTGCCATCCAGCGTGGCAATGCTGCCAGCGTTCTGGGCACTTTTCCCATTGACAACGATGTGGACGAATTTTTTGATGCCCTATGAGTTTTATTTCTACCCGTTTGTACATATTATTATTTTCAGTTTGTTTAAATACTTATTAATATACTCGTAATATAATCAATCTGGAAGCGTATCCTATAAAGGATAAAAAAAAACAGCAAATCGGTCTACAAACGACGGAGTTCTGAGGTAACAAACATAAAAAAAAATAATGATAAAATACAACCGAATTGAATAACCTCTTCCTTTTTTTTGAAGTCGGTTAAAAATAAACAAAAATGCGTCGTAATTTTTAGAGAAAGTATTTCTTCGTAAGTTTATTGAAAAACGTCGTTTGATACACGTGGAGATTTGTCACTGCAGCACTCGGCTCCATAACACCCTCGCCTATCGGGCTCGGGTGAATTTTGCCTCGGATGCAATGACAAACTTTCTCCACTTGTATCAAAATGTAGGTACTTACCTACCTACTATTTTTGTGTTCCAAGAGATGCAAAGATACGAAGAAAATGGTGTAAAGTAATGAGGAGGGACGATAAAACTCCTCTTGCAAGCAAAAGTGTTTTGTACTGTTGCGAAGATCATTTTGATGTAAGTATTGGAGTACCTAACACTATCTATTACGGTTTTCCACTCAAACCCCAAGCGAACGCGGTTCGTGCGTAATTTCGCGCCATTTCGGTAAGTAGGTAGATACACCAAGGGAAGCCGGCGGCGGGCGTCCACGTAGATTTATAAAATATCGAAAATAAGCAACCCTTTTCGTTATTTTCTATATATACCTATATAAGACGAGTTAATTTTTTAATCTATATATATAAAAGGAGAGACTGACTGACTAACATATCAACGCACAGCCAAAACTACTGGGACTAGGAACGTGAAATTTTGCACAAGATTTCCTTTTATAACGCAGGCGAGCACTAACAGAGGATTTATCAAAATTCACCCCTAAGGGAATGAAACGGGGGTCCAAAGTTTGTACGGAGAAACTTACTGTTTTGGAACATTTCAGTGATTCAGATACAAATGTTCCAAACGCAAAGATGATACACTTTTCCCACGAGTAATCCGAGTGACCAACCACTTGTGCTTTGAAGCCAGGGCCGTACGTGAACAGTTAAATCACAATTAAATCAATTCATAAATATTGGACTGCATTTTTTTTTAAATATTTTTACTCCAAATCTCACCTACCCTCGAAACGCAACTAAAATATTTAACGTAAACAAAAACAATGCACGCGCGGCTCAAGTATCAATAGGCGGATACAATCAAGCCGTTCGTCGCACGGATCATGACAGATGACGTCATCGTAAACAGTCCAGCGACAGCGCGTTTCTAAGTAGTCGTTCAGAAAAACTTTAATAAATCCACCATTTCTTGACGGAATTAATAATTTAAAAAATTATACGCTCAGTAAATTATTACACATACGATGTACTTCTTAAAAAACGGATTGCTATTATGGGATTGATCCTCATTGAGGTAATGTTTCGAAAGTCTTTCTCTATCTCTGGCTGTAATACATTTATAGCTGGGAACCGTGGTGATTGCACGATCTGCGTCCGACTCCATCGCTGTCCGAGCGCTGACTGATGAATGATTGACGAAATGGCATTATAGGGGTCCATTACACGATAGGTTTTGCTGTCAGTTTTGCCACAGTTAAATATCTTGATTGACGAAAAACCTACCGTGTAATGCGATGACAAACGTTTGCATGACGAAAAATGTATGGGGATAAAATTTCGTCAGTCAAGCTTCATTAATGATTGATGGTTTTTGGTTGGTCACCGTGTAATGGACGCCTGATAATGAATCTGGTAATGAATGAAACTTGACTGATAATGAATGAAACTTGACTGATAATGAATGAAACTTGACTGATAATGAATGAAACTTGACTGATAATGAATGAAACTTGACTGATAATGAATGAAACTTGACTGATAATGAATGAAACTTGACTGATAATGAATGAAACTTATCTGATAATGAATGAAACTTTACTGATAATGAATAAAACTTGACTGATAATGAATGAAACTTGACTGATAATGAATGAAACTTGACTGATAATGACTGAAACTTGACTGATAATGAATTAAACTTAACTGATAATGAATGAAACTTGACTGATAATGAATGAAACTTGACTGATAATGCCTGAAACTTGACTGATAATTAATGAAATTTAACTGATAATGAATGAAACTTAACTGATAATGAATGAAACTTAACTGATAATGAATGAAACTTGACTGATAAGGAATGAAACTTAACTGATAATGAATGAAACTTGACTGATAATGAATGAAACTTTACTGATAATGACTGAAACTTGACTGATAATGAATTAAACTTAACTGATAATGAATGAAACTTGACTGATAATGAATGAAACTTGACTGATAATGCCTGAAACTTGACTGATAATTAATGAAACTTAACTGATAATGAATGAAACTTAACTGATAATGACTGAAACTTGACTGATAATGAATAATATATAATATATAATATAATAAAAACGTTTATTTATCTCCAACAAATTACAACACAGTTTTAGTTGACAAGTAGTTTGACAAGAGAAAGAAGGTAATTTGTGGGAGATCTGGAGTCCAAACTAAGCAAAGGCCTGTATTTTAGAGCTCCAGGCCCCCCCATTACATCACAAATTGCAATAGTCAACGTGCGTGTGTGTTGCATGAGTGTATATGCATGCATGAGTGTGTGTACATGTAAATGAAACTTAACTGATAATGAATGAACTTCATTTATGTTTGAGGGTTTGGCTGACGCTTACATGACCGTGTGCTGGACGCCTTAGACGGTAGGGTTTTCGTCAGTCAAAACCTTAACTTTTTTTTTTAATTGATATAAACCAGTGCTTCACTGCAATCCCACCTGATGGTAAGCAGTGATGCAATCATTGATGGTGAGGCGCACTAGTTTATTAAGAGCCTATTCACTCTAGCCTTGAAGACACCTCAATTATAGTTGGACGGGAAGACAGCGGCAGGAAAATTGTTCCAGTCCATCGAAGAACGCGGTATAAACGACGAAGCGAAACGCTTAGTTCGGACCGTTGCAGTTTCAACAACGTAAGGGTGGATACTCGCCGTACGTCAGGTTGTCCGATGGTAGAAAGGAGATGGCGGAATCAAGTCATGCAATTCCCGCGCACAGTCTTCAAAATGCAACCTGTTAAATACCGATAGGCTGGCTACCCGGCGCCTGTGCTCGAGGCTTTTTAGATTGGACTTAACCAAATCTGGATCCCCAAAGCCTCTTCGCACGCCTTTCCACTGAGTCCAAAGCTGCTAGATGGTATTTTGCACCACCAGCCCATATGTGACTTCAGTACTCCACACACGATCGAACCTGTGCTTTGTATAACATTAGAAGCTGTCCCGGTGTGAAGTACCGTCGGACCTTTGCAAGAACGCCTAGTCTAGCAGCTACCTTGGCTTTGGACTCAATGAACCGCCCGAAATTGAGGTCTGAGGAAATTTCAACTTCCAAGAGCTGAAGGCAGTCGGTGCACTCCAGGGATACATTCCGAAAAGCAGGAGCCAAGGGGAACGGGCTCCTTTTGGCGGTGAACAGACACGCTTGTGTTTTGGCGGCGTTGAATTCTACTAGATTGGTTTCACCCCACTTGGAGACTGCCTGAAGTGAGACATTCGTACGCTCTACCATAGCCTTTCGGACCGGATTAGTTCCTTACTAGCCCGAGCACCTGGAAGGTATCTCTCTACAACTGTGCTATCATCTGCATACCTATAGATACCGTCAAAACTGTGTTAACTGTGGTAAAACTGACAGCAATGGACGTCTTTTCAAATATTTTGATTTTTTCTAATTGCGAGGGGATAAAAATAACAATCAATTTACATCTTTACCATCAACAAAATAAGTCACATTACTGTTTTGTATAACGTAGTACTATATGGTGGCGAGGATTATAAAAATCAATGTATCTATCCAAGGCATTAGTTACGGTCTATTTCAAGTAAAGCTAATGTTAAAGATGTGCAATAAGTATCCGAAATATTACGGAACGCACACCACGTATGGCAACATTTGTATTTAAATTTGAAAAAAAAATTGAACAATATGGCGGCTACTGTACCAAAACGTACATTGTTTATAATTTACGCTTGTTTATTTAAATTTTCCGCTTTTCACTTTGTGTAGTTTATCTTAGATAGAATTACGTAAATAAGATTTAGTCGTGGTTAAATGTCACCGAACACTCGAAAATGTCGTCAGAAAGTTGGAAACTAGAGAAGGATTTGTGTCGGTGCTGTCACAGTGAGGGAAGTTTTAAAAACTTGGCTGAACCGGCCCAAAGTGGAGGTTTAGCCGAAATTTATGCGGATATGTTGAATGAATGTTTCGATATTGATGTGAGTATTAAGCACAAATGATATAATGAAACTTGTGAAGTGAAATATATGCATTTCTTTGTAAACCATACATTGGGTTGTTTACTTTTTTATCTAAATTTACCAAAAAAATCCTTATTAAAGTCATAACAAAAACTCTGAAAAGACCTAATAAGCTGGGTTAGCTTGTAAAAACGAAGGAGATATGTGTAATAACACAGGCTTTTGGATATGAACCGATTTTCTAATTGGCTTCTAATACATGCCTAGTTCGAAATTTTTCTTAATGACGTTTTTATATGACTTTCCGCAAGTCTTTACTCTTGTCTCTAAAATAATATTACTTTTCACTTCATACCATCATTCTCATCTCCACTTGTTACCAACTGCCTAGAGTCTCCATAGCTACTTAACCAACAACTAATAATGAAAATTAATAAATATTGCAGATGGCTCCGGTACCAGGTTTATTAAGTGCAGCTACCTACACAATATGTGAAATCTGTGTTATACGACTGCGAGATGCATCAGAGTTCAAGAAACAAGTGCTAACATGCGAGGAGCGGTTCAAAGATTTGTATAATAAGAACATAATAAGAGGTGAGTATTTTTTGTTTTGTAGTATAAACTAGTGTTTGAATGCGATCCCACCTGATGGTAAGCAGTAATGTAATCGTTGATGGTGAATTGCACTAGTCAATTAAGAGCCTATTCTGTCAGCCTTGACGACACCTAAATTATTACCAGATGGGAAGACCGCTGCAGGCAAATTGTTAATTTTTAGAGTTTTGTACCTCAAAAGGAAAAAATGGAACCCTTTTAGGATCACTTTGTTGTCTGTCCGTCTTTGTTGTCTGTCATGACCTCTTATATTGGGAATGCGTGGAGGTATCTAGTTGAAATAAAAACCATATTCTCAGGTCTGTGGTCCCTTGACGCTATGAAAAAATCAAATTTCTAAGTTACGGCCACTTATGTCGCAAAAAAATATGTATTTCGACACTCTCAAGGGAATCAAAATTCATTGGGTACTTCCTGTTGACCTAGAATCCTGAAATTTGGAATGAAGCATTTTTTCCTATTCTTGTGCTATGAGAACTATAGCACAAGTATAGGATAAAAAACAAAAAACTGTAAATTTGTAGTATGTTATAAACTTTTTTTGCGATTCCGAAAAATCTTCGTAACTCAATTCAGGAATCGAACTGTTTTCATAGATAAGTTTGTATGGAACCCCTAGTGCGCGAGTCCAACTCGTACTTGCCCTGTTTTTTATTTACTTGCTAGCTGCTGCCAGTGGCTTCACATAAAGATGTATACTCTGTTGAACACTGTTATCAACTTTTTTTTTTATCATTTTCAGCCTCTGCTACACTTATAGATGTTGAGGTCAAGCAAGAAATACCTGAAGCAGAAGTGGACCCTCGTGGTAAGTGACTTAGCATAGCATAGCATAGTCGGCTTTAAAATGTTCTCACTGTTGGGACTTAGGCCTCCTCTCTAGGAGAGGGAAAGTAACGACGAGGGTAAGTGACTTAAAAACAATCAATTCACAATCAATATACAATCCTCTTCTCCTCTCATCCTGTTCTCTTTACAATCAATACACAATCCTCTTCTCCTTTCATCCTCTAAGAGTTAAGAGGACGCCCGCGCGGGCACCCGATTAACGCAGTTTCGGCCCTAACCTTTAGCCATTTTTTTTAGGGTTCCGTACCTCAATGGAAAAAACGGAACCCTTATTAGAATCACTTTGTTGTCCGTGTGTTTGTCTGTCAAGATCCTGGAAGATCTCGGAACACTTGGGGGTATCGATTTGAAGTTAAAATCATATTACATTATAATAACAGGTTTAAAAATAGCAATATAAAGTATTATACACGAGCAGTTTCCTATGGCTGCGTTCAGGTCTTGTATAGAATGGAAATAAACGAGTGTGTAAGTCCGACTCGCACTTGCCCAGTTTTTTTTTAATATTTTGCCCCACACTAGTTAATATGTATAATACTGTATTGTGGGTAAAAACTTCCACATACTTAGAAGCATAATCACTGTTCCCACTGCTGGGACTCAGGCCTCTCGCTTAGGAGAGGGAATGTGCCGTAATCCACCACGTGGGCCCAGTGCGGGTTGGTAAAGTTCACATGTCTTCGAATTTTTGGTTCTAGGACGATGATAATGCCGGTTTCCTCACGACGTTTTCTTTCACCGTTTTGAGAGCAGTCATGAAGTAAAAAATAATTTCGCAACATCCGCTTAATAGCATACAGACTGGTGGGCGTCCTGCCCCCCTAGCCAAGTTACAATTGTTTCATTCGCCTCGAGTAAGCCACGCCTCCTATTCCTTAGTTCTGACCACGTGACTGAGCGTTGAGATGAAGTCAGAATAAAGGAATAGGAGGCGTGGCCTACTCGACGCGATCAACGAAAAAAGAATCGAACGTCGAATCGTTGTAACTTGGCTAAGGGGGCTGGAGAGCAAGGCAAAGAATGAAAATAGGAGTACCTAAAAAAATACCAAAAAAATTACTATCATCCTGATAGCTCCAACGGTCTACAAACGTCGTTTCGTGATCAACCGTTTGAATGTATCTACAGCTAAGACTGAAAGCTTTCTACGATTTGTACTCAAAAGGTGCGCCAACATGTAATACGGCATGTTATACGAAATGGCTTCGACATGGCTAAAACCTAGGAGTCTTTAAGCCAAGAGTGAATAGGTTACTTCTAGGCAAGCGTGCTCCATCGTGGATCACATCATCGCTTACCAGTAGGGAGATAGTGGTTAAACGCGAGCTTAATGTGCGAGGTTTCTAGGCGGTGCAAGGGGATGCGTGAATTCTGCCAAAAAATATGTATGCTAATCGATCCCGTTTCTTACAAGGATGAAATAGTAGATTATTCACAAAGAGGATAAAGCATTGTCTTATGTCAGAGTCTAGAGTATAAGTGTAACTCCCGAGTAAGGCGAGGGAATTTAGCTAAGAATCCTGAGTGTAGCGAGGTAATCAAGCTAGCCCAAGACGAACGCACCTTTATCCCCGAGGATAGAACTCTACTTTTCTCATCTACTGTGACCAATAGGATCAAATCCACATTTAATAAAGTTGGAGCTATAGTTAGGTAGTTGAATTAATATTAACAGATTTATGTTTGATACATTAGACCAGTTGTCGAAAGACAAAATTGTTAAACAGAAAAGCGATTCGTACTAGGTACTCCCGCCTCTGTTAAATGTGTATTAGTATTTCGGGCTGGTATCCGCAACTTCCCTCTTCTAAAGAGAGGAGGCCTGAATCCCAGCAGTGGGAACATTAAAAGGCTGATTATGTTATGTTATCCGCAACTCCACGACTAAGCGCGTATTTTGCGTACGGGTCGGACAAATGCGTCATTCGAGCCATCCCAGCTCCTCCAGGAAGGCCAGCAGCGCCTTGGTGTTATTAACCATTTCGCGGAGGTTACCTGGGTTTCCGAAGTATTTTGCCCTGTATCCAGCGAGAACTGGGCAGCTTAGAAGCAGATGTGCTGCTGTCTCGTCCTCCTCCACGCAGGCTCTGCACAGTCGGCTGTCTGTAACTCCTATGACAGAGAGGTGCTTATTAAAGGTCCCGTGGACAGTTACTGCCGTCACTTTTCGCAACTGAAGTTTAGTCAGTCGTAGGGTCTGTTTCGTAAAGCGGCCATCGATGGAGGGAAGTGCCTCCTTGGCCTGCCTGCACTCACTATGGTCTTTCCATAGTCTGTGATGTAGGTCTCTAGTTCGTTTCCGTTATCCGAAGGGGAGCGGCACAATGGGCTCAGGTCCTATTGCTGCCATATTCGATCCCCTTCTGGCGAGTTCGTCCGCTGCATCGTTGCATCGGGAATCGCTGTGTCCTTTGATCCATTGGATGGTTACTTGGGTAAAAAAATGTGTGTTCTATTTTTGTTTTATTTGTGTTTGCTTGTAGATGTCAGTTCGATTTTCGAACAAGTTCTTATTTATGATAACTCTAGTTGAAAGGTGTTGTTGCTCGTGTTTGCGTGTTGTTGTGGAGCAGGTTTGCTGGCGGGATGTTAACTGGAGAGTGTTCGGTGGTAGCAGGAGGAGTAAATAACAACGCCGATTTCTTCAGAGTTTCTTCTGTTTATTTTCTTCTTGTTGTTTCTGCTTAAACTGCTAGATTCGGAATGCCCAACCTCCGTGGAAGTCGCTGCGTCCCCGCAAGGGGGCGCGGCCGGCGGGTTATAGGCATTGCCTTTGTCCCGCGGTAGCGGGTTAGGTGCCCGTAACGACGGGCACATCATTCTGGTGGCCATATAGGCCGTGGCCATGACAAGCGCGCACGCGCTGCTTGTCTATGTGTAGCTGTCATTTGTACAGTGGGAAGCGCCGCGGCACTGTGCGGTCACAGTGCCGCTTTTTCACGCCACCTCGGCGGTCTGTCGCCGCCGGGTGAGACCTCCGGTTGCCCGGAGGAGGCCCGGCGGGCGGCGACCAGCGACAGAGGTGATGACTTGGGTGGCGCTGCCCACTGTGGATGTAAACCCCCGTCTGTCACGTTTCCAGATCTAGCCGGTTGCGCTTCAGACTAAGGGGCGTAGTGGGTGTGTGGGCGGTATGGGTGCTGTGTAACACCGCCCATGGGGGCAATTTGGAACGCGCGATCCGCCCCGCGCGTCCAAATGCGTGAGTATATTGAGTGTGGAGTCATGTATGTATGAATTAGGTTAGCGTCGCGCCTATATTAACTTAGCACGCGACGTTCACCGGGTGCATGTTATGAGTGTGGAGTATTATTGTTTGAGTGAGCCGTGTGTAGGTGTAAGCGGCTCACTCAGGCGTCGGGTGATTTGACTTACCCGCCATCACTTTCCCCCGTAGAGGAGGTTGGTCAGGTGGGCCATCCCTGAAATAATGAGCTCCGTCGGGTCCCCTTCACCCTGACGGCGCTTCATTTGGATGCATTCTGTGAGCTCCTGAATGAAGGCGAATAGAATCCTCCGCTCGTCTAGGGAGAGCTCCTGTCGCTGCTGGGCGGGCGCGGCGTCGGGAACTTTGGCCTCCTGGTGGGCCGCCCGGGGGGCGGTGGCTGTCTTAGCCGGGCGTTGTGCCCTCTTTGGGGCTTCGGTCTCGGCAGTGGGGGGGGGGGCGCGACGACTGCACCGAAAGTGGAGCAGAGTCCGCATCCTTGGTTGTGGGGGGGGGGAGGGGCTTCTTCCCCTTCCTCCCGCCTCTCTTCTTCCTCCGTGTTGGGGGGGCGTGCGCGTCTCTCCTGTCCGTGGGGTCGTTGGCCGCCGCCATCAATGAGGCGCTGGGCGCTTCAGAGGCGTCGGCCGCCACGTGCCCACGGGTGGGTATGGTGGGCGGGTTTGGTCGCCGGGAGATAGCGACCGTGCCCACTCTCCTCTTTTGTGCCTCTTCTATGAAGACGGGGCATCTTCTGTGGCACGCTGGGTGATCACCTCCGCAGTTGGCGCAGGTGGCCGGCTCCTCCTTAGGGCGTGGGCAATCTTTGGCGGCGTGGTTCTCCCCACATCTCACGCAGGCCAGCGGGCGGTGGCACCGGTGCGAGCTGTGCCTAAACTGCTGGCACCGGTGGCACTGCGCAGGCCCGCGCCTGCCCCTCCACGCCTCGATCTTGACACCACGCATGAGCAGGAACTGCGTGATGTCGTAGATCTTAAAGATCCCGGGCGTCCTCTTCAGTACGGCGTGGAAAATGCAGCCGGGTCTCCCACCGCGCGCCTTTATATTGCGCACGTACTCCGGCTCAAATTCCAGCCGTCTGAGCTCCTCCTCAATCTCGGCCGGCTCCGTGTCTGCTGGCAGGCCACGGATGGCCACTTTGAGGCTCCGCTCCGCTGGTAGGGAGTACGCGAACCATGCCAGGCCGGTCTCCCTCTCTTGGTCGCTTAGGTACCTCTGTACCACCCTGTATTCCTCCGCGGATTCCGGGAGGAATCGAATGCCGCCCTGAAAAGGGCGAGCATTCGGGGGGCGGCCCAGCAAGTCGTTCAGCGACCTAAAGTGGGCGGCCCAGTCTGGCAGCTTCTCCACCACCAGCGGAGGGTAGCGGGAGGGATTCTTCCTTTGAGTTGCGGGGGGTGGGCCCGCAGGCGTTGGCTCTCCTCTGCTCTCTTGAACTGTGGGCGGAGGGGGCGGGGAGCGCACCTTATCAGCATAGGTGCTGGGCGGATCGAGGCAGTACCTTTTGGCCTCCTCGGACGCGTCGTCATCTGGGCTTCTAGGTCTTCTTTGGGCTCTGGCGTCGAGCTGGAACTCGTAGCCAAAGCCCAAGGGTTCTTCGGGCGGGGCCGGGTACGCTCCGTCCCTGAGCTCGGATCGGGAGGGCGTGTCTAGCGACACGTCTTCGATCCCGGCATAAGAGTCCCCTGAGTAAGCCGACATGTCCGAGCCCTGACGGGACGAGCACGCGGACAGTACGGCAGGGGAGTCCCGGGCGGAGACCCGGGGTGGGGTGGGAGAAAAGATGGGCGCGTCCAATCTTCCTCTTGCTGAGTCCGCCAGCAAGCGGCGGGGAGCGGGCGATGTTGTGCGGCGTGCTGTCGCAACAATTTGAGCGGCTGCGTCGCTTCTTCTGCTGGTTCCCGGGCGCGCAGGTAGTGGAGCGGGAGAAGCCAACACTGGTTGGCGCACAGGAACGCGGGCGGCGACACTGGGCACAGTGGTAGCGGGGCGAGTCGCGTGGTGCGCCTCGGGGCGCGCGGGTTTACCGGCGCGGACTGTAGGTGGCGCCACCGGCCGCGCCGGTGGCTCCATAGTACGGGTTCTCGGCGCAACGGAGCGCGTCGAGGAGGTGGCGAGACGTACGGCTTGCGCACGGCTGCTTGACGCTGCTGGACCCGGGGCCTGGATAGGCACGGGGCGAAAGGCCGGCGGGCGAATCGGGACGGCTGGCTGGCGGCCCGACGACGGCGACGGCGAAACGCGCGCAGTCGCCGGCGACGTCGGTGAGCCGGCAGAGTGCTTCTTCCCTTCTAGGGCTGGAGCGGCGGGCGGGGGGCCGGGCATCGAACTCCCGAGGTACGGAAGTGACGTCGTCCGACCTCCCATCTGGCTGTCCAGCGGCAGGCTGGTGTCGGGCTCTAGGGAGCTACGCACACCTGGCTTCTTCTTCGGCATAACGAAGAATAAAAAATACAAATTAGAATTAAAAACAACAGGTTAAAAGAATAAAATAGTGGCACGTTGCCAACGCGACCGCGACAGTAATAAAAACTGAGATTAAAACTGAGGCGGCTTCCCCCAGTGCTCCCGTAAGTGCTCGCCTAAGCTTACACTCACGACAACACAGGGTTAGGCCGACTAGAGGGCGGTCCGAGCGAAGTATGGTAGCGCGCGCACGTCCTACCACGGCAACGGAGCGGATCCAATGCCCAACCACCGAAAATGCACCCTTTTTATAGGAAAATCCGTAAGGCTCTGACCAATCAAGGGTCTTCAGTTTTGCACACGGCACTAATGCCCCGCCCTTGACCAATCAGAGCGTAGGTGTCCTTTTGTGTTGAATGTTGAATGTTCAACACTTCAACTTGAAATCTTAGATACAATAATATCACGATGAGAGACAAGCTAATTAAACTAATATTCTGAAAACTCTGATTAAAAGAAATAACTAAATACGTATCGTCGCTAACAAAAGGGGAGGTCAAAAATGGGCTATTATTCCGAAGAAATTTGAACAACAATGTGTTATACCTTATAAGAAAGCTTATTTATTACGCTACTCGATCATGATTAAGTAAATATGTTTTTTTCAGTCCTCCGTTTTTGTAAAAAGCTGAAAAAAGTTTTTGTAAAAACGAAACGCACATTTTTTTGATTATTCGTTCCTACGCAATAGAATTATTTAAAATCTAGCTAAAATTGCGGTATCTAATAAACACTAAGTTTTATTATGATTTCAACTGCCGTTTTATGAAATAAAGACAAAATATAAGTATTATCTTGATAATGTAATATCAAAACGTATCGAAAGAAGATTGATCTTCTTTCGATACGTAAATGTCAGATTGACAATTTGTCAACTTGACGTTTGACGTTGAAATAAACACACACAGATACACTTTAGTTAGATACACAAACACTGATACAAAGTTATACTGTCACGTCAATTATCACAGAGTTGCTAGCCCAATAAAATGATTTAAATTGATACAAGTTTATATCTTTTCCACTTAACTTAAAAAAAAAACGGGAGGACTGAAAAATTTTTTTTAAAGCTCAAAAAGTCAAGATAATTACGCTCTTTCAGCCTTTATAAGTCAGATTGCTGTTCAATTTTTTATATTATTTTTAGCCCAAGCTTCATACATTTTTTGAATGTCTCCGTTGTCTTACAAATTTTTTTTTTTCAAATTCAAATCTCATTATTGCTAGGGCAGTAATGGCGATTCCTCGGGATATAACCTTCTCTACTGCCTTTTGTGCGACTTTAAGCCTTCTGAGATGAGACCCTGTAGAGCCTATTTCATGAACAAATAATTTAATTATATTATTCTTTCACAGATACCTTCAAAGTGGAAATATCAAAAGCTGATGATAACGACGATGAGGATTACAACGATTCTATAGACATACAGATAAGTGAAGAAGGTATGTTTTTTTTTTGTTAGCCTTTTCTATTCCAGTCCTGGGTCAGGCTATGGTCTAGAGCAAGGAAAAATGGCAGGGCGTCGCTTCCTTTTGCGGATCAGTAATGCTAGGGAAGGAGGAGGCCGTACGCGTCAGGGAACGAATGTCCTCACGGACATCGAGCAATGGGTATCTCGCCGTCGGGCCGTCCGGTAATTAACCGGACCGAGCCCAGTCGTCAACAGTGCGTAGTGATCCACGCGCTCCTCAAAGATATGTCAGCCAACCGTAGGGGCCCAGCAGGGCCGATGCCCGCTAGCTAGGATCGCGGGGAATTTCTGAAAAGGAAACCCGTAGTCCTAGAACGTAATTACCTATAACACGAATAACAACGGTACAAAACGTTTTTTTTTGTAACGCCTTGGGCATCGCTGCCGAGTTGCTAGCCTGTCGGTTTTCTATCGTTTACACGTGCAAAATGCCATCTAGCAGCTTTGGACTCAGTGGAAAGGCGTGCGAAGAGGCTTTGGGGATTCAGATTTGGTTAAGTTCAAACTACAAAGCCTCGAGCACAGGCGCCGGGAGCCAGCCTATCGGTATTTAACAAGTTGCATTTTGGGGAGTGTGCACAGGAATTGCACAATCTAATTCCGCCAAATCCGTTCCATCATCGGACCACTAGACGTACGGCGTTGCGCCACCGGTACATGGTAGACATCCCACCCATACGCACAAAGCGTTTTGAGAACACATTTATTATGCGTACAGCCAAGGAGTGAAATTCCTTGCCGGAGTCTGTGTTTTCTAATAGCTACAACTTATGGGTCTTTAAGTCAAGTGAATAGGCTACTTCTAGGCAAGCGTCCTCCATCGTCGACCACATCAATGTTTACCATCAGGTGAGATGGTGGTCAAACGCGAGCTATCATTCATATTAAAAAAAAACAATTTAGCGCTTAACAAAGTAATTTTTTCAGAAGAAGAAGTTAAACCCGTCAAGGTAGAAACCACGAAAAAACGGAAGTGTAAAACGAAGAAACCCGTGAAATGTAAGCCCACCAAGAAGACGAAACGGAAGAATGTGAAGGTGGACACTGCTGATGAGGAGAATGATGCTGAGAAGAAACAAGGTAGGATATTCTCTTTCACAAGTTTTTATTAAAGCTGTACCGTTTAAATTTGGCAATAGTGGTTATTTATTATTACCTAACTTTACTAGCTTTTAGCCGCGGCTTCGCTCCCTTCAACTGTCTACTCTATTCTACTCTACCCTACACTATTCTACCCTACCCTACCCTACTCTACTCCAGTCTACCATACTCTATCCTACTCTACCCTACCGTTACCTACCCTACTCACCCTACCGTTACCTACCCTACCCACCCTACCTAGTTTCTTACCCTACCCATCCTACCCACCCTACCTAGTTACGTACCTACCCTACCCACCCTACCTAGTTACCTACCCTACCCACCCTACCTAGTTTCCTACCCTACCCATCCTACCTAGTTACGTACCTACCCTACCCACCCTACCTAGTTACCTACCCTACCCACCCTACCTAGTTACCTACCCTACTCACCCTACCTAGTTACCGACCCTACCCACCCTACCTAGTTACCTACCCTACCCACCCTACCTAGTTACCTACCCTACCCACCCTACATAGTTACCTACCCTACCCTACTCACGCTACCTAGTTACCTACCCTACCCACCCTACCTAGTTACCTACCCTACCCACCCTACCTAGTTACCTACCCTACCCACCCTACCTAGTTACCGACCCTACCCACCCTACCTAGTTACCGACCCTACCCACCCTACCTAGTTACCTACCCTACCCACCCTACCTAGTTACCGACCCTACCCACCCTACCTAGTTACCTACCCTACCCACCCTACCTAGTTACCTACCCTACCCACCCTACATAGTTACCTACCCTACCCTACTCACGCTACCTAGTTACCTACCCTACCCACCCTACCTAGTTACCTACCCTACCCACCCTACCTAGTTACCTACCCTACTCACCCTACCTAGTTACCGACCCTACCCACCCTACCTAGTTACCTACCCTACCCACCCTACCTAGTTACCTACCCTACCCACCCTACATAGTTACCTACCCTACCCACCCTACCTAGTTACCGACCCTACCCACCCTACCTAGTTACCTACCCTACCCACCCTACCTAGTTACCTACCCTACCCACCCTACATAGTTACCTACCCTACCCTACTCACGCTACCTAGTTACCTACCCTACCCACCCTACCTAGTTACCTACCCTACCCACCCTACCTAGTTACCGACCCTACCCACCCTACCTAGTTACCTACCCTACCCACCCTACCTAGTTACCTACCCTACCCACCCTACATAGTTACCTACCCTACCCACCCTACGCTACCTACCTACCCTACAACATTCCCTGTATGCTGGGGACCACAACAAAAAAAATAATGATTAAAATTGATCCAGCCGTTCTTAAGTTATAGTGTGACCAGGAGAAATAGGGGTTTATTTTTATATATTATATATAGATTTAATGAACTAACTGTTGCCCGCGACTTGGTCCGCGTGTGTTCACAATTTTGAGAAGTCAATCTACATACAGAGCGCGCTCGAGCAACGCTCACTTGGGGCTATTGGGACCAATGCGAGCCCGAGTGCCGTCCGCTTGAGATACGCGTCTGAGCTTTTTTGTGCAAAATTGGAGCATTAAAAGTTAGTAGTTATTGTAAGTTTCGTAATACGGCAACTTAATAAAGACTCAATGCATTATGGAATTGGAAACCTCTAATGCCATATTTAAACGTAACAGATTTAAGAGCTATATTTTCGATACCTCCTACGCATAAAATCGTATTATAAAAATATTAATGTTATTATTTCTTATTACATTCAGCATCTGGTAAAGTGATTTTAAACTGATTATTGATTACATAATGCAAAAAATTGGTTAAAAGTGTTTCATTAGTTACATATAATCATTACGAAAACGACCTTACGCTTAGGAGGTATCGCTTGGTTTGTGTGACTCGTGACTAAGGGTTGCGACACATCTCTGGAACGTACGGTGCCGAAAATTTAGCGACTGAATTATCGGTTGTTTTATTCGGTTGGCATGACACATCAAACGCCGTCGGTGTCACCATTATCACGATATTGGGAATTATAGAGGGCTTAGAAGAAGAAAAAAGGCAACAGGGACTCAAACTTTCGCGTATAGCCAGACGCACATACCCGTACTGCCGCCTGTGCCCGCATAGAGCCCTGCTGAACTTTAAAACCATTTTCTTTGCGAAATATTGATTGATTTACATGTGCTATGTACATTTTAAAGAACACTTAACCAGCTATTTTTTTATGTAAACATATTTCTAAAGCTCAAAGCCATTTGAAAGGAGTAGGGAAAACAAGCGAAAAATTATCATGTTGTTAATTTTTTTTTTGGCATAAGTATTTATAAGTCATACAAAAATATCGTGTGTTGATAATGTTATATGTATATCCATACTAATATTATAAATGTATATGTGTGTGTGTCTGTTTGTTTGACCGCCTTTCACGGCAAAACGGACCGACAAATTGACGTGATTTTTTAAGTGGAGATAGTTGAAGGGATGGAGACTGACATAGGCTACTTTTTGTCTCTTTTAACCCCCATTCCTCTAAAATGGGGGGTGGAAGTTACCTACTTTTACGCGGGTGAAACCGCTGGCAGAAGCTAGTGAATCTATAATATGTATATATCTTTTTCAAATCTATTAACCTAGATGTTACCGAGGAGTAGGCTTCAGAAAGTCACTGTTTTTTGGCACTAAATGGGAGCAAGAGCCTTAAGGCATCGCCGAACTTTCGGTCGTGATCTGTCGCTTGATCATGAACGCGACGTAATTTCGGCTGATGTGTCATAACGAATTTGAAAAGCCTTGCGAGCGTTTTCAACCGAATATTCGGCGCCGTACGTTCCGCAGATGTGTCGCGACCCTAAGCATCAGCAATCAAGGTAGGTAAGACACTACTATAGGTTTTTTCTTGGATTGGTGACCATCAATTCTTTACGAGGCCCGGAAGGCCCGTCCGCAAGAATCGCTACGCCGTCGGTCCCGGCTGTCTTTCGACGACCTTTATCATCGTTACGGGTACACAGTTATTGGGTATTGGGGCATGCCCTCCATTTAAAATGCACATTGTATACAAATTTCGGAAACAGTTTTCTATACGTAGTCGATTATACGAAGAATTATGAAAAACAACTTGAAGAAACATGACATGGCATGTCCTAGAATCAAAAATTCGAAGACAGGTGACGTTCACTAACCCGCACTGAGAGTGATCGTGGAGGATTATGGCCCATTCCCAGAGGAGGCCTGACTCCCAGCAGTAATTACTGCAAATATTTATGAATTAGTGATCTAATTTTCTTATCAAAGACGTTTTAGCAAATAAAACCACCGGTGTACAAGCACATTAAAAAGACGAACAGTTTACAGGGTTTACTTGACATCGACACACATACGAATACCATGGATTCAGTACATGATTCTGGACCCTTCAGCGGTGATATTTTTCGTCGGTTTTTTTCCTAATTGAAAAAAAGAAAATCGTTTTTAGGCTAACGTACCTCAAAAGGAAAAACGGAACCCTTATATGGTCACTTTGTTGTCTGTTTTTCTGTCATGACCCTTTATCTCGGAAATGCGTGGCGGTATCGAGTTAAAATTAAAACCATATGCTAAGGTCTGCGGTCCTTTGAAGCTGTGAAAAAATCAAACTTCTAAATTAACAAAAAAATTTATGCGGCCGTTTATGTCGCAAAAAACGTGCATTTCGATACTCTCAAAGGAATCGAAATTCATAGGGTACTCCCCGTTGACCCAGAATACTGAAATTTGGCATACAGCAAGGTCATATAGTATAGATACAGGAATAAATCTGAAAACAGAAAATTCGATGTTACGTCACAAAAAAAAAAAACTTTTTGCGATTCGAAAAATCTTCGAGATCCCTTTCAGGAATTGAACTATTCACATAATGTAGGTAAGTTTGTACGGAAACCTCAGTGCGCGAGCCGACTGGCACTTGCCCAGTTATTTAATTTAAACTGAATAAAATTGTTATTCTAACATTTTTAATGAAATTAAAATTGTCATCGGTATTGATAAGATTTTTTTTTGTCTTTTTATTAAAAATATCATCGGGATTGGTTAGAATGACGATTTTACACAGTCTAAAATTAAAAAGGTCAGATTTTTTTTTTAATTAGGAAAAAGCCGACGAATAATTCCACCACTGGGGGGTCCAGAATCACGTATTGGATCCATGATATTCGTTTGTGCGTATTTTTTTAAAAATTGCATACGTAGAAATCAGAAACGTTTATTTCAAATAGACAGGCACTTTTGAATTGTCAGAATGTCGGTCAGTCAAAAAAAAAAAAAAATACAAGTGAAGCTAAATTGCACGTTCCAAAGCGTAGATCTCTATGGAGAAGAACGTGCAAGAAACTCCATGGACACTCTTTTAAATCATATTATGAGTTACATTAATCTTGGTTACATATTTCTTGTCGCTTCTAATATGTGAGCACAATGTAGATAAGTAATAATAATTAAAATAAAAAATAAAATAAAAACTAATTTAAAAATATAGAAATTGAAATTAAATCACTGGCAGCAAAGAGATGACAATAAGTAGCAGCACTATGGATGAAATTATGGTAGTGTGGTTTGCGATTAATAATCGAGTCATTCTAATAATCCTAATTATGCTATATACGAAGAGTTTTCAAGGAAATTAACCGTATCCGACGTGTGTCGTCACGTCCTATTCGCCAGGGTCGTGTGTTTGCGACTGGGTACTCCATCTCGTTTAGCTCTTCAATCCCCATAGGTGACGGAGTAGCTGACGAGATAGAGTATTTGGTCGCGGATGTGCGATCCTGGCGGGATAAACGCGAATGTGTTTGTCGGATGTATCCGACGTAAGTGCTTAAAGGGTTAATAATACATTGCCACATAGACGTAGGACTACAGCTTACCCCCTTTCCTGTCAGGGCATTGAGATTGTTCGAAATAGCTACCGTGGCCCTGGAACACAAAGGGCAACTGAAGGAATACAGGTGGGTTGCCCTTTGACAGGCACGTTAAAATAACAATACTATAACTCTGTCATGTATTCGTGACCGTGGCGTGTTGGGCACATTTTCCTTTTCATGTATGATTTTGGCGGTCAATAGATTAGTCAGTAAAAGTCTGACAGTCCCTCTCGCTCTGAGCGAGAGAGCGAGAAGAGTAATTTGATGATTTCTCACCTCGAAAAACCCCTCCTTGAGAGGACGCCCATGTCACAGCCAGCTGTGGGAATATTTTAGGAACGGAAGTAACGTAGGTACCATTCACTAGATTATTAAAAAACAGTAAAAGTAATTTCGCAGTAAAATGTTTTATTTTCAAAACCAATATTTTTTAACAATAGTTTGTAAGGTAAATAACGCCCGCTTGCCTGTGATTTATGATTGTTCATTTTAATAAAGCGAGAACTGAATTAGACCGACGCCCACGTGGGCCACGACTGATTTGTACGTTGAGTCTAATGTAGGTCTAGATCGGCGTACTTGGCCCACGTGTGCCCAATGTATTTCTTCCTTTAATCTTCTAAAATCAAATTTTTAATTCTAAATTTATTTAGTACCTCTTTTATTTTTGCACTTTGTATTTCTCACCCGTCATAAGAAATACTCAGTTTTGATTCACATAGGTACTTTGCAAAAAGGACAAGCGCCTCGCAAAGATCTGCCGCCCTGTTACGGTTAACGCCGCCCCTGTCTTAGGTCTGTGAGGGTGTTACACAGTTACCCCTCTGGTATTCAACTGCGTCCGATTAGACTGGAAACCGGAGCCAAAAAAATAAGCAAATGACAGGATCATTATGAAGAAATTTGTGTGTTTTACTCATCAGCAGTTTTACACTTTTATGTGCAATAAACTGATTAAAGAAATGTCTCAAATGATTGGATTTGATTTAGTTGAAATAGATTGCTCCAGTTTTTTCAGTAAGAAATACTTAGCAGGAACGTGGTTCTTTTGGGATAATTTACGTAACATCGAAAGATTGAAGAGAGAAATAAAGAAAGAAAAAGATTTATAGCCTATTTGCGTTAAGAAAATAGTGACGTCATCGTTATGACGAAAGACGTCCACTGTTGGATATAGGCCTCCCCCAAGTGTCGCCATAACGACCGGTCAGATCATAGTAAACTAGAAACCTATAATCACATTGATCGGTTGAAGTAAAAATTAATACCTCACCGTAACTCAACATTTAAATTTAAAGATGTCGAAAAATAGTTATAGGACACAATATCAAACAAATGGAAGAAATAGTGTGACCACGTGGTCACAGCATTTAGTTAATGAAGAAACAAACATGTGGGACTTAGACAAAGTTATGGAGCTTGCGGAAGTTTTTTATATAAATGTTTTTGAAAATTTTAACGATTTTGATCAAATTTTAAAATAATTACTAAATATTAATATTTTAAATATCATGTTACAGTTTGCTTACTTTTATAATCGTTTAATTGTTGTCTCGGTATGAATACGCCTTTACTTTGCAGTAGCACTGATGATGTCACTATTTTCTTAAAGCGAATAGGGTATAACTCTTTTTCTTTCTTTCTTCTTTTTGGCTTCGCTTCTCTTGTGCATTTATCGTACACCATCTTATTATTCTTCGTATATTGTGTTCGAATTTTAAGTTCGATTATACTAAATTCGAATTACGGTGAAGAAAACTATTAGGGAACCTGATCTGATGTCTGCAACCCACAGCGTGTGGGTCAGACAACAGAGAAGAGAGCAAGCGTAGAAAACTTAAAACTAACAAGCCTTTGCCTTGTACAGTCCAAAATCATCTCATACGTTGTTTTTAAGGTTCCATACTACAGTCGACAAACACGGAACCTATATAGGATTACTTCGTTGTCTGTCTGTCAGTCTGTTCGTCTTTCGAATACTTTTGACAGTCGTTACGGTTACACAGTTACTAGATATTGGGGCTTACCCTCCATGTAAAATATACCGCCCAAATTGCGGAACACATTCTATCAGTAAACGTATTTTTTTTTTAAATTTTGAAGGAAAACGTGAAGAAACCACATCCCCTAGAATAAAAAATTCGAAGATATGAGACGTCCCACTAACTCGCACTCAGCTCGCGTGGTAATTATGGTCCATTCCCTCTCCAATAGAGGAGGCCTGAGTCCCAGCAGTGGGAATATCATCATGTTTATGCTTGCGCGGCAAAACCTTATCCCGTTACAGAAATCCTCGAATGTTCTATGGTCAGACGTTGTTATCAATAACGATACGCGTGGTTTTTGATGGTTCTCTACTACGATTGGTTGTAGGAGTGTATTCAACTTTATATTGTCCAAAAAACTAGTATATTCGCATCGGTCACTCATGAATAAAATTGACACTTCGTTGACATCGTCGTTTATACCGCATCCATCGAAGGCTGGAACAATTTGCCTGCTGCGGTTCTGCCAGCCGATTATAATTTAGGTGTATTAAAGCTAGAGTGAATAGGCTCTAAATAAACTAGTGCACTTGACCATTAATGATTAGATCACTACTTACCTACAGGCAGTCAAACTCTAGTTTATATAATAAATAAAAAAAATGAAATAGCACAAAAACGATTACGCTGTGTGATTAGCTGTGAAGCATCATCGCTTACCATCAGGCGAGATCATGGTCAGACGCGAGCATTACAATAAACCAAAAAAAAAAAACAAAGAATTCCGAAAAAGAGCGAAGATGAACGAACATGACCGAAGAAATAAATGAAACTCAAGTGTGTTTTCTGTCTGCAGGCCGAGTTGCGGCGCCGAAATTTCGCCTAAACGACGATGACTATAAACAAATTGGCGATACGTACCAGTGTGCCAAATGCGACAAGACATATGATAAACTAACCACACTGAAGTTTCATTTGAAGACGAAACATTATAAGATTCCACGATACAAATGCTCAATATGCATGAAGGATTTCATGACACCCGCCCCGTTGACCATTCATAAACTCGAAGTACATAATGTAGACGATAGATTCAATTGTAGAGCCTGCAACAAAATTTTCAATACCAAAGTGCAGTTACGGAAACACATCAACAATTTCCATATGCTCGGAGAGAGATATAAGTGCGAATTTTGTGATTATGAGTCCTTCAGTTTCGAAGGAATGTACAAGCATAAGTTTAAGCATAAGACTGTAAAGGACTACCATTGCAAGTTTTGTAGAAAATCGTTTTTGAGGAAGACTACCTTGGATTTACACGAGAGGATACACACAGGTGATCGGAGAAAAATTTGCACTGTTTGTGGACAAGCGTTTGTGCAAAAAGCAAGTTTGAATTATCACATGACGAAATACCATCCTGAAGTTAATTTTTAGCAGGCACAAGAACCTGTTCATCCATACGTTTGGCCCAGTAATATAAGTGTGTGGACACATCGGACTTGAGAGTAAATGAACCGAGAGTGCACTTGTGTTTGCGTATACGCTTCAGGACTATTTGGCTAATCTCTGTTCAGATTGGCTACTGTGTTCGAAATTCGGCCGGGAGGATTATCATCATGTGTATGGCGATTTCTTTGTTTTTCTCAAATCTGTTCATAATACAATGCGTTCCAAATAAGAATAGGATCGATAGCCATGTTGTGACGTCACGTCATACTGTCAAATCGCAAGAAATTGGGAAAAATTTAAGAACTCGGAGTGAGCAAAATTGAATGGATTCTGATTAAACTTTTTTTCTTTCACAGTTCATAAATAAAATAAATAAAAGAAAATTTTTTGCTCACCACCATATAAATTTTTCGATTTGACAGTATGACGTGACGTCACAACATGGCGATCGGTCCTATTCTTATTTGGAACGCATGGTAAAATTAAGTATAATCACTCTTTTATAGAATTGATATTTTAGAAATGCAATGACAGATTTACCCCTTTGGTAATAGACGGTGCTACTTACCGCGTGCATTATTTTTCGCTCTCTTTTGCAAACATTCATTGCGCGTTTATTATACAATGAACTTTTTTTTTGAGAGAAATTATGAAATGATTTAATAATTTTTAATTATAAAGAAAAAGAGCAGCTCTAAGACAGGAGTGTTACCAAGGATGTATGATATTTTAACGAAATGTTAAACATACAAGGATACCTAGTATTTAGATGGTTTTATGGTATACAAGACTGTTAAAAACTATTATGTATTATTATTATTTTTATATTTGACTTGCAATAAATATTGTTTAATTTTTAGTGATTTTTTAAATGAATAGCAAAAATATGTAATAATGATACAAGTTTTATTTTTATAATTGAAAGCAAACAAAATTAAGTCACATAGAATCAAAAGCAGCTAGCTGGGATCACCTTCCAATGGATACAATTATATAGTTATTTATATAGTTGGAAAGGTAATTTTGAGCTAAATAAAAATTACTAGCGGCGGCGCCACGTTCCAAATCTTAGTCCCTTCGACGTTATTCTTTATTTAACATGTAAGCTATTAGAAGGTGGGGCCAGATGTTATTACATATAATTATTATGTTAAATCCTGTTATGTTGGATCTATCTTAGAGGGTATTCGTGAATTACGCCGCACTTTAACGGAAGGGGAGGTATATTATGTGAAAAGGGGTGGTAGAAATCATAAGTTTCGTGACGTGAGTATATATCATGGCCAGATCTTAGAATTGATCACTTCATGATATAGCCAACTAAAACTGGCCAGATCGTTTTAAACGTTAACGTTTGATGATATGTCCATCCATTTTGCCATATCATTATTGTAGGATTTCTGTGCATTGAAAATCTTATTCTTCACTAAAAATACTTATTGTACACCAAATATTAATGGACTTTTACAATTATAAAAGGACACGGGGCACACTCGGACAGCTTAGGTTAGAAGGGGATGACGGGGTCTAGTAAGCGAGCGACTGGAGCTAACAATGACACCGCCATCTCCTTCGTGGTTATTTTTTAAAACCACTATATTTTAGTGCACAGTTAGTATTTTTGACGGAACAAAAGCATACTTTGCTTTAGTAAACAGAAATACATTGAGGAACAGTGGACTCTACCGGTGGACAACGAAACTATTTTACGATATGATCAGCCATGTTTGACCATATCATGAAATAGTCATGTCTTTAGCTGAAATAGCACCATTTCATGAAATGGCCGGTCACATCATGAAGTAGTCAATTCTAAGATCTGGCGAGCTACCCATTGCTCGCCGTCCTCAAACCCACGCCTACTTACCATGTCCGGTGAGGACCTGCGTCATGTGGAAGGTGAGGACGTTGTGGCGTCTTTCCAGCCAATCCTCAAGGAGGGGACTTACTGCCATAATTATGATCAGAGCATTGTCCATTGCTGTCAGTTTAGTCCAGCTAATTAAAATTGGCACGAACCTCTAATGCCCTAGGAAGAGGAATCTCACAAATGTGAATAGGCAAAGAAAAGAGGGGAATTAGGAATCATGATGATACCTTATTGTGAGACATTCATGAATGGTCCCTAACTAAAAATGGATGAAGCCATTACACGTAGTATTTTAAGAAAAATGGTAGTTACAAATCGTCCCTTAGCTTATACCACCGCTCAAGTCGAAAATTGGCGGTTTTCATATTTTAATGCCTTTAGATGGAGCTGCTCATTACACGTCTAACCATTGGTTACATGATATAGATTTCAGCCAATCAGAAGCCATCATTCGAAAAGTAGTGATAGCGTACAAGTCGGCTGGCCTCAATACCGCACAGTTTTTTTCGTTTCCTGTAAAGTTGGTAAAAATGACTTATGCGGTGTTGTTAGCTAAGGGACGGTATTAGGTTTTTATACAATTATATGCTAGATGTTTCAGAGGACTACAGGACCTAAAGCACGAACACTCTCATGCTTGCAAAAACTTAGATTATATACTTCTAGATGTAGCCATGAGACTGTAGGCAAGTGCAGAAGTGAGAAGCATATATAAGGTGACTGGTAATTAGTGACCGATACTTAAACACTTGATTATACTCAAGATTACAAACAACTTTCCCAAAGAAACTTTTTTATATTCTCATTAGTTTTATCACAATAATAAAACAGCTGTTTAAATACGCGCGCGCGCCGGCGACCGGCGACCGCTCAGCTGTTAGCCGCTTGACACCGTCGTACCTACAATAGTTATAGAACACCCGCGCAGCTTGCAAATCCATAGGTGTATGTGCCTAATCAGTGAATGTACCTGCAAACTAGTGAGTATATAAAAAAAGTTTCTTCGGGAAAATTGTTTGTAATCATGAGTACAATCATGTGTTTAAGTATCGGTCACTAATTACCAGTCACCCTATTCGCTATGTGCGAAGTACATGGTGGGGGTATAGTGAAGCGATCGCAGCGCTTATCGTGGCAGAAATACGCAACAATCCGGGAAAGTAAAGTCAATTTGCACGGAGTTCGTAATAAATAAAATATTTTAAAATGCCTAATAATAGATGTTGTTGTGTTGTGAAGTGCAAAAATACCGGCACAAATAGTCGGTGTAAATTCTATATATTTCCTACATTGGACTGGAAATTAAATCAAAGAAATAAATGGATATATGCCATAAAAAGAAATAAGTAAGCGAAATAACCTTAAATTATGATCAATTTTATTTGCGCTATATTTTATGTGATATTAATTATTGTCTTCATTATTTTAGTGTTGATGGGTCGCCATGGTATATGTTGCTGCTATAATATGTTAATATAACATATTATAGCAGCAACATGTTTGCACTTGCCGCTCTGGTTATAAACACAACTGCATTTTACTCCAGTGACAACACGAGAATCATTGATCTGTAATAAATAAATTATAATTGTTAATTAAAGTAGGTACGTTACCTACCATAAAATATTAGAGTCTGTGCGGAAAGAGAACCGTCGTTTCATTACGTTTAAGGTTATGAGAGTACTTACGTTTGAACTTGTTACATAGGGCGTTAATGTCACCGATGTTTGACGAATTATGTGGGCTCGTATTAAATAACTATTGCCATTCTTTCGTAGCTCTTCAACATTTCTTACATGTTGTGCTAAAACTAATTTTTCTCCTTTCAACACGGTTTGAGGCTGGAAACGAATATTGTGTTTTACACTTTCGAAACCAGTTTTTATAATAATATCCATTATTTTATGCACTGTTTTAACAAATTCCTTTACAAATACCACTTGTCGTCTTTTTATTTATCTTTAATTTACTATATTTACTAGAAAACAATAAAATACTGATATGTCATTATTTGGCATAATCCCGGAAAGTTGCGCATTGTAGGTGGCGCTACTGTCGTGCACATAGCGAATATACGAAATAAGTAAGAAAATTGAAACAAAACATAACATGCTCTGTCTCATTCGACGTAGCTGGCTTTTTGATTGGCGAACTTTAAAAAGTTAGCCAAACAAAGGCCTGACACTGTCACTGAAAGGTTGACTCGAGTAAATTTTTGTTTTTAAAATAATTCGGCAATTAAAGTAATAGTTTTAGTGTATGTATGAGAAAGAGACTCCGATAGTTAGGTTTTGAAGTGTATTTCAGACTTCATATTCAAGGAAAAGTTTACGTAATAATGCGGCCACGAGGTGGCTACATCTATAGTCATTTGGAGGTATGCGGAACAGAGAGTAAAGTCCCGCAAACTTCCGTTGAAAAGGGTGGATCCTCCGACCAGACGGGATGTTATGTCTGGTGGGCAACTGCCCGTTAGATGATTTCGGGCTGTCGTATATATTCTAATCGTACGGAGAATTTTAATTGCGCGATGCAGGATTAGTTCTTTTGTGACGCCATAGATGTCGCTACAGGTATATTATCTAAGCTTGCAAATAAGCATTTTAGCGATTTACTAAAAGCTACAGATTTTATTGTAAAATGAAAACTCTATAACGGTAAAACATTGCTTGTAAAATAATCGGACAATCAGGGCCTCAAGTCTGCTATTACAATAGTGTCAGAATGGTCTATCATTTATTTCATAATTGTTGATTTTGAAAAGTTTGGTAATCTACTAAATAATGGCATCATTATGACTTTCCAATGGCACTCCATTGAAAGAAGTGGCATAGAATGGTAACCTCGTACATATTGACAAATGAATATCTTCTGCTAAAATTTTAATAGTTTCTTTGATCAGTGACCTACCATTAGAACGTCATTGTGCAGTCATTGCTTTTAATTAGCTCGATATTGTCATTCTACCACAACTCTAGTACGAGACCATTGACCGATCAATGATCGATCATTATGGATTAGCAGATTACGAACTTTTAGCAGAATGACAATGGTCGTGATGGAATGACGAATTTATAAAAATAGCAAACTTGGATCCCAGAATGATTGCATGTGTATCAAGTACGGTTTTTAATGGATAAAAATAATTTTTAGACACATCTTCGTGATTTTTTTCTGTCCTACTAAATTAGCTGTATTATGTTTTGAACACGTTATATATTTAGCATTTATACTGAAGAATAACATATATTTTTTTATATGATTTTGTTTATTGCAGGATCGCATTATAAAAATCGCGATTAGCTCCTGTAGTCCTCTTAAGCATCATTTCGTAAACCTGGTACAGACTTCTGTAACGTAACATGCTAGGTAACATGAAAGGAGCAATTTCATAAGCGTGCTCACCTCACATGTACCTACTCACATAGTTAAAATGCTGTGTTCTCGCGCCTAGTGAGAACGGTTCGCGCTAGCATGGTGTCCACGCTATGGGAATAGGGTATTACACTCATATTTGAAAAGTGTCTCCATTAGATTCTGTAGTGCTAATAAAGCACTAAAAAAAACCACAAAATTTTTATTCAGTCGCTAAGTACCCTAAAAGTGCATTTAAAATTTACTTTTTCAAATTTCGCGCCTATTTGACGAAAATGTAGAAAGCAGTGGACGCCATATTTACTCTGTGGTCGTGACGTTAGTCGGCTGTGTAAACAAATGCGCTCAGTAAGGCCGATGAGTTGACAGTTGACAGCTGTCATTTTATTTTACACAGCCGAATGACGTAATAACATGGTGGCTACTATTTCACGGTGATGAACAGATAATAAAAACAGAAAACTTTGAATTCAATTTTTAATTTTTTTTTGTTATTTTATGAACTAAAACCAACATTTACCGATTTTATTTTACCTAAGCTATGTTAATAATATATTTTTAGATTTTTTTTCATATAAAGTAAAATACCCTATTCTGTTACATTACATGATACGTTGCGACAAAGTGGACGGCAAATTCCTTCATTGCGTGTTACATTGCATGTTACATTACAGCAGTCTGTACTCGGCTTAAAGCAAATTGTTAGTTTACTGAAAGGTGCTAAATATATATTTGTAATATATAATTATCCACATTATTGTTTTGCACAATACTTCATACATTGAATCGAATATTAATAAAGAGGTGAAATTGGTACGTTTGTTTATATGTTTGCAATTCCTTTAGCTTAGACAAGTCTTTTCTATTAGCGTTCCCGCAAAACGCTAAGTAAAAAAAGTATGGCAATGATATTACCTACTTAAAAGTCACGTGATAAGTGGCGTGACAGGTAATGTCATTGTCATTTTGTACTTAGCGTTTGGCGTGAGAACTAATAGAAAAGTCCTTTGTCTAACCTCCACTGTTCTGATAATTGTTTTACTTAAGACAAAAAAAAATATTAATAAGAACACAAAAAGTCAAGTGGTACATAATGATTACAATAAATTACGTCAGAGAAAAAAAAAATTATTTTATTAATTATTTATTAACAGTAATTGCATTACGTTTTGTCATTGAGGTACTGCTTAACTGAATAATAAGCTATATCTCTAAGAAAAGGCCGAAGTTTATTTTTAAATAATTTCGCATTAATTGAATGGTGTATAATTGAGGGTAGTTTATTATATATATTTGGGCCAATGCAAACAAAGCATTTAGTAAGGAGCGCGGTTTCACAAGGCTCCTTTTCTGTAACTGCAGTGCGTCTTTGGAACTCTGCCACACTCCCTTCGCGGCAATCTTCTCTGGATGTCTTCAAGAGGAAACTTAAAGACTCCTTTCATTATTGACATAATATTAGTATGTACATATAGAAATATATAGTGCACTGGATCCTACCCTCGAATATGTTCTATCTCTATAACTCAAAGGTTTGCTGGGAGAAAACTCATTACTGAGTTAAGGTCGCCTTTGTATATGAACTGCCTGTATCACCGTGTATTACGTTGTTCCCAAGTGCAGAAGAGAAAGAAACAATGTTTACTGCACAGTCATAATACAATAGAGTAGGAGTGGTAGAAATATGAAGATGACAGAGAGAACACGCAGTAATAGCGTAGGAATACAACCGAATCTAGCGCGGCTAGTCACAGATCACTATTTACATAACTATGACGATATCGTCGAAATAATCCCGAAGTCCGAAGAGTAACGAACGACGTCGAAGATAAAAGAAACTCAAGTATGTTTTCTGTTAACAGGTCAAGATATGGGACCGAAAATTTCCCTAAAAATAGAAGAAGACTATAAAAAAATCGATAAAAGATATCATTGTACCAGATGCGAGAAGACGTACGGAGACATGAGGACAATGACAACACATGTGAGCATAAAACATTTCAACATGCCACGATACAAATGCTCTATTTGCAATGATCCATTTACGGATTTAGTGCCTTTGACCATTCACAAGCTGGAAGTGCATAATGTCGACGTTAGAAAAACATGTGGTCTTTGTAATCAGATTTTCAATCTAAAAGCGCATTTGACGAGGCACATCAAAGATTTCCACATGCTTGGAGAAACTGGAAAGAGATACAAGTGCAAATTGTGTGATTATGTAACTTTTAAATTAAAAAACATGCGGAAACATAAGGTTGTGCATAAAACTGTAAAGAACTATCATTGTAAATTTTGTAAGAAATCTTTTAAACGAAAGACAACGTTGGATTTCCATGAGAGGATACACACTGGCGATCGGAGGAAAGTTTGCGCTGAATGTGGACAAGCGTTTGTGCAGAAAGCAAGTTTGAACTATCACATGACGAAGTACCATCCCCATGTCAATTTTTAACAATCAGCGGCGAAATCTGATTTCTTAAAAGCTTCTCAAACAATAAGGGTTATTATTGCATTTTAAATGCCATTTGGTCTCGAAAATGACAAAGTAGAATGGGCGTTTTAGACTTAGTGCTCGGCCAGACTGTAAAACGCTGGTGGCGGACACTGCAGAAATCAGAAATCAGAAACGTTTATTTCAAATAGACCAATTACAGGCACTTTTGAATTGTCAGAATGTCGGTCAGTCAAAAAAAAATACAAGTGAAGCTAAATTGCACGTTCCAAAGCGAAACGAACTGCGCAGCGAACGGTGTGGGAAGCGGGAACTCACGCAATAACTCGTTCATACAAGTGGCCGCAGTAAGAGCGCGGGCGGCGACTGACAACCCGCGTGGGTGCGGGCATCTCGACTAGTTCGAGCTAACCGCGTGCGTTGTTATGAAGGCTTGACTGCGGATAGGTACAACGTGCGCGTTCCTGCACCCGCACCGCGCTGACAGTAACCGAGCACTGAGTGTTAAATCATGTTTTGTACGTCACCAGCATTCGAGCATAGGCAAGGATAGAATTATGTCTGATTTTATTTGAGTACAATAACTCGCCCCGACACTTCCGACTCTATATCAATTTAACCTTGAGAAAAATATTCTTGAATATTATGTTATTTAGGAGAAAACAAAACTACAGTCTGTGTCGGTTCAGATAATAATAATATTTCCACAACTATCACACAACGCCATCTAGTCTCAAACTAAGCAGAGCTTTTGCTATGATCTAGACAACTGATAAACATACTTATATATTTCTAAATACATTCATATTATAGATAAATTACACTCAGATACAGAACAAATGATCGTGCTCATCACACAATCATTTGTCCGGGGTAGGAATTGAACCCACGACATAGTAGTCAGGGCCACTAACTACTATACTCCGGTCAATTTAGACATCCAAGGTTACAAAAATTCGCACCCAAATTTGTAGGATTGTTATATATTACCGAGTAATTTTATTTCCAGGTGTCGGAGCGATGAGGACTTTTTAGATTTCACTTATGATGATGTTTTGAACAATCCTACCAAGTTTTAGCTGGGTGCGAATTATTGTATCCTTACCCCTATTTTTTGGTCTATTTTGACTGGACTACTAGACCAACAGGCCAGTCGAATATTAATTGTTATTTAATAGCATTAAGCATAATCAGTATTAATCAGCCTTATAATGTTCCCATTGCTGGGACTCAGGCCTCCTTTCTAGGAGAAAGAATGAGCCATAATTCACTACAGTTGCCCAGTGCGGGTTGGTTGATGTCTCATATCTTCGATTTTTTTACTCTAAGGGCTGAAACTGTGTAAAGCGGACGCGGACGGTGCCGTGGAAACCGGATTTCTACCTACGCAGTGTCGCTAGTTCAACTTTAACGGTGTGCATGTAGTCGTGTCGATGGAGAACTTAATATATTATTACGTAGCAAAACAGAAATCCGAAATCCGCTTCGATGCCCGCGCGGATCCCCATTACGTAGCATTTTTGAATAGGACCACGCGGGCGTCCGTTTTACGCAGTTTCAACCTTATGTCATCGATGTTTTCCTTCCCCATTTGAGGCGATGATGTAATAAATTACACAAAGTAAAGCGCCTGGCTGGGTTTAAACCTGCGACGTGTAACTTGCGAGCTTGGGCCTTACTATGACCTGTTGACAAAAATGTCAGTCTAGCGAGCGAGAAAGAGGAATATAGCTATATAGCGCCATCCCTTTAACAGTTTAGGTCGTAAATTGGATTGTATTAAGAGCTCGTGGTAGGGGCCCCTGATCAGTGACAATGGCCCCGACTTACGAGTTGGTATTTAATATTAAAAGTATTTTAAACGCAGTATTATTCCTTCGGTATTAGAAACGAAATGAATTGGCAACTTAACATAGCTCTTGCAATTTGCAGCTCCGTACTGGATCGTATGGTAACAAAAATTATATTTGCGGTAACGACATGTATATATTTACAGAACTATATAGGGATGACTGGTAATTAGTGACCGATACTTAAACACGTGATTGTACTCATGATTACAAACAACTTTCCCAAAGAAACTTTTTTTATATACTCACTAGTTTGTAGGTACATTCACTGATTATGTACGCTACGTGCACCCATAGGTTTGTAAGCTGCGCGGGTGTTCTATCACCATTGTAGGTGCGACGGCGTCACGCGGCTAACAGCTGAGCGATCGCCGGTCGCAGACGCGCGTGCATATTTAAACAGTTGTTTTATTGTTGTGATAAAACTAATGAGAATATAAAAAAGTTTCTTTGGTAAAGTTGTTTGTAATCATGAGTACAATCATGTGTTTAAGTATCGGTCACTAAATTACCAGTCACCTTATATAGACTCAATATAACCATTATCATGACTGACTTAGAGTCAAGTTAAAACGTAGTTTTTATTAAAATGGCACATTTTAGCTTTTCTCAAAGTTAGACAGTTATGTTAATGGTTTTAAAGAGTATAATTGTGTAAATACATAAATGTCATTACCGCAAATATATATATTTATTTTACTTCACTATCCGATATTGAACTGCAAATTGTAAAATAATTACGAAAATTTAAAATTCGCGAGCTATCGTGGAGCGTTTACGCACTTAAAATTTTAACATTAGTTTGAAACGATAAGCCCATTATCTAGTTACGTTTACTGAACCTAAAGGTCGACGCTGCGTTAGGCGGGCGCCCGCGGCGGGCACCCGTTGCGTGAACAAGCGTGTGCACGGTTTCCGTGGGACCGCATAGGGTTACGGAAGCAGTTCGCAACGTCCCTACGCAGTGTCGCTAGTTCAACTTTAACGGTGTTCATGTACAGTCGTGTCGATGGGGACTTTAATATCTAAAGATATTTTCCTCCGTGCGTGCGACCCGTATCACATAGCGATGTTGACTAAATAAGTCCAAGCGTGTTACCGCGTGCGCCTCCGTCGCACGGAGGCTGGCACCGGAGCGCGGGCGCGGGATGCGGCTCCTTGCGAGGTATCTCGCACGGGTCACCGCGAAGTGCACTTTTGTATGGGAGCGCGCGGGCACCCGCTTAACGCTGCGTCGGCCCTTATCCAGTGCGCTGAGTGAGAGTTCTTTTTACGTGTTGGCTCTCTGATTTGTTAAGAGCTTGGACCGGACCAATCGGAGCGCCGAACTTCATAATCGTGTCGATCACGTTTACGTAAATCAAACTCGTACTAGACACATAAAAGTAGCAAAACAAGTTGTATTATAGACGAATGTAAACAAAAAAAATAAGTACTTTAATAAATTGCATTTGTGTGTTTTTGTTTGTTTTTTTTTTAACCCTCAATGGTTAAAGGCCTGAAGTTTAATCAATTAATAAAACTTTTGTATTCTGATTCATATGCTCTGTCAAAGTGTAGGTAAATATACTCAAAACGACCTGAAGAGCCTTCGAGACATTTATGGTATCAACTTTATCAACTGTGCCCCATGTTACACTGTTCCCCACTTGACCCTACTATGAATTGTAAATCCCCTCTTTGAGGCGTGGTTGGAAAGACCTCACGGCGCCCTCACTTTCCGCATGACGCAGGTTCTCACCGAACACGGTAAGTTCGGGAAGTTCCTGCACCGGATTCGTGCGGAAGCGACGCCCGGGTGTCGTCACTGTGTGGATCATCCGGAGGACACGGTGGAGGTGTGCACCGCCACCGCTCGTACTTGGGCAGAACAACGCCGTGTCCTCGTGGGGGCGATCGGTGGCGGCGATCTCTTGCGCCGCGCCTTGGTACAGGCCATGGTCCGGATCGAGGAGGAGTGGCAGGCGGCCACCTCCTTCTGCGAAGCAGTAGTGCTAGCAAAGGAGGCGGTCGATCACGTGAGGCAACGGTCCTCACGCCCTAACCGCTGCCGGGATTCCTATCCCAATTTCCGGCCACCACAGGCGCGGGCTTGCGGACGGCGAGCCATGGGTAGCTCGCCGTCCGACTGTCCAGTAACTATCCGGACCGAGCCCAAGTCGTCGACGGCACAAACTGTTCCACGCGCGCCTTAGGGAGATGTCAGTAAATCGTAGGGGCCCAGCAGGGTCGAAGCATACTGGGGCCACGGGTAGTGTGAAATTAAAACCCGGGGCCCTGGGACGAAGGCAAAGAAGAAACGGGAGTGGGTTTTTGGTCAGTAAAAGTCGGACACTATCTCCTGCTCCGCCCAAGAGCGCGATTTGTCATTAGTACTTTATATGGCATCCGTAGTCATAAAGATGGCATTAAAAGAAAAAAAAAAGCTTATAATACCAACTATTTACTGCAGCCGCCATTTGTCATGCCACCGTCGCAATAAAATTCAAAATCGGTTGAACGGACAGTACAAAAGGCTTGTTCAAATGTCTAAACGTATTGCGAATGGAGTATAGATGTGAGTTACATGGAATCAGAATGGGATCCTTAGTTTCATCTATGCACTGCGCCAGCCTTCTGTAATCGCCAACCAACTATAAGAATGTCTTTGATATCGAGGAATGGATTAAGCGAGGTAAGTTTCCTGTTTTTATTGAATGAATGACTGAATTCAAAGATCCAAAGCATTTTATTTCACATAAACCATTTATAAGCACTTTTGAAATGTCAAGAAGTCAGTCAGCCAGAAAAAAAAATGATGAAGATTGCACATTCCAAAGCGTAGATCTTGCTCGTTGATCTTTCCGAAGCGTAGGCACTTTTGAAATGTCAAGAAGTCAGTCAGTCAGAAAAAAAAAATGATGATAATTGCACATTCCAAAGCGTAGATCTCTATAGAGAAGAATGTGCAAGAAACTCCATGGAAACTCTTTTCAATCATGTTATGTATTACAAATATCTCGGTTACATTTTTCTTGACGCTACTATCATGTGAGAACAATGTAAATAAAGTAAAAATAAAAACTAAATATAGTTATTAAAATAGCAACTGGCAGCTAAGAGATGACCAGTCTCAACTGACAGCACCCGTTCACGGACATGACGCAAATATTAGCACCACTCAGCTCAACCATTTTGAAGGGAACCGAATGATCCAATGATGAATAATTTATTTGCCAGAATACAGGTACATATTGGTGGTTGGTAACAACTTCAGATGGTTTCACTATATTTATATATTGTACTGTATATTTATGTATTGTATTTATATATTGTATACTTTATTGTAGGTACTTATAAGAAACATAACATAGAATAACTTAAATCTAAAACACATACAATAATATTCACATATCTATCACACAACGCCGTCTAGTCCCAAGCTAAGCAGAGCTTGTGTTATGAGTACTAGACAACTGATAAACATGCTTAAGTATTTCTAAATACATACATATTATAGATAAATTACACTCTGACATAGAACAAATGATTGTTCATCACACAAACATTTGTCCTGGGTGGAAATCGAACCCACGACGTCCGGCATAGCAGTCAGGGCCACTAACCACTAGACTAATAGGCAAGTCAGACAATGGGCGGCCCTATTGCATTCCGCGATCTCTTTCAGCTCTCCCAACCAAGTTATAATCGTATAGTTCGCGCCGAACGCCTCGAGAAGCCCACGCCTCCGATTCCTTTGTTCTGACGTCATCTCAACGCTTAGTCACGTGGTCAGAACAAAGGAATCGGAGGCGTGGCCTACTCGAGGCGTTTGGCGCGAACGAAACGATTGTAACTTGGCTAGGGGGGCAGGTACAGGTACTGTGCTGATACTGTATTCAATTTTTAATTCGTGCAAACATTTAATTGAGAAATTATAAGTTAAGCCACTTATTCGTAATTGACCACGTGATCAAACTTCTCATTTCATAATTAAGCAACGGAAAAATGAAATAGCCTCTAATAAACTAATTTGTCTTTTTTTATAACGCCAACCAAATATTCCTAGTTCGAGAGCGAGCAAAGCGAACTCGGACTTTTAGGGCACAACGACGCAGACAGGTTACAGACTTGCGCCTCAAGTTTATCTATCTATCCATTTATGAATGTTTTCCGCACTTAATCCTATGTGGACCATTGGACGTGGGCCATGGCGGCCATAACCTTAGGTGGGCTTATTCCAACCAGCCCACCTCTCTCCAAAAACAGGTTAGGCCTCTTAGGTTTTTCAGGGCATCAGTATGGGAGTTCGGGGTTCCTAAGGTTCGTGTGCGTATTTCAGTGACACCTGTGCAGTTTAGGAGCACATGTGCAATCAAGTCTGCTATTACAATAGTGTCAAATAGACCATTTTGGCACTATTGATTTCATACAAATAGAAAATACAAATCATTTATTTTCTTTTCTCAAAATTTGTACTACATCTAGTAGCTGAAGTGCCCTTTAAACAATATTGCCAGTTCAAAATTGTTGATTTTGATAATTTTGGTAATCTACTGGCGTCATTATGATTTTCAAATGGTCAACCACTGACACTCCATTGAAAGAAGTGGCATAGAATGGTAATCTCGTACATATTGACAAATGAATATGTGACGTATGCGGTAATCTGCTAAAATGTTGACAGTTCCTTTGATCAGTGAACTACCATTGGAATCGAACGTCATTGTGCAGGCATTGCTTTCAATAAGCTCGATATTGTCATTCTACCACAATTCTATTACGAAACCATTGACCGATCAATGATCGATCATTATGAATTAGCAGATTAAAAACTTTTGCCACACCACCGCTTTTGAGTCCACTAATTTACAAGAAAATTCACAAAGAGTTAAATATACTCGATTGCAATAAGTTTGAATTTAAAGCTAAGGTAATGGAATGGTTACTTCAACAAAACTATGCTCAAATTGAGTCACTACTCAATTTTCAAATTTTGCTTAAATAGTAAGTAAATAAATTATATTTTCAATACACTTACCTGAAAACTCGCTCTTATCCCACGCAATACACTGTTTTCCGCACTAGTGCAGAAAAGTGCGCGTGCTCTCCCCGCCACAATGTTATTGCATTTATCGTACCAGGCCGGGCGCGCGTCGATCCCCACGAGTCGCTGGTCAACTCCCGTTTATTCATTTCTTCTTAAGTGTATTGAAAAAAGTCGTTTGGTACACGTGCAAATTTATCACTACAGCCCTCGGCTCCATAACACACTCGCCTACGGCTCGTGCGAATTCTGCCTCGGTCGCACTGACAAACTTTCTGCACTTGTATCAAAATGTACTATTTCTGAATCATCAAGTATGTTTTCTTTCTGCAGGCCGAGGTGTGGTGCCGAGATTTTTTCTAAAATTAAACGAACACTATAAAATAGTCGATGAAGAATACCGTTGCGTCCGATGCGACAAGACATACGCCAATCTAGATACAATGAGAACACATGTGAAGATGAAACATTACACGATTCTGAAATACAAGTGCTCATTTTGTAATGATGCTTTTACGACGCAAACACCTCTAATCATTCATAAATTGGAAGTGCATAATGTTGATTTTAGAGTCGCGTGTACTACATGTGGTCAAAAGTTCTATACAAATATCCATTTGAACAGGCATGTCAAAAATGTACACTTGCTTGGGGAAGTTGGAAAGAGATATAAGTGCGAGTATTGTGATTTTGAAACATTTAAAGCAAAAGCTTTGACCAGACATAATTATAAACATAAGACTGAAAGCGAATTCCATTGTGAAGTTTGTAAGAAATCGTTTAAAAGAAAAACGACTTTGCGATTACATGAGAGGATTCATAATAACGATCGGAGGAAGGTTTGCAATGAATGTGGACAAGCGTTTGTGCAAAAAGCGAGTTTGAATTATCATATGATGAAATATCATCCAGCCGTCAAGTATTAATAAGTGAAATATTTAAAATAGAAAAGAACATGTACTTTACTGTTCATCAAAATCAGTGTAGGACGTAGTTAACTGCTATTTTGTAATCTGATTACTAATTACGATTAAAAGTAGTTAACTAAATGTAGTTATGATTACATGTAACTTAACTACAGTAATCAAACTGCATGAAGTAGTTGTTAATTTGATTGCTGTAATCTAGTAGTCCTAATTACTGATTATTTGAGTACTGAGAACTTATCTGTAAAGTCTGTCTCTAAAATTAAATAAAGATAGATATATTCTTTATTGTACACCAATAATAAAATTACAAGAACTTAAAATTAATAGGGTGTCACAATGGGCGGTCTTATCGCTAAAAGCGAAAGAAAGGGTATCAACTGTATAAAAAAAATCACGTATATTTACTTTCATGAATAATTGAATATAAGGCTTGAAGTCGTAGATGATTATGTACTTTTATTTATTAGACATTGTTATTGTGTTGATTGACAAGTACGTAAGTAGTCAAAAAATCAATCTTTAAAACGTTACCTACTTATAAAAAGTAATCTCGTAATCGTGATTGCAGCTATAATTTGTAGTTAGTAGTCAAAATGTTTAACTACTTTTTACGATTATTTAATGTAATTTGTAGTAGATGATTATTAACCAGAATATAAAGTAGTCATAGTTAGTATTAAAATGAAAATGAGTTAGATTTCATATTGCCCAATACTGATCAGAATACGGGGCTTTTCAACAAGAATTTTAAAACAAAATAAACCAAGAATTTAGATGAAAATATTTAAAAAAAAATATTGTATTAGAGAGAGTAAGGTTTGGTAGCTATAAATTAAAATCAGGGCAAGTGCGAGTTGGACTCGCGCACTGAGGATTCCGTACAAACTTACATATGAAAACAATTTGATTCCCGAATTGAATTGGAAAATTGTCAGATTATTGAAATAACGCTTTTCTGCATGTACTCAACTTACCTTGTCTTAATCTGACGCGCTAGAGTTTTTGCGAGGATCGATTTTTTTTACTAATCTGACGGGCTGCCTTCAACGCACCCCGCTATATTAAGGGTTCATATGTGGTAGGGGTACATTACAGGGTGCAAAGTTTCAGCCCATATGATTTTCTGACGCACTCTAGTAACGCGCAAAATCCCACATGACAAAATCACGTCACGACTATGCCTTAGCGCCATGTTGTGACGTCATAGCTGTCAAATTGAATCGGGTAGGGTGAGCAGAACAAGATATTTTCTAAACTAAGTTATTTACGAATCATGAACGAAAAATGTTTAATCAGAATCTAGTTCTTCAATTTCGCTCATCTTTAGATCACTGTGTGAAGTGTCTGAGTAGCGGCGAATGGAAGGAGGCGAATTGTTGCCAACAATGAAAATAAGGAAAATAAAATATTTTTTTTTTAAACTAATTATGATTTAAATAATATACTTCGTTACTTTAGTAATTTTTTTTTCTTCACTTATATTTAACTAATACTCTGTTAAAAAAAATAAAAAATAATCTTTATTGATAGACAAATTATTGTCTTTGTAAACCGTACTTTTCAAATAAAATTTGACAGATAGAGGTCATTGACGTTCCTATTCATATTTGAATCGCATTGTAAATGTGTACGTTTTGAAAGAGCATAGTTTATTTAAAAGCGTTATATTACTATTCTCTTAGTATAAATGTGAAAATAATTGTTACTTGCCCAGGGGCCCAAGTCTGCTATTTTTATAAATTCGTCATTCCAACACGATCCCATTGTCATTCTGCTAAAAGTTCGTAATCTGCTAATTCATAATGATCGATCATTGATCGGTTAATGGTCTCGTAATAGAGTTGTAGTAGAACGACAATACCGAGCTTATTGAAAGCAATGACTGTACAATGACGTTCCAATGGTAGGTCACTGATCAAAGGAACTGTCAACATTTTAGCAGATTACCGCATATGTACCTACGTCAGACATTCATTTTTCAATATGTACGAGATTACCATTCTATGCCACTTCTTTCAATGGAGTGTCAGTGGTTGACCACTGGAAAGTCATAATGACGCCATTATATTAGTAGACTACCTAACTTGTCAAAATTAACAATTATGAAATCAATGATAGAGATTCTGAAAAATAGCAGACTGTCTTGAGATCCTGTACCTATGATATAGTTTATTAACACATTTGCTGACGGTTAATTTGTTTTGAATTATTAAAATAAAGTTTATTTTGTTTATCCATAGCGTTTTCTTTATGACAAAACCAATCAATCACGACGACAACACGGGTGGCGCTGTGGTCGAATGTCTGCAAACACAGATCAAAAATTTTATGGTCTACAGACATCGGTTTCGGGTCTGACTGTGGCTGAAGTATTTACTGGTCTGACTCGCATACACAATATGCGAGTCAGAACAGTAAATACTTTGAATCTCTGAAATATTCTCAATGAATTCTTAATCAACCGGCATTCAGAACAAAAACATATTTGACATTTTGACCGAGGCACGTCAAAACGCAAAACTGTGCTCTCAGTGCCAAGTCTGCGATTTTTTCTCACGCCCTAGCCGCCGTAATTCCGACCCCGACTACCAGCCACGGTAGACGCTAGCTTGCAGACGTCGAGCACTGAGTAGCTCGCCGTCCGGCTGTTCGGTAATTAACCGGACCGAGCCCAGTCGTCAATAGCGCGTTGTGATCCTCGCGCTCCTCAAAGAGATGTCAGCAAACCGTAAGGGCCCAGCAGGGCCGATGCCCGCTAGCTAGGACCGCGGAGAATTTCTGAAAGGGAAACCCGTAGTCCTAGAACGCAAAGGGTAATTGAAGGAAACAGGTGTGGTTTTAGTCAGTAAAAGTCTGGCACGCCCTCCCGCTCTACCCAGAGCGCAAGAAGTCAGTTGGATGTACCCCACCTTAAAAAAAAAGTCTGCGATTTTATCCTTTAACAACACTAATAAGAAAAACAATACTTTCCTATAAGATTTATTTGTGTTTAAATCTGTCATGTGGTCGTGACTGTGGCATGTTGGACACAATTCGCTTTGTCTGAAGAATTATCCAAAAAGAAATATCTTTTCACTGCAGCTCTGTAGGTTGATTAGCCAACTGAGAACAGGTGGCAGTAGTGGTCTGTTCCGGCTTAAGATATGGGAATCTCGAGACATACTTGGTGTCTTCAAGGCTAGAGTGCACAGGCTCTTAATAAACTAGTGCGCTTCACCATCAACGATTACATCACTACTATAAAAAAAAAATACTTTTGAATCAATTTCTCTTTCATCCTGTTGTTCGAGGCCATCCACGTAACTTGAATATAAACGTAAAGTGAAAAAATTATTGAGCTCGCTTCGCTCGCTCGCATATCGCGTTCTATTGTAAAATTAACGCGGTACCTCCTTTCATTAGGGTCATTCCTCGCGCGGGAGCGAAGAGCGGTTCCGGTCGTGACTATATAAATAAATCATTTGTTAAATGTGTTTTCAACAATAAAAAACAGTAGTAGCCTATTAGTAACGGCCCCGAATTACGAGTCGTATGACGCGGGTTTAATCCCAGGCTAGAGCTTCACTTTTTGTAATTTATAACGGTGAAAGAAAAAAACATGAGGAAACTGGCATGTCCAAGAACCAAAGATTTCAAGATATGTGACATCTACCAACCCTCACTGAACCTGCGTGATGTATTATGGCCCATTCCCTCTCCTAAAGAGAATCCCTTGGCCGAGGAATCTTTATAAGACTGGCCAGTGACTATGCTATGGATGCTGAAAAGCGAGAAGGTGGGACCCGCACGATAGGAATAAGCGATACGAGCGAAGCGAGCTCGAAAATGTTTGCTCGGCTCGGATTTTCTCCTTTTGAACAGCTACAAATAAAAAGCATCTTCTCTTTTATTGAGGAAAAATTAAAAATGGACACGAGAGCGAGCGAAGCAAGCTTTTGAGTATACAAGCACCCTACCTTTAGTCCTCAGTTAGGGTTACAGATCTAACGTACAGAAACACTTTGAGAAACATGAGAGTATAGGAAGTCTAGAGCAAGCAGAGCGAGCTCAAAATATCGAAAACTGTCAACAATCTATAATCAAAGAAGATATAAATGAAACTCAAATGTGTTTTCTGTCTGCAGAGCGAGTTGTGACGCCGAGATTTTACGTAAAATTTGAAGACTATAAAAAAGTCGGCGATATGTACCATTGTGCGAGATGCGACAAGACATACAGTGGACTGCACTCACTGAGTTGGCATGTGAAGGTGAAACACTACAAGATTCCAAAATACAAATGTTCAATTTGTAACGATAAATTTATGACGCTCCCGCCCTTGACCGTTCACAAGTTAGAAGTGCATAATATAGATGATCGAGTCAAATGCAATGTATGCGACAAAGTGTTCAACACGAATATTCAATTGAAGAGTCACCTCAAATTTTTCCACATGCATGGGGATATTGGAAAGAGGTACACGTGCGAATTTTGTGATTACGTGTCCTTTCATTATGCTCCTATGTACAAGCATAAGTTTAAACACAAAACTGTGAAGGATTATCATTGTAAGTTTTGTAAGAAGTCTTTTAAACGAAAGACAACGTTGGATTTCCATGAGAGGATACACACTGGCGATCGGAGGAAAGTTTGCGCTGAATGTGGACAAGCGTTTGTGCAGAAAGCAAGTTTGAATTATCACATGACGAAATATCATCCAGAGGTTAACTTTTAGCAAGCAATTTCGGCTGATTTCTGAAAGGCTCACTTAAATTAGTCTTATTAAAGCACTCTTATGAAAACCAGATTCGTTGTCAGTCGAGTTAGATCTAAGGTCTGTTTTACATAGCATGGGTAGGACGAAAATTCATTGTTTTTTTTTTGCCTTTTCCTATAATTTATTTATATTTATCTATTTTATTCAAATCTATTAGCACACAATACCGTGCCGACGTCTTTATGCTGATACCGTTACCGGCCCACGCTGAAAACCAGCGCCGTAGACTCATCGCATTTTGCGTGTGGTCACGGGCTCACGGCATTATGTTGAGCGTTTGGCCGTTTTGCGCGGATGTTGCGCATATTTCTTTCACATAATATATTTATAATTTGTTAGTTCTAAATTTGCCCCTTGTTCCGCCAAATAAAATGTTTTTCTTTCTTTTTTTCTTTTCTAAAATATGTATCTTTAAGATGAGAGAAAAGAATAAGTAGCTACATTGTATGAATCTGACAGCTGTCACCCGCACCATTATATAACAATTGTAGTGTAGGCATTGTCATAATTTACCTGCCCTTGTCCCGTTTTATTTAGGGTCGGCGTATTCTGTCCTCTCACCAGTCATGCTATCCCTAACTCCCTTTTCGTTCATAATATCACTTTTCACACTCCATCCATCTTTTCTTTGGCCTCCCTTTCCCTCTGCATCCATCAACATGACGTATACTCGTAACTCTTTGTAACATGCGTTTCATCCCTCCTCTTTACACGACCATACCAAGACAAACGATTTCCCTTTAACTTTTTAGTCACTGTCGCCACTTTGAAACTTCCTTCTCATACCTACTTAAATTGGCATATAAAATTGAATATTAACACGTTTATCACATATAAATTACTCTACTAGTCAAGCCAGGCCTGGCGCACTCCTAACTATAGGTATAGAAATGTGCCTTCGCCCGCGGCCTCATTTGCGAGGCTAAATTCGGTAGAGTGTCACACGCGTGTTCGATTTTCCGCTGACTTGCGCTAACAAAAATTATTTTCGAATTCTTTATCGAGTTTTTATTTCAAGTATTTGCTACATTTTTCACGTAAACGAGTCAATGACCTTAAAGATCGTTCAATAAGTAGACCTCCCAGTACCTACTAATGACTACCTTACTAATGCAAGGTCAACATATACTGGAGAATTATATCTTACAAAATGTTAATTATTATGTATAATAACGTCTTAAACGACCTACCTTTTAAAAATTACATATGAACGCAAAGCTAACGACATACAAAACCAACAAAGTTACACACACACACTAAACACACACACACTTCATACACTTCATTTTAATTACCTATTTCATTTGTTTAGATACCTAACTAAATGTAAACAATCTCTTGACACTTCTATGAGATGACATTTTTTTAAATATTTTTTAAAGTATGTATATAAGTAAATAGGTAGAAAATAATTAGGTACCTATCTACCATATAATTTTAGAAAATCTGATTATATTTTATGTAATAAAACGTAAGTACCTATTTCATATTTTACAAAAACACACAAGTCCTAACCCTATAACAAGAGCGGCCTGTTCAAAGGCGCATAACGGGCATAATAAAAGAGACTCTCGTTGCGCGGACTTACGGTGCATTTTGATTCGTTACGAGCGCCACTGGATCTGGTAAGCTAATAAAATCAAGATCATATCCGTGCCGTGCAATGTATTATGAACATTAGCGCTGTTATTAGTAGGTTTAAATTCATATGTTTGCCATCACGGAGTGCAATTTCTGTGCTTGTACTATTTTTTATTTTGTGGTCAAGCATAGTTAAAATATCGGTGTTTTAAATAACGTTAATTTAAAGTGCCAGATACATAAATGGGGACAAAAGTCCACCTTGATGACGCGCAACGCTACATCTACGTGACGATGCCACGATGCCCAGTGTCTCGCAACTTGCCAACCAAGTTTTTTTTTTAAATTTTGCTCCACACAGCGCGTACTGTACCACGCGCGTCTCAAAGAGATGTCAGTAACTGTAGGGGCCTAGCAGGGTCGAAGCCTACTGGGGCCAAGAGTCTGATTCTGAAAGGAAGACTCGGCCCTGGTACAAAAGGCAACGAAGGAACAGGAGTGGGTTTTTAGTCAGTAAAAGTCTGACACTATCTCCCGCCCCGCCCAAGAGCGGGGATATCATAAGATGATTTTCCCACCGAAAAAAAAAAACGCAGTTTCCTAGTTCAACTTTAACGGTGTGCATGTAGTCATGTCGATGGAGAACTTAATCTATCTATTTAGGTTTCCGCGCTTAGTCCTATGTGGACCATAGTACGTGGGCCATGGTGGCCATAACCTTAGGTGGGCTTATTCCAACCAGCCCACCTCTCTCTAAAAACAGATTAGGCCTCTTAGGTTTTCAGGGCATCAGTATGGGAGTTCGGGGTTCCTAAGGTTCGTGTGCGTATTTCAGTGACACCTGTTCAGTCTAGGAGCACATGTGCAATTGTCTCCTCCCCCTCCAAACATGCTTTGCACAGGGGACTGTCTGTGATGCCTTTTGTGTGGAGGTGCTTATTCACTGGTCAGGCCGCCTCTGTCCAGTCTTATGAGTTATGGTGAACATAATTATATGTTTTTCGTAGAAAAACGGGCGCGGGGCCCCGCGATGGAGCACTTTTACACTTAAGAGCGTTCACTCGAAATTACGCGCTATTTGGCCAAAAACCATGATTTTCAAACTCGTTTATATCCATTAATGATATATTGTACAAACATGTGATTTACCAATAACATTAGGAAATATTCTTGTCTAAACAGTTAAGTAGGATTTTATTTAAATTAATAGCACACTTGTGAACTATATTCACTTAAGTAAATAGAGTTTTTGTAATTTTACTTTCAGAGGCAATTTCGAAGCTCGACAACTTCTACAGTTCTAATACAATTAATAAACAAAAAATGCAAAACAGTAACTAGAATCCTTAACAAAATAGTTATAGAAAAATATTTATTGATTTAGTTTACTAATTTAGAAAATTAAAATAAAAACATTGTCAAATTATTAAGAAATTATGGGTAAATAAAATGATGATTTGCACTGATTTAACTTAATTTTATCATTATAATAATAGGGTATTCTAATAGAAGAACATGTGTTTCAAAACTTACTATATAAAATTTGAATAAGAATAGCTTTGTCAATTTTTAATAAATATCACAAATCTCGGCGCGCGAGCGTGATGATGAATTTTGTTGGGCGACTGAACTTGCGACGCTCGTGCGCCGATATTTATGGTCCTTTTAAAATATTTGTTAAAAATTTAAAAAGCTAATTTAATTCAAACTTTATATAGTAAGTTTTGAAACACATGTTCTTCTATTAGAATAAGCTATTATTATAATGATAAAATTAAGTTAAATCAGTGCAAATCATCATTTTATTTACCCATAATTTCTTAATAATTTGACAATGTTTTTATTTTAATTTTCTTAATTAGTAAACTAAATCAATAAATATTTTTCTATAACTATTTTGTTAAGGATTCTAGTTACTGTTTTGTATTTTTTGTTTATTAATTCTGTTAGAACTGTAGAAGTTGCCAAGCTTCAAAATTGCCTCTGAAAGTAAAATTTCAAAACCTCTATTTATTTATGTGAATATAGTTCACAAGCGTGCTATTAATTTTAATAAAATCCTACTTAACTATTTAGACAAGAATATTTCCTAATGTTATTGGTAAATAACATGTTTGTACAATAATTCATTAATGGATATAAACGGGTTTGAAAATCATGGTTTTTGGCCAAATAGCGCGTAATTTCGAGTGAACGCTCTTAAGGTTAACTTTAATCTGAAATAATAAAACCCCTTAGTCGTGTAAGAAGTAGTGATAAATAAATGTAATATCATCTCTCATATCTTAAATGCATCACTAGCTCAAATTAACACTAGCTTTGTAAAAAATGTAATTTAAATTAGAATAAATTGCGTTTATGTGAAATAATTTTGTTTTTTTTCTTTAATAATCCTAAGCGTTTTATAGGATGACTGGTAATTAGTGATCGATATTTAAACACGTGATTGTACTCATGATTACAAACAACTTTCCCAAAGAAGCTTTTTTTATACACTCACTAGTTTTATCACAATAATAAAACAGCTGTTTAAATACGCGCGCGCGCCTGCGACCGGCGACCGCTCAGCTGACGCGTGACGCCGCCGTACCTACAATAGTGATAGAACTCCCGCGCGGCTTGCAAACCCATAGGTGTACGTACCTAATCAGTGAATGTACCTACAAACTAGGGAGTATATAAAAAAAAGTTTCTTTGGGAAAGTTGTTTGTAATCATGAGTACAATCACGTGTTTAAGTATCGGTCACTAATTACCAGTCACCATATATATATATTTTTACGATCCTACCACGAGCACGAGCACGCGATCCATTTGACAACCTAAACTGAGCTGTTAAAGGGATGGAGCTAAATAGGGTGTGTAGCTACATTTAAACACGTCGAGGCCCCTGTAGATGAATGAAATCAAACTTTCAAAGCTCTGGCAAATAAATATGAAAAAAATAAATAATCAAAAAAGTACAATCATCATTCGACTGGCCTGTTGGTCTAGTGGTTAGTGGCCCTGACTGGCTATGCCGGAGGTCGTGCGTTCGATTCCCACCCAGGACAAATGTTTGTGTGATGAGCGTGGTGGCCGAGTGGTAACGGCCCCGACTTATGAGTTGTAGGTCGCGGGTTCAAACCCAGCCAGGCGCATTATTTTGTGTAATTTATTTCATCACCACTGCTCTCAAAACGGTGAAGGCAAACATCGTGAGGAAACCGGCATGTCCTAGAACCAAAAATTCGAAGACATGTTACATGTGGTCAGAGTCCCAACAGTGGGAACATTATAAGGCCGACTATGCTATGCTATGCTGGGTGTAATTTATCTATAATATGTATGTATTTAGATTATTTTTTTCAATTTGTTAGAAATATTTAAGTATGTTTATCAGTTGTCTAGTACTCATAACACAAGGTCTGCTTAGCTTGGGACTAGACGGCGTTGTGTGATAGTTGTGTGAATATTATTATATTAATAACAACGAATTTATAAAGCTTCCAAGCTGCTATTATGAAAGAAAAGTCTGACATGGTCTTGACGTCAAAGGTCCATATGGCTGTCATAGAAGACGGCGAGAAAGAGATAGATATATCTGTTTAAAATTGTTACAATTGTCTCGTTTGCTTTTCTACCATTTTTGTTATTGTTTTCACAATTAGTGTTTTATTTTTGTATTTTTGTGTTCCGTACCTCAAAAGGAAAAAACGGAAACCTTATAGGATCACTTTGTTGTCCGCCTGTCTGGCTGTTTGTCAAGACCCTTTATCTCGAGAACGCGTGGAGGTATCGAGTTGAAATGAAAACCATATACTCAGGTCTGTGGTCCCTTGAAGCTGTGTTAGTGTTGTTGTTTAAAAACGAGAAAAAATACAAAAAAAAACTTCATAAAAGCTTGTTGTTGTTGTTAGGTGCAGATATTTTAATTAATGTGTCTATCTGAATGAACACAACTTCTGACTCAGTCCTTATATTATTTATATCAATTGCACAAATTGTCTGGGTCCTTTGGCCTGTAGTTAAAGCTGAAAGAGTCGCAGTCTTTTTTTAGATGAATTATAAGTTATCACAAGTTACATTTTTAATAACTAATTGCCAATTGCTTTAAAAGATACATCCCTTGTGTAAAATAATTAGGTCGAGTTGGTCTTAATTTAAAGAAACTTTAAAGTAACCTTTTAACGCTACAATCTGTACTCGGTGGAGCATACGGTAGAGGTGTGCCCCGCTTGAGCAGTGCACCGCCGTGTACTCGTGGGGGCGATCGGCGGCCGCGGTCTCTCGCGCCTGTCCTTGGTACAGGCCATGGTCCGGAGCGAGGAGGAGTGGCAGGCGGTCGCCTCCTTCTGCGAAGCAGTAATGCTAGCTAAGGAGGCGGCCGTGAGGCAACGGTCCTCACGCCCCAACCGCCGCCGAGATTCTGATCCCGAAATCCGGCCACCGTAGGCTCGGGCTTGTAGGCGGCGAGCAATGCCCGCCGTCCGACCGTCCGCTAACCGTCCGGACCGAGCCCAAGTCGTCGAAGGCGCGTAATGTTCCACGCGCGCCTCAGGGAGATGTCAGCAAATCGTAGGGGCCCAGCAGGGTCGAAGGCTACTGGGGCCATGGGTAGTGTGAAAACGAAACCCGGGGCCCTGGGATGAAGGCAACGAAGGAACAGGAGTGGGTTTTTAGTCAGTAAAAATCTGACACTACCTCACGCTCCGCCCAAGTGCGCGATTGGTCATTAGATGATTTTCCACCTAAAAAAAAGGCTTTAATGTACTTATCTGTTTAAGGTACTTGATCTAATCTTTTACGGAAGGTAAATATTGTTTAAGAAATCAGAAACGTTTATTTCAAATGGACTAATTACAGGCACTTTTTAATTGTCAAAATGTCGGTCAGTCAAAAAAAAAGTGAAGCTAAATTGCACCTTCCAAAGCGTAAATCTCTATGGAGAAGAACGTGCAAGAAACTTCATGGACACTCTTTTGAATCATAATAAGAGTTACATAAATCTTGGTTACATATTTCTTGTTGCACCTATTACGAGAGTACAATGTAGATAAGTAATAAAAAAAAAACTAAGTGTATTGGAGTGTTATGTAGCTAAGCATTAGGTATGTCTGCTGCCTCCTCTTCGAAACCTGTTGAGAGAAAGCTGCGCCGTAAATATTAGGCTACGGGAGCCTAATATTGATGACAATTGGTAGAGGATGAAGTGCCCTGAAATTACAAATTTTGGTTTGAAGACCAATAGCATAGCATAGCATAGCATATTCAGCCTTTTTTAATGTTCCCACTGCTGGGACTCAGGCCTCCTCTCTAGGAAAGGGAGTGGGCCGTAATCCACCACGCGGGCCCAGTGCGGGTTGGTGAATGTCACATGTCTTTGAATTTTTGATTCTAGGACATGCCGGTTTCCTCACGATGTTTTCCTTCACCGTTTATTGAAGACCAATATTTTATTTTAATGGATATAAACTGGCGCTCGACTGCGAACCTACCTGATGGTAAGCAGCGATGCAACCGTTGATGGTGAGGCGCACTAGTTTATTACGAGCCTATTCACTCTAGCCTTGACCACAACCAAATTATAATTGAATGGAAAGATATTTATTAAGAGTCTTTGTAGGCCAATCTGGCACCACCAAGATTCTTGTACTCTTATCCATTATTATTTTTATCATCGAAAAGGGTGGGAAAGCATAGAAATATAGGTATGACCATGAAAAGGTTTTTGACATGCTTCGGGATCTGAGTGCCATGTCACATATTTCTTGCATTAGTTAGTATTTGTACGGGAAGCAAATAAATCAAGTTCTGGTTTTCCAAAAAACGTTAACTATGCTTTGAAAATATTGCTTCCTAAGTTCCCATTCTGTATGACCCAACGTTTTTCGTGATTGAAAATCAGCAATAACATTATTTATTTATTGATTAAAACTTCATGCAACATAAAGGTACAAAGGCAAAACAAGGACGAAAACAAGGGATCAATATATATATTTAAAAGGAAAAATGAAAAGATTTTTGAGACTACTCCGCTATTTGCGTAGAAAATAAAGCCGCAACTTCCGCTTAAATGCATATTGACTGGTGGCCATCCTGATGTCAAGAGGAAGCGCATTCCACAGAAGCATGGACTTTATATGAAAGGAAGAATAAACAAAGTCAGAAGTATGAGAAGGACAAAGCAGTAGAAGATTGCTAGAAGAACGCAGATTTTTAGTATGGCAAGAAGATAGATATTGAAAGTGTGATATAAGATAAGAAGGAGGGGTGGGAGAGTTGAGCAAAGAGAAAATGGTAGTCAGTGCGCGCAAACGTCTTCTCTGGCGAATGGGCATCCATTTGAGCTCGGATCTAAAACTAGAAATATGGTCATATTTTCTTAAGTTAAAGACAAATCGGATGCAGTTGTTGAGGAGCTTGTCAAGCTTGTCTAGCAACACCGCATTCAGGCGCGTTTCATCATCATCATCATCATCATCATTTCAGCGGATAGACGTCCACTGCTGGACATAGGCCTCCCCCAAATGTCGCCACAATGAACGGTCCTGTGCGTCTCGCATCCATCGGATTCCCGCAACCTTCACCAGGTGCCACCACTACCACCACCACCCCACCCCAAACCGAACCGAAAAACCGTAAATCCATATATTATGTTTCTCACACCACTACCATGTTAATATTGTTTAAATTTGGATGTTGGATTCCACCTAATCGATTTATGTATGAAATTGCGGCGGCATTATCAATCCCCAACAATATTTCACAATTGTACTGTATATTAGGCGTGGGCAAAGTCTGTCATCTTTGCGATTGAAACATTTGAATCTGAATCACTGAAATGTTCCGAAACAGTGATGTGTATCATTTGGAATATTTGGAACATCGGCTCAAAAGATAAAAACGCAACATTTGAAACATTGGCTCACTAGGTACAAACGGAACATTTGAAAGATTGGCTCACTAGGTACAAACGGAACATTTGGAACAACGCTTCAAAAGATACAAACACAGATACTGACTGTTACGAATCGTGATCTGTTACGTTGCGCCATATACACCAACAGTTTTATTTAATTTAATTTTGATTTGAGAATAATTTAAAGCAGATGTTTTTAGTTCAGTTAATTAATATTTACACTTTAATATTAATTAATTAAATAAACTATTTACGTTTTAATTTGAATATTAAAAATACTGCATTTCACATAAAGTAAAGAGTGTTTCAGTGTTCCAATTGTTCCAAATGATGCATTTAAAACATTAATGATGCTCCAATCTTTCGGAACATTAAAATGTTTCGGAACAGTGAGTCGGTTCAGTAAAGAGTTACACACGTTTAGTCCATATTTTTTGCAAAACTTCTTAGACATAAAACTCCTGCATGAAGTTCTAGGACGTTGATATGAAGTTTTGCCTCTTCCTTCAGGACCCACTTGCGGTTTTACTCCTGCATCTAGCACCCCCCAACCTATGAGAAAAGCGTCTGTTACTATTCTTATAATAAAACATATTTTTCCTTATAGGGCAGACAGCTGATTCTAAGTTAACGAGCCACCATATTATATCATCCTGGAAAAAATCAGGTAATGTAATAATGGTTTCAAAATCTTCTTTATTTTCCAACAGTGATAAATACTTTAGTCTCTCTTATCTTACATGCCATATCTATATATATAAAAGGAGAAACTGACTGACCGACATATCAACGCACAGCCGAAATTACTGGGACTAGGAGCGTGAAATTTTGCATAAGGTTTCCTTTTATGACGTAGGCGAGTACTAAGAAGGGATTTTTGGAAATTCACCTTATCTTTGTGGTCTGGTTTCCGCACTTAGTCCTTATCAGACCATTGTGCGTGGGCCATAGCGGCCTTTATTCCAACCAGCCCACCTCATTCCAGAAACAGATGAGTCTCTTCAGTTTGCTCAGGGCGTCCATCAGTGAATTCGGTGCTCCCAAGGTCCGAGTTCTTATCTCGCTGACGGCTGTGCACTCGAGAAGCACATGCGCGACAGTTTCTTCTAACCCCATGCATCCTCTGCACAGAGGACTATCTGTGATATTGTGAAAAAGTATTTGTTCAGGGAACAGTGTCCGGTGATGGTCCCTGCCACCAGACGCAGGCTGCCTCTGTCCAGTCGCAGAAGGCTGCTGGCTGCATGAAAGAAATGAAAATTCACCTTTTAAGGGGGTAAAACGGGGGTCCAAAGTTTGTACAGAGAAACCTAATTTCACGCGAGCGAAGCCACTGGCAGAAGCTGGTATAAAATATGGCAGGGTAAACTAAAACTAGGGTTCCTATAACCTGAGCCAAAAATCTAATGGAGAAACTAGGTCCAATCAATGCTGTGGTTATTCTACAACCTTTCTGCGAATGCGTTCAGGTACCTTCACCTCTATAGGAAAACCGGTTGGTTAAAGAAAAAAGAAAGAAAATTGCGTTTATTTGGCATTACAAAAAGAAGAAACAAAACACCTTAAAATTAAACAAATAGTACATTGAGTAATGCCAAAAGGGCCTCAGCTCAGCATAATGCCAAATGGTAACACAAGGTCACCACCTGACGCTGATTTTCAGCTGCAACCCTTGGGTGCCATATACTTGAAAATAGGAAATATTCATTAAAATCTAAAAAGGTTTAGAGCTTAGGGATTCATTACTCGCCAATCCGTATTGAGCAAACGTGGTTATGCTCGCATCTTCTCTGCTTAACGGCGCGGAAGAAACGCCCGGGTGTCACCATTGCGTGGACCACCTGGAGGACACGGTGAAACACACGGTAGAGGTGTGCCCGCTTGGGAAGAGCAACGCCGTGTCCTCGTGGGGGCGATCGGCGGCGGCGAGCGGAGGGAGGAGGAGTGGCAGGCGGTCGCCTCCTTCAGCGAAGCAGTAATGCTAGCAAGGGAGGCGGCCGATTGCGTGAGGCAATGGTCCTCACGCCCCAACCGCCGCCGGGTTTCCGATCCCTATTTCCGGCCACCGCAGGCGCGGACTTGCGGACGGCAAGCAATGGGTAGCTCACCGTCCGACCATCCGGACCGAGCCCAAGTCGTCGACGGCGCGTACCGTTCCACGCGCGCCTCAAGGAGATGTCAGCAAATCGTAGGGGCCCAGCAGGGTCGAAGGGGCCATGGGTAGTGTGAAAACGAAACCCGGGGCCCTGGGATGAAGGCAACGAAGGAACAGGAGTGGGTTTTTAGTCAGTAAAAGTCTGACACTATCTCCCGCTCCGCCCAAGAGCGGGGGATGTTATAAGATGATTTTCCCACCAAAAAAAAAATCTTCTCTGCATCAAAATTATTCATTTGCGCAAGCTGTTATTATTAATTTGTATACCGTAATATAGTGTTTCCTAATAGCTACAATTTTGGGGTATATGAGTCAAGAGGTTAGTTTAGGCAAGCGTGGGATAGTGGTCAAACGATAATTTAAAAAAAATATGATTCATCAGACTACTCACTCTTTAGTTTGCGAAATTACACAGGCAAATTATAAAGTACCTCGTCTTTCTTAATACAATCCCTCTCTCGTTAATTCACTGCTTGTTGCTAAATTAGGATGGTCCAAATCATGATTTATTAGTTTTAAATGGACTCAAGAAAATATTACATGATACGAATTTAAAATTTACAAAATATGAGGGACCAAGTTAACAAAAAAAAAAAAAAAAAATAGTAGTGAGGGGTGAGTGAGAGGCAGTGGTCGCTCTTACACGTCCAAAATAATAATAATTTTAAATTTTACTAACATAGTTATGTTGTACCTACTAAAATAATATGGACTTGTATCATTACTGTGTGCTAGGTCTAAAATAAATATATTTACCTTACCTTAACGATTCGTGGAGGCTTTTGAACGAAAAAAAAAATACAAAACGTCTCTTCGTAGTGTTTGTATAATTGTCTCGAGAGCATGATTAGTGGCAGTTGACAGTTGCATGCGATCCTTTGACGGAGACGCACGTGTTGACCCTAGCTGCTGATGACGTAACGAGCCGATGTGTTTATTCCCAGTATTAGTACAAATACTACAACTACCATGAAAATCTCCCGATTTCCGAAGATCAGCGAAAGTCGTCGAAGATATAAATGAAATTCAACTGTGTTTTCTGTCTGCAGGCCGGGTTGTGAAGCCGAAATTTTTCATAAAAGAAGAAGACTATAAAATGGTCGGCGATAAGTATCGTTGTGCAAGATGCGACAAGACATACAGCGGAACAGACTCACTGAGACACCATCTTAAGGCGAAACATTACAAAATTCCGAAATACAAATGCCCAATGTGTAGCGTCGGTTATGAGAGGAAAGCTCCTTTAGCCGTTCATAAACTGAAAGCGCATGGCATTGACGAGAGAGTTAAATGTAATGTGTGCAATAAAATATTCAATTCAAATGTGCAATTAACTGTACATATTAACAATTTCCATATGCTTGGAGAAGTCGGCCAGAGGTTTAAGTGTGAATTATGTGATTACGAGACCTTCAAATCTCATGCTATGTATAAACATAAATTTAAGCATAAGACCGTAAAGAACTACCAGTGTACATACTGTAAGAAATCTTTTATGAGGAATTCAACGATGAGATTGCATGAGAAGATACATACGGGTGAACGAAGCAAGGTTTGCACTGAATGTGGACAAGCGTTTGTGCAAAAAGCAAGTTTGAATTATCATATGATGAAATACCATCCTGACATCAGTTTTTAGTAGTATGGACATTCACGTCACTGAATTACTCGTCGTCTTTAACGCTCTAGTGTTTACTGTGAGTTAGTTTTACATTAAAGTGATCATCATCACGTTTATGACGTTGAAGTGTAAGAATTTAATATGTGTACTCGTTAACCTTAGTAAGTAAGCACACGTCTTTACATTATACATACAATTTTGGCTTCTTATTTTTGGTTTCGTGTTTATCTAACTGTTGTATGCAAGCTTTATGTTGTGGTAAATAAATTTATTGTCTTTCTTGTTTATAACTGATCATGTGTATTGAGTTTACCTCATATGCGCTTATTTTGTTATTATTCGTTTAGTCAATATATAGTTCTTAATACATGCGGTTGTTTCCTTTGAAATCATTTCTAGGAAACCCAACATTACACGGCGACCCTGCTTCGGGAGTCTGCCAAGGGGATTTTTAGTACCTAATGTAATCCAACTCCAAAATCATTTATTAGTGCCAGTTTAGAAACCATATTAATAACTTATTTGAATATATCTTAGTCTTATTGTTCAACACAATTACAATAGTTTTACATACAGTCTTATACTTGGTATATAACTCGACGACGGTTGGAATACGAATGGCCGTTTGCAATTAGTCTGTTATTTTATAAATATGACGTCTAGTCAGTTGAGAGACTATATTCATAGCATATAATTTTATAATGTGAATACATTCAATACTGTATACCGCGTACATCGAAGGACTGGAACAATTTGCCTGCTGCGGTCTTCCCATCCAATTATAATTTAGGTGCGTTCAAGGCTAGAGTGAATAAGGTCTTAATAAATTAGTGCGCCTCACCATCAATGATTGCATCACTGCTTACCATCAGGTGAGATCGCAGTCAAGCACTGGTTTATATCAAAAAAAAATGGGGTGCAGATACCGGCATGGATCTTGAGCGCTGATTTCTACAGTTCTACATGCGCAGAAGCACGCAGAAGTGAAATATCGGGTCTCTTTAGTGGTATGAAAAGAGATGCGGGGGCGGGGAATGCAATCCTGGTACAGTCATTGGCTTGCCGATGTGTACGATGCGCAAAGCGATCCCCGCCTTTTCGCCGGGCGCTCAAGATTCGTGCCGCTATCTTTAATATGTTTGCTTACAGTAATTAGACTAGAGTTGAAGTTTTCCGATTCAAACCAACATACAAGATTTAACTTGTCGCGCGGGGAATCTCCATCGTGCTTTCTGTTGATCACTTTTTCTTTCACTTGTTGTTTTGATTCGTATTTGGCATGTTGCCAGTTCGCGTTTCATTTACCTATATCTACTTTTATTAGTTTTAGTATATTTTCAATGGACGCTTCTGACTCAACCTCCGATTCCGACGTGCGTTTTTTTTTATATCTTCTTCCGACGAATTCGGTTCCGATATAACCACTTCCGTTGCATCCCTAATCTCGACTATATTATATTCGATTGCCAGTATAACTGGGTACATCTGAATAATACTGTACATAGCAACTGTCTATTGGGAGACTAGAGGTGTGTAGCGACATCTATGGCGTCACATAAGAACTAATCCTGCACCGCGCAATTAAAGTTCTCCGTGCTTTTAGAACATATAGAACAGCCCGAAATCATCTATCGGACAGTTGCTCACCAGACATAACACCCGTTTGGTCGGAGTATCCTCCAACATAATATCCAATAAATAAAAAAAAACTCTATAGACATCGATTCGCTAACTGCGGACGGCATTTTACTCATGCATACATGCGCACTCGCTCCATGTCACAGCACAACTGTATTTGGTTGGATGTAACATGCGCTAGTCGGTTGTAATCCACGCGCTCCAATCACTTCCAATGCGGTTGAGGATCATATCAAAATTTGGATTACATCTGCAGTCTAGATAGATTGTAACAAACAAGGTCGCTTCTGTTGGAACACTGGATTACATACACCCGTCTAGTTCGCACTTAACTGTCACTGATTTCAAAGACGGCTAACTTGCTTTTTAAGGATTTATATTCTACTAGCCGCTAAAGCCTAAATGATTGAACAATGAAAAGGCTGTTCCAAAATGCTGCGGCAAATTTGAAATAACTGGTAGAGATGGACCGACGGTCCAGTGTGCGCCTCACGTACTTTCGAGTACCTATCATTACTCGTGGAGGGTATTAAACCGAGAACGTTGATAAATTGTCTCGTAACAATGACGAGACTGTTAAAGAAGTTCAAAGAACGCACAAAGTCGAAGATATAAATGCAACTTAAATGTTTTTCTGTCTGCAGGCCGAGATATGGCGCCGAAATTTCACATAAAAAAAGACGAAGACTATAAAATAGTCGGCGACGTATACCATTGTGCTAGATGCGACAAAACATATTCCTCAAGGGAGACGGTGAGATACCATGTGAAGAGGGTACATTATAAGATCATGAAATTCAAATGCTCAATATGCATTGAAGAATTCATGTCGGAGGCGCCCTTGACCGCTCACAAAATTAAAGTACATAATGTTGACGATAGAGTTAAATGTAGTGCGTGCGACAAATTTTTCAATTCGAAACTGCAGCTTGCGAAACATATCAAGTCCTACCACATGTTGGGTGAGAAGCACAAGTGCGGGAATTGTAATTATGAATCGTATTCTAAAGAGAATGTGTCAAGACATATGTTTGTACATACGACTGTGAGGAACTACCATTGTAGTTATTGTAAGAAATCTTTTAAGAAGAGGACAACGTTGAGGCAGCATGAGAAGATACACACCGGTGATCGGAGGAAGGTTTGCACTGTTTGTAGACAAGCGTTTGTGCAAAAAGCAAGTTTGAATTATCACATGACGAAATACCATCCTGGGGTCAAGTTTTAGTAGGTAAAATATTTTATTTTAATATTTTACAATACACAATTTCTGAAATCATGGATTCCTACTGAAAATTAAATGTGTGTGAAACTTACCGAGAAGACCGACTCGCCGATTTGCTGACAAATAATTTCCAAATGCCATTGTAATGGAAAACAATGTGTCTATAGGTATTCTGGTATTCGAAGACAGAGTTTTTGGTGGGATGTCTTCGAGGGAAGAGTTTTGTATCTCAAGTGTCTGCGCAACTGGAATAATATGTGGAATCATTGAAATAGGCGCGATCTCGGTAAAATGGAGCTAAGAATTTAATTGTAGTTTTAGCTACTTCAGCGAAATTTGCTGAGAAGGCTGAATCGATACATTAGCTGCCAAATATGTACTTCAAAAAACAAAAAGAAATGACTATTATGCAAGAAAAATTGGACGGAAGACTAGGCGATATAGTCGAACGACTATATATAAATCAAAATCAATCAATCAATGTCGAATCCGACTCGAATGGGCAGCGTTCGGGAAGCTGCGCGGTATCTTCTCGTCCAATATACCACAGGGTCTCAAGACGAAAGTCTATGACCAGTGCGTGTTGCCAGTGATGACATATGGCTCCGAAACGTGGTCGCTTACAATGGGCCTCATCAGAAGACTTAGTCATCCAAAGGGCAATGGAAAGGGCTATGCTCGGAGTTTCCTTGCGTGATCGAATCAGGAATGAGGATGTCCGCAGGAGAACCAAAGTTACCGACATAGCACGAAGAATCGCCAAACTTAAGTGGCAATGGGCAGTGCACATTGCTCGCAGAACGGATGGCCGTTGGGGCCGAAAGGTTCTGGAATGGCGACCACGTACCGGAAGACGTGGCGTTGGAAGGCCTCCTACAAGGTGGACCGATGACTTGGTAATGGTTGCGGGAGTCCGATAGATGCGAGACGCACAAGACCGTTCATTGTGGGAACGCTTGGGGGAGGCCTATGTCCAGCAGTGGACGTCTTTCGGCTGAAATGATAATGATGATGACTATATATAGCCTTCCCTAAGAATTAACCAGAATAAAAAAACGTATTCGTTGACATGTGACATTCACCAATCCGCACTGGGCCCGCGTGGTGGATTATGGCCCATTCCCTCTCTTAGAGAGGAGGCCTAGTCCAAGTCCCAGCAGTGGGAATATTAAAAGGCTGATTATGCTTATGCTTAGGTATTCTGTATGTAATTGCTAAAATATTAAATTAAATCAAAACTATCTTGCATGTAATTGCTGAAATTTAATGACGAAATCTCGTACTCCTATCGAATTGTACAAATGGCTACAAATGACTAAATTTAAAAAAGGGGGCCTTGCTTTAGCAGTATTATCATCATCTTCCTGCCCTTTTCCCGTGTTATTTGGGGTCGGCGCAACATGTTTTTTTCTTCCATTCTGCCCTGTCACTCGTCATGCTATCATTAACTTCCTTTTCTTTCATATCACTCTTCACACAATCCATCCATCTTTTCTTTGGTCTTATATGATTTTTTTATTTGTTCAAGTAACTAGGACTCATAATTACACATAACACAAGACGTAACACCAACAAACAAACAAAACTTTTTAAAATACTTCACACACAGTTATCGATGACTGCAGGTAACATGCAAGTCACTGCAGCGCCTTATATAAGGACAGTCGAGCCTGTCGACTATCATCATCAGCACACTGTTGGGGCTGCCGCGCACCAAAGATGCGCTCCGCTTACACATTGTCGCATAAAAACAGTAAACGCTGGCGAATATTTTGCGTAATGATTTTTGTTTTTTTTTTTTTCATTTTTATGAGCGGTTGTCAGTCTGACGTGACTATAGGCCCACTATTCTCTCTGTACTGGAAAATGTTTTTGAGGCACTTACATGACCTGTATTGTCCATACATACCTATGTCATAGCTAATAATAGATAGCCGATATGGGTTTATGAAAGGTAAATCAACTGCTACAAATTTGTTGATTTATGCTGACAGTATTATTAAAGCAGTTAATGCAAGTATAAAGGTTGATGCAGTCTTTACCGATTTCAGCAAGGCATTCGACATAGTTGATCATAATTTGCTTGTTGGAAAGCTGAAAATGTTTGGTGTGTCGAATACCTTGCTGAGTTTGTTTAAGTCATATCTGTCAAAGCGGTCTCTTAGTGTTGTGATGAACGGCTGCCATTCAGGTTCATACACATCCACTTCAGGTATTCCTCAAGGATCTCATGTAGGACCTTTATTCATCCTGTTTAGCAACGACATAAACAAGTGCTTTCAAAACTCTAATAATCATCTCTAACAATAATTTTTTCGTTGATGACCTCAATGTCAAAAAGCTGTTAGAAAGCCTGCATTTATACACTCACCGGCACGGAAACTTGGCCACCAATAACTTGCCGATAATTTCTATTTAAATATTTAATTTTCACTATATTATGGGTTTATGCACTAAATTAGGGTTTTTTTATGGTTTTGTAACTCAGTTATTGAAAAAATGATGCACCAGCAGTAATCTTTAAAAAAATAAGCAGTTTCACAAAAATATTGGTTTTAACACTGTCAATTTAAAAAGAACACAAAATGAAAAATAACCAAAAAGTCTTCGTTGTGTTTGCATTTTAATATCGGGTGTTTCCTCCCCTAGCCCCGATAACAGCTTGCATTCGTTCTGGCATACTTTGGATGATGTTTCTGATCTCAACTTGTGGTATGCTTTCCCAAGCGGTCAGTGCTGCATTTCGAAGCTGATTCAGAGTTTCAGGCGGGTTGGAGGAGGACTTTATTTTTCTTTTAAGCTTGTCCCAGATATGCTCTATTGGATTTAAGTCTGGACTATGAGCTGGCCACTGCAATTTTTGAATACCAACCTCTGTAAGGTAATCCTCCACGCAATGTGCAACGTGTGGGCGCGCGTTATCGTGCATTAGGAGGAATTCGTCAAATCCAATAAACCCTGAATATGGTAACACGTGTTCCTGAAGAATCTCCTCGATGTATCGTGTTGCCGTTAATCGGTTATCGACGATAACTAACTCCGTACGTGCATCGGAACTTATTCCTCACAAACTCTTCCCAGACAATAAAGCGGTTATCCCGGGCTGATGTGCATCTGACGCCTCCGCTGCCTGGTCTGCGGGAGTAGGGGCCTGTCTCCTGGTATCGTTTCAGCGCATACTGCATCGATGAACGTGGTACATTCAGTATAACAGCAACTTCTCGCTGTGTCAGCCCTTGTTCGATCAATGCTACAGCTTGTGCAACCTGTGATGGTGTTAATGGCATTTTTATTGGAATTAAATCACCTTTAGTTATTGAAGTAACAGTACGATATCACAATAATTGAATAACCTAACAATAAACTTTCATAAAACACAAATTTAAAACAGCAACTTAGTCGCTCAGATGACCGGGTTCAACTAAAACTTAAAAATAACGTCATATTGCACTCAAACATGATAAATTACCCTCTTGAACTAAAGGTAAACATTTTTTAGACCAACCTTCATAATAAATAATCATAGGAAACACTTAAAGCTCTTGTTATCGCGAAATACGCGCTTGGCCAAGATTCCGTGCCGGTGAGTGGGATTACGGCCCATTCCCCTCTCCTACAGAGAGTAGGCCTGAGTCCCAACAGTGGGAACATTATAAGGCCGACTATGCTATGCTATGCTATGCTATATTCTCACGGTTCATGAGATACAGCCCGCTGACAGACAGACATTTAATAGTAGGATTTTGTTACACACCTTTCGAGTATTTTTTTTGTGTGTGTAATCATCCAGTGACTTCTATCGCTCTAGGGTGGAGCGTGAAGTCAGATTTTTACTGACTAAAACCACACCTGCGTCCTTCAGTTTCCCTTTGCGCTCTCAGACGACAGTGAGTTTCCTTTCCAGAAAATCCCCGTAGCCCTGGCGGGCATCGACCTTGCTAGGCCCCTACTGTTTGCTAATATCTCTTTGAGGAGTGTGTGGAACACGACTTGGGCTCGGTTCGGATGGTTACCGCAATCCGATGCAGGAACCTCCCGAACTTACTATGTCCGGTGAGGACCTGCGTTATGCGAAAGTTGAGGACGCCTTGCCGCTACTTCAGACACTCCTCAAAGAAGCGACTGATTACGCCATGATTACGGCGTGCCCAGCGCTGGGTTGCGAGCGTCGCTGTCGCAATATCGTCATGAAATCCTGCTGGAACTTTGTTCGCTATGCCGCGACTTTTATCTGCAGCAGTTTCGCCCCGGCGGTGCATCTAAACGCGCAAATCGTGCATGCGTGCAAAGACTGTTTGCCTTCAAATTCCTCGGCAGGCCGGCAAGAAGGCTCGCTGCTACGCGGAAGACCGTGCAATATCCCAGAACCATGCAGATGTCCATAACCTTCTCGGACGCGTTTAGCATGGCCACTGGTTGCTTCCGCAGCGACAGTACCCACATCGGCGCTCAGTTAAGGGCCATGGACCGCACGATCCTCGCGTAAATCCTCCTGCAGGAGGCATTTGGATATTGGGCAGGACCCGCTCCAGTTTGGGAGCCAAACGTCAGAAATGCTTCTTAAAATTCCATCGGCTGTCGAGGACGAGTCCTGAATACTTCTTTGTCGACCCGACGCCGATGTGAACCCCTCCTACCGGTATTTGGGAATCCGGTGGTGGCCCGTTCCATTGGCCAACACATGACCTCGAGTCTGAAGTGCTGGATTCTCTCCACGACTGTCGCAACCTCGCGCATCGCTAGTTCAACCGCCACCTAATGCGACTTCCCTTGCGCCAAGACTAGCGTGTCGTCAGCGTAGCATTCCACGCCGACCTCACTGGGGAGGTTACCGCATCCAGCGCGTAGTGTAGCCGATGTTCCACACGGGCGGCCTTAGTACCGATTCCTGCGAGACACCGCATGATACCTCTCGATGTTTCCACACTCCCAGGTGACAGGGTAGAGGACAAAACTGTCCGTCAAATAGGCCTTGATCACACGACGGTGGTAGGTCGGCACCGCAGAGCCTCCTTAACGTAACTCCATGGCAGGTTATTGTTAGTAAAGCCGTTGAAGATGTCTTTGGAACCCTAAAACGGAAATTATGCAAAAAACTCGGTAGTCACTCATTCACTCAGCCTTATTCGAAGCGCTTTACATTCTTGCTTTCTTCTCTTTCATTGCTTTTATAATATACGGCGGATCTCGAATTGGCATGCACCGAGAATGACGAGGGTCGACCAATTCTGGGAGCAAACAAGTCATAAAATCTGACCAAATTGGCCTCCATTTTTGTCTTCCGAAATTCGTCATCACGCTGAATCACATGCCTGCCCGAGCCTAGCGCCGCTCGGCGATCGGAACGTCTTTGTATGGCGAATTTGGCCGTAAAAATTTAAAAAAATTCCGTTTTTTACGCTAAAGAGAAATGACATAATGAAAAACTGAAAAATGCATTAGATTCTTTGCAGTTTTTTTTTTTGAGTATAAAATTAATTAGGTGACGTTTCATTTATGCGTTAAGCTTTCATAATAAGACAGTGCTTTTTGCACATTTTTAGTGATATTCAATATTTTTTTAATAATCATCTACAAGGTTTATCCCCAATCCGGCTATTGTATTGACTGGTGAAACTCTTGAGCTAATGAGATCTTTTTTTTCGTAGTAATTACTTTAAGTTATCTATATAAATTTAGATTTCCTAGTGCTGAACTTTAAATGTTTTTCTGTCTGCAGGCGGAGACGTGACGCCGAGATTTTTCTTAAAAACAGAAGACTATAAAACAGTCCGCGGCGTATACCATTGTGCCAGATGCGATAAAATGTATCCCTCAAGAGATAAAATGAGATTACATGTGAAGACAGTTCATTATAAGATCTGTCGATTCAAATGCTCTGTTTGTGTTGAAGGATTCGTGACAGAGGCGCAATTAACTGCTCACAAAATTAAAGTTCATAATGTGGACAGTAGAGTTCAATGTAGTGCATGCGATAAACTTTTCAATTCGAAACTGCGGCTTGAGAGGCATATCAACGTTTACCACATGTTGGGAGAGAAGCTCAAGTGCGGGATTTGTAATTATGAGACGTATGGTAACGATAATTTATTACGACATATGTTTGTACATGGGGAGAGAAACTTTATTTGTAGTTTTTGTAAGAAATCTTTTAAGAAGAGGACAACGTTGAAACAACATGAAAAGATACACACCGGAGATCGGAGGAAGGTTTGCACTGTTTGTAGACAAGCGTTTGTGCAAAAAGCAAGTTTGAATTATCACATGACGAAATACCATCCTGGGGTCAAGTTTTAGTTAGTATTTACTCGTATTGTATTTTAATATTTATACACGGTTTCTGAAAATCTCCCGAAAATTAAGTGTGTTAAGCTTGCCGAGAAGGCTCGACAGATTTGCTGCCAATAATTTCAAAATTTTATGCCATTTTAATGGAAAACTGTATTCTGTATTAAAAACTGTTACGTTCTGATCTTAACATTAGTGAAACGCGAGTGTGAAACCAAAGAAAAATGGTATCTTGCAAGTAATCGCTAAAAAGTAATAATAATATTTTATTAACAAAACTACAAGTTTGACACATATAAAGTCCGCGGACGTTTCGCTTCACAGACGCGTATTCGTCATTATACGCTTGGTGTACGCCTGCGTGACGCATTACATAGAAAACTGTATTTGTGTCGCAGAAGCGACAAGGTGGTGCCGTCCTGTGAGTGTCGAAATGCACGTTTTTTGCGACAAAAACTGCCGTATCTTTTTTTTTCGTTAACTTAGAAGTTTGATTTTTTCACAGCTTCAAGAGACCGCAGATTTTAGTATATGGTTTTAATTTCAACTCGATACCTCCACGCGTTTCGGAGATAAAGAGTCAGACAGACAGACTGACAACAAAGTGATCCTATAAGGGTTCCGTTTTTTTCCTTTTGAGGTACGGAAAGTACCTATGACTCGGCAGTCATGAGGGCTTTCTTTCGGGTTTTGTTCAGAAGACTTGTCTGTCTACCACAAACTCGGGTTTGGAAAGGTTTCATCACTGCAAACCTCCCAAACAAAGCTGGCCCACTAGGAAGAACCTGTATCTTAGGAGGCAGTGTCCTATAAAAAAGTATCTATGACTAGGCAGTCATAGGGGCTTGCTTTCGGTTTCTGTTCGGAAAACCTTCCTACCACAAACAGGTCTCATCATTACAAACCTTCCAAACAAAACTGCGATGCGATGCGGTACGATAAGCACCATCGCATAAACTTGCGATGTGATTTCGTGCGGCAAATCATCGGTTCAGATGACCCTACCGTCGGCTTACTGCAAGAACTCGTACAAAACTTCGAATAAAGCCACTTTTAATTACTAAAAGTGGCTTTATTCAATGTTTCACATATTCTTGGTTTGTGTTGCGGCTACATGGATGTAAACCACGCGCCAATACGTTCGGTGGTTGTGAAAACGCGCCTCCTAACCAAGGGCGTTGAAGGTCACGGATTACAACATCTGTCTACACGGATTGAAACTAGCAAGGTCACCTCGGTTGGGACGTTGGTTTGCAACCGCTTGGTCACCCCTTAAATCGTCGACTGACACTTACTTAACACACTTACATAACGAACCATCATCATTAGCATCGCAGTTTTGTGTTTGGTCTCTATAACCTACCTATTTGTAATGTTTTTTACATCTCTCATCTACCAATTTGTACGAGTACTAACATAATTTGATAAGCAATTTTTTTCTACTAACATTTATAAACACTGTCTGATGAAATAAATCATTCCGTTTATTCATAGAATTTTCTTATTATTTGCATTTTTAAATAGGTATTAACATATAAAACATACAAAAATGGTAGCTCACCGGAATCGGGAATAGTATCCGATCAATTGGCGGTTAGGGCTTCAAAGAGAGGAACCTCCGCGAGATACGAGTCGTGTCCAGAATTACCGCTTTCTGAATCGAGCCTACCACAAACCATTTAACGACGTAAACTGAACTGTTAAAGGGACAGAGCTATAGGATGTACAGCTTCATCACTCGTTTTTGCTCAATTGACTGACATGCAAACACGTAATGGTAAGGCCAGTAAGATGTGCTACAAGAAGAAAGAAGACTGACCCCTATTTTTCTTTCTAGGCCCATCCACATACTACACGATCATTCAAAACGAATACCAATGCAATATCTGCGGTAAAGCGTACGCTTCGCAACCGCTCGTATCACAACACTATCGGTTCGTGCATCTCAAACGTCGCCCGAAAGACCGAAAATGCCCGAAGTGTGACGAGCGAATCCCCGACTACCTCCGAGCCGCACATTTGGATAAGGAACACGGAATACCTGCGCCATCTTGTGGAATATGCGGCAAAAAGTTTAGATTCCCTTGTAACGTGATCCAACACCAGAAAAAAGTGCACATGGGCGAAAAAACAGAAATATGTAAAGTGTGTGATAAGAGCTTTTTTAATAAGATCAGTTTGAAATTGCATATGTCTACGCATTCTGCTGAAAGAAGGTTTAAATGTGAGGTGTGCGAGAGGGAGTTCCGTTGGGAAAACAATTTAAGAGATCATTTGAGAATACATACGGGAGATAAACGATTTGTTTGTCTAGTGTGTCAGAAGGCTTTTATTCAAAAGTCTACCCTGAAGCAGCATGCAGCTAGGAATCATCCGGGGGTTGATATTTTGTGATGAATTTTGAGAAGGTGCTTTCATAACGCTGGTCAGAAATCTTCCAGAAATTTGGTCAAGTATTGAAGAAATGTTTAAATCAAATTCAAAATCTTTTATTTTACAAAAGCCTACATGAGCACTTATAAACGTCAGAAGCTAGTACACGGTACCAATTAGTCGTATCCTATGAAGAAGAACCGGCAAGAAACTCCATGTTTCTTAGGGTTTCGTAGCCAAATGGCAAAAAACAGAACTTATAGATTCGTCATGTCTGTCTGTCTGTCCGTCCGTATGTCACAGCCACTTTTTTCCGAAACTATAAGAACTATACTGTTGAAACTTGGTAAGTAGATGTATTCTGTGATTAAGATTTTCACACAAAAATAGAAAAAAATACAATAAATTTTGGGGGTTCCCCATACTTAGAACTGAAATTCAAATTTTTTTTTTCATCAATCCCATATGTGTGGGGTATCTATGGATAGGTCTTCAAAAATAATATTGTGGTTTCTAATATCATTTTTTTCTAAAGTGAATAGTTTGCGCGAGAGACACTTCCAAAGTGGTAAAATGTGTCCCCCCCCTGTAACTTCTAAAACTAAGAGAATGATAAAACTAAAAAAAATATATGATGTACATTGCCATTTGAACAAGATCTAGTTAGTAGTTTTTTTTTAATACGTCATAAATCGTAAACCACAATTTACCTTTCAAGTTTGGACGGAACCCTCAGTGCGCGAGTCCGACTCGCACTTGCCCAGTTTTTTTTAAATTAATATAAACTAGTGCTTAACTATGATCCCACCTGATGGTAAGCAGTGATGCAATCGTTGATGGTGGGGCGCACTAGTTTATTAAGAGCTTATTCACTCTAGATTTGAAGACACCTAAATTATAATCGGATGGGAACACCGCAGCAAGCAAATTGTTCCAGTCCTTCGATGTAAACGATATGGTGAAGTTTTTTAAGGATGCATCCACTAACTGAATAAAAAAGTATCTACTGCGCCTTGATGATGACCTTCATTAAGCCGTACTGCTAAGTCACCTAAGAAACAAACTCATGGACGGAGCGCGTGGGACGTCGTCACCTCCATTTGCGAAGTCAGAAAAGGGGAGGCAGAAAGAGTGGGAGAATACAACCTCCTTACCTATCCTTAGTAGTCCCTACGACCGCCATAGGGTGTGGCCTGCAGCTGACACACTTGGGGCGTCTGTTGCCTGATAGGCCCGATACTACATAATGAACTCAGAAATTCGTTGATATCTCAAACCGTTTTTTTTTTTAATTTAAAAACTTGGTTCTGCCAGCGGCTCCGCCCGCATAAAAGAATAACCTGCTCCACACATACCCTTAGGGGGTGAATTTTGGAAAATCTTCTCTTAGTGCTCGTTAAGGTTAAAAAAAAATTTTTTCAAAATTGGACCGATTTCGAAATATTTTTTTTCAATTGACTGAGAAATCGGTGAACATACATAAAAAAAAAATATTTTAAGCCGAATATAGAACCTCCATTTTGAAGTCGGTTATAAAAGGAAGCCTTGTGCAAAATTTCATGTTCCTAGTCCTAGCAATTTCAGCTGTAAGTTGATATGTTAGTCAGTTAGTTTCTCCTCTTTGACTATTTATCAGAAAACATGGCTTAAAGAACTTAGTATCCAAGACAAAAATATTAAGAAAACAAAAACCGTCACCCGAAAGACTGAAAATACTTGAAATGTGACAAGCAAATCCTAAGCTACCTCCGAACCGTGCATTTGGAAAAGGAACACGGAATACCTGTGCTGTCTTGTGAGATATGAATTCGTCATTCTCTGGTTATACTACAGATGAATCTAAGGTCCTTCAACTCATTGACGAATTAAGAGATAATTGCGCTGTCAGTGTGTCAGACCAGATATCGAGCCGGTTGCTAAAGAGATATGGTTAGGTTCTCTGCCCCGCTATTGTTCACATCTGTAACCTCGCCATATTCATGGGGAAGACATTTTGAAGGGGGTTCGAACCCCAAAAACCCTCTCTGGCTACGCTCATGGATCCGGCAAGGCAAGTCTACCAATGATGTGGTGCGCTAATTATTGAGCTCGGTCATAACAAATTTGGATAGGAAAAGAAAATGTCTCACGGTGTTCCTGGACTTGGCAAAGGCATTTGACACAGTTTCTGTCCCACACTTATTGGGTAAACTGGAAAAAATTGATGTACGAGGTCTTCCCCTGATATTGTTCCAGGACTACCTAACTAACCAGAGACAGCTAGTAAAAATTTATTATAGGGTGAGTATCGAACTCTCAGTGTCTTTCGGTGCAGGCCCAGGGTAGCATACTTGGCCCGACCCTTTTCCTGATCTACATCAACGACCTCTGCCTACTCGGCCTTAATAATGGTAAGATTTTACTTTTGCCGATGATATGGCTCTCTTTTTTAGTTGTGATAGCTGGTGTGTGGGATATTGGGTTCGTATCCCACCTTAAATGCGCTGGATTGGAGGAGACTCACTACTAGTTCAAAATTAGAGACTCCGAAAACGAAATTGAACACTATTTATTTTCTATTAAAATGTTTATTCACTTTACAGTTGTTTTATTTACACTTTTAAATAGTTTGATCACAGTTTTTAATTGTTTACAATCTAATTCAAAGGTTTTACAGTTTTGTCACTAATTATATTGTTTTAAAACACTAAAAGTTATTAGAAATAATGGTTCACAGTTATTTAGAGTTTAAGCAGTACAGAGTTTTAGGCACTAAAGTACAGTTCTAGGAGTATTGAAAATACTGAACACTGAGTACCTACTGCAACGGGCAGAGTTTCGACTAACTATGTTATAAGTACTGGAACTGGAATGAGAACGAGAACTGGTGAAAAATACAAAATTTTGGGTGTTTATACCCTTTCACCTAGGCACAAGTAGTTGTTATGCTGATCTTGATTAATAAATTTTCCACTAATCAAATAAAATTCGGGTGAGGCCCGATTTTGGTTAAGCAATCAGAGACTTCCTTTTCCCGACTCAGGTTTCGACAAGTTCAGACTTGCGATGACTTCAGACGCTAGCGAAATCCTTTCAGATCGGATTCGCTGGGGCTGCAAGAACAGGCAGCTTGACGGGGCGAAGGGTTCGTGCGGTACTGCATGGAGTAACCGCGGTAACTAACACGGAGTTGCGGGGCGCACGAGTGGGGCTCTCTGCAACCTCAACAATCGACGTAAGCGCCGGCGACGAAACTGCTGACGCGCTATGCTAGTGCATCCAAGGACAACCCCCGGTTGGTGGAAAACTACTACGACATATGGACAACTAAGATACTCGTATAAGGCTATGGTTTAGTGGACTGGTTACCAGGAACTATGTTAAGACTAAGGCCCCTGCCTGAACAATGTTATTAATATCTATCGATGAAAAGGCAGGGGGTGACTTGCACACTCAACAAATGGGCCCCCAAAAACGGTCGCTAGCACGAAGTGACGTAGCAACAAGAGGGCAACATAACCTGATGTGTTTGAGGAATAGAGAGGTATAGCCGAGGTAGAGCTATAGCAGAGGTAAGCCGTGGTATAGGCTATCAGGACAATCCCGGAAGTACGATCAAGATTCCTACCAGCACCTTACTGGATTATACATCCTTCTCCCGAGCACGTTTGCCTTTGCGAATCAGTACTCAAGCTAGCCAATAAAGGCAAGAGAGAGGTGGCAAGCTCTGTTCCTCGTCAGTGTTCACTACGGCCGGTCAATAAAGGCAAGCCGCAGATGAGGAACAAGATTCCTTCCGGGAGATCGGGTCCGTGGGGTCGCTAATGTCCATCAGTTCGCCACAAAACTGCCTTGCGAATTGTATTGTGTTGTGTCTCTTAGTCTGGCCCCTCACCCTAGGCATATTACGGCAAAGCAAACTCTACCTGAAACCCTAGGGTTTATTTCATTTCAATTGTTGTATAGAATTTGACATTTTATAGTGATAGTAGATATTGGTAACTTCTGATTTTCATTATTTTGACATTTAAACGATATTCATGGACATTTAAATTATTTTTTACTGACATTTTACAGTGATAGCAGGTATTGGTATTTATATAACGTCTGATGTCACATTAATAAGACATTTTTAATTATTCGGTGATTTGTAAATTAAATACAATAATTTATTTAATCAGACATTTTATAGCAATTATAGTGACAACTGAAGTATGAATATGACATTTTTAGTAAATTTAATGTATCCTGTGTTAATATTTGCACACCACAAGTTATCATGGGTAGTGTGAAAACGAAACATGGGTAGTGTGAAAACGAAACCCGGGCCCTGGGACGAAGGCAACGAAGGAACAGGAGTGGGTTTATAGTCAGTAAAAGTCTGACACTATCTTCCGCCCCGCCCAAGGGCGGGGGATGTCATAAGATGATTTTCCCAACGAAAAAAAAAAAACACTACAAGTTATGGTAGAATGTAAATGGCCGTCATTTAAATTAAGATCATACTATTTTGTACACCTGCATTCTGGCAAATAAATAATTATTATTTATTGGAGCGCGCAAGCCCCACCACGACATTAACGTAGAGATACGGCGGCAAGGTGATTATTATACGTCAATATATCTCAGAACCCTGAGATCCAGGACCTTTGGAAGGCGTACGAGGAGCCGAAGCCAACTCGCCGAGGCCCTTTAGATAATTGTAATGGAACGAGATACCCACCGACGATTATCCCTGTACGCGGATTGTAATATTAAATAGCCTATTCAAATGAAATATTAATAACACACTCCTAAAAGATGACTGTCTGTAAAAAGTAGGTACCTAAGAAATTATTCATGCCAGTTTCATTTTTGGATAAACTCGTTTTCGACGCACACGACGTACATTTTAATTTAATTTTTTTTTTTAAAATGGTTTTGACGTTCCGAATTCAAATCACATTATTCCCGTAAGGCCCTATTACATTAAATCCCTTGGGACAGAATGACTTGCTTTTCTTAGGTGAAGTTGTATAACATATGAAAGGGCATTATCAAAGGGCACTTATCGAGCAGGTGGTGTAAAAAATTTTTTTCTTACACCAACTGCTCGATAATGCCCGTTTATATGTCATACAACCATCACTTAAAGCGAGTCATTCTGTCCCTAGGGAGATAATGCAGTTGTCGTCACCTCACACACAACTTTGAGTATGTATATAAATTAAGGATAGGGGATGAACAATATATATAAATTATATTCTGTGCGTAGGTGACTTGCGTCACATACCTGTGGAGTTGAGCTGCTAGTTCTTCGTAGTATATTTCTTTCCCTTATATAATTGACTGCTTCGCATGAGTCAAAACTTCTACCACCTGTAAAAGTTATTGCTCCCTGAACATGAATATATCGACGCAATTAACCCTATACTTTACATATAAAATATAAACATCATATTAATAATTTCATTTAAAGGACATCATTTCAACATTATATAATAATAAATAGCCACGCCAGGATGAATATGACATAATAACATCTTCATCCTGTACCATTAAACTTGAGGTTGGATAAGGTCAGGAGGTACTATCCGGACCCTCAAATAGGCGTCCAGCACCCCATGCTCGCACAACACCGCGAGACTTTAAATTGCCCAGTTTATAATACCGGAGCGAAAAACTCGTTATCTAAAACAACGAAGCTATAGTTAACTGTGCCATAACTCGGGTAACAACGTACCCGAGCAAGACCTCAAGTAATACTCTTGAGTCATAAAAGCCGGAATCCAAGAGGAACATACATCTCAAGGTCTCAGCGAACCCCTATCACTAGAGGCTGCCTACTCCGTAATATAACAAGTTGGAATCAAATGAAAAAAAAAAAAAACCAGAGATCCCTATTATACTAGAGGCCGCCTACTCCTAAATATAACACGTCGGATTCCCGGAGACACACTTCTCCAGGCCTCGGCACAAACCCCTATTATACTAGAGGCTACTCCTTCCTGCAGAGGGTTGGAATCCGGGGGATGGTGGGTAGCCATCCCCCGGATTCGGCCTCAGCATCCCACCTAGAAAGCCTGGGACTGCCTACACCGTCCCCCCTACCTGTCCATGTCCACGACAAAGACTAGGCCTAACTTTATCAGGCCCCATACAGTTTGGCTTTTACCATTACCATTACCATCTATAGGAATCAATTGCGTCGAAACAACAAATAACCACATGGAGCTTGACTAAGATATTTACATAAGTAATACTTAGCTTTTATGCCGTCGAATTTTGGATACGTCCCTTTCCTCCAGACACGGCACGAAAAGTCTTTAACCAACATAATTCACGCTCTGTACACAAGCGATCACACAACACGTTAACTATAGTTTGCGACTTTTAGAAATGGCGGTTACTAGTTACTAGCTCAGTTGGCGCCAATTAATCTCACGCTATTGCAAAGTCTATATTATCTATGCTTACCATAGTTATTCAAGATGGCGCCTCTAGATGTTGCTAGAGTTGAATTTATATATTTGGTCTATGGCTTCGCGTTCTTCGCGACAGCAGTATGAGCAATTCCTAGAAAATATTGAGATTTGAATTTGGAACGACAAAAACCGTCAACATTAGGTAAACTAAAATGTACGTGCATCAAACAAGTTTATTCAAAATTCAAACTGGCCATCAACAAAAAAAAAAGCAGAATATAACGTGGTCGTGGTTACTGACGAGGTTCGAAAAAAAAAGTTATGAAAAAGCGGGAGCGATAAAGAAAATTGAAACTATAGAATCTTAGAGTAGTGAATTTTGTTTGTTTCAAATCTCAAAACATGTTGAGTGATAGTTATGATTAACTTGTACATAATACTTATATTTCTCTAATATTTGATTTGTTTTACTAAATTGTCGTTTAATTATCTCACAGATGGTGTAAAAAGTAGAGTATCCAACACGGGGATAAAGCTGTCTTTATCTTGGGTGGCTTGAATTCCTCACTTCACTCAGGTTTCATTATTAACTCCCTCGCAATGCTCGGGAGTTAATTATATACTGTCGTTCGGGATTAAAATTAGAAACCTTCGTTTCGTTCGGAATTGAACATGCCGCCTGCGACTTAAAGACACTGCTTTATCCCCTAGTCACATAATCTACTATTTCATCTCACTACTATTATAATTGAGATTTATGAAAAATCACCTACTTCGGACTTTTCCCTTGCTTTGCCCCAATATTTTTCGAAAATCAACTACAACTAACCCGAAAATTTTGTTCTAGATTATGCCACATTAACTGCTTCTTACTACACGTTAGAAGACCAAGAAAACGGCTCAAAAAACTACGCCTGCACATCCTGCACAAAAACATATAAATCCCTTCCGAGCGTAGTCCAGCATTATCGACACGTACATCTTCACTTAAGACCGAAGCTAAGATCATGCTATTATTGTGAAATCAAAGTACCAGGACACGCCCGTGCCTTTCATCTCGAAAAAGAACACGGGATACCAGCTCCAATATGCAACGCTTGTGGCAAAAAGTTCGCATACCCCTTCCAAGTGTTGCGACACCAGAAAAATGATCACATGGGAGAAAAAAAATTTGGCTGCAGTGAATGTGATTTGAGGTTTACGTCCCAAGCTAATCTGACACAGCATATGATAAAGCATTCTGGCGTAAGAGTACATAAGTGTGATATTTGTGATAAATCTTTTAAATGGAAAAAGAATTTAAGAACACATACAATGATGCACATGGATGAGAGGAGGCATGTATGTCCAGTCTGTCAGAATGCATTTGTACAGCAGACGAGTTTAAAGTATCACATTACTAAAAGACATCCGGAGTATGTTTAATATAATGTTCTGTTATTATTTTGGAGTTTTACTTACACACGTACAACGTCACAGACGTTTGCTTCTTCTAGAGTAGCTCTGCTGGCGTCCTCGATGATATCCTTACCTATATTTTCAATTTTCAAGCACCGGTGGAGCTGGTGAGTTGCTCTTGAAGGAGTTTACGGCTCTGATTAACTTTATTCTCAAGGTGAAATCATGGACATCTTGTACGGAGCTAATTTATGAGCCCTGTGCAAGAGGAATGGCATAATTAGTCCCTTTGCCGTACGAACTACCTGCCATTGTACAGTCTAGGGTCAAAACTGCAATTCCACTTTACCAATGCTAAAATGTTTGAAATTTCATTGTAGAAGAGGGTCAATGGTTCATGACTAATTAAATTCATCATCATCATCTTCCTGCCCTTGTCCCGTGTTATTTAGGGTCGGCGCAACATGTTTTTTTCTTCCATTCTGCCCTGTCATGACTAATTAAATTGGTAGCATAGTATTAAAGTACGGAATAAACTAGTTGCGGACTATTGAACTTCTACAACAAAGAAATTTTAGACACATTAGCATTGGTAGAGTGCAACTGCACTTTTGATCCCTGACTGTACCTACGGCAGTCATGATGTTTCGGAATGTTAGCCCCTGCAGCTTGGCGACGGCTTCAAAGGGGGTTGTGTGGCAGCCAATTGTCGATGAACCTAAATTCTGGTAAAGAAGAGGACATTCTGAAGGTTGACATAAAAATGCATTTAACTTTGTTAATAGGGACACCTTGTTAGAAGAAACTAAAAAATAAATACCTCAAATCTTTAGTGTCTACAGTAGTAGCTTCACTAGTAACAATTTAAATTACTTCATGGAATCTGCTGTCGGCAGTCAACAAGGTGGCCCTCTCGGGTCAGTGATTTTTAGCTTAGCTATCCACCCAATTCATCAAAGAATAAATTATATATTTAACTTTTGGTATCGATCTTGAATCGCTATTTTTTTAAACCTACTTTATCATAGGACTTGATCTCAACATTTTTAAAAGCGAATTATTCCTTTGTTATAGAAATGACGAAACCCAACTTCCAAAATTCAATACATCTAACCTTTTCCCAACTAGCTTGGCCTCCATTTGAACAAAACTCAAAACAGTAGCTTCAAAATTAGAATTATTAAAAACAATCTACCTGGCTTCTCTTCACTCGACAAGACAAACCCAGTGTAGGCTAGGCTTTATGGAAGTTCTTCTGAAAATATGGATATTGTCATTCAGTGTACCTACTCGTTCTTGTCAACGTTAATGTTTACTTACAATGCGTTCCAAATAAAAATAGGATCGATTGCCATGTTGCACGACACGTCATACTGTCAAATCGAAGAACTATTATGGCGAGCAAAACGAGAATTTTTTTAAATTTAATTTATTTACGAACTGTGAACGAAAAAAGTTTAATTAGAATCCAGTTCTTCAATTTTGCTCATCTCTGAGTTCTTAAATTTTGACCAATTTCTTGCGATTTGACAACATGACGTGAAGTCACAATATGGCAATCGATCCTATTCTTATTTGGAACGCATTGTACGTCAAAATGTAAAGTAAAAAAAGTTGTTTTTCGTTGTTGTCACTAGACGGCGCTTATACATTTTCAGTAAAAAATTACGTTTACTTTGACGCGATCGAGTACGTCAAAAAAAAATCGTGTACTTGTGTAAGGGAGATACACTGTAAGAAATAAAACAACAGACTTTCACAAATACGTCTATTTTGAGGTATGCTTCTCCATCAAATGATAGGCTTTTGTATGACTGGTCAAAGACCTCTGGTTGTCAAATGTCTTGTCACAAGCTTGACATTTCAAAACTTTAGGTTTCGCGCCATGCACTAGTACTTCGTGAAAATTTTTCTTCGTATAATCATTGAATTTTTCTCCACAGTAACCACACTTATTCCTTTTATTCATACAGATGTGTACTGCTTTTTCATGAGCCCTTTTCTTAATATTGTTATTAAAAACTTTAGAACAATATGAGCAGTTAAAAACCCCAGTTTTATGTCTGTACGAGTGTGTGAGTAAAGTTTTCTTATTCACAAACCCGGCATCGCATACATTACAGATATAGTTTCTATAATGTGAATTCATATGTTCTAATAATACTTTGAAGTTTCCATATTCGTTGCCACAGAACACGCATTTCGACATATCGGTGTCGAATTTGAACGGTAAAATATGATTGTTTAGTCCTTCATGGAAGAATTTTGTGTGTACTGATTTTAAGTGTTCTATTAATTGATCTAAAGTATCGAGATTCATTTGGCAGATATCACATTGTAAATCAGTGATGTCTAGTTTTATTATGTAGTTATGCATTGCTTTTGCTTCCATAAAAGTTGATTTCGAGCTGTTGTGTTGTGTTGATGTGTGAGTCTTAAGTTCAGTTGTAGTTTCATATTGTTGGGGACAAAAGCTGCATGAGTACCCGATTCCAGCATATTTTCCTATCGGCGTAGCATTAGAATGACACAAAATAGTTCTAATGTTGTCTTTGTGTTTCTCCACTTCAGTTTTTCTTTTTAATTTTACCTGACCTTCAGTCTTATTGTTAGGATTAATAACGATGATGCCTTTTTTCTTACGCTTTGTCTTGTTCCCCTTAATCGTTATGATGTGTTTCTTAGGTTTCCTTGTTGCTCCTATAAAATAGAAAACGGTGAGTGTTAGTACTTATTTCTGAATCAGTCTTTCCAAGGGTTTTTTTTTTTGGGTAGGAAATTTGCAAATAACTTCTCTCGTTCTGAGTGACAGGAAATGTCAGTCGTTTATTGACTAAAAACCACCCTTTTAGTCAATAAACGTCTGACATTTCCAACCCGTGTAAGTCGTGTTCCTTCAATAGCAGGATTCCAGGGAAAGGTGACTCTGTTGAACAAACCTACAGCCCTGACAGGTACCAATTGTTTAAATATTTTAGTGTTCTGCTGTTATGACAATATTGATAAACAAACATCAAAACAAACCAACTTTCACATCTACACTAATATTATAAAAAGGTTAAGTTTTTTTTTTGTAGGAGGTAACCTCTGAAAGGACTTAGGTGACAATTCATCCGCAAATTATTTCATCCGCGGATGAAACGTTACCCTTTTAAAATTGTAAGGCGACGAATCATCCGCAAGTTCGGATGAGTTGTCGCGTAGATATATTAATGTGGTCATATCAGCCAAATAGACAAATTTGGAGGGGGAGTTTTTTGATTTTCTTTTCTTTTTTTAAATAAAAAGTTTACTTAGATATTTAAAAGCGGCGGAAAGAGAAAAAGGTTGATAGCGGGGGAGGGGGACAAAAAATTATTAATTTACTGTATTTCATGGTTAAATCATGGTTAAATCGAACAGAAATACTTCTATGTATACGTATCGCTTTTTTATCAAGAACAAATTTTTTTATACTGGAAAATCAGAATAATGAGCAATTTACCTAAATAAATGACAGGTTAGGTTAGGTTACGGTTTTACTTTGTTATAAATATGAGACACATAACATTTAAATAGATTGTTATTAAGAATTATATTATACATTTTTATACATAAGTGAGAAAATATTAATTAATAACAAAAAACTCGAATAATTTAAACAAACAAAAATAAAATTATAACCAAAAACTCAACTAATACGAAATTTTGTAAGTAAAATTTTGTTAGTGATACAACCACTAATATGATAATTTCTCTATACAATGTCCGAGGCTAATTTCATTATCAATAAATTCCCGCAAACTGCTATTATAATTTTTTTCCTTCAGTATGCTTTCCTCCGTTCTCTTTGAAATAAATCCTTGATTTTTCTCCACAGATTTGAATGATAGTTGGCATCTTTTTTAAGAGTATTTAATAAAACGGCTATGTTAGGTTTACTCTTTATTGTCCTATTCAGTCTCGAGTTCCACCATTCTATAGCGTTATTAGTTTTATGTCGGATATTATAAAAACACCATTTATCAGACAAGATGGATTTCTTCTCTATCCAAGTATTTTGAAAATAATTGTTAAATTGCGCTGTTTTATCATTCTTGTGGACAGCATCTAAAGCTGTATTTGATAAAGTAACAACTCGAGGGTGTATTTTTCATTTAAAAAAAGCTGACCAAAAAAAAAACAAAACTGATTGTAATTACAAAAACATCAAACATATTAAGGGCTCACGTGAGGCGTCATGTGGCGTTGGCATATCTTCCAAATACTGAAGTTTCAGATGGTTGGCTTTATGTTTTAAGTGATTGTATACACAAGGATGATAAAACAGCGCATATTGAATGATGAAATTAGCCTCGGACATTGTATAGAGAAATTATCATATTAGTAGTAGCACTATACAATTTTACTTACAAAATTTCGTATTAATTGATTTTTTGGTTATAATTTTATTTTTGTTTATTTAAATTATTCGAGTTTTTTGTTATTAATTAATATTTTCTCACTTATGTATAAAAATGTATAATTCTTACTATCATTCTATTTAAATGTTATGTGTCTCATATTTATAACAAAACTCAATTTTCCCAGTAAAACCGTAACCTAACCTAACCTGTCATTTATTTAGGTAATTTGCTCATTATTCTGATTTTCCAGTATAAAAAAATATGTTCTTGATTAAAAAACGATACGTATACATAGAAGTATTTCTGTTCGATTTAACCATGATTTAACCATGACATACAGTAAATTAATAATTTTTTGTCCCCCTCCCCCGCTATCAACCTTTTTCTCTTTCCGCCGCTTTTAAATATCTAAGTAAACTTTTTATTTAAAAAAAGAAAAGAAAATCAAAAAACTCCCCCTCCAAATTTGTCTATTTGGCTGATATGACCACATTAATATATCTACGCGACAACTCATCCGAACTTGCGGATGATTCGTCGCCTTACAATTTTAAAAGGGTAACGTTTCATCCGCGGATGAAATAATTTGCGGATGAATTGTCACCTAAGTCTCTGAAAGTAGGTACTGGTCCAATTGCGAATTTTTTTTCTCCCATAGAAAGCTGCTTTATTCTTGAGTGACATAGGCTATATTTTATGTACGTGGGCAAAACTGCGGGCAAAAGCTAGTTTATATAATAAAACTAGCTTCTGCCAGCGGCTTTGCCCGCATGAATGTAGGCGGTTCTCCATACAAACTTTGGACACCCGTTTCATTCCGTTAAGAGCTGACTTTTGGGAAACCCTCACTTAGTGCTCGCCTACGTCATAAAAGGAATGTTTGTGCAAAATTTCATGCTCCTAGTCTCAGTAGTTTCGGCTGTGCGTTGATATGTCAGTCAGTCAGTTTCTCCTTTTATATATATAGATTACATAGGTAACCATAAAAGGAATAAAAAAAAACAATAAAGGAAGGGATTTTCCATAGGAAACCACAATTTCTATTTATGAAACCCACTATGAACATGTTATCGTTGCGTAGTCCGACAAATCGTGTGATGAGTTGATAGGTAAGTACTTTTTTCGCAGAGAAATTATAGAAAGAATAGAATGAAAATAATAAATGATAAGTATTTTTTATTCAGGTGCTTAGTTTTCAAATATCGTTGTGCTTGTATGTATTGTCTGTTAATTTCTCATCTATATATGTAAGATAAAAACTTACATTTAAAACTCACTATAAAAATACTTACATAAACTTTATAATATTTTAACACCTGCTACAGTAGACTTTCATAAGGGATACCGCCAAGTTATTATTACCCAACGGAAAACAGTTTTAGTGATGGCTTCACGTCCTTGTTAGCAGAAATATGGACTCTGCTTGCTATTTTATTGAAACAATAAGCTCCATCGCCTTTTAAGACAGCTTCGAGAAGAAATTAAGTAAAGGTGGTAATTAATCAAAGATGGGCTATGTTGACGACGTATTTATTACTTCTAAATATTTCATAATTTTTGTGTTTACTCAAATCAACAAGAAAGAAGTTATGAATAAGACGAAGTCAAACCAAATTCCTTCGTCACTTTTTGCTTACAGTTGATTTTAGAACTCGTGTTTTAAAACAAAAAATTGAGTATCACTTAGTTGATTACAAATATTTCTAAATATCACTTACATCACGTTTTTGAGATCAACAAAATTTAAATAGATACTAATCTTAATGCTTACATACAAAGCACTTCACTTAGTGAATCATACTTACAAACGAAATAAACATTAAATTATAACTTTTTTTATATTATTTTATCCCGAAGGCGGCAATATTACCCTTTCATATCTATGAAGTTCGCCCTCGCAACGTAACACACAAATTCATACAACCATTCGCAGTCAGTTAATTTTTGAGAATAAACAAAAAGAAAATATGCAATCCATTTTTGTTTAAATATCGTAGCATAATAGCATTAGTAGCCTTTTCAACTTTACAGGTCTTTTTTTACTTTGTAATGTTGGTTTTTTTGTCATTATTTTTTTTTAAAGTAAAAATTTATAGATTAGTTACTCTTATTTTATTGTTATCAATCCTTTCTGAACTGTTAAATTACATTATTTATTTAAAATTTTGTTTTAAATCACGTGCTCGCGTGGTCCGAACAAGATGGCGCAGTCACGAGGGCCAAGAAATACAATCAAAACATGAAAAACATTCTAAAAAATACGTAATGGCTACTAGCCTTTTAAGGAATTTTATTTAATAATCTTATTTACTTAAGTATCTACCAAAGTACTTAATTTTGCTGAGATCGATCAGTTGTGTAGACACTTGAGATACAAAACTACATAAATTTTACATCACAATATCCACTAGGAATCTTGAAAGACACTGAACTTCACTCAAGAAAATCCACTGAAATATACATTCCTTAAGTTAATTTAGTATTTCAAACTATGCATTATTATGCTACACCTAAAAAGCCATTAAGATAAATACAATAATATTATCTAATGAGCGACATGGTCTTTTTTATCCAGCTCGAGCCGGAACTTAACATTTTCTTTTTATGCACCTGGCATGTCTTTCCAATGTCTAAGGCATTAAGTACGCCTACCTACCACCTAGTACATTTGTATTGCATGAAGTTTTAATACATAAATAATATTTTTGATGATTTATTTTCTAAGATAAGCTATTTATGCTTCATAGTTTTATGCAATGAATTCTCAGTTTTAAATCTAAGTGTGCAAAATTGGCTGATATTGACGAAATATACATATATTATACTGACGATAATAATTTTGATTGTACTTTAGTTAGTTTTACTACTCTAAATGCGCGTGGTATTAACGTAAACAGAGAGATACCAACTAATGACTTTGCGTTTGCCAATCGAAAAAAACTAATAACTTCAGTAATAACTTTGTTACTAATTCGGCCGTATACTCAGCGCAAGGGGACTTACTGTCGGTCATGCGAGCAAGAAATAGGAATGGAGCTAGTATATATAGATCTATTAACAGTTCAGTTTAGGTAGTAAAATAGATCGCTTTAAGAACTCGAGGTAGCGGTACTGCTCAATTTAAAATCACCACTATTTTATGTCTGCTATCTCTCTTATTGTAAGGTGTATTGTAGCGATAGAAAGATTTAATCGCCATCTTATGATCTTAGAGGTTAAATACTGGTTAGGTTTTCAGAAGCATGTTCGTCTAAGCTGAAAGTCGCTGCTATATTCAGGTAAATAACGTCACTACAGTCAAGAGAACTATTAGTTAGTTTGCGCTTCAACTTTAGTGCATCTGTCGCTTTTTTATTAAAGAATTCAACACCGGTGTGATTTTTTCACCTAATCATTAGGAATACAGTAGAACTTTTTGTGAATCGTGAAAGATCGTTGTGTAGTAAACATTTTGCTACACGTTTCACACTTAAATTTTCTCTGAAGACCGTGATCATCAGCCTCATGCTGTATCATCTTCTGGAAGTCATTGAACTTCCTCTCACAAATAGTGCACTTTGGTCTCTTTTTAACGTATAAATGGACCATTCGTTCGTGAACTTTCATCTTGATACGAGTATCAAAAACTTTTGCGCAAAAGCCACATCGGAAGACTCCAGTTTTGTGTCTGTACATGTGAGCTTGCAACATCCTTCTATTTACAAAGCCAGCTTCACAAACCTCACAAATATGGTTACTGTAATGAGTATTCATATGTTCTAGTAAGATCTTAAAGTTGTTGTATTCGAAAGAGCAATCGACACATTGCAGGACCTCGGAATCGAACCGAAAAGGAACGATATGACTTCCTATGTCAGTGTGAAAGATTTTCTGGTGCTCTATCGTGAGGTGATCAATAATTCCTTGGAGTTCATTGAAAGGTTTCATGCACATTTCGCAGCGGAGACCCGTGATATCTAGTTTGACGATGTAGTTAAGCATAGTATAGTTATTCATATAAGAGGAGATATTTTCTTCATCGTGTTGTTCGATTGTATGCTTTTTAAGATCTCTGGGGGCTGAGTAGACTTCAGTGCAGTAGCAACAGTTGTACCCAAGACTTCCGTATCTTCCGATCGGCGTAGCATTGCTAGCAAGGAGGATTGTTCGGATATTCTCTCTGTGTTTATCGACTTCATTGAGCGTGGAGATTTCAGTCTCATCTTCAGAAGTGAAAAATGATGAAGCGTCGACCTCTATCTCGATCAGTATGGATTCCGGGTCGATACCTACAAAAAAAGCGATTGTTTAATGGTTGATCACATCGCATACAAATGAAGGTACTTTAAAATAATGTTTCCAATAAAAAAATAAAATAAATGATACTACTTGTTATTGATGAAGCTGAAATTTTTGATGTGTTAGGTCATATAAACGACAGAAAATTACTTATTTATTATTAAATATACACACTATCTTTACGGGCTGAATATATTATGACTTGCTGAAGTTACTTAAATTTGTTCCACAAAAAATTTATTAAGTTTTTTACATATCCAACTTTAATTTATATTCCTTAAGGTCGCTATCACGAAATTTCGTTCTTTCTTACATACGATTTTATTTTGCAATTGTAAATTACATTTATTTAATAAGTAGCTATTGCCCGCGGCTCACTCAGGAATAAAGCAGCATTCTATCGGTAAAAACATTTTAGCAATCGGACCAGTACTTTCAGTGATTGCCTTCTACAAACAAAAAAACAAACTGTACCTGCTTAATTAGCTAATAATAATAAATTTATTTATTTTCTCGCCACAACATTACACAATACAGAGCAATAAATAGCAAATACATAGTATACTTTTATTATTCAATATTGTGGGAGACTGGTGCCTAAGCTAGGCTCAAGGTCTGTATTTCAGGACACCAGGATCTCCAACATTTACATTTGCTTATAAGATTACTATAATGTACTCGTACACTGATCACATAAATTACAATATTAAGGTAGCAAGAATAATTTGCATGCATTCACAGACTCGCTAAGATCAGTTGTCGAGTCAGTGATTTTAAATTTTATTAAGTTTTGTGTGTTATTTGCATGGGAAGTGTGTGATGTAGTGAGGTAGGGGTGTGTTTGTATTTGGTTGTGCGTTTACGAAGATAGTTTAGTGAGTGTATGCATAAGAATATTATTACACTATGGTGGTAAGTAATTTTTCCGTACTCTCATAATTTAGCTCCTGGAGGGAAATTAGTGTACTTAGATATAAGCGTAGTTCAGGAGAAATTCCCAGTTAACTCGGACCGTTGTAAGGTATTGAATGTTTTTTTTTTTTTTGTTTCTTTAAATTACATTCGTAGGCATAGCAAAATTCTGAGCCGATATGAACTACAGAAGTGTTTAAAAGATATTTTATGTATATTTCATTTTGTTTGCTAAGTACAGTAATTTTATCCAGAAGCTCAAAAAATTACGCATATTGTATTCCGACACCAAAAACATCTTTTCCGTATTTTTGCTATCATTACTTCTCCATTCCATTAATAAATCAAAGTTTTACACTGGATGGGCAAAACGTGATTTCGCTCTTGGGCAAAGCAGGAGATAGTGTCAGACTTTTACTGTCTAAAAACCCACTCCTGTTCCTTCTTTGCCTTCATCCCGGGACCCGGGCTTCGCTTTCACACTACCCGTGGCCCCAGTAAGCTTTGACCCTGTGATTACATGAGTTTCCCACCAAAAAAAAACCTGCTGTTTAAATGAGTACCGATTGGCACGAAAAAACGAATGAAAAATAAACAAAAACACTCTTTCAAGTAATCAAGCAATTAAATTTATTATAAAATACCAGTACCAATGGTAATAATACTTACTAATATAAAATGTCTACAATTATGTCTATCATAATGTCATACAGACACTAAAATCTAACCGAAAAGTACAAGCACATCAAAAATCGCATTATTTTCTACTGGACCTACTGGTTACAAGTTTATAGTAGGTTCTAAACCAAAATTAATTTGACAACTTACTCATTTAGTATCAAGGTAATATTCTTAAAAATACAAGTACAAAATCCATTAAAATAAAGGACACATTAAACCAAATGGACTGCTTTCTTATGCTCAAGCATTTTACTGCGAATAACGAAACCAGAATCGCAGAAACCACAAATATAATTTCGGTAGTGTTCAGACATATGATCTTGAAAATCGCTGTGCTCCCCTATGTCGGCTGCACAAACCCCGCACATAAGCTTCCTGCCATCATACTTAAAAGGAACGATCTGATTTTTTATCTGTTTATAAATCAACTCATCGTGTTCAGTCTTCAAATGGTCCATCAACTCATCCAGTCCATCTATAGGCTGATCACAAAGCTTACATTCCAAACCAGTAACGTCCAAATAAACGATATGTCTGGACAAAGATCTAGCGTTGAAGAACTCTGGCCTGTCATTAGTATGGACTTCTAAAGAGTGATTTCTCAATTCGGTCGGGTTTTGGAATTGGTCAAGGCAGTAGCTGCAAGCGAATCTAGTGCCTACTCGACAGCGAACAGGTGTGGCGTTGGAGCACTTCAGGACTGTCTTAATGTTTTCGAACTGCCAGTCCAGTTCCGTTAACCTTCTCTCTTGGGCAATTTTTTTCTGCTGCTCGCGGACCCAGGGTATAGTCTTCTTGCCTACCGGTCGAATGGATACGAAGGAAGCATAGTTCATTTTTCTGTCTAAAGTGATGCTTTTGTCTTCCTCTTCGAAGATTATTGGAGATTCGCGAATAGTTCTGGAGCGAAGACCTGGAAATAACGAGTAAAATATTATGTTTTAAAGAATACGAAATTAATAAGAACCACCACCACCACCTTTGTACCTATTTTTCTGTTTCCTTCTTCTAATCTTTTATTTCTGTGTGTGTACATAAATTGTTAAATAAATAAATAAAATAAATAAATAAGAAGTTTTAGTTAGTTACCCACCCAAAGTCGGTCTTGTTTAGTTGTTCAATTGAGTTCCAGTGATGCAGTAGGCATTTTTTAAATTATTGTTACTTTTGTACATGCATTCTGAAGACGGTTGGTTCACACGTGAGGATAATATTAAAATCAATTATTATGGCAAAGGTGTTAGTCAAAATGAAAACCACATTAATTGCATAAAAATGGCAGTGCACAAAATTGTAAGCAAAGAATCCAATTTTTTTTTAGACACCTATTATTATTAACCGACTTCAAAAAGAAGGAGGTTCTATGTTCGGCTGAATGTATATATATGTTTTAAATGTATTTTCACCGATTTCTCGGTCAATTGTGGACTGATTTGGATTTTTTTTTATTGAAATGTTATGCTTCCAAGATGGCCCCATAGAAATATTGTTATGATCTGATCATGAATTTCAAAGATATGGAACAGAACTCCTCATAGGACCACAGCAGAGCTGTCGTAACAAGTACAATTGCTTTGTTTATACGTGTTGTCGATGACTGACTGAAAGAAGAGGGGCAATATATCGAACTGATCTGATGATGAAGCCTGAAGTTAGGCACCGGAACTCTGTAATAAATTAATGTAATCTAACCGTGTTTGGGATTGTTAGAATTGACATGAGATGCAGTCTGGCTATAAGGTACTTATTTAAGTTTGGCTGAGGGGTATTTTTTAGTGGTGGTAATATAGCTAAAAAGTAAACTAACTTATATTATATTATATTTGTTCGGTTGTATTTTTTTGTTAAAAGGTTTTCATTTTATAAAATAAAATAATTACGCTGCGATATCGGTAGCAAAATCATACAGGTATCAGTGTTGCTAGGTATATGTGAAATGATAGGCCCTTAAGTCAGGGTACCTACTATGAAGTTTCGAAGATCAAGTTAATAATATAAAAGTGAGATGAAGCTACACAGAACGAATTATAATATAATAAGAAATTTATTTATTTGGATCAAGAACACATACAGACATAATGAAATTGAAACGATGATAACAGCAATACTATATTGCTATAATTGCACTCCTTTATTGACAGCAAAATCATGATGATACGTATTTAATACGTGGTTTTTATGTTACTATTGGACTTGTTTGACATAAATGAGCATGGCAGTTGAGAGTTTCGTCATGATCACTTAAATGTCTCACTGATGGTGGCGCATGTGTCATTCGGTTCCCTTCAAAATGGTTGAGCTGAGTGGTGCTAATATTAGCGTCATGTCCGTGAACGGGCGCTGTCAGTTGAGACTGGTCATCTCTTAGCTGCCAGGTGCTATTTTAATATCTATATTATCTACATTCTTCTCACATGATAGCAACAAGAAACATGTAACAGAGATATTTGTAATTACAAAACATAATTTCCATGGAGTTTCTTGCACATTTTTCTCCATAGAGATCTACGCTTTGGAATGTGCAATTGGCATCATTCTTTCTGACTGACTTCTTGACATTTTAAAAGTGCCTGTAAATGGTTTATTTGAAATAAAATGCTTTGAATCTTGAATAGTCACAGTAAGAACTTGGTGGTACCTTCTCGCTTATTTTTATTTAGCCTCTTTTTTATAATGCAAGAACATTGTTGACTCCGTGGATTCATAGATTACTTTCTATTTCGACACACGTTGTTATTATTGCCTGAGTCTGTGTTTCCTGATAGCTACAACCTAGGGGTCTTAAGTCAACTTAAGACTTAAGACCCGCACGTGCGCTTGCCTAGAGGCAAGCGTGCTCTATTGTTGGCCACATCACCGCTTACCATCAGTAAGCGGTGATGTGGCCAACAATAGTGTGTGGCAAACTTTATTGCGCTTTTGGGTACAATACTGGCCACATACCTATTAATATTGTAATATGGAAATATTGTAAAATCAATATTTGTTTTTTAAAAGAGTAACCATGGAGTTTCTTGCCGGTTCTTCTCCATAGAAAACGACCAATTGGAACCGTGTAGGTACTCGCTTCTGACGTTTTTTATATGCCCAGGTCTATATAAATAGGTGAAATAAAAATATTTTGAATTTCGCAACTGACGTAATTATGACAAAGATATTATGACGTATATTGGACAAAGCAAGTTCGTATAAGGTGTTTTTTTTTAAGTGTCAAATCATCTAATGATTTCTCTCGCACTAGGGTGGAGCGCAAGGGCGGGCCGGATTTTTATTGACTAAAACTTCACCACATGTCTTCCTTTTCAGAAATTCCCCGCGGCCCTAGCTGGCCTCGCCCCTGGTGGGCCCCTGCGGTTTTGTTGACATCTCCTTGAGGCGCGCGGCATATTACGTGCCGTCGCCAACTCGGGCTTGGGTCGGGGTAAAGCCGCGCCTACCGTAATTCGTATGTGATGACGTGGTGTTTATTCGTTCATTCTTTCGGTCCATTGGACAAAGCCGCGAGATTATTGTATCTTTTGAAGTGAATAATTGATTTCTAGTATTGCTTTCTGTATCCTAATAGCAAAATATATTTAGCTAAGTAGTACTTATAATGAGCTTTATGTTTACAAAATCCGTATTAGAACTTAAATGTACCTAAGTAGAATTTTGAAAGATCCTTCTTTATACGTTTTGCATTGTATTGTTGGCCTTACAATGTTCCCACTGTTAGCACTCAGGCCTCCTCTCTAGGAGAGGGAATAGACCATAATCCACCACGCCGGCCCAGTGCGGGTTGGTGAATGTCACATGTCTTCGAATTTTTGGTTCTAGGACATGCTGGTTTCCTCACGATGTTTTCCTTCACCGTTTTGAGAGCAATGGTGATGAAATAATTACACAAAGTAATGCGCCTGGCAGGGTTTGAACTCGCGACCTACAACTCGTAAGTCGGGGCCGTTAGGTTACCACTCGGCCACCACTGCTCTACATTAGTTATATGTCTTAAATTGTATAAAAGATAAAGGAGTATTAGATTTAATAAAGCTCAAATCTTCAGTTAAAAAGAAAACACAAACGGATCATTTAAATTTAACTTTAATAATCTACCTAAAAACATAATTAAGTCAACAGTAATTAACTCTATGCCACAGTGTAATCCCCATGCTTCGCTTTCATGTGATTTTTCAACGTACGTTTTTGCACAAACGCTAAATTACAGACAGTGCATGCAAACCGACGATTGTCAGCATGCGACCGTAGATGCTGTTGAAGTGATTTTTTAGTCGCATAGTGTTTCGTACACACATGACATTGAAACTTCTTGATCCCTGTATGTACTCTCATATGTTCTACTAAAAGATGTTTTAAGAAGAACTGCATATCGCAAATTGTACAGACATGTTGTCTTTCCATCAAATGATCTTTTTTTACATGTCGTGCCAGAGATCGCCTGTTCGTGAATATACGTTCGCATGCAGTACAATTTAAGGATATCGGAGGAGCTCCGTGTTTCTTGACCATATGGTGCATTTTTGTCCAATAATCTTTGAATTTTTCTTCGCAAACTTTGCATTTATTTCTCTTTTTAAGTCCTAAGTGCATCCTCTGTTCGTGATCTCTCCTTTTTTGATCGCAAATGAAAGTTTTATCACATTGACTGCATTTAAATTCACCTTTTGCGTGTCTTCTCTTATGGCAGATTAATAAACGTCGTGTTATGAAGCCTGCATTGCACACTTCGCAAATATAGTTTCTGAAATGATGATGCATGTGTTCTTGTAATATTTTGAATGTTGAGTATTCCGTTCCGCAAACAGCGCAGTGAAATTTCTCAGTATCGAATTTGAATGGAACAATTTCGTTAATGTTTGTAGTTATCTTTTTTCTATGATCTTTTTTTAAATGTGCGACAAAATCATCTAACTTTGGAAGACTTTTATTACAAATTTTGCATTTCAAATCAGTTATGTCAACTTTTATAAGATATTCAAAAGATTTTGGCATTCGTAAAGTTTGTATGTCAGAATGTTCTTCTAAAGAATGAGTCTTTAAATTTTTCGGATCTTCGAATTTCTTCGGGCAGAAATTACAGCGGTATCCATCGCTATCTTTGTTTCTTATTAAAGTTGCATTAGAATATCGAAGTATCGTTTTTAAATCGTCGGAGCTTCTCATTGTTTCTTTCCGTGATTTTTCAGGGGTAGATTGAGTTTTCACTACAGGTTCCCCTGTAGTAAAATTATCTTCTTTATATGGTGTCCGTTGTTCACCTATGAACAAATAAATGCTATCAATTCTTTCAATACTAATCAGTTCAATTCTCGAGATTCGAGATCGTTATAAAATATTTCGTTGAAAGATCACATGAGAGCGTAACTAAAAAATAATAAAACAATATTTAAATTTCTTAATTGAAGTCGAACGAAAATTATGACTAATTATGAACTTTTAATATAATTAATTTAACAATTAAAAATATATATTAAGACTACACAATAACATTAACTCTCCATAATGTCTACTGCTCTTACACTTCTTCACCATGTTTAGAACGCATATGACTCCGCCAGCTACACTTTTGGACGAACGCTTGGCCACAATGAGTACAAGCGAATCTCCTATCATTCGCATGAATCCTCATATGCTCTCTAAGCGTATTCTTCCTTCCATAAGCCTTTAAGCAAACTTCACATCTGAACTGCCTCAGCCCTGTGTGCTTGGCCATGTGTTTCTGCAAACCACTTTTTCCAAAGAACCTCATATCACATTCACTACACTTGTGTCTTCTCTCCAGAAGATGATCTTTCTTCGTATGTCGCGATAAGGACCTTTGGTTACTAAAAGTTCGGTCACAAGCGGAACATTTAAGGACGACAGGAGGCATTCCATGCTCTTTGACCATATGGTCCATCTTCTTCCAATAATCAACAAATCTCTCCTCGCAGTAATTGCATTTATTTCTTTTACTCTGACCTAGGTGTGTTCGCTTTACGTGTTCTCGTATTTTAATCTGGTTCGTAAAAGTTTTGTCACATTGATCACATTTATATTCTCCGCTATCATGCCGTCTAACGTGACTTACCAGCAGTCTATCCGTCACAAACCCAGCTCCACATATTTCACAAATATAATTACCGAAATGTGAATTCATATGTTCCTGCAAAAGTTTGAATGAACTGAATTCTGTAGAGCATATAACACATTTTAGTTCTGGCGAGTCGAATCTGAACGGGACGATTTGACTTTTGGCGTCTAGATACATCGGCTTGTTGTGTTCGTCTTTTAGATGCTTTACAAGGTCATCTAAATGTTTTACGTCTTTGTCACAAAGTGCACAGTTCAAATACGTTATATCTAGCTTGATGACATGTTCAAATAGCTTAGCGGTCGTGTACTTTATCAGTTTATCATTGTTATGTTCTTCCAGAAAGTGCTTTTTGAGAGCAGTCGGCTCCTGAAATTGTTTTGGGCAGAAAGAACAGCCATATCCATGACTATCTTTACATCTTATGGGGTTAGCATTAGAGTTGAGTAATATATTTTTTAGATTAATTGTGTTCTTCATAGTTTCTGATGTTGAGCCTTTTAGTATGGCATTTGGGTTTCTCGCTGATAGTTTTGAGATGAACTTCAATTCAACGGATGCTTTTGACGGTTTCTCTATTTTGATAATCCTAGTTCCCCGTCCGTGACCTACAAAGAGAAATTTTACATTATTGTATTATAATGCTCTGTTAAAAGCTTTAATACGTCGTGTTTTGCTTTATTATAATTTATACTAATTTCACAAAAATGTTATAAATGTGGAAATAAGTACGTAAGTATGTATTTAAAAAAAAGATGCCTCAAAGGTGGTCTGAATGAAACTTGGCATATTTTTAATCCAGCAGTGCATTTTCTCGAGATAATAAAACTTTATCACGCTAACGAGGCTACATACCTCACGCACATATCACTATGCCAATATGTCTACTTTATGAAACGTAGAACAATTTGCCTGCTGCGGTCTTCCCGTCCAACTATAATTTAGGTGCCTTCAAGGCTAGAGTGAATAGGCTCTTAATAAACTAGTGCGCCTCACCATCAATGATTGCATCACTGCTTACCATCAGGTGGGATCGCAGTCAAGCACTGGTTTATATCAATAAAATAATTCTTTCAAAAACCCAAAATCTGAAAAAATATCAGTTCTAAAAATATATTCATCCGCATCTTTGTTACGTCACTACTCCGTTTCCGTAGGTTGTAGTTTAATGTTATACCTGATATATAAATATCTCGTGTCACAGTGTTTGCTATCGAACTCTTCCGAAACGGCTTGACCGATTTTTATGTTTTTTTTTTTTAATATTTAGTAGGCCTAAGTATTCTCAATAGTAAAAAAAAGTAAGTTCAAAAGTCATAGGGTATTTTTTATCCTCCTATCTCCAACACTATTTTTTTTCTTCGATTATTTAGTATGGCCTATCAACGTTTGCAGAGTTTATTGAAGCTTCTTTAGCCTCATAAATTTAGCTATCCCACACAGAAAGATTTTTTGCCAGTCGGAGAAATTAACGCGTTTAACCTAACGAAAAAAAACTCTTTCACTTTATTATAATATCAGTATACATAAATAAATAAATAAAAAAGCCTTATATTTCTCACAAAAGATTACAGAAATAAACTTATTTCTAATTTTATCTGCAAAATTTAAATATATTTCTTTTAATTATATATATTAAAATTCTACTGTGGTTGTAAGAACCCCTCGTTCTCGAAGGTGAAGGCCTCCTCTAGAGACTGCCATTTATCCCTGTTTTTTGCCATCTCCATCCACTGTTTGCCAGCCGCTTGTATGATATCGTCAGTCTACCGGGCAGCTGGTCTACCTCTCTTTCTGGTGCCTGATGGGCCCTTCCAGGATGTTATTCTGGCTGTCCATCTGCTGTCTGTTAGTCTGGCTATGTGTCCAGCCCAACGCCACTTAAGCTTTTTTAGTATACATGACCAAATGAAACAAGCAGTAACTATTAAGCTGTTTAATGAGTAATGACATAAATTCATACAATTTCTCCATGTTTAGATTTCATGTGACTTCTCCAGCTGCATTTCTGAACGAACGCCTGTCCACAATGGCTGCATTTAAAACGTCTGTCGTCATTATGAATCCTCATATGTTCTCTTAAGGTCTTTGCAAATCCATAAGACTTTAAACAAATTTCACACTTAAAAGGTTTAGCTCCTGTATGCTTTGTCATATGATTCTTTAGTTCACTTGAAGAGAAAAATGTCTTTTGACAAACTTCACAAACATGTGGTCTTTCCATCAAATGTTCTCTTTTTACATGAACGGCTAAATGTTTGCGGTGTGTAAATACTTTATCACAAGCTTTGCAAGACGAGTTTTGCTTTTTCAGTCCATGTGCTGTTATCAGATGAGCTTCCTTTTTCCTATAATCATTGAAAATTTCCTTACAGTACCCGCATGTGTGGCGAACTTTTTTACTATGCTTGCTCTTTACATGCCGGTTTCTCTCAACCAATGTTTCGAATTTCATAAAGCAAGTGCTACAGTTGAAGCTTCCAGTTTTATGCCTGGATTTATGTAGTTTAAGTCCACAGTAATTTACAAAACCGGCATCGCAGATATCACATATGTAATTCCTATAATGTATATACATATGTATCAGTAGTAATTTGAATTTGTTAAAAACATTCTTGCAAATAAAACATTCGAGAGTTTTTGAGTTAAACTTGAAAGGGACAATGTGATTTTTGATATCAGTGTATATTACTTTCTTGTGTTCATTTTTCAAGTGATCCATCAATTCTTCAGCAGTGTCAATGCTTTTGTTACATAGCTTGCACTGCAAACCAGTGATGTCTAATTTGATAATATAATTGTACATGCTCATATTACTTATGAATGAGGCTTTGGTAACATCCTTATGGACCTGTAAGGTGTGTTTCTTGAGATCTTCAGGCTCATGGTATTGCTCTTCACAGTGACAACACATGTAACCCATATCTCCCCAAAGTTTTATTGGAGTAGCATTAGACCAACGCATTATTTCTATAATATTCGATTTATGTTTGTATATTTCATTACTTAACCATTTCGACACTCGAGGAGTTTTGCAAGAAGAACTACCTGCTTTAGTAGGGTTTGTTACACTTATGTCAGCAATTTTTAATGGTGTATTTTTTCCTGTCTCATCTTCATCTGGTTCGACTTCTATTTTAATTTTGACTGTTTCTGCTTGAGTACCTATAAAGAAAAGTACAATTATATTTCATGCATTCACTCTATCACACAGAACTTCATTTCGATTACATTTTGTTACGCCTATAATTAGTTTTTTCTGTTTTGTATAGTACTCTATCATAAAGTTAAATATTATTATAGTTATTATTTAAGTTTTCTCGCACATGATTTAATCAATTAACAAACGTGGCATCACCGCAACCACAGTTAGTTTTTAATTATAGTTTTAGTTTTTCTTTTAAGATAAATTACCATCAAACATTTAGGTAAGAAACTTAAAAATGGGGTCATAATTTGCCCTGTGAACGAAACTGGAAGGCATTTTCAGTTAATTTAGTGATTTTCGATACTCAGGTAGTTACTAAATAATACTGCACAAAAAATAATTGTTAGAAAAAGCTAGCATTGGTTGTTCAATCGTCCTCAGGGGCACTTTAACCTTCAGATCAACGCCATGCTATGCTATAGAGTAACCAGTAACCTCGTTTATTCTTTCCTTCCACGTTACGTCGTGTAGTAAGTGGGTGTTTTGGCGAGCCGTAGTTATGTTGAAACTTTGACGATCAAAAAGCTGGCTCACAGCCTTATTTGAATACATTACTTTTGATCTTACTTTTGTCTTGGTTTCAAAGATCAAAGATAGTATTACTTATTAGTATACATTTCTTTATACGCCGCTGTTCTAGTGTTTAAGGAAGTACCTACTGCTAAAATGAAATCCACCGCTGTAACAGAATTGTTACAGATTGTCTAGATACTAAATTTCTTGAATTCTAAGTTACCCAAATAAAAAAAGTATTAGTTTTATGATACTTATTTAATGAACAGCAAAACCTTACAAATATCAATTTACAGTTTCTATGCTAGAACTTCACTACATTACTCTTAGATTCTATTTTATTTTCCAACTACTGTTCTGCGACAAGTCTGCACAAATTCATTTTAAACAATATCACTATGTTTAGATCTCATATGACCTCTCAAAGTGCCTTTCTGCGTAAAGTTCTGTCCACAGTGTTCACATTTAAACGACTTCCCTTCAGCATGTGTCCGCATATGAGCATTCAGTGTCTTTTTCCTTCCATAATGCTTTAAGCAGACTGAACACTGAAATTCCTTCAACCCAGTATGCCCGACCATGTGGCTTTTAAGCCCAGTCGTAGAAAAAAATGCCATATCACATTCTTTGCATTTGTGTGGTCTCTCCATTAAATGGTATTTCTTTATATGAATATTTAGTCTCTTTCTATTGGGAAATACTTTGTTGCACGCTTGACACGCAGCTTCCAATGATACAACATTATGTACGGAAGCTATATGAATTTCCTTCTGTCCATAATCTTTAAAAGCTTCTTTACAATACCCACATTTATATGTAGTGTTTACGTGTGTATGAGATGTTCTTTCGTGCAATCGTTTCTTTACTTGAGTAGGATAGACTTTTGGGCAGTAGTCACAAACATACGCTCCTGTTTTGTGGTTTACTGTATGTTGTGTTAAAGAGTTTCTGTTCACGAATCCGTTGTCACAAATAGTGCAAATATAGTTCCTGTAATGGACATGCATATGCCCAACAAGAGTTTTATACTTACTGTAAGTGTTTGGGCAAAATATGCATTTCAGTAAATCGTTACCGAATTTAAACGGAAAGATGTGGTTTATATGGTCTTTATATATTTTCTTATCATGTACATTATGAAGATGGTCTATAAAGGAATCTAGAGTATCCATATCATCATCGCATAGCTTACACTTTAGTGCGGTTATGTCTAACTTGACGACATATTCGGACATGTTCATGTTCTTCATAAAGTTAGCCTCTGAGATATTTTTGTGACTTTCTAGAGTGTGTGTTTTTAGATCTCCAGGGTTTTCAAACTGTTCCGGACAGTAGCAGCACGTGTATCCAATCCCTCCATACCTTCTTATAGGTGTTGCATTAGAGTGAAGAAGTATTTCTTTAATGGTATTTCGGTGTTTTAACAGTTCTGTCCTAGGTGTCTTTTGTAGTTCTTTTTCAGTGTTTACAAAAATTTTCTCATCGATATTTTCTGTAGGTATGTCCTTTGTTTCTTCTGTTACAACAGTTTTTAGTTGATCACCTACAAAGAAAAACATAAATCAGTCAAATGATAATTCAGTTTCTTGGAATGTATGTTAGAAGGTTAAATACTGAAAGCTTCAAACATTATGTTTGTAATATTAAAGTAAGATTGTTTGTCTTGCTATTACACACCTCTTCTTTGTGAAGATCGGATATAGGTAGTTAATGAGCATTTTTTAAGACTTCTTTATGTTTATGTTACACGACGTAAGCTTTATAGTTTGCTGAATATAATAACACCTTTTGAGTGCTGCTGGGAAAACGATTTTTTCTGCTTACGCTCGCTGAAGTAACCTAATAAGGAAGCAATATGCGTCACTGGGGAGTCGTGGTAGTTCTAGCCACAGCAATATGCTAAGCGTCTTCTTGGTCTCATGGGGCTCTCTACAGCTTTGCAGCTGGACAGTTCCTCCTCGTCAACTTAAGGTAGGCCCGACTTCAAGAGCGTAGTTACCGCTATCAGCCGAATCAATGATATGCTCCCAGGTTACAGGGACCCCAACGTGTGAAAAATTCCGTAACATCACAACCTTAAATTCTGTATTGATTAAAGGCCCGTAGTGAATGACTAATAACTACTCTTATATGAAAGAATGTTGCAATTTCATAGCATGCTCTGCTCGTTCTAGAATTCTACACAAAATCACAATAAAAACTTAAGTAACCTATTAGGATAGGAGTATTCTGAACTAGGGTCCAGAATATTCCAATAAACGAGCTCTTTTTCAATCAATACTTGTGAACTTAACAAATTAGTCTGGCCATCTTCTTTTCGAGAACCCTCAAAAAATGTGTGATACCTAGGGCCTCCCTGAGTTTGTATTTTATATGATTTGATGTGTTGTAAGTATATTTATAAGATAGTATGGACAAGAGTCAGTTATAAGTCTGAATTCACTTAATGAATTTAGGGAAGACATTTCTCAACGCCTCGTGGACATTTATTTTTGATTACTTTTGATTAGTTTTTAAGTTTTTTTTATATCGTACTATATATTATATCATTCTTAATATATAAGTGTAATAGTTAATTGTTGTTTTAACATGTAAAAATTTAGGAGAGTCAAGTTAATCACTTTATTATCTATTATTCCGATCTATCGAAATAAAACAACATTTATTATTTAACATAATATATTATCCACATCCAATTACACAGAAAAAATTTCTTGTCGATCTCTTGCATCTTTTTCGATTTGAGAGTATGAGGCAAAAAAACATATATCAACTTTAAAATATTACAAGCCAGTGCAAGGCGGTTGGCATCACTGTTGGTAAACAAACATAACATTTTTTTTTGTGCAAAACCGGTAAGTAATTATGTTAGTTTAAATCAAAATCATGGGCCAAATAATTTTCTGGCTCTTTACACAAATAGACAGTTTTGTAAAATTACAGACAATTGGGATCTTATCAATTAACCTTATAAATCTACCAAGAACTCAGGAAAATAACTACAATATAAAGATTTTAAAGTCACTCCGAGAAATAACTTCCAATACCTAAAGGAATTATGTTTATTACAACAGTAGTAATGCTGAGTGAATAAGAATCCTACAAAAATACATGCAAAGAAGTCTTTTTTACAAAAATCTTCGTAAACATTGGGCTAACGTATGTCAATTTTACGTAAGCCCAATGTACAGTCAGGGATCAAAAGTGCAGTTGCACTCTACCAATGCTAGTGTCTAAAATGTCTTTGTTGTAGAAGTTCAATAGTCCACAACTAGTTTATTCAATACTTTAGATTCTATGCTACCAATCAAATCAGTCATGAACCATTGACCCTCTTCTACAAAGAAATTATAGACATTTTAGCATTGGTAAGGTGGAACTGCACTTAAGAATGGCGACACTCCTGAAAATATATCATTTTCTGACTATTTTAAATCAAGCATAACCTAGAACTTTCTAGGCTATGCTTCATTTAAATTTATCATAATCATTTATTTGCAAACAAGTGTCACTGTTATATGCTTATGCTTTTCCTCCTGAAATAGGTAGTTAAACTGTATCTCAGGAGATAGTTCAGACAAGAGTTTATGATGGAATAATTTTAAATAACGTCCCTGAGTACTGGGTTTCATAGATAATAAACTGTACAAGGATCTACAAGTGCATGACGGTGACGTGGCATGCAGAAAACTTATTTTTTTTTCTTTTTGAGGTTCAAAATCATTTACACTTAAACCTCGCGCCATATGGTTAACACCAAGCAAACGAGCGTCCGCATGAATTATAATATATTGAGCGTTTTATTTATCGGGTATGTATCCAAGAACGTAAATAAGAAGTTCTTCATAAAGTAGTCTGTAAATATCGAAAATAAGCAAAGCCCTATATATACCTACTTATTTATATGCGAGGGCTGAAAAGTTAAAGAACTCCCTCATGCTCTGGGTGCGCTTCACCCATGAAGATGGGAGTAGCAGATTTCTACTAACTACAACCCACACGTGTACCTTCAGTTGCCATTCACATTCCAGGGTCGCGATGGCTCTTTCGAACTACCCCTATTAGTGTTCCTAATTCAAGGCCAGGAGGTAGTGTATTACTTAACTTCTAATAAGGTTAGAAACTTTTTACACATGGTTATTGGCAGGTAACTCGATATATTTCCAGCAGGACATTACAAAGTGATCTATTTTCGACATTTAAGCATCCACGATTTTCATTAATTAACAATTTGAAATTTCAATGAATGAAGAAAATATGTTAACCAATCTAACAAGTAGTAAAATATTTTAATCATAGCTATAAGACTTAAAATGTATAACGTGAAACAGGTTGGACTTACTTCTCGTAACACTATGTCTTATTACTAGATATCGATACCAGGAATGTATGTATATATTAACCTAAGAGCCATTTCTGGTAAATGACCCTTACGTTAATTATTATCATTTTTTCTCTTTGCGTAAAATACCCTTTAGTCCGTACCCACGTACGAACACGAACACAAACATGAACATTTGGTTTGTTCGTATGGACAGCATATTCGAACACGAACATAGTACGAATCAAGTTCGCGCAAAACAGTCGTGAACTCTCTTAATAGCCATGGCGGCATCATTGGAAGTGGTCGATTGATTCATGAAGAACATCGTCCATACAGAACATACTAATAGGATCGCTGTAAAAATGTTTGACGAATAGAGTGTTCGATTTTCGTTACTGATACAGACGTGCGAACCAAGTTGTTGCGTATCATGATACGCAACAAATTTGTTCGTACGTGCGTACACGGCTTTACGTTAACTGATTTTTCTGTTACTACACTATATACAAATGATTTTTCTGTTACTGTCCCCGCCAAATGCTAAGTATACAATATTGGCAATGACATTACCTGTTGCGTCACTTCGCAGGAACGCAAAAAAAAAGTAATTTGTCTAAGCCTATTGAGGCCCTACCACAAGCTCTAACGCGATCTATTTGACGATCTAAACTATTAAAGGGATGGAACTATATAGGGTTTATAGCTCCATCCCTCTTCTTTGCTCGCACGTTTGAATGTCAAGCATAACACATCATGGTAAGGCCCCTGGGCCTCAAGTCTGCTATTACAATAATGTCCGAATGGTCTATCATTGATTTCATAATTGTTGATTTTGACAAGTTTGGCAATCTACTAATATAATGGCGTCATTGTGACTTGCCAATGGTCAACCACTGACACTCCATTAAAAGAAGTGGCATAGAATGGTAATCTCGTACATAATGACAAAAGAATATCTGACGTATGCGGTAATCTGCTAAAATTTTGACAGTTCCTTTGATCAGTGACCTACCATTAGAACGTCATTGTACAGTCATAGCTTTTAATAAGCTCGATATTGTCATTCTACCACAACTCTATTACGAGACCATTGACCGATCAATGATCGATCATTATGAATTAGCAGATTACAAACTTTTAGCAAAACGACAATGGGATCTTGTTGGAATGAGGAATATATAAAATAGCAGACTTGGGACCCCTGGTATCGATATACATATTATTAAACATTTAAAAAATCTCCAACAAATCGCAAAACGACATTAAATTTAATTCAAAATGCCCTTTTTTTGGTCAGGCGAAAGTGCCACTTTTGTTGCGCATAAAATAATGAACTAAAATTCGGTCATATATATATATATATATATATATATATATATATGGAAAATTAAAATTTTGCCGGTTAAAGAAGTTTTCTCCGTCGTTCTCAATGAACAAGTTTGATCGAATGCATATTGAGTAGTATATGTATATTTGTGCTTGGCCCAAATATGCCGCCAGGTTACGCTAAGTTTTTGCACGAACGATTGATTACATTTAAAACGTTTGTCATTGTTATGAATTCTCATTATGCCGAGTCAAAATAGATTTCATAACAAAATATTTTGAGCAGACCTCACATTTAAAATTTTCAGTCCCTATAAAACTATATGATGGCGGTTCCATATTTAACTTAGTTTTCGATTATTTCAAGAGATGGCGCTTGTAGTTTAGAGTGCAAGTGTCGGTAATTTGTGTCACGTGACTGGCACACGTCACTGACACAACACTGAGCGCTAGTGCGATATAAGTCAACGACGGATAAGTAGTATGATCAGAGACTCGGTTGGTATCGCATGTGCTCTAATTTGGATTCCGCAAATATAAATTTTTAAAGAAAATGTATAATTTGTTGTACAACCCTTCCGTTATCCATAAATAGTTGAAAATAAAATTGATTTCGTGTTTATGTGTGTGTGAATACTTTGTTCCTCTTAACTAGCTACACAATTGATACTGCTAGAGTCGTATCGAAACTATTCAGATAAATTTACACAAATTTACAAAAATAAGAATTCTTCAATCTTCCAGTTACTATTATCAGTCTAAAGAAATAATCGTATTATTTACTTGGACTGGATCATATTCGTAAACGGTTAAGGAGATATTTATTAAAATCCCAACTTTTTCAAAAGTTTTAAATATCGTTTGCTAACTTTAAATAATAGTTAGAGCATTATTTTGCTTGCATTTGGCCGGATCGGTTGATAACGGCTTTTCACATCAAAACTGAAAGCCCCAGCAATTATTTTTGCTTATTGTTAGTTAGTTCGATGTGCCTACAGAATGCATGGATTTCGGCTTGATGATATAGCCCATATATCAACAAAAATCACATAGTAGATAAGAAAAAAATATGGAAACATTATATATTATGTTAAACAAGCGTCTTCGTGCTTTGTCTTCACGTGCCAGGTTAAGCTAGGTTTTTGCACAAACGCCTGATCACATATTGTACACTTAAATCGCTTATCATTATTATGAATCCTCATATGCTGATTCAGAGTAGATTTCGTGGCAAAATACTTTGAGCAGACTTCACATTTAAAATCTTTGGCCCCTGTATGAATCAGCATATGCTTTTTGAGGTCGGTATTCCTGAAGAATGCTCTACCACACTCTGAACATTTGTGACTTTTTTCCATCAAATGAAAACGCCTGACATGAGCGCTAAGGAAACTATGGGTAGGAAAGTTTCTGTCACACGCGGTGCAGTTATATTTCCGTGGAGTAACGCCGTGTACTGAAGACAGATGTAGTTCTTTCGTAACGTATTCCTTAAAACCTTCATTGCAGAAATTACATTTATTTGTTTTGCCATTTTTACTGTGGATACGCAACTCGTGGTTTCTTCTCTTGAACACGTTGTCGAATACGACAGGGGAATGTCGGCAAGGGAAGGTTCCTTTGGTGTGGGTAACGGTATGACTGGATAATGATATATGATTGATGAAACCAGCATCACAGACGCTGCAAACGAAGTATCGGTAATGTTTGTGCATATGTTCATGTAATGAGCTAAACGTGGCGAAAACAACGCCATTAGTACAAAGACAACATTTCAGTTGATTCGCATCAAACTTGAAAGGAAATATTTGATTTCGTATATCAGTATAAAATATCTTATTGTGTTTCTCTGTCAGATGGACGAACATATCTTCAAGAGCATCTATATTAGTGATGCAAAGCATGCATTTCAGGTTCGTGATGTCAAGTTTTACTAAGAATCTGGATGGTCCTTTAGCTGTAATGTTGCCATAGAATTTCTCTTTATTTGGATGTTTCGTCATAGTGTGTACTTTCAAAACCATGGGTTCTTGGAAGATTTCCGTGCAATAGCAGCAATAGTATCCCTTATCGCCATGTTTGAGTATCATAGTGGCATTTGTAGATTCTAGGATTATTTTCAGATTGTGTAGATGTTTATGTAGCAGTCGCTTCGTGCGTGTTCGAGGCGCTGCCTCTGGATTCATTTTTAATTGTTTTTTCTCTGGTGACACAGTATCTTCTGTTTTCGGTTCTATTTTGATTTTCGTAGCTGTAGTCACTTTTTCTTGATTATCTATAAAGGAAATGATCAAGTTATAATCAACTTCTTCCCTTATCTATATTAAGTTAAAAATATAATTGTTTCTGTGTGTGCACTTTGTACTTCTTAATTAGTTACACAATGGTTTTGATGCAGTTTTATCATCACGTTATCCTTCTCAATCAGATTGTTGTGCATAGATTTGCGAAGCGTAAAAGTCCTTAATCTTTCTTCTATTGCATTTAAGATGTACTTGAGAATCGTCAGATTACGTAGACATTGAAGATCATAGTTTCAATATTTAAACTCACTTTTAAAAGCGCCACGTATTTCGTATATTTCTATTCATACCGTAAGAAGATTATTTGCATTACATTTGACCGGTTCAGTTCTGCCGCGCTTATTACAGTTATTAAAGTCACATTTTGGTCGAAATTGAGTGAAATTTACAGAAATGTAGATCTCAATCTCTACATTTCAAATATATACATACCTCAATATCGACCAAAATGTGACTTATTGTAATTATCATAAGCGCGGCAGAGTTGACAAACGGTTTTTTTACAATAAAAATGCTAGCAAATTATTTTGGCTTAGCTGTTAGTTTGATGTATTTACATAATGCATGGCTTTCGGTTTGAAAATACAATCTATCTTCACTAAATCAAACAAACAGTACATCTTCGTGCTTTGCCCTCATATGGTAGGTTAAACTAGGTTTTTGCACAAATGCTTGATCACACAGATCGCATCTAAAACGCTTATCATTGTTATGAATCCTCGCATGCTGATTAAGATTCGATTTTGTAGCAAAAGACTTTGTACAAACTTCACATTTAAAATCTTTAGCCCCTGTATGAATCAGCATATGCTTTTTGAGGTCGGTATTTCTGAAGAATGCTCTACCACACTCAATACATTCATGGCTTTTTTCTTTCAGATGGAAACGCCTGTAATGTGCGCTGAGGAAACTGCGTGTTAGATAGCTCCTGTCACACGCGATGCAGTTATATTTCCGTGGAGCTACAGCTTGAACCGTCGGTGAAACAGTTTCTTCATCATTCGTCTCTATTTGGATTTCCACAACTGTAGCCTCTTGTTTATCTATAAAGAAAATGATTATGTTATAGTCAAATTCTTCGGATATCTATTAAAAGTATAAAATAAAATTAGTTTCGTGTTTTTCTGTGTGTGCACTTTGTACTTCTTAACTATCTGCTATGTATTTGGATGAGGTTTTACTAGCATTGATAATTTATTCAGTTGAATGGCCATTTACGAAGCCAAGCACAATCTTGATTTTTCGTGCTAGATCGTTCCTGGGAACCGTCAGGTTATGGAGAATTTTCCCAGAAATTTTCGCTCAGTGTTATGTTTGAAGTGCCTAGGTAGGATGTCTCCAGCTTTATATATGAAATATTACATTTAAATAAATAAAAAAATCTTAGCAGATTTTAGGTAGATATGACACATATATATTTAAAATGTTCTTTTATCTAAAGGTGTTGTCAAATATTACAGGAAGAATGAACAAAGGTACGTAAGCATTGTATAATACTGGTATAGCTAGTTAATTATTACAATAATATTGTAAGGCCTAGTTTTTTCTTTGTATTGAGGATTCCGGATGATTAACAAATTTTAGAATTGCGGTAAAAAGTATGGAATATACTTTCTATGGGCTTTGAAATATAAATGGTCTGTTAATTCATGTACTTGAGATGGTGGCGATTGTTTAAAAAGATTTCGTATGAGTGTACGAGCAAATCAAGTATAATAAATAGGTAGATGTGATAAAGTCTCAAATACCCTAAGGGACGAATATCCCCCCACAAGACACGCAACGCTCAATCTACGTGACGCTGCAACATTACCCAGTGTCCCGCAAATTGCACCTCAACATATTACAACGCATTCACGTGACGCGGGACATATTCGTTATAACTTCGCCTTGGACGCAAAATAAATGTTGTTGGACTATTTGACAGCGTTGCGCGCCATGTTGGAAGACATTTTGTCTCCAAGTGTATCTGAGGATTATCAAAATTTCAAATTATGTCGTCATAGATACTATTTTATTGTTTGCAGTTCAAACATGCTACTTTACAAATTATACATAGGTACTGTATGTTTAGGGACACTGGTCAAACTGCCAAAAGAATAGTCATTAGGATCATCGGTTTAAGGGGCTTTCCGGGACATGGTAGCGTCAGTAAGCAATGGATGGTCTCCCATCCACGGATTAACCCCAGAAAGCATTGCTTAATCTCTAACACCAACTTGTGCGGTTATTATTACAAAAAAAAAAAACAGAAATAATAATAATAAACAGACTTAAGGAAGAAATAATGTTTTTTATTTAACTAGATGACTTTGTTCTGTTCAATTTGCTTCGGAAGTAGCATAAGCATTTGCATGCGTTGCCTTCATATGCCAGGTTAAGCTAGGTTTTTGCACAAACGCCTTATCACACATTGTACATTTAAAACGCCTATCATTATTATGAATCCTCATATGCTGATTCAGAGTAGATTTTTCAGCAAAAAACTTCGAACAGACTTCACATTTGAAGTCTTTCGCTCCCGTATGAGTCAACATATGTTTCTTCAGATCGCAACCGTCGAAGAAGGCCTTGTCGCACTCGGAACATTTGTGTTTCTTTTCCATCAGATGGACCCGCCTGACATGTGCCCTGAGAATACTATTGGTAAAAAAGCTCTTGTCACATGCGGTGCATTCATATATAGGTGTTGTAACTCCATGAACTGTAGACAGATGTGATTTCTTTTCAATATGTTCCCTAAAACTTTCATTGCATAAATGGCATCTACTTGAATGTCCAGTTTTACTGTGGCTTCGCAGCTCGTGACTGCTTCTTTTGAGCATATTGTCGAATACGACAGAACAATGTCGGCAGGGGAAATTCCCTTTCGTGTGAGTGAGACGATGGTTAAATAATGATAATTGATTAATGAATCCAGCATCACATTCGGAACAAATAAAGTATCGGTAATGTTTGTTCATATGTTCATGTAACGCCCTGAATGTGGCGAAAACGACATCATTGGCACATTGGTAGCATTTCAGCTGCTTCGCATTAAATTTGAATGGAAATATTTGATTTTTAATATCAGTATGGAAGTTCTTATTGTGTTTCTCTGTTAAATGGACGATTGTATCTTCAAGAGTATCCATATTAGTGCTGCAAATCATGCATTTCAGATTCGTAATGTCAAGTTTGACTAAGAACATAGATGGTCCTTTCGCTTTAAGATTTCCGTAAAAAATTTCAGCATTTTGATGTTCCGTTAAAGTGTGTACTTTCAAATCCATGGGTTCTTCAAAACCTTCTGTGCAATAGCAGCACAAATATCCTTTATCGCCATGTTTGAGTATCATAGTGGCATTAGTAGATTCTAAAATTATTTTTAGATTGTGTAGATGCTTGTGTAATAATCGCTTTATGCGTGGTCGAGGCGCTTTCTCTGATTTCATTTGTATTTGCCCTTTAGACACTATATGTTCTTTTTGCCCTTCCTTATGTATGAAAGTTTCTTTTTGCTCAACCTTACGAAAGACAGTTTCTTTTTGCTCTTTCTTATGTATGAAAGTTTCTTTTTGCTCTACCTTAGGTAAGACAGTTTCTTTTTGCTCTTTCTTATGTGAAACAGTTTCATCAGCTTTCGGCTCTTCTTTAATTTCCGTAGCTGTAGCCACTTTTTCTTGTTTATCTATAAAGAAAATAATTCAGTTATTGTCAAGATTTTCACCTACAAATATCTACATTAGTTTAATACGAAAACTTACTTGGTCTTAATGTTTAAAACTGAACAGTCACAATTTTCTAACTATTAAGTAGTAGAATTTTAATCTCATGTTCAGAAGTTCTCGTGGATACAATTCATAAGCTTTACATTTAGTTCAGCATTGCCTCAACGTTACCGACAACCGCAGGTTACACTAAAAACTATGTTTTTGGTATTATAAAGTTGTTCCTTACTACCAAGACAGGTTGGTAATGGAGTTTTGAATAGATTACCGTACTCTTTTTCCGTGTGCCTAAGCTGTCATAAACGCGCACCTAAACAATGTGTACAATTGTACATAAGTCTATTCTTATATTCAAAATCAACCCACCTTTGTGAAATTGAAAATATACACAAGCTTCCGACATAAAGTCTCTATGGACATGAACACTGGCATCCCAGATTAAATATTGTATTGTATTCTATGGATAAATCAGTTTAATATAAGTAATACATACGCATATTTTTTTTCATGTTGTAATTCAATTAGTATATAACACTGCATACCAGTTATGCCTAATAACATGTTCCGTCGAGATCTTGTCACTGTCGGGGTGCCAATAGTTTAAGAAACCAATGGCATGGCATGTAACGATAGAAAGAGGCCAGGCGCGAGATGACCATAATGCTTTATAAATTGGGCAGCGCTTTAGTATGGCAAGCAACATGTGTCGACAGCCTTAACTGCAGTGACTGCTAAAGGTGCAGAAAATCTAAAAGGCGCAAATAAAAAAAGTATATCGGCAGTTATATGTTTGAGCCGTTTTTGGTTAGGTCAAAATCATCATATAGTTTTTGGGACATCAACAAACGTGGATTCTTAACGTGGCTTTCACCTTCAATTAATCAGCATTGCCTAACGTGGTAGTGCAACCAGTATTCAGGGAATCTTTTATTCGACAGCAATGTGGATGAATTTTCGATGCCCAAAGAATTCTTCACCCGTCCCTTTTTTATAGATCGCGCTTGTGGTTTGTATATATACTTACTTGTTAATTAATCATGTTATAATTAAATTCTGTTGTAACTCAAACTTATATATATGTACACAGAAAATAAACAGACGATTCAACTTTTGTGTAGCTACTATAATAAGTTAACGATACTACAGTAATATTTCTATTATTAGGTACTTTTATTTCATAAACTACATGTAAAAAGCGTAAACAAAATTATTTTCAAAGTTGTTTGACAAGCTGGGCTTGTTCTGACAAATATGATTTTTTTTTGGTATCATGTATATTAGGCAGAATAAGCATTTGCGTGCGTTGCCTTCATGTGCCAGGTTAAGCTAGGTTTTTGTACAAACGCCTTATCACACATTGTGCATTTATAACGCCTATCATTATTATGAATCCTCATATGCTGATTCAGAGTTGATTTCTCCGCAAAACACTTCGAGCAGACTTCACCTTTGTAATCTTTTGCCCCTGTATGAGTCAAGATATGTTTCTCCAGATCGCAGCCGTCGTAGAAGGCCTTGTCACACTCTGAACATACCTACCTTTTTTCCATTAGATGGACCCGGCTGACATGCGCCCTGAGAATACTATTGGTAAAAAAGCTCTTGTCACAGGCGGTGCAGTCATATTTTGGTATGGTAACGCCATGAACTGTAGTCATATGTATTTTTTTTGTAATATGTTGCCTAAAACCTTCATTGCATAAGTTGCATCTGTTTGAATAACCTGTTCGACTGTGGCTTCTTAACTCATGACTGCTTCTCTTGAACGTGTTCTCGAATACAACAGGACAATGACGGCAGGGAAAAGTGCCTTTCGTGTGAATGAGACTGTGTCTAGATAGTGACAAATGATTGATAAATCCAGCATCACATTCTGTACAAATGAAGTATCGGTAACGTTTGTACATATGCTCTTTTAAAGCTCGAATGTGGCAAAAACGACGTCATTAGCACAATGGTAGCATTTCAGTTGCTTCGCATTAAACTTGAATGGAAATATTTGATTTTTTATATCAGTATGAAAGTTTTTATTATGTTTCTCTGTTAGATGGACGATTATTTCTTCGAGAGTATCTGTATTAGTGCTGCAAAGCATACATTTCAATCATATAAGTGCTGCAAAAATACATAACAAAAAGGATTCAAACAGTACAGAACCATCAATATGGCAATTTATGAGTTTTTGAATACTATTATGAGAAGCATGGATAAACGATCCCCCATATGCTATATTTTGCGATATGACCCAGGCGTTCGATTATGTTCATTATAATATGTTACTTAATAAATTAGAAATCAATGGCATTAGAGGTAACGTGCTCGAACTTATAAAATCTTGTCTGGAAAACAGAACACAAATAACCGAAGTTAGCCGCATTAACATAGTTAACAAACACGAAGAGATAATAAGATCTCAAGAACGTAAAATCTCATACAGAGTACCACAAGGAACCGTGATCGGCCTGTTTTTATTTATAACTTATGTTAATGATATGCCCAAGTCCTTTAAACATCCTATAACTATGTTTGCAGACTATAGCACAGTAACAATCCCTTGTAAAAGTGCAAATACATGTAAAAAACATTAATAATTCTCTTGAAAATAACATTAATAATTCTCTTGACGCACTAATTCGCGGCTAGACGAAAATAATTTAAATATTAATTGAGGTAAGACAAAGACACTTTAGACAACGTACTAACCGGTGGAACTAATCTTAACATCCTACTGGCCTATTGGTGTAGTGGTTAGTGGCCCTGGCTGCTATGCCGGAGGTCGTGGGTTCGATTCCCACCCAGGACAAATGTTTGTGTGATGAGCACGATTATTTGTTCTGTGTCTGGGTGTAATTTATCTATATATGTATGTATTTAGAAATATGTAAGTATGTTTATCAGTTGTCTAGTACCCATAACACAAGCTCTGCTTAGCTTGGGACTAGACGGCGTTGTGTGATAGTTGGGAAATATTATTATTATTCCATTTATTTATTTTTTATACATATCTTTTACATTTTCAAATATTTCTTTAAAAAACATATTAAAAAAAAACATTTAAAAATATAAAAAATAGTTGTCCGCCGGTGTCGGGAACAGGGTCCAAGCTACCGGTGGTTAGGGCTCCAGAGACAGGAACCTCCTCACAATGCGAGCCGTATCGAGGAGTACTGCCTTTTGTATCAGGCCCTTGATCCAACCGCGCAACGACAGCTTCGACAGATGTTCATCGAAGCTTTTGGCTATAAGGCCATTGGCGGTCACAACAATCGGCACAATGATAGCCGAGTCCACATTCCACATGTCGACAACCTCGTGTGCTAAGTCGAGATATTTGATTTGTTTCTCTTTCTCAGATTTCACGAGATTCTCGTCATGCGGAATGGTGACGTCGACTATCATTGCGCGGCGCGCTAATCGGTCTATCACCACTATATCCGGCTTATTGGCTACAATAGTCCGGTCAGTAATGACCGATCCCAGTACAGCGTGACATGGTCATTTTCGAGAACTGGGTCGGGCACATACCTGTAGTATGGTACCTCCGAATCCACTAGGTTATATTTCAAAGCAAGTTGCTGGTGAATAATCCTGGCTACTTGATTATGCCTGTGCAAGTACTCGCCGTTAGCCAGACGAGAACAACCAGAGATAATATGTCTGATGGACTCACCCGGACGATGGCATGCCCGACACACGTCAACCGTCCCGTCCTTCATAATATGTCTCCGGTAGTTGTTCGTTAAGATAACTTCGTCCATAATTGCACAGATAAAACCTTCAGTTTCTCCGAAGAGGTCGCTAAAACGTAACCAGGCCACGGACGCCGCGAAATCTACATCAGGCTCATGAAGAGCCCGATAAAAGCGCCCGTGGAGCTCCTTGCCTTTCCATACTTCCTTGCGGTCATCAGTAGTAAGTACCACAGGTTTGCGCCAGTCCTCTTTAGCCATGGATAACGGGGTGAGTCCCTTGTCCATTGCGACCACATCGCGGTGCATACCCACGTCGGTTTTGAGAAAATATTCTCTGAGGCTGCACACCTCACGGTTGTGTAGAGTCTTTGCGTTCAAAAATCCCCGACCTCCACACTTCCGCGGGATGTACAGTCTCATCACCGATGATCGTGGGTGATGCATCCGATTTGCGGTCAGCAATGTACCGTTATTATTATTATTATTATTAATTGACATTTTTTTGTCAAAATTGAGGAAATAAATAGACTGCAATTTAAATTGGAAAGCATATATAGATATTTCGTGTAAAAAATTTAGTTCATTCGCATATGTGTTATATAGATTATCCTCAACTGATCGAGATAAAGCATTTAAGGCCCAAAAAAGATGTCTCCGATCATTGTTCAAACTTAAACTGATAGACAGTTGCGCGCCCTATTTTCAGCTACATAAAATGTTCCTTCCCTGTATTTATATTTTCGAAGTAGCTATGTTTGTTAAGCAAAATCCATCTAGTTTCGAACACCTGGCTGATGTATTCCCAAGAAAAAGGCGTGATAACAGCAAATTATACCGAGTACCATGTCGAACCACTTTAATGCGTAAGAGCGTTTAATGCATGGCCCCAATTATTTACAATAAATTGCCGAGTGATTGGAAAGCTTTAAATACAGCACAGTATAAAAGTAAATTACGGATTTTTTTGTTAGATAAAACGTACTACAGTGTAACTGAGTTCCTACCAGAGAAAAGTAATTGTTGATTAGTGACATCTTGATTTTTGACATTTTGGTTTTTAATATTTTGATTTTTGACATTTTAATTTTGGTATTGACATTTGAATTGTAATAATAATGATAATAATTTATATTTTCCCTTTAATACATACATATATCTTTAATTAAATTGATGATTTAACATTTATTAATAGTGATTTATAAATTGATCTAAAACATTTTAAGTGTAATAACATAACAAATCAAGAATATTGTACTTACGTAGAGTAACTGGTTTACGCATACAATATGTTGATTTTTAGCATGTTCTGTATGATTGTTTCAGAACGACTGCGAGTTTTTCTTTATAATAGTTTGTATCTAAGAGGGTCCTTTTCCACTCGGCTATCGTCAACATAGAGCATGGTTTAAAACACAAGAAAATTATTATTGTAAGTTTTAATATATTTTATAAAGTTATTACTATAAATAATCTGTACATCCTACTTTTTAATTATGTATACCCACGGTAGTACCGAGTTGAGTAAGCCACACAGGAAAATTATTATTGTATAATATTTTTTGTGTGTGGCATACTCAATATTTATTAATAACATAGTATTATATAAAAATATAAATAAAACACATAAATAATAATAAAGCGCCTGCACGAAATGTAACTGCAACTTTTACCTGACGTATTTTTGGTAGTCAAATTATTCAGGCGTAGAAAATGTCAAAAATATTTTGTAAAGAAACTAATATCTCCGTCACCTATTGTTGATTTTCAGAGGTACTTACTAAATCTTTTTTTATTTGATAGAAACCAGTGCTTGACTGCGATCCCACCTGATGGTAAGCAGTGATGTAATTATTGATGGTGAGGCGCAATAGTCTAATACTTACTAGTTTTATCAGAATTATGAAATTCGTTATAGTTTTGGCGTACAAGCATGGTCCCGCCAGTATAACGCGTTATAATGGCGGGACCAACAATATCGTGAAATTCCGTTTACACCGTGTGAGATACAAAAATTTCAGGAAGGGTACAAAATAGTACTAAAACTTACTAAATATACGTGGTAGAATCATTCGGATACAAGAGTTGGTCCCGCCATTGAGACTTTTTAAATTTTTGAGTAAATTATGAAGTCACAAAGTTCATGCAAAATAGCAGATTTTCAGAGGACTTTACTGGATTAGTTTTACACAAATTTATAAATTGATTTCAATAGAAGCCTAGATAATATCCACAAGATTCTGTGTTTTCAAAATATCTAATGAAAAATGTGTAATAATTTAACGTCATAATCGTGTAAGAGCGGTAGTATGAAAAACAGAGAAAATGTATGTCGTGTTGCATCCCCTTAAGTTATCATTAGAGACATCGAACAATAAAACAGAAGGCATTTAAATAAAATGCAGGTATGTAATTTTTTTCAGAATGGTTTTATTTCACAGACAAAACGACATAATACATGAAGTGGTTATAAATTCGGACAACAGTAATCCATATTTTGTTAGTACTACAGCTTATATTCTAGTGTTAATAAAAATGATTTATAATAGTATTATTAAAACATAGGATGACCAGGTATAAAATTATGTTTCCTATCTAATCAACCTCTGCATATTTGGCGTATAGCTCTCCTCCACCGCTACCAGCCCCCTAGCCAAGTTACAATCGTATCATTCGCGCCGAACGCATCGAGTAGGCCACGCCTGCGATTCCTCTGTTCTGACGTCATCTCAACGCTCAGTCACGTGGTCAGAATAAAGGAATTGGAGGCGTGGCCTACTCGAGGCGTTCGGCCAGAACGAAACGATTGTAACTTGGCTAGGGGGGCAGGATATTGTTGCAACTACTCCGCACTCTGTATAGCAGCAAAGGCATTTTTTTTAACATATTATGGCTTGAAAGCCGTCTGTGTGGAACTCCGCAAATATTTCCCAGGCGTTATAATAATACAATGGTAGGAATCGCTATGTCAGATTTTTCAGCCGTACGCAATATTCAAGTTACAATTGTAGGATAAACGTGCATTTATATTTTAGTTAAAAACATAGATATACCTACAGTCTGGAACACAAACATATCAAAACCATACCAGTCTTATTTTCTTAATTATGTCTATTATGTCTAAGAATAAACCCTACTTCTGATTTAAATATAAATATTAAAAAAAAAACAGGTATTATTAAACATTACATGAGCTTCTCATTAGACGAGTTCAACAACTTTAAGGACGGAATTCAACAATAAAACTAATCGCGTTTTAACGTTTAGCCCGCATAATCGCGTTTAGCAGCTGTCACTAGTATCATACTAGTGACAGCGGTATGACACTAGTGACAGCTTTATTGGTGAATTCCGCCCTAAGTTGTCGATTCAGAAATCAGGTGTTATCATAAGTTTAATGCTACCACTAACTTAATACAGCAGTTTGGGCAAACCGTTTGATTACAGCATCTAGATTGTCTGCAGACCTCGTTAAAAAGATATTTTTTTAATTTAATGATAACTAGTGTATTTTTTTGGGGTGGGAAATCATCTTATGTCTTTTCCCGATGTTGGGCGAAGCAGGAGGGCGTGTCAGACTTTTACTGACTAAAACCACACCTATGCTCCTTCAGTTGCCCTTTGCGTTCTAGGACCACTGGTATTTTCGTACTTTTCCCCATGGCCGTAGCAAATGAGATAGTGTATGCGAAACTTTTTCTTTGTAGGTATACCCTTGATGGCGCCTACTACGTTGCTCCACAGACAGCGCCATCAGCACAATGAGTTACACACGATTTCATACAACTTGTGGAATACTTTTCATAGACAAATCAATATGCAAAAGCAAGATTCAAGAATGGTCACCAGACTTTATTTCGCTTGTGCTTGAAAGTGTGCAACTCAATTAGTATTGTGAAGAGCGGAGGTTTGTTGTTTTTAAAACAACAAAGATCTAGCAAGATCAGTGTTTTTCAATCTTTTTGAATGTACGACCCGTTTTTTAAATAGACAAATAGTGGCGACCACCTAGGACCGTAACATTGCGGTGAACGGGCGGGCGCACTACGCTCTTGTGACCACTTTTTTAATTTAAATAAAAAACGTATTTAACCTTGATCTTTAATTACCATCACAACATGTCACAAACAATTCACAGCAATTAAAATAATATTACCAACATAATTAAATTATTAATTAATTGAGATTTTAGACGTCAAATTCGAATACGTACACAATTTGCGTCAAGCGTACAAAAGTGTAGCTTTCTGAATTGTTACACTTTTTTGTAGCGTAGGGTCACTAATCATTACATGTCAATTTTACCCGACTCTCGAGCGCGACCCCCTAAGAAAGACTATGTGGGGGTCACGACCCACAGATTAAAAAGCACTGTACTAGATACTGACTTTTAACCTGTTCCTGTATGTTCAAAACAACATTTGTTGTATTGTTTAGTTTCTCAGTAAACGAATTATTGATAATTCTGATGAGAAAATAAAGCTCTTAAATAAAATCCATTTTGATTTTTTATTCAAACGAGTTATTTCATGGTCTAACCTCTAAATCTGAAAACGTCGACAGGGCCATACCACTAGACATCTCTCAATCTGTGTTTACAACTGCTTTATGGAACCCTACTATCTACTTTCTAAACCTAAATACTTTTAATTCAAATGTATTACATAATTTTAATATAACATCAAGGCTAACAGGATATAATATTATTATACATAATTTTTAGTCTCTTATTAAAGTAAATGTAAAAAATTTGTCAAAAAGTTCTAAAAAGAAAGTATATTTTTTTGAAAACATTAAAAAATAAAAAAAAAACAAGAAAAAATAAATCTTGGCGATATCTAAAAAGATATTACGGAATGATAGTTGGAACAATTTTTTAACGTAAAGTCATACAAAGAGCTTAGTGATTATATGACATTGACAGAAGAGCGTTGTTGGTAGCCGTTTGAAATTACGGTATTGGTAGCGAAAACCGAAAAGACGCCGCGGCGGGCTGCCGGTAGTCGAAACTATTTATCGCGCCCCCGCCATGGCAGAACCTGCTGAACCATGTGAAGCGAAAGCGACCAAGCGAAGAGATACCAACGGGCGGCATGACAATATTGGTATTGTGCGTTTCGCTATAGACGCGGAACTCTCAAGTATCGAATATACGACGGGATATCGCGCGTTGCCGACAAATTTTGGCCATGCGTTAAGACATTCTTGTACAATAGCTACTATGGAGAAACTACTTTGCTAATAGTGCTACAATTTTAACAATTAGTTTGTGTAATAGTGATTTGAGTGTGAGCGTATGTATGAACTGGCCATGCAGAATGGCGACCTTACTTTCAATAAACTCATGTTTATCAAGCTATACACCTACAACTAAAACTCAAACTATCTCTCCATGTTTCAGCTTCATATGGGTTTTCCAGCTACATTTTTGAATAAAGGACATACCGCAATATTCACATTTGAATCGTCGATCATTGTTATGTATTCTCATATGGCTATTTAGAGTGGAATTTCTTCCAAATGCTTTCAAACATATTTTGCATTGGAAATCCTTTTCTCCTGTGTGTGTTATCATATGCTTCTTAACATCATGAGAAGAAAAAAATCTCATGTCACAAGTCAGACATTTGTATTTCCTCTCTAAGAGATGGTCTCTTTTTTCGTGAAGCCTCAGTTTACGTTTGGTGGTGTAACATTTCTCGCAAGCATTGCATTTATATAATATTGGCTTAACTCCGTGTACTTCAGAGATATGTAATTCCTTACAATGGTAGTCTCTAAACCCTTTGTTGCAATATCCACACCTATTAAGCACATCGGTGTGAGTATGATTACATCTCTCATGAGATTTCTTTTTCAGCTGCGTGTCGAAGACCTTCGGACAGTAGCTGCAGGGGAATACTCCTTTTGAGTGCGTGCTACGGTGTCTGGTCAAACTTCCCTGGGTAATGAACCCAGCATCACAGACTTTGCAAACGTAATTCCTGTAATGCGAGTGCATATGTTCCTGTAATTTTTTAAACTTATCGTAAGTATTGGGGCACATGCAGCAAGTAAGTTGTTCTGTTACAAATTTAAATGGTATGATACGATTTCGGATGTCATTGTATATCAATTTATTATGCTCTTGTTGCAGATGGCTCAATAAGTCTTCCAAACTATCTATGGATGTTGAACATTCCGTGCACTCGAGGTCGGTGATGTCCATTTTGACGTAGTATTCTGATAATTGAGCGCTCTTAGAGTATCCAATTATAGGGTTTAATTCAGATTCATGAGTTTCCAGTGTATGCATCTTTAAATCCATAGGTTCAGGAAACTCTTGGGAGCAGTAACTGCACACGTAACCCATGCCTCCGCGACGCAGTATTGGTGAAGCGTTACTAAATTGTATGACTTGTCTGACATTGTGGCGATGTTTCTCCAATTCATTCACATACGGCTGGAGCGTATCATTTACCTTTAACCTCGAGTTACCTTGTGGTCCTATGATTACTAACACAGCTGGCTCTACAGTTTCCTTTTTCACTGTTTCTTCGATACCTATAAAGAAAATTTTTAAGTTATAGTTTAATTTAGTCTTCTTTTTTAGTCAAATGACCATTGTTTTTGTACATGTAAAGCCATTGTAGTCTATGCATGGCGTTGATCGCGAAAGTAACTAAAAACATTCAAAGACATTACCTACTAATTGAGCTCCGAGCCAAGAGAAGAAAAAAATTTGTAGTTGGGTTAACGTCAGTGGAGTATCCCTAAAGATTTCAATATTATTATCCAAAAGTTATCCTGATAGACATGAGCTGAGTATTTACGGTTTTAAGATCATTAACTAATCAAGTAATCACGGAATATCATACAAATTGGGAAGTTTTTGTTCTCAAAATAGAATCAAACGATTTTTAATCATACTTTTTCCTTCGGCACTAAGATCATCCAATGCCATCCCCCGCTCTTGGGCGGAACGAGAGGGTGTGTCAGACTTTTGAATTCTGAATGAAACGAAGGTTGTTTAGTTTTAATCGCAAACGCAGTGACGGAATTGTATAATTAACTCCCGAGCGCTGCGAAAGACGTAATTCAAAAACCTGAGTAAAGTGAGGAATTTAAGCCACCCAAGACAAAAACAGCTTAATCCCCGTGTTGGATGCTCTACTTTTTACACCTTCTGTGAGATAATCAAAACACAATATACTGAAAAAAATATATTTTAAAGAAATATATCTATGTAAACTATCACTTGACGTATTTTGAGATTTGAAACAAACAAAATTTCGTTTTCAACAATTGTGTGAAATACTTTCCTCCTCAAATTTCTGGAGTCAGAGATGGACACAATCAAGAGATGTACGGAACATTTGATAAAAAAAGTACCAAAACAAAGTAGGTACTTATAATTTTCACAAAATAAGTAAGGGCAGCTATAGAATAGATTCTTAATCTATTATTATTTAAGAAATATACATCATCTTAATAATGAAAGCTAATTTAAATCTAGGTCACTTTGAAATTATTTACAACCATTCCAGTCGGCATTTCATGTCGTGAGTTCGCTCTTCATTTGACATACAATAACATATCTAACTTTTTGATTAGTTTTAGTAGTATTACTATTAAAACACCTTCACGTTCAATTTCGCTTTCGACAAACCACATTTTTATTAAAACTTTGTTTCTGAATTCGGTTCCCCTACAACCACTTCTGTTACATCTCCAGTGTATACTCCTAATTCAGACCAGTTCGAAGTGCTTACTCTTCATATGTCCTTTCCAGCTAGCTTTCTGTATGAACGCCTGACCGCAATGCTCACATTTAAACCTTCTAGTGTCATTATGAATATTCATATGCTGTCTTAACGTTTCCTTCCGAGTATACAACTTATGACACACAGTACATTGGAAATCTCGAGTCTTAGTATGCGTTACCATATGAAACTTTACATCGGCAGCTTGGAAAAATGCTTTATCGCATATTGTACATTTAAACCGTCTCTCCATCAAGTGATCTCGTCTCGTATGGATCCTTAGTGCAGCTGAGTTAGGGAACGTCTTGTCGCACGCCTGGCATTTAACAACCTTTAACTTGACACCGTGTATTGCTACCAAGTGCTCATCTCTTCTCATATGGTTCTTAAATCTGTCATTACAGTAGCCGCATTTACTCTTAAAACCTTTATACACGTGAACAACTTTGTGATGGCGCTGGACCTTCTTTTTAGTATCAAAGATTTTAGAGCATAATTCACATTTGAAAACACCTGTGGCATGTTTGGTGATGTGTGTCTTAAGACTTCCTTTGGTTAAGAATCCCATATCACACGCGTCGCAAATAAAATTCCTGTAGTGAATGTGCATGTGTTCCAGCAGACCTCTAAATTTTCCGAAAATACTTGAGCATATACAACATTTCATCGTTTCGCTGTCAAACTTAAATGGTAAGAGTTGGTTTCGAATATCTGTGTGTATTCCTCTGTTGTGATCAATTTCTAGATGTTTCAACAAGTTTTCTAACGTGTCTATGTCAGTGTGGCACAGTGTGCATCGCAAATCAGTTATGTCTAACCTCATACTAAAATCATCTATAACGTTCTTATTAATGTTTGGTATTACAGTTTCGTATAATTGTTTATGATCTTCAAGAGTATGTTTCTTCAGGTCTGCAGCGTCTGAATACAGTGTATCGCAGTAGCAACACACATAGCCTAGATAATTTACTCCGAAAAGAGGTGTAGCATTGGAACAAATTAGAATTTCTTTTAAGTTCGTGTGGTGTTTCTTAATTTCTTCCATCATTTCTAACCTTTCTTTGGTGATATTAGGAAAAGCTGCTTGTTTTTTCCGGTTTGATTTTTCTTCGTTAGTTGATTTAGGATCCTTGATAGGGTTATCCTGAGTACCTATAAAGAAAACGATATTATAATTTATTTGTGACCTTCCTGGTACGAAAGATAAACGTAAGTTTTAAATCATTCCCCCGATAACTGAATTAAGCATTTGAAGTTGAGTATTTCTCAAACTTTAGCCTGAAAAGTCGTCAAAATTTAACGTTAAAGTAGGCTTTTGACACGTTCTTCAATCAAAATACTTAGTTCAGAAACCAGCCCTAAGACAATATTTAAAGATACTGACGAGTACCCACTGACTTTGCAGAGTTGTTTGTAAAACGATAGTTTGTTGACATTTTATTAAGCATAAGTAATCATAACAATGAAATGCAATATAACTAAAAACATGTAAGCAATATTGCACAAAGGCTTTTCATTTATAAAGTTCGCTGACAAACGAGGAGCGATTTAAATCACTCCAGAGATCTACCGCTTAAAACTAAAAGGAAACCTATTAACTCTAAATGAATTAATTATAGTTAAGAAACCGCAGTCACAAATATGAAAGACCACACAGTTCATAAAATACATCAGTTAAATGACAAAGATGTTTACATGTAGGTGCTTTATCACAACGAACTTTAGTCAGCTTCTTACAATCAATAAAATAGGTTACTATTATTCAATTGATGAAACAGTAAATTAAATATTTCTGTGTGTGTTCAACGAAAGAATACAGGTCATCTTGGCCTGCATTCAGTTCACGGATTTTCATATCGGTCACTGTAATGAAATTCGTGGCCACACGTTTATGGTTCATGGAGTGTTATTTATGAAAGGTTTTGTGGTAGCTTCTCCACAGTTCTGTACTCTCACGTCGAAATATTTGTTCAATTTTCCGGCTAGTTCCGCGACGTCCACATTCTTGTATCCGATAAATGTTATGTTAAAATTTCTTAAAGAAGAAAGTTCGGCAACTAATGGGGTTAACTAGGGGATGAAAGTTTGCACAGAAGTTAGTCTTCGCCGACAAGGAATAATATTGCTAGCCCGTTTTCTACTGTATAATTCAGTCAAGTTCGCGGTGCCTACTCCTCATGTGCCCCTTCCAGCTAGCTTTTTGCACGAACGCCTGACCGCAGTGCTCACATTTGAACCGTCTAACGTCGCTGTGTATTTCCATATGCTGCCTTAAAGTTTCTTTCCGTCCATACGACTTCAAACACACAGTACATTGAAACTCTTTTGTTTTTGTATGTGTTACCATGTGAAACTTCAATTCGACAGCTTTGAAGAATGCCTTATCACATAGTATACACTTGAACCGTCTCTCCATCAAGTGATCTCGTCGTGTATGGATCCTTAAAGCAGGTGTGTTAGGAAATGTCCTGTCGCACGCCCGACATTTAACAACCTTTAACTTGACACCGTGTATTGCTACCAAGTGCTCATCTCTTTTCACATGGTTTTTAAATCTGTCATTACAATAGCCGCATTTACTCTTAAAACCTTTATGCACGTGAACAACTTTCTCATGGCGCTGTACCTTCTTTTTATTATCAAAGATTTTAGAGCAAAATTCACATTTGAAAACACCTGTTGCATGTTTGCTGATGTGTGCCCTAAGACTTCCTTTGGTTAAGAATCCCATATCACACGCGTCGCAAATAAAATTCCTAAAGTGAATGTGCATGTGTTCCAGCAGACCTCTAAATTTTTCGAAAATACTTGAGCATATAAAACATTTCATCGTTTCGCTATCAAACTTAAATGGTAAGAGTTGGCTTCGAATTTCTGTGTGTATTCCTTTTTTGTGATTAACTTTTAGATGTTTCAACAAGTTTTCTAACGTGTCTATGTCAGTGTGGCAGAGTGTACATCGCAAATCAGTTATATCTAGCCTCATACTAAAATCATCTATAACGTGCTTATTAAAGTTAGGTATTACAGTTTCGTATGATTGTTTATGATCTTCAAGAGTATGTTTCTTCAGGTCTGCAGCGTCTGAGAACGTCGAATCGCAGTAGCAACACACATAGCCTAGATAATTTACTCCGACAAAAGGTGTAGCATTGGAACAAATTAAAATTTCTTTTAAGTTCGTGTGGTGTTTCTTAGTTTCTTCCATAATTTCTAACCTTTCTTTGGTGGTTTTAGAAAAAGCTGCTTGTTTTCGTTTTTTCCGGTTTGATTTTTCTTCGTTAGCTGATTTAGGATCCTTGATATAGTTATCCAGAGTACCTATAAAGAAAACGATATTATAATTTATTTGTGACCACCCTGGTGCGAAATAGAAACGTATGTTGGTTTCAAGACTTTCCTCTGATTTCTTAATTCCACATTTAGAGTAGTTTCATAAAATTTTGCCTGTAAACCTGTTGAAATTTAACCTTAAACTAGGGTCCGACACGTTCTTAGATCATAATGTTCATTTAAGAAACCAACCCTAGGATAATATCGAAAGACACTGACGAGTACCCACCGACTCTGCAGAGTAATTTGTTTGTAAAAGGATAGTTTGTTAACTGTTTACTGAATACTAATTGAGTTAAGTATTGCCGTTGGAGTTAATCCATCCAAAATGAAGAATGGATTACCGCACGATATTCAAGTTTATCCATTTTCACAAATAACACGGTTAGCCCTTGTGTATTACTAAATAATAACATAACATTACAGTGAAATGCAATGCCTATTAAAATATTATTGTAAAATTACAAAAGCTGAAGAAATATAAGGTTCAGTTCGCCAGAACAAAGCCAGTGTACGGGGCGTCCTCAGTCCTGCCCAGAATAAATAGCTGCATACGCGGCGCCGAGGGCCACGACTATAAAAATGATAGCTTTTAAATAAAGCGGCGTATATTGACACTTTAGTAAAAATGTTTTTTATGTTTTATTATTTAGAACCTTCTTAGGGCTCCTGTACACGATGCCACCGTCGCGGCGACACCGCTTCGCCACCGCGCCTCTATGCTGTGTATACGTTCGCCACCGCATCATCACCGCGCCGCCGCCGCACCGCCACCGCTCCGCCATCCGCCAATGTTTGACTGCTTATTCCATTACCGGCCACCAACGTAATGCGCATGTATGCACTTAATTTTTAGTAACTTATCATTGATAATTTTGATTACTTAACGTTTATTACTTTTATATATTACTAACAAATAATAGTGGTAAGGTAAAATCAAGCGGCGCGGACGCGGTGGCGGTGCGGCGACGGCGCGGGAGAGGTGCAGTCGCGAACGTATACACAGCATAGAAGTGCGGTGACGGCGCGGTGTCGCTTAGACATAGCAACGTTTATTTTATTTTTTCGTTGGGAAAATCATCTTATGACATCCGGGTACAGCGGAGATAGTGTCAGACTTTTACTGACTAAAAACCCACTCTTATTCCTTCGTCGCCCTTCGTACCAGGGCCGAGTCTTCCTTTCAGAATCAGACCCTTGGCCCCAGTAGGCTTCGACCTTGCTAGGCCCCTACAGTTGCTGACATCTCCTTGAGGCACGCGTGGAACACCACGCGCCGTCGACGACTTGGGCTCGGTCCGGACGGTTAACGGACGGGCGAGCAATGGGTGGTTCGCCGTCCGCAAGCCTGCGCCTACGATGGCCGGAAATCTGGATCGGAATCCCGGCGGCGATTGGGGCGTGAGGACCGTTGCATCACGCGATCGGCCGCCGCCTTTGCTAGCATTACTGCTTCGCAGAAGGAGGCGACCGCCTGCCACTCCTTGCTCCAGACCATGGCCTGTACCAAGACCCGGCGTGAGAGATCGCCGCCGCCGATCGCCCCCACGAGGACACGGCGTTGCTATGTTCAAGCGGGGCACAACCGTGTGCTCCACCGTGTCCTCCGGGCGATCCACACAATGGTGACATCCGGACGTTTCTTCCGCACGAATCCGGTGCAGGAACCTCCCGAACTTACCATGTCCGGTGAGGACCTGCGTCGTGCGGAAGGTAAGGACGCCGTGTTGCCTTTCCAGCCACTCCTCAAAGAGGGGACTTACCGCTATAATTATGGCGTGCCTAAGACTTAGCAACGTAGAATAACGCCGCTAAACGTATCGCGTACTAGTCTGGTCGCTTCCAATCAGTTAGCGCGTGAAAATAACGTCGCTAATGGTATCACGTACCTTGATTGAAGATTGAACAAGATTTCGACTCGCAAGTCTGAAACGCAGTACTCGCTATGATCACTTAGTGCTTGGAACTAGCCCTTTGAGGATCGCGTCCTCGGTGACCAATTTCAGAAGGCCTTCCTTACGCCTTAAGCTGAGGAAAGTCTCAGGGAATAACCAACTTGCTGGATATCGGAAAAGATTCTTCATCTGTGTGATTGTAGATTTAAGGCTTGACTTTGACACTGAAATTCGTTATTGCACATTCATTTTGCTAAAAAAGGAACTATTTCATGTATTTTAAATGAATAATAAGATGTATCATTTGGGATTTTGTTAAATTGCTAAAAAAAAATACTATTTCATGTACCTATTTTAAATGAATAATTAGATAGGATAAAAAATTTTGCATGCGTACTTTAACCGCAAAAGAAAATAAGTGACATCTAGATGCGATGGTGTTACCAGGAATAATTGAATATATTTTTACTAAATATCTAAACTTTACCCGTATGCGTAAGTACTATATACTACATGTAAGATAATAATATTGCATTTCAGTTTCGGCGCGAAGTAAAAAAGAAAGAAGTAAAATGCAAATTTTAAGGATCCTTGACATTAAACTTAAAGTTTTGTTATAGCACATGAACGAGAACCCTAAAAAAAAGAGGTGAAACTTAAAAAAAAATTATAGCTCATGAACGAGTAAACCCTTCGAAATCCAATTATCAAAAAAGTAAATACGTATCCAAAAGTTTGAAAACGATACATCATCATCTTCTTGGATTTTCTTTTATTTTCAAAACGATTTTAGCTACAGACTTTTTTCTTGTTAAACATTGCCCCACATTAGGAACGACTCCTGTATCGTGGGTTATTTTTTACGTGGGAAATCGGGGGGGCGGGGCGAGAGGGTGTGTCAGACTTTTACTGACTAAAACCCACTCCTGTTCCTTTTTTCCAGGGCCCGGGGTTCTCTTTCGCATCACCCATGGCCCCAGTAGGCTTCAACCCTGCTGGGCCACTACGGTTTGCTGACATCTCCTTGAGGCGCGCGTGGAACACTACGCGGCGTCGACGTACGCGACGTCGTGGGTGCGTTCACAAAATGTAAACTTATAAACACAAAACAAATATCTGTAAGCTTTACAAATATTTGTTCCGTGCGGACACCGAATCCGTAACACGCAGGGCAGTAGCCAATCGCAATTGTATAAATTACAGAAACCACATTCTTTGTAATATCAGTTTTCAAAGGATATACAGCGCCTACTTTACCACAAGTCTAAAAAAAAAGCTCTTGTTCCAGAAAAGACTAAACCTATTTCATAGTACTTGCCTGTTGCGAACTTAGCTCTATTATGGTAATCCAATTATATAATACAGGTATGAAACTGCGTAACGCGGACGCCCGCGACGGGAAGCCGTCGCATGATAAAGCGCGTGTTCATGCGAACGGTCCTGGAAACCGGATTATTACCTTCGCAGTGTCGATAGTTCAACTTTAACGGTGTGCATGTAGTCGTCAATGGAGAACTTAATATATTATTACGTAGCAAAGCGAGCGCGGGGCCCAGCTCCCCACGACGGATGTCCGCGTGGGTCCCGCAACGGAGCACTATTGTGGGACCGCGCGTTACGCAGTTTTAGCCCTTAGAATGAAATAATTTTAAACTTTATTGTCATCCTTAAAAGACTGATATCGTTAAAAAGGTTTAAAAGGGCACCGTGAGCAGCCAAGCGGTTACGAGTGTCTTGTCAGTGTTTCTGCTTCGCTGGCCTCTTCGCATCGCTACCCCGACGCCTGCCATTCCAGTGTGGATCGACCCTTAGGCTATTTGACTCACTGCGACGGGTTCTGGTCAAGAAGATCCGGATCCAAGATCTGTCTCTATTAGGTTCATTTTAGCATTCATAACAGACAAAAAGTCAATAACTTTCTTTTGTTTTGACTGAAAACATTGCTAAATTCAAAATTCAACACGATGTATATATTTGTTTATTGTTTATACTTACATATAAACTACTAAAACTAATTATTGTAAGAATAATTTTAAATAGAAAAGACATCTGGGTTCAATATACCTATTCTAAACAAAAAAGTTTTATCTATATATATATAAAAGGAGAAACTGACTGACTCACATATCAACGCACAGCCGAAACTACTGGAACTAGGAGCGTGAAATTTAGCACAATGTTTCCTTTTAAAACGTAGGCGAGCACTAAGAGAGGATTTCCCAAAATTCATCCTCTAAAGGAACGAAACGTGGTTTCAGCTTTTATGGAGAAACCTACTTTTACGCGGGCGAAGCCGCTGGCAGAAGCTAGTCAGCAATAAAAGATCTCGTTTATAACTAAAAGCCGTAGTCAGCTTCTTCTAACCAAATTTCTTCACGTTCGTTAGTCTGATCTTGTGAGTTATCATGTTCAATATTGTTCATATCCTCAAAATAATTCTCCAAATCCTCTTCAGTTTCAAATTTATTTGTTATGTGTTTGGGCAAATGGGTGGAGAACAGACCAAGTCTTGAATCATGCCCAAACATAGCTTTATAAGGTGTTTTCGCAATCATTGAATGGTTTGATGAATTTTTCAGAAATTGGGCGAAGTAGCAACCTAAGGACCAATTAGTAGAATTGTTATCTATCATCCAATCTCGAATCGTATTTTTCAAGTCCTGAATTGAATATTCTGTGCTTTCTTCTATACTTTGCGGATGTGGTAATTTTCCATTAGCAATTTTACACATTGGCCATAAACTTAGGATTTCATTTAACACAGATGCAGTGTATTGACGCCCATTACCGCTTTGAAGTATATTAGGACAGCCAAATTCCAAAAATATTTTAAGTAGCTCGATTGCTACTTCTTTAATCCCTTTACTTTTTAATGGTCGCAGAAAACAGAATTTGGTCAAATGATCTTGATATTGCATGAGACATTTGTACTCTTTATCAGGAGAGTTCTGCAAGTCCACAACAATCACTAGTCCCCTTTTCTTAAAGTCTGAAATCAAGGGCTTAACAGCTAGTGCAGTTTTTGGGCAACCTTTTGAAGCCAGACACACTTTGCACAAATTAAGAAAAATAGAAATGACAAATCGGGGTACCACGATGTGTTCCTTTTTAAATGTTCGCACAATTTTGTCTCTGCGCCCATGGCCCGTAGCGATATGAGCTTCGAGTAGTCTTTGGTAATATTCAGAACTTGGAACTATTTGCACTTGTTGACCGGATTGAGATTTTTTCTTAAATATCAATACTTTTTTGTTGTCAATAATCTTCACATCATACTTATTTGCATGATGATATTGTTGGCTGGTTGGTTTTTTTCCTTGCGCTTTGGCTAAATTATAATCTTCTATTAATTTGATCACACTTAATATACGGTTAGTGCTCCATTCGAACTTTTTACTTTTCTCTTTGTACCCGCTGAAATACTGTTGTAGCTCTGTGTAGAACTGTTGTTGATCAACAATGCTTATTTCTTCAGTATTTCTATTAGGGTTCTGGATAGGTTTTTCTTGAGTACCTATAAAGGAAATGTTTGTGTTTTATTGATATGTCACTGTCACATATTTTTTTACAGATAAGGTTAATAACGTAATAACATTTTAGAATGGTGTTTTTGACTGGATTTACTGTGCTACTGTAAATCTTTAATTTAATCCTCGAAGAACAATAGTTTCTGTCACAACCAAATAGTACAAACAAACATTTTCTTTGGTCACGTAAATAAAAACGCCGTATTGAGCAGCCTTCTCTTTTGAAATCTCAAAGCACAAAGGCAGTCATCAGTACAGTTTTTCTTATTTGTGTTGTTAAAAAATGAAAATGCTGAGTTACTCATTGACGCTGAAAGCACGCTTATGGTTTTATGATATGGTGGTCAAAAGGCTAAAAGCTACTTCGGTGTTTTCACACCTAATTTGTGCCTGTAGGTTTTTTCTTTCATAATGCAGCTCCTTGGGATTGCGAGTATTCTTGTAAGTCGACAGCAGCCCCCGAACACGCAGGGAGAGACGCTATGCGCGAGTACCGGTCCCGAGATACACTCGCATGAAGATGCACTGGAATTGTCCTACGTTTTGTTGGTTGTACCTACCTAATAATAGTTCACTGTATCAAATTGCATTGAAGTGATTCAATTCCTAGCCTTTCATATGTATTGAACGATACCCACATAGATGATAGCTGATAGTTCGAACCATCCTGAAGATCCGTTATATATATATAAAAGTAATTGTAATCTATGTTTGTTAAAAATTAAGTTGATTTAATTTTTAATTACAAGTACATTATTTATTCCCATGATGTTATTTTTATTTATATAAACTAGTGCTTGACTGCGATCCCACCTGATGGTAACACGACCGATTCACATAGTAGAATTATAGTCGCTAAGACTAAGACTTAGCGACTATAATTCTACTATGGTTCTAATTATTAGCGGTTTAATCTTAAGTAATGAAATAACATTGTATTTATTAAGATTATTTATTTGAATCTTCAAAACAACATTAATTAATTAGTGTTCCACATTTTTAGTATTGTGCAACGGGCGTATCGAAATACCGCAAGTTTAACCCCGGCCATTTTACATAATAAAGACACATTTTAAAGCCGCTGTCTTAATAATTTATTGCGCGATGATCGCTTTCTATTGGGACGAAGCTTCAAGGCAAGCGTCCATAGTTCCCCAAACGTAATTTTTTTTTTTGGGTTTAGTCGCAAAACGTTTGTTTCATATATCGTCTACTGGTCATTTTGAGTCTCTTTTAACATATTTTCGCTTTCACAGAATGACTGAAAAGGTCACTTTCTCACTATGCCTCTTTCGCAAAATGTCAAGATTGTATAACTTAAAATAAAATTTAGCAGTTTAAAAAAACGGTTTTTTCAATACACTTACTCGAAAACCCGCTCTCATTCCGCCGGTTTCAGGCACGCAATAGACTGTTTTACGTACTAGTGCAGAAAAGTGCGCGTGCTCTGCTCGCCACAATTTTATTACATTTATCGTATGAGGCCGTGCGCGCGTCGACCAAACATGTGCAAATTTGTCAATGCAGCCCTCGGCTCCATAACACCCTACGGCTCGTGCGAATTCCGCCTCGATCGCAATGACAAACTTTGTGCACTTGTATCAAAATGTAGGTACTATTTCCAATTTCCAAGTTTTACAATTTGTTCAGTAATACTAAAACTGTATTAATTAATAAATTGTAAAATTTATAAATAAAAAAAACGAACTTTTTTAAACCTGGTCAAAATGATGCCAGCGTATTTTCAACTTAGTATATCTGTACGGGTCAATAGTCTAATGAGGTGTTTTGCTTGATCAGTTTTTCAAGTGGCTTTAAACCATAACAAGTTCATTAGTTAAGATTTTGGGAATTTTATATTCAGCTAAAAAATGCCTATCCAACGGTATATCACACATAGCTATAGTAGAGTGAATTTGCATCCTCCTTTTATTTTAAGTTAATAACGCAACATTTTAAGAAACAAGCTGCCAAAGGCGGTGACTGAACTTAGCAAGGGAAAGTTCAAAAACCATATTAAGCGTGTCCTAACTAAAAAGTGTATTACAAGGTTAAAGACTACGTCGAAGACACGCTTGTTTGACAATGACTGCTTCTGCAGATGTAGCCCCCTGGTAATTCATAACATTGTGTAAATGTATCTATTAACTGCTCCACTTTTGTTGTAATATATAATTTTTCTTAAACACATTGCTTTTGCAATATTTTTTATATTATTAGACCTCAACCACCATAAATTCGTTAGTAATTTATTTTGTTAACGTCTCATTTATTGATAATTGTAATTATTTATTTTTTTTGCTTTTTTTTATATAGCCTCTTTATTTAATGTGAATGTGAGAACACTGTAGACTTCGCGAATTCTTAGGTTACTTCCTATTACGACTCACTTTTTATTATGATTATTTTTATTGTACTTTATAATACAATATTGACCGGTCTACTTATACTGTAATATGTAAATATTGTAAGAACAACCATTTTCTTTAAAAGAGTATCCATGGAGTTTCTAGCCGGGTCTTCTCCATAAGAAACGACCATTTTGGAACCGTGCACTAGATTCTGACGTTTTATAGGTGCCCATGTAGGCCTATGTAAAAAAAAAAACTTTTGACTTTGACTTTAGAGGCATAGTGTAAAAGATCTTTTGAGAAAGAGTCATTCGGCGAAAGAGACAATTTACGACCAATAGATATTTTCCGAAACAGACATTACTACACCTTTTATTTTAAACTACTATTTCGCCGTGCTTACTCTTCATATGTCCTTTCCAACTGATTTTCTGTACGAACGCCTGACCGCAGTGCTCACATTTGAACCGTCTAGTGTCACTGTGTATTTCCATATGCTGCCTTAAAGTTTCCTTTCGGGTAAACAACTTCAGACACACAGTACATTGGAAATCTTTAGCTTTTGTATGCGTCACCATGTGAAACTTTAAATCGGCAGCTTGGAAAAATGCCTTATCACATACTGTACATTTAAACCGTCTCTCCATCAGATGATCTCGTCTCGTGTGGATCCGTACTGCGTATTTAGAATTAAATGTTCTTTCGCACGCATCACATTTAAAATTCTTCTTCATCTGAACGCCGTGAACTTTCATAACGTGATCATCTCTCTTGGAACTCCTCGTAAACTTCTCATTACAGTATCCACACTTGGTTACCAAATTCTTATATATGTGGACAACAGTTTCATGACGGCGTGCCTTCGCCTTAGTTTCAAAGGTTTTAGGACACAAATTACATTTGAAAACGCCTGTTACTGTATGTCGACCGAGGTGTGTCCTGAGAGATCCCTTTGTAACGAAACCTGCGTCACACGAGTCGCAAACAAAATTCCTGTAATGTCTGTTCATGTGGCCTTGTAAAACTCTAAAGTTTTCAAATTTGTTTGGACAAATACAACATTTCAACGTATCGCTGTCAAACTTGAATGGCACAATTTGGTTTTTGACATTGTGTAAAGCCTTTTTGTGGGCCATTTCTAAATGTTTTATCAAGTTTTCTAACGTGTCTATATCAGTATCACAGAGTGCGCACCGCAAATCGGTAATATCCAATCTAATGAAATACTCATCCAATCTGTTAAAACAATTTTTAGTTTTAAGAGGTATGTAGTGAAATGCATGTTGGGCAAGAGTATGTTTCTTCAAGACTGTTGGGTCTAAATACGTTGAATCACAATAGAAACACACATATCCTCGATAATTTATTCCGTCGAATGGCGTGGCATTGGAACAATTTACAATTTCTTTTAGATTTGCGTGGTGTTTCGTCATTTCTTTCATCATTTCTATCCGAGCTTTACCGATCTCAGTGAGTTCTCCTTTTTGTTTGTAGTCCCATTTTGATGTATCTGTTTTAGGATTCCGGATAGGTTTGTCTCGAGTACCTATAAAGAAAACGGTTTTAATTGATTTTTGACCATCATTGTTGTTAATATAGTTGGTTTTAATGATCATTAAACCGTTTTAGAAGGGCCAAGAATGTTAGTTTCGAAACCAAAAGATAGGATTTTTAGTCTTATTTCAAATGCTAATATTGTTCTATTAAAAAACGAATAATTCAAAAACAGAATACAACTAAATATTTCAAAACCCAATAACAGCAATACCGTTACTGAGTAATGTAAGGGCTCGAAAAATTACAATAATTAAAAAAAATAAAACTTCAACTTTTTTCAAACACTTATTTCAAAAAAATATCCTTTATTATTTAATAACATTGGAATAAAATATTTCAATGTATTTTGGTCAAGCCGAGAGGCCAGATCAGAATCAAATCTTTATTATTTTAAAGTACGATTAATCCTAAGGTTGTCTGGAAGACATCGCTGCCAGCGATAAAACCACCATTGTGCCCATATAATATTTAAGTTTGTGTTTATGTTGTGTTATAATAATCCATTCTAATATTTTCATAAATATAAAAATCAATGCCACTTTTAGTTGTAATTTTATAACTCAAGAACGGGCTCACCTATCCAAACCAAATGTTTAGGCTTTGTTCGGACTATTTAGTAGAAGGATTATGTGAAGTTTACACAAAATCGGTCGAGCGGTTCTTCATTTATCACATCGTAAGGTAGGTAACTAGGTAGGGTGTAAAGTAGGGTAGGGAAGAGTAGAGTAGAGTAGGGTAGAGTAGAGTAGAGTAGGGTAGGGTAGGGTAGGGTAGGGTAGGGCAGGGTAGAGTCGGGTAGCAGCTGACTGCTGACGGGAGCGAAGCCGCGGGCAAAAGCTAGTATTTTCATAAATGTGAAAGTAACTCTCATCTGTCTGTCACGCTTTCAAGGTTGTTTTAAACTACTGAAACAAATTTGACGAAATCCGGTACGGAGTTAGCTTGAAGTCCAAGGAAGGACATAGGTAATTTTTTTTCTGGCTGCGTGGGTTCGCAATATCAATATTCACGCGGAAGAAGTTGCAGGCAAAAGCTAACCTTATCATATTTTTGGTGAACAATAAGGTTTTTTTCTATTCTGCTATACTCGCCGCTACTGCACGCATTTCTAATTGTCTTAGCTGTGCCCCATCACATGCCTACAAGGCATAGCTCACGTCTCTTTTGATTTGTTGTTCTGTTTATATCTTTCCTCTTAGCTCAATCGTATCCACTGAAGAGAAGTACAGACAACCTGATAAAACTCTGCGCAAGGGCAAATTATGTCCACGATTAGAATCTTCTTTTCCGAACCCGTAACTATGTTACCTTGTGGCAAAGTCGTTGACAGAAGTTGGTACATAAAATATGAAGAAACATTGTATTTCATCAAATTATTTATTTTAGTCGTCAAATTCATACAAATAAGCGTTTTAAAAACTTTCTGTGCTGGGCAATAGGCGTGCCTACTGACCTAACGCTAATCTGACCCTACCCATAATACTAGTAAAATTTGCGGAAAGTGAGCTAAAAAAGATAAGCGTCTGCAGTTCCACATCGCATTTTTATTTTAAACTGTTTCACCGTGCTTGCTCTTCATGTGCCCTTTCCAGCTAGATCTCTTCACAAAAACCTGACCGCAGTGCTCACATTTGAACCGTTTAGTGTCACTGTGTATTTCCATATGCTGCCTTAAAGTTTCTTTCCGGCAATACGACTTCAAACACACGGCACATTGAAAATCTCTTGTTTTTGTATGTGTTACCATGTGAAACTTCAAATCGACAGCTTTGAAGAATGCCTTATCACATAGTATACACTTGAACCGTCTCTCCATCAAGTGATCACGTCTCGTATGGATCCTTAGTGCGCCTGTGTTAGGAAAAGTCCTGTCGCATGCCTGACATTTAACGACCTTCAACTTGACCCCATGCACTTCCACCAAGTGTTGATCTCTTCTCACAGCACTGCTAAATCTTTCATTACAGTAACTACACTTTCTTATCAAACCCTTTTGTACGTGAACAAATTGTTCATGACATTGTGCTCTTCGTTTGGTTTCAAAGGTTTTAGGGCACAAACTGCATTTGAAAACGCCTTTTTTATGTGTGCCTGTGACGTGTGCTTTTAGACATTTGTTGGTTACGAAACCCATGTCACATTCATTGCAAATAAAATTCCTATAATGAGAGTGCATGTGTTCTTGCAAACTTCTGAACTTTGCATAAACATTTGGACATATGCAACATTTTATGGTATCGCTGTGAAACTTGAATGGTAAGAGTTGGTTTTTAATATCTGTTTGTATATCCCTTTTGTGATCACTTTCTAAATGTTTTATTAAGTTTTCTAGCGAATCTATGTTAGTGTCGCAGAGTGTGCATCGTAAATCAGTTATGTCCAGCTTGACGCAAAATTCATCGGTCCTAGTTTTATTTTCAATTGGAGTTATAGAATCGTTTAAGATCCGATGATTTTCAAAAGTATGTTTCTTCAGTGCTGCAGCGTCTGGAAACTGTGAATAACAGTAACAACACACAAAACCTCGACAATTTACTCCGTGAAAAGGGGTGGCATTAGAGCAAGTTAGAATTTCTTTTAGATTCGTGTAGTGTTTTTTCATCTCTTGCATCATTTCTATCCTAGCTTTACCGATCTCGGTGGGACATTTTTTCTTGCTCTTTCGTTCTGGTTTATCTTCATCACTTGTTTTAGTATCCTTGATTAGTTTATCACGAGTACCTATAAAGAAAACGCTTTTTAAATTGATTTTTCACCGTCCATGTTACGTGTTTAAAAAAAAAATTAAGAGTAAAGTATTCAGCCAAGTAAGGAATGTCATTTCTCACAGGTCACTTGAAATCAAACAACTATTATAAAACGTTGTTATATTTCGCAAATAAAATAGTAACTAATTAATATTCGCATTAACAAAAACCTAATTGTTTAGTATAAGATATTGCAAGAATTTTTTTTTCAGATCAGTTCGCCGTGCCTATTTCTCATGTGCCCTTTCCAGCTGCATTTCTGCACAAATGCTTGACCGCAGTGTTCGCACTTAAACCTTTTATCGTCATTGTGTATTCTCATGTGTTCTTTCAAAGTTTTCTTTCGGCCATATGACTTGTAGCACACAGTGCATTTAAACTCTCGTACCCCTGTATGTTTTACCATGTGAAGTTTTAATTCGTTAGACCCGAAGAAATTCATATCGCACTGCGGACATTTGTACCGTCTCTCCATCAGGTGATCTCGTTTGGTGTGGATCGTTAGTGCTCCTTTGTGATCAAACGTCTTATCACACGCGTTGCATTTCACTGCTTTAATCTGAACTCCGTGAGCTTGCACCATGTGGTCATCTCGTCTTTTGTAATTCGTAAACTTCTCATTACAGTACCCACACTTACTAAGCAAGTTTGCGTGGATATGAACGGATTTTTCGTGACTTTTCTTCTTTCGGTGTGTGTCGAACACTTTTGAACACAAATCGCATTTGAATGTACCCGTCTTATGCCCTTCTGCGTGGCAAGCTAAGATGTGTTTATTTATAAATCCTGCATCACAAAATTCACAAATGTAATTTCTGCAATGAACGTTCATATGTTGTTGCAAGTTCTTGAATTTATTAAACACGTTTTGGCAAAACATGCATCTTAGTGTATCATCGTCGAACTTAAACGGCATTATATGGCTCTTGATGTCAGTGTAAATCTTTTTACCATGTGTATTGATCAAATGATCTTCAAATTGTTTTAAAGAATCTATTTTGTTTTCGCATATCTTACACGTAAGATTAGTGATGTCTAATTTAACAAGGAATGAAAACATCATTTTGCCGACCATGAATTTAAGTTTAGTTTTATCGTCGTGACCTTCTAGGGTATGTTTTTTTAAGTCTGTAGGATCAGGGAACTCTTCTGCGCAAAAACAGCAGGCATATCCGATGCCTCCTCTGCATCGTATTGGTGTCGCGTTGGAACATTGCAAGATAAGGCGTATATTGCTTCTTTGTTTTATTAATTCATTGATTTTAAGGTCCACATCTTGGTCGACTTTTCTTCGGGTACTTTTGCGAGTCACTTTTTTGTCACAATCCGTCTCAATCTTGGCGTTCACGTTACGTTGAACACCTACAAAGAAAAGGAAACGGTTATTGAATATTTCGGAGACGTTTTCTTTCTGACTTTGCTTGTATTATTTGCACCATTCATTTTTCAGGGTCTTTTCTTATTTTCAATTTACTGGTTTGATGTAGTTATTGGTTTATGAAACCACAATGTTTAATTTCAGATCGAAACGAAGTCAACGAGTTATACTAATATTACAGTGTGCTAATTTTGGTGAACTATGTGAAAAATTGTATCATTTAAAAGGTAGGTACATTAATACAGATGGTCATAGGCTAGAAACTCGGGTTGAGGTGAGAACAGACGCTATGGGTGAAATAAGGGTGAAGTAAAATAAAAAGGTTAATATAATCCGACGTAAGATATTTATTAAAGGAATCGAATACACCATTCAAACTAAACAAGTTATATAATAGGTATACAAAAAAAAACTTAGGTAGATCTATGTGGCCCAAGTAACATTGTATCAAATGATGTTTATTAGTTAAATAAAATATAGCAAATAGGCATTTTAATTAGATTATTTTTTCAGTTAAATTAACAATCTTGACATCTATTGTTTAAGAGCCTGGCTCTAAACTACAAAGTCGAATCAGCTTTGTTTGTTAGAAAGTTTTAATGATCTATAAATTACATGATTAAGATTTATATGTATGAAGAAGATGAACTATGCAGTAGAGCCTCTGGGGCTCACATCAGTCACAGCATCTACAATGCACGAAGTAGCCTCTCTCCTAAGGAAACTGTTTATTTTTCTTACAGTACTACTATTTATAATACAAGAAGCAGGATTTTTCAAAGGTAGACTAGGTTTAGAAATGTAGACTTAGATAAAATATCCTTAAAATGTTTTTTTTTTTTTGTCATTAAGAGGTTTAAAAATTAAACTATTTACATCAAACAGTAATTCCATGTTTAGACAGCATATGCCCTTTCCAGCTGCACTTTTGCACGAACATCTGATCACATTTGTCGCATTTGAATCTCCTATCATTGTCATGTATTCTCATATGCTCCCTCAACGCTTTCTTTAGCCCGTACGATTTAAAGCAAACCTTACAAGAAAACATTTTAATCCCTGTGTGTTTGACCATGTGGTCATTCAGCGACTCTTTGGTAAAGAACTTCATATCACATTCAGTACATTTAAATCTACGTTCTAGCAAGTGATCTCTCCTGACATGAAGTTGTAGTTTGGTATCAGAAGGGAAGATTCTATCGCATGCTTTGCATTCCTTCGGTTGAGTTATAACAACGCCATGCACCTCTGCCATGTGAGCACATTTTTGACGGTACCACATAAACTTTTCGTCACAATACCCACATTTGTTTAAAGCTAACAAATGAACAGTTTTTTCATGGTATTTCTTTTTTCTGGGAGTTTCAAATTCTTCAAGACAATGTCCGCATTTAAAAACTCCTACTTTATGGCTGTCACTGTGTGTGTTAAGCATTTTCTCGTTTACAAAACCATTGCCGCATACGTCACAAACAAAGTTTCTATAATGTGTGTACATGTGCTCTTGCAGAACTTTAAATCTGTTGAATATTCGGGGGCAAAAGGTGCACTTTAGTTCAGAGTTTTTGAACTTGAATGGTATAATATAATTCTTTATGTCCGTGAACATTGGCTTTTCATGGTCGTTTCTCAAGTGTTGGAGGAGGTCTTCTACAGAATCTACGTCTGTGTCGCACAAGGTACACTTTAGTGCAGTTATGTCTAGCTTAACTAAAAAATGCAACATGCGCTGGCCTTTCATAAAGTCAAGTTTATCACTGTCATCGTGTTCTGTGATAGTATGTGTCTTTAGTTCTTTGGCATAAGGGTACTGTTTCTCACAGAAACAGCACACATATCCAAGATCGTACTTACGAATCGGCGACGCATTGCTACATAGAAGAATTTCTCTAATATTATAACGTTGTTTAAACAACTCTTCCTCGTTTTGTTTTTGGCTCTTTTTCCTAATTTTACGATCTTCTTCAGCAGTTTCTTCTGATTGAGACGTACCTTTGTTAATATTTTTGTTTTCAACTACGTTTGATGTTGAATATACAGTCTGTTTTTTTGGAGCAATCCGTCGTTCTTTGGTGTCCGATAATATTTTCATGGCAAGATCTGCCGCTTCATTTCGACCTACAAAGAAAACATTATTTTGTAATTTTTGGATATGTACCACATGAAAAACTTGTAAGGCCGATAAAATTTGATTATTGTTATACTTAGATACATTTACACGGCTTTGTAATGTTAGCTCAACTTTTCTATTTTTCTTTAATTTGTAGGTCGAAAGGTTAAAACTTAGTTACATAGATTAGTTTTTGCTTGCGTCGTCATCTCTTTATCCGCTTCATTTTCAAGATAAAACCGAAAGTATTTCTTTTAAATTATCGCCTAAACGTAAAAAATAGTCGCCGATCATGGGCATATTTATTTAGTAATGATTCTGATACACATTTACTGATACGCATTTTACTAAAATGCATAAGGTGACAGTAAATTACGTAAATTAATAATGTTGTTAGGTTAAAAAAAATGTAATTAAGGTCAAGTAAAAAGTAAGGTTCACTGCTTTTTCAATAGCGTTCGGTTCTTGTCATGTAGGCCGGCAGAAGCACGCAATGACTTAAATCAAAAAAGAGAGAAATATAAATGTTCTTGTACGTAGGTATCAGGTTACTGATCGTAATAATATGTTTGCTTTTGTAAGAACTTAAGCTTTAATTGATAAATCTATGGTCTTTGAAACAACTTCAAACAGGATTGTTTTTTTTTTTTAATATTAATCGGTATATGATCGCCGAATCTACATCCCACAAATCGACAACTTCGTGAACCAATCAAGATACTTGATTTGCTTATCTTTCTTGGTTTTTATGAGGTTCTTGTCATACGGGACGGTTATATCAACAAAAATTGCATGCCTCTCGATTCAGTCCACCACCACATTATATACCTGTCAGAGATGATAGACCAATTCCAGTCCAATATAATATGACCATTATCGAGGACTGGGTCGGACAAATACCTGTAGTACGTCCAATTCCACAAGGGAGTATTTTAGAGCAAGTTGCTGATGGAAAATCCTGGCTACAAGGTTGTATCTATGCAAGTACCCTTCGTTAACTAGATGAGACCAATCATAGATAGTGTGGATTATTACTAATAATAAGACACAAAACAAGGTGTGTTTCAGAACAATCTTTATTAAATTAAATTGCAAAAAAACATGATTTCAGTAGTTCAACTTCGGCAACTAATGATGACAAACTTTTATAGAATGTACTAACAATATCAGTTCCTTAATACTAATTTACATGTTTTGAAATATTTGTAATGTGTCTATTTTAAAATATTGTTGATAAAGTTTATTGATACACCGATGTGCGTAATAAATAGCAAATGAACTAAATTCGGAGATGGATAACGGAATGTAGCTAGCTATTGATTATGTGTAGGAATCTATCTTAAAGGCTAACTTTGAGAAATATTTTTAGGTTTATCTATTGCGATTCTTAGATTTAGATTAAATATCATCCGTAAATATACGTCAGCTGCAGGATCCACAATAACATAAAAAACGGTAGTACCGATTGGTGGTGGTATTGAAATCATTGACTTTAATTTAAAATACCAATATACAAAAAGCATTCAACAAATATTGTCTGACATAAACAGACAAGTCACACTCAAAATTAGCATTAGATCACAAATCATCCTCTACCATTATCAGAAATATACGGTACATTGAAATAATATCAAGCACAGGTTGGCAATTGTTGTCCAGCAAAACATGAACAGGATTTTCTTTTTTATTGCTCTAAGTAGACATTACAACAGCTAAGTTTTCAATCAAAATCGTTCAAAGGTATAACTGAAAATGACATCATCAAATTCACTTATAGTAAAAGTATTACTTTGACGTTTAAAATCATACGAGTATTATCTTGCCATATTTAGATCTCCTTGACTCCAGACTCCTCCTTCTATTTCAATTGTCACCTATACTTTCAAGAGTGTTTGCGTAAAAGTTAATTAGAACATATATAATATGTATTCATCTACATTTGATGCTTTCAGTTCTTTCTAATTTGATCAGTGGCTAATACTGTCAAATGCTTTGTTGTAATCAGATTCATTGGGTGTGTTTATTATTTCGCTTAAACGATGTTCTAATTTAACTTCTGAATCGCAGTCGAGACTTACTATATAACAATAAAAGTTTAAACTTAATCTTCAACACATTGACTAGATACGATTTTAAAATGCCAATAAAAAACTATACGGTTCGTGCACAAATGGGAAAAGTTTTTTGCTATTTGTGACTTTTCTAATGCTCAAACTTTAGTTGATCTGGTTTTCATTTGATCGTTAGTTTGTTGTAGAAAATTTTGTTTTTACAAAAACAGTCTTAAGAACTGCATCTTCTACCTGCAATGGCTAAGGTTAAGGCACGTAGTCTTATTGCTCCTTCTTAATAATCCATCCGTGGATCCATCATACATCAACCATTGGTATTCAATTCTGTAAATTTTGGTAGCATTAAAAATCCAAAGCGAAGTACATGTCATTAGATAGTAAAGAAGTTTCTGCAGCTCCAAAAGGCATTCTACCAGTAAACAAACAATTGAGCTGCTTCTAGTGGTTGGCAATTTATAATTTAAATGATATCTATCAGATGGCCAAAAATTAATTTCATAAGAAATTAAATATTCATATCTGCAGCAATCATTGTAATACAGCCAGCCAATCATGATCGATAAATTTTAATTTAATTTTGATTTGCTAAGATTTTTTTGTAAAAATGGTATTCTATATAATGCCGACAGTAAGATAAATCGAGCTTGACTGCGCGCCTATTTTGGTCTGCAGGGTTTAAAAATACCTAACACGAAGGGATGCCGGATGATATTCCCTTCGAACCTAACCTAAGTGTGTCAGGTCCTAAGTTCCCGGATTATACAGGGTTATTTGTTAAACACTGGAAACCTCTCAGAACTAACTAACTAACGAACTATGTTACTAACATCCTAAACAACAATTTTTGTTCTATGACTTTTAAAAATTTATCATTAGTTCATCAAATATGCACACAAAAATAAAAATACTTAAATTCAACGTTATAAATATTACGAAGTCTATGCGAAGCCGATCGGGATCGAAGGGATCGGGCGGCGGGGGTACTTGATGTGCTTGCTTCGCGTCATACAGACGTAGATAGGTATAGCAAAATACAGAGTTGAATTGTGTAAGATACAACAAACCAAGAAATCTTGAAGGTGTTCTTAGCAAATGAATTATGTTTTGTAAAAAGTCAGCGCAGTTGTTGTTTATGCTGTCAGAAACACAGTCCTGCAAAGTTGTTAGTGTTTTAAAAATAACCCTGAATAACCCCGCTTTATCATACAGGGTTATATTTTTTTTTTTCAATGGATAATAATTATTGCTGTAATGTAATAAAAACAATTTTCCATTTATTTACCTATCATAATTTTTTACAACGGAGTATTTACAATGTTCATTACACAAACGTTTGATATTTGTATACTCTAACCTAAACCAACTCGTCGTGTCTAGATTTCATGTGGTTTTTCCAGCTACATTTCTGTACAAACGCCTGACCACACTGTTCACATTTGAATCTTCTGTCATCTGCATGTATTCTTAAGTGCTCTCTCAAGGTATGTTTTCGTCCAAAAGCTTTAAAACAAACATCGCACCTGTACTGTTTTTCGCCAGTATGTTTTAACATATGCATATTTAGTTCTTTCTTTCCATAAAATTTCATATCACAATGCTCGCATTCATTTTTTCTTTCGAGTAGGTGATCCCGTTTAGTGTGTCGAGTCAATCTGTCTCTTCTAGTAAATGTCTTTTCACAAGCCATACATTTGAGGACACGAACATCTGCACCATGCTCTTTCACCATGTGTTCATTTTTCTTTGCGTAAGTCGAGAATTTTTCGTGACAATGAGGACATTTATTTCTTCTATGATCTCCTATATGTACAAATTTCTCGTGGCATAATTTCTTGCCATTTGTGTCAAATACTTTTGAACAAAATGAACAAGAAAACTCTCCTTGTTTGTGCCTAGCCAAATGGCTTGTGAGAGTTCTTTTATTAACGAAAGGGGAATTACATATTTCACAATTATAATTATTATAGTGTATGTTCATATGTTCTTGTAGAAGTTTAAACCGTTCGTATATTTTCGGACATAGTACGCAGTTGAACGTGTCCCCTTCAAATTTAAAAGGCAAAATATGATTTTTTATATCTCTATGTACAATTATATTGTGTTCAAATTGTAAATGATTCATCAGTGGCTCTAGTCCGTCAATATCCTGTCCGCATAATTCACATTTTAGATTTGTGATGTCTATTTTAACGACGTATGAATTTAAAGGGTATCCTTTCATGAAAGTGCTTTTTGTTTGGTTTTCATGTTTTTGTAGTGTATGTATTTTGAGGTCTCTCGGCAAGGCGAAGTGCTCTGGGCAGAAGCCGCACAAATAACCATTCCCTGTATGACTTCTTATAGGAGTAGCATTAGATAGTAAGAGAATGTTGCGAATATTATGCAAATGTTTGTCTATCTCCCTTTTATCCGGTTTAAGGGGACGAATCCTTAATATTTCTTCTTTGAACATTTGTTTGCTACTTTTTTTCGATACTGTTACAGTCCAATCGTTTGTTTTTGCTGATCTCGGTGCATTGAGTACGTTAAATGTTTTACTTACATGAGTTTCTAATTTAATTTCTGTATCGCAGCCGAGACCTACAAACAAAAGTTTGATATAATTATTACCTGCTAATTACTTTCGACGCACCGTTTGGCTTATTCATACGAGTAAAGTACTAGCATAAATGCGCCTAATAAGATGCCAAATCAGACTGCAATAGCATAATTTGAGACCCCTATTCTAAGTATCGATAATTATAAGAGTTCATAATTTCACAAAAGCCCTTAAATTTGTTTAAATCCTTATCTTAAACCTTCTCGTCATGTCGCGTCCGCATATGGCTCCTCCAAGTGCCTTTTTGCACAAACGCTAGTCCACAATGTTCGCATCTATATCTCCTGTCATCCACATGTATTTTAAAATGCTGTTTTAAATGATCCTTCCGTCCAAAAGCTTTCAAACAGATAACACAACTGTGCTTCTTTTCGCCAGTATGCTTTAAATTGTGAACATCCAGATCTTTCTTTCTGTAAAATTTCATATCACAATGCTCGCATTCGCAATTTTTTTCAAGTAAATGGACCCTTTTAGTATGTCTAGTCAAAGACTCCTTTATAGTAAACGTCTTGTCACAAGCCATACATTGGTGGATTCGTTTCTCTACACCATGTTCTATCGCCATATGTTCATTCCTCTGTGAGTAAGACATGAATTTCTGATCGCAATGTAAACATTTGTTTCTTTTATTGTCAATAATATGTGTGAACTTCTCGTGGCATACCTTTTTGTATTTTGTGTCAAAAACTTTTGAACAAATCGAACATGAGAACTCTCCTTGTTTGTGTCTAGCCACATGATTTGTAAGGCAACTTTTATTAACGAAGGACGAGCTGCAGATTTCACAAATATAATTGTTATAGTGCACATTCATATGTTCTTGTAAATGCTTAAAATGTTCAAAGAAGTTAGGGCAAAGAGCGCACTGTAATCTATCCCCTTTAAAGTTAAAAGGTAAAATATGATTTCTGATGTCTTTATGTATGATTTTATGATGATCAAATTGTAAATGATCCATCAGACGCTCTAATCCGTTAATATCTTGTTCGCATATTGTACACTTCAAATCAGTGATGTCTAGTTTTACGACGTAGAAATAGATACCGACGCCTTTCATGAAACTGCTTTTTGTTTCGTTATCATGTTGTTGTAGTGTATGTGTCTTGAGGTCTCGCGGCATGGTGAAGCACTCTGAACAGAAGGCACACGAATAACCAGTCCCTGTGTGTTTTTTGATAGGAGTAGCATTAGAATAAAACAGTATATTACGAATATTCTGCAAATGCTTGTCTATATCTTGTCGTTTTTGGTCTATTTTAATTGGTCGCACCTTTAATATTTCTTCTTCGAGCGCCTGGTTGCTACTATTTACTGTAACCACCTTGTCAATTATTGTTATGTTAGTTTTTACAAATCTTGGTGCTTTAATTGCTTTTAATATTTTACTTACATCCGTGTCTAATTTAAGTTCTGTATCACAGCTGAGACCTACAAACAAAAGTTCTGAATTAAAATCTACAAAATATTTACTGCGATAGCTTTTAGTTAATAATTATCTACACAATATGGACAGCATCTGATGGATTCATGCGGTTGTAACACCTAAAGCGGTATGCAGTATTCTAAAAAAAAAAGTTTTTTTTTCCAAGATACAATAACCGAGCAGACCAAGACATTGTGGTTTTATTAAATTCAATTAGAAGTAACTACTAAGAGAAAAGAGGCCAAGAACATATCTTTGTTGTATTGCCAGCTTAAATTAAAATATACGAGGGCGGTCGGATAAATACTTAGCCTCATAGCCTGATGGCGCCACTATCGCAAGAAAAAATTACTATCGTGTAGTATTAACTATTCTTATTGAGAACTACTCTAAAATTTCAGTTGAATTGGACTTATTTTTTCTATCCTGCTTCTTTATTTTAAACAATAATCTAAGATGTTGTCAGATTTTCATCATGAAATATATCTTTTAGCTGAGAGGTGTACCCAGTGGTGCAATTTTCATCTTTTGTCTGTGAAAAATCTTTTCTGTTGAATCGGACTTGTGGTTTTTTTTTTTGACCGCGTCTGGAAACGGGTTTTTCGACGGATTAAAAAAAAGGAGAACGAGCAATACTGGTCGATGATTCGAATCTTGTTTTTGAAAGGGATATCGCGTAGCGAAAGCAAAGAGCGCTTCAATGGTATGTGCGGACTCTTCTTCGATGGCGACTGTCAAAAAATTTTTAATGAGTTTCAAAATGTTCACAAAATGTCGGTTTTTGAGAAGTCACGCCCAAATGCCCAAAACGGCAAACACGGAGATTAACTTGACAAAAATCTACGAACTCGTATTAGTAGACCGCCAATTGAAGGTGCGCGAAATAGCTAAGACAGAGGAAATTTCAAAAAACCGCAAAGGACACGAATTATTGGGCATGAGAAAGCTGTCTGCGCGATGGGTGCGCGCGTTTTTTCATTTCAGACAACAACCCCAACTATGTGACAACTTCAGAACAGTGTTTGGCGCTGTTAAAGCACAATACAAAGGAGTTACTGCGTCGTTTTGTGATTGTCGAGGAAACATGGATCCACTGGCACACACCAGAGGCCAAAAACAGTCGAAACGGTGGATTTCGCCCGGCGAACGTCCTCCCAAGAAGACGAAGACTGTCCTATCGACCGGAAAGGCGATGGACACTGTTTTCTGGGATTCACAAGGTGTGATCTACATCGACTACCTGGAGAAGGGCAAAACAATCACAGGGCTCCGCTATGCTGAATTATTGGACAAATTCGACGGCGAATTGCAGAAAAACGGCCTATTTGGCAAAAAAAAAGCGCCCTTCCACAATGACAACGCACCGACTTACACGTCCGCCGTCGCCACGGTCAAATTGGCTACGAATTAGACTACGAACTGTTGCCCCACTCTCCGTATTCTCCAGATTTGGCCCCGCGCGACTTCTTTCTGTTTCCAAACTTAGAAAATTCACTCGCCGGGCAGAAATTTGATTCAAATGAGGACGTTATCTCCGCCACAGAGGCCTACTTTGCAGACCTCTAGAAAACGTACTTTTCAAACTGGTTAAAGAAGTTGGAGAATCGCTGGATTAAGTGCATCGAGCTAAAAGGAGACTATGTTGAGAAATGAATAGAAAATTTTATTTACTTATCGGACGACCCTCGTTTATATTTTTTGTTAGGAATGATCGTGGTTTAATAAAGGGTAAAAAATATTTTGTTTTAAAATTAAGGATCGATTAGTAGCCATTCTGGATTCATGTATTTTGGAGATCTCAAGCTGACATAGATTTTCATAGCATAATATTAATAATTTAAATGCAAAACTACGTAACTATATGTTATTTCGCGGGTAGAGTATTGTCAAGGACCTAGTACAAAGTGTCTGAGTTTATCATTTCGGCCTATCCATCCCAGTTCGCCCTTTTGAGATTTTTGTATTGAAATATACTGTATGCCTTTATTGATTGTAGTCGGTAATCTATCTATACCAGGTTACTTAATTTATTTATCACGCTGGATTTGATCTGAAAGTTAATAAAAAGAAAATGCCTACAATTACGCGTGCTGAACACTCACTTCAATCGTTTCTGGTTTACATCCATACACCTTGAACATTACACTATGTTGAACGAAACGCGTAGGTGCCACGAAATTCATGATGCTTAAGACATTTTGGTCTCGAAAATATCCTCTAAAAGATTTCTTAGCGCAGTATGTTTTAATAGTTCTATTAAACGGCGTAATGCCAATGTAGCGCCGCAGAGAACTTTTGTTTTAACTTTTCAGTATTTTGACAAAGTTTCCATGAACATGCTTGTCTATCTCTAGAATATAAGTCGATGCTATGATCTAATAGGTCAACGGGCGTGGCTATGCTAACTGACAACGATATGCCATTAACGCGAATAGACATTTATTTTCTATTTTAGTTCAAAACCTTTTTGTTGTTGATTGTTATCAAAGATTAAAACTATCATATTCTTAGCAGCTTACAGTAAGCACTTATCATCATACTATGGGCTGATGCCTGCCAGGGCTGCAGGATTGTTCGGAAGTCACCGTGGCCCTGGAACGCAAAGGGCAACTACAGGAACACAAGTGGGTTCACTCCCTCTCATTCCACCCAAAGCAGGAGTTATTCGATGAGTTTCCACAAACAATAAAAAAGCGTCACGTGTCATTACGCGTGCACCTGTTTTCTATTGTGGTAATCTGCCATGCGTTATTGGTACATAAGCTATTCTTTTTGTGACGATACCTAACGTGTATAGATAAGGTAAAGCAAAGAGAGAGAGATCTGTTAAATTATTATCCTTCATATACACAAAACTCGAGAACGTATAAGTTCATACTTGAGGAACTCAACATAATCAAGCGGCTATTTTCAAATTGCCAAAAGCGTGTCCTAGGCTTAAACGGACCATAATATTTATGTGTTTGCTTAGTGTATTCTGGAGAAGATCACGATATCAAATGCAGGGCACCGGCAAGATGGTCAGACGCAAAAAAAGGTGAGCTGTCTAAACACAGAAGATCGCAAAACTTAGATTTGTCGTGTATGATCACGATCTACAGTCGTAAAGGAAAGTCAAAGAAGAGAACGCCTACCTACTTCTTTTTTCGTAAATTAAACGCGCTCATGATGCCGCGTCCACATATGGTTTTTCCAGCTACATTTCTGCACAAACGCTTGATCACACTGTTCACATTTGAATCTCCTGTCACCAGCATGTATTCTTAAATGCTCTTTTAAAGTATATTTACGTCCAAAAGCTTTAGAACAGACATCGCACTTATGCTGCTTTTCGCCAGTGTGTTTTAACATGTGAAATCTAAGTTGTTTCTTGCCATAAAACTTCATATCACAGTGTTCGCATTCGTGTTTTCTTTCTAGTAAGTGATCGCGTTTTGTATGTCTAGTCAATGCTTCTTTTGTAGTAAAGGTCTTTTCGCAAGCCATACATTTGAGGACACGGGGCTCTACACCATGAACTTTCACCATATGTTCATTCCTCTGCGAGTAAGAAGTAAATTTCTCATCGCAATGTGGACATTTGTTTTTTTTATAGCCATGAATATGTACGTATTTTTCATGGCAACATTTTTTATCATTTGTGTCGAATACTTTTGAACAATACTGACAAGAAAACTCTCCTTGTTTGTGCCTATCCATATGATTTTTAAGGGCTCTCTTATTAACAAAGGGTGAGTTACAGATGCCACAATTGTGATTGTCGTAGTGCACATTCATGTGGTTTTGTAGTAACTTAAAATGGTCGCTGATTTCAGGGCAAAGCACGCACTTCAACATGTCCCCTACAAATTTAAAAGGTAAAATATGATTTTTTATATCAGTATGTATAATTTTATTATGTACAAATTGTAAATGATTCATCAATGGTTCTAGTCCGTCAATATCCTGCCCGCATATATCACATTTCAGGCCAGTGATGTCGAGTTTTACGATATAAGATGATAAAGTGCAGCCTTTCATAAAACTGCTCTTTCTTGAGACGTCATGGTTTTGTAGTGTATGTGTCTTCAGATCGCTCGGTATGGTAAAGTGCTCTGGACAGAACCCGCACACATAACCATTCCCTGTGTGACTAGTAATAGGAGTGGCATTTGAATATAAGAGTACGTTTCGAATATTATCCAAATGTTTGTCTATTTCTTTTTCTCTTTTTTCTGCTTCTTTAAATTGTTGCACCTTAAATATTTTCTTAGTGAACTTTCGATTGCTATTTTGTTTAGTAACTGTAACCGTCCAATCAACTCTTTTGCCTTTTACTTTTGTAGATCTCGGTTTTATGAGTGTTTTCAATAATTCACTTACTCTTGGTTCTAATTTAATGTCTGTATCGCAGCCGAGACCTACAAACAAAAGCTTTCATTAAAATCTTCATATATGACCTGCGAATGGTAGCTGCTTGGCTTCGTCGGTGTGTTTCATATACTAAGACGTAAAAAAAAATAACATTGTGAGGCGTTTTGATCAACGTGAGAGGTGTCAAAGAATAGACAATAAGAGTACTACTTTCTATTTTTAAAGAACGTTTCATCTTTTGTATGTATAACGTTATTAATGTGTGCTGTGCGCAAGTTTCGGCTCAGCCCATCAAATGCGGAGGGCGGTTGAAATACTTAATAACGTCTCTCTGCGGTTAGATATTTTTTCTTGCACATTGGCGGAATTTGAGAGGGTGACAATAAGTGTGTTGTCCTCTGTGTAACTTGTGCCAGTTCTTCAGGGCGCTGCTTGAGACTGATCATCGACTATCATGTATGTATGTTGCCTACTACTACACTAATGAATATTTGATCAGTCTGTGGGTGGCGTCTCTGAGTGCGGCTATTTTGCGACTACATTTGTTATCTTGGGTATGCCTGTTAAAACAATTGTATGTGTTATTAAATAAATAAATAAATAAAACTTAACGCGAGACGTCTATTATATCTATGTCGCAGCCGCATGCCAGATTGTGATGACGATACGTTTTAACGTGCGGCCAACGTTTAACTGTATTGTCAGCGTAGGGTCATAGTGTAACTGCAAATTATGAAGAACCGATCCAAAAAAGGCTTGGGTAGGGTCGACAGAGGAACTTTGTGGGAGCCTCCTATTTCTGTCTGCGGAGTTTAAAGTAATACGTCCTGTGTCCCAACTGGAATAATTATTCTAACTTATTACTACCAGTCGGATTGGAATAAATCTTAGGCTCAGAAGCGGAGCAGTAACTAAAGACGTAGGTGAAACTGTGGGAGACCACTTGTCTATGAGTAAACGGTGCGCACCAGTTTGTCATAGGAAATAAAAATAAACATCAATTAGTTATCATAGTATAATAATTTAAACCGAACTTACAAATATCACCAGTACATACAGATATCACGATTAAATGCGGGATGTAACCACATTGTAAGCAATACAGCTGCAAATGCAGTTTTCAATGAAAATTATTACATTTTCTCTCATAGCGAGCTTGTTTAACTAGTAGTATAAGTGCCTAGTTGAACTACATTTTTGAAATCTATATATATATCTAAAAGTAGGACATATCCACATCAACCGCTAGTAACGATTTTCCCCTAATGCCGTAGAGAAATAACCATAATTATTGCGTGGCAGTTACAACCATCTTGAGTTGACGCTTTTATTCCTGAATAACTTCATCACGACAGTGATCTCACGAAGGTTTGTTTCAATTCTGCCCAGTATCAGTACCGGGTGAACAGTTTATATCTGATCCTTGTTATTTACAAGTCGATTATTAAAAAAAAAACTAGATTCTATTTAGTCTGTTTTGATCCTGACTTGCTTACCCATTCGTAACACAATACTCAATATAATAAATATAAATTTTTTAACTTTTATTTCGTAAATCTACTTCGCCATAGTTGGCACCATCATATTGTTCTTAGTTAAAGATATTCCATGATTCTTCTTCAAATGCTTCCTTTTACTATTCTGCGTCGCATACCCTTTCCCACAAACTTCACATTTGAACTTTCTCTCGTTCGTATGAGTCGCCATATAATGTCCTAACATATGCCTTTTGATAAAGAAACCCATGCTGCACACCGAACATTCGTATGGTCTCTCTTTTAAATGGACACTTCGCATGTGCAGCATCAAATTTGACTTTAGATTGAATTTCTTCTCGCAAAGATCGCATTTGACACCTTCAACGTTATGCACTGTAATCATATGCCTCGTCTTCTGATAGTAATTTTTGAAGCGAGCTTTACAAATCTGGCACACACTATCACCAGCTATACCTTTGTGTTCTGTGTTTACATGAGCTTTCCTCTTAGATTCTGCTGCAAACACTTGTCCACAATGTCTGCAAGGGTAGGTGGATTTCTTCTTGCTATGCGTTGTTTCATGTCGGTTGAGACGAAAAGAATTGACAAAGCCAGCACCACACGTGGTACAAATAAAATTCCTATGGTGATTATTCATGTGCTGCATTAGGAGTTTCATGGTGTGGAAGGCTTCGTTGCAGAGGCAGCAGTTCATCTTCTGTTCGATCGACAATTTGAAAGTTTGGAAGTAGTCTGTGAGTCCGAAGTAGTATTTTTTATCGTGTACCGAGACTAAATGTTCAGCTAGAGTTTGCAGTGTTTCCATTGGTTGTTCACATAGTGTGCATTTGAGGTCAACTATATCAAGAAGGGCAACAAAACTAGACAAGACTGTACCGGCTTTGTATGTAGGTTTTTCTTTAGCGTGATCATTGTGCGTGTGGGCCCTTAAAACTTCAGGGTCGGGGAAGGTCTTGAAACAGTAAGCACAGACGAACCCTGCATCGTTCCTATCCTTAAAAGGGGTAGCATTAGAATACTTGAGCAAGGTGGTGAGATTGTGCCACTGTTTCTTCATTTCTGGCAGATGTGTTTCGCGATACACTAAACGACTTAACGCCTCATCGTCGGTTTCCTCCTTAACAGCGCGTTTGCGTTGTTTTTTGGTTGCTCCGGTATCGCCTATAAAAGAAAAATAATTCTTTCACACGCGGTTTAGGTCTTTTTAGTATTAAATCTAGCAGCTATCTGTCGTAGAAGTTTGAGGCATGGGGTTCGAAGTATAGGCGGTCATAGTAAAATTAGAATACCCTGTGTTTTAAAACGCTAAAGCTACATTTAGTTTTGATTAAAGTACATAATCATAGGTTTACAGTATTTTGATAATATGAATAAGTTAATGTCTCATTAGGACAAACGAAATTAACGCTAGAACTACACTGCGCACACGTGTGCCACACACGACGATCTGGGCGCGTCGGTCTCCATACATTATATAAGGAAACTCGACTTGTAGAGCTACACTTGATCCACGACACGAGACGTCGTTCTACAAACAAATCAGGCGTTAGACGTGTGCGTCTGTCTAATGTAGTTCTAGCTTAATGCACCTGCCATACGTAATGCGAATCCTTGCTTCATGCAACTTGGGCAGTTTTTAGTTTGTCAATTTAACTTGTTCTTTTATATTTAATTGCTTATATTATCTGGACTAAGTTTTTACCCGATTTGATGGCAATCGCGGCAATACGATGGATATTGTGGAGGTTAAGAAATTTTTAGTCCGATTTGTGTGTTATTGGGTGGTAAACAAGCCATTTATAGCCGCTTTCTATTCCAAAGGCAATAATAAGCCAGTGGGCAGTGATATACTCATCTAAAAATCTTGTATTCCTACATCAAGGTATCAATGGTAAATAAAAAGCCGAAACATTGAAATATAATGATTGTTTATTTTAAATACATCTATACCGTGTACAATCAATGTACATGTCAGAACATAATTACATATATCGTTTCAAATACAACTTTCATTTGTGACTGTACTCACAGGGTAACAGTTTAGTTTTATAGGATTTATTTAATTACTTATAAAGAACAAATAGATGACATTTGGCTCATATTGGAGATGATATGCGGTCAATCTGGACTGACGGAAAAGCGCATAAAACTATACAATATTGGAAAGATTCTTGAAATATCTATTTAGATCGTCATACACATTACTAAAAATTATTTGACACGTAAGTAAATGATAAATTAAGGCGAGATAGTGTTGTATAAAGTGTTTCACTTTTCACATAGAAATGACGTCACGAACAAGCCGCCGCTTCTGAATTTTGATGCGAGATATATCATTGTAATTTTTTATCGATTTGATAAAACTAGGAATTAGCAAGGGGTGGCTTAAAGACGGAAACAATGAAGGAATGGTAAGAGACTTTTGCCTAATAGTAGGACAGTATATAGCAAAAATACGTGTCCGATGTTTTTTAATCGTTCATCTGCCGAGCTAAAACTATCATTTTTTTTTTTAACCCGGACAATATCCCTGTTCGTAAAAACAAGATCATTAATTCGATTTACTTATGCGTTTCCGCAGTAATATTGAGGTGTGATTCTACCATTTTTGTAGAAGTAACTATAAACAAAACTAAAATTATAATACATATTTATTTTAGTACTTCGTAGTAAGCTAAAAATATTAATAAACATGGCTGCAGAATAATCGGAAATGAAAAAAATTATATTATAGTAAATAACTATGACATATGGATAAAATAACATGATGTATAACGAAATTTAAATCAAAATTTAAATAATATTTTTATTTAACACATTCGGTGCCAAGGACACAGGGACATAAATCTGCTATTTTTATAAATTCTACATTCTAACACGATCCATTGTCATTTAGCCAATAGTTCATAATCTGCTATTTGATAATGATCGATCATTGATCGTTCAATGGTCTCGTAATAGAGTTGTGGTCGATTGCCAATATCGAGCTTATTGCAAAAGCAATGACGTTCTAATGGTAGGTCACTGATCAAAGGAACTGTCAAAATTTTAGCAGATTACCGCAATACGTCAGATATTCATTTGTAATATGTACGAGATTACCATTAAATGCCACTTCTTTCAATGGAGTGTCAGTGGTTGACTATTGGAAAGTCATAATGACGCCATTATTTTAGTAGATTACCAAACTCGTCAAAATCTACAATTATGAAATCAATGATAGACCATTCTGACACTATTGTAATAACAGACTTGAGGCCCAGCATGCGGGTTGTAAAAGCATGCTTAGCATACTTAGATTCTGTTGGACTCGCTAGTCGGTTCCTGGGCATGAACGCAGGGAACTTATCATGACGTGTTAAAATGTCACCCTGCTTTAACAGTTCAGTTTAGATCGTAAAATGGATCGCGTTAAAAGCTCATGATAGCACTACAGTTACGTATAACAGCGACTCGGAAGGCGGTTTGTGGGTACCGAAAGTAGTATGTGAATATTTCTTGTAAATGAAAATAGTTGCCGAAACTTTCGCATGTAAAGAAAATCAGCGAAGGAACTGAAAATCTTTATGCAGTGGGAATCTCAACAAAACAACAAATCCGTTTTGGGAACACATTCATTGTGCGTACAGCTAATGAGTGGAATTCTGTGCCGGAGTTTGCGTTTCCTGATAGCTACAGCCTGGGTATCTTTAAGCAAGAGTGATGCCGATTTTGATAAAATTTGGTACGGAAGTAGCTTCAACATAGGCTACTTTTCTACGCCTTCGACAAACATTCACGCGGACAAGCCGCTGACAGAAGCTAGTTTATGATATTAGTAAGGAAAATAAATAATCCTACCAACTGAATTTCGGTCCTATCCAATCTCAACAGACAGTGCCAAGTAGGTAGAAAATATAACGCATAAGTGCACTGTCTGTTCCTTTACTTTCACAGTCCGATGGGATAAATTCCAACATGACCAGAGAGATATCAGGCTCAACACCAATGCCTTTACGTGTTTTCAGAATCTGGGGCGATTTCAGATTAGTGGTATATGCATGCATGCATATGGCAGGGCACATTGCTCGAAGAACAGATGGTCGATGGGGACGAAAGATTCGTACCGGTAGACGCAGAGTTGGAAGGCCTCCCCAAGGTGGACCGATGACCTGGTGAGGGTCGCGGGAATCCGATGGATGCGAGACGCACAGGACCGGTCGTGTGGCGACGCTTGGGGAAGGCCAATAGTGGACGTCTTTCGGCTGAAATGACTGCCTCATGGCAACATCCAATATAAAATTTTGGAGGGGATGGAGGGATCCCTTGGCCCAGCATAGGCTTGATAAAATATTAGACTTCGATTTTCGACCACAGCCGAATCGGCTTTCCTAGTAAAAAAAAAAGATATAATAGAGAAATTATTTTTCGTTTTATACAAGAACAGGCATCTGCCCGTGTGAAAATTGGTTTCTTCATACAAATTTTGGACCCCCGTTTCATTTTTTCTTAAATTCTTGATAGGTTCGTGCTTGACCGCTATCTAACCTGATGGAAAGCGATGATGCGGTCAACGATGGAGCGCGCATACCTAGAAGTAACCTATTCACTTTTGACTTAAAGATTCCCGGGTTGAAGCCATCAGGAAACAGATTCCAGCAAGGAATTCCGCTCCTTAGCTGTACGTACAATGAATGTGTTCCCAAAACGTTTTGTGCGTATAGGTGGGATGTCCACCATGTATCGGTGGCGCATTGCCGTACGTCTCCGTGGTCCGATGATGGAACGGGCTAGGCGGAATTAGGTTATGCAATTCCGACGCACACTCCCCGAAATGCGACCGGTAGAAAACCGACAGGCTAGCAACTCGGCATCGATGCTCAAGACTTTGAAGCCTCGACTCAACGAGTGCATCATTGCCAATGATCCTCCTGGCTCGCCTCTCAATTCATCCTCTTAGGGGGTAAATTTTGGCCGATCCTTTCTTACTCTTGGTACACCTTATAAAAAGAACTACTGTGCAAAATTTCAGCGTTTTAGGTAAAAAGGTTTAGGCTGGGGTCGTCGATTTGCAAATGAGTGAGTCAGGACTTGACCTTTTATATCTACAGACTAAAACACAGTGTCTTTCTACGCCTTTCGTACATAAATTCATTATGACGGCTGGCATGCAAATATGAACAATAATAATTTATAATAGACGTCAATTACGTTTCGAAAGTCAGTGTAAAGTATAGCTCACAAGATAAAAAAAAAAATCTTGAATTCCTTATTCTACGTGAGAACATAATGTTATTTTCTAAAGTCTTTATTACTAAAATTAGGTCCTTTCGGTTGCGGAATGTCCCATAACCAATAATATATTTTTTTACAACGAACACTATTCGAATTCTTTTTCTTCTTTAGCTTTCTCTGCTTGCGCTTTAATCTTACTTTCGGCCGCTATCTGTTTAAGAGTAAGCTCCCTATTATCTATCAGATGCTTAACATCATCGAACTCTTTGAAAATGTCCAAATCGTCTTGATGCAATCGCACATGGCTCTTCAAACTGCATTTCTGCATGAACGTCTTGTGACATATTTCGCACTGGAACCTCTTGTCGTCTTCGTGTATTTTCATGTGCTCTTTTAGAGTTCTCGCTCTCGAGAAGGCTTTACCACAGACATCGCAGGAGCATACTTCGCCTCCGGTGTGCCTTGAGAGATGATCTGCAAGACCGCGCTTGGAGAAGAACTTGGCATTACATTTATCGCATAAGAAACTTCTCTGCTGCAAGTGATGATGCTTGATATGCCTATTAAGTTCAAATTTCTTCTTATAAGTCTTGTTGCATGCGTTGCAAGGATATATTACTGGGGTCTGATTATGTGCTTTAACAAGATGCTCGCTCCTGTCATAGTAGCTGACGAATATTTCTGGACAGTGCGGACATTTATTCCTCAACCAACCACCAGTGTGGACTCCTTTCTCATGGTTCCTTTTCTTCGTTAGAGAGGTATAAGATTTATCGCAAAAATCGCAAGGGAATATGCCCTGAGCGTGGGTCTTGCCATGCTTTCTCAAGGCTGCGATCGTAATGTACCCAGCTCCGCATTTTTTACAGCAATAATTTCTATAGTGACTGCTCATATGATGATAGAGGTTCTTAAAAGATATGTGTACCACGGAGCAGACGACACAGGTAAAATTATGTCCGTCTTCTAAACGGAAAGGGAGTATAATGTCTTTAATGTGCTTGTAAATAGTTTTGTTATGTATAGCTACTAAATGGTCCTTGAGATCATTGAGATCTCTCATTGCTAGGTTGCAGACGGTGCATTGTAGGTTAGTTATATCTACTTTGATAGGGTTATAGCTTAATTTGTAATCTATGATAGTGTTTATTTTGTCTTTTTCTGATTGCTGGGCGGTGTGTTCGCGTAGTGCGTGTATATCGGGGAATGCTTTAGAGCAATAGAGACAAGAGAAGCCTCGGATGGTTTTGTCCCTGAAAGGGCTCGCATTGGAGTATTGCAGAATGGCGGTTAGGTTGACTCTGTGTTCTACGCGCTCGGGGGTCGCGCTTTCGTCGGATTTCTTTTTCCTTTTCCTGCGTTTGGGCCCGTCCTCGTCCGTTCCTACAACAAACGAGCACATCTCATTATCTCCGTCTTGTCTATTTCTTCTTACATTAGTATTATCTTCTTGAGGACGGGCGTGCATTTTTTGGACACTCAATTATCTCTTTCTGATTTTTGGGTATTATTCTCAGTGTTTGGAAGGGTTCAAGGATTTCTTAATGTTCGTTGATTGTTTTGATGAATACACACGTTCAGAATAGTTCATAGGAGAGCAATTAATAAGATAGGTGTAGGCACAGCTATTAGCAAGTTCGTTGATAGCATAATATAGATTGGAAAACAAAATTAGCAGTAAGTAATAAATTTGTAGCGACACGTACACGGTTAAGTAAGTTATGTAGACGTTTCATTACAAACCCATTGAGAGATCGCAGCGCAAGGTAAACAAACCGATTTGGTTTATTTTTTTGTTAAGTTAAGCACACAACGTTCTTCCACATCTGTTTTTAGTGAGGGGTTCACTCCAGATATAAATTTTATATGCATAAAGACAGTATTTTGACACAGCAAAAGTAATTTCTTACGTGTTTATTTCGATGATAAAATAGTTAACATTTGTAGTGTATTTAAATCCCTAAACAATAATAAGCTATCATGAGAGAAAGCAGATTAAAAGAAATACTATTATATCAAGTCAAAGTATGAGCGGATCATGGTTTGGCGAGGTTAGGGGCCGATGCCTACCAAGGCTGCGAGATCGTTGAAGAGAGTTACCACGGCCCTAAAACGTGAAGGGAAAAAAGCAGGGGTGTGGTTCTAGTCAGTACAAAAGCGGGAGAAGCTACATGATGATTACCCACTTTCAAAAAATTTAAAACTAGATATGAGAGCATTTTAAACCGATTACAAAAAGGAGGAGGTTCTATGTTCGGATTCAGCCGTATAGTTATGAAAAGTACTATTGGTTTAATATTTAAGTAAGTTTTATAAAAGTGTAAGGTAAAAGTAGTAATAACTTTTGAAGACTAATAGCAATGTGTTTAGCATATAACTAGTATTTCTTTATGTGCAAGAAGTGCACTTGATGATATATAATAGCTGTCGCTGCTGAGACACCTGCTGTAGCTAAGGCATCGTAGATACATTCCTTTCCAGAGACCAATCAAAACAGACCCTTGTGATTGTAGGGTAGATGAATCTTTTTAATTAATAATTTCTTTTAAAAATGTAACTTTATCCAGAATGTGAAACGAAAGTTTTTTTTTATCGTAATTAAGTAAGCTAAAACCCTTTCATATGTGATGGAAGGAGAACCGGTCAGATAACAGAAAAAGGTTACGCGGGTACAAAAGAAACAGCGAGATGTTACCACCACGCCCCCCTCTTCGTACCATTAAGTGATATGCTAATTGTTGCTTCATTTATTTTTAATGCTTTACAAAAATGAGCACACAAGACAAGGCTCCGCTGGTACTGATTATGGATTGCCAGTCAAACAGTGAAACTCATTTAGTCTCCCTTTTCCATAGACTGGATCAACTACGTAATAAAATCACTTTCTTTGTCACCAATTTACCCGTTCAATGAGGATCAATCGCATAATAGCAAATCCGATTTTTACTAAGTACATCGTATGTGTAATAATTTACGGAGCATTTAATTTTTAAAATTATGAAATTCCGTCAAGAAAAAGTGGAGAAACGCGCGCTCTCGCTGGACTGTTTACGATGACGTCATCTGTCATGATCCGAATCCGAAGAAGAATTAAATAAAAAAATATGTTCTTCTGCCTATGCTCTCTATATACTAAAACCTATTATAAGTACCAATGCGCTTATAACAGCCTACCATGGTATAGTCGGCTCGATATTGAGGTTTGGAGTTTTATTTTGGGGAAACTCTACTAATAGAGAAATTATTTTTAAGTCACAAAAAAGACGTATTAGGGCTATGTTTGGTTTGAAAATAACTGATAGTTGCAAACAGTATTTTATAAAGTACAATATTTTAAGTCTGCCGTCCTTATTTATTTATGAATTAGCTAATTTTGTACAAACCAATCCCAACCTATTCAAGAAACTATCAGACGTATCTATTCGTAATCGAAGGGATATAAATTATGCGTACCTAGGTCAACCACGGCATTGATGCGCAAAAGTATTTTTTGTTTAGCACCGATGATCTATAATAAAATCCCAAAACCTATTCGACAAATGCCTACTGCTCTATTTAAAATACATTTAAAAAAATATCTCATAAATAAATACCATATCGGAATTCTTAAATGAACGCAATTAATTAAATATTTTAATCTGTAATTTAGTTTCGTTTATTATTTCTGTAATTACGACATTTTCACATTTTGAGCCTTAAATCTGCAAAACCTAATCTGTATTTTTGTGTTTTTCCCCTCTTTTTTAATTCGGTATTGCGATGAAAAATTTGATTGTTTGTTGTCTGGACTCAAATCTTTTGTGGTTTATTCTACACCAAATATGTTGTTTTTGTACGCCATAAATGGCAAAACATGCAGATCTTCCTTTTATTTTAAGACCTTGCACATATTATTAATATGATGTATACTCATGTTTTACAATAAAAATATATTCTATTCTATTCCGTGCGTCGAACGGCTTGACCGTACTCATTCGCCAGTGGAGACCGATCATGACAGATGACGTCACAGCGAGTCGATTCATTTATGGGCGCGTTTCTGGAACTAATGCACTAAAAATGCTGTATCTTCATCCTTTTTGATCCGATTTAAATAATTTCTTCACAGTATTTACTGGTTTTTTTTTGACGCTATAAGTCTGCATACTCAACAAAAATCATGACTGATCCTCATTATTGCCGTGTTTTTTATTATTTTCATTTTATAGCTGGTTAAGGGTTTTCAATGAGTTAATTTGTTTCTTATGGACTTAGCACGCACAAGCTTCACCACAGCACAGTTTTGCCTGCGCAGGCCGGTTTTTACACGGAACACCGTGCGTGTGGTTGATAAAACTCATAGTTCTACGTGTAATGCATGTGCTAGGCCCATAAAAAGTAGTCAATGGGTATTTATTATAGTCAAGTAAGAAGATTAAATAGCGTAATTCAATTTAAGTTCATGACGTTTTCAAGAGTCAAATATCTAAAAAGTACACATGCAAACACAGAAAGAGTATTACATAGTTTAAAAATGCTTTTAATTAATTTATAATTTCACAAATATCAATATCCAAGCGATTAAGTTTTTGATACAGAGGTCCCGTATGTTACTTACCTTATATTTGCTTTAGATTCGTTGCATCTGAAAAACGTTGGTAATGTGTCGGATCACAGACATACATTTGTGCTTCAAGACAATTGGGTACAAGACTCATAGCATAGCATAGTCGGCCTTTTAATGTTCCCACTGTTGGGACTCAGGCCTCCTCTCTAGGAGAGGGAATGGGCCGTAATCCACCACGCGGGCCCAGTGCGGGTTGGTGGATGTCACAAGTCTTTGAATTTTTGGTTCTAGGACATGCCGGTTTCCTCACGATGTTTTCCTTCACCGTTTTGAGAGCAGTGGTGATGAAATAAATTACACAAAGTAATGCGCCTGGCTGGGTTTGAACCCGCGACCTACAACTAGTAAGTCGGGGCCGTTACCACTAGGCCACCACTGCTCTACTACGCTCACTGCTTTTTTTTATTGTTGGTATCAAAATCGCAAATAGAAAGAAATTTTCAAATTCGTTCAATTTTAATCAAGTTAGAATTTAAAATCATTTTAATTAGAGATGGCACAACGCCAAAACTCAATAGAGATAGTCCAGGGAAGGTTTAAACGGTGAAAAAAATTGAAAAAATTCAACGCCATCTCAAATTAAAATGGCACTAAAAAATGAATTATGCTGTTCTGGTAATGCCAGTAGATGGCGTTATCCTTACTATTGGGCGGTACGAAGTTCGCTGGGTCAGATAGTCTAATTATAAATATTTGTTTTGTGTACTAGCTATTGCTATCTTCCTGCCCATGTCCCATGACACATAGGGTCGGCACAACACGTTTTTTTCTTGCTTTCTATCCTGTCAACCGTCACGCTATATAATATTCCACAACTATCATACAACGCCGTCTAGTCCCAAGCTAAGCAGAGCTTGTGTTATGGGTACTAGACAGCTGAAAAACACACTTGCTTATATATTTCTAAATACAAACATATATAGATAAATAACACCCAGACACAGAACAAATGATCGTGCTAATCACACAAACATTTGTCCTGGATGGGAATCGAACCCACGACCTCCGGCATACCAGTCAGGGCCACTACCCACTAGGCCAACAGGCCAGTCAAATCACTAACTCCTTCCATTCCCTTCATCTTTTTTTTTTTTCTCTACTCCTAAAGCTACATTGCTCAGCTTGGCTTATGAGGTAACTTGGAGTAATTTCTAACATGCACTGGGCCACCAACTCGGACTAAGGGCTTTATCATACTAGCGGGTCGCTTAAACTTAAATCATTAATTTATGTATAAAAGTAGGTTTCTCTTTCCATATTTTGGACCCCCGTTTCATCCCCTTCGGGGGTGAATCTTGAAAAATCCTTTCATTTTTATTGTATATGTCACCGTAAAAGAAACATCTTTGCGAAATTTCAGCGTTTTAGGTTCAAGATGTTGGCCTAGGCGTTGATGAGTCGGTGAGTACGTCAGAACTTGGCCTTTTATATAATGCAGATATACAAGAACGGTTGTGATGGATAATACCATAAATTGATCACCAATCCACAGATTTAACCTAGCTTTTTCCTAATACCATCATCATCATATTCCTGCCCTTGTCTCGTGTAATTAAATATAAATATAAATTTTTTCGGTGGGAAAATCATCCAATGACATCCCTCGTTCTTGGGCGGAGCGAGAGGGTGTGTCAGACTTTCACTGACTAAAAACCCACTCCTATTCCTTTGTTGCCTTTCATACCAGGGCCGAATCTTCCTTTCAAAAGCAGACCCTTGGCCCCAGTATGCTTCGACCCTGCGGGGCCCCTACGGTTTGCTGACATCTCCTTGAGACGCGAGTAGAACAGTACGCGCCGTCGACGACTTGGGCACAGTCCGGACGGTTACCGGACGATTGGACGGCCAGCTACCCATTGCTCACCGTCGTCTCATGTTATTTGGGGTCGGCGCAACATGTTTTTTTTCTTCCATTCTATCCTGTCACCAGTCATGCTATCACTAACTCCCTTTTCTTTCATATCACTCTTCATACAATCCTGGTTTTTCCTGTTTTCCCAATGACTTAGAGAAACCAACAATCTAAGATGAAGCAGATGGGCGTGTCAGTTTTTTATTGACTAAAAAATCCACACCTGTGTCTTTCGGTTACCCTTTGCGTCCTAGGACTTCGGCTACGACTATTTAGAGGGCTGCGTGAAGTCTAACCTATAGAGTAGATAAGAGTTGAAAACTAGAATTTCACATGGACTTACAAGTTTGCCTGGCATTCACAACACAGTTATCAAGTAACAAGATAAACCCTCGGTTCAACTAGTTGGCCAATCCAAGGGTATCATCATCATCATCATTTCTGCCGAAAGACGTCCACTGTTGGACATAGGCCTCCCCCAAGTGTCGCCACAATGAACGGTCTAAGAACCAAGGTTGCCGACATAGCACGAAGAGTCGCTAAACTTAAGTGGCAATGGGCAGAGCACATTGCTCCAAGGGTATAAATAAAAATAACGACAGTACTGCCCCAATGACTCGTAGGAGAATTTCCAAGCTGAAAAAGTACAGGAACCTCTTCGCAAGCTTGGATATGATAAGAGCACTTTTTAACTTTGCAATACCGTCAAAACTTATATCTAAAAACATAGAGATAATTAAACAGAAATGTGTTAATAAAGGTGTTTTTTTTATATTTATCGAAACGAATAGAAAATGTATGTATGTAAAAGGTCATCAATCTGGCATAATTGTGTGCCTAGTGCCAGTTTGATTTAAATAAACGTTTTGACGTTCGGCGCTCTGGGCCTTTCCCCACTCGCCTATCGTCAACATCGAGCATGGTTTAAAAGCTTGTTGCTTCATCTAACGCAATCCAACGAGATGTTTGATGAAGAGGCAACGCGAAAAAAGAGAGATAACGTCTGAAAACTCTGTTACCATTCGGTAATTCCGTGGTTTACTCGAATATTTCACAAAACTTGTTCCAGGAAATACGTGTTTTTTTAAAACCCTTAAAAGTCCTTCCCCACTCGCCTATCGTCAACGTCGAGCATGGTTTAAAAGCTTGTTGTTTCACCTAACACAATCCAATGCGAAATTTGATGAAGGGGCAACGCGAAAAAAGATAGATAACGCCTGAAAACTCTGTTGACATTCGGTAATTCCGTGGTTTACTCGAATATTTCACAAAAACTTGTTCCAGAAAACACGTGTTTTTTTTTAAACCCTTATAAGATTTTGAGAAAATTTGTCGTCATTCTGAATCTCGATTAAATGTGCCAGGCTTCTATAGTTGTACTTTTTTATATTTTGAATATATGAGTACATGATGGAGGGCAAAAGTTCAAGTAAAATAGCAGATTTTCAGAGTTCTTTACTGGATTAGTTAGATTAGGCGTCTATAAAAATCAAAACATAAATTGGTCGCCTAGATAATATCCACAAGACATCTGTGTATCCGAAATATCTGGAGAAATATGTGTAATAATAATAATAATAATAATAATAACATCATAATCACGTAAGAGCGGTTGAATAAAAATATACCTCGGGTTGGTAGCTCACCAATCAGAGAGCCAAATGCGGTGAACTTTTCGATCGCGTTAACGATTAAAACAATTCGCATTCAGCATTTTGAACCGAATACGAGAGCTACTTTTACTTGTCGAGTGCGTTATGTTACTTGTTATATATGAAACGAGTGATTCCAGGACAGCCATAGGCCAGGGGACCGAGGATAGAAGAAAGGCTCAGTGAAGACTCGATTATATATATAGATGGTCAATTACAAGCAAATAACTTCGTAGGTTAAAAGAGAGTGGTAATTAAAGTTTCCTAATAGCATTATTCGACTCTTAAAATTTTGCCTTCTATTATAAATGACTAATTAAGCCACAATTAACGAGCGTCTGAATAATACTGTCTTAAAAGTTATTTTCTATGTAAGCCACTTTATGAGTGGTAAAAAAAATTACCACGAAGGCTAAGCCGGGAGCGCTCCGCTCCGCTCCCAACCTTCTAACTTAACTTGTCGGTATCGGAGTGCTCTACAATTCCGAGCTCGCTTCACTCGCTCTTGGAGTAAGAATATTTAGTTGGCGTTGTAAAAAAGCGAATTAGTTTATTAGAGGCTGCCACTTTTTGGATGCTCAATTATGAAAAGAGAAGTTTGATCACGTGGTCAATTAAGAATTGTGTGGCTTAAGATACTAGTGACCCACATCGTATGGGTGCAAATTATATACCAGGAATGTAATGGATATGATATTTCGGATCAAAATACATATTTAGGATCAATATTATACCGGTTTGTTTCTGTTACGGTTATTAAAATTGATAAAAAGCCAAATCTTACTTCGTCGATAGAGTTTCTTAGTTTTGTATTTAAGCTTGAAAGAATACACGTCTATGAAGCTACGAGTCCGTGGACACTAAGCATATGACAAACAGACAGATAGACACGGTGGAGGAAAGACTTTATAGAATGTAATATTTTTTTAAATTATTATTGATAGACTTTGGCTTGACCACTATCCCACTTAACGGTAAGCGAAGATGTGGTTGACGATAAACATGTGAGGATTAAGTAACCCACTTCAACTTATATCCCTGACTGTATAAAGATTAAAAACATCTTTTTTAACACATTTCATAAGTGAAACAATTGACTGTGTGTGCAAGCAACTTAAACGTACACCTGCGAAACTATACATCACATATATTTGACAAGAGGCCCTACCTTAAAGACATGGAGCTATAAAGGCTGTATAGCTACAACCCACTAACTCGCTCGCATGTCTGACATTTTAACACATCATAGTAAGGCCCCCAGTACTAGACGCCAGGTGTAGACGAATAATGAGAACACTAGCAATGCTACCATTACTTCTTAACTAAGCAGAAATGCTAAGTTAGAAGTTACAAACTACAATAATAAATAAAGGATATATTTACCGTTGGACCATTTTGTCACAAGCCCACTTGACACAGAATACCTCTTGAAAATACAGGTATACTTGTAAAAAAATACAAGTATGCTTGTAAAGTAAATACGAGTAGGTATTTGTAATAAAACAGCAGAAATATTTATTACGAATATACATGTAAACTTGTCAAGAAAATACAGGTATACCTGTATTTTCTTGACAAGTTTACTTGTAAAGTATATACAAGTATACTTGTAAAAAAAATACAGGTATACTTGCTTCTACTAAAATACAGGTGAAATGAAAATATTCAAGTACACTTATCATAGTGGGCTTTAGACGAGTCTGTAATGAAAGACGCTAACGAATTTCACGAAGTCAATCGGAAGTCTTTTAAAATCCGTTGCTTGTATTTTATTTTTTTTTATTTTAAGGCCATTGAAATCATATTTTTCTCTGCTTAATTTTGGAATGAGCGATGGTATTTTTCCATTAGATTTTGTTTCTTGTATTTCAAGGCTTTTACCTAATCAAAAGGCACGGTTTTCATTCTGTTTATACAAAGGCGTGAACATAATAAAAGACCGGCTTGTCCGTTTAGTATAAGAAGCTCAATATTAATAAACATTTTGTAAAATCATTTCTCTCCTTTTAAATGTCCTTATAGTCTTTCAATCTCAGCCATGTAGTTGAACCATCTTCATTCTGGTCTGCATCTTTTACCAATCATGGTTTAACAACCAGATTCAGTCTGTATGTACGATGTTGGTATTGAATTCCAGTCTACTTTCCTTGTTACACATCTTCGACGAATTTTAATTCCTGTAGTAAAAAAATCTTCTTCGTGCCGAACCTAAATCACACAAAAAAAGTAATACGAGAACTAAGCTACTAAATCGGTATGAAAAGAATCCTACAGTTGCGTGCACACTCGGCCAAAGTCACGTAAGAAACTTATTGCTAGGAACTTACGTTTGGTTGAAGTCTCGCCGTTATCAGATTTCGCCTTTTTGGCGCTGGCGCGGGTTGTTGTTGCCGATGCTTTCGCTGCTCGCTTTTTCGGCTTCGGATCATCCAGCTCCGTTTTTATTGGGACTTCGTATTCTAGAAAAGAAATTGTTAAATGGTTCATATTGTATAAATCAAAATACCTTTTGTTTTTGCGTTCTCTTTATATCTTAAAAAGTATTTTGTACGTTCGTACAAATTTGCTGCACACCTTACCCTCAGTTCTACATTCACACCTGGGTGTGCAGTTACACAGTCCTTCACTCACATACACACTCACCAACATGTACGAGTTCTTTCTTACATTAACCCTTCACCAATGCCCTCAAATCTATGGTAGACAGACACACTCCACAAGTTTTGTTCTTGGTTGTATAAAGAAAGTTAATATCTGACCACTGTCTCTTAAGATACAGGATAACCCTAGTTTAAGCGGCAGGGCTCACCAATTTTGTACAGATCTTGTTCGCTGGACACGTCTAGTACTACTCTACCAGCCGTATTTACATTAATCTTAACTTTAACGTTATTTTGTATCTTATTAATCTTGTTTCTTGCATTTATTGTTTTAAACCATAACTGTTTGTATCTGTAAGTTTATGGAACAAATAAAAAAATATTATTATATTAACTTAGCGACTTCTTAAAATTAGAAGCGATTTTCATTACAAAAATACGCATAGTAATTACATGAAATTGTATTACCCGAATGGAGATTAGCTAAGACCAGCAAGTCATTCCTCATAAACAGTATACGCTTTTATAACAAGCTGCCAAAGTCGGTTGCAGAACGGAGCGAGGGAAACTCGCTAAAACATTTTTTCAGTATGTATTTTATGAAGAATTGAAATTACTTTAAATAGCAATAGTAAAACAATAAAATAATACCGGGAGCGCTATTTTTAAACCTTTAACCGCTTGCGTCGCGATGGGCTGACGAGTGTTTTCGCGTCCTATTCGCCGGGGTCATGTGTTAACGACTGGGAACTTCAAAAATGAGTGTAATACCTTATTCTCAGCTCAATTTTACCGAGATTGCACCTGTTTAAATGATTCAAAAAAAAAAAAAAAATATTTATTTCACATAGGCCTAGTGCATGGTTCCAAATTGGTCGTTTCCTATGGTGAACAACCGGCCATGATTACACCACATATTGTCAATTTGTTTAGAGACTTGTGATACAAACCTACAGCAATTTTACATCACAATATCGACTAGGAATCAATTTAGGAATAATTACAACAGCCTTTTAACTTTACTCAAAAAATCCTGCTCAAAAGCCATCGCTGGGCTGCAAAGAACTTTGACGGAAGGTCTATGTGAAACATTGACCAGCTCCTACTATCAAGCATATAGCTGGAGCTACTTACCGACCAACTAGTTATCATATGTATAAATAATAATAGCATAATTTAATGTTCCCACTGCTGGTACTCAGGCCTCCGCTCTGTGAACGGGAATGGACCGTAATCCAGAACGCAAGCCCTGTACAGGTTAGTGGATGTCACATGTCTTAAAAATTTCAGTTCTAGAACATGCCGGTTTCTTCACGATGCTTACCAATCAGGTGAAATCGCAGTAAAGCAGTAGTTTAAATCAATTAAAAAACATTTTTTTCTTTAAAGTTATGAAAGCTGTGAGGATGAAATAAATTACAAAACGTAAGCGATCCGATGGTCATCATGCGAATTAAACGTGACGCGGTGGTTCTATACTGCGTACACGCGAAATCGCCACTTAAGTCGCCGTTAAAATAAAATAAGTCACCGCACCACAAAAGTTCACGCGAAACTATCAAACGAATTGTATAAGACCGCATCGCTTCACTCATCGCCGCACCGCACCCACGTGCGGTTGCTAGACGAACTCTCGTCGCTACGCGATAGCGTTGTATCTTAAGGCGGGGTCCGTTATCACTGCTACTTGCCACAAATGCCTGTGACAATTTGATTTCACAGCCTTATAATAATAATAATAAAAGAGTTTATTTCGGAACTTGCCATATTTTGTTAGTAAAAATTTAAACTTAGAACTAGTTGCTGGTAGTAACAAAAAGAACAAATTGGTACTTATTCTAAGCTGGGTGAGACACACCGAACCTGGGGGATTTCTATTTGACTGCGTGCAGTCGTATCCACCGACCCAAGATCGGAGTCCCACCTGTCAGCCAGTGTTCTGAGAATGGTGCTGGGACTGTCGAGTACTCGGCATAGCAAAGAGGCACACCTTTTGAGCGTAATGCACGAGAAACTGTCGACGTTTGCGGCAATGACGCAGCAGCCCCACACAGAACGCAGCACTCAGAACGTGTTGTTATATTGAACAGGCCGGTCGCTGCATGCCTTCTGCTTAAAGTTCACTCACAAGCTGCACGTGTAAAAAGATTGGCAAGTAAGCTTTGCAAAGCGTAAAGCTAGAACTACACTGCGCACACGAGTGCCACACACGCCGATCTGGGCGCGTCGGTCTCCATACACTATTTAAGGAATCTAGACTTGTAGAGCTACACTTGATACACGCCACGCGACGTCGTTCTACGTACAAATCGGGCGTGTTACACGTGTGCGTCGGTCTAATGTAGTTCTAGCTTTACTTTTACCTGCGTCGTACAACGTGCAAACCTGTTGACCAACATATCACATCGAACAGCCGCCGATAAAAAGAATTCTTTTAGAAAAAAAGTTGAATTAACTTACCGGTCCCCGAAAACCCTTCGTCGCCAGAAGCCATGTTGTCATCAGATTCTTCATCTCCCTGCACTTCCACCTTCACTATATTAGCTGTATAGACAAAAAACATATTGCTATAGGTTATTTCACATATTATGACTGTGTTCACTGATACTGTCTGTAAAGTTACAACCGTTTCGCTTCGATACTATTTTTGAGTCGGCCACGCCTCAGATTCCTTTGTTCTGACGTCATGTCAATGCTCAGTCACGTGGTCAAAACAAAGGAATAGGAGGCGTAGCCAACTCGAGGCGATCAACGAAAAGAGAATCGAAACGAAACAGTTGTAACTTGCCTATGGGGGCTGCAAAATCCGTAAGGACCCAGTAGGGCTAAGGGAAATTTCTGAAAGGGATACCATTTCCTGGAACGCAAAAGGTAACTGAACGACGCAGGAGGGTTTTAGTCAGTGTCTGACATGTCCCTCGCCCCACCGCGAGCGAGAACGGAATGGCAGGCGGTCGACTCCTGCGATGCAGTAATTCTGCGTAGGCGCGGGCTTGTGGACGGTCCGGTAACCTTCCGGACCGAGCCCAAGTTGTCGAAGGCGCGTGGTGTTCCACGCGCGCTTTATATAATAATTTATTTGAACTACCTACAGTAGTCGCTAGAAATCATCACTCCTGTTCTTTCATTGTCTTGCATTCCAGGGCCCCGGGTTTTCTTTCAGAAGCGAATCCATGGCCGTAAGCTTCGACCCTGCTGGACCCCTACGGTTTTTCAGAAATCTCCTAGAGGCGCGCATGGCACACTACGCGCTGTCGACTACTCGGGTACGGTCTGGACGGTTACCGGACGGCGAGCTCTACATTGCTCGCCGCCCGCAAGCTCACATGACGATGATGATGATGATGTATAAAATCTGTCTTATCGTTTCTAAAACTTACGTCTAAACAGAGTTTTGTTCTGCAGATGTTTCTGGAACTGCTTCTCGGTGTGAAGCACTTGTTTCTTGAAGTTGATCGCGTTCCTCAGCTGAGTGATGCAGACCTCGCAGATGCCGCCATCTTCTCCTTGCCCCGACACATTTAACTGTTGACAAAGATAACTTTGTATGGTAAAATATGTCATACATTACAGCAGTGACTAGACATAAAAACTTTAGTCTAATACCTAATACATATATATTTTAGATGTTGATGTGACGAAAAACTGACCAAGCGCGCGTCGGACTCACACACGAAAGGTTTCATACTTCAACATTAAAATCGATAAAACAGCAACAAAATAATGTTTCTTATATGAGAATCCCATTTAATTTTTAACTTTATTTTAATGTTTTAACTTTATTTTAATTTTATTATTATTTCTTGTAGTGGCAATACAAATATTTATTTATAATATTTACTTTATGCACATAATATTGTACAGATAACAATAATATTCCACATCTATCACACAACGCCGTCTAGTCCCAAGCTAAGCAGAGCTTGTGTTATGAGCACTAGACATCTGATAAACATACTTATAAAATATATTTTTAAATACATACATATTATTGATAAATTACACCCAGGCACAGACCAAATGATCATGCTCGTCACACAAACATTTGTCCTGGGTGGGAATCGAACCCACAACCTCCGGCATAGCAGTCAGGGCCACTAACCACTAGACCAACAGGCCAGTCTACATAAAGATACAGAGGTGGTCAGGCGGACTTAATGCCTTAGGCATTTTCTACCAGTCAACCTTTGGGCGATGCAGAGAAAAATGGTCGTAACAGCATTAAAAAAAAAAAACTAAGAAAGAAAAATAGACATTCTGTGAAAATTTCAACTTTAATAACAGCTAATGGATGGATGGACAGACAGGAGTCGGATGGACAGCAGAGGCTAAGTAATAGGGTCCCGTTGAAACCCTTCATGTACGGAACAGGCATTATAAGACTGCAGAAAACGATAGTCAACATGTAACTGCCAGGAAGTATTCTCTCTAGCGGGTGCTATATGACGTGGAAGAAATGGACTCAAACTGAACTTAACTCCCTGAATAGCTGATTGGTACACTGTTGACTGCATATTAGTGTATATTCCACTAAAATGTAGAAGCTATGGCTTTTTAAATACTAAGATCCTTTGAGAGCAAGATAGGTTGTCTTAGGGACTATTTTTTTTTATGAGGAGGTGAAACGGGAGGGAGAGTCAGCGTTCTGCTGCGTAAAAGCCAATGTTCTTTTAGTCGCTCTTTATTGCGAGGGCTGTCGTGATGCATTCGAATAATCCTCAGCCTTTAGGGCTGGTGAGGTGTCAACACTCACTGGCCCCATAAATTTTTCTGATATCTCTTTGTCTGTTTTGGTTTGCTCCTTAGCGGACAATGAACTATCCATGGCTCACTTCACGTGTCTCCGCCTTACGAATTCTGCCGCCTCTCATTTCCTCTCACTCTGTACCATGGCCTAAGACGGCCAGACAAAGGAATGGATTTTTTCCTAGCTGCCAACATGGTTATGCATGGAGATGTAATGACGGCGGACAAGGGACTTACTCACTCACTCACTTTGTTGTACTTGTCTTACTAGTGTGTGTATGTTGTTTTTGCAATTGTGTAACATATTATAATATAATGTATGCATAATTTATTTAAAAAACATATATATAAGTATATATTAATAGTTATGAATTGTGTTTTACATAGATATTGATTAATTTGTTAGCAGTACATCGCAGACCTGTATTATTTTAAGTTCTTACAATCCATCCTAAGGTGTCTGGTAGATATATTGCTGTTAGTGATAAGACTACCATTGTACCCATAGATTTAAGTTAATGTACAAGTTGTGATATTTTTTTGGTGAACAATAAAGTTCATTCTATTCTACTTCACATCCATGCATCTGGTCCATGTAGCGCACAAACCCCTAGGTTTGTGCCCTATGCCCCAATGTAGACCTTTAGCATCTGTAGCCTGGCATTGTGTTAGTGTTGTCTTTGGGGAAAACTAAATTATTGTCTGTGCACTAAGTATGTGAAGTTATAATGAGAAATATCTAGTGGAGATTTATTGTGAAGGATAGCACAGTTGACATGTCACTGTCCCTTGTAGCCAGGATTATCTATCAGCAACATACTCTGAAATACTCTCTCATGGAATTGGAGGTGCCATACCTACTACAAATTTATGCCTGATTCAGTAGAACAGAATCAACTATATTACATACATTGTACTGGAATTTGTTTTTTATCACTGACAGGACTATTTGAGCCAATAAGCCTGATATATATAGTGGTGATGGATAGAATTAAGAGGCATGCAATGATCTTTGACGAGGGTGCTGTAAAAGCTGAGATAGATAAACAAATCAAGTAAGACTTGGCTAGCGAGCTTGTTGACTGTCATAGTCATGCCAGCCTCAGCTCAATATCAGTACTTCTGGAAATATCTCATATTGCGTGGAGACCGAACTACTTGTGTTAAAAAATGTAATATTAACATGTGTATATATTCCTTTACGAAATATGTAAAAATATATGATATAAAATTATAAACAAATGGAACAAAATGGTGGGACTGAAGTAGTCTACTGAAATTAACCTTTTGACTAGCATAATTAGAGACACAATAGAAAGAAAATTAGCGAGCGAACACCGGCGTTTGCTTGGGGTTTAATGAATTAAATCATCAATATTTGTTGATATTGTTAAATTATAAAGGCACAACATTAGTTGTTACTTTTCATAAGTATTTTTAATTTTCAGCAAGTTTGAATAGATGAAAGGTAGAAGTCTTGTGAAAACTTTGCCGAGTGCACATTCTAAGTAGATAGTTCATTCAAGAACCCAATATCATCCCATTTCTTGGACAAGATTGAAACTGCATGGTACTGCTTAAAATTATACTAAAAAAAATTATGAGATAGTAGGGTTCTAATTTTAATTAAACAACAGAGTTCAGGTACCTATGGGTGGGCCATCAGGTTCTTCCAGAGAACTCGTCAGCTATTTGGGACTGACAACTTAGAATTTTTATGTTTTATTTTCTTGTTTCCTATAAGCAAGCGTAGTCAACAACACAATCAAGAAATTACGTTGAGCTACAACCAGCCAAATCGAATCGGCGACAGCGGCTTCCATTGTGGCTACTAGACCCGAGCAAATAAACAGTATACAAGCGGTTTAAAATGACTTTTACAAATTTAAGAATACATTTGCTAATATATATGTTTATGATTATTTCTCTTACAGTTTTCATAGGTTTACAAGAGCATTTTACTTACGATTATGTCGAAACATTCTCTCAACATGTCCGCATAGATCTCTTCTTCGCCCATCCAATGATATGTGCTTTTAATGTCTTTGAATGCACCCTCCGATGCACAACACCGACACATACCGGGACTCACTGCAGACTCCATCATTTTCAAAGATACTTTACTAACATTTACACTTAAAAATCTTAAATTTAATTAGAAAAAGCTAAAGGACGCTACGACTTCGAAGCTCCGCCATTTTCTGTTAGTTTTATTTTTCTTTTCAGTTTGCTTGGAAATGAGATGCAGGCAATGGTAGCAGCACCTACACAGCCCAATTTGGTGATTTCATTATTGAAATTAGTATTTCAAAAATAAAACTTCAGTAATTAATATCTTTCAAAAAGTAGCAATTCTGGTAGTTGCAATACTTTCTGGGGACAGTGACTACCGGGGACTTATAGAAACAGAAGACCAAAAATGTTAATGGCCTGTGGTAAGCAGCCAGAAAAAAAGTTAAAAAGGTGATAGCTGTCATCAGTGTCATCATATCCCGTTCCAAAATTTGTATTTCTGTATGCTTTAGCATTAGAAAGCAAAAGGCAATTCTTTATAGACCTGAAGTGAACGAGATAACATTCCAACGTATGTTCAATATTATAATATTTTTTTATCGGACATTATTGTCATCAAGATAATAGCTCCGAGTTTGTGCTTGTAGATAATTTTATAGAAAATTAATAGATTATAGCTAACTAAAAGTCGTTTCAGTGTTTTAACGCCATGTCGTACGGCATCGCTTGCCGTTGCTGCCTATTGCGAGCTCCTGACAAAGACCTGAAAACTCAGTATTCAATATTGGGCAAATCGGAAGTTTACGCCGATATGCTGAAGGAATGCTTCGAAATTCAGGTAAATATTGCTAAAACACAATTTCTTTGTAATAAAAATTACGACTAACTGGATACTTCTACTGATCTGTGCGTATAATTTAGCACTTAAAACTTATAGAACTTCAAAAATTTTTTCTTAACTTTTGGCGTAGTAAGTGTCTGGTAGTTGGTGGAGGATTGTATTTATGACCTAATTCATATAACTAAAATTCTAGTAATGTGTGTAATTAAAAAAATAATTACTACGCTTTTCCATTACTACTCACACATTCAGCAACCATAAAATCTAACACCAGTCTTGCCAAGAGGTACCCAGTAACTGGGTTGTGGAGGGCCAGATAGATAGTAGGTAAAATATGGGCATTCAGGTACACCCATATAAGCTAGAAGCCAATATCAACTAATTTGGGAAAAGGCTAGAAAAATCAAGTGTCTTATCAGAAACTACTTTTCAAAAGTCCCAGTTGTGTTAGAACAGCTTTTAACTGTAGTGTAAATGGTCATTGGAAAGATTGACGGATGTTTAAATTTATGCTATTGTAGGTGCCATATAAATTGCTATAATGGTCACTGACCCTCATACATTTATTCACATAAATAATTTCAAAATCTCAAATAATGATTCTTAACATTTGCTAGTTCTTATCTTGTTGTAGGGTTGGCCCTAGGCCAGAGCACTTCAACACTTCTGGATCTTTTATGCTGTGCCCCTCCTGTCTACTCAAAGCCTTGATGGGTAAAGCCTGTAGTCTTCTGGTCTTGGAAATGGTTGGCCCAGATGCTCTAGTCTTTTGGAGCCTAGTGCTTCACATCGCACGTAGACCTCTAGTAGTAGGATCCAGGATTTCGTATTTTTTTGTAGTTCTTATGTGGGACCATAGATGTCGCTATCAATATGTCTTCTTAACGTGTTACAGATGTCTCTAAACGCAAATGATACTGATGGCGGTATATGTGAAGTCTGCATCACAAGATTACGGGATGCATGTGACTTCAAAGAGCAAGTTCTACAGTGTCAAAAGGAATTTTTAACTAAATTGAATGAGTTTAGTGTTAAAGGTACAAATAACTTTATTTTTTTTTAAATTACTAGTAAATCCTGCAAAAATTTTAATTTAGGTAGAATCTTATCTTATCTTGTGTGGGGCTGGCCTTAAAACCAGAGCACTTCGACCCTTCTGGATCTTTTGTGCTAGTCCCCCTCCCTTCTACTCAAACCCCAGCCTTCCGTGCACCTTCGTCATGAGTCCCAGTATGGCCTTGATGGGGCTGAGCCTATAGTCCTCTGGCCTAGGAAATGGTTGGCCCAGATACTCTAGTCTTTTGGAGCCTAGTGCTGCACAGTCGCACAGTAAGTGTAGCATATTCTCCTCTGCCTCTCCACAGATCCTGCAAGTCGGGTCGCTTGCTAGTCCCATGTTGTAGAGCTGTTTGTTGGTGGCATAATGCCCCGTGAAGGCTCCTGTGATTATTCGGAGCTGTGTTCTGCTGTACCTCCATAATTTTTGGGTCCAGGCCTTATCTATGTCATTAAGAAATAGCTTTGCATGCTTTTGGCCTGTTGTGTTGCGCCAGTGTGTGCTGTGTATTTCTAACGCAGCCCTTTTCAATGCTTGGTTGATGACCCTTGGTGAGAGTCCTATGAAAGGTTCCGGTCCTTGTAAGGGTGTCTCGGATCCTTTTCTCGCTAGAGTGTCGGCTCTTTCATTGCCTTCTACTCCTGTGTGACCTGGCACCCAGATCAACCTGACCTTGTTGCGCCTTCCTAGCCGATTAAGTATTTTAATACAGTTTAGTACGAGCCCAGAGTCCACTCTATTGCACGTGAGTGCCTTAAGTGTTGCTTGGCTGTCGCTTAAAATGTAGACAGTGTCCCCTTCGGTGCCTCTGTCTAGTATTTCCTGCGCACATGCGATTATAGCATAGGTTTCTGCTTGGAATACCGTCGCCAGTTTGCCCAAACTTAGGCTGAGATTGCAGTTGTCACTATGTACCCCTGCTCCTGTACCGGTGTTCATTTTAGAACCATCCGTGTACCATACCTGGTTCTTCCCTTTGTGGGGTTTCATCCCACCTTTCCATTCCTCCCTACTCGGAATGTATATCTTAAACTCCTTTTTGAGATTTTGAATGGTATGTATTTTGTCACATCCCATATCCATCATCCAGTCAAGTTCCCTGTTTGGTCTTGTGTTTGTATGGTTGGTTTTGCATCCGGAGTTCGTCCAGTGTCCCATACTTTTAAGCCTATGAATGGCCCTCCTCGCCTCTAGTTCCACTTCAATGTGTAAAGGGGTGAGATTGAGCATCGTTTCCATCGCCGCAGTTGGCGTGGTTCTAAATGCTCCTGTAATGGCCATGCAGGCAGTCCGCTGTACTTTGCTTAGGGCCTGTCTGCAAGTTGCCAGCTTGGTTCTGGTCCACCATACGATGCTCCCGTATGTGATCAGCGGTTTCACCATCATGGTGTATATCCATTTGATAACCTGGGGTCTAAGGCCCCATGTCTTCCCATAAGCAGAGCGACACATGCCAAATACTCTTAGAGCCTTGTTTGCTGTCGCTTCGGCATGGCTTTTCCACGTGAGTTTGCTGTCTAGAATTACTCCTAGATATTTTACTTCTGTGGACAACTCTAGTACGGTGTCGTAGAGCTTTATGGCACCCATTGTTGTTAGGTCCCTCCTTCTGGTAAACGGGATGATCACCGTTTTGCTTGGGTTGATAGATAGGTGGTTGAGTTTACACCACCTTTCAACCATGTTTAATCTCTCCTGTATGATCCCCGACACAGTGTTGGGAAATTTTCCATTTACAAGTATCACGAGATCATCTGCATATCCAACCGTGTACGTTGGTCCTTTGTTCAATTCTATTAGCAGCTCGTCTATCACCAAACACCAGAGCGTTGGCGAGAGTACGCCTCCTTGCGGGCATCCTCTTGTGACATGCGCCCTTTTGGTCTCACCTAGCAGTGTTGATTCTATAACTCTGCCCTTCAGCATATTGTCCATCCAGTCACAAATGGTAGGGTCTATGCCATGTTTCTCTGCAGCTGTTCGTATCGTTCTAAAAGTAGTGCGATCGAACGCGCCTTCTACGTCGAGAAAGGCTGCTAGGCATATCTCTTTGCATTCTAGCGCCTTTTCGGCACGGCTTACGACCTGGTGTAGCGCAGTTTCTGTTGACTTACCAGGCTGGTATGCGTTTTGCATCCTGTGAAGCGGTTGTTTTTTCAGCGCTCCCTCCCTGACATGCTTATCTACAAGCTTTTCCAGAGTTTTTAGGAAGAATGATGTCAGGCTTATAGGTCTGTATGACTTAGCGTCCTCATAGTCCGCTCTTCCTGGCTTGGGAAGAAAGATTACTTTCGCCTGTCTCCACGCCTTTGGTATGTAGCTAAAGGCGACCAATGTTACGGTTGGGTGTAAATGAGTGGACTGTATCTTATGAGTGCTGGTATATTGCCGTTAACCAATGCTTTCAAAAATACAACGATCCCGGACAAACAGTAATTATTAAATTAGGCTCGAGAGGTGTCGTCCGTCGCGGCGGTGTCCGTGGAAGCGAGTGTCCGCGGTGCGCCGGACAGCCGTGTCGCCGCCCGCGTCTCCGTTCCCCGCTGCCGATGACGTATGTGTGCGCGCCGCCTGCGCGTGCAGACCGCGTCAATGATCTGTTGGGTTCGATTCCCAACATGCTGCCCGGGTTGAAGCGAAGACTTCAAAAATCTGGAAGGGGCAAATGTGTTGGGGGTAGGAAGGTAAATAAATAGCCTGAAAACAATTCAAAATAACTTTATAAAAATTGCATTTTAGAGATGTTTGATAACAAACACTGAACTCTAACATTTCTCATCAACGATTGCATCACTGCTTACCATCTGGTGGGATCACAGTCAAGCACTAGTTTATTTAAAATTAAAAAGAAAAAATTGTTGGGCCTCATCAGAAGGCTTAAAGTCACCCAAAGGGTAAAAAAAAAGGGCTTAGAGTTTCCTTGCGTGATCGCATCAGCTGCACAT